>JAWXYG010000003.1:1255000-2505000 GCA_034222035.1 Acacia crassicarpa
GATTAAAATGCACCCACCTCCCTCTTATTTATTCTAAATTATAAAGTATCCGTTCTATTTTAAAAACTTATAGACTTATATAGATCACTTTTAAAATCAAAATATATGTTATAGACCTTCTAAATTGCAGTATTGACCCATATTTTGATTAAAATACTCTCTTTAAAATAAATATTACTTATTAATCATGTAATCTTTAACCCAAAAAATCATTTAATCACATATTTTAATTCAAAATTAACAAATAATTTTAGTACACATTTTTAATTTTTTTTGTCATATAGTAATTGAAATTGATCACCATATTACGAAATCAATTAATTTTATCATTCTAAATTTTTATTTTTCAATAAATTTAAATGTTTATCTCACTTATTTATGATATAATTTTTTAAATACATATGTTGGCTAAAATGTTTTGCAATGATATATATATATATATATATATATATATATTCAATTAAGTCATAAAATTCTGGGAAAATTCGTTTCAGAGCCCCTATTAGGCAAAGAATTCCAGAAAAGGCCCAAACATTCTGACAATATGGAAAAAGGCCTAGAGATTCTGACAATACCCAAAAAGGCCCTAAGATTCTAACGGGGGGCTGATATAGTTGTTAATGGGGCTGATATAGTTGTTAACCGGGGGTTGATATAGTTGTTAACCGGGCTGATTTAGTTGTTAAAATTTTTTTTCCTAACAACTATATCAGCCCTCCACTAACAACTATATCAGCCCCATTAACAACCCTGTCAGAATTTTTGGGCCTTTTTCCGTATTGTCAGAATTCTTGGGCCTTTCTGGGTATTTTCAGATTGTTTGGGCCTTTTCTGCAATTTTTTGGCTAATAGGGGCTCTGAAACGAATTTTTCCTAAAATTTTTAAGTTCTCAAATAAAACATGCACTTGACATCTTCTATGGCTATTTATTTTGTCTTTTCTGTAATATGTTCTTTACTTTCCATCTTTTTAAATATATTTAAAATGACATAATTTTGAGATTCTCATATTAATATATTGTGTAATTCAAAATATTTAAATATATCTCATTAAATATACGTTTTTTTAAAAAAAGTCAAATTTTAGAACAAGTTGTTTATATTTTTTGCATAAAAAATTATTTAAAGATGCTTATCACGGTTGAAAAGCAATCTTTGAATGCTCCACTGCACGGTGCCACCCTAAACAAGCACTTAATTTCCATCTTTCTTTTCGCTTTAGTTGTTTCAAGTGATATGAAACTAAAAGCATATCCTGCCACTAGTCAAAGCACCTCGATTTCACGGCAAAGGGCAGTGCCTTCACTTATTCATTTATGAGAACTATCACAACCATTTCTTTCATCCCCACGCCACACATTTTCATTTATTTTCTTTGCTACTTGTCCCTGACGTTTTGATTATTCTAAGCTTGTAACTTCTTATCACAAAATGAATTTGTCCTCGAGGAACAACAGATTCGAAGATCATGAACAAATTTCTTTCCCTCCTTTATTGTCAAGGTATCCATCATATTCACATACACTAAGATCTATGTCACCATTCATCGTAAGACAAGAAGAAGAAAAGAAGATATGTAAATTTGTAAACATATTTTCAGATATTGATACGCGCAATCAGTTGCAGCATAAATAAAACCGGAGGAAAAAACAGCCATTTCTGCGTATTCTCACTCAAGGAGAGGAAAACGGAACTTTCCCATTAAATAATGGTACACATCAGAAGAAAGCTGGACATGGTCTCAAATGACCACTCATCAAAAGCAAAGCTCGGCAACCTGCCAAATCAAGAGTCTAACCAACTACTAATCTCGCTATCCATTTTGGTTCTCTTTGAACTTTGTACGCCTGGCACAGCACTACCACGAGGCTGAAACGCCACATCATGCTGGTATGCACAGTTAGCTCCATTCCGACATCCTTTTGGACTGTTGAAATAGATACAAGGCTTCATTATCTTGGGTTTTGGTTCCCTTGATCTAGAATTGTGTGTTGTCTCCTGGTTTCCTACGGGTTGCCTAATGTTGTTCATATAAGGAAGAGCCTCTTGTTTTTCTCCTCCATGTTGCTGAATTAAGCTCTTATAGTAGTTCACATCCTTTGCTGGAGGAGCTCCAAGACTACCTACAGGCAGAGGGACCCGTTGAGGAGCAACAGGTCCCACTCCACCGACCATCTGAGCAGGATAGGAAGGGCTAGCTGAAAAGCCACCAAATGAAGGTGTACTGGTTTCAGTTTGATTCAGAGTAATGGGGGGTCGTGAAGTGACCAAGGATGAGCTAGCGCTGAATGTATGTTGTGAGTTATTTGTATTTCCATGATCTCCAACCAACTTTTCAATCACTTCTGGGTTGCTGAGAATTTTATTCAGTAATTCATGGTCAATCAAAATTCCATGTTCACTGTTCTTCATGATATGCTTTAAAGCTACAGATGCTTCAACAGACTCAGATTCTACTACATGGGGTAATTGCGTAATTTGAGGAGAATTAGGACCGCCCGGTACTCCAGCAACAAATAAAAGATTCTGTGAACTAGGTGGGACTCCAGATGATGCGTCTACTGTGGGATCCTCATCTTCAATTGGTGTAATTGGTATCAAAGCCGTATGGTCATCATTGCAAAGGGAGTCTTCTACATCCACCGAGACAGAGGGGCTGCATGCAGGGAAAGAGAAGGAAAGAAAATAAATATTTAAATGACAAAAGAGTGAGCCAAAAGGAATTATTGCACAAAGCAAGAGAAGAATCAAACTTTGGAGGTATCGAAGATGGGCGGGGATAAATGGCTTCAAGTACTTTCATCTCTCTCTGATTTTGATCCTCTACCTCTTCGCTTTCTTCCCCAGCCACCACTTGCCATGTGAGATCAAGCACAATCTGTTGAGACAAGTTAAAATATTATACATGAATGAAACAAAACTTGAGATTTTCTTGCATCTTCCCTTTTTTCTTCTATTTGAAAAGCCATCCAGCAATTAAGGAAACTGTTCAACACAGAAACTGGAATACGCACACACCTTAAGTGGATTGGTCCATTTAATCACTGGAATCTGGGAGAGCTTAATCTGCGTCTGACTTGAGGATTGAGTTCCTTCAAAGCCAGGGGGTAGAATGTGATCATAACCTGCTCCTCCTGGATGCAACAGTAATGATGTCTTTGCTTGGAGGTGATCTTGAGCATTTAACCCAACTAGCGAAGGACAATCCTCTGATAAAAATAATCTAACCTGTTTGATGAAGAGATTTTAGTCCCTTATGTTGTACTCTCTTCCACCATTTTGTTCAGTACCATTTATCATTATGTAGACAGGATCATGTTAAGTGATATTGTTTCCATCTTACATTATATCAAATCAAAACAGAGAAGTCAATCCTATTTCATCTAATAAAAAATCCATTAAAAAGAAGAAACAGCCAGATTCAAATTCTACTATAATGAAAAGTGGCCAGCAAATTATGTACAAAATAAATTGACAAACTCGTACACTTCCATCACAATCAGTTCCACTCAACACAAGTGAAATCAAAAAATTAATACTACCCAAGACACCAAACACCAAAACAATCTTAATAGATTTCATCTATGGATATTAACTTTGATAATCACCAATAGATTTCATACATTCATTTTAATCCAATTCGCAAGATATTTCAAAATGTCTCCAACCAGACACCATCACCCTTTACCTTTCCATCATACCAATCAAACAAAAATGACCCCAGACAAATAACTTTCAGTAACACTCTGAAAAGTGTTATTTGTGCTAATTGGGTGGCCAACCAAGGGTTTCCATCACCTTTTCATCCAACAATTTCGCATTCACCTTCAGTAGGTCTCCGGAATTTATCACTATGACTAGGCCCTTCCATGTTGGAAGTGGCTGACATTTTGCGCTCAGTCTCCTTTCAAACAGAAAAAGAATAGGATTATAGAATGAAAGGCAACGGATACTTCTAAGCAGCAGAGTTCTACCGCATCAGCTTGGACACAAACTGAGGAGTCGCCAAATTTTTCAATTCTCACAAAGACACAGGCACAAGCAAGTTGCAACCACACTGATATCATTTAACGCATGGAAAATAAATTTCAGTTGAAGGAACTAAGGGAAATGCAATTAAATAAACAAGAGGCATGCAAAACTCAGGAAAACAATGCATGGAAAGTGGAAACTAAAATTTCTCAAAGAGAAAGCTGCCATTGTACTGGGGCAAAACATGAAACAAGGCAAATGAGAAAATTATTGTAATCACTTCTATATATTAACCACAAACTTCATCGTAATGAACTAATAATAATTTAGCAAACATCCCCATTAAAAATAATATATCTTCCCTCTAGAAGAATTTAGTATGCATTTACTCCACATCCATTATCATCTTCACAATTCTATTATATTTCTTCATGTGAGATTCATTGATACAATGGTGCTTATGTTTTCTCACATGTCGTTCTGGTGGTCCTTGCTATCAATTAGGGTCGACAGTTTTGAAAGCTAAGGTACACAGCATTTCTTCATGTAAAACCAGCTCTTCATAGTAAAATTTAAGGGATTTTTCACGTCAGAGGAATAACTATACTTTGAATATATCCATCCCAAAACAAAATTATGCCCCGAAATAAATTCCTACTTGACACAAACTTCACTTGCGTGCCCCAAGCACGCAATAATCCATCAGAGAAACTACCCAATTACCCATTAAACACAGAAGTTTTCTCATAGGCGAAAAGACTTCACTTTACTGGGCAAAGCAAGGGAGAATCGGAAGTAGAATACACATATGTCAATCTATTCCAGAGCAAGATATGGCCCTGACATTAACACCCCAAGATGATATTTCTGAGGCATCAAATTATACGCATACTACTGATAGGGAAAAAACGTGCAAAATGATCAATCGCGGATAGTAGACAACAAATCGTAATTTAGGGCTTAGAAAGCTGATTCTTGAATGCTCAATCCGAATTATTTATACGCCGTTAATTGATCGATAGTCGGATTTCGTTACCGAAATATAATTATTACCTGACAAAGATCTAAATCTGAGGCCCAAGAAACCCTTTTCGATTTGTGTAAACAACGCATACTTAGCATAAGAAGAGTTTTTCTGCTTCAGTATAGCAATCTATGAAAAGATTTAAGAAGACGTTTGGTACGGTGCCAAAGCTCGAGTGTAAAGCCTAGTCAGACACCACATATGAGTTATCTACCCTGACACCGTATCTATCGCGGTTCACGTCCTCCTTTTGAACTATGGTGCTTCCCAGGACGACCCTGGGAGAGAACCCTGACCTTTTATTACCACGATTCCTTTTGAACCCTCTGTTACGTAGTATCACTGTCGGGTGAGCCAAAAGCAGACAAATTATTTTATTAAAAAGAAAATTAAGAAATCGACCATGAGCTGCAGCTGGGAGTAGACCCGCCATGGGTTCATATTTTAGCGGTGCGGCCGCGTTGGCCCAAAAAGAGGTGTTGAATTTGCTCAGCCCAGCTTCCCGCCAGCGTTGGCCCAAAAAGAGGTGTTGAATTTGCTCAGCCCAGCTTCCCGCCAGCACGAGGGTTAACGGGCCGGCAGGCTAGCCTGCAAAATGTTCTCTTATATTCGTTTTTTGGGACAATGCAATAAAATGGGGGAGTGCCAAATTTGGTAAAAGTAGAGCCTATAACTCTATAAGTACAAAAAAAATTAGGGGCTTTAAAATATAAAATCACCCGTTTTCTGAACACATCAAAATTAAAAAATAAGTCTTCTACCCCTCGGTCTTAGACTTAACTGGCAAAGGGGTCAGAAGCTCTCACCAAAAGGAGAGGGTTCAATCCTGGAGTCGGTCAAGGCGTTGGAAAAGACATCCTAGCTCTTAAGTGTCTAGGTTAACGCCAAGATTTCGCTTTAGCCTTGGATCGTAAATGAACTTAACCCCTTTCCTAAAATTGTTGGTATCAGGAAAAAAGAAAGAAAGAGGGAAAAAAAAAAGGATCTTCACCAACTGTTATTTTAAGGAAAGAATGGATAGTTTACCGAGTAGACAATGGCAAATAACTATAAACCATGAAAATTTAAAATTTGGGATTATAAGAAAAGTAAATAGAGAATAAATAAATAAAGTTATTATCCCATTTAGCTCCCCTCATTTTGCAGGTCCAAGTCAACCACGACGGTTTTTAAAAATGAGTACATTTGTGGTTGTTTGGGAAACAATCAAACTGTGGTTTTATGGTTTTAAGAGCCATTTTTTCGTAGGTTAAGACTTACCTTTAGGGCCCGTTTGGTACAAAGATTTCAAGGGAAAGGAAAGGAAAATTAGAATATTCCCTCGTTTGGTACGCGTTTTGGACCAATCTTCTCGGAAAATCATCTTCCCGGGCCCACCAATCTTCCCACATATGTGGGAAGATCGAATCCCTCCAAATTTGGAAGGATTTCACCTTTCCCTCCAATCTTCCCACACTTTTGACAATTTTACCCCCGGACCCACCTTCTTTTTATTTTAAATTATTACTTTTGAGGGTAAAATAGACATTTCTTAATTCTTTACCAACTACCACCCCTTCATTTTCTTCCTACCAAACAACTCATCTTCCCTCAAACCATCTTCCCTCATTTTTCAAAATCTTCCCTTCCCTTCTTATAAATTCCTTTCCCTCCTTAAATCTTCCCCGTACCAAACGGGCCCTTAAATCATAGAAGCACTTGGAAAAAACTTTTTTTTTAAAAAAAAAAACAGACATATTATTGTTTGGTTTCAATTTACTGTTTTTTCCCTCTAACCATAACTATATTTTTTAAAAAATTTCAATTATTTATTTTATTTGGTTTCAATTTATTGTCACAATTTTCTTATGGCCTATTTTAAACGTCGGGGCCCCTATATTGCATCAAGAATCAAGAAGTATATAAACCGTATCATTTCAATATATAACTGGATTTTTTTGTTCTGATAATATGTCCACGGTATTTAGAATTTTTCTTGTCGTATATTTGTTTATTATCTCCTTTGAAACGAATAAACCACGTGAATGAATAATACTAGTACTTGTAACACGTTTTATTTATTTTTAGATATGATTATGGATAAATAAATTTTATATTGATGAACAAATCCTTAAAAAAATGTTTTTAAAGGGAAAATATCATTAAAATCTCAACTAAGGGAAATAATGTTAAAATAAGTTTCATAAATTGTTAATGACAGTTCTTTTACTTATTAATGGTAGCTCTTTTTCTTATCAATAAGAATTTTTTGATATTGTTTCCTTTGTCTAGGACTTTAATGATATTTGCCCTTGTTTTAAATCTCAAACTCAAAAAAAATGTGTACAAGGAACCCTGCATTTTTTGGTTACTTCTACTTTAATCGAACAAATTTTCCTTTTCTTTTGTTGCTATTAATTTATCTATATTATATTCCACGTATTATTTTGGAAGAATTTTGTATAAAAACAGTTGAATTATCCAAATTCTAATTTAGATTACTAAACTCAACAAATTATTAATTAGGTTATGTAACACAGTTAGGGATTTAGAATTTGAACTAAATTGCCTTTATATCCCCTAATTATTAGAAAAAGAAAAAAAAAGTAAAGTTAGAGACAAAATAATATTGTTTAGGTGTTACACAAGAACCCTAATGACAATAAATTCATTGAAGAATTAACTTCTCTAATGTTAAATCCTACCTTTCATAACATTAGAACCAACTACGTAAGAACACTATACACTAATGTTCTTGTGATTAACTTTTCGCTGCGATGAAATAGTCATTTGCTGCTCCCTCGTTTTTCTTTAAATGCCACAATATTTACATAAAGAAAGGTTTGGGGCTAGGAATATTTTGCGTGATACTTTTACATATTCCCCGAACTTTCGCAGCAATTCTGTCTATTTATGCTGCAGAACAAGAGATTGGGAATGATCCATGCTTGTGAAATTTTAAGACCGTATTCTCTTCCTTAACCACCCTTGTCGTCTGCTTTTCACTAGTGCTAATCTCTCCAAGTCGTTATCTTTTCTTTGGACTATGGGTTAGAAATTTATTTAAAAGTAACTAACATTTAAATATTTTAGATTCGATCATCGACCCAATTTAGGATTTATGAGTTTACCAGTCTTAGATAGGATTTTTCTATTTCAACCGTCTTTATATGAGATTTTCCTTCTTATTTATCTCATTATTTTGGGCCAACTGTCACTATTTAAAATTGGGGGGGGGGGGGGGGGGGGGGGAGTGTGAAAACTGAAAAGGCAAAGCATTATCTTTTGCCTCCGCAACGCGATGGGGGGAGTGTGAAAACTGAAAAGGCAAAGCATTATCTTTTGCCTCCGCAACGCGATGTCGCCCATGATCCTAATCTCATGCCCCAGTCAAAAAGAACTCTTTTTTCATCTGGTTATCAGAATTTTAGGCTGTCACTAGCAGTCCTGTTTACAACAGTGAAAATAAGGTAATTAAACTCAAACTGACCGGCAGCCACTGAATCAATAGGAGTAGTAGATCAAAGGTTAGTAAGTCAGATCAAAGTCCAATTGAAACTAGCTCTGGAGCTAGACCGATAAAAAAGTGACTTGAATGACGCCAAAATGAGGCACTTGCTAATTGCAATATTCAAGTTCTGAATTGTAATATCCCAAATTTTAATTATTGAGGTTTAAAGGAAGATTTAAGTATTGATGAGATTGAATTATTAAGAGGTGGAATCTGAATGTTTGAAACTTAGAAACACTAATGACAATGATTGGACATTATATCTCTAGGCTTTTCAAATAGTTTTGTAATTTAATAATTTTTGAAGATCAAATGATAATATTTTTTAGTCATTCTTTTTGCTTTAGAATATAAACATCTTAAGCTTTTCCTAGATTAATTTATAATTTTTGAAAATACATAAAATTATATATGAATTTTTGAAATCAAATTCTGAATAAACCCTAAACTAGCCAGATTGATTAGGGGACCACTTCGCCAGTTTCTGGACCAACCGGCTGGTCCGGTTCTAATAACTATGAGTGAAAAAGACTGGGCAAATTCACCAATTACCTACCTGATGCATGCTTGGGAGGATTAGTTTGTTGAGTTCGTTGATTTTGCATAGGCCAAGTCGTTCCTCGAGATAGTTTACCAGCAAGCAGACTTCAAGTTCAGATTTACGCGAGCCGTATGATACTTGTCAGATTCAGGACAGCGAGCTTCATAAAAGAAACCAAGAATATTGGTCGTGTCAATTCATTCAACATATTCCAACAAACCAGGTAACGCTCATTATAATTCAGCCAACAGGCAAAGCAATCTAATACAACCATAATTATATCACAAACAGTTGTAGCCTGAAACTTCACAAATCGCATCCCACTCACTGAGTATGAAAAAATAATCTAGCAGCAATGCGAGCAATAATGTACAAATAATCCTCACTCACTTCGCTTGTATGTAAGTAAATTCCCAGCTGAATCCTACAGTCCAACTGGCCTTTTTTTTTTTTGGCTGGGGGAGCAGAGAAGGGAGGCAAAGAATACAGACAAAGTCAACAAAATTCAAGGGTATTAAAAAAAAATTCCCAGCAAATAAAACTGCTATCCCTCGGGAAAATCAGAAACTCCAAATTGGTCCTTCATGACTACTACCGTAGAGGCACATCAGTACACTTCAGCTTCCGTTTCACCGCTGCCACTTCCTCTCTGAGAAGAATAATTCAAGTGGTTCGTTAGGAGATCACTTCATAAAGCAAAATCATTATACTTTTTATTGCTTAATCTTGTAAGATGGAGAATGCATTCAGAAGACAGACAATGTACTTTTCAGAGGTAAAAGCCATTTCCCATCAACAAAGCAGGCAATGCATATCATATCACATTCACATTCCGGTGGGCAATCTTGTAAATAACTAGGCAACTATAGAATAGTTACAAAGTACAAACTCAACATTGGTGCCATGGTCGTCAATACCTCATACAGTATACGGCTTATCAACAGTCTTAATGCTAGAAATATAAGGTTACTCACTCAGCAGTGCAATGAAATAAATACTTTCTAAATCCTAGTTTGAATGTGGCAAGTATGTTAATCTTACTTCGGTTGGGGAAAAGGAAAGGAGAAAATTCAGGTGCACTGTATAAGTTTCACAAGTCAGCCAGCCACATATGGGATACAGCAAATCCATATAAGAAAGCCCATAAGAACCAAAATCATCTATTGAATTATCTTCATAACAAGAACATGAAGCATGCATATTTTATATAAGGAAAAAAACTAAAAAATAGAGCCAAAGAAAATCCTCTAAGCTTCAGAATTACCATGAGAAGGATGTGGACCTTGTCCTTTCGTACCCTGCTGTGCCTGAGAAATTGAGCTCTGAATGCGTGGAGAACTCTGTATACCAGTTGCACTTGCACCAGGCAAGGAGTGTCTCTTCTTAACGTTTACCTCCCGGTCATGCAGATCTGGACTTGATCGTGGAGAATTATTCGCATTAATCTTGGCCCTGGCAGATTCTGTGGCTTGCATGAAATGAGGAAGAGAACTATTGCTACTATTATCCCTTAATTCTTGATCAATGTGATCAGGTTTCGCCGAGCCAAAGGAATTGCGCCTCTTCCCACTCCCCTGATCTTTAGGAAGCTGTTCCCTACTACCTCTAGATCCTGAATCAGGAGTCGCACTTGCAGGTGATCTATTACCAGCTGACAGAAGCCTTCGTTTATTTTTTAATCCAGATCCAGTCTTCTCAGGTTTTCTTTCTTTAGGTTTCACTGATACCTGACTTGAAGGTGTTCCTTGAGATTCAGGTATAGTTATATGGCTTCTGGGTGAAGCTTCAGGAGATACTCTGAGATCATGCACAGCAGACTCCGCTCGTTCTCTTGGCAGATCAGACATGTTTTCCTCAGACTTAGGAGCTTCTTTGGAACCAACTACTGCTAAATGTACTGATTTGCCATTGACATCTTCGTCATTGGCAGTCTCAGGCTGATCTGGTGCAGAGCTAGGCAAGTCACAAGCTGGAGTGGTAGAAAAAACATTGGCCTCAACCTCATGATTTATCATATTGTCAGGATTACAAATCCCTTCAGATAAATCTTTGGCTACAGGTTCGTTTTCTGTAGCCCCAACCTCAGATATATCAGGTGAATCAAGCGTGGAAGAAATAGAGAGTTCAGTGCCACATTCAGAGCCACCGATCCTGGAAGGAAAGGGACCAGAATTTTCCAATGAGAGATCTTTTGACCTGAAATCATTGTCTGTGCCAACAGAAATAGGGTCCCCATGCGCTTCAACTGTTGCATCTTTATTAGACAAACTGCTTGACCTACCTGAATTTGCCAAAGTACTTGACTCTTCAAATTTGGACTGTGCAGCAATAAATGTAGGATTGCTGACCTTTCTTGATCCATATCCAAATTTGGTTCCCTCAGTCTCTAGTTGCTCAGTGGCAAATCTTTTCATAGATCTTTTGGGCTGTTCACTGTCAATTTCAGGTTTCTCGGGAAGAGAACTAAGCTCCTGAGGAGCAATTGCATCTGACGTCACAATTTTCATAGATCTTTTGTCCTGTTCACTGTCAATTTCAGGTTTCTCAGGAAGAGGACTAAGCTCCTGAGGACAAATTGCATCTGGCGTCACAATCTTCACAGATCTTTTGTCCTGTTCACTGTCAATTTCAGGTTTCTCAGGAAGAGAACTAAGCTCCTGAGGAGCAATTGCATCTGATATCACAATTATATTTTGCTGAGAAACAATTTTTTCAGAGGTTACTTTAGCATCAAAAGTAATTGTCATTTCACCCTGAGCCTGTTCCAATTCATCTTTCGCATGAGATGTAGAATGAATTGCTTCAAAGCTTAAGTTTCCTGTATCATGAGTAGTCACTTTCTCTTCAACCTCTGAAGGCCCAACAGAGTCCTCAACAGTCAGCTTTGAGTCATCTGACTGACAAAAAACTTCAGACTGAAGCCCAGTTTCTAATTGAGGCAGAGGAGTGCGAGAGTCATTGTCTGATTGCTCCACCACTGAACTT
This sequence comes from Acacia crassicarpa, assembly GCA_034222035.1. Taxonomy (NCBI): domain Eukaryota; kingdom Viridiplantae; phylum Streptophyta; class Magnoliopsida; order Fabales; family Fabaceae; genus Acacia; species Acacia crassicarpa. The sequence continues at coordinate 1,267,013 of JAWXYG010000003.1, forward strand.
GCTATTTTAGATTCTGCAGAATCCAACGAAGAAACAGACATCCATCTCTCCAACCATTTCCAAGCAGAATCAGCTTTGGAAGGATCACATTTGACATGGATCGGCTTCTGTTTGGGCGTGGATTTCAACAGCTTTAAGGTAGAAAAAGAAATTTATTTAGTATAATCAGTAAATAAGAGACAACAAACATGATGCACTTGATCTGGGACAAATACCTGATGAGCGAACCGATTGCTAAGCAGTTTCTCTACAGAAGTGGACTTCACACTTGACTTGCTCATGTGATTTACGTTACCCTAAACCATAAAAAACAAAGGTTGCACTTATGGCAGGGCTTGCAGCATACAAATAGCCAGAATACAAATCTAATAAAGGATATCCTTGATGATGAAAATACAGCAACCTCAAGCAGCAAGAGCTTAATGTCAATAGAACCCAACTATCAAGAAAAAACTGAGGCATGATTTGAGAAAGAAAACACAATGAACTTTTTGTGACCACATGAATTACCAGGCTTTATATCTTTTAGCGTTATGGATACAAAATTGAAATAAGAGCTTTGTACTAGGGGGTTGAACGGTTTTGGACCTTAGTTTCATGACTCTACCTTTCACCTGATAACTTCATCTACCACCACATTATCAACTCCTATAACAACAGAATTGTAGACTTAAAGCATGTCCCAGAACATATTTTTATATTCTGAATAGCAACGTTGAATTCATCCCAGATTGCACAAGTTAAAGAGACCGAGATTCATGATGAACACTAAAAAATAATCGATAAGACATTAGCAATGCTTTAGTGTTTGAACCCCCAAGCCGAACTATGAAATCTAATGATATGACAATCAATAAAAATACAAAACCAGCAACACAAAATTTAACACAGGATGATGGCATGAAATTAGTCATCAAATATGTAATTGGAATTGACTGGACCACCAAGAAAGGTTTAAATAGCTTACCAAAATTTCTGAGCCATTAATTTTTCCTTGCTTATCCTGATGCAACTGCTGAGCATGTCGAGCCCGCACAAGAAGCTGCAATTTAACTATGGCTTGAACACAACGCAGGGTTCCTATAGCATGCCTTCGAACCAAATGCCCACGAACAGCAGCTTGCAACTTCACTACATTCTTAAGCTTTAGCAAGGCTACCTGAGCCTGAAAGAAACCCAAAAAGAAATAGGTATATGCAATACAGCAGTTTCGGTTGTACACTTGCTTGTGAGATTTGGAATAGTAGACTCAAAATGGAAACATACCATGAACCCTCTGATGGCAGCTTGGATGGTGATAACCACAGACTCCGGTGGATTGACATCCACCTTACTCTCAGTTTCAGTAACTACTGATTCAGATAATTGTGATTTTTCCACAGATGATAGAGGGGGTTTCTCATCAGGGCAATTTGTCGTATGGCACTTCTCAGCAGTATTTGTTTCAGTTGATAGTTGGAAATTGTTACTAGTACATTCTGAACTCTCCTTGTTTGCTGAAGAAGGCGTATCTGTGATTACAGCATTGCTAAGCACACGATGCCTTGCAGATTTTTTTCGGAAACTCCAACCTCGTTTGTCACTTGAATCTTTGATCTGGGATAAATAAATAAATAAATCATTGGTGAAAGACAACTTAATTCCCTAAATATCAGCAAGCTAGAGAGTTCATAAACTTCCGTCTCTTCCTACAGCTAGTTACAAATATGAAATATGTTCACATGTGTGCACACACCTATATACGAAGCAAAATCCCAGTTCATGGTGAATAATGGGGCATTGACAGTCTTCCTAGCTCCATTATTAAAAAAATGAGAATTCCTAGGTTTGATGCAAAATAAGTATTGGACTGGTGTTCCAATTCCAAGCCCTTGATTCCATAGTGCATAATCAACACTCCTTGCAATGGGGTGGTGATGAATTAAGGCAAGCTAAAATTAGCAATCATTTGTTTTTACTCCAATTAATTTTGATTTGATAAAGGCTTTGTTGTTGTAATTTTGATTTGATAAAAACTACCCTTCATGTCTGTACTAAGAACATGTTTTGAACAAAAGAATGGAATAGGACACAGTTCGATTTATAATGCAATCCATTCCCCCAGTTTCCCAGAAATCAATTTCTCGTAACAATCTTGCTATACAATTATATTATATGAGCCACTTTTTAGTTATGCTAATTATTATATCTTAAATGATTAAGTCTTGTGTCCTTTCATAATACCAAGGGATCGGAAACAACCTTTCACTTATCCAATAAAATTTCCCTGGGTGCAAGACGCAATTATTTGATATACATGTAATATGAGCTGCCAAACTTTTTTCCAATAGAAGTAATATCCACATTATACCATGGATCCCAAAAATCTTGCGAATAATTTATATCCCGCCGGTCCAGGAAAAAAAAAATCCACTGGGCCATAAGATAGGCAACTAATATCAAACGCCACCATATGCCTAAAGAAGTATTAAAATTTACATGCCTATAAATTACGTCAAAACAATAAGATTTGATTTAGGCGTCGTGTCGTAATATGGCATTGGAAATAATAGTTTCAGCACCCCCAAACAATCAAATCGCAAATGTTTTAAATACAGAAAAATAACCTAGACAAATTGAATAGCAAAATTACCACTAAGTAGAGTCAACTGCTCCCCAACGTTAAATTTTAATTTTTAAGTAAGAAGAATAAATAAATAAAGGATCACTGATCACCGGGAAGAAAAAAAGAACAAACACATCAATAGTTTCATATAGTAAGAAACTAATCCCTTAAACTGTAGACTTGTTCGCATTGATATACACAAGAATGGAAATTTCTATTACTTCCCTTTCCTGATAGTTACGCTGCCCAAACATCGACATTGATGATTCAAGATACAAGAAGGATGGGATGTCATGCATCAAAATGATTTAAACACGTGAATTCGAAAACACAAACCGAATCCCTCCAGAAATTATTAATCCATCAACGCGGGAAGCAGGAAAGAGGCAAGTTCCGTAGTTTACCGCAAGCAACCTCGGATCAGAAGTCAAACCTGGTCCTTAGAAATAATGAAAGAGCCCAGATTCAATCAGAAAGCTAACCTCAGACACTTGGTAATCGTCGTTGCCGTCCGCTGCATCACTGCCGCAAGTAATTAATTTGAAGCAGGAAATCGATTTTCCCATGTTTCTCTCTCTCTCCCTCGCAGTTGGTTTCTCAGTCTTCACACTCAAAACTCTCTTTCTGGGAGGGCCGGGACGTCCTGTGAGGTCATCACATTGGAAAATGGCGAGCGTAGCATAAGCATACTAAACGCAAGCTTCAAAACACGGACCTCAACACACTCCTTAAATCTAGCTAAATAAATTACGCTAGTGTCCGCGCTGCGTTGTTGTAAGTTGGGATATGTGCGTCCAGTAGTTCCTTTTTTTGGCCAACGGGTAATCCGTTGAGACTTTTGACAGTGGAAAGAAAAAGCAATCACATTTTAATAGATTTTGCTATCATACAATATATAAATTTGGATTATTTATAAATTGTAGATGGTAGTAAAATTTATCTCAAATTTGTTTAATACAAGGTACATAAAGATATTGCTTGTTTGAACTAACAGATTTAATATAAATCTTTGATTGTCATCAAAATATATGAGAAAAACACCACAGTCAGCTTTTCCATCCTGACAAAAAGTTTCACCCTACCATCCAAATATTAATTGGATTGAACATCACAATATCTTATCCATTCACGAGTTATAGCGCATATCAATCACGACAAAGTCTTGGATTTAGAGCTTGTTTGAAATTGTAACTAGAGTTTTCTAAAGCAGTTTTTTAAATTTGCCGCAGTTTATAATACATGAAGTATGAGAATTTTTGTTTTGACTTATATAAATATGTTTATGATAATCAACTTCAAATAATTACTCAATGTGCTGGTAGTTGTGATTTCTCATCTGTGAAGACCGTCCATTTATCAACAACTATCTATCTACTGGCATTTATTTATTTGGTCAACTAATTTAAATTTATGAAAAGCCCATAGAAGAGAAAAACTAATTTAAATTTTGATATACAAGAAGAAATTAAAGCTGCTTATAAAAATAATCAACTAAGTTGTTTATAAAAGGTGTATGTTTCAATAAATGGATAAAAAAAAATGTTGTTATTGTCTGATATTTTAAGTGATGGCCGTATATTGGAATTGGTTAATGATTAAGTGCATGGGGACGGGAACAAAATAAACGGTCATAATAATATATTAAATCGTAGCCCGGCAAGATGTTGGTAAAGTATAGCAGTACTACATCACTAATTAAGGAGCATGGCGTGGTAAAATGAAATGATTACACGTACACACGTAAATTATGATTATCTGGGATTGGCAGTGGGAAGTTAGTTGATGCAGACTGGTTGAGCATTTGCGGTGTGTTGGATGAGACGTTAAAATCGATGGGAAAGTTCAAGGAAGGGTAAAGTGGGTATTACACAAAATAAGACGGAAGATGGAATATATATCCAAATGAAGTTGATGGTAGGTGGAGGCCCTGGATTCCACATTGTGGTTGAGGGTGCTCTTATCTCCATCATGGATTTTGGGATAAATATTTCGGAGCTAAATGTATTAATTTTTTTATGATAAATATATAAATTTTTAAGCTAAATATATTTAAAAATCTAATTTACATTAGATGTTTAAGACAAATTTCTTTTTGGGGGTCATGGCCCTCGTTGTCCTAATGAAAACCCGTCCTTATACTACCTTATACCGGAATTTGTTTAGGATGGTGTTTAGAATTTTTAAAACCAATTTTTTAATACGATATATGAAATAAGTATAAAAGAAGATTTTTATCTCCAGTCATATGAATAGATTTTTTTAAAAAAAAAGTTATATAAATAAGCACCTTTATATAATCCCAATCAAACATGTCCGGAAGCGTCTTAATATATAGTATATATAAGCAATTGACCACCTCTCTTCTCTCTCCACTTCTCCTCCCTCACCCTGCATCACCATAATCATAATGATCTAATCTTAAAATTAATGATTGAATTTGAAAGCGCTTTTTAATATATATTGATATTTCATATATAGCCCATTTCTTTTTTTAATAAAGACAATATACTCTTACTTTGAATATAATGCTGCTCTGCCTTTTTTTACATATATATTACCCTACAGTATTTAATTCGATGTTTGTGACTGCCCTGCCTGTACACAATCACACAAGTATCTCTCCTAAGATTCGAACTTGAGACCTAAAGGAATCTAACTAATGGAGTCTTACAGTACTATTAGATTAACTTTATGTTGGTAATACTATCATGCCTAGCTATCTGTATGGATATTTTTTAATGCCGTGGTTGTATGGATCAATACTAATTAATAATATATACTTGAGTCATCTAAGGGAGAATTTCACTTAAGTTGCACGCAAGGGGTTGGAAAAAAGAAGTTGCATGGAAGGGATTTATTAAAAATAAGGCTTAAGGGATATTAACATTTTAATGGATCGAGTATTTTGTACCCATCCATGCATGATGAAATTGTGGAAAGTACGTATTTTGAGAGTTTTAATTTATTCCCAAGATACAATCAAAAGTCAAAATTTTGATTCGAGTGTGCACCTTCTCTATTTTCATTCACGTTCTTCTCCATTCTCCGGGCGTCCTTGCTTCACGTTCTCTTGTCTCCAGCGGCGGACGTACAGCCATCTTCATTTGCACTTAGCGTGCGTGCTCGTCGCCAAATTTTCAACTTTTGAGCATCATCATCATTTTCAATAAAGTAATTAATGAAAATTTAAATAATGCTGAGTAGCTCATGCAATAGGACAATGAATCTACTTATTAATTAGTAAAAGTCGACAACATGAATTTGCACCACTCCATTATATTCTAATAGAAAGGCTCTGTTGAATCATTTTCAAAACGGGCAGTAAAGTCAGGTATCACTGTCATTCTCTTCGATCATTTTCTTAACCACCTCCAAATGATTTCCCATCAAATCAATCACCATACCGTACGTGTCTCCCCCAAATTATAGAGAACTATTGTCATCAAAATTTACCCAATTATATATATGGTGTAATTCATCCAACACTTTAAAACATTTTGTCACATGTGTCCATAATCAATCCTAAAATATTTTGTGGTTTTTTTTTTCTTAAAATATTTTTCAAAACGATCCCTCCACCCAAAAAAAAAAAAAAAAGGTCAAGGTTGAATGGTTTAATGCAATTTTTTTTTTCCTGATAGTTAAATATTTTTCAGATTTATCTTCCATAAATGTTACAAGAGGGAAAAATACCATATACAAAGATTTGGACGGGATGGCTATAAAAGAGTGGATGACAGTTTACACAAATGCAGGCCAGGTAATAAAAAAATTGACCACTATATTGTCGTGACCTAAACCGTGGAGGGAGCAATAATCAAAAGCCACGTAAGAGAGCACATGGGGACTGAGCTGCAGAGAGTACAGGGTATACACGAAATCAGGAGCACATGGGAGCTCTCTCCTATTTTGTGCTGTGTCATGTGCCCCTTTTTAACCAACCCCTCTTCTTTAATTTGCTCATCCACTCTCCCACTACGTACTTCTCTCTACTCATCACTCCCTACCCTGCCCATCACTTGTAACACCCCCGGTTTTACATTCCTTCCAACATCTTCATCTCAACCCTTTTCCCCCCTCTTCTCTTGATATCTTAATTTCAGCTCAATAATTGCCAAGTTGACCCAATGAATAACCCTATCATAGTATAAAAAGGCTGGCTGGCTAGCGTGCAGCAAGAGTCTTTTAGTTAGTTAATAAGAAATGCTAATATATATATATATATATATCTACGGTGTCATTTGGATTAGAGTGATCGAACCATGTCGAAGACTACAGTGTATTTAAAACTTTAGATTGCGGCAGACAGATTATTTCAATGATAATATATCTAAAGTAGTAAGTTATATGCTTTGCCCCAGCCCCAAGTCTTGCGAGCATATATATATATATATATATATATATGAGAAAAAGCAAGAGGGTGTGGGTGAAGATTCTGTCCTCTGTAGCCTTTGGTCGGGAAAGCTGAAGAAGTGGCGCGCCTTCTTTTTCCACGCTGTGAGCTGGCCCTTGGAATGCCCCTTCCAGGGTGGACAAACAGTTGGGCCACCACCACGACAATTATGATAAGCTAATCATAATAAAGTCGTCACTCTAATTACGGATCATATCGCCTTCCCATGGAAGCAAAAGAAAAGGTAAACAAACGTCTAGTCACGACGCAGAAGGAATCATCCCTCCAATCCTAATCAAGTCGTACTTATTTTAAGCTCATCCCAAATGACAACAAAACGTTATTCGTGACATAAGTTGAGCATGCATGCTTAGCTTCACTCTTCGTCTTTTTCTTTCTTTTACCAAGGGGTACGTTAAAGTGCAGAGGCCAGAGACTTTAACAGGTTCCAGTAAAAATATGTAATCTGCTTTTATATATATGTGGGGATAAGTAATACGAGGTTGCATGGTCCCCATCCATGCCCAGTCAACTTTGGCAAGGAGGGTAGCATTAGCATCTCAAAGGAAGCAAAGCGTCTCAATCATAAAAGAAAGAGAATCATTTCAGCAATCAACAGGCATTCATTTAGGTACCACGCCACATGACTGGCTACCATTTACATCTGATATACTCTAGGCCCGTGGGCCCTTCTCACATGGCATTCTAAGCAACAACGCGCACCATATCAACAAAAATATTCCCCTGTGAAAATTGTAATTCCACCATTCTTACAAGCGTAACCAACTGGATACATAATGCACACCATATGGAAGCAGCAAATGATAGATGTGTCTGTATATGAGGTTTAGATCTAGTGGAGAGCATAAGGACCTGGCGTGATTCACATGCAGCGCTGAAGATCCAACCAATCATTAATCACCCGGACATAGATCTAACAAACTCCTTTTTCTTTTTTAGGAACTAATAATGCACAACATGGGTACGTAGTGGCATTAAAAAGGACGTAAATACATATATGTACGTGCACAGTAAATAGTTGATAGGGTGATGGAATTTTGGTTGCCCCTTAAATGGGTGTTAAGGAGTATACTGATAACTGATGTGAGACTGTGAGGTGGCGAGGTAGGGGATGGAAGTTTCAGCAACATAATGATGGGACCGAACGGCAGAGAGGCGATGAACAGTGATGGGACCAAACGGCAGGCTTTCTTTCATATCAAGGCCCACGCTCGCCCGGAAACTTTAGTGGAGTGCGAGTGGACATGTCCTGCAAGTTTGTGGCGGTAGCAGGAGGAGGGACCTCAGCAGTAGTCAACATTTTGGGGGACCGATTATGAGTGCACGTTGGAAATGAGGCCCAAACGACACTCGCTGCCATGGCCGTTTCGGCCGCTATGGACTTCAAATTTGGATATACTTTTTAACTTAAAAAAGTCATTTTGATAAAAATAAATTTGTGTGATGTTTTTAATATTTGAATACTTTTTTACTAAAAAATATTCGTTTCGATAAAAACTTATTTGGATAATATATTAAAGAGTCAGTTTTAAATTTTTTTAAAAAAAACAATCAGAAGCTAAATGCCCTAAAAACTAGTTTTGACTTTGACTTAGTTGTTGACATTATAAAAAACTATTTGTCCCAAAAGTCATATCAAGTCGGATTATTTTGAGCCTCAATCTATTTTTTAGGTTTTGGAAATCAGTTTTGACAAATTAAAAATATTTCAAACACCAACAAATTATTAGTTTAAGTGGTAAGCATCCTCACCTTATAAGAAAAAGAATACAAATTTGAATTATGGGAGGTGCGGGAAAAGTTGAAACCTCTTATGCTCTAAGTCTCCTAAGGAGAAACCTTATTCAAATAAAAGAAAGGTTATTCCAAATAAGGGCTATGATCATGTTGAACACAGCACATTCCTACCCCTTCCCTTGGCAATGATCCTGTGGATGCTAATATAAGTGCATCCACGGATCTATCCTACCCCGAGTTAGAGCCCGATCGGGATGTGCATGCAAACTATGTTAATGGCCTCATCAGAAGCTGCCTTTTTTGTCTTTTAATCGATAACGATCAATGGCCAATTAGATAAAAATTTATTTCTAAATGGCATCCACTTTTATTCAATAAACAAAATCTCATCACAAGTTACAACTTCTTGTGGCACTTTCCATATTCACATGGCCGTTCACGCAAATTTAATATTGTTGGCTTTTTTGTGGTCTGCTTAGCCACTGGAGCTTTGCTCTCAAGTTCTCCGATTCCCGCAGCACATTTAGATCAGCAACCTGTTAACGGACCAGAATTTTAGACTCCCTAACCGCTAAAACTAAGGATAGGTTAAGGAATAACTCTTAGGCCTCTAACCAGAAGCCACCACTGAAAAGTTTCATTTTGCTGGCCAACAGGAAAATCTGGTATCCATTTGTACACATTTAACTCATTTTGACCTGTTATAAGCTACAACTAGAATACCTTCAGCAGAACCTTTGCCGTTGTATACATCAAGCTGTTGGATAAGGTCTACACGTACACCATCAGTTTGCATAACCAAGCAGATCATTTTTCTCTAAGAAAAAAGGAAAACGCCAAAAACGTAACCAAATAATTAACCGCAGAGAAGCAACCAATGCAATACCTGACACTAATGTTACTGCAAGGGCCTGTGCTTTGCATGGAATCAGAGGTGAACCTATGAACGGTGCAGTCTTTCTATATACATGTACCTGTAATTCTAACATGAATTGGAAGCCAAGAATCTAATGGTTTCTAGTTTCTACTTCAATCAGCTCATAAATAACTCGACTAAATTAATAAATTAATTATGAATGATCGGGAAAAAGAAAGTTAATAAAGGCATCTGTGCCTACAAATAACATAGCAAAGTAACCTTGAGGTCAAAATATCTGATAACTCCCCTAATTAACTCTCATTTATTTACAATTACGATTCATTTCAAGTCTCCAAAGATATTATTCAAGAAGTTCTCAATCATAGGGTCAAACATAGTCAGAGTAAAGGATGAACCCCTCTCTGTAATTCTACTTATGCACAACATCCATATCACTCCTTGTAATTATACTTCGACACAGATGATCAGGACTACAGTCAAGAAGGAATTTCATATTAAGTCAGCCAACTTTTTAATACAATACTTTGCTGAACCAAGCAAAGTACGACGCATACCTCCAGTTCAAGGGACCCACTCATCCTTTTCCTCCTAGCCTACGAAATAGCGTAAGTTAGTGACTGTTTGAGTTGATATTTGAAAAACACGTTCATATAAACTAAGATAAAATTTCTCTAATACACTTACCTCATAAAATATAAATCATGTCAAAAAACAAATTCTATTGCTAACTTAAATAGACACTCTGTCATTATGAACAACAAACACAAAGAAACCAAATACTAGTATATTAGAAAAAAGGAAACAAATATCTGCAGTTTTTGGGGACCACACAATTCTGTCAATTCAGTTTGATAGCTGACCCTACATAAAACACCGAAGACTCACCTGTACAAATCAACGGTTACAACTTATTCTACATATAGAGAAGAAAGCAATGTATTAATTTAAATAATTGCTCACGTGTATACGAAGCCATTCTTATCCACAGCCACTAAATTTCCAAAATAGAAAGTAGTCACAAAAATTATTGAACAAGGAGAAAGGAGAAGGTGACAGCATGAACAATAGACAGACCTGTGTGATTAGTTCCACATGCCACTCTGGGAATTGATTCCCCAGCAAGAGTGGCAATTGCTTTGAGGACCTGGTTGCGGCTCATAAACCAATCTGACAGAGCTATCCTTGGAATTGTACTGCAATGATATGCTTTAGCCCATGACAATAAGCAAATGGGAAGTCACGTCCCATGTGGAGCATACAACATAAAAGTTCAAGTCAGATTCAAATTATGACCAATTTGGAGGACATCAGTTTCATTATGCCTCAACTTAGCAAAGCCTACATTTGCTTAATGAAAGGAACAAATACATCAAAGATCAAACTATGCAATACATCTTTAGGCTAAATGGCATGTTGTTGATTTGAAGCTTAAAGTGATGCCAGTACATCAGACTATGCAACAATAATACAAAACCCAACCATGGTAGTCTCCAAATGCACAATTTTTGCAGCCACTCTAGACTAAATGGTCTCTGAATATATCACTTCAGTGCTCTAGACTAAATGGGTTAAAACTACCATATTTCTAGCAAATCTTTAATTAGATTTAGCAACATGGAATTCATACATGATAATTAATAGAGACCATAAAATAACATCCAGATGCCTCATTACCTGTGCAGTGCCAAAGCTGTCCGTATTGTGGAAGCCCAGCAGTACTGGATAACAGAACAAGAAGACGAAATGTTTGGTCACAAACTTGTCTCCGGAAAAATCAGAGAACTCGTGTAAACAGATTGAAAAAATCAAGAAACTGAATGCAATTTTCATCCACAAACCTATATATATGGAGGCTCCTTCAGTGGAAGTTAGCCACACGGTAAATCACCGCATGGAATGAAGGAAGCTAAGCGAACCAACAAAATATAATCAGCACTAGGCAATGTCACCTGCGACCAACAGAAAAAAGTGGAGATAAGTAGAAACAAGCAGAGTCACTAGCATCTTAAAAGTAGATGCAATAATTTGTAACACTCAGAAGCAAGCATTTGTATGTCAAAACAGAAAGCTCACCACTGCCAGTGAATTGACCAAACACGGCCTTGATTTCAATAAGATGTTAAATGACTGCTCTAACTCATCAAATTGCCCGCTAAATGGTGTTTTTTAGTTAAAATAATGTTCACAACTTCTATTTAAAAAAGAAGAAGAAGAAGCTCCATATGTTTCACAAGCCCCTCATCAGTAAAATTAAAATTCGTTGAGTCAAATTTAACGAGGAGTGATCACCGCAAAACAAAATGTAATGAAGAGTTTCTTTTGTAACTGCTTAGTATTTTCATTCACTAGTTTCATTTTGTTGACTCCTTGAATTGTAGGCTTTCCCTGTAAAACAGTAAATTGCACATTGGCGAATGGGGCAAAAGAAAACGCACATTATTGAGTTAATTTGTTGAATCCCCTCTCATCACCCATTAACATATCCACTTACCAATATGCCATAAAAAATGAGTGGAGACATGCCGTCAAAAAATTTACTTCATCTGATATCCAGCACAATTCTAAGGTCCGGCCTCATGCTTCACCACATGACAAATAACTTTACACACTTTAAAATATTCATAAAATTAGGCTGCCGTTTTCATATTTAAATAATTTTTTCGCTGAAAATTAATAAAAGGAAAATTAATAAAAGGCATTATACCGGTTAATAAATCTGAATTTCGTTGGCACCCGGTGGACCAAATCATATGGAGGATCCATCCTTATCACTCTGATTCTATTTATAAGTCCGTTTTGACTAAATTTCACATACCAAGGAGAGGTAATTAAACAATGATTATGAGATAAATTTTCAACTTTACCCTCCTTTATGATTGGATATTTTTTAAGAGTGGTATGTCTCAAGAAATCAGACAACTACCACAGGATTCAGGAATATTCGTCGGCATCACAGAATCAATGTAGACGCAGCTTTTTTTAAAGTGGGGAACAATAAAGGTCTTGCAAGGTGATCGAGGACGAAAAAGTTCCGCACCGATAAGAAGACTAAAACTCAGGTCTCATGAGAGTGGTAAAAGCTATGGCATGTAAGGAAGAGGTGATGAGAGCTCAAACTCAATGACTAAAATTCCAATGGAGTCACCCAACTGTGGTTATTCTTCCTCCATTTTGGGCATGTCCCTAGACAAACACACCACAGCAAGTGATCGCCACCCTTGGCAGCACATCAGCTAATAGAAAATGATTTCTAAGAATCCACTTTGCTCACCACTCGCGCACATCCACAGACAATGACTCAAAGACAACATAGCTCTCATATTTATTTTTCTCTCTAAATCCAGAACAAATCAACACTGTTAAGTATATAACTGTTTTCATTGGCAAGGGCGAAATAGCAGTATAATTACTCTAACAATAAACTATTCTGAGTATATACTTTATAATGGGTGAAACCTACAAATTAATTAATTAAATAGGGCTGATGTATAGACTAATCAAAATATGAAAGCAAACTATTGCCCCACCCATTTCCTAAAGGAATTATACGTCGGTTGACTGGTGAGCAACCAGCTATCTATGATTCGGTGCATTCAATTTCATTATGTTGAATCTAGCGCGACTGAGTCTGGGCCTCCTCCTGAGGCTGATTTTGCATTTGTGATCGTTTAAGCTGGCCAGGCTGCTCTTGTTGCAATTGGAACCTTTGATGATTAATAGCACGTTGGCGAGCCATGCAACCCGCAAGAATAGACTCTCCACCAAGTTCCGTGACTGTAAGCCTCAAACGCTGGACTTCAGCAGTTAAGGTCTCATTCAGAGCTGCTCAAATAGGGACACAAACAATTATTTAAATGAAGACCCAGTAACCTACCACACTTTGTAAGCCATTCTAGTATCCTGTTAAATTTATAAACATGAAACAAGGAACTGCACCTGAAGATTGAAAATCCAGAGCAGGAAACAGCAAAATTAACAAATGCATGCACTTTTTCACTAATGCCTTAAAATGGGGGCTTTGTGTGTGTGTGTGTGTGTTTTTTTTTTTTGGGGGGGGGGGGGGGGGGGAGGGGATAGATGATCAGATTGATCAGGTGAAGGCAACAATATTCGTGACATCAAATATTCAGAAATAAGAAAAAACAATGAGATGTTCTAAGATAACAGATATCAGTAGTTCCTTTGATTTTTCGATGTTAGTTCCGACAAGAGATATTACTTGAATTCAGTAACAAAGACACAATTGATAATGGCTTTGAAGCAAACAACAGTTTCAGGAGGCCCCCTAATGGTATTCAGTCGTTACAAGGAATTAAGATTAAAAAGCCGCTAAATTTAAAAGCTATAAATGAAGGTAATTTTTATTTTACCGTATCATTAACTTCACAAAAATAAGAAATCGGGCTACTTTGGACTAGTAAAACCAAAGGAACATTTCAATTTTCAGTAGGAGGTTATGTTTCCCATATTATGAACGGAAAATGTGGTCCATCTAAGGATGAAAACATTTGCCATATATATATATATCACCCAAGAAATCTTCATATGCATTTTAGAGGGGCTTCTCCAAAGCAAACGAGAAACTAAAAGTGAGGTTTAAAAAATAATCAATAGCGTTAGTGAAAAATGCTCTTGGAGTTCAAAATTTGCTGGTACTTGACAAGATGAAAACAGGATATGCCTTGGCCAGGCAGGTAGAGAGAAGCAGAAATGGTGATATAGAATGATGAAACAACATGCCTTAAGGAAGAATGCAGTATAAAAATGACTCATATTTCATTAACATTCAACATATCACAAAATAAGAAGAAAATCAGTACACACAAAAGTATGCAGAGTTATCCTTACACAATCTTTGGCATAAAGTGAATATTATCAATGCTGAAAAGAGAAATCAATGCACACCATCGTATATATTTAATTATTTCATAGGAAAGTTACCATAAAAAACATCCAATTTGAATAGGAGGTGGTATTCAGCTCACTAAAACCAAAAGGCAAAAAAAAGGGCATATACAAACCATCTTTAAGTTGGGACTGTTGTTCCATGGCTTGAAGCCTGAATTTCAATTCACTATTCTCGCTTTTAAGCTGTGAGTTATCCCTCTGGCAACAAGCACAAAAACACAGCATTGGGATTTGGGAGTTTTGAGCATGATTTATGAAAACTATCTTCATAAAAAGAAAAATATAGTTGATAAAGTTAAATACGAAAAGGACAAGACTCCTGAGTCCATCAGAGAAGTTGCCCACCTGCAATTTGGTGAATTGAGTAGACATTGTGGTTGTCTCTGACTGAAGAGTTTGCACCTTGTGCTCCAGTTCAGCAATGTACTGCACCTTCCGCTCCTTGGATCGAGCAGCTGATTGCCGATTAGCCAATATTCTGGGCAAATATATAGGAGGTACCATGAGCTATTATAGTTGTAAATCTTAATATGAGGAGATTAAAAAGGGGGAGAAGATTAGAAGAAAAATAATACCTTCTTGCACGCTTGGGATCTGACAAAGCAATCTCAGCAAGTTTATCATTTTCCATTATTTTTTTCAGCTCTAGTTCAGAGAACTCACCATTTCTCAACTCCATGTTGATTTCAAGTGTTTTACCATCTACTGAATTGCTAGGTGAGCGCTGACCAGCTCCATTCCCCAAAGGAGGAAGCTTCGGTGATTCATCACCAATATGCAAATTTCCTATAGAACTATCCAGAGAAAAACTTCTCCGATGTCGGGAACCTGGTGCAATGTCCCCATCAGAACTCCTTTTGATTCCTTCCCTCCTTTCCTCCACAAAGCTCGATGTTGCCTCTTGTGTAGAGGTTGCTTTCCCACTTACGAGACTCACAACTTCATTATCACTGCTTTCAAAAGTCTTTGATTCTTCCGCCCCAGATAAGTTCACATCATCAATGTTATCCAAATTCATATACACGCTAATTAAATCATCCATCACATCATCTTTCCTCTCAACCATAGGTTTTGCATCGTACCAATCAACATGACCCTCGTCCTTTTTTGGCTCCTTTATTACCAACTGAATTGGCTTCTCCAATCCTGATCTTTCTCCTCTAGAAATTGAATTGTCCAAATTCATCCAAGGTGAGGGAACTAACTGAGGAGGAGGGGATTGAATGAAGGCAGAGATTCCTAATGGAGTATCACTGCTGGAGCGCCTGTGCCCTTTGCGGGGAAGAACACTAGGACCAGCTTGAAAGGCGTGATCCCTATTGATGGGCATAGAAATGCCAGGGCCACGAGAGTTAACCACACTTTCTTCCATAGCCACATCTGTCGAAATCGAGTTGGAAAGAGAGGTCGCGGAGGGCTCACAATAAAGTGAAGGACTCAATGGAGGCAGGCTATCGAGGGAAAAAAATGATTGTTGAGACAAAGAGCGTGAATGGGAAGAGCGCGGTCTCATATTCGGAGAACGTAATTGGGGGGGAGCCGATTGGAACTCTGAAATTTGGGAATAATGCGATGAAGATGGGATATTAGGGTGAGATGGAGGTATACCAGGTTTCAGATTCTCAGGAGTCAAGTTTTGTTGCATCAGAAACGCAGAAGCGCCCATTTGAGAGGCACTGAAATTGGGAACGGGAGCACTGAATCGGTTTTGTGGCCTCGGAGTGGCACCTGAGGAGGAAACAAATGTGGAACTGATTCGTTGCATACCAGTAGCAGTACCAGTACTGGCCGGGTCGACTCCTTGATTACCTTCCATTGACTTACAGGGTCTATATTGAAAACCATTCATAAATAAATAAAAAGTTCATTTCGAGCAACAATAGCCAAATTGCAACTAATTGACATTCATCTACCTGGCCAAGATATTGAAGCCCTATCTCGTCGCAGCAAAAATCGCCGAGGGTAGAGTACACGAGCAAGATGACCGCCCAGAAGGGAGACTTGCACATTCAAAACTGCGACTCAGAATCGGTGGTGGAGGCAGCGACCAGCGATGGCAGAGCTGTCCGGGGCAACAAAGCTGAACACTCACTTAAGAAATATCGCAGAAGACCGGCTGCGGAGGGTCAGTAGCTTCTTTGGAGTTTGGCCTATGACGATTGAATATTGACCAACGCGCAACTCCTCTGTCTGTGTAAAAATACCTCGACGCGGTTTTAATATTCCTCTATCTTCGCCTTTAGTGAGGGGGAGATTCTTTCTTTCTAATTGCTAGTATTATTGTATTTACTATTTGCATTTTAGTTGATCCTCACAAGGAATGCCCTTATAAAAATGCCTACAAGGCTTCTCTCCGCAAGGAAACAATATTGTTAGATTTCCGCTATTAGGGTCTAGGTCAAATTTGGATTTACATTTACCTTCCAATGGCATTTTATTCTTGGTCCATACAAGCAAAAAAAAAAAAAAAAGCATTTTATTTAATACCGTATCATGTGCAATGTATCAATACTGACTTTCTTCCATTGGCTTTAAAAAAAAAAAAGATAAGAAAATACTACAACTTCAAAATCCTAATAAGTAATTTCCTACTAAAATGAGTAGTTAATCGTTATATTCTTGTAATCAATATTTTTATAGGCAACAAAACTGATTTGAGATTTTGAAGTTTAAATGATATTTTTTTTTCTTAAAAAGAACAAACTTTCTTCCTCATATGTTAGTTTGGAGGGAAATGAATGAGTGAATTGTAGCTGATTTCTTCGTTATTTTACTTTGTAATCACCAAAACTCCTTTTCAAGCCAAACGTGTATACTACAATAATATCACTCAATACTTCTATATAAGGTACTTGTATCAAAAAAGTTTTATTCAAAACATAAGTCATTTGTAGAATATTAAATGAGGATTTATTAACTTTACTGTTGATTATTAGATGGATACATGGTAAAGAAAGAAGATAGAGAGGTGTAAATTGTAAAGTGATAAAGGGATGGGGGAGAAAAAAATAAACACTTCTATAAATAAGGGAAAACATGAAAAAATTTATTCGTTTAATGATTTTTTTAATTTGCCAAAATAAGTTACAAGCGACTTATATATAGATAATGAGTGGTAAGTCTTATTCATTAGTTATATCGTACAACATTATTATTAACAATTAAATCTTATACATTATAACTACCATAGGTTTTCTCTATTTGATTCGCTCAACTTATAGTTTTTTTTTTTTTTGAACACACTCAACTTATAGTTTACATACACTAAATTTCCATCAATTTCACCGTTTTTGGATATAATTGGAACTCCAATAGGACACCACCAAATCAAGTGGCCCGAACATATACATTAGCTAGAATTTTGTATTAATTCCCGTGAATATATGTCTTTATTTAATATTTGATTTTTTATTGTCATATTTAAAACTTTGAATGTGAATAGCGAAAATACATTCTAATTTTTGTATTTTTCCCATATTTTGTTCTCTAGGAAAACTTAAATGGGGTTTCTTGTATCATTACGTCAATTTTTTCAATCACACTTATTATTTTACTATCATTGGTTGTTGAAATATAAATATTCACTTGTAAATTCACCTATACAACACTTGAAATTCCTTGTATAAGCTTTTGCAGTGTAAATTGAAATTTGTATGTGGACACTTATTATTTTACCTAGGATTTGTGAATTTCAATATGGCCCATGTTATTTTGTTATTGTGAATTTTTAATACGTATAAGTACATTTATAAATTTATATACCAACTAGACCTAATCGATATAATCACCGAGACTTGAGTTTTCCCCCCTTTTCTTATACCTACATCCACACATTTCATTAGACATGAATCTACATATGCTGCTTTACTATATTTTCTTCTTCTTACGTAGGTGAGGCGTCTTACCACCTCAACCAACAATAAGTTGTTGTAGGTTTAATCTTTTTAAATTTCTTCTAACATTTTTCATTGATATTAGCTCCTTCAACTCTTTCTATGATTTTTGGAAGGGTTATAGATTTTTAGAACACTCTTAAACTTGCTACTACATTTGCTATTCATACTTCACGGCGTAATGTGTAATTTTGATTTTGTTTTAGCTCCATATCATGTTTAGAATGAAGTAGAGGTTATTCATATCCTTAAAGACATTTGTCTCTACTTTCTACAATTTCATTTAAAGTCACTTACTCTACTTATGGCATTTTGATATTTAAATTGCTTATTGTCTAAAAATGTAGTTTTTATTTAAAATTTTATAGATGAATTAAGTTGGAAGAGCAAATTTTATCAATATAAATTCACAAAAACGGTAATATATTAAATTGTTGATAAACTCAAAAAAGAAATGTCTACAGTTTTACCACTCATAAATTAAGTCA
The DNA here is from genome assembly GCA_034222035.1 of Acacia crassicarpa. Lineage (NCBI taxonomy): Eukaryota > Viridiplantae > Streptophyta > Magnoliopsida > Fabales > Fabaceae > Acacia > Acacia crassicarpa. Next base: position 1,285,938 of record JAWXYG010000003.1, read on the forward strand.
CTAGCTATACCATTACCACCACAGGCTTTTCAAGGGAAAAAAAAAATATGATGATTATCTTCACACATTCTTATCTTTTATACCGCATTAATCTTTAATATATAAAAGACATGTTTATTTAATTTAGTTAGTGTGTAACATATATATTTTAAAACACCTTAATCATTTTTATTAATTTTATTATTTCCCCTCTTCACCGATGTGGCTTAAAGGAGTATCAATAGGAATAAATTATAAATATAAAAAATATATTTAATCAAAATCAATTTTTTAAATAAATCCTATATTAAATATGAGATGAGGGCTAAGAAACAAACATTTTTTTTTTTTTAATATCAAACTCCCATCTCGTGAAAAGCACATTTTGTAATGAAAGCCTTTAATTTCGTGTTCATCCAAATCCAAGTTAGCAACTGTTGAGGGTTAATTGAGTTTTCATACAATCTTATCTGATGCTTGTCCGACGGCAAAACAACTTGATGCAATCTTAACAACAAATTTTGTTATCATAAACATATGACGCAATGGAATTTTAAAAGGTGTATATATAATTAAATAGACACTACCTTTTAAACATTATATTGAGTAATTTTTGCAATAACGTGAAATTAGTTAGTTCAAGGATTGGTCATCTTCAGTTCAGTGCGCTCTCTGACGTAGAAAACTTAGCTTGGAGATTGATTGTACGCCCATATCTCTGTATATAGAATAGAGTTCTCATGGAAGGAAAGGAAGCTTAGCTTAGTCAAGAGGGCAATATCAATAAGCTGGAAAAGGAGGATTTTGTGATTAATAGCTTCGGCAAAACAGCGAAGGCCCCGGATGGGTTTCACCGGCCACTCTGTCTCACTTTTGAACACCCACCCGTTTACTAATTAATTCGGGCTTAGCCTGCAGTCTTCAAGCCCATCAAACAAATCCCCCCCCCCCCCCAAAAAAAAAAATTTATTAAAGGAATTTAAGTAAAACACCAAAAAAATTTTATAAGGTTAAAGTATACGTCTGGTTCTTTATATCTGCCTTTGGTATCATTTTAATCCCCTAAGTATATAAAGTACACGTTTAATCCCTTAATGGGTCTGTTTGGGTTGGCGGTAGGAGTGGTGGCTTAAAAGCTATCTGACTTTTTTTTAAGCCCGGTAGGAAAAAAGTCAAGTTGTAAATGGTGAGTTGTGTTTGGATTGTCAGTGTGACTTTTTGCAGAAGTAGCTTTTTTCTTAACTGATGAGTGTTTGGATTATTATTTGAAAAGTCAGTTAAGATAGAAAATGACTGAAAAGGGCATGAATCATATTGGGTACTACTATACATATTAGTTGTATATATTAGAATAATAAAAAATTTAATTTTAATTTTAATTTGGAAAAAAGTTAAGTGATTATTAAAAAAATTAATAAACAATAAAGTCCTTAATTATAAGGATCAAGGCCCAGTTTAGAGAGTAGCGAAAAATGAGGAAATTGCGATAAACTGAGGAAATTGATGAAACAAATCAAGCTAAGTACTGAAGTTCATAGAGTATAGATTAGTTGAAATTCAAACAAAACTGTCCATATGTTAGTGAGGCTGTAAGAACTATTAATTAAGAACATAGATGCGTGTGCGAGCGCGTCAGGGAAGGAAAAAAAATGAAATGGAGAAAACAGATCAGTGCGTTAGGATCGAAGCTCCATTTTGGGGCGTTTAAAAAGCTGGGCTACGTTTGCTGTAATGGAGAAAGCCCAGCTGACGTACTGGGTTGGCCAAACATGACAGATTGGGATTTTTTTTTTCACTGGTACAGTAGCTTAAAAGCTACTGGATTTTTTGTACTAAAAAGCTGAAATATAAGTGATGCCAAACGGGCCCAATATTAACACTGTTAGTTGATTTAACGAAAAATATTGACTCAACAATTTAGAGTGATGACTGTGAAATTAAATGCTAACCCTAACCATATATTAGTATTTTAATAAATTAATATTTTAAATCCTATTAATTAAAAAATATTTAATCTTCACAGACTCTTGTAATTTTTCACATGTTTGTGAAGATTTTTTTTCTCGGTTGAAGAAGATAAAATATTTTTTAATAAATATAATTTAAAATATTAATTTATTAAAATACTCATATAAGCATACTTGATTAGCATTTAATTACACAGTCATTACTTAACATTGTTAAGTCAGTATTTTCCATTAAATCAAACTAACGGTGTTAACATTAGAGGACTAAACGTGTAATTTATAAATTTAAGGGACTAAAATAATATCAAAGATAAATATGAAGGATCAAACATATAGTTTAGTCATTAAAATATTTATATTTATCTTTTTTATAGTAAATTAATTTGTCTTACTTATAAACTAATATATAATCACATAATATACGATATATATTATGATTAATTAAATTATTTAACTTTCTTAATTTTTCTAAAAAAAAAATCAAGCATATTTTATACTCCCTCTAATCCTAATTATAGAAACACTTTTATAGTATAAATTGTATTAAAAAAGTGTTTCTATAATTAGGATTAGAGATAGTATTAAAGACTAAGAGAGTATTTCATATTAACTCATTTTGACATTGACTGGAGGACGAGTCTAGTAATTACGACGGTTTTATACGATTCAAGTCTATTTCTTTACCCCGAGTCCAATATGCAAACAAAATAGCAGAACTGCTGTTTGGTGGATAACATCATGGCATGGGCCATGGGGTGCTGTAGGGACACCGAGCGCCTTCATTCAGTGACGGAGTTTTTTAAGGGCTAGAGAGGGCCATGGCCCCCTCAAAAAACAAAAATCCAAAATATTTCATATAAAATGGATTTTTTAATATAAAATGTATATATTTTACTCAAAAAATTATACATTTGTTCTAAAAATTTATACATTCAGCCCCTTAGATATTTTTTTCGTTAATTAATTAATGAGTATATATTTAGCATCCAAAAATTTATTTTAAGATCCGTCACTGCGCTCTTTGCCTTCTTCAATTTGAAGTCCGTATTCCTTCGAATCATTTATTTCCCTGAAAAGCAACCTATACTACTGTGCTTGCTGCCAAACTGCAACTTGTGTTCAGTGTTATTTACGGAACTGGGACGTGAATTGTGAAGGGTACATCCTGTCGGAGCAAAATGTAAGGGGGTTTCACAGCACTTGATTCAAATCATACGGGGTTATATTAGTTTAGTTTAAGGTTTTGAATTCGAACTCAATGATTATATTAGTGTTAAATACATGGAGTTATAGCTTTGCCGCCTTTATGATTGTATCTGACTCGATCCAGATTAATTTAGAACCCAATAAATATTTTAAGTCAAAACTATAAGGGTTTGGTTTACTTGTTTGGGAGCTTGCTTTTTCAATCACTTTTTTCATGAGTTGGAATAAAATTTTTCTTACATATTTACTTTATAAATTATAAAAAAAACTTATAAAATGTTAAAACAAACCATCAGCATGTCTAAGACAGTTATGCGGTGCTTGAAGAGGCATTTTCACAACAACAAGGTAAAACACATTTCAGAAACTCTTATTTTAAGCTACGGCGCCGTGTGTGACTACTAGCTAGTTTTCCTGCGCCATTTTGCGGGTGAGGAAGTAGTTGAAAGTGCAAAAGATCTCAAATATATCAAAAAAATTAGGTTTACATTCGAAGCTCCAGAGAGCAAGTTCTTAGCTTCTACAAACCATACCAGTAATGGGGCGCCATTCGCTGTATTTAATGTGACCATTGTGATGAGCATGTGCTGATTGACGTAGATGAGATATCCTCCTGATCATCACTATTTAATTCCCTCCAGGACTCGACCAAATTTGACCTCCCTTTGAATAGGAACCAACTAACGGGGAATAATTCTAAATATAAAAAGTGTAATTATTGAACTGGCCTCATAATTTGATTGATTTCACAGCATGATAAATAGTAGTATAAAATAAACGCCACTCAATCCTCACCCCTCTTTTTTTTTTCTCGGAAAGATATTTATATTAATACTACAAACAGGTATAATATCTGGATATAAGTAAAGTCAGATTCAATATACCAAAATACATCCAAGACAAAAACAGTCAAATCACCGTACATAAAATACTCAGAATAAGAAGTAGAATCATGGTAAAGCAGCCTCCTTAATATCTGGGGTTAGAAGTGACAAGGAAGAAGGTGATAGTTGTAAAACCCACTCAAACGGGTACACCTCCTTATAAGCATTAGCTGCAACGAGAGCAGCTGTATAGGTACCCTATATTGGGGTTAAGAACACAAAAAACTCTACCTCAGACGTAAGAAAACCCATGATGTCCAGAAGAAAACTTCTGCTCCTTTGATGAATCAAATCTGGTGACCTTGACCACACAACAAGCAACGCCTCTTTAGATCTACCCCCAGGAACGTAGATCCGAAGTACCAAGAGAAAATAGGATCTTATAACGTTCATACCGCTATCCAACCAAGAGAAGTTGAACTCAGATCTTACAGATCTGCTTATTTCATGACACAAAAACACCACCAAAGAACCCAGAATCAAAAAAAAAAAAAACAACAAAAAAACAACAAAAAAAAGAAGATAAATCTCACCACCACATATTAGATCTGGAGAGGAGAGGAAAGGGCTTGCTACAAGAACGAAAGAAGGCCACGCCTGACGGAGAGAGGACCATAGATCAAAGATCTGGACTCCAAAGCACCTGGACTGCAGATCAAAGATATGGACTCACAACAACCACTCGGACTCATCTGTGGCACAAAGGCGGTGGTCGCCGACGGCTTGTATATTAGGCACAAGCCGCCGGCGAGGGAGCATGCAATGAAGAAGGATGAAGTGTAGAGAGGAGGAGAAAAGAGATGAGAGAAGAGGACTAACTCCTTCACCCCTTTGGCCCTCTCCTCCCCACCTTACGGGAAAAAGCGGCCTGCAAATGTTGTGACACAAAGCTTATATATATATATATATATAGTTTTTATTATTAAACACTAACTAATAATTATATTTGATCATTTTTATAAGGCACTTATTTGTTTCCAAAGAACATTAATTATTATTTTCTATGTATGCCCATAATTAATAAGAGTAGTAAGTAAAAGTAATAATTAATATAACATTAGAATTTAGTGCAATTAGTAGGAATAATATTGGAAGTTACTTAAATTATAGGATAATTTTATTGACTTTAACTAATTTTATTGGTTTATAAAAATTATTGGTTGATACCTTATAATAAGGACTAGAAGGGAGTAGTTAGTGATAATTGAATATTATTACACTTAATTGTATCTCTTGGTGAATAAATTTAGGATTGTTTAGTCATTAAATAATGGATTTTATTACTTAATCGAGCTTTGAGCTTTTAATTGGATTTAATTCATTTTTATGATTAAATTCCAGATTTACAGTGATTTAGTATTTTCGCCATAACTTTTGATCTAGATATCCGATTAGCCTGATTCTTCTTTCTTTTTTTAGATGATTCAGAGAGCTACAATTGTTATGAAGACTCGGAAGGCTAATTTGGACAAGAAGATGGACGAAATTGGAGCTAAAGACAGACCTATTTTTCTGGATTTTTATTTTGCTCGAATTTTGTAATAAAAGACCAATTTTTAGATGTTTCCTTTTTTATAGGGATTTCCTATTGATTAGGGGTTTCCTATTTATTAGAGGTTTCCTATTTTTTAAAGATTTTCTATTTATTAGAGGTTTTCTATTTTTAGTCATCTTTCCTATATAAGGAATATGAGATGGTGGCTACAAACATATTCTCAATTACCCTTTATGGGTTTTTCAGATTAAATTAGAAGCTTTTTATTTTCTCTTAGTTGTTCTTCATGTTCTTCATCATCTTTTCTTTTGCGTTTTTCCTAGCCATGCTTGGCTAAGCTTCTTTGATTGATCCAACGTTGAGGATTCCATGATTCGTCTAGAGAACTTGTGCTTTATCGTAATTTAACTCGTTTCTATTTTCATCTTATCGGATCCGATTTCTGGAAATAGTTCGAATATTAGATTTAATATTCGGTTTGGTTCATCCCAAGGACTGAGTTCGAACTAGGTTTTAAGTTTTGCTGTGCGATCGCACAGTGGGACGCCGCTGTTCGGACATATTCTAGGCGATCGTCTAGTCGAGGGATTTTCTGGGCGAATGCAGAGATCTCGGTTCGTCCAGAGCCAAACGTGGGTTATTTATATTTCGTTCAATGATGGAAGTCTCTGGAATCTGAACGTTGGGTTGATCGATTTTAATCTGTTTCTTCTCGTTTTCTTATATTCTATTTTATCTTTGCTTCATTTAAATTGCATTTCTATTTCAGTTTATTAATTTAAAAATCCAAAACCCAATCCCCCTTGTTTTCATTGCATTTGCATGACATTTAGATTACTTAGGATTCAATAAAAGGCTCCTCGAAAAGAGAGAACGATCCTAGGTTTGCCTATACGCAATCCTTGGTTAATTGTTGATTGTGGACCCCAAGGCTAATGACAAAAGGTCTTCATCAAATGGCGCCGTTGCTGGGGAGCTAAGTAATTGGCTCCCTAGGTGATTTAATTGTCAAATTCACTTTTGACAAGGGGTTTCTCTTGTGAAGCTTGTTAGATTTGCATTTTTTGATTTTTTATTGCATATAGTTTAGGATTTTTGGCATTTAGGTAGCTTGCATATAATTTATTGCATTGTATTGACTTGGTAGCTTTTGTGTGGTGTGTTTGTATGAAATTCGATATGATTTTGGGCGTATTTGTTTGAATTCACCATGTCCCCAAGTTAATTCATAGCATACTTGCATCTTTAATCATTTTCCAAAAAAAAAAAAAATCTTTTCTTTTTCACTTGCATTTGTATTTTATTAGATTCCTTTTCTTAGTTTTTATAGTTTATAGTTAGACAGTTTTCTTGTAATTCTTTGGAAATTAATTGTTTTGAAATTTCATGGCTTGGTTTTATGGCAATCATAATCTACCTTTCAATTCTCACTCTTTTGTAGGCAATCAAGAATGTCATGGTCCTTTCCACCACCCATTATATGAACCATACCACCACCCATTTCAACAATATCATCAACCCTCTCACTTATCATACCATCCTTCATTCCATCCCACTTCAGGACCATGTCATCCATCTCATGAATCCCAATACTCATTTGAACCACCTTATGAACCTCATTCTCAACCATGTATGCCCAACCAAGATCCTTCATTTTGTGAAATCATTGGAGATCACCAAAATCAAACGGCTTGGGCTATAAATGAGGAGTGGTCACTTAAGGATAACTTTCATCAACAAATGGACTCTCTTCTTAGAATTATGGAACAACAAGCGAAATCATCTGAGAGATTAGCAAAGGAAATTGAGCAGCAAACACAAATGTTGAAAATGAATTTTCAACAAAATCCTTCTCTCATGGTCGCACATGCACAAGAAATGAAGCAAGTACAAAAGCACATTGAAGAGTCTTCTCTCCCATTTGGTAATGATCCTATTCTTATAGAGGTAGACTCTCCTACTACTTTGATTAATGAAGCAATTCATGATTTGAGTGATAATGAGGTGGACGACGAAATCATTGTTGAATCCCCTCAATTGTTTGGAAATGTAATTGCTCAACCAATTGGTTTTAGTAGTAGTGATTCGACTGTACTTGTTGATGAGTGTGTTCCTATTTCTTCATGTGATGCTTTAACTAATGAAAATGCTTCTCTTTATAGTACTAGTGATGATTGCAATAACTTGAATGACATAATTTCATGCTGTTGTGAAGAATATCAAATGTGTGTGGATTGTTATCATGAAAAATGTCATTTACTTGTTGAGCTTCAAAAGAAAGCATTTAGTGAAGTGGTTGATTCTACCATTAATCATAATGCACCCTCTTGTACTATTGATGATAGTAAGCATGTCAATTTTGAAAAGGTTGAATTAAGCACGGATGACAATGTTGTTGATGATGTTCTTGCTCAATGGTATGTTGATTATCCTGATTTTGCATGGACGAGTAATTCTGCTAATTGTGCATGTTCTGATAATGAATGGTGCGCTATTTGCACTGAGATTAATGCTGCATTATTTGGTGATTCTGAATTGATTAGTGATTCTGTATTGATTGTGGATTCTGTTGTTGATGTGAGTGAAAACAATCATAGCCTGGAATGTCAAATGCACGAAATTCCTGTTGGATTACTTCCTTGTAGTCTTGTTGGTGCCAAAGATTCTGAAATTTTGATTGATAAAATCCTGCATGTTGATGAATCTTTCCAACAAGTACTTTCTTCTGATTTGCCACCTGATTTAGAAAAACAAGATAATTGTTTTGAATCTTTACACATTCCAGGTGGTGATGATTTGAAAACTTCGCTTCATTCTTCCACTCTTTTCCCTTCCATCTCTTGTGATTGCAACAATGTTGTGGTGTACTCCAACACTAAGTTGGATTCCACACCTTCCATTTTACAAGCACAAGAGAATTTTCACAATGTGACTGGTTGCTTGACTCCTACTGATGGGAGTATCATTGATTTCCTTGGATGTGATAGTTACTTGGAGAGTTTGGAACTTAACATGACCTTAATTCACTTGAAATCTCTCCATGTCTCTATTTTTGGATGGGATACTGCTATTTGCTTGTCTTATTTGCAGGCACATTCTTGGAAAGGTTGTCGATGGAACCAACATCCACCGTACATTCTTGGGCCTTTTCCAATAAATCCTGAGCCACCTCCACCAAGGAAATTCAATACGGGAGAAGATGTTTCAAGGGAAAAATTCATGATTCTCATCAAAGATGAGAACTTCTCCTTCAAGCGACTCAAGATACTCTAACAAAGGTTGTCTCTTTCCTTACTTATTTTCTTCCTAATTAATATGATTACTTGGGCTTAATTATGGTATGAGGAAGATAAGTTTGGGGGAGGGACACAATTTAGTAGAAAAGTAGAAATAATGTAGTTTAGTAGGTAAAAAAAAAAAAAATTTATGAATAACACACTCTCTTTCTATGATTGCTCTACCTCTTGTGAACCTTAACATCTTGGTTTTTATGGATCCTTCTTTTTTAGGCTGAATTTCTGGACTCTTGGATTATATTTCTTGGTAGTTAATTTTGGGATGCTGGTTGCATGATTTGGTATTAACCTTTGTGAGATTTTGGGCCTGCGTGAATGGAATTCATCTTTTACCATTCTTTCTTTCATGTGTGCATCTGCTCATGATTTATGTTCTCTAGAACTTGCTTCTTTTCTTTTGGAAGCTAATTTTTCACATACGTGCATAAGTATGATGGAAGCTTGTTTTCTTTCTTTCATTTTCCCACTTTGGCCAAATAGCCTTTCCCTTATATTATATTTCCTTTGCTAGCCCCTTTGTGCCTTTTTTACTCATTCTTTTCTAAGCCACATTACAAGCCTAAGCGTAAAACCATTTTATCCTGCACCTTGGAAATTTATTGAGCATTGGTTTCACCTTAGTTTTGTGCTTAAGTGTGGGGGTTGCCCAGGTGTGCAACATTTTAAGTGTGGGGGAGTATTTGATTGTGTATCATTCATCATTTGGCATTGATTTTGGTCATTGTTATTCCAACAAAAAAAAAGAAAAAATAAAAAAAATACAAAAAAAAAGAAAAAAAAAGAAAGGAAAAAAAAAGAAGAAAAAAAGAAAAAAAATACAAAAGAAAGAAAAGAAAAAAAGAGAGAAGAAAGAAAGAGAGAGGAAGCAATGTAAAGAAGGAGAAATAAAAAGGAATGTTATTGAGGTGATTTGCTATTATTAACTGATGTTCTTTGAATTTTTTGGGTGCTTAGCCAATCATATCCATACTTATTCACACCTATACCCTAGCCCCATTACAGCCTTCAATAACAAGCTCTCTTGATTTTTGCATGCATGTGTCATAAGTGGTGGAGAAGTAGAAATTGAGCAAGCCTATGGTAGGACTATTTTCTTGAGCAGAATTTGAGCGATACACTTATTTATCCTATACACTTGAGAGATTGATTGAGGGCATCCCTTGAGAGACTATCTTGTGTGATTAGCATCATTGATTGAGATTGCCAGGATTTGTAATTTGAGACGAAAGAATTTTGGTCTTGATTGATTGGTCTTTTGAAGTCTTGTGTCCTTTATTAAATTTTTCCATTGTTAGCGATTGTTAGAAAGGAAGAGTTTTTCATTTTAGTCTTTTTCTTTGAATTTTGCTCAGGAGTGCAAAAAGATAAGTGTGGGGGAATTTGATAATTGAATATTATTACACTTAATTGTATCTCTTGGTGAATAAATTTAGGATTGTTTAGTCATTAAATAATGGATTTTATTACTTAATCGAGCTTTGAGCTTTTAATTGGATTTAATTCATTTTTATGATTAAATTCCAGATTTACAGTGATTTAGTATTTTCGCCATAACTTTTGATCTAGATATCCGATTAGCCTGATTCTTCTTTCTTTTTTTAGATGATTCAGAGAGCTACAATTGTTATGAAGACTCGGAAGGCTAATTTGGACAAGAAGATGGACGAAATTGGAGCTAAAGACAGACCTATTTTTCTGGATTTTTATTTTGCTCGAATTTTGTAATAAAAGACCAATTTTTAGATGTTTCCTTTTTTATAGGGATTTCCTATTGATTAGGGGTTTCCTATTTATTAGAGGTTTCCTATTTTTTAAAGATTTTCTATTTATTAGAGGTTTTCTATTTTTAGTCATCTTTCCTATATAAGGAATATGAGATGGTGGCTACAAACATATTCTCAATTACCCTTTATGGGTTTTTCAGATTAAATTAGAAGCTTTTTATTTTCTCTTAGTTGTTCTTCATGTTCTTCATCATCTTTTCTTTTGCGTTTTTCCTAGCCATGCTTGGCTAAGCTTCTTTGATTGATCCAACGTTGAGGATTCCATGATTCGTCTAGAGAACTTGTGCTTTATCGTAATTTAACTCGTTTCTATTTTCATCTTATCGGATCCGATTTCTGGAAATAGTTCGAATATTAGATTTAATATTCGGTTTGGTTCATCCCAAGGACTGAGTTCGAACTAGGTTTTAAGTTTTGCTGTGCGATCGCACAGTGGGACGCCGCTGTTCGGACATATTCTAGGCGATCGTCTAGTCGAGGGATTTTCTGGGCGAATGCAGAGATCTCGGTTCGTCCAGAGCCAAACGTGGGTTATTTATATTTCGTTCAATGATGGAAGTCTCTGGAATCTGAACGTTGGGTTGATCGATTTTAATCTGTTTCTTCTCGTTTTCTTATATTCTATTTTATCTTTGCTTCATTTAAATTGCATTTCTATTTCAGTTTATTAATTTAAAAATCCAAAACCCAATCCCCCTTGTTTTCATTGCATTTGCATGACATTTAGATTACTTAGGATTCAATAAAAGGCTCCTCGAAAAGAGAGAACGATCCTAGGTTTGCCTATACGCAATCCTTGGTTAATTGTTGATTGTGGACCCCAAGGCTAATGACAAAAGGTCTTCATCAGTTAGCTGCCTAACGGTACAACAGAATTGTCTAGGGTTATTATTAGTCATAAATTATAGTTTTCAACCATCATATATGTGGGTGCTATATATATTCGGTTCTAAATCGTAATATATGTTAATGGCATACATAATGATTATTTGCTAATGACCCTAATGTATAGAATTTATTTTTTTAATATTATAAATGGTTATTTTTTTATTATTCGGTATTATTTACTTTCATTGTTAATATTTATTATATAAAACACAATATACTAATTGATAATAATATTAAAAAACTATCTATAGCAGGCTTAAGTATATACTTTTGATCTTTTAAGTTTTATAAGAAATATATTTTTGATCCCTTAATTAATTTTATAAATTGTACTTTTGGTTCTATATATCTAACGCTGTTAATGTTGCTAACAGAAAATACTGACTCAACGAATTCTAGTAATAACTGTGTAGCTAACAAAATATATTTAAGTTTTAATTTTTTAAATAAAATATATTTAGACTATTAGATTAAAATAAACCGACAAATTGTTGCAAATGAAATCAAGATTTTGATATTTAGATGATTAAATTAATATATCTAGATTATTAAACTAAATTTTCTAATACAATCAAGGTTTTGATATTGACTGCATCAATTTTTAAATATTGTTCAATTTACATATATTTTAAGCTTAAGATTAATAACACTTAATTACATAGTCATCACTTGAGTTTGCTACGTCAATGTTTTTTGTTAGCAACACTAACAATGTTAGAATTTGGACTAAAAATATACTTTAGCATTTATAGTATTCAAAATTCAATATATTATAGATAAACATTATACAATTTAAAAGAAATTATTCATTTAAACGCTCTAGAATGTTATCTTATAATTCTTGGAATTCTAAAAGAAAATCTACTAAAAAAATTCTACAATATTCTCTAATACATTTGTTGTAGATTGTTGATCAGGTATCAATACTTCAGAGTTCTCATCACTGCAAAAGGATAAAATAAATATGAAAATCAAAATATATATAGTAAAATTGACAAATATTAAAACTTAAGTAAATCTTGGATCTAATTCAACAAATCTAATTTCAACAAACTTGCTAAAATTTATGAACGTGAAGGGCGAACGTTCAAGTAGATCATGATTCAACAAGGTGCTAAAAATTAGAAGAAAAAATTATACTAATTTTAGTCTATATAATCTAGTGTGATCAGAATTCTTTTCATGGCAATAAAACAATAATAAAAATTTCGACATTTTACCTCATATATTTTTTTTTTTCGTGTTCTCTAGTTTTCTCCAGTGCTTTTTCTCTGTTTTTATCTTCAAACCCATCATCGTCTTCATAATTAGATATCGTTTTTTTATAAATGTTACATGACGGTTGTTTTATAAGAATATCGTTATACTTATCATTAAATAAATTATATTTATTAAGTACAATCGATAGTCTTGTGTTTTGGCGAAGTCCACCTTTCAATACGTGATGATGCATAAACTTAACCATCACATTTGAGTGTTGTATATTTTTACGTGACCTCTCCATCAAGATAGATGATATTTATTCATTACAATCATTATTTATTAAAGGTTATAGATATATACCCGAATCTTTAACAGTGGTGTTTTGGACACAAGACAAACGACAATGAATAACCATTTATCAATCCAATTATGGCTGCAAAATTTCCCACTCTCCCATCCTCTCTTTCTCTTGTTTTTATAAATGTCACCCATAGGAGTATATCTTATTCCCCAGGCATGTTTGGACTTTTGAACCACACATATTCCATATCCGAATAGTACTGTAATATAAGGTCCAAGTGTGACGTCTCCCTTGTTCCAATGTGCCATCCAGGCTTTCTTGTTCGCCCAGTAGATTGCAAAACTTCATTATTTGAACTGATACCCTCCCTTCCCAAATTAAATTCTGCATCTCACATTCACCCACTCCTACTAATAATCCATTTAATTAAAGAAGTTGCAACTCACAACAGCGCCTTGCCTTATTTTTTTTATTTTTATTTTTTTTGGTTGGTTAATAGTTCGAATAAGTTAGAAGACGCCTGAACTTGAAATGTACTCCTTCCAATTTTTAATATAAAATGTATTGTTTAATGTTTTTTTACGAGAGTAAATAAGTTTTTTAATCATATTATATGTTATGCATTATTATATCATATATAAGTTTATAATTTAGATAAATTAATTTGAAGAAAAATAATGCTTATAAATACTTTAAAGTAATTAACTTATCTAATTTCATTAATTTCTCTAAAATAAAATTAATTGAGTTTTATATTTAAGACAAGAGATAACATTTAATCCGTGAAATTGGAAAAACCCTCGTCACCACATCGTTATAAAGTGATCAAAACTGTCAGCCCAACACAAACCTGTGTGCGGTAAATTGTAATGTTCGTGAGTTCATACCTCGGAAGTCGGATTCATTTCTATTTTCAGGAGGATATTTCATAAAATGGAAGATAAATAAATCAAATACATAAATATTAATATAAAGGGATGAATGGCACAGTAAATTGGAGTTGAAGTTGTACATTCACATAATAAATTCAATGAGACTACTTAAAGTAAATACAAAAAAAAAAAACTATATCTCTACCCTATAAATAGAAAGAGAGAAATGAGATGGAAGGTGAATAAATTAAAATATATATATTAATATAAATAATTATAGGGTGGTATTTGATAGTATTTGGAGCCAAATACCCTGGCTGGGAATTTCTTGATGAACCACAAAAAGGAGATAGAAACCGGGTGGTGCCAGGACAGACGAACCGGGGGTGGCAACCTCAACCCCGTACGTCAAATTTCCGAGGTTGGATACTTGAATAACGTCCAACACCAACAGCCTCTGGTTCATAGAGAAAGAGTGAGTGTTAAAAGGTGGCGCCAACATCGTTACCGACACCGAACTTTGAGCCAATATGGCATTCACTTGGAATCTCACCACCAACTTGCCCCCATGCATGACCTTGGTCTGAGAAACAGGCGACAGTATCTCGGGCCGCACACTTGAAAACTCTGCCTCCAAATACCACGGAGAATACGCTTCTAACCTCAGCTCCGTTGGAAATAATACTTTTGTGAAATTATAATATGTGTGGGGATTGCTACCTCCCACAAGCACTCGACCGTCCCGAACCAAAGCTGCGGTCGAGTGGTAAACTCGCGGAATATCGGACGGGTTCTGCAACACGAACCGAGACCCGATTGGGCTATTCGGTTTGTATATAAGCGGGTTCAACACCGGGTTCCGCCCCAACTCCCATCCAGCCGTGCCCATGGCTGCTCCATTGATAATCAAAACGTTGCCGTTTGGAAGAATGAGCATGTCGCTCATGACTCTGCCTCCGGGCATATTCTCAGGGAACCACTGCGGGTCAGGGTCGGTTATTTTTATCCGAGCGCAGGTATTCAATGCTCCAAGGAATTTATTGCTCTGGCTGGCCTGCTTAAAAGAGCCTTTTGGGGCTCCGCCACAAATCAAAACCTCTGCTTCGATCGATGCCTCTCGCAAATTCCTCAAAGGTAACAAGACCGCCGATCCAGTACTCGGATAACACCTCGGATCTCCTCCAGGTATTTGTGGAAATGTCTTCACAACTCTGTTCTTCGTGTAATCCAACAAGATGGCTCGATTATTGGCGAAGATGAACAAATTGCCGTCCACATTCAAAAAAACGAAGGGGTACAAGTTGTTCTCAGTACCGGGGTCGTTGGTCTGCACTAGAAAGGGTAAGCTATAAGCATTTTTGGCTGCAGATGTTTTGGGGTAAAATTCATAGGTAAATGCCCTTCTGCCGCCTACGATAATCTGGCGTCCGTCCGGCAGAATGTGATTAGTGGCATACCACCTACGAGCTGCGAGTGCATAATTATTTTGTTCTTGCCAGTCACAGGTGGGGCAGGGAGTGAACACCCTGACAGCACGTTCACCGTCGTTGAAGCCGCCGGTCTGAACGAGACTGCCGTCGGGGATGACGGAACCAGAGGAGCACCAAACATCAGTCTGCACAAATAGTGGGCGGAAAGTATTGGAGGGAACATCGTATTCGATGGAGTGAGCAGTGCAGTCCACCTTAACAACCTGCTCGTTTGGGTTGCGGCGGCATTTGTCAAAAGGCAAGGATAGATTGGAGAAGCCGAAATCGGTGCGGTCGAAGATGACAACACGGTCGTTGTGTAATAACTGCATGTGCATGGCTACAATGCCGATGCTATTTTGGAGAAGCTGCCAGCGGCCACCGGCGGCTTCGGTGGAGAGTAGAAGCGATGATAAGAGGAAAGGGATTAAGAGAGGAAGTAAAGTCATGGTTATGGCAAGGGGTAAAGAGTGAAGGGGAAGGATAAATCAGAACTGCCTGATGATGGACAGTGGACATATGGCTAAGCTAAGTAGCCTGTCTGGTCTCCGCTATAAATACCCGTGAGCACGCCAAATTGCAAGTACTATTTCTTGTCTTTAATATAAGGCATTTATAAAAAATTCATACAAAGGATTAATATTTCTCTAGTTATTGAATAGTTATTGAAGGTAAGATTTTTTCCAATAACCCTAAAATTACATTATTTCACACTTAAAAATTAAAAAACATCCAATTTTGGTGTTTTAAAAAAAAATTAAAAACATCTAATATGTCGTTTTCAACCCAGCGTAGTTCCATGAGCAGGGGCGGAAGCACCTGTTGTCCAGCTAGTGCCATGGCCCCAGCTGGTTTTCTAAAATTTTTTAAAGTATAGGTATTAATTATATGATATTTTATTTTTGCCACTAATTTGGCTCCAGCTAATTTTTTATTAAGGTCCCAACTTGTTTTCTAAAATATCTTAAAATATATGTATTTATTATATGATATTTTATCTCCCTCATTTCATTTCTTTTTCTTTTTTCTTTTTTCTTTCTATTCTTCCGTCTGACAGGGATGCTTCTATTCGATTTTTCTTCTCTCCCACGTCTGCTTACAGTCGCCTGCTCTGACTCCTCAGTGGCTCAGTCCTCTCATAGTGATGGTCACGGCTCTCCACTCCAGTACTCCACCGTCGGTCTCCCTCTTCCTCCGACGAGGCCCAACGTCCGAGTCCGACGAGGCGGCGACCAGTGGCGGAACACCAGGGACAACCAGTGCTCTGCTCTCCATCTCCTCAATCTCCAACGGCGACGAGCGTGGCGAGTACCAGTGGCGGAAGTCGGAACCTTTCGAAGAAGTGAAGAACACCTTCAGGCTTCACCGTTCACAGCTTCAGTTCTGCCAACCATTGCGACCGCTGACCAAAACGTGCTTCCGCCCCTAGGTATCTGGTTATTTCACTTATTTGAATGCCATTATGATGCCAACTTTGATTCTTTGAAAAGCTTCATTCCGGCAATTTTTAATTTCTATAATTCTATTTCGATTTTATTGTATGTTTGGGTGATAAAAATGTTTTGGATTGGTGATGGATTTCTGAACTTAATGGATTCAATTAAGAATTTAAATATTATTTTGTGTTTGAATGGATTGTTCTGGATTGGTTTAATAACTATTATTGGATATTTGGATTGTTCTGGATTGGTTTAATAACTTGGAAATGCTTAATGGATTGTTCTGGATTGGTTTGATAACTGTAAACTGTTATTTTGTATTTGAATGGTGTGTAGGAATTTAAATGTTAGGTTTGTGTATGAAGTAGTAGTATAACAATATTAGAATTAATGTTTAGTGAAAAATTCATTGTAGGTTGAAAAAGATGAGTAAGGATAAACAGAAAAGCATAGATGTGTTTTTTAAGAAGAAAGTAACTTCAAAAAGTGATATTTCTAAGAAAGTAATTCCTGAAAGTGATACACCTTGTAATGAGCCTCCTTCCAAACGTCAAAAAATTGAGCATGCAGATGATATTATTATGGTAAAAAATAAGATTTTTGAACGTGATCCGGGCAAGCGTAAGCCAATGTGGGAATATTCTGCTAATGAAGTAGATGAGATACAGAGATTTGTCAATTTAAAAGAGCGTCGCCTACAATTTTAGGTATGCATTTTTTCTTTGATTATATTTAAATAATTTTATTAAACTTCAATATACATATAATTATTATTTTTGTGTTTGTGATGTTTTTAGGACAATGTTTATTTCATTACTCATTGGACTATGAGAGGATTATTAAATTCATGTTTGAAATACCTACTGAAAAGGTTAGTATAATTATATATCTTGTTTTAATTTATAATTGTCGGTTATTATTTATTTATATTTTCAATGTTAAGTCATACTATTTAGTAAATAGTTTAATATGTTTATTTTTTGGCCCAGATTAAAAAAATTTCCTGGTTCCGCCACGTCCATGAGTAGCGAAAGCATCTGCAGCACTAGTTTCAGCTGTCTCTCCTTCGAGTTCCTTCCTACTTCGCCAGAAAGTCTCTCTCCCAAGCCTCATCACTCGTCAGACTTCGAATACTCCGCCATACACTCTGCTGCAAAACTAGTCTCACCTTTCATGACTTAATAAACATCCAATCTGTCGTTTTCAACCCAGCGTAATTCCATGAGCAGTGAAAGCGTAGCACCAGTTTCAGCTGCCTCTCCTTCGAACTCCTTCCAACTTCGCCAAAAAGTCTCTCTCTCAAGCCTCATCGCTTGTTAGACTTCGAATACTCCACCATACATTCTGCCGCAAGACCGGTCTCACCTTCCGCAACTTGATGTTTTTTATTTTTTAAGTATGAAACGGTGTAATTTTGAGGTTACGAGAGAGAACCTTATCCACTACCAAAAAAAAAAAAAGATTTTTGCTACCGAAAAAATTTGTCACAAAAAAAGGGTGGCAATTGCGATGGATTTCAAAAAATCCGTTGCAAATTTGAATTTTTGCGACGGATTTTAAATCCGTCGCAATTTAATTCCGTCACAAACTGCGACAGATTTATATCCATCGCAAAATTGGATTAAAATCCGTCGCAAAAAATTCGAATTTGCGACGGATATAAATCCGTCGCAAAATCTTGAATTTGCGACGGATTCGAAATCCATCGCAAAATTCATTTTATTTTTTTAAAAATAAAAATTACATAAAAAATTATTAAAAAATATAAAAATTACATAAAAATATATAAAAGTTACATACAAAATTACGGAATAAAAAAACTTGTATATCATAAAAACTTGAGTTTTTTATTTTTATTATTCATGTGCCTTCAAGGTTTTAATACATGTAGATACTCTAGTTTAGGTCGATCCTAATATCTAGGAATTATAAAAGGCATATCTTAATATATAGGAATTATAAAACAGAAAAGCAATTATAAAATTCAAATTCTATAATCTATTGATTGATTTTGGCTGATCCTAATATCTAGGATTATAAAAAGCAGATTCTAATATCTAAAAATTATAAAAGGTAGATCCTAATATCTAAGAATTATAAAAGGGGATCCTAATATCTAGGAATTATAAAACAAAAAAGCAATTACAAAATTCAAATTTCATAATCCGATTAGATCCTAAAATATCTCTAACTACCAAGATTATACATTATACAGAAATTTACTATCCGCTGCATATAAGCAAATATAATATAACAAAAAATAGTTATTATAATTTCCTCTCTTCTAATAATAAATTAAATAATAATTGCATAAATTTTCTTAGTCCCTCATAATCAAGTATCCGCATCAAATTCCTTTTGTTGAATTAGAAACTTACCATTCCGATGCGGTGGAGACCAAGAGCACGCAACAAACCTTCACTCTGCTCCTCATCGCTAGCAATACCATTGCTAACGACAACGGCACTCCTCAGAAATGAATTTTCCTTGGCTTTCTTAAAATTCAGAAAATGCAAACAATGGAATTAACTTCTGATATGGCTAGTACAAAAACGAATTAGAACAAGTTTGGGATGAGTTAAAGACAAATGTGTATTCAGTAAGCTCATGAAGGCCAATAAATACCAAACAAATGCAGTACAATGGCAGAATGCATCTCAGCACAAATATCTCTTGTTTTCCTGAAAATCAAATTCAGAAAATTGATATTTATACTCAGAATCCGGTGAGCCCTGTCATGCCTCTTGGTCCTTAATGATGCAAATTACCAGCCAAAACCAATTCAAGCAACTCTAGTTAAAACACATTCAAACTTTGAACAGCAAGAACATGATTTTTTTTTTAGTGCACAGATCACGTACACTTTGATTCTTGTGCTCAGGATGGTGTCACCCACTCATTCCTGACTAATCCTATGAGCCACAAGTTAACAAATAAATCAAAGCATAGGGAAGAAAATTTTCTGGTTGATTTTCTGAATTAAAACTAATCCTAATGTCTGTAATTTTCTGATTTATTTAGATGAGAGGAGTGAACCTTCCTCAGAACAATGACTCTGCCTTCAAAGCTAAATAGGATATGGAGGCTGGGGCAAATTCACATTCATACCCATGAGTGCAACAAATCAGATGCAATGAGACAGAAAATTCGGAATATGTAATCAGCTGATTCATAGCATAAGTTTATGAATCTAGTCACAACCAAACGTCAAGTAGATACAACCTAATCATCTAATCTAGAGTGTTAATGTTTATAAATCCATGAGTTTCTAATTAAAATAGAATCTAGCCATTCATGAGTTTAATTAACATAGCAGCAATATCAAAACTCAGATTCAATAACATTATGGATAAGGGATAAGAAATTGGAACCAGAATTATGTGAAGAACAAAACCAAGAAAACAGAATCAGCAACAGCTTCTTCTTATGGTTCTGTGCTAGCGCTCTTGTCCTGCACCCAGTGACCGAGGAAAAGAACAAAGGAAGTCGACTGTGTCTTGGTTGTGCGATGATAAAGCCGTTCGTTCTCAGGTTGCTCTCTCTCCATGACAAAGGAAGACGGAGATTGAAGACAAGGCCTGAAGCTACGAGAGACGAAGACAGAGTCGGAGACTGAGACGGAAGGCGAGAGAGGAAGATGGTCGACGAAGGCTGTAGGCGACAGAGGAAGATGGTCGACTGAAGGTCACCGTTGCAAACCCGTGGTGCTGTACGATCTGGCAGATTAGGGATTTGAAGTTGGAATAAATGTGGCCAATATTTGCGACGGAATTTTTTTCCCGTCGCAAATTTTTCGGTGAAATTAATATTGTAGGTTTTTTTTTGGATTTTTGCGACGGAATTTAAAATCTGTCGCAAAATTTTTGCGACAGATTTGATTTTCCGTCGCACAATTTTTGCGACGGATTTGTTTTTCCGTCGCAATTGCGATGGAATTCAATTTCCGTCGCAGAATTGATTTCCGTTGCAAATTGCGACGGATTTTGAATTCCGTTGCAAAATTTTGCGACGGATTTATTTTCCGTTGCAAATTCCGTCACTATTTTGGCTTTTTCTAGTAATGATCTCCAGTAACTGAAGAAATATTAATCTCTTCTTACAAACTAATAAAAATGGCTAAAGTCATTGAGATTGTTTGGAATCAGCGTTAGGAGCATTTGCGGTAGAGTTAATGGGCTTTGGAGAAAAAGCTCAACGTGATGTATTTGGATTTGGCGTTAAGTTCACTGGATTTAAAGCTCCTAACGCTCAAAAAGCCCGTTAAGGAAAAAGCTCCAGTATCTAGCTTTTTTCAAAAAGCTCTCAGCTTTTTGACGTGGACCCCGCCATTTCTACTATCATCAATCCAAACATAAATCATTATCTATAACCTGACTTTTTCCTACCAAGCTTTTTTTAAAGTCAGATAGCTTTTAAGCCGCCGCTTCTACCACCAACCCGAACAGGCCCATTAAATTTATCCTGAAATTTAACTAATTTTCAATGTCACCTCTCCTAAATATATTAAACTCTAATATCATATTAATTATTATTTTCACCTACTACCCTTATTAATTAATTATAGGAATATATAAAAAAATATTAATACTCTTTACAAATAAGAAAGTACTTTATAAAAAGAAGTAAATACATTTATTAGTTGGTATTTTATAATAAAAAATGAGAATGTACTTAGAGATATGTTGTTCGTTGACATGTCCACGGGCTACTTCCCACGTGCCTACACTCGCTCTTCATCATTTACTTCCCGAGTAGTGCCGTTTACCTTTACTTTACATATGCCTTCTAATCGTCATCATGATGTCATGTGAGTAGAATATAATTAGGACATTAAACGCATTGTCCAAAAAATATTTAGCATGAAGAAATGTCTTTAGAAATGTTTCTAGAACAAAAGTGAAAATGAGTTTAAAAAGGTCGGCCTTAAGATTTTAGACTCATATGCCTTTTTTTTTAAAATTATTTATATGATGATAATATTATTGATTTTCTTATATTTTATTAATGATGTTGTAAATATTTAGTTGTTGTTATCTTTTTTAGAATTAAGTTTCATAATAAGTTAATAACATCTTGTATAAAGAATCCTAAAAATAAAAACTTATAAAAGGTATTTCTTATTTCATAAGTATTCTTTATAATTTTGTATTTTTTGACTTGTTTTTCAGTGATTGTTTTGTTCATATTTTGTGTTGTTTATTTTGTTTACTACTTACACTTTTCAAGACATATTTATAAGAAATATTTTTAATTTTGTTAAGGCTTCTCATTAATTATTTGTAATTATGGTATGTGAACAATAGTTTATCTTTGATTATGACTTAGTGTTTGTATTAGTTTATTGCATGATGCGTGTTATTTAAACCTTAATGGTGACAATATTTATTTATTAAATTAGAAGTTTAATTATTATAATTTAGTAATTATATTTCTTTGAAGAAAAAAACCCAAAAAAAAGTAGTTAAATTTAGAAAAATGGTTTCCGACCCTGACCCATATGCTCAGGGGTCGCGCCTTGAAAAACATGTGTTTTTTCTTACTCTAGACCTAAAAGGGCTGGTCGTTTTAGTCTCTAACCCCTAAAGAGCCGACTTTAATTCTTAGCTCTATTTATTAGGGAAGAAGTGAAGATTTATTGGCATTAACTAAAGTACAATATGGCAGTCTTTGCTAAGGGCTTGTTTGAGTTAGTGTTGAGAAGCATATTCATATAAGTTGAGATAAAACTCCTCTCATATATTTACTCTGTACATTGTAAATCACGTTATAAAAATAACTCAAACTGACACTAAATTGGTCAACTAGCTAGTAGGATTGGATCCCACATTTCATAAATCAACAAGCTAACACTACTAGGAAAAACTAATTTTGCAACGGAAATATTACCATTGCAAATTCCGTCAAATTTGCGACGGAAATTATATTCCGTCGCAAAGCAAGAAAATTTGTGACGGATATAATAAATTCGTCGCAAATTTGCGACGGAAGTGGAGTCCGTCGCTAATTGGCGGCCAAAAAGGCCATTAATTTGTTGAACCTTGCGACGGACAAGCTGTTCGTCGCAAGAATTAGCGACGGACATCAAGTCCGTCGCTAAATGGAGGCCAAAATGGCCGCCAGCTGGCTAAAGCTTGCGACGGACAGGTGTCTGTGGCAAGGTTTAGCGACGGACATGACACCCATCGCTAATTGGTGGCCAAAAAGGCCGCCAGTTTGCTCGTAACTTGTGACGGACATGGTGTCCGTCGCAGGTTTTAGCGACGGACTCCATGTTCGTCGCTAACTAGTGGCCAAAAAGGCCGCTAGTTGGCGCGATTATGCGCAAAATATAGCGACGAACAGTATGTCCGTTGCTAACTGGCTGCCTTTTTTGGCCGCCAGTTCCCTCTTTATTGCGCTGGACACACTATCCGTCGCAAAATATAGCGACAGACAATGTGTCTGTCACTAACTGGAGGCCAAAAAGGCCGCCAGTTTCCGCTTTTTGCAACGGAAGTCATGTTCCGTCGCAAAATCCCTAAATGTCTCATTAATGAGACATTTCCTTCCACCTTCCATCTTCATCCCTCAGCTTCCCCCCCCCCCCCTCGGTCGCGTTCCGGGGGGGAAGCTGAGGGATGAAGATGGAAGGTGGAAGGAAATGCCTCATTAATGAGACATTTAGGGATTTTGCGACGGAAGTCATGTTCCGTCGCAAAATCCCTAACATTTCCTTCCACCTTCCATCTTCATCCCTCAGCTTCCCCCCCCCCCCCGGTCATGCCCTCAGCTTGTCCGCCGCCACCCCTGAGCTCGTCCCCTTCCTCCTCCCTTAGCTCCTCCCCCTCCCCCTCCCTCAGCTCGTCCGGGCCCCACCCCTCCCCCTCTCTTAGCTCGTCTGGCCCCCCACCCTCAGCTCCTCCCCCTTCCCCACCCTCAGCTCCTCCCCCTTCCCCACCCTCAGCTCGTCCCACCCCCCACCCCGCCACCCCTGATGTATTTTTTTGTTTGTAGGAAACCTATCAGAGGTTAACACAGGAGAGAGACTCGCAGAGTGAGACCGACCCCGCATCCTCTCAGTTAGGGATGTCCAAAAAACCTGTGGTCTAGGTAGTCTGACCCGGTCCAATCTGACCCGATCTCGTTGGAAAAAGAAATGGTCTGAGACAGTTTCGTCCAGACCAGACCAGACTTTGGGCCAGGGTCTCAGACCCCTCGGTCTAGTCTAGTCTGGTCTGGCCCGGTATATATATATTTGATTCAGTGTCACACAACTACGCTGACTCCAGCGGCAACGGCAAGCTTAGATCTACAAGCTGTCAACTTCACTTTCTTTGATCTATAAACTTTAAATCCCCAGCCATGTCCAATCTTCGATCTGCAAGCTCAGATCTCTAGCTTTGATCTCCATCTTTTTGAATCTGTTCGGTGAGGACACCGTCGAGTTGGGAAGATGGAAAAAGGGAAAGGCGTTGGGAAGGGTTGCTGTCGCCACTCTCTAGTCCCTTATCTCGCTCTCGCATCTCTCGTCGGAAGCGTCGCTGTTGGCTCGCTGCCATTATGGTGAAGCAGAAGAAGAAGATGGAAGGGAAAAAGGAATTGATGAGAATCTGAGAGACAAAAGAAGGAGAGAGAGAGGGAGAGAGTGTGTGTGTGTGTCATTTTCTTTAGCCATAGCATAAGTCAAAAAGTGATTTGCCATGGGGGGAGCACCAACACGTGATGCACTGACAAACTCATTGATGCAAGAAAGGTTAAAAAAAAAACTAAAGGGAAAAAAAAAATATATATATATATATATATATATATTCTAGACTGCCTGGACTACTGGATTGGTTTTGTCCAGCCTAAGCTCGGGCAGGTACTGGACTAGACCTGACCTCGAGCTGACTTTTTCAGCCCGAGGTCCCTCCTGGACCAGACCTCGGGTTGACCCCCAACTCGGTCCAGTTTGGTTTATGGACATCCCTACTCTCAGTCCAATAACGAGAGTATATTCTTTCAGGCTGCAGGTGGATTTAACAGCAAAGGCAGAGTCTTCGGGTACGGTGCCTTTGCTAGCCGACTTAGGCAAACAAAGCGCTTCACATCCGGCACTGAAGGTGTTTCTACAGGTAAATGTAATACATTTGATATTGATTGTTACATTTTCATTCCCTGGCCCATTTAAATGAAGTACAAAAAATAAATGTATTTCCTAATGTTTTTGTAGATGAGATGAAGAAGATGAAGGCGTTGGTGGAGGAGCAAGCAGCTGAGCTGAGCCAGACAAAGCAGATACAAATGGAGACAGCAAATAAGCTGAGTCAGACAAAGCAACAACAAATGCAGACAGCAAATGAGCTCCACGAGACACGTGAGATGGTTAAGCAGATGCAGCTTCAACTCATGTCCCTAATGAAAAACAAGGGTCTGGAGCCAGCTCCTGGTGGTGATCATGATGATGATGCTGCTGATGACGATGATCACAATGCTACTGTTTAGACTACTTTTTTAGTACATGTTCTTTGGAAGACTATTTATATTTTGTCTTTTCTATGTAAAACTCTTTATGATAGTGAAAAATTAGTTTTTATGTTATACAACCTTTTTTCTTATATATATTTTATTATATAATTTTTAAAACAAAATTGAAAAAAATAAAATAAAGAATTTTTTAAAAATATTTTTTTAAAAAAAAATAATGGAAAAGAATATAATTTTTAAAACAAAATTACAATAAAAAATTAAAGCATAATAAAAAAAAGAGAAAAGTATTTCTCCAGTCACTGGAGATAAAGTTATCTCCAGTGACCCAAAAATTATGTCGTTTTAGATTAATGAAGGGTGTGTTTGTAATTTTAGGTGAATTAATGAAGGGTGTATCGGTAAAATTTATATAATAAAAAAATAAACAAAATTACATAAACATCCTTTATTAATCCAAAACGACGTAGTTTTGATCAAGTACTTGAATTTTACTAGGAAGTGCACCATGTGAGGCGAGTACAGGCTAGAATCTCTGTCGATCGAATCAATTTGCTTCAGGCCGACGTTGCCAATTTAATCCGAGATGGAGAAGGCAGAGAAAAAATGAAGATGAGAGAAATGGGAAAAGCATCATGTGGGTGAGAGAAAAATGGTTGATGGGTTTAATAGGTGTACAGGTGCGTTGGAGGATGTGATGCCAAAAGCATATTTTGGCATCCCTTTTCAATTTGGGATGCTAAAAGTAGAGCTTTTGGTGTTTCAATCTGAAAAGGAACGCCAAAAATCATTTTTTAGTATCTTTTTTTGTTAAAGGGATGCCCAATATATTAAATTTTTTAGTATCATCTTTTATTAAAGAGACGCCCAATATATCAAATTTTCCGTATATAACTATAAAAATGTCATTGTTTTTGTTTTTTTACTTATTTTTCAAAAAAACAAACATTTTTTGGAAAAATAAAATCTATTTTTTATAGTAGTGATCGAAACTTAAGGAAGGTGAAGTGTATTAAAAAGAAATCTCTACCTACACTGGGGTAAATGGAAAAGAATGGAATTGAAGCATTAAATATTTTTGATGCACTAGCGTAATGAAATTAATTGAAAGGGCAAGCACCTTGACTTATTAAACAAATAAGAATGCCCAGGAAATGTTAATTGTTAAGTATATATACATTATATATATATATATATATATATATATATATATATATATCGACTCTACTGATAATAAGACGACACATTATGAAACGTGGTGTTATAAGAATTATATCAATGTGCGTTATGATATTTTGGGGCCGACGAAATTGATCGGGATTTTTATTTTATTTATTATTTTTTCAACCAACATAGAAAAATAATGGTAATTTTTTAATTAATAGTTAAAAATTAGTATGAGTATGATTTTTAGGAAATGAGGGAGAAGGAGGTCCACGCAGCCATAGGAGTGTGAGGGGGCAAAAACTTGGCCATTTTGTCAATATGTGCATGAAGAACACGTGCAGAAGCAGCATGTAAGTTTCATCCATCGCTTTCTTTTTTTGTGAATTAATTAAATTTTTTTGTCGTCTCTGGTGATGACATTTCATCATGCCCTCTCCCTCTCTTTGTTTTTATTTTTTATTTTTTTTAAAAAAAACTCATTTTATCTCTTATTTCTGAAAACCAATTCCAAAGAGACGTAGACGGTTTGTGTACTGATTCTAACCGCGCGTGCATGAAGCTCAGTCTCAAATATTTGCATGCACTGGTCATCGCATATTTATACTTGATCAGTATGTCAATTTGGCAGGTTATAAATACTACAGGTCATCACACAGCCGGTTTAGAAACTATCTCCCACCTTAAAATATTTTTTAAGATTTTAAAATAATTTTTTAATATCATAAGATATTTTTTACTATCGGTTAGTATATTAAAGTATCTCTTTTTTAGTACCTGTCAGTATCTTAAAATATTTCTTTTAAAAAAAGTATCAGCCTTCACAATTTTATACCAAAATGATACAATTTTAAAGAAGTGGATGGCAGTAAATATTAAGAAAAGAGGACGCAAGCTGCTCCCAACAAACAAAGGCTACGGGAATAATAATATTCCCCTGGCTTACCGTCAGACTTTTTTATGCTTTGATTCACGTACGCAGTGGACATTGGTTTGCTCAAATTCCCCAAACGCGTGCATGCATGTAAATTTTTCCTTCTTTTGTGAAAATCCTCTATATACATTCCTGTGTTTGTGTTTGTACTCTTTTAATCCTTACTTATTATGAGGTACCAACTAACTTTTCTCATAAATTCATAAAAGCAGTTAAAGTTAATAAAATTAATTTAAAATCTAAGTAATTTCCAATACTATTCCCGCTAATTACACTAAATTTTAATATCATACTCCCTCTGATCCTAATTATAAGAACACTTTTTGGAGTTAGTTTTGGTCATAATTATAAAAGCAATTTTTAACTTTTGTCAATTTTTTTCCTACAATACCTCTATTTATACTTTCTCAACAATAATTAAATACTAATAATTTAACAATACACCTATATATTTTATAAAGTAAATAATATTTGCAACTCATTAATATTATATACACCTCAATTATACTTTTTTCTTATGAAATAATTTTGAGCAATTTTTGTCATATTTTTCCCTTATCACCCCTACTAATACTTCTTCCACAATAATTAATTTAATAATACGCTTATATTCTATCAAATGAGAGATTCTACTTTAATTTTTTTTATTTTTAAATTAAATATTTTAATATTCCTTTAAAAATATTTTTCTATCAACTGGCAGTAACTACTAATTTCTTAGTAGTGTTTAATTGAGCTTTTTTGTTTCCTTAACTTTTTAAATTAACAGTGATAGATTTTTAGAGCACGAATTTGCGATTGAAATCTAATAATTCTGCATGGAAAGAAGAGCTTTAATGGGACCATTCGTTCTCGGAAAGAAAGCGTAGCTTTTCTCGGAGAAATCGTTGTCGAATTTTAAGCTCAGAGGAATCGTGGATTTAGCTAATTTTGTCTTCATGTAATTTTTAATTTTAAGTAGGGGTATCTTTGGAAAATAATTCTAATTAATTAATTTAACTTTCCTTTTTAATCTCTTCAAATTCTGGTAAATAGTTATTATAATTAGGACCTGGACGGAGTATTAATTATTACTATCACCCACTACCCTTATTAATTATGGGCAGACATGGAAAAAAAATAATTAATGCTCATTGGGAACAAGCAAGTATATTATAAAAAGAACCAAATAAATTTATTAGTTTGTGTCTTATAATAAAGACCAGAAGGAGTATATGGTTAAGGGAAACTACAGTCTACGGTACGTACTACGTACAACAAATTAAAAAGAGATGTCTATGTCCCACTGCGCACTAAAATCTTATTTACTTCATCCCTTTTCCATTGACAGATTTCACATCTCAATATTATATACGAGTATATGTCTTATACCAGAGGAGAAGGAATAATAACAAAGTTAATTAAATAGCCTGTTGATCAGGGGTTATTACTTGCAAACTAAGGTTGAAAAATTTACGATGATATACATTAATACTTATAGAGGCCGGTTTTTCGACAAAAAAAAAAAAAATATATATATATATATAGAGGCCGGTTTGAAAGGCATGTAATTCAGGGCTATGGAAATCTATATCAAATTCCTTAACTTGCACGGTTTCTAGGCACAGTGATACAAAAGACGGTACATATAAGCTAAGTTAGTTGTTGTCCACTTTAAAGCTAGCTAGCTTTGTTGGATTATATTAAATTTTGATTCCAATCATAGGCCATTACAAGCAAAACTAGGAGTGGGTATGAGCAAGGCTGGCCAGGGTGAGACCTCTGCCCAATGCCCAGCTCGAATAATCAACGGGCTGCATTTTGCAACCCGATGCTCAGCCCAGCCCAATAAAAACCCTAATCATTTTCGGGCTGAACAAGGGCGGGCTTCGCTTGCCCAAGTAGTGATGCTTTACCCTACTCCTTGAATATTTTAGTTCACAATTTACAGAATTTCAAAGCTTTGGAGATAGCTGAAATATAATATAATATATTTAGACATACTAATATAATATATTTTAAATAAAATAATATATGTAGAATAATATTTATTTAAATATATTTAATTTTTCGGGCAGGGCCAAATGGGTAAAACAAGACACCCTGCCCGATGCCCAGCCCTACCCAGTTACTGGTCCAGCCCAAAACTGTCCAAATGTTTTTTGGGCCACTTTTTTAGTGTAGGGCTGGGTAATTTTTTACTGGGCTTGAGCGGACATACTAGACATCATACTCACCCCTCAGCAAAACAAGGCTTTTAATAGGATTAATTTTGTGGTGTAACAGGCACCAAAAACCAGCTTGTTCACTAAGAAATTAAACGCCACACGTACCTAGCTTGTTTGTTGTGATAATTGCATCCTAACGATGAAGGACATACTTATTCACATTACACATCAAAGGCCTCACGTACACCTTGGCCTTGAGTCTGTTTTCGGTGCCTTGCACTGTCACATTAATGGGACAACTATACCCCACCTTTGCAACACTCGTGCCGTAGCTTTCATCCATTTCAATTGCTGGCTATCTTAATTTGATTTAAGTTATTAGAATAATCACTAGTATAAAAATGAGTTTTAAGACCGTTTCATTTAGACTGGATTATAGAGGATCAGATCTTTAAAGTATGACCTGTGGCAGTTTGGTAAATATAAAGAACTTCTTAGACCAAACTTTTAAAGGGTTAGGTCTAAAAAGTATAAGCGATGGTAGTTTTGTAAATATAAAGAACTTTTTAAGACCGAACTTTTAAAGCGTTAGGTCTTAAAAGTATGACCGGTGGCAGTTTTGTAAATATAAAGAGCTTCTTAACCCGGACTTTTAAAGTATTAGGTCTTAAAAATATGAGCAGTGACAGTTTCATAAATATAAAGAACTTTTTAAGACCGAACTTTTAAAATGTTAGATCTTAAAAGTATAAGCAGTGGCAGTTGTATAAATATAAAAAACTTTTTAGACTGGACTTTTAAAATACCCGGTCTTGACCTAATATTTTAAAAATTCGGTCTTAAAAGTCTGACTTTTAAGATATTATATTTTTAAGACCTAATTTTAATAATCACCGATCTCTCCATCTCTTCTCTTTTTCATCAAAGAAGTGCCAAACATTGAATTTTATCGGACTATCTCTCCATCTCTTCTCTTTTCTCTCTTGTCCTCATCGCACAATTTCATTTTCTCCATCTCTTCTCTTTTCTCTCTCGTCCTCATTGCACAGTGGCAGGTTCTTTCTCTTCCATTCCTTCTCTAAATGATAGATCTGTTTCTCTTCCGTTTCTTTAACAAAATCTCTTTATTTGTTGTTTTATTTTTTTCTGGATAGGGGATGGTGACTGGACTGCTATTTCTAGAAATGGTTCTAGAATTTGAAGTTGATGCGTAAGTAATGTTTTTCTCTAAAAATCACTGAATATGATATTGGATTGTGAAGCAATTTTTTTTCCCTGTTAATCGATTGAGTTTATGCCCTTTTGAGAACAGATCTATCCTGTCAAGTGATTCGAACTCTTGATTCATTTTCGTCGATGATTTTAGAGATAGAAAGAACTATGCTTTAATCAATCTGTGGAATCGTTTGGATCTGAGTTCCCTTTTGAAATCCATTTTTTGAAGTATCACAATTTACTCTTATGAATTTGGGTTCCTTTAATTTGGGATTTGTTCATCGTCCTGGCACTTTCAGTAATCTCCCCCATTCTTTTGCAAATTATTTGACTCAACGACGTCGTAGGAGTAATGACCACTTTGAGGTCGTTGGCGTAGAAGGGGAAGACCGTGGTGACGTCGGTGCACTAGCCATTGAGCCAGGCGTTTGATGCGGGCCGTTGTTGTCAGAGGGGCAATGACTGGATTTGCTAGAGTTTTTTTTTGTTACAAGTAGGACTTTTAAGACCGGATGTTTTAAAGCAGACTTTTAAGACCACCTATACTAAGACCGATTCTAGATCCGGTCTCAGATGGCCTTTTTTGTCTAGTTTTAAAATGACTTTTTCTACCCGTGAATCTACCATTAAATAATATTGCTAACTAAACATGTTTTCTTGCATATTGCTGCTTGGAAATTGAGGTGTGTACCTCGTATACTGTTTTAAATGGAAGGAGATCTTTTCTTAGCCATTTTTCTCCTTTTTTTTCGTTAGCCCATCTAGGCCATTGATTGGAAAAATGAGAGAAAAATTAAAGTAGTATCGCTCTGATCTTATTTATAAGTCTATTTTAACCAAATTTCATATACCAAGGGGAGGTATGTATCTCAATGATTATGGAACAAATTTTTAACTTTACCTTCATTTATGAATGAGTATTTTTCAACTTTTTATTCTCTCTCTATCTTTATGGGTACAATTAATATAAACAAAATTGTCACAATTTCATTTATTTAGTTAAAAGGGACTTAAAAATAGAACCAAATTTTTTTGGTAAAAAATGATTTATAAAATAGGACTAGATCAAAATGGTATTATATTGATTGAACGAATATGATTTAAAAATTATAAGGGATAATTAAAAAAGGATAACGGAAGAAACTCAACCTGTTTTAAACCTGTCAATTTTGTGGTTTGTTCAGATTATAATATGATTTATCTAGACCAATGCACTTAATTATTGGTTAACAATGATTGATCAGGTTCGGCATAATGAAGTGTATCTATATAGAGCAAGGAACTCGTCTTACACGTATAATCAATCGAATGTACACGCAAAGGAATGCCCTGTAGAGGTTATATCCAAACCACCATCTGTACATACTTTTTTTTAATGACTATTGAACATTAGTGATTTAGATATATATTAGCTTAGTCAACCTATCAAAATGACTCAAGTTAATTTAATAGGATCTATTTTTTAGGTTATATAATACTTTCACTTTAGTTAATGTTCAAGCAACCACTCTAAGATTTTGCTAAATATATTATAGTAATAAGTGAACCATCTATATTGACTTGTTAAATAGGGGCGGAACTAGTAAAGGACTAGAGGTGCTTCCGCCCTTAAAATTATAAAATAAAATCTAGATGTTTAGAAAATTACATTTTAGTTTTATATAAATTTTTTTTAATATTTTTAATTTAGTCTCTATTAAAAGTTTCATTGAAAAATTAAAAATATTAAAATATTTATAAGGTTAAAATATAATTTCATAAATAACTAAAATCTATGCTATCATTTTTGGCCCTCAATTATAATTTCTGACTTCGCATCTGTTAATAAATTAATAATATGGCAATGCCGTAAATATGTAAGAGGGGCACTTGCACCAGGACCATTAATTGATTATGACTGACGAGGCAGTACCTAGATATTTATTGATTTCTGACCATGTGATTACTGAAACCAGCAGCCACCAATTTAATAGGCCTTATCTTATTTCACTACCGTAACACGTAACATAAACATCTCTGAATGCGTGTATATGTATGTATATGTATATATTTTCTTCTTCTACTGCTAATATGAATTTAACAAATATATTACCATTAATAACACTCACAGCAGGCATGTCGCAATCATGAATGTCTCTGTTGATTTATTTTCGATTAATAGAAGTGGCCTTAATTAAAAATGTCGGGACTAGCTAGTTGTGACTTGTGAAGTATGGCTGTTTCAATGGTAAAAGAGCCAAGCGAAAAATAAGTTCGAACGGATGTTGAAATAATTGAATAATTGTGGTAATAATAAAAATTATATTTCGGTAAAAAAAATTGAATAATTATTCTCCTAAACAAGAAGCATGTTACATATCCAAATTTCCAATTCTCTCAGGCTCGCGGGACCCTGATATATTATTGTACGCCAACGTACACCAGCGTGAAAACAAAGGAAGATAATGGAGTGCACATGGAATTCAAGAAATGAAGCGAGCTAGGCCAGAGACGTACGCGGATGGAACCCCAAAAGTCTAATGATGATGATGACAAAGGAGAAATTTAGTACTCTCTCTCCCTAGTCTTAATTGTAGTAATATTTTTGTAATATAATTTATACTATAAAAACATTTCTAGTCGTAAAACTGGTGGTAGTATATAATTTAGTAAGTAAAACAAAAATGCATACTCGAAGATTAAAAAAAGCCAAGGACGTGTGTATTTTGAAGTGATCGATGCATGATGCTCTTTCATTCTTCAATAAATAGATGTCATCTATAACCTCGTATATAGTAAAAGTATCTGCAAATTTTCTTTTCAGTAATGTACATACAATTAAATTATCTGCAAGAAGTCACCTTCCATTTTGTTGTAAAGTCATATTGTTATAAGCTTCAGTGCTGAGAAACTTGATCTATATATATATATAATAAGTGGTTTAGGCACTTGTAATCCGTCTTGTATAAGAGCTATTGTTGTTGGGAGTTTGTTCTTATTACTGTAAAACCCGCATTCAGATTAATCAGAATAAAAGATTTTGATGAATCGGATGGAATACCAAAAAATTATAAGCGGTGGACATTCAACACAGATTATCCTCCTGATCAAATGACAACCTTTGATTTCCTTGAAACAAACCACTGCCGCTAAGGCTGAGCAAAAAACCCATAACCCAATGAGCCCGCCCACAACTCAGTGTAACTGGGCCATTTTTAGCCCGCCGAAAAAGACCCATAATGGGTTGGGTTAAAACCCGCTCATTTAAGAATTAAATGGGCGGGCTATGGGCACACCTTTGGGTTGCCCATATCCGCCCATTAAGTGTTTTTATTTTATTTTATTAACTACCATAACCCTAATAGGTATTGACTCTCACTCTCTTTCTTTCTATATTTGCCTATTCAACTTGTGAGTCGTCATGACTGACCAGAAGGAGAGAATCAAAGTTTGCAATCTTCGTGGGTTAGCAATTGTAGGTGCCGTCTTCATCCCCTGAACCAGAATGAGAGAGCAAGCCAAGGTTGTACTATCGGAATGTTATTTCATTAAATTCTCTTTGATTTATTCCTCCATCTCTACTTTTTTCCTTTTAAATTTAGTGGTCTAGCTTTTGTTTCCAAAAAAAAAAAAATTTCTTATTTAAATCAATCTTCTAGCTAACATACCACGTCCCAAATAATCCAAATGATTTCAAATATCTTGCAATATGTGAAAGTTGTCATGAATTTGGATGTGTGTTTAATGCTTATGTATGTTTTTTCTAAAAAAAATAAACAAGTTAAATGTAAATGGGTTACCCAAAACCCGGTGAAACCCGCCCATTTATATGCTAGCCCATTTATACGGGTTTAGATGGGTTGAGGTATGGGTATGAGTTAGCCCATACCCATTTAAAATTAAATGGGCGGGCTATGGGTTAGGGCATGGGCTGCCCAACTCGCCCATTGCTCTGCCCTAACTGCCGCCCCTCCTGATTCTGAAAAGGTCGTAAGATTTTACTTTTTATTACAATATATCAAACTTATAAATGTTGTAGCAATTGCCTTCTCAAATAAGCTTTGTCTAAAACTTCTGGGATATATATAGAACTTAATTTCAAGCAAAACTGCATGTCTTATCATTAGTGTGGATCGGAATTAAAAGATGTACGTGAAAGCAACGATCAGATTCGAAAAGAAGAAGCCTCGATTGATATATTAATTGATGTTCTGTTAAGCCGTTTCGTCTTGTTCCCGGAGACCAGAGCGTCCCTATTCTACGGTTCCATTACATTCCATTTGCTATTATCCCAGCTGAGTGCCGACTGTTCTGTTTCCAGATATATTCCAAAGTTGGAAGAATCGTGAAGAGGAAATTCTGAAATATCAACTTCTAAAACATTAGACTTATTAAGATGATTAAACTTTCAGAAACTTGTGCAGTGTATATAAGAAAGAGAATTATGATATTGACATTTGCCAGCCTTTTCCACTCTTCAATGGCATGGGTATTGATTTATATCATTTATGTTGAATATGTTGATGGGATTTGACTATTATCATACCACGGAAATCAAAGTTAAATATGCTGGGTTTTAAAGATATGCGTTAAAAGTTTCATTCTTACAAAAATTTTAGGAAAGGGTTTAGGTTCACCCATAATGTAAGGGCAGAGTGAAATCTTCCTTCCTCCTAGGTAATACCAATATTATGTAGGGAGAGTCGTCTATTATCCTCAGACGTTTACCTAGGCATCCAGAAGTTAGGATGTTTTCTCCAGCACCTTGAACAATTCCAAGATCAAACCTCTTCCCTTTAGTGAAAGTATCCGACTCCTTTATTAGTCCAACCTAAAGACAAAGAGTACATTGAAGCTGAAGTTGGTGCTTAGAAAATAACCCTAATGGAGGGATCGTGCCAAAAAAAGATGAGGGAAGATGGATACGTCCATGTATGCTTTAAGGGCCGACCTTGATTAGCTGGGCTTTGATTAATTTAGTCATGCATTGAGACGATATATCCCCAATATCCTATCACCACCCCAAGGACCAGTTTCTTTCCTTCCACTACCAAAAAAAATAAATAAATAAATCATTTTTTGCGACGGAACAATTCCGTTGCAAAAAAGGCATTTTTCGTCACAAAAAAATTTTGCGACGAAAGACACAAAAGCTGTCGCAAAATTCGAAATTTGCGACGGAAAAATATTTCCGTCGCAAATTTTAGGATTTGTGATGGAATTTAATTTCGTGGCAAAATTAATTTTAATTTTTTTAAAATATAAAAACTGATAAAAAATATATATAAAAAATCGGTTGTTTGTTTTTGCTGTTGTGGAAGACTGTGAAGAAATTTACACCTTTCTCCATATTCTCCATATTGGCAGCTGAAAATGAATCACAAGAAACAAAAAATGATTAATAATATCAATATCCTGTGAGACATATAAAATACTTCTAAAATTATAAGTCAATAGTAACTTGATGGCAAAGTCTTCAACCCAACACAAAACATGAGTCTATATGAATGCACAGAATATGGAAATGAATCTGTTCAGTAAACAAATCAACAAATTTCTAAAAATTCAGAAAATCAAAGTAGGGAGAAAAGAAATCAATAGTCCTCAATTGACAAATAGCTTCAAGAAAGCTTTGACCGTCTTCCCATTAGTGGCCCCCTAAACTTTTCCCAATCATCCTCTTTGATCCAAGTCATTGACAAAGTGATACAACCCAAGTGTTCGACCTACTTCTCATGAATAGCAGTTGCTCTTCATAACATGTATTTCCCACCAAACAAATGTCATGTAAATGGAACCACATCCAAAAAAGCAAAAAAAAAAAAAAACTTGATTGAGGACGGTGAGGAGGCTAGAGAATGGAACCAGAGGATGAGAGGTGGAGGACAGTAGATGATGGACGGATGACGAGGCCGAGGAGGCGGAGGACGGACCAAGTTGGAGCAGTAGAGGGACATACAGTGCGCACGAGGGGGGAGGAGAAGAAAAGGAAAACTAAAGGACGGTGGAAATATCCCAAATTTGGGACTTAAGTCGAAATTTGTAACCGAACAGACTTCCATCGTAAAATCAGCAATCTGCGACGGAACTCTATTCCCGTCGCAAAAAGTCACTATTTTTGCGACGGAACCGAGATTCCGTCGCAAATTGGAGCTAAAACCAGCGCTTAAATGCTAGTTTCAAAAAATAATTTTAGGACAAATTTAAAAAATCTGTCACAAAAAAGGAAGTATTGTGACAGAATTCGTTTCCGTTGCAAATCCTTTACATTCCGTCGCAAAACTCAAAAGGGAATTAGCGACGAATTTAAATTCCATAGCATGGAAAATAGTTGATTAGCGACGGAACCTTTTCTGTCGTAAATTTAGAGGTATTTGTGACAGAATCGAATTCTATCGTAAAACTTCCTTTTTTGTGACGGAATTTAAATGCCATCGCAAATTACTATTTGCGACGGAAAACATTTCGTTTCAAAATTTCGTCGCTAATTAGTTATTTTCTAGTAGTGGTCAAAATTGAAACACCAATACTAAATAGATGGGTATTTAATATAGATAATAATAAGGACTTTGATATTTCATGACAGGTCCATAGCATTTGTGTTTCGAAAATAAGGGGGAAAAAACAAGGCCCCGATAACTTTTAAGAATAACAGGTATACATGATGCAGGAGCGAAGCCTGACTAAAAACAGTTGAGGGTGGGGCATTTTTTAAGAAATTAATAATATATATATATATGTGTGTGTGTTAACTTTCAGTAAGAGAAAAATATACACTCTAAGAGCCTCTTAAATACAAAATAAATACGGAGGCTTTATTTCATGAATACGTATAAACATTTTTTCTTTTACTTTTATTTTTAGGAAGGTACTTTATCTTTCCCTTTTGGAAACAGTGAAGAGACCAGGGATGCAGAATTTAATCCATCATGGCTGCACCTCCAAACAAAGTTTGATAATATAACAAAATATCCATCCCACAGATCTTAAAAAGTATTTCTAGTAATAAATATAAGATATATTTATATAAATTGATTATAATAAATAAAATAGTTAATATAACACTTTTTTTTATTTAAAAAAAAAAATAATTTAGTCATCTTTACTAATTTCTTTATTCATTTTCCTCCTAAATTATTGTTGAGTGAATATCAAATTATAAAAGATATAACTAATATAAAAACTATATCTTATATTCAAAATAAGATCAACTTCCAATATACTAGTATTATATCAAGGGGAGGAGGGAATATCCAAATCAAAGTGCAGCAATGATGTGAAGCAGGGCATTCAGCAATCTTCTCCAATTTACAAGGACATGCACTTGGGAGTTACTGGGTTAGCATGCCAAGCTGGACTGGGCAGGCTGACAGTGCAACATAAATGGGCCCGTGACCT
The DNA here is from genome assembly GCA_034222035.1 of Acacia crassicarpa. Lineage (NCBI taxonomy): Eukaryota > Viridiplantae > Streptophyta > Magnoliopsida > Fabales > Fabaceae > Acacia > Acacia crassicarpa. The sequence goes on from JAWXYG010000003.1 coordinate 1,324,003, forward strand.
TCACTATGGTCCTGGACTTCCAGCCCTCCGATGATTGATAGTTCATATCGTGGGCATCTAATCAGATTTTAATTTATTCGATAGATTTAAATGTGATTATTAAGCAATCATGATAACAAACCAATCTAATCTACATACATTTTTGTGTCGCGCACTTTTTTTTTGCAGCGATAATTGATATTTATTTATTTTTGTCATTATTAATTTTCTACAATTCGGATAGAATATATACACAAATCAATTTTTATGCACGTAAGAACTAGATGATTATATTTTTCACGCAGTATAATATATAAATTACATGTAATATCCATCCATTGGTTTTTTGGCAAAACAAAGCGTTGTTAATTAAACCATGCCTAGTTCAATGGAAGAGGTGGGAAGAAAAGTGAATTTAACGTTACCTTGTTATAGTCATATCATCAGGACATGAAAAAAATAAAATAAAAAAAACTCCCTCCTTCTCAAACCTCCCAATTTTGGAGGAGAGATTGGTAGGAGAAGGGCATTAACGAAAAATTCCTATCTTTCAAAATTTTTACATTGGTGCTCTAATAGAAAATCAATATAAACACATTTTCAATATTTATTTAATTTACATATTTAAGCATATTTTTTTCAATAATATTATGATCTATGCAGAATCTAATAAAAAATCTATACGATTGTATCAACATCTGAAATTCTCCGTCATTCCATTTTGCAGTAAATAATATTTTTCCAAAAATTATTAAAAAATAATATTGCCTATCAGCATATTGCCAAATGCACAAACCCTAATGTCTATTATAGAAATTGTTTTTTAAAATTAATTTACGGTGTATTGAGGTATAAATTTAAGAGGTGTTACGTCCCAAGTTTTGTTTCGTCAACATGCTCATTAAACTCTAACTCAAACATCAGACATCTAATCCTAATCTGCTGCACACAGGGTAATGCAAAAACTGGAGCCCTGTAAATGAACTGATGGCTGTTTTGGTTCCAATTTAAGGGCAAGTTTTAATTTCATCGTTATTTTCTGCACTCCACTCTCTCCCTGTAGCGGCGCAGGTTATAGTGCGGGCATTCCCCTCTCTTGCCGTAACGAGACGCTAACGTGCGCACCCTACTGTGTTAAGGATTTCATTAGCGCCACCGTTGCAGGGCACAAGTTGTGTATTCCCGGTTTCTTTCCCCGTGTCTCGCCCGCCCGCTCTCTCTTTAAAGGGCTCAGTTACTTTAGGATATTAATTCCACGCAATTTTTTCCTCCCGCTTTCTCCAGGACTTCGTTGTTCAAGGTAAAGGGGCCTATTTGACTATTAACTTGGGCATAGACTCACTGATTCGCATAATCTTCACCCACAATTGTCTATTTGTTTACGTGTCTGCGAAGGATTGTCTTCAAATTCTCACAATATTATTATGCATATGTATGTTTGATTTATGATTCATATTGAAACACGGGCTTTAACTTTCTGATGATGGAAAAGTGGAAAGCAATGATTCTTATTCTAAACTGGTGCATCTTGATCTGGGCGCTGAAGTTGGGCTGAAGGAATCGTTATTATTGACGATTTTATTGCAAGTCTAGGGTTAGACGAAAATGGATGGCGAAGTGAAGAGCCCTGTGACCAAGAAAAGATCGAAACAGGTTGAAACTGGTGTTGATTCGGATGATAACGAACCCATTGGGTCTTTATTCAAGCTGAGAAGGCCACGTAGCTCCAAGAACGTTAATTTGACTTTGGAGGGAACTGGTGATAGATTTCAGAATGCTGAGGCTGCCGGTAAGAAATTGGTTGATGCAGAAGAGGATTCTGGGGGTATGGATGATACCTTAGCCAGTTTCCGGAAAAGATTGAAGGGTCCAAAGAGAGATCAAGGATCTGGAACCACCAGAGGAAGAAATTCTGCTGTGAATGTCGTTGCCAGTAGTTCTTTGGATGTTTCATCTCCATGTGGGGGTCTAGAAAATGTGAAGGAAAGGCTGCTTTTGGGTAATAATGGATCTGACACGATGGCTGAAAAAGCAGTAGGCAGCAATCAAGGCAACTTTGAGCAACTTCACATGGATCTGAAGGGAAGTGAGGGTCACATTCCATCCAATGATGATTTGATTGCTTGGAAATCCAGGAGTATATTGAAGGATGAGAAAGGGTTGGTTTCAATGCCTGATAATGGCTTATTACACTCTTCTGAAGAACAGAAGGAAGATTCATTATCTTCAATTTTCCAAAATGCACAGTCTAATCTGAGTAGGAAATCTCGTGTATCATCAAGTTCAAAGCAGAAAACCAGGTGTCAGATTGTGGGCGATGGGTTGAACCCTGCTCTTTTGAAAAGCATGCCAGAAACTGTAGAGTCTATGGCTGATTGTGGGTCTAAATCTATTTCTGCCTTAAAATCAGGCAATAGAATTTTGAAATCTGCCAATGATTTGCCTCAAGGATCACATTCACATTCACCTGCTTCAGCATCCGTAATGGATAATAAAAAGTTTGGTCATGGATGTCTTCAAGAGGAAATTTCTAAGGGGAATTTTCATTCAAACATTCAAAATGGACTGTCAGTTGGAGATAGCCAGCAAAAAGTTCAACTTGGTGATGGTTTGGAGTCTACGACTGATGTCTGCAATGAAGACAGCCGGCAATCATCTTTTGTTCAGCTTGGAGATGCTTGCTCTCCTTCCCATCAAAAGGTTACATTTCAAGAAAGAATCGTCAGTGATGTTTTGGAACACTGTTCTGTTAGGTTACATGGTCCTGAAGAAATGGCTGACACTGCCTCACTATCAGAAGTGAGGGGAGGGCCATGTGGCAATAGTGAGACTGAGTTCAAGGAAACATTAACGGATAAACTGGAAGTAACATGTAATGATAGAAGAGAAAACGACGATCTTATGGATGTGGGGAAAGACATTGCCTCACCTCCTGCAGTCTCTGAGTCCTCGAATAGATTATGTGAAAATTTACTGAATGAGAATGATCAACTGGTTTCTGGAAAAGTTTCGGAGGGATCCTCTGGATTTGGAGCTCTGAAATTCTCTGAATTCCATGCCAAGGTAGATGGTGGTAGTCTGGATACAAAAGATGGACTGCAAGATCATGTTTCAGGTTTTTCAGCGGAAAAAAATGCTGTAATTTCTGTTGGCAATTTACCTCCAATGATGTCGAATGAAGCTGAGGAAAATAAATTGGCTGCCCAGTCAAATTGCTCCGCAAAACCTTTACAACCTTGTGTCATTCCAACTGATTCTACTGTGTCCATTCAGAGATGCAGCTCAGTATTACATCAAATTCAATCTTCTAATGATACATCTGAAGAGGGATCTCTTCCAAATGATGACCATCTTTATGCCGCGAAAGGAGCTGATGGAACCTCACCACCTGCAGTTCTGGAAGAAACTGATAATTATGCAGAATATGCTGTCTCTGGGTCTGAGTTTTCTGACAAACGTGATAAGATATCAGCTGTTCAGCGTGCCATGCGTAAGGCCAAAAAGCGCAGGCATGGAGATATGGCTTATGAAGGGGATGCAGACTGGGAGATTTTAACAAATGATCAATCTTTTCTTGAAAGCCGAGGAGTTGTAGGTGATGAACGGGCTCTCAGACCAAGAATGAAGAATGGTTCCTCTTTGAATGCCGATGAAGAGTCTGAAAGTGTTGCAGCAGCAGTATCAGCTGGTTTGAAAGCTCATGCAGTTGGTCCAGTTGAAAAGATAAGGTTTAAGGAGATCTTGAAGCGTAGAGGTGGTCTCCAGGACTATTTGTGTTGTAGGTCAGTAGATAGCCTTTTAACATGCTTTTACATGTGCTTGCAATTGGTATTTCCTAGTGTTCTGTGAGGCTGCAATTTTCATTTTTGCAATAAAAAAGGCTTGTTTCTTCAGTATGGTTGTTTATTGTGCCTTTTGTTTTAGTCGCTGAAGCATAAGACTTGACCAAAGGCCTGTTTTGGAAGTGGGGAGAGTGGAAAATGGTGGCAGAGGGTTGAAAAACTAGATATTAAGCTTACTTGAAGCTGACTAGAATTCATTGGCATTAAGAAGATTTTTTTATTCTTGGTTTACTGGCATGTTCTGGAGTGCATGGCTGTAGGATATGGATAATTCATTTTTTTAATTGGGTACATGAACAACTCATTTTTGGTTATTTGAAAAAAAATGAATGAAGAAACAACCATTTAGTTAGATGCTGGGAGGCTTGTTGGTTCAATTTCTTCGTCCTATTGGGCTTTTGTCCATTTCAGAAAATAGAAATTGATATTTTCACTTCACATATTTATGGGCTAGAGTCATTCTCCTATCCGCACTTCCCAGTTTCTAACGTGCCAAGTAAAAGAAATTATGTCTTCTTTCAATGATGTATTTAGATGCGTTAGCATATCTTCTCTTTTCATATATATTAAACAAAATTTACTATTGTTGATAACTTGTACTCTGTGGTTATACTTATTATATTGATGGATTAAATTTAGCTAACCAGAGTCCTGAGTATTTTCCTCGTCTCAATTAATAATTTCTTTTCAATACTTTTCCATATGTGAATTCAAGACTTCATCATTATTATCTAGTTTTGCCTACATTTCAGAGCTGTGTTGTTGGCAGGATTGTCCTCCATATAGTTCTTCCATTGAGATGTATAAGGAGTGTGTTGCTTACCACTCATTGAGATTTGGACTAACTGAGATAAAAATTTTATTTTTAAGAAAAAATTGACAGTTGCAATATTATCTGTATTTTAGATTCCGCCTCTATTATAATAAACAAGAATTGAAAAAATGTTAATAAAATTAAATTAAATTTGCAATGTCTAATTTAATATGGATCGTTTAGATTCATGATGAGCATGAAATGTGGTTTTGACACAAGTTGTTTTCCTTGATTCCTGTTGCTTGTTCTCTTGAGGTTGGCTATTCTTTTGTTTAGCATGTTATTTGTTATACTGCATTGCTTTTGTAGATTTGCAGTTTGGTTTTTATTTTTCCTTATTTAAATTGAGTTTCTTCTGTAAATGATGTGGAATATTATAGGACATTGTTTCCTGACTTGTACTCTTCTGAGTCTCTAACAAAATTATATAAATCGGCATTGAAAGATTTTTATGAGCATTGGATTGCGAATTCTAAGATTAGCTGGTTGGTGTTCAATTACTTATTAGTTAAACTGGGAATTTGATGGACTTTTGGCTTTAAAAGATTTAGTTTTCTTTAAAGTTGTAAGTTTTAACAAGTTTTATTTCTATGAATGTAATGGCATTTACAGAAATCAGATCCTAAGTATTTGGAGCAGAGATGTCACTCGCATTTTGCCTCTTTCTGACTGTGGAGTCAGTGATACTCCATCTGAAGATGAACCTCCCCGTTCTTCTCTTATTAGGGAAGTCTATGCTTTTCTTGATCAATGTGTAAGTTCACTCCTCATGTTGCTGAGTTATCAATTTCACTTTTTCTTACTCTTAGAAAATGTAGCAGTGTATAAATAACTTTAGTAATTTAAAATGTTGAATACATTTGGCAGGGTTATATAAATGTTGGGATTGCCTCACACAAGAATGCTGGAGCCAGTGCTGGGAATAGTTATAAACTTGTAAAAGAAAAAGGATTTGAGGACAGTTCCACAGCTTCCATGGCTGACTCTGAAGATGGAGTTACCTTCATTGTAGGTCATGCTACTAGGTCAGATACTTCCATGAAAATTGATGGTCTTAAAGTTGATCATGTAAACATGGCACCTGAAGCTATAGAAGGCAATAGGGATGGTAATCCAGTGGTGTCAAATGTATCAAATACACTGCTTCATGAAGAAAGAAAAATTGATGGTTACCAGGAAAATGATGGGATTCTGGCAAGTGGAGTTGGGCTCATAAACATTAACAGTTCTGATCCTTCTTCCAACCATTCTGATTGTAGAATGACTTCTATTGCAACCACCGAGAAAAGCAACGAGTCTACCTCTGTGAAATATACCTTAGATGATCAGAAACTTGATCCTTTGCAGTCTGATTTGGAGGCTGTGAAAAGAGTGATCATCATTGGAGCTGGTCCCGCTGGATTAACTGCTGCTCGCCACTTGCAACGTCAGGGTTTTTCTGTAACAATACTTGAGGCTAGGAATAGAATAGGGGGTCGTGTATTTACTGACCCTTCATCTCTTTCTGTTCCTGTGGATCTTGGTGCTAGCATTATCACTGGAGTTGAGGCTGATGTGACCACTGAGAGAAGACCAGATCCTTCATCCTTGATTTGTGCTCAGTTGGGCCTTGAGTTGACTGTGCTAAAGAGTGACTGTCCTCTTTATGACATAATAACAGGACAGAAGGTTCCTGCTGACCTGGATGAAGCATTGGAAGCTGAATATAATAGTCTTCTGGATGACATGGTATTGCTTGTTGCCCAGAAGGGTGAACAAGCTATGAAAATGTCTCTAGAAGATGGTTTAGAATATGCTCTTTCAAGGCGTCAAATGACACGCTTCAGTAGAAGTAGTGAAGAAGTTGGACAAACCAATTTTGCAGATACGCCATTCAATGCCAAAAGAGGTGATGCTGAGGAAAACATTAGCCAGGAGGAAAGTTTGAGTCCTCTAGAACGGAGGGTTATGGATTGGCATTTTGCTCATTTAGAGTATGGTTGTGCAGCTCTTCTTAAGGAGGTTTCCCTTCCCTACTGGAATCAAGATGATGTTTATGGTGGATTTGGAGGTGCTCATTGTATGATTAAAGGGGGTTATAGCGCTGTGGTTGAGTCTCTAGGAGAAGGGCTTATTATTCACCTGAACCATGTTGTAACAAATGTGTCATATGGTAAGGAGCCTGGCCGGAGTGATATAGTCAGAGTTTCTACATCAAATGGCATGGAGTTTGTTGGTGATGCTGTCCTTATCACTGTTCCACTGGGCTGTTTGAAGGCTGAAACTATAAAATTCTCCCCACCTTTGCCTCAGTGGAAGTGCTCTTCCATTCAGCGTCTTGGTTTTGGAGTTCTCAATAAAGTGATTTTGGAATTTCCTACTGTGTTTTGGGATGATGCAGTGGACTACTTTGGAGCTACAGCAGAAGAAACAAACACCAGAGGTCACTGCTTTATGTTCTGGAATGTCAGGAAAACGGTTGGGGCTCCTGTCCTTATAGCATTGGTTGTTGGTAGGGCTGCAATAGATGGTCAATGTTTGAGCTCTGCTGATCATGTTAACCATGCATTAATGGTTCTCCGTAAGCTTTTCAGGGAGGACTCTGTACCTGATCCTGTTGCATATGTTGTGACTGATTGGGGCAGGGATCCTTTTAGCTATGGTGCTTACTCGTATGTTTCTGTAGGAGCATCTGGAGAAGACTACGATATATTAGGAAGGCCAGTTGATAATTGCTTGTTTTTTGCTGGTGAAGCAACCTGCAAAGAGCATCCTGATACAGTTGGTGGTGCAATGATGAGTGGACTCCGGGAGGCCGTGCGAATAATTGACCTATTGAACACTGGTAATGATTATACTGCTGAAGTGGAGGCAATGGAGGCAGCACTGAGACGGTCAGATACAGAAAGGGATGAAGTTAGGGATATAATAAAGAGACTAGATGCAGTCGAGGTTTCTAATGCCTTGTACAAGAACTCTTTAGATGGTGCTCAAATCATTACTCGTGAAAGCTTACTAAGGGACATGTTCTTCAATGCGAAAACCAGTGCTGGTCGCTTGCATGTGGCCAAACAGTTGTTGAGTCTTCCTGTTGATAACTTGAAATCCTTTGCTGGGAGTAAAGAGGGGCTCACTATTCTTAACTCATGGATACTGGTACTATTATATCCATCAATGCATTATTCTCAAGTTTTGTTATAAACTTTTTGATGGATCATAATGAGTTTTTGTGTGTGTGTGTGTTTTTTTTTAATATCACGCACTTCAATCTTTATCTTATGGTAATTGAATCTCCTAAATCATGTCTTCATAACTTTTAACAGGACTCTATGGGGAAGGATGGGACCCAACTCTTGCGGCATTGTGTGCGTCTCCTTGTGCGGGTTTCAACTGATCTGGTTGCTGTGCGCTTATCAGGTATATTTTATGTGTTCTATGACTTTACATTAATATATGCTTGCTAAGACGTGGATTATATGATTTTGTTACTGTATCTTTACTATGTCTATATGAATAATTAATGTGTGCATGAATAGTTCAACTAGATGAGAATCGGTGTAGGGAGGAATCTCGGTGGGACAAGAATATTAGAAGATGAAGATATGTTGAGATGGTCCATTTCTTTCTTTTACGATCTTCCTAACAAAATCCATAACTATCAGTTAGGGACATTTTCAACTAATTTTTTGGATATATATATATGTATGTATGTATGAAAGGTATAGGTATTTGATAGTCAGTAGTATAAAATATGAAAGGTATAGATAGCCTAACTATTAACAAGTTATGAATAGTGTGGCTCATCTTTGGCTCCTGCATATTCATGGTACCTCTGAGTTGATGTGATCCCTGCTATTTCTCCTATACTTTTTGTTAATCTTCTCTATTTTCTTGTTTAGGCATAGGGAAAACAGTGAAGGAAAAAGTTTGTGTACATACTAGCCGTGATATACGTGCTATTGCCAGCCAGTTGGTCAGTGTATGGCTTGAAATATTCCGCAAGGAAAAATCTTCTAATGGTGGATTGAAGTTTTCAAGACATGCAACCACTGCAGATTTATCAAAGAGAAAATCTCTGAAAGATTCAACGTCAGGAAGGCCACCTCTGACTATGCATCATGGTGCTTTTGAGAATAAAGGAGGTTTGCTGGCTTCTGCATCTGCTGGAAGTAGTTCACCTTCCATTGCAAACGGGAAGAAATTGCACAGCAAACAAGTAAGACGGCAGGAGGCAAATGACTCGAGGCATAGTGTCAATTCCTCAAGGTCTCAAGGTTCAGTAGGCAAAGCAGTTACTGAGGAGGAGGGTAATTGTTGTGTTTTGTCCAAAGAAGAACAGGCTGCCATTGCTGCAGCAGAAGCTGCTCGTGCTAAAGCACTTGCTGCTGCTGAGGTATGTTTCTCATGGAACTGTTGCTCTAATGTCAAGAATTGTTGATGTGGTGCCTAGGTGCCACTAAAGATCTGTTGATGTTCACAAGATGAACTTTTTTATACCACTTTACTCGTAACTATGGCTACCCTCTCTAATGTTTTGTGCTAGAGTTAGTAAATTCTAGTAAGATTTTGGGTTTATTGTGATTACCAAATGTGAACCCTTACATATTTGCTGCGATATATTTTTGCTCTGCCATACCTCTATAGGCTATTTTCTCTCCATTGAATTACACATTAGCCTCCTGAAATTGGTGTTAGTTATGGCATGTTGTACAATGTAGACATATTACTTCTCCCCCTGCTACGACATTTGGATGACCATCTAATTCTTAGCTCTTGTTGATTGTTTTACTACTCTATCCAACTTCTTCAACTCTGGTTATTGTGGGCAGTTGGGAATCCTTAATTTCCCTCCCCTCCCTTTTCATTGAGATTCTTGGTCTTTGTTTCCTTTCATGTTTGTCCAATTTTCATTTTTGTGACACTTTAGATCAGGCTAAATTACATCTCAAGTTCTATTCTAAATTTGGCCTTGGTTTTTCAATCTGACTTAGATTTTCTTCTCTCTCCTTGGAGCCATGCATTCAGCTAATTTTTTCGTGGACAAATCATATCCTCTTGTATGCATTGGTTACATAAAATGGTTTTTTGATAGGATTGAGTATTTTAATGAAGTGATTTTATTCTATTGCGAATGTGAAGCATCAGCTGATATAAGGGAATATTGGGTTTCTCAGTGCTTTAGCAAATTTTTTTGGTATAACATTTTCCATGAAATTTGTTTCCCTGTCAGGTGATTCATTGAAAGTATCCCCTTGTTTGATCAAATGTTTCCTTTCTCCATCTTGGTTGCTATTTTTCTTGGAAGATTCATTTGTTCTTGCTCCTTGCAGGCTTATGCCTCAGCAGAAGCCAGGGGCAATACGCTGCTGCAGCTTCCAAAGATACCCTCATTCCATAAATTTGCTAGACGTGAGCATTATCCTGTGAATGATGAATATGATAGTAGGAAAAAGTGGTCTTGGGGTGTTTTAGGAAGGCAAGATTGTGTTTCGGAGATAGATTCGAGGAATTGTAGAGTCAGGGACTGGTCGGTTGATTTTTCTGCTGCTTGTGCTGACCTTGACAATGCCAAAATGTCAGTTGATAACCTATCACAGCGGAGTCATTCAAATGAGATTGCCAGCCATTTGAATTTCGGAGAGCACTCAGGAGAAAGTATTGCTTTGGACAGCTGTTTATATACAAAAGCATGGATTGACACAACTAGTGGTGTGGGGATCAAAGACTATCATGCCATTGAGAGATGGCAATCTCAAGCAGCTGAAGCTGATTCTTATTTTTCTAACCCAACCATGCATTTGAAGGATGAGGAAGAATCAAATGCCTGTTCAACATTACCTAGCTGGAAACGTGATTGTGTGGCAAATGAGAGCTCTGTTTCACAGGTTACTGTAAATAAGGAGGCCTCAAAATGTCATAGTCGAGGGGCGGATCGCATTAAACAGGCTGTTGTTGATTATGTTGCATCACTACTTATGCCCCTTTATAAAGCGAGGAAACTAGATAAGGATGGGTACAAGGCTATAATGAAGAAAAGTGCAACTAAGGTTATTTCAATTTTCAGTCTTTTTCTGCGCTTTTCTATTTGCTAAATTAACATGCTGCTGCTATGGTTTCATTGGGTAGATGATTATAAAGAATAACTTATCCATTGATAGACTTAATGAACTCTAGTATCCTTTTCATGGTCTTAATTTTCAGGTGATGGAGCTAGCCACAGATGCCGAGAAGGCCATGGCTGTTCATGAATTTCTAGATTTTAAGCGAAAGAATAAGGTATGTGCCCTTGTTTTGGCCTTTTGCCATTAATAAACATTTGTCTAGTATTGCCATGGGTGTTTTCCTGCCCGGCACTTGCATCCATAACTTTATATTCTTGTTGATGGTGTTGAAATGATTTCATGCTGGAAAGACAACTTTCATGGTTGGAGGTTGGCTGAAAATTTGCTTATTTGAACTTGTTTTCTTATCCCGATTTTTCACATTGTTGATAATGTCTTAGGAAGCAAGTTCTCAGGTTCTTGTCTCTGTCATATATATTTTGTTAATTTCTTGACCTTGGTCTCTCTGCTTTGTTAACTGTGCCTTAAATGCAGATACGATCCTTTGTGGACAAATTGATTGAGAGATACATGGCAGTGAAGCCAGATGCAAAATCTTAAATGTTCATAAGATAAAATGGCTTTTGCTACTTGCTGCACGTATATGTGAAGGACTTGGTTTCGATTTCCTTCATTTCTGAGTTTTGATGGCCATGGACTTGGCCTTGGATGAGCATTGAAATCTGCCAGTGTAATTTTGTCGAGATAGCGCCACTGCAGAAGCAAATAGCCTGTCCAATCAAAATCGAGTGGGCTTTAGTGCAAATATCTTTACCCGGCAAGCTAGACCAGAATATTTATTGTGGGGTACTGCATAACCAGGCTTTGCTACTATATAAACAGGTTCAATGTCACTCGGTTCCTCTTATGTGACAGCGTTGGCAGGTTTGAAGAAGATAACAGATTTCATTCATCCCTTGTTTCATTTTTCATCGAGGTTGTCCCTGGGGGTTAAAGTTTTAGGCCCTGTTTTTATCAAAGGGGCCTCTCGTTATGAGGACATTACTTGATCATATCAATTGTTTATTTGTACAGCCTAGGATCGCTTTAGTGATGACAATCATATATATCTCAAGAATCATTTCTACGGTTATGCGTTTTGGATTGAAATTATGCAATATATGAGATGCGAAAAGTTCAAAATTTTAAAATATGGGCACTTGAGTGCTTGGTTTATATTTTCAACTAATAGCACCTAATAAATAATATTAAAAATGTTTTTTTCTTACATATACTTCAATGCAGAGTAAATATGTTCGTTATAATAGGTTAAAGTTGTCGTTTTCACTTAGAATTAAATTAACTTTCTAAAATTTTTATCGTTAATATTTTTTATAAATTATCTATCCCTTCTTTTTCTGCTCAAGTTATTTTGAGTGTTCCAAAATGTAGGAAAACATTTTATATATATTCCACCCGCCATTGTTAGGTACTTGCTTTACCTGGAATTTTTTTTTTCATCTCTATTGTTTGTAACTTGAGTACGGTGTACATTTTTCGGAGCTTCCTGACTTCCGCCCTCTATATATAGCCAAATCTTGACTCATGAGGTTTTCGATTAGGCTGTTGGATTGCATGGTGAGATGGCTACTTTGAATGATTTTTATATGATTCTCAGATAAGTCTAGCCACTATCTTGGCCTCAGTCTCTTGTGCTTACACACTTTTCTTATTGTTGGTAGGCTGAGAAAGATTATCATTCCCAGATGGGAGGTATTCTCTCCTTGCGTTGTGATTTGATGTTTATAGCAATTATTCCCTTTACTAACCTATTTTCAGTGACTGGCGTTGGAGGTTTGACGGGTCTCCTGTGTATTCCTCTGCCTTTGTAGAGCCGGTGAGTGGACATTCTTTTAATGGAAAGCTGCTTCTTCCTTTTCCTTTCCTTTTGGTTCAAATATTTAGGCAATCTATATCGTACTTCCATCTTCATATGATATGGGTTGCCGAGAATGGTAAGAAGGAGCATATGGTGAGGTTTTTCGTTGTCTTTCTTGATGCATTCTCGTACGCTCTGTTATACCGTTTCAAGAAAACTCTTGTTAGTCAAAGATTGCAAGTTCTGTGTAGTTGCCTTTGGCATTCCTGTCTTACATCTATGTTGGGTTTCTTTCGCGGTTGGTTGGTGATGGTTCTGCGTGTTTATTCTTACCCACATCGGATAGAAAGACAAGGGTTACTGGATCGGGAGGAACATAGGCATCGTCTGGTCGGACCACTTGTTACAAATCTCCTTTTGTCCACGTAGCCATATATATGTTATGGCTACTAAAGGACGCTTCCTTCTTGACTTGACTCATTGTGAGATCCTCATCATCACTTAGCCTTGAATTTGGGGCGCTTCCTACTATGGTTTTGGCCTCGTTAATCCATTTTCAGATTTTAACACGTGTTTGAATTATTTGCGGCAGAACCAAAGGTTTAAAGAAAAAATTGAAAAGAAGGAATGAAGCTTCATATTACCACTCGGTCTTATTTATTAGTCTATTTTGACTAAAAAAATTCGGTCCTATGAATAAGTCCATTTTTATGTAATAAATAAGATTGTGACAATTTTACCCATATTAATTGTACTCATGAAGATAGAGAGAGAAGAAACAGTTGAAAAATATCAAATCATAAATGACAGCAAAGTTGAAAATTTACCCTATAATCGTTGAGTTAACTACCTTTTCTTGGTATGTGAGATTTAGTCAAAATGAATTTATAAATAAGATCAAAGTCGTAGTTTATATTGTGCACTTAATTCATTAATTTAAGTTAGTTTGGATTAAGAGAAGGGGAAAGAAGGGGGAGTAAAATTTTGGGTTAATATTAACCCAAAACTTTACTCCCCCTCCCATCCCATCCCCTCCCTTTCCATTCCCTCAATCTAAACTAAACCTAATAGAATCATCACTTTGATCCTATTTATAAGTTCCTTTTGACCAAAAAAATTTGGTCCTCTTTATAAATCCCCTTTAACCAAATAAATAAAATTGTGACAATTTTACCCATATTAATTGTACCAATGAAAATAGAGAGAGAAGAAAAAGTTGAAAGCACTCAGTGATAAATGAGAGTAAAGTTGAAAATTCATCTCATAATCATTGAATTAACTACCTTTCCTTGATATATATGATTTGGTTAAAATAAGACTTATAAATAGGATCAGAGTGGTATGTTATTAATTCATTAAATGATGAGAAGATCAAGTTGGGGGATGCTCCCATCACTAATTTTGTTTCACTTTGAGAGTTTAGTTAACTTGTTTTATCTTCATTTTATTTGACGATGCCTACCACATATATTACTGTGTCGTTTAGTGACGTGATTGATTACAAATATTTTTAACGAAAAACTAGAACTACTCTGATTTTATTTATAAGTCTACTTTGATTAAATCTCATATATCAAGGACAGATAGTTAACTCAATGATTATGGGGGTAAATTTTTAACTTTGTCCTCATCTATGGTTGAGTATTTTAATACTCTTTCTTCTCTTTATATCTTCACAATCTTATTTATAGGATGTCATAGATACAAAAAGACGTGGGTCTCACTATTTCCATGCTTGAGTTTTTTTTTTTTTTTAATGTAAAAAAGATGTAGGTCCCACTATTTCATTTATATGTAGGAATCTTCTTGTGTAAACCCCCTTATTTATCATATGAAATTAGACTTATAAATAAGTATTTATTATTTAACTCAACAATCACAATTAATTGATGGTAGCAGATGCAGAATCAGAGTGAAAGCCAAAAGCTCAAAAAATCTTCCACTACGGGGAATCGAAGCCAAGTCGTTCGAGTGAGAGCCGAACATCCTAACCTACTTGTTTAACAATGGAAACTGGTGAAGTGATCGCATTGTCTTTTTATAAATTTACGTATTTTTGATCTCACTCCAACCCATTTTGCATCCAACCCAACCAGAAGGGCCAGTCCAGAACGAGTAAGGCTCTGTTTGGAGTGGCCCGTTAGCAGCGTTTAGACCAATAATTTTAAAAAAAAGCTCAGTCCAGTAGCTTTATCATTTTTTTCTTGTTTGGATCAGCGTTTTTGTTATCTGACTTTTTATCAAAAAATGGCGTTATGTTAAATGCTCCAAATCCAAGCGTTTTGGTCCAGTAGCGTCCAGTGGAGAAAAAATTCCTTGGGTCCCACAAACAGTGAAAATGAAAGAGAGTAGATATCAAAATTGAAGCTTATTTATTTCTTTTGACTAATTCTATTTTTTAAAACTTAATTTATATAAAAAATAAATTATAAGATATTTGATTTAAAATTGTCCTATCTCACTCAAAAAGTATTTGATTTCTAAAAATAAAAAAATTGGAAATGATTTTATTATAATTTAATAAAAAATTGTTAATAAAAATTTTCATCCCTGTCCATATCTTATTTTATAAACAATTTTATCCATTAAATATATTTAACTAAGAACTTTATTATTCGTTAATTTTTTTAATAATCATTTAACTTTATTTTCTCAAATTAAAATTTTTATTATCTCAATATATACAAATAATATGTAAATGTAATATTTAATATGATTTATGTCCTTTTCAGTTATTTTCCATCTCAACTGACTTTTCAAATAATAATCCAAACACTCATCAGTTAAGAAAAAAGCCACTTCTGCAAAAAGCCAAACTGGCAATCCAAACACAAATCACATTTATAACTTGACTTTTTTCTTACCGGGCTTTTACAAAAGTCAGATAGCTTTTAAGCCACCGCTCCTACCGCCAACCCAAACAGGCCCTAAGAAGATGAGAGCCGCGAGGGAAGACGTTTGCAGGGTTTAAGAGAACAGAACACACATTGCGATGGAAGCTTTGAATCGTATTGGCATTGGTCTCTGCACTCTTCGACTGCGGCCACCACTGCATCCTCGAAAGTCTAATAAAACCAATTCTCATAATGGCGGCGGCGGCGGCGGTTCTGTGTCGGCCACGTGCTCCGCCAGCAAATGGGCCGAACGTCTCATTTCCGATTTTCAATTCCTCGGGGACTCCTCGGACCACCACCATTCGATTTCCTCATCTGTCGCTCCTGTCACTCCCACTCTTCCTCTCCCTCCGAGACTCGACCCTCCCGAACGCTATGTTTCCATCCCCCTTGACTTCTATCGGGTTCTTGGAGCAGAGACGCATTTCCTCGGTGACGGCATTCGAAGAGCTTACGAAGCTAGGGTCTCAAAGCCTCCTTCGTATGGGTTCAGCCACGACGCGTTGATCAGCCGCCGACAAATACTTCAAGCTGCATGTGAAACTCTTGCCGATCCAGGATCAAGGAGAGAGTACAACCAAAGCCTTGTCGATGACGAGGAGGGAACCATTGTCACCCAAGTTCCCTGGGACAAGGTAATTCAACTGGTTTTGCTGAAGAACATCATTAGCCTCTTGAATAATTGGGACGTGTAGTACGCCGGCATTATTTATATGAAAGTTCTTTCTCCGTCAATGGAGTTATTTGATTGAAACGATGCCTTTGTAGGTTCCTGGAGCTCTGTGCGTTTTGCAAGAAGCTGGAGACTCTGAGTTGACACTTCAGATTGGAGAAGGTTTGCTCAGAGAGAGGCTACCCAAATCGTTTAAGCAAGATGTTGTCTTGGCGATGGCCCTTGCTTACGTTGACTTGTCAAGGGACGCTATGGCGTTGTCCTCTCCTGATTTTATTGCTGGCTGTGAGTTGCTTGAGAGGGCATTGAAGCTCCTGCAGGTAAACCACTGAAATTCCTATCGGCTTGGCTTGTGGAATCTTTTTCTTTGGACATATTTTTACAATTTATCATGGCAATAGCGACTAAAATACTTCGGAGGAACATTTTGATTGTAAAATGGTTACATACGTCTCTGTTTATTTTATTTTAGCCCCTCAATGCAAGTCTTACTTTTACTTATTAATTGGTTATATAGGAAGAAGGGGCCAGCGGCCTAGCACCAGATTTACAAACTCAAATCGATGAGACGCTAGAAGATATAACCCCAAGATGTGTTTTGGAACTTCTTGCCTTACCTTTTCGTGATGAATATCAATCAAGGAGGGAGGAAGGTCTTCATGGTGTACGCAACATTCTGTGGGCTGTTGGAGGAGGGGGAGCAGCAGCAATTGCTGGTGGCTTCACCCGTGAAGGTTTCATGAATAAGGCCTTTTTGCATATGACAGCGGCTGAGCAGGTACACATATTTTTTTGTTTTTTCATTGGCATGTCTTATTTACTATTCCTTGTGAGTGCATTTTTTATGAAATTTGCTTTTACTTTTACCTTTTTGTGCCCCATTTTGCTTTCAATTTTCCCTTGAAGGTTGATCTCTTTGTTGCCACACCAAGTAATATTCCGGCTGAAAGTTTTGAAGTATACGGAGTGGCACTTGCATTGGTTGCACAAGCTTTTGTAGGTAAAAAGCCACATCTTATCCAGGATGCTGATAACTTATTCCAACAACTTCAGCAAACTAAGGTTTCAACTGTTAAGAATGCTGCCTCTATCTATTCTCCCAAAGAGAATAGGGAGGTTGACTTTGCTTTAGAGAGGGGCCTCTGTGCATTGCTGGTGGGAGAGCTTGATAAATGTCGATCGTGGTTGGGATTAGACAGTGAAAGCTCCCCTTATAGAAACCCATCTATTATGGAATTTATTTTGGAAAACTCAAAGGACGATGACGACAGTGAACTTCCTGGACTTTGCAAATTATTGGAGACGTGGTTGATGGAGGTGGTTTTTCCCAGATTTAGAGATACTAAAGATATAAAATTCAAGCTTGGAGATTACTATGATGACCCTACAGTGCTGAGGTATCTGGAGAAGCTGGAGAGTGCAGGTCATTCACCATTGGCTGCTGCTGCAGCCATAGTGAAAATTGGAGCCGAAGCTTCTGCTGTTATTGGTCATGTGAAGACTAGTGCTATTAACACTTTGCGGAAGGTGTTTCCTGTTGTTTCTGAAGATCAAATTTCGAAGCCTCCCAGTGACAGCAAGATGGATTATTTTGTTCCTGATAAAATTGAGGATCCTCTGATAATAACAGACCAAGATAAATATGCTAATATGGAGGATTCTGGCATTAAGAATTCTGGTGAAATAAGTGAAGATGAGTTTATTACTAAGAAGATTAAAGAGGCAACGGTGAAGATCATGTGTGCTGGTGTTGTAATTGGACTAGCAACTCTGGTTGGCCTAAAGTACTTACCTACTAGGAGGGTCTCGCCCATTCTACAGAAAACAACTGGTCTGGCAATGGCCTCAGATGATATCAACGGAGGTATGATCTTCAATTCTTTATAGAAATTTGCATCTAGGAGGTTGGAACTATCATGTTCTTAAATCTTGTTGGTTCTCTGACATTTAGTGTCCGTAGATCTTAAAATAGGTTTCAATGGTTCAAAATGTAAACTTAAGCAATTATTTCTCCTTTGGATGTACCACAAATTGATAGATTGAAGTGCACAGGGTTATTAGGAGATGAAAAATCTGGGGATCTACAACCAAAAATGGATGCTAGAATTGCAGAAGCTCTAGTTCGCAACTGGCAAAATATCAAATCCCAAGCTTTTGGACCTGATCATTGTCTGGAAAGATTGCAAGATGTAAGTAATTGATCAGATTATGCATGATAAATTGACTGATAAAGATAATAATATTTTCTTACGGTTGAAGTAAATATGGCTGCATTTGGTAAGTCCTTGTATGGTATAGATCCTTTAAGACCTCTGAATCTAATTTATCCTGTCCTCTGCCGACAAATTATATGGCGCAATTAAAATATTTAGCTACTATTTATCAAAGTTGTTATTTTGTTGTTGGAGATACCAAATTATTGCATTTTTAGCTTATTGCTGTCTCACGGAAGATTTGAACTAATATCTCAAACCTTGTCAGGTCGTGTGATCAGCAAATCACGAGCCTCTACTTGCCATTCTTTTGTTTTACATGTTAACATATGGATAGAGGATCGCCAGTGCACCTTTTGCATCTGGGATACAGTACTGAAACTTTTGAATGAATTTCATTTAATTTATTATCATTTACTGGATTTTCTGTTGTGCTGGATCAGTATTAATATAATAAGTCCCCCTTTTTTCCGTACTAATTGAGGCAGTGGTTATTTTTGTGAATTTTCTTTGCTGTATATGGAAACTGGTATTGATACGAGGCACTGATAGGTTTTGGATGGTGAGATGCTGAAGATATGGACTGATCGTGCAGTGGAAATTGCACAGCTTGGTTGGTTCTATGACTATACCTTGTTGAGCCTCAACATTGATAGTGTGACTATATCACAGAATGGAAGGCGAGCAGCGGTTGAAGCTACACTCAAAGAGTCAACCCACCTTACTGCGATTGGTCATCCAGATCATGATGCCTCAAACGTCAGAACCTACACGACGAGATATGAGTTGTCTTGTTTAGGATCTGGGTGGAAAATTGTTGAAGGAGCAGTGCTCGAGTCATGATCAGATTCTGCAAGAGACTGCAACCTATAATTAGCTTTCGGTATATATTTCACTTGTTTCCATCTACTTAAATCTGTTTCCACAATCACCTGTGCATTTTTTTTTGGGTGGTGTAAGAAATCATATATGCTTTTGAATTTTATCCTATATCACCTGTGTATTCAAGCTGTAAATTTTTCTAGTAGGTTTTCAACCTACCCGAAGGTGACGGATGTTGCAAGGTTGGGTAGGATTAATAGAATCCACATTCCCTGCTCAATGCCATATAAATGGCAGCGAGCTAAGAAGTGTTAACTGTGGAGGGAAACTGCTAGGCCACGCTACGTTTCGGACAAGAGAGAGAATGAATAAAATGTAGAGAAAGTTAAAATAGTAAAATAAGTAGGAAAGACCATTAATACTTTTAATTAAAAAAAAATACTCCCTTCTTATTATTAATATAGGTTATAGATAATTAATTTATAAAAATTATGAAAATTAATTAGTTTGTTATTTGTCAAATAGCAGGCTGGTGTTTCTCAAGTAATTTTTTAAACATTTGTATTACGACTTATTTGATGAAAAACCCCATTTAATATGCTTAATCAATAGGAATAGTTTAAAAATAATTAGGAAGTTTGAAAGACAAAATAAATTAACTCCTATAATTAAGAAGGGGGAGTAACAAAAAATAAATAATTTGTAGTATACCAACAATAAAAGAACGTACTAACGTAGCAGGGGTTACATATTTTTTTTTTGGATAAAGAAAAATGGTGGCAAGTGTGTAACCATTCCGGATTTTGCAGTGGCAAGGATGACTCTCCCAACAGTGGTAACTCCATACAAAACGGATTACGAGTGGTTTTACCGCAGCTCGAACCCTAGACCTCTTAAAGAAATCCAGCGCCATATTCTGCTGGACCAATCACATGTTGGTGTAGGGGTTACATAATCTTTTTTCAGTATCCTGTATTTTCATTCCTTGCTATCAAACTTGGTGAGCTCACTAGGCATCTAGGCCTTTATTGGGACGGGTTTTCTACTTTTGGGATATATTCTGTCCATTCTAGAGTTATTGGATTCCTGTGGTCAGATTTTTTTTTTTTAAATATTTGCTTTTTATTTTTTTAATTCGTGTTGTAGAAGATTTTAATTTAGTGAAATATATATTATCTCATGATTTATAAGTAAGACTTTTAAATTTTGTATTTTAAATTTCTGTTGATATTTGGTTTTTTTTAATAGTATTTGTAATTGTAATTTATCCTTATATCTATATGAAGTGATAAAAAATCAACATTGACATATTAGATGCTTGATATTCAATGATTACATCCTCTATAGTATTGTAGTGTGCCATAAATGCAAATTACATGTAAAATCTCTTCCTTTTTTGGCACAATAATCTTTTTTTTCTCGTTCCCCCTCACCGTTTGATGTTGCATTTGTTTGCTGGGTGGATGCGCTGAGTTTGGTCAGTGTCATGTTTGGTTTTGAGGT
The DNA here is from genome assembly GCA_034222035.1 of Acacia crassicarpa. Classification (NCBI taxonomy): domain Eukaryota; kingdom Viridiplantae; phylum Streptophyta; class Magnoliopsida; order Fabales; family Fabaceae; genus Acacia; species Acacia crassicarpa. The sequence goes on from JAWXYG010000003.1 coordinate 1,344,642, forward strand.
CCTCCCACATGTTACGTATTCCAATCTGACATTAAGAAGAGAGAATGCGCGAGTTTGTGATTACCTGGGCTTCAGTATCAAAAAAAAAAAAAAAAAAAATAATAATAATAAAATATCGTGTACAGGTAATCACCAGAACCCGAACGATGGAAGCCCAGGTAATCACAAACTCGCGCGGTGGATCCAATTGTGATTACTTGTAGGTGATTACCAGTTTGTGATTACGTATTCTAATATTAGGTGTTTCAGTATCAAAAAAAAAAAAAAATCTCTCTCAGTTTACTTGTAGGCAGTGGATCCATACAATTGGTTAAACGGTGGAGAATAAAATATCGTGTACAGGAAAGATGGAAGATTGCAAGTAGGAAGCATCACATTATATTATTTACAATTTTTTCCGATGCATGAACAGGACAACCGCTCTGGCTAAATAAATTGATATCCACTTGTGCTGTGTAAATGTAATGGTTGACTTGTCGTTCTCCATAAGGGATTTATGGAGCGACAGACCTCGCGTCCTTCCAATTTTGGAATTTCGTGCTGTTTCGTGGACCGAAGAAGCTAAATCGCGAAGTCTTTTTTGTGGGCTCGTCTGATTGTATCGGTCCAACCAGTTTCGCAACAAGCATAGCACTCTCCCTAACGTGGTACAAGTCTTCTGTATTATTCCATACTCGCCAAGCCAACTGTATGCTTCTGTGCTTTGTCTTCACATCAATGCGCCACTTCTGATAAAGTTCCTCTCTTTCCTTGGAGGTAAACTTCTTGTGGACTTGCTTGCTTAGCATTTTCCTCTCTTGGTTGATAGCCTTCAGGCTGTCCAGGGAAAAATGAAAATCAGTGCATGAAAACAGTAGTAACTTTCAAATATAGAAATTGAGTCCGATTTTCTTTTTACTTTCCTATATGCGGGTTTCATTTGCGAAAACTTTTTTCAAGGCATGTTTTCTCATTTGAAACACCTAATAAGGGGTGGGGCTCAGTTTGGCTAAACAATATCATGACGTGAATTCTACACTTAACGACAACATGGGCAAGCTGAGACATTGCTTTTGAGGGTCAAATAAACATTTCAGCCATGGTTGTTCTTACCCATGCAGCATTCCCTGTCTAGAGCGAACTAGGCTTGTCTAAACAACCAACTTTTTTGTTCTTCTAGTTTCCAACCTTTAGCAGGGTAGTTCTGTTGGCGCCGAAGAAAAATCAACTCTAATGTATATGTAAACAAAAAAACATGTGGGGGGCATATTGACCGGTCATGTTTGTGTCTGCACGAAACTAACGTAAAACCACTCAAAGGATAGGAAGATGATACCTTGAATCAGGTGAGATATTCCAGCCTTCTTCTCCCAAGAACTTGTTGCCACTATAAAATGCATCCTTAACAAAGGACAAACGTCTGAGCTCTGCTTTCAAGTATACATAATCTGTAAGTTCTCCCTTCAAGAGAAGTAAAAAATGGGATCTATCAACCAAAGGTACGTGGCAGGTATGCCAGAGCTCGATTATATATCTCTGGAGTCCCTCGAATTTATAAGGCAACATAGAGTTTGGCATTTCACGAAAGTTGATACTTTTTGCTCTATCCGTACGATCAGTGAAGCCAGATGCCTTTGCCATTACCTATCACACATGCAACGAATTAAATCAAGTTTTTGTTTGTTTGTTTTTTTTTTCTTTTTTGTGTGCCAACAAACGACCAAAATCTTCAAGAAAGAAGCAAGACAAGATAAAACTTTCAAGTTTGCCATAGCATGGGGATGGAAAATTTATTAACCACTAATCTTACTCGTTCACTTTCCGTTTCTTAGGGTAACAGTTTGATCCAAATGTGTAAAATATGTGACAGGGTGTACGAGTTTTCCACGTAGTATAAAGAAAACCCAAGACACTCTTCGCCGCAGGTAGCGCACCCATGCAGTTTTTGGTAATGCATGCATGGAAACTGATTATTCCAATGTCTCTTCCAAGTTAAGCCTTTCAAGAGCCTCTGGAATTTTACGTGATAAGTTTAATTCATATTCTCAAAGAAAAAATCTCATTACCTGCTAGCTGATCAGACAATAATATTCATGTTTAGTTCCAAAATAGGCTAGCAATGAGGTTCATATATATGATTTATAAATTGGATGGGCTAAGCGCTTATCACCGATGTTCTTCTAGCTAGCTATCAATATAAGAAAAAGGGTGTAGGTAGTTACCATAAGATTATCGAAGTCCTTCTTCAATGGCGTTTCCTTAGATCTTGTTTTCATTTCCACAACAAAATTGAGGACGCTAGCAGTATCCTCCGTATCAGAATCCATAACAGATTCTACTTCACTTATAGTGTCCAACTCGCGAGTTCGGAAATGGTTTCCGGGCGACTTTCTTTTCTTGGTACGTAACTTCGGTTCAGAGAGCCTGTGATCTTTAAAGCGTACAGAAGTTGTAGAACTTTCCTTGTCAACCCTTGCCGCTGATGCGTCTGTTTCTTGTTCCAGCGTATGGTCAGATTTCCTATCCAGTTCATTGAACTGAAAAGGTGAAACCGTTTTCAGCTCCAGATTGTCGAACTGAGGAGGTACTTTGCGTTCCGGCTCATTGACTTGAGCACGCGATATACTTTCCCGATCCACTTTATTGCACTGAGAAGACGTAGCAGCCAAGGCTGGCCTGCAACTTTGGCTTCTACTGAATGGTACGCTTCTAGAGATAGCAAGAGGTGATTCTGAAGACCTGTTGGATTTTTCTGAGAGGCCAACAAGGCGATTGATGGTCCTCTGATGCTCCTGAATATTTTGTTTTAGAGCATCAGGGCTGTCATCTTCGGCAACATGATTCAGCTTACCATCCTTCCTCCTTATGGACGATTCAGCACCTCCATTCAATACCAGTCTCATGGGTGATTTTCCTTCTCTTTTTTCAGAAGAATGGATGGACGAACTATCTGTTTGACCACCGGTTTTCACTTCTTCAATTTCAATGCAATGAACTTCCGTGCAGCTATCTTCCGATTTCGCACTAGCTCTGCCAGCTATTACATCCCAACCTGGGTCCGAATCAGACCCCACAAACTTGGGGGTATTGTTGTCCAAATGGACTTTGGGTTCATGATTCTCACGTTGCCGTACATGGTCCTCATTGTTTAAAACCACACCGGATATCGGTCTATCGGGATTTTCAGACGAGCCTCCGGAGTTGAGGTCCTGATGAGCAGGGTGGAGATTATTGGAAACACCCAGCGATATAAGGTTTGAACCTTTATCGTTTCCTAGAAACTGATGTTTCCCTGACTGAAGCAAGGTTTCAACACGAGATTGAAAGATATCACGCTGCCGAGTTAATTCTTTGATCTCTTCATCCATCTGTGTAATTTTTCATCAGAAACAAAACGCCTGTCAAACTCGGGGAAAATAAAATGATTTAAACAAAATGTTCTACCAAACGTGTGCTTGCTTCTTTTCTTTTTTCTTCTGCATTGAACTTGCTTATGGGTGTTAGTCGTCACTTGACAACACAAAGAAGAAATATAGCGTGTCACGAAGAGAAGAAAATTAAAAGAATCTCAAACTCCTCTCAATTTGTACGGAGATGGCTTTCCTCCTTTGCCACTAATATCCGCTACCGTCCTATACCGCTGAAACACCACCGTTTTGAAGCACAAAGCAAGCTGGTGGCTCTCTTTCTTTTCTTTTCTTTTCTTTTCTTTTTTTTTTTTTGAAAAAAACATTTCAAATACTGACTGGTACTTAAAAGATACTTTATGATACTAACTGTTACTGAAAAAATATTTCATCATCTTAACAAATTATTTTGGGATCTTATAAAAATATCCTGTAGTATATTTTTAGTACTAGTAAGTACCCTAAAATAATTTTTTAACATCATGAATTATTTTTTCAGTACCAGTGAGTATCGTTTTAGTACCAGTCTGTACTTTAAAATGTTTTTTCAAGATCCTAAAATAATTTTTCAAGATAATGAGATTTTTTTCAGTATCAATTAGTATCATGAAGTATCTTTTTAATACCATTTAATATCATAAAATATTTTTTCAAGATCCAAAAAAAAAATTTCAAGTTGATGAAGTATTTTTTCAGTAACAGTTAGTATCATAAAGTATCTTTTTAATACCAGTCAGTATCTGAAATATTTTTTCCAAAAAAGAAAAAGGAAAAAAGAGAGCCACCAGCTTGCTTTGTGCTTCAAAACGGTGGCATATCAGGGGTATAGGACGGCAGCGGATATTAGTGGCAAAGGAGGAAAGCCATCTCCAATTTGTACCGCACACAAGTAGTTATTTTTTAGAGGCTGGGCCCTCGGTCTGGATTAACAGATTTACAAACGGTACCTCCACAAGTCAAAAACGGTGTATGGGTTAGAAATCATGTTGTCACCCAGATTGCCTGACAAAATCCATATTTCACGCAATGTAATGTTATATTCTTATGGTATATTTCCTAGGTCTTGAAATTATGTAATGATAATCAAATAATCACAAAATCTCGAGTTTGACAATCTTAAGCTTATAATAAGATATGAACCCTCCAAATCTAATTTGGATAATTTAGATTGCCTTTGAATTCATAATTTTTTTGATAATTAATTATTTTTAAAAAATAACAGCATAAATATTAGGGAAAAAGACAGAAAAAAAAACCTTTAAAATTGTAAAATCCCAAATCAGGTTTATTATGAAAAGTTGATAGGGGAATAACGAAACATGATAAGCAATTCACAACTATTTTTTTTTTTGAAAAATACCTAATTTGAAATTTTGCAACTTTAAGTTTCTTTTTCTGTTTTTCCCATAAATTTTTTATTATACTATATAAAAAAAGTGCAAACCCATTTTGTTGACCCTGACCTGTTTGATCAGAAGTTCTCGCTCAAGCAAAACAGTATTGGCTACAAAGTTTCTGAACTCGTTCTCCATTCTGGCCAACTCTTTTTGCAGTTGCTGTACCAAAACCTTGTCTGTCATTACTACATTAACCTGCGCATTGGTAGCCACTTGCTTTGCACAACCAGCGAAGAGTAGGGTATTTCTTGATTGGTCAACATGACTTCGTGCGGGATTAAGGGTGCAAATGATGGCTGTTCTGGCATTGCCTCCAAGAGAATTATGAAGAATGCGTGTTAGCTTAGATTCTCTGTAAGGTATGTGTCCATTTCTTTCCTTGCTGCGTCAAATATTGAACTGAAGTTTAGGCAATCTAAAGTAACTAAGGAACTAATATGGTAAAGATGAAAGGATGAAGAATTATAAAGGAAACAGCATATGTATGGCAACAAGAGAAACAAATAGCCCCATTACTTGACATAATTTATAACAGAAGCGGACAAAATCATTTTCTCAAAGAAAATGAAAAGGGGACCTAACCTAGAAGGATAATCCCAGCAATCAACCTAGCCGCTAAATATATATACTACAGAAGATATCATATCAACGAGAAAAGTAATTATTCTTCAAAATAAATTGAATGAAATGGAATAAATTATGCTCCACATAAAGACGAAGCATTAAAATGCCCACAAGTCCAGTGCCAAGTCGGCATCACTCTTTGGTATCTGTCTCGAGGCACTTCCCCACATGTGCAAGTCAGTAATATGAAAGAATCTTTCTTCTTCCTATTTCCTTTCTGTTCCCTCTTCACCTATCACTTTCTGCCGCACCTAATTTCTCCTACTCTCTCTGCTAGCGAATTTCCAATATTGTCTTGTGGGGCAGTGATGAATCCAAAGCCCTAGCCAGAAGCGGCCAACGCTTCATAAATCCAATGAGAACATGCATATACACATCAACTATGTTATTGTCCCCGACCCAAAGTTTATGGGTGTTTGTGTTTGGTTCAGGGAGAAACTTGTGATATTTTTAGAAATCATTGATTCTCCGTTAATACAGAATAGGTTACTTCAGCTATAAGCTATGGTTGAATTTTAGCCGAGGTATAATTGGTGAATTTAGCAAGGCATTATAGAGTTATAGATGCTAATAAAACTTGTACCTTAATTTCCGAATTACAGTTCCAAGGGCAAGTAAACTGCGATTTATGTGGCTACCTTCTCTTAATCTTGCACCAGCAGTCAACGCTTGAGAAGCTCGCTCACTTCCAGCAAGATCGACAAAATTCTGTACGACGCTACTCTTCAGTTCCCTGGACAATTATGACTATATAGGCTCTAATATAGACTAGAAGGGTTTGAAGATCATCTACCATACTAGCTACAAGAGAGCCCGAACTTTCAGCGCCTGCATAAAGACTAGGAGAACTTTCGACTGTCTGCATGATTTCATAATTTTGTGAAGAAAAAGGAAATATTCTTAATTAATAGATAATGAATAAAACCATAAAGTAAATACCAATCGAATAATCTGATGAGATCTGGAGCTACTTTCATTCATGGATGTCTCTTCTGTTGTCCTTTCAGCTGCAAAAATGCCAATATATAGCAACACTCAAGCACATTGTTTTATATTTTGATAAAGCTCGTAAGAAAGCATCAAAAGCAGCACAAACATAATAGTACTTCATAGGCATCCATACCGGCGCAAATAGAAAGGAGTTTCTGCAAGTCGCTCCACTCGGTCAAAGTCTCCTCGGTAAGCTTCTCAATAATTGTCCCTTTCTGTTTGCGATGCAAATATACATGATCATTCAATATCAATGCTAAACAACTAAAGACAAATACTCTAACAGAACAGTCGAAAACGATACAAAATTTACCTCGGGATCATCTAGAAGTCTGAGTGGGGCACCATCTACAACTAGAAGGTCTCTGACAGCTTCATTATAGATCTCCATAGCAGAAAATTTCAGGACAAAATCTCTTTCTGTGTGCTGAGAAACAACAATATGTAATCTTTTGCCTCCTAAGTCTATTTCTTTGCAAATGGAGACTAAGACTAAAATTGTTTTTTAATACCATCTTTGTGTAGTCATATATATCCCTCACAGCGTATTCAGTAATTCCAGTCATGGTGTATGTCTTTCCACTGCTTGTTTGCCCGTATGCAAAAATGCTAGCTGAATTACCATTTCATCCATGAGAAAATAGGTTTACAGCCAACACAATATGAAAAAAGATATATAATTAGGAAGCTTAGGAGTTAGCTAAAGAGGATTACATACAGTTGATACCACTAACTATCGAGAGGGCAATTTCCTTAATCCCTTCCTCATACACCTTCTGGGTAGAGCAGTCATCCCCGAATACCTTGTCTGCATCCAAAAGATTAGTCAATGAAATAGAATTTAAGAAAAGGGAAATAGGAGAAAGAAATGCTATCGTCATTTCACTGCCCAATTAAACTGAATTGAGAAAATTAAGTGACATGAAAAGTAAGAGCAAGTGATATTTTTGTTGCAGCAGCCCAATCAAGGGCATGATGCTACCATTTTTTGCAACTACAGTTGCATACAACCATAAAATTGCTCTTGAAAGCTATTTATTCTCATTAGAATTAAACCCATGACAAGGCACCTTCATTTAGTAGTAAATGATAATCCCAAACACAAATATGTGGCATAGTTTGTAGCGAGCAGAGAAATAACGTCCGAAGCTTAAAAACTATTCGACGACTGTTACAGACAAATTCGAACTTCCATAACAAATTTCTAACCATAAGATGGTCGTATCATTTATTTATTTATTTTTTTTTGGAATAGAAGAAAAACTTGTAGTCTAACGATTTGATTACCAAATGTATAGGTATCCGTGGACGACGATCGCTCTGCTGGGCTGTTTTTAAGTCTAATGGTGTTGCCATTAATGCAGTTCCATGCTGATAGCTCTTGCCTGGCTATTTCATTCTTGTTCAAAGGCCTAATTCTGATTGCAACAAAAATTCTCTCCTCGTTGGCATTTGATCGACGCATGTCTCCAGAATCCTCTCCCGCCATTGATAATCTATCTCTCATGTTTCCTCGAACAGACTGAGGCATTTAAAATCCTATATTCCAAATGAAAGGGAGACAGGACTCACGACACAATAGCATTCCACATGCAACATCAAGCTAATTCATCACAAGTTTAAATTCCGTTTCTTCAGCCTTTTAAATCTGCCACATCATAATCAATGATACGAAAGCCATTTTCTAAAGCAGAATTTCGATTCAATTTTATGATTTACCTGTTCATAATACAAATGATGAAGGTTCAGATTTTCCCACGTCCAGAGAAAAAGGAAAAATAAAATACCTATTGATAAAAAAGACTAGTGAAATTCAAATCGTAGGAGCAACCCACTTTCCAGTCAATGCTGAAGGAGAATAATGCACCGAGGGATACCTTACTCATCTCGTGGTTGCCGGAGACAAGAAAGGGGTGGAAAAGCCGTTGGACTTTCCCTCCCTCCCTCAAGTTGGATTCGCACCGGCGAGCTAAATAAGACCGCGAATAAAAATCCTGTTGACCTCAACAGCCATATTAACGGTTTTGCCACGGCTATTTTCCTGTTCCGAACAAGCCAGTATTTATTTTTTGTTTTTAAGTTTAAGCCAAAGTAGACTTTTAATCCTTTAAATTTTATATAAGGTATATTTTTTGTTCTTTAATTTTATAATGTATATTTTGGTATTAAAATTTTTACACCGTTAATATTACTAACAAAAAACACTGATGTAGCGAACTTAAATAATAACAAATGGCATTTAATTACACAAATTTTATATATTTTTCAATTTACTCATTTTAAATTTAAGCCTAATAGCATTTAATTACAAAATCATCACTTAAATTTACACCGTTATCACTTGAGTTTGTATTTTCTGTTAGCAAAATCAACGGTGTTAGAATTTTACACCGTAGTATACTGTATGAAATTAAGGGACTAAAAATATACCTTATATAAACTTAAAGAACTAAAAGTGTATTTTCACCTTAAGTTTATATTGAATGCTAAGAGGTTGTAGCTCATACTTAATGGATTTTTCTTTTCCAAATATTTAATGGATTAACATTTGTTATATTACTCCATCATTCCTTGATATTGATATATGATATACTTACCTAATTAAATTAAGGGAAAAAGATTTCTCTTGTCACTGGAGACAGAGTTATCTTCAGTGACCCCAAAACTACGTCGTTTTGAATTAATGAAGGGTTTATTAGTAATTTCAGGTGAATTAATGAAGGGTGTTTTGGTAAAAGGTATATGATTTAAAAAGAAACAAAATTACAGAAACACCCTTCATTAATCCAAAATGACGTAGTTTTAGGGTCACTGGAGATAACTTTATCTCCAATGACAGGAAAAACCCTTTACCCTTAAATTAAATTAAAAGACTATTTAAATTAATTAATATAACATATATTTTCTAAAATACCCTAATCATTTTTGTTAATTCCTTCTTCTCTTTAACGATTGTTAAGAAAACATTAAATGAAATAAATTACAAAAAATTAACAAATATGAAAAGTATCTTATATTTGAGACAAAAACAAATTGTCCAATATGTCTTCTATCAAAGAGCAAGAAGTAAACTGGATATTGGCTAATTCTGAAATCTCTGTTGTATACAATTTTATCATCCATTCTAACCAATAAAATTTTTAATGAAGGATTTTTTTTTCCCCATTTTTCAAAAAAAATGTTTCTTAAAAATAAGATGTTACTAATATTGTAATGATGTGAGTGCCCGCGTTTTCCGCTGCGCCAGAAAGTCTCCTTCAGTTCTTCCTTGTTTCCGTGCGGCGAAGTTGGCGCGAGCCGTTTTGAACTTTCAATAAGGAAGCTCCCAACTACATTTTCCTTTTTAAGTTTAGCGAGCAGGAATTTCAATTTCTCCTCTACTTTTGTCATTGAATGCATATTCATGCTTTTGAGTTTTGAGTAATGGAAGATTCCTCAATATTGTCGCCTACGCATAAATACGCAGCGGCTGCTCTGTTTACGCTCGCACTTAACCGGACGCAAGTCCATCAATCTGGGAATCGAAACGATACAATTTCTCTCAATAAAGAAACTATAAGTGAAGGCGACGGGAAAATTGCCGTTTCTGACAATCCCGATCTCTGGATCCATGATAAATTTGGTCTTCTCTGTCCTGTTTTTAGGTAATCAGTCTACACAAAAAGTTGAAGTGTGAATAAATTTTATACTGTAAAATTAATTTCCATACTCGGGGAATAAACAGGTTCTTAGGGGTCGATGACAAGGCCTTGCAAGGCCTAAAGGAAACCGCCGCTTCCTCCTCACAATTCTGGCATCATTTAGGAGCTGTACGTCTTATTCGTTCTCTCCCTTCAATGTTCTCTTGTGTATCAATTGCATTCCATTTACATGTCACTCTAGAGTTCCAAGACAATATTAAACGATTGTTTAAGTTGTAATTTCATTAACAAAGTGGCGATACAAATAACTTCTGGAACTGGCAAAAACACTAATAAACAATTTAAAATTGTGCAAATTCACTAAAATCATTAAATTTTACTAAACACCATTAGGTTTCTGCTCTTATACATGTGGTCAAATTTATTAGTTTTGGTGGTAGTATTGGTACCTTTAATTACTTTATAACACACTGTAATTACAACATTTTAATAGGGGTATACTCGGAAAGTGAGTGAGAATGATAGCACATTAACTGCTTTTCTTAATCCAAGGGCAAAAACCTTAAACAAAATATAAAAAGAAAGAAACGGAGGGACAATTTCTTTGTCTTTTTTGTTTTTGGTTATATAATGCATTACTTCATTATCACTTTATATGTTATAGGTTAAGAATGGTAATTAATATCATTTCAGTTCTTGACATTACTGTCAGAGGAAGGTGATGGTGCCTCTTCAGACAGACTGAATAAAGAGCTTGCTTTGACGAAAGCTATCGATGCTACAGCTGTCAGCATGGAGGGTGTCCATGATTCTAAAGAGGTGGAATTTAAGAATCTTGAGGACAAAGCTAGAGGCCAAGACATCAAGGCATCGCCCTCAATTGTGGCTGTTGCCAAGCCTCATGAAGCCAAGGAGAACTCAACTCTGCATGAGTCCATGGAGACAGCACCTTCCACGGGACCTGAAGAGGAAACTTTTGATCAACCTATAGAGGAGGCGAAACTTATCAGCTACCAAAGGAAAATGACCGTTCTCTATACTCTAGTTTCAGCTTGTGTGGCAGATGCTGCTGGAGTTGACAAGCAATGCTCTCAGTCAAGACAGGGCTATGATGCTCGACACCGTGTAGCTCTGCGGCTGCTTTCTACATGGCTTGGGGTTAAGTGGAATGAAATGGTGTGTTCGTGGTATACATTTTCATCTCCATCATTTCACCTAATATACCAGGTTACATGTCAGTGTTCCAAAAAGCTACCTTTGCAGAGGGATGTGGTTGCAAAAAAATGACCTCTTGACAGTATTCATTGCTAGAAGTTTACTTTTGTTAGAATTTATTGCAGGAAGCAATGGAGGAAACAGTTGTTTTTTCTATAATGGATTTGGCGAGAAAGAAAGGCGCAAACGAAGAAGAACCTTTAACTTTGGAAAGTAACTGGGACAAATGGAAGCGCGGAGGTATGATTGGAGCAGCTGCTGTAACAGGAGGAACCTTGATGGCTATAACCGGGGGTATACATCTATATCTAATGTTGATGTATGGCATAATTGAGACAGTATCAATATCTTTTGACAATTAATTGTCCACATGAATACTTTGACAGGTTTGGTTGCCCCAGCAATTGCACAGGGGTTGGGTGCTTTGGCTCCTACCTTGGGTACTCTTGTTCCTGCCGTTGGAGGTGGAGTTGCTGCAGCAGCAACAGCTACAGGATCAGTTGCTGGCTCAGTTGCTGTCGCTGCATCATTTGGAGGTAAAGAAAACAATCATGCTTCACATATACTAAGATTTGAAAAGGAAATAATATCTAAAGCAAAGCTGACCTATTTAAAAATAAATAAATATTAAAGACCCCAAGGAAATCAATATCTTTATAAGTTTGACCTGTAAATATGGAAGTTTGACTTGTAAAGATAGATTGTTATATTTGACTTGTAAATATGCAAGTTTGACTTGTACATATGAAATTTTGGGAACTCTCTGTAATGGGTAATTTTTCCATATTTATTTTTTGGGGTGTTACTTTGACATTGTACGGATAATATTCAGCTTCTCCTTTGTACATCAGCTGCCGGAGCTGGCCTAACTGGTACTAAGATGGCTGTGAGAGTCGGAAGCCTTGAGGAATTTGAGTTAAAAGAAGTTGGAGGCAATCGCCAAGGTGTAAGTTCCAAAATTCTACATATAAACTACTTCCTCTAATCCTTAATATAATACATATTTACCTAATTTGATTAGATTAAAGAAGTTAGTTAACTTGACATGTTTTTTTTTTAAAAAAAGAAAACACTAAAGTCATCTTTTTTTATTTTCTCATTCTCTCTCCTTCTTGATTGTTCTTAAGAGTGTGTCAATAAAGATAAATTAGTAAAAAATGGAAAAAGTCTTATATTTAGGATTAAGATCAACTCCTTAAATATGTCTTATATTAAAGACTGGAGGAAGCATTTTGAATGAATGTCTAATGTCTATTTCAGTGGTTCAGGGAAAAGTAAGTTGGTACATTTGTTAGTGCCGTGCACATGCTTGATGAATCTGCCATCTTTGGTTAATCATTAATTACAACAATATGATAATAGATATTAAAAAGAAGTCCTCCTCTTTCAGTGTCTCGCTGTTGGAATCTTCATATCTGGGCTTGTATTCGAGGAGGAAGATTTTTTAAAACCTTGGGAAGGTCAAAATGATGATTCAGAGAGGTATGGAAAAGTTGACATATTCATCAAGAAATAGTAGTCTTGGAAATTTTTAATATGCGTAATCTACCATGGGTGAAAATGAAGTGTTACCTTTGCTCCCCTTTTTTCTAGATTTGGTCTTCTTGAGATCTCCTATACATATCTTCATGATAAGTAAACTTTCGAATTGCAAGGCAAATTTAGATATGCTAATATCTGAAAATATTATGTATCCTCTAAGTCACGAAGCATGTAGTCAACCAGCTTATTTTGTGCGAGAAGACAAAACCATGCTTCACGCCGTCTATGAATTGCAAAGTCAACATTTTGAGCATGGCTTATTGGATATATACAATCAACCTCATTTTTCACTATTATACAGTGCGCAGCAATACATTTCATTACATTTTAAGCTATAAATAGAACGTTTGTCAAGTCTTTAGACATCAAGCAAACAAATGTAAAAGAGGAAAAGGATTGCTTTGTGAAGCTATAGTTTTAGTATAGAGTGATCCACTGGTTTAAAAAACATCAAGTGTAGTTAAGCCACTTCTTATTAATTATTCCCTTGTTTCCGTTTGTGAATTTTTTTTCTCTCTCTCTGGCTGTTATCCTTTTATTGGGTCCTCTGTATCCAGCGTTGAGTGCTTCCTACTGAAATTTATTAGATTGTCCTCGTGAGTCCGCTTTGATTTTGTTGACTGTTTATCTTTATATCTAATTCTTGACTCTAACAACTCACATCTATCATTAGGTATGTGCTTCAATGGGAGTCTAGGAATTTGATTGCGCTTAGCACTGCTATTAAGGACTGGCTTACATCACGTAATTTCTTTGGATTTGTATCCCTTGAGTGATGATTGACTTGATTTAACATTTTCTGACTAGTAATTTTAGCTTATTGCAGAAATTGCTAGGGAGATAATGGCAACAGGAGCAATGATGACAGTATTAAGTTCACTCTTGGCAGCGCTGGCATGGCCAGCAACTTTAGTTACTACCTTTGATCTTATAGACAACAGATGGGCAATTGTGCTAGACAGGAAAGTTCTGTTCATTTTTGCTCTAATGACCTTTTCTCCAGTTTGAACAAGTCCATGCTAGAAGTTGTGATAGCTTTTTAATGAATTATTCAGCCAAATTTATTTCTGGGACAATATATGGCTGCCCCTGAATTTTTTATTTCGAATGTTATATCCAGTCTTCGTGCTAGCTGCTTAAAGTACTTAAAATGCTACTGCCTCAACGAGCACATACCATTCCACCACCAAAGCTTCGGCATCACACTCCAGGACAATCAAATTGCTAATTTTCTACAGTTTATTGAGATGCTCTTCCTTCTGAAACATCAAAGATTATTGACTATTATATTCACAAATTCATAAACTGGCACGATGACTTGGTTTCATAAACATCTTCCAGTATGGTATCTGTTCCGGAATACATTTCATATAGGAAAGCAAACATGTCTTTTGTGATTTTTGCTGCATAATTTATAAAGACTTTAAACTGTTTGTGTTGCATTTATTTTGACTCTTCTCCATACTGGAACAGATCTGACAAGGCTGGTAAGTTGCTTGCTGAAGTGTTGCTGAAAGGACAGCAAGGAAACCGGTAAAACCATCTTATGGTTGGAAAATATTGATCATAACATTGTCTCGTTGCATAATACAACACGCTTCATAGCTTTCTATCGATGGTCCAGACCTGTGACACTAGCTGGCTTTTCACTGGGAGCTCGTGTTATTTTCAAGTGCCTGCAATATTTGGCTGGGACTGAAGGAGACAATGGTAATTTAGAGTCCGCTTCTCTGGCTTTTCATATGACTGGTTCGTTAATTGGATTTTATTAAAAATTTCGTGCATACTCTGCGCATTTCTGCAGCTGGACTTGTCGAAAGGGTTGTTATCTTGGGAGCACCAATCTCAATTAAAGACGAAAATTGGGAGTCAGTTAGAAAGGCAAGTGGAATCTCTCTACGTCCCTTCTTTCTCTTTATCATTGTGGCCATGGTATTTGTGGGAATTTTATGCATTTATTAAGGATTATTTATTAAGTCATTATCTTATTATTATATTAGATATATATATTATATTATATCTTAGGATTGGATATAGATATAATATATCTTAGGATATTATATTTTAACTGTTTTGATTTATTTTGATTTTATTAGATTCTAGGGTTAGCTCTAGGTTTGCCTATATAAAGGCCCTTATGTATTTACTTTGATTCAGAGGGTAAGATTAATGAACTTAGATTATTCAGATTATTTTTTCTCTCTCAAATTATTCCACATGGTATCAAAGCCAGCAAGAAATTAATCAGTTTAATTCTTTCTCAACCTGGTCCACTCGAGCGTCTCTGCAAACTCACTTCTGCAGACCCTCAACACGTCTGTGGTCCTCTTGAGCGTCTCTGTAAACTCAGCCTCTGCAGACCCTCCACTAGTCCGTCTACAGTCGAGCGTCTCTGCAGACCTTCCTGTTCAAATAGCCTCTGCAGACCCTCGACTCCGTCTTTCAGTCAGCATCGGCGTCCTCTGAAATCAGCATCGGCGCCCTCTGGCTCTCTCAACGTTATCATCTCGGCACTCCCTGGGTTTTTTCCGTCAGACCCAGCGTCAGTAGCCTCCGTCTGACCCAGTGTCACAACGCCGCATTCATCCTTAATCTCGTCATCTGTTTCTGATTCTGATTCTGAAATAGAGCGAAAAGGTTGAACGAGGAAGTCGTTCGACGATCACAATTCAGACCGTCGTCCTTCTTTTGTCAGCTTCGGCGTCCTATTGTGACGCTACTGTATCAGGTTCAGGAACCTCGTCCAGAACAAAAAGGGTCTCATCTTCTCGTCCAGGTCCGTCGAACTCGTCCGAGTTCTCCCTCGGTCTCTTATGTGAATTGAGGTATCGGGTGTTTCTCTTCTTTTTGGACCTCATCCGACGTCATCCCAATAAGTCCAGAAGTAAATTTTTTTTTTTTGGGTTAAGTATTACCAAAATTGCCCCCTCACTTTCTAAGGCATTGTTTGCTTGGTGACTTATCACAATATTTAAAGTCACATTATGTCTACTACCTCCGACGCCACCTCATCTGTGCCACGGTCTGGTTCTAATGACATCTCTACTGTCCTCCTTGTCTCTGAGAAACTTACTAGTGACAATTATCGAGAGTGGTCTCAATCCATGACTCTTGCTCTTGATGGACGGGATAAACTTGAATATATAACTGGTGAAACAAAAAGGCCCTCAACATCAGAAACCAAGGAGTTTCGAAAATGGAAGTTTGAGAATGCATTGGTGTCCTCGTGGTTGATCAATGCAATGTCTTCCTCGATTAGGAAGAGTTTTATGTACCTTCCTTCAGCCCAAGAAATTTGGGAAGCCTTGCGTGAAACATATAGTCCTCTAGGGAATCGGTCCCGCATATTTGATGTTAAGAGAAAGTTATGGCAACTCAAACAGGATCATGCCACTTGATGATTATTATCTCGAAAAATCAGCTCTTTGGCAAGAATTTGATGCTCTAAGGAATAAAACTCACCATTGCAGGAATGATGCTAAAGAAGATCTCAAAGAGAAAGAAGAGGAGAGAATATATGAGTTGTTGGCTGGCCTTAACGTAATTTATGACGACGTTTGGGCTCGGATTCTTAGTCAAGAGCCCTTGCCATCTGTGCGTGAAGTCTATACCGTTTTACGTAATGAAGAGGATAGGCGAAAATCAATGCTTCAGGATCATTCCGCTGCTACAACTCTTGAGGTCTCTGCTCTTATGGTTAGATCCACAGACTCAAAAAGTTCCAAAAGTTGACCAATCTGTGATCACTGTAAGAAGCAGGGGCACACAAAGGATACCTGCTGGACCCTTCATGGTAAACCTGCAGATTGGAAGCCAAGAATAGGGAAAGGAAGAAATGATGTAGATGAAGCCTCCAAAGAATCATCCCAAAATGACCAGCTAAACAAAATCATGGAAATGCTGACTGCACTTCAGACTACAAACCAACCAGTTGCCAGCTCGACCATGGCCGCCGCGGTTGTTAAAAGAGAATCTCTTGACGTGGATGACGATTGGGCGTGCTAAGAAAGTTGAGAGTTGTATAAGCAAGTTGGACATGATTAACATCCATGATCCAACTTAAGGGGGAGTGTGGGAATTTTATGCATTTATTAAGGATTATTTATTAAGTCATTATCTTATTATTATATTAGATATATATATTATATCATATCTTAGGATTGGATATAGATATAATATATCTTAGGATATTATATCTTAACTGTTTTGATTTATTTTGATTTTATTAGATTTTATTAGATTCTAGGGTTAGCTCTAGGTTTGCCTATATAAAGGCCCTTATGTATTTACTTTGATTCAGAGAGTAAGATTAATGAACTTAGATTATTCAGATTATTTTTTCTCTCTCAAATTATTCCACAGTATTACTCTTGCTTAAAAAATATTTAATGATCCTGTCCTGCCTCTAATTAGCAGATGGTGGCTGGAAGGTTTGTGAACGTTTATTCTACAAATGACTGGACGCTGGGAATAGCATTCCGTACCAGGTATGGACTGCTGTATATAGATTCGTTTCAATCCACTCCAGCTATGATGAAAATGTTGAATAGTCAAGTAGTTATCTCGATATCTGAAATGACAAGAAAAAATTAGTACCTGCGAGTAGATGTCTGGTGATTACTGATCATCATGTGCCGCCGTTTGTTTCCAGAGATGGTTGGTGAGTTTTTGTTTGTCTCCTCATTTACATCTTTTATAGAGCATATGATTTTTACTGAGGGCTGATGGAAGAGTATCAGAAATGTAGAGACTTACATATAGTTTACATTGATTTGGCGAAGGGTGTGATCGTATGTCAAGAGATTTATTTTGGAAAATCTTGGATAAGAAGGGGTGCATGTTGCATATATCAAAATCATTCAGAATATGAATGAAGGTATAACAACCAATGTAACAACATCCGGAGGTGAGACAAAGGACCTTTTCTATAACAATCGGCCTGCATTAGAAATCAGCTTTGAGCCCTTATTTGTTTAACCTAGTGGTCAACATTCTAACTGAGCTTATAAAAAAGAAATCCCTGACTGCATGCTTTTCGCTAATGATATCGTTCTGTTGACTGAATCAAGGAAGTAGATTAATTCTAAACTTGAGATTTGGATAAAGACTTTGGAGTTGAAGAATTTTCATCTAATTAAGTAGGAGCAAAACAAAACATATGCATTGCAAGTTTGATTAAAAAAAAACAATTGAGAAATTATGTGGAGGTTAAATTGGAAGAACAAGTTATTCAATAAGTGGCAAAATTTAGATATTCGGTATCAATTATATAATATTGTGAAATTAATGAAGATGTTAGTCATAGAATTCAAGCTGAGTGGTATAAATGGAGAAAAGTTACTAGAATTATTTGTGATCGGAAAGTTTCTGATAAAGTAAAAGTAAGTTTTATAGCATAGCTATAAGACCAACAATGTTACATGGCAGTGAATATTAGGCTTCAAAAGGACAACATGAAGATAAAGTGGGAATAGCCGAGATGAAGATGTTGAGATTGATTGTGTGATCATATAAGGAAAAATAATATTCACAATTATTATACACGCGAACGAGTTAGAGTGACACCTATTAAGGAGAAAATGATAGAAAACCATCTGAGGTGATTTGGATACATCCAAAGATGGATATTGGGTGCGACGGTAAGGAGGGTTGGTCAATCAATATGGAGCCTTTTAAAAAGAGGTAGAGGAATACCAAAGGGAACACTCAATAAGGTTATAGAGCGGGATGTACTGGTTAATAATCTATATAAAAATTTAGTTTTTGATAATTTAGCATAATGGCGTCGTGCAATTCATGTAGTAGACCTCACCTAGTGTTATAATACTTTGTTTTTGTTGTTATTGTTGTATACATGACTTTTATCGATTTCAACACCTTTATAAATTTATCTGTCATCATCCATGTTATTATTTTGGTCGGTTTATTAGTCAATTGCTGCATGTTTCTGAAATCATACGAGGCATTAGCTCCGAGAAGCCGCTAACACAATCCAAGGCACTTGAAAAGCATGGGCTTTTAAAATTTATATTTATATTATTACATATTGAAGAAATTTCTTATGTGCAGTTTGCTTTCTCAAGGATTAGCTGGAATTCAACCTGTTGATCATGTTCCTGGCATTGAGAATGTAAGCTGTTCATTTCAATGCTTTGTTCTGGCTGACATTTTGTGAAAAGATGTCATGCTCTGAATTAAAGTGTCATGATCTGTTTTGTAGGTTGATGTGACGCCACTTATAGAAGGCCATAATTCATACGTCCGCATGACAAAGCGAATACTGGAGCAGCTTGAATTGGACAACTATTGCGCTGTTTTCGGAAGTGGATATAAAATCACTGAGGAAGAGAGTGTCACAAAGCCTAGCTAATTAGTTACTCTATTTTCTTTGCTCTTCCTCTATCCCCAACTCTTGCTTTCCCATTTTTATTTCTTTTCTAACGCTAGCCTGCTATCTGTTGATTTGCGATTAATATACATAGATGGGAAAGATGGAGTTTCAGAAGTAATTGTTGGCGGAGGAGACAGATGGATTCGACCGAGAAACGAGGATAATATGACGAGGGGAACACGCAAATCTGCTAGTTGATTTTATTCCTACTGTTTGAGGATCTAAGCTAGCGGGGATTTCCAAGCGTTTATTATCTTCACAATTAGATAGTTATTAGCATTCGATTTGTCCGGTGAAAATTTGGCCAGACTAATTAGATAGTTATTGTGAGATTTATATTTTCGTTGAAAATCATTCATAGGTATTAGGACTGGCATATTCGACCTGGATTTTGAGGGGATACAAATTCGTTTGTTAAACGTCTGTGTTAAACTAACATTATAGCTCTGGTTTTTATACCAGAAAAACATTACATATGGGCGGGTTATTAGCTTATAGTTTGCTGGAGAAAATGTAGTTTTCACCTTTCTTGTATTTATTTTCAGATTTTTATTAAAAATATGGCAAATGAAAATTTTTTAATATAAAATTATAAAAAATTGCAGCATTTTATTTTTGACTTGTATTAATATTACAAGGTTACAACCTAACTACTTTAAAAACACGAGCCTTGCTAAAATAGGATTTGACGTACGTGGATGGTGGGAAGCATGATTACCGAGCAAGTAAATTCATCAGCAATTCTGGCTGTCAGTGACCGCTTAGCCCCACCAGTCTCTAGTACGCCTCTTTCTTCTTGTGATATACGCTCTTCGAAGTCTTAGGCTTAAAGGCCAAGCCACAGTAATTGGGAGGGTACCTTATTATATTTGCTGGGTTTGGATATACCAAGTTTGGGAATGGGACCGTGACCAACCATGCAGCAATCAACCTCATTTCCACTGCTAGCCACGCATGATGATGATAAGCCATTATCAGGTCTCCATCCTCTGCATTGTATTGGTTAAGTGCTGGCTTCTGATTTGCATGCATTTAAGCCCTTGCTTTTAGACTTGTTCCTGTGACATCTTTTAATTTGCCCAATATAGTACCCATGTTATATGCAGAAAATTGGGATTTTTGATTATGACAACTTTTTCGCAGCCGCAAATTTGAAAAGATCATTAGTGTTTGGCCGGTCAAAAAGGATAGATCTTAGTTAACCAATGTTCATTTGTGCCTTTTAAGTTGCAAGAATCAGACAATTGGACGAATAAACGGTGAATATATTGGGGGCACAATTTTCTGCTTGATATTCATTTCTTTCAATAAATAATTGCAGTACTTTAGAAAATCTCAATTGCTGTAAAAGCAGTTTTTGGCGTCAAAACCACAGTAATGTTCGGACGCTTCTCCTAAAACCAAAGTCGACAGCAAATTCACAAGGGTCCCTCCTATTGTTTTACTAATAGTGAGCGAACATCCAGCTTCCAGGCCTGCAAAGCTAGCCTGATTAAGATGTGTCTTATTTATAAAATTGAATATAATCAACACATAATAATCTATAATAAATAGCAGACAAGTTTTATACTGATATGCTGATAATTTAAACTGTTGCATGGACATGTGCGTGCGTGCCTAAGAAAAATAAATATGCGATGCCTGTATTTGTCATATTAGGAGATACTAATAATTATTTGGGTGGCATGAGGTATCAAATTGAGAAGAGAGAAATGTAGGGGAAGAAGGGCGCGCATGCAGTTTGAGTGGGGACAAAGTGAGATCTAAGGCATATCCTTTTTATGGACACAGAGTAGTCCCTCTGTTTCTGCTAGATCTGAAGCTCGGTGGGCACCCACAACTTGTACGTTGGCCCATCATATTCATTTTCACGTACCACTTGTTTATATTTAAGCTCCTAACTCCTAAGGCGAGAGCATCCCTCTACAAACACATCTATCTTGATTCTTGACCTCCCAGACCAGAAGGTATGGAGAGGCTGAGAATATTTCAGCTCCTTTACTTCATCCTTGTAATGTCAATTATTGGGCTCAGAGGCGATGACGAGCTCAATAATGTCACTGTTTCTAGTCGAGCTAATACAACACAAGCGAATGACAAAGGCAGCAGGGGACAGCTCAACAGCTCCGACGATAGAGCTGTGTTTAATACAAGCAAAGGCAGTTGGTATTACGGAGGAGGAGGAGGAGGAGGTGGTGGTGGTGGTGGTGGAGGAGGAGGTGGTTTCAGATGGGGATGGGGATGGGGAGGGGGAGGGGGAGGGGGAGGGGGAGGAGGAGGAGGAGGAGGAGGAGGAGGAGGAGGGTGGGGATGGGGGGGAGGAGGTGTGTGGAAATGGGGATGTGGAGGTAGAGGGAGAGGAAGAGGGAGGGGGAGGGGAGAGTATAGGGTGGGGGAATACGCACAATGCATGGGAAGGACGAGATGCCGAGGAATGAGACTGGACTGTCCCCTCCATTGCGGCGGACCTTGTTTCTATGACTGCCTCTATATGTGCAAGGCTCACTGTCTCCGACGACCGTGATCGATCAATACCTTTCACTCATTTCATCTATCATACTTTTTCTTTCTCTTTCTCTCTCTCTAAATGATTGATTTATCTAGTTGGTTGGTTGACATTCATTAGTACGTGGATGGATTAGGGTAGGGTCCAAGTCGTGTTTATTTAGTTATAGTTTCTTCATCAGTGTTGAGATGATGACGATGTGTGAAGTTCCTCCCCTAGGAATGTATTTGGTGCGAGCTTGTTATTATCATCATTCATCACATCAGTTCTGGGCCAGCCTCAATGAATAGGGATGATCGATGATGGAAGAGTACCTACAAGCTAAGGGTAGAGGTAGGAGGAGTATCCGGCAAGAGAACACACTCGTCTTGTTGGCTTTTTGTTTAATTAGCTCAGCTTCATTCCATGCGGAATCTTGTGGTTTGTCAGTTTCACTTTGTAATATTTGATTTGACCTGGAATCAATTTCACTTCCCCATATATATGTCACATTGTTAGTATACCTAATACCACTAGCTTCTTGCTACTTCTCTTAATTAAAGTAATATAAATGAGAATGCGAGGAACAACTCGAGAGTATCACCTTTGTTTTCAATATATATATACTTGCCAACTAATTTCTCAATCACCACAAACCAAAGATAAAATGCAAGTGGCTTGGCACCCACTTTACGTACCACAATGGCGTGGCTTGGAAAACCTCTCTAAGAAAGGGAAAGTTGTTGGCTTTGTGCTTGCTGGCTAGATTGATACGTGGGTGGGTCGTGTACGAGTTTTTTCCTCAATTTCTAGCTCGGAGACGATTATATTGTGGCGGGTGGGTGGATGTAATTCTTAGTTCTTAAAGAACAATAAGAAGCAAAAACAAGCAAGAGGTAGGACAATGGATCTATTATATTAACCAACTCCTTCAACATTGTTAGGCTAAAAATAAAATGCATGTGCTATATATTGTTATGTAGTATATATGTACCGTGATTCTCTCGCCGCCTC
This sequence comes from Acacia crassicarpa, assembly GCA_034222035.1. Taxonomy (NCBI): domain Eukaryota; kingdom Viridiplantae; phylum Streptophyta; class Magnoliopsida; order Fabales; family Fabaceae; genus Acacia; species Acacia crassicarpa. The sequence continues at coordinate 1,367,327 of JAWXYG010000003.1, forward strand.
GCGTCTTCGTCTCTTTTTTACCGTTCGATATTAATTTCAGATCTTTTATTTTATAAAATGTCATTAAATATTAATTTATAAAAATAATTAAATAATTCTATACGTTTAAATTTATTCAAAATATCATTAGAAAAGATAAAGAGAATCTACTTTGTAAATTACTCCCTCCGTCTTTGATATAAGACATATTTATGGCGTTAATCTTGTTCTTAAATATAACAAATAACTTTTATATTTGTTAATCTTTTTTCAATTTACTTCTATTAATGTTCCTTCAACAATAATCAGAGACAAAAGAAAATAAAAAAATTAAGGGAAATAAGTAAAGTGTTCAAGACAATAGATGTAATATTAACTAATTTAACTAATTTTATTTATCTAATTAAATTAAATAAATATATTTTATATTAAAAACGGGAGAAATATTATATCTTAATCATACAAATTCAATTTGACGGACGGTTCAAATAATGAAATGGTACTGTATGTATGTAAATCGACAACTTATGAGAAAAGATTTCTCCTAACTTGAAGTAATTTAGGGCGAGTGTCAAAAAGAAGTCTCACATTATATTGTTGAAGAGAGTGGAAGCCTTAGTGGATATGTACTAAAATCAGAACTTGAACAAATAAATTGATTCAAAAGCAAAGTGGACTCAGACAAACTAATTGGATTTGGCTCACATAACAATATATAGCGATGATCTGATATCGAACTAAGGTCTATCTACGGTGCGTACATGAACGAAAATTAATACGTTATCAATGTGCAGGATTTTTTTTTGGGCATCATGAAAAGTAAATGACTTGGGATAATTGACGTTTAGGCCAGGCCTCAACTAATAGACGAACTCGAACTCATGAATGAATTCCCTTGAAAGCTTGTCTTAAATATTAAATATAGCATATTAACCCTGAAGAGCTGTGTATTAACCTTCTTGTTTTTCTAATTAATGCTAACTTCTAACAATATGAATATCAAATATTTTAAAATGAAGAAATGTGTTTTTAGTAGAGTCAAATCCTTATAAATTAAAAAATTTATGTGAAATTAAAGTTTATGTAAACAGTCAAAATACTACACACCATCAAAGTTATGTCTCTTTAATTTCTATAGATACATATGAAAGGCTATGGTCAGAAGTTCTTGATAAAAAGTTGTGTTGATTTTTAAGAAAATCCTAGATATTATAATGTGTAACTATTCATATGTTTGTTCACAAATCAATATATGCGTTCATCATGAATTTAACAAATGATTATAACTTTTAATTGAATAAGTGTTGCTTCAAAAAACACCACTTTAAGGCATTACTTTATGGTCTATAAATACCCACACTATTTCTTTCTTTCTTTCTATTTTTTTAGCATATATCAAATCACACAGCCACAAGAGATCGATCAAATACATTGCCTTTGTCTTTAAGTACACACTAATATTACAGTCAAATTGTCACTTTGTAAAAAATTATGTTATCTTTGCTTGACTGTTGAGAGTGCAATTCATACTCAATGGCTTTTATTGTATCTTGTAGGAAATTCGTCCCTCAATCTAACTTCCACCCAATAGAAATAGGTGGGGTGAATTAAATATTAAAAGAAAAAAGAAAAGGCGACAGCGCGTTACTTCCTTTTTCATCTCTTTCTTTCTTGTTCTGATCCACAAACTCCAACCAACATGTCACATTCTTGTTCTGATCCACAAACTCCAACCAACATGTCACATTATCATTAGATCTAAAACGGTAACTAAACAGACTTAAAGTAAAATAAATCCTCTCAATTCAATATCCTTTCTCCATACACAATTTTTTCCCTCGATTGTAATCCAATGATCGAGAGGATCGGAACTTTTGTAAATGAACAATATTATTTGATTTAATAGCTAGCTAGTGTGCACTTACTTTTAACAGTACATGGTGCTTTTAAAAACAAGATCATAATAATAAATAATATATTTGGTTGAAATTATCAGAAGAGATTGTATGTGAAAAGAAAGTATCAAAAGGATTTATACCTTACCTTATAACGCTAAGAATATTAGGATGCGAGAAACTAAATCTAAAAATTCCTGAAAGCAGTTTTCACTCGTCAATGAAACTATAGATGTTCCTCCCTGTCTTTACCATGACTTGCTAATTCTGAGAACTAAGCAATTGGACAATTAGTTGAACTGGGAATTAAAAACTCATGCAAGTAGATGGAACTTGGAAGGGAGAGGGAGTGCTATCTGGGTTTCCTCGTCCATTTTCTCATCATCTCTTACAATCACCAAATCGTGTCCATTCAATCTATCTGAAAAGTATCATTATTAAGTTATACTCCTTGGGTTTTTCTGTCCTCTTCTGAATCAACGACCCAGACGGGTTCATAAAAAAAAAAAAGATGATTAGAGGATCTCCTTCTCCTGTGCTATTTAACATGAAGCTTCTGATATTGAATCTGTGTCCTCCATCCAGTCCAGGTATTTTCCACATGCTTCTTAATTATCCAACCAGAGCTGCCAGTCCCTCCTTAAACTTACGGCCATCATCCTCAACTATACTTCTCTTTTAGTTAAGTCTTGGAGGATTGAATCTTGATTGGCTTAAACCAGAAGTGTTGGTAAACTAGTCTTGTATCTATATTCAAATCTCCCTTTTAGGGTTCTTTTTTGACAAAATTGGATATATTCACTTTTAAGTGATAATGATTGTTTACAGAAAACCAATCGGTGAAGTGTCAATCTCCTACCAGAATCAGACATCTCCTATGAGCCCAACACCCTATAGATTACTTACTCCCCTTTTATAGTTTATGGTTGGGTTTCTCATATTATCGTTTTCTCATTATCTTTTATAATTTTTAAATCATGTCCGTCCAATCAATCTGAAATATCACAATACTATTTTAATTTTTTTTCTCATTTTCTAAATTAACGACCTAATAAACTAATAAGAGGTAATGAGAAAAAAGGATGAGATAAAGATTTGCTTATCCTCTTAAGAAAAGAAGGTCAGAGAAGTGAGGCCAAATTGTGCTATACGGCAACGCCAAACTAACTTTCCATTTCTGAAACGAAAATGTAACGATGGAGAGAGGTTTTCCATTTCTGAAACGAAAATATAATGATGGAGAGAGGTTTGACCCCCACATGAACATGAAATTTCATGTTCAGACAAATCCATATGCCACCCATTCAATGCCTTTTCGCCTCTCTTGTCCCCGCCCCCACCCGTCTCTTTCTCCCCCTCTAATCCCATCTCCATCATCACATTCATCTCTGCAATCATCTTCTACGTCCATTTTTTTTTTCTGTCAAGTCTTGCATCTTGCAACTCTAATCAGTACAAGGAGGAACAATTTACAGTTTTCGTTTTAAGGATCCATAACATGTAGCTATGAACGTTCATATATACAATGGTACTTGCAGATTCTGCAAATACAGTACGAAAGTGAAACACAAAACGATCAGCTCATAGCCCAGCTGCTGGGAAGCAGAGTACAAGTCAAGAAACAAACAGTCCAAAAGGAGACCAAATTAACATTGACATTATAGAAACAAGGGTAGCGTGAATTTTAAGCCGGATAAAGGCAAACGCAGAGAGACAAAGGAAAAGAGAGGGAACAACCCCAAAAAACGGATGTTACAGAGGTCGTGTTCTGGACAGGATTCGATTTTGAGGCTCTTTTTTTTCTTTCTACCAAAGAAGTCTGGATCTCTTGGACCCAATAGGAGAGTTCATTTGCGGAACTATGAAGTTATCATCCCTCAACCTTGATCTGCTGGCCTCAGTATTGGTCGTCTCTTTTGTCTCTTGGAACTTGATCTGCCGATCCACTTGTTGGGTAAACAGAGGAGTGGGTGCCTGAGGAACCCAGATCCCCATACTCTCGGTAGAGAAAGAACCCATATTTCCCTCAATATCAGCATCGAACACGGCCAACATATCATGACTCTGCAGTTTATTAACCAATTAAAAATGTCACATCCGACTACAAGCCATAGAAAATAGAAACTTTCAATTTAGTGATTAAAAGACTGATTGTTTATACTGGAAACATTAAAGATAGTAGATTCGTCGCAGACCTTATTACTGAAACCAAACGGGATAGCAGAAGAGTCAAGAAAGTCGTCGACCTGCCAGCCCGGGAGAGTCTCTATCAAATACTCCGATATACTACTTGTGGAAACAGTCCCTTCGTTCGTTGATAAATTTCCCACAGCCTTGTTAATTGCGGCATGTGTTGATACTGTTGAAGCTGAAGTCTTGTCCATTGAAGGGGGGTGTGAGATGGCAGAAGAAGCGGAAACAGAGTTCTTAGCTGAATTCTGCAACTTGGAATTAGACACGGAATCAGAACCATTCGTCAAAACGGGGGTGGAGGTTGATGGTGAATAAGGCGTGGCAGCATCCGAGAACTTAATCCCCGTCAGAAGAAATCTATTGTGCTTCCGGGTGTGCTCGTTGGCAGCGTGAATTGGCGTGTCACAATCTTTGCATAGAATTGCTCTGTCCTGTTGACAGAACACAAACGCTCTTCTCTCCTACAATTTAACAAAATCCCAAGCATATTTATTTACTTGCCTAGCTAAATACTAAATAATTGCTTTTGAAACACACAATCTGCAACCGTGATGGAGAAAAAGAGGTATTTACCAGGCAAATATCGCAGAGAGGGAATTGGTTGGGAGAAGGGCGGTGAAGAGAGAAGCGCTGGTGCTTGGAGGCGAGCTTGTTGGCATGGTGGATCCGGTGGTCGCAGGCATCGCATAGGGCTGCTTCGTCAGCGGTGCAGAATAGGGAAGCGTCTTGGTTATTACAGACGTCGCACAGGATCTTCATCAGACAAGAGAGAAGGAAAGAGGGTAATCAGAAGGCAGTGATTGGGATTCGGAAGAGAAGAGGCTAAAGGGGTTTTGCGATGGTGAAATTTAGAAGAGTAGTGTGGGGGGCCACCACGCTTCTCCGCCACAGTTGGGCGAGAATCACTCATCAGCCTCGCTGTTGATCTCATCGCCTTTTAGTGCTCTTACTATGCAGACATTAGCCGCAAAAAGGAAAGTCAATGTTAAAAAGGTTAAGAAAATTTTAACGTCATTAATTGTTATTTAATCCCTTTTTTCTTTTAAAATAGCTGTAACTTTAAAACTTCAATGAATATTAATTATTTCATATAACCTTTTATTTTAAATTTAAGATTTGGTTAATTTTTTTAGACATTAAAAAAACTAAATCAGTTAGTTAATCGTATGATATGTTGTGTATAATTAAATTATATATCAGTTTATATATCAGGTAAATTAGTTTTAAAAAAATGATAAAATAAATACTTTTAAATAATTTAATTAGTTTTTTAATTTTTTAAAAAAAACAACTGAATTTTATATTTAGGATAAGAAGTATCATAATATGATAACTCAAACAAGTCATATTTTAATCAGAAGACATTTTTTACATAAAGAGGGTCCAACACCTTCAACCGTCGTTATTTAAAAAAAAAGATTAATATTATGCTTAGTTTTTATAGTTTGGATGAATTTAACAATTGGTCTCTATATTTTAAATTCTGACTCTTGTCTTTGCAGTTAAACTAAATCCTTCCGAATCTATTTTTTAGAGGGACCAAAACTAATAATTTAAAATTAGAGTGACCAAAATTATTAATTTTCAATCAAACTGTAATAATGATATTAAATCAAAAAATAATTTACAGAGGAATGACAAATGGAAACTAGATTCTCTGCCTATCTAAAAGATAGGCAGGGAGAGCCCATCCTATCTGGAATACGATCTGGACGGTCCAAATTTAATATTTTTAGTTTGGTTATTTTTTAAATGAAATTATTTTTTGAAAAAATGTTAGTTTGGTTATTTTTTAATGAAATTATTTTTTGAAAAAATGTTAGTTAAGAGATTTTTTTATTTTAGATTCTCTATTCATTAAAATAATTTTTTTAAAAAAAAATCAAAAGTAAAAAAATAATAATAATAAATATGGATTGTCTAAATAGAATCTGAATAGGATAGTTTCTCCCTAGCTATCCAAAGATAGGTAGGTAAACCGGTTCCAACAAGTGTTGTTATTATTTATGAACAACAAAAATTAATCAAGGCTGCCTGAAAAATAAGCTGAAATCATGCCTTGTTTGGCTTTGCAGATGAACCTCGGCTCAATTCTTACCTGAACAAGCAAGTAAAGTACCTAACCTCTCAAGTGTCGAGCTACAAAATAAAGGCTAAAGAGGGAACTGCAACATAATAATTCAAAGCCCTTTTTCTTGAAACTTGACAGAAAATTGAGAAGAAGTCAAAAACATCCAAAATCAACAAATTGCAAGATAAGATATTAAACACATGCTAAATGGCACTTTTTATAAACTATGAATTTGTTCTGTATTTTATATCACAAGTCAGAAAAATAGGTCTAATTACTAATTCACAAGTCAAAAGAGGGTTATCATAAACACCAAATTGCCCGTTGGGTTGTTACTGTGAGGAAAGTGTTATCCATATATTCAGAGATACTAAGCGAGAGAAAGAAGTGTGGAAACAATTTATTAATCCTAGCCATTATACTGCTTTCTTTAATTGTGATTTGTTGAGTTGGCTTAACTGGAATTTCATACACAATCCAAAGGAGAGCATATTTAGTTGGTGGCCATGGCACAAAATTTTTAGCAGCACTTGTTGACTCATATGAAAGGCACGTTGCAAACATGTATTTGAGGATGTTGTAATGACAATCAAAGAAATTACTCACCAAATCTTGTTCAGCTTGATTGAGGAAGTATCCATAGAATGATTCCAGCATGGCAGCATCATATTTTTCCAAGTGATCAATAGAATGAATGTAACTACTACCAACGCCAGGAAAAGTTCAGATAGATGTAGATGCTTTAGTTATAACCAGCAATATATTAGGCAGCATGAGATGACCTCATTAGAGATTATAAAGGGCAGTAGATTATGGGTTTTAAAAAGATAATTGACCTATATCCTGTCATAATGGTTGAAGTTTTAGAGATCAAAATAAGACTTGAAGTATGTCAGTTGATGAACCTGAGGGATATACAAATGTTTTCGGATTCACTCAAGCTATCAATATTTTGCTTAGATATAATGGTGATGTCATCCATCCATGACCTTGATAGAAGAAACCAAGCAAGCTTTTATATGCTGATTGGTTTGTGGAGGTACGTCATATTCACAGGAAATATTAATCTCGTTTGGAATAGCGATAACAGAAATGACTTTTTTTTAAAAAAAAACTTGTTTGGATTATTATTTGAAAAGTTAGTTGAAATGGAAAATAACTGAAAATGACATAAATTTTATTGAATACCAAAATTATATATTAGTTGTACATATTGCAATAATTGAAGAAAAAATTAAATTTAAATTTTATAAAAAAATTTAATTATTATTTAAAAAAAACACTAAAGTCCTTAGTTAATAAATATATTTAATAGATAAAATTGTATATAAATTAGCATGCATAGAAGTGTATATGAACATGTTGATACTAAGGCTTTGTTTGGGAGTTTAGAGGGGAAGGAAAGGAAGGAGATGCAAAGAGAATGGAGGAGAGGGGAAGGAAGGGAAATGAAGGATATTTCCTTCCCTTGTCTGGAAGTTAAAAAAATAGTAAGGGAGAAAGATGGAGGATTAATGAGTTATTTTTATCATTTTGTCCTTTTCTTTAATAATTAATATAATTATGGGAAAATTCCAAATAAATACCTTTTGAATTTGTAAAACCCCCAGAAGTCCGTTGAATTTGTAAAAAGACTGTGAAGTACTAAGGACTTATAAGGGATATGCAAATTCGGGTGAAATTACTCTTTTGCCCTTAGTTTTAAATAAATAAAAAAATAAAATAAAATTCCCCCCCCCCCGGCTGGCCACCACCACCGCCGGCCTTCACCACTGAGGGCCAGCCACCACCACTGTCGGCCGGCCGGCCACCACCACCATCGCCAGGCAGCAGCGGCGGAAGCGGCGATGGGGTGGCAGCGATGGTCGATAGTGGGGGCGACGGCGGTGGTCGGTAGTGGGGGCGGCGGCGGCGGTGGTCGGTCGTGGGGGCGGCGGCGGCGGTTGTGGGGTGGGGCGGGACGGGACGGTGGTGGTGATGGTAGTGAACGAAGGTAAAGAAGTAATTAACTTATTGTTCCTCTTAAAACCCCCCATATTGGGGAAACTTTATTTTTTAGAAGGAGGAGGGTTTTGGAGGATTTATAAAATCCCCTAATTCCCTCCCCTCTTATTTTTAAAACTTACAAATAAGGGAAGGGATTACCAAAACCCTCCCGTAACGGCCAGTAGACCGGCGAGAAAAGGAAATTTGTTGGGGTCTCCAGTGCCATCAAAGTGTGTGTTCCAAGCTTAATGGTTGCACGTGAGGCAAGAACGAATGGAGTCGGATAGCTGCCAAGGCTCCCAAGGTCACCAACACCCTCGAGAGGCCAGAATTTTCGGCTTCTCTCATAAGTTGCTTTTTTCATATAAACCCATTTCACATAAAATGAGCTTTTATCCCTCGCGTGCTAGGCTTTTATTCCATACCACTGGGCTTTTAAGGCATTCAAACGTTGTGCCAAACAGACTGAGTGTGTGCGGATAAGCTTGTTAGGGTTCATTTTGATGATCCGATCCCCATATACTTTTTCTCCTAAAAGGCGTAAGAGTGTGTCAATCAGAGGTTTAGAAAGATATGTCTTTTGCTGTAGAGCGATCTTCTCCATATGGGGAGTACTGTTAATTAGGTTCAATTTCAAATCGTGCTTGTCATATGTATGAAAATAGAAAGAAAGAAAAATAGGTCTCATCAAGATACCGAATTTCCGAGAAAAAGCAGAAGTAAATGACACGAAAGTCCACCATAGTAGATCGGGACATCGGGTGGGTTCAACTATTTTGATAAAGGATTATTATTTATTTATTTATTTTTTTGGATCAACAGATAAAGGATTTTAGATTCATGATCAGAACAATGCTTTTATAGAACTCTTTTTCTTTACCTGTGCTTCTACAGAACATTGAGGGTGCGCACCTTATAATTATTTCGATCAGTTTTGTTAGCTCAGAAAATAAAACAAAACAGGAAATGAGGTCGCAGACTCCACTTTAAAGTACATATATGTCTATTTGAAAAAATGGGAGGCAAACAGATTAATTAGATTGTATGGATTGGTGATTAAATTGATTGCACATGAGCCATGATTAGGTTGTCACCATCTAAGAAATTAAACAGAACATTTACAAAACAAACAAAATCTCCTTGAAAATATTGATAGTAACAGGTAGACCTCACAACCATTGTTGTCAAACTCGCGAGTTGACTCTCCGAGTTTACCGTCTTTACGTTTCTACTTTACTAAATCGAGTCAAGTCTCTAGCAAACTCGTGTCAACTGTAAACTCATATAAACTCACGAGTTTACAGACCGAATTTACCGTTTTTACGTTTGTAGCTTACAAAATTGTGTTAATTTTTTTCAATTTTGTCATCATCAACAACTTTATATATGAATTTTATAGAAATTTCTTTATTAGGTATAATAAATTATGAATGTTGATATATTTGATTTTAATTATTTAAATTTAAAATATATTTAAATCAAATTGTTGTTAAATTATTTGATTTATTAATAATGAACTAAAGAAAGTCTCACACAATTTACATAAATTTAATTGATCACATTGTGAACAATTAAATTCCTATTGTTTTTATATTTACAATTAACTGATTATGTAATAAATTTTAAGTTGGTTTATCATATTATTGCAAGTGAAAGACACTTGTATGACAAAATAAAGGTTTCCCAAAAAAAAAAAAAAGGACAAAAGGAAGGGGGCTTTGATTATAACAAAGGTCCATCAATGGGCAACATTATATAGACAATTAATAACCCACTAACTAGGATATTATTAAAAAAATTGGATTTTCATCTTTACCTTTCACCAACATCAAATCACCTACCAGCACTACTAGTAGTGCAACGGTATTTAGAACTAGTCTCCTTCCCTCTTGTACTAGATTCGATCCCCCCTCCCTTATCGCCTATGTATAAAAAAATATATATATATATATATCAAATCACCTTTCAAAGGCCTATTAGTATTTTCCCTGTACATGTTCAAAAGTTCCTTGATATTCAAATTACAATTAAATTTCTGCAGCTTCGATCCTTTTCTTTCAAGTTTTACTGCTTCTCCCATCTTGAGATTCAATTAATTGTTTTGAAGAAATTAGAAAATTTAAATAAATATTTAAAGAATTAAAATGAATCTTGATACAAATATAATAGACTAACCTACACTTCAGCCTTTTATATGTTATATATACCCAAATTACATTAAAAGTTTTCGGATATATGATAAATGAAGTACAGAAATTTGCCAAGAAAAATTTAAATTGCTTTTATTATCATAGAGAGCCGCAGGACCATGGGACTAAATTTATTTAAGTTAAGGACAAAAATATTCTAAAATTTTATTGCAGGATCAATGACTAAAATGAATATAAGTTTTGTATATAAAAAGGCAATAATGACCCTTATCTTTATTATTATAATTATTATTTGGAAAAAACAAGGTTTGATCATTGTTGAAGCTCAGGCAATTGGGGACCCACCGCCTCCAAGTCGAAGGGGCCACCGCTAGCTAGTCATCAAAGCTCAGACGTAGACTGTTTGGAGCTTCAACAACAGAAAATTAATGTATTATTCATAGGAAGATTCTCATTATCCATGAAGAGTTGCATACTTATACATGAAGAATAAAACACCTGCAAATGCAACTTATTCAATTTATATTGTTCATATGTATAATCCACTTATTCATGAAGAGCTCAGCCGATTGGTACAAGAGCTTTGATAGTTGACCAAGGGTAGCCCCTCCGGCTTGGCGACTTGTAGCCATAACTTCAATAACAATCAAACCTTTTTTTATAAGAAAAAAGATATTTTTGTCTTTTTATATACAAGACTTACATTTTGGTCATCGTAAAACCTCAGAATTGAAATTTATCATGCACTAATTTAATAAAAATTTTCTTAATATATATTATCCCGTAAGTGATGGGATTCGGATCTGGTCAAGAAATTATCTATATATATATATATTTTTATTTGTCATGTCACTTAACATAAGTTTTATTAAATCATCCTAAAACTACGTTCTTTTAGGAGTTAGAGAAATTAATAAAGGATGTTTTAGTCAAATTTATAGAATAAATAAAAAAACGAAAATACCAAAATACCCTTTATTAATTCCTTTAGCACCCACATTAATTTCTCTAACTTCAAAAACGATATAGTTTTGGAGTGATTTGATAAAACCTTATATCAAATAACATGATAAACGATAAACCCCCCACACACACACACACATATATATATATATATATATATATATATATATTCTTGTTTTGGAAAGAGGAACTTATAAATAATTGATTATGCTGATTTGCGTATTGAAAAGGGAAATAAACACAAAATAAGAAGAAATCGTACTTATTTGTCCATGGAATGATGTCACGTCTTCCAACTTCCATTACTCCATGGCCGTAAGCTAAGGCATCGCCACCTCCCATTCACATTCACGGTCAAAATGGGAGGATCTGAGCACCAAAATTTATGCAGTTTAGTTTAAATTTGGATCAATTGGATTTAACTTTTTATTTTATTAACAAATATTTTAGCACGTAGAGAATATAAAATAAAAATCCTTTGACGGTTAATTTATAAGAAAGAATTATCAGTTAAAAATTTTAAATATAAACCATTAAACAAGAAGGTACTTTGACAGTATAAATCACAGCAATGAGCACTACAGTGATCCTCATTATAATGAGCACCAAAAGTCGATTCCCAAAGTAATATTAGGCAGCAGAAAGAAAATCATTTCATTAGCTGTGTCTCTCTTATGGCATTTAGTGTTTCCTTCGTATGATTTTTTTTTTTACTATAAAGTTTTGTAACTTTATAGTTTATTTAAATACATAGGTTATGTATTATTTTTTTTCTAGAAGTTCTTGTTGAGGAGCAATACGTATTTAAAATTTTTTTAGAAGTAATTTTGTCCTGTAAATTTATAAAATGTTGCTATTTTACCCATCCGTTAATTTTGACTATTAAATTTAACCGATATACACATGTGTCAGCCAATGCTTGTTATCTCATCAATCAAAATAGGATGAAGTATTATTTTGGTCCCGGAAGCTTACAAAACATAACAATTTTGCCCTGTCATCCCCAATCCCCAATGTTAAATTAGACTGTATGTCATGTCACCTCATCATCCACATCATTGAACCCAATATGACATGGTGTTTCAATTGGAAACTATATATAGGTTAAAGATTTGTCCTTCAAGAAACGACTCACTGTCATTGTGGTTTGCAATAAAGGAGGGTGGTCTAAATTAATCTATACAAAGTTAAATACTATCACTATTGCTTTGTTTTACTAAACTAGTTTCGGGATAATTCATATCTTGTATTGCATTTCATTTGCTTAAATCATAAATGATGCTTTCTCTAGGTTTTCCAATAGACATTTCAATCCCTTTGACCAGTTCAGCTTTACAAATCCTGGCCATCTTAAGCTCAATGTCTTAAAGATCTCCCTCTCCGGCTCTAAGCTTGACCTTTCAAGGTTGGTTTCTTCCTCTGCACCCTCGATTCCTGACTCTACGTCCTTCAGCAACTCAAAAAAGACGAGAATTCATGCGTTCTTCCATCCGATCTTGTTGAAGTCTATTTATACCTTTAATTCCCTCAATATCGATGATTTCTTAAACAAAACGAGATTTTATCTTTTTTACGTATTCATTTCTTTATGCTCACGGTGGTAGTCCTTAAGGATTTGAATCTACTGAATTCCTTCAACAAGGATTTGATCTCTTTCCCTATTTATTTCATTTTGCCCCTCGGTGATGTGGATGATCAGATGGGAAGGAGATCCTCTCATAATCGTTTTTCTCATTTTCTCTCATCAATTCATTTGAGTCATTGATTGGGAAAATGAGAGAAAAGTTAAATTAATATTTTATTGATTAGATGTATGGAAAAAAAAAGATAAGAAGAGAAACCCAACCTAGTGAGGTGGCATAACATGTGCAATCTAATTTAACATTTGGGGATGACAAGACAAAATTGCTACGTTTTGTGAACTTCAAAATTACTTCTAAAATTTCTATTGAGTATCCATTGTTCCTTAGCGAAAACTTCTGAAACAAAAAAGATACTTAACCCTATTTTGATTGATGAGGTGGCAAGCATTGGGTGCCACATGTGCATATCAGTTAAATTTAACGGTCAAAATTAACTGAGGGGCAAAAATTGCTACATTTTATAAACATCTGGAGTAAAATTACTTCTAAAAAAACTTTTGAATACCCACTGCTGCTCAACAGAAACTTCTAAAACAAAAATGATACTTAACTCTAAATACATAATAACAAAAATATTTATAACATCGGGGTGACATTTTTCTTATTATTTATCGATCCATTTTTTCTCTCTCTCTTCAAACTCTGTATTTTTTATATATATTTTTGAAATCAATATATTTGGTTGATAGTATGGTATTACACTATTATTTATAAATTATTATTTCATCATAAAAAATACTCTATCTCACTAAATAGTGCGATTAATGTAAATTTTACAACGATTATATTGGTATTTTATATGTTGACTGAGAAAGTCCTCATTTGACATTGATATTCTAATCAGACTCTGAATTGTCATCCTCCCCGCCGATGAAGTGTTCAAAACTCAAAGTGAAAATCCTTAAACTTTAAAAATACTAAAAGATAAAAACAAATTAAAATAATCATAATCTTATATAAATGTTAGTATCTGATTTATCCTTTTGAAATTAAAAGGAAATGGTTAAATTGTCCTTACATATATTTTTTTAAAAAAAAATATATTGCCCCCCACTGGCCGCGTGTGACCTCCCACTGATAGCTGCCGGAGCTCCGTATCTTTTGTTTCTTTTTCCAATCTATATGAGACATAACACTTTACCACTTTTGATCCAGCGTCCTCGCTATGTCAATGTTAGGTGAGAAAAGCATCCCAACCCACCCTAACCGCTAACTTAATGTAGACGGTTAAAAAACATACAAATGCAATAACACATTGGTCTACAATTTGTTTAGAATATTGATAGTGTCTTCAAAATACTTTCGAAATAAAAATGCGCTTTAAGGGAAAAAAACATGATAGATGCTGTGCACTTTTGCTCCAATTTCATCAAGCAATTTAAACGTTGTTACTTTTGTACCCTCTCATCTTAACATAATGGTACTGTGACATACTAAGTTATAAAGCTAGCGATGAGTCGAGCGATGGAGCGAGGGACCAAAGTATTTATGTGAATAATAAGAAGCAAAATCAAGAAATATAGATGTGGTTAGGTGGGCGTTCATAATTTATGGATTAAAGATGAAAGATCACACATGATATGATAGATATTAGATCTCACCAAACGCATTTATCATTCAGCATTATGGCCCAAAAGCAGAACATTCTGGGAGTCAGTGACGGACCTACACTTGTGTCAATGTGGGCAAGTGCAGACACAAAATATATATAATTTAAAAGAAATCAGTGACAATGTGCATAGGTGGTTCAGATGGTTAATGCATTAGTTCTCTCCTTAATCAATACGTTGCGGGTTCGAGCTGCCAAGTCATCTCCAATTCTCCGTGCAGCAACCTCTCTGCCTCGTCCACCGCCGCTCAACCGTCGAACGGCCCTCTCTCGTCACCAACTTTTTTCCCCCATTTCCGTCATCCTCATTCTCTGCCCTCTGTCATCTTCAAATCTCCAAATCGTGCAGCCACGCTTGCTGCCTCATCCACCATCGCTCAACCGTCGAACGGCCCTCTCTCGTCTCAAGGTAATTTTCCAGATCCCCCTCTCAACGGTAATTTTCCTTTGCTCAATCGATTCTGAATTTTCCAGACAACAAAACTATATAAGGCAAATACCCTGTGGGTTCGGAATCTTGTGCTTCTCTGTTCTCAATTCTCGTGGTTGTCTCTTGTATCCTCCCTAATTCAGGTTAGTTCCTCAGAAATAGCAAGGAAGGATTTGGTATAATTCGGTTTCTTTAGATTTATGACATATATTGCCTGACTTCTTCACTTATATTGTTCATCATGCTTTTCGACCCCTAACGGTTCTTCCTTTTTTGAGGTTTTCTTTTCCAAGTGCCATTTATTTATTGGTTCCTTCATAAAATAGTATATTTTAGTTAGAATGAAGTGGCTAACATCTTGTGGAAGGTCCATTTTGAAGTCAATCATTGGATATTCATCTCTCTTTGAAACCCTTGATTTTTTTTTAAAAAAAATCAGATTCTTTACACTAAGTGCTGAACCAGTTACTGCTGTGGTAAAGTTAATTTGAGAATTTCAATTGCATGTCTGGTTGTTATTATATAACAAGAGTTTCTGCTTTACATTAGGGGATTAAGTAGTTAAAATGAAAAAGAAGTTAAAACTATCTAGTCAGTGCAAGACGGATCTTTCTGAATTTATGCATGATCAAACATTCTACCAAAGCTTAAGTCTTGGAGTGCATAATCAATATAATTATAATCAACTTAAAGTAGTGTTCATTAGTTTTCAGTTATCATTAGGATTTTATTATTTTGACTAGTGAAATCAATTTTAACATGTAAAACTGGAAAACAAACTTTATATCAAATCCTAAATGTTTTTCACAGGAGCTTTGGTAAATTTGATGTGGCTAGTTTGATGCTTGCCTAATATGAGGCTTGACCATTTTGTTATATGAAAGTCATGACTTTTGTTGGCAGGAATACATTTCATCTTTATTGTCTTGATGTGGACTGAGCCTGACGGGATGTAGTTTTTTAGCACTGTCTTACTAAATGTATGTCTATCTTCTATTCTACTTACATTATATTATTTCAGTTGTTATTAAATGGTTAAGTGATGTGAATACAAGAGATGAAGAATCGAAGAATGTTTTGTAATCCTTCTGATGTAAAGGTTAGTTGCTTCTTGATTATTATTTTTCTAGGTTAAGTTAAAGTTTTATTTTCTTTTATTGTTTATTTTCAAAACTTTCCTTTAAAAAAAAAATTCGGGGGCTGAACCCCCAAATCCCACAACTAATTGTGTACCCACAAACCTAAAATCCTGGGTCCATCACTACTGGAAGTGACAGTTGTTGCGATGGACCCACCCTGCTGGGTGGCTCCGTCTGTGGACTTGAGATAGAATAGTCATAGACTCCTGCCTATATAGCCCCCAGGGTGAGTGTGAGAAGGGCAAAACAGTCAAGCTCCATTTGTTTGCATTCAGCTATATATTTGCCTTTGCCCAGTCAATAATTCACCTGTCCCTCAAGGTCATTGTCCCTGTATACATTGGATTCCTTTTGTTTAGCATAGGCTTTGGTTGAACATGCAGAATACAAAAGGGAAGATTTTAATTCCTCAAACTAGCCGCAGGATAAAAGTATGAGTAGAATAAGGTTTTAGTATAGGGACAGAGCATCCCCAAAGATGGCCACTCAGGTCTGTCTACAATTATTATCGATAGTTCTAATATGCAATCCTGGAGAATGTGCCTGCAACTGTGTTGCGTCAATGTCCTTTACTCATATAAGCAACCAGATCCAGTATTGACGCAGAAGCTTCTCTTATTAGTTACAGTTGGTGACCACCAATGGACTCACTAGTTTGTTTGGTCATATAATTTTATTACACTGACATTCTAAAGAGAGGAGCAAGATATGAGGAAGTGAGATGAGTGTAAGTGGTAATTATGATAAGGCATATGGAAAGAAGGTTGAAGAAGGGAAGCATGTGGATGATTGGGTGGAGGTTCAAAGGGTGTATATATAATTAATGAAGGATGGTGGTCCTGCTGGCAAGCAATTGGGAACAAGATCCTATATGGTCGCCCATACCTTGTGTTTGGTGGATCGCCAGCACACAGCCCACTCTTCTCTGTAAAGATGCTTCTCTCTCTGTGGGGGACCTTACCATTCTTTATGCCTATAAAGTATTGTCACTCCACGCATCTTTCATTCTTGGAACCTTGATCCGAATATTCGCCATTGCCTTCCACTCGTTTATTGAAGCCATGGCTCTACTTAATATTCTAATATGAATAAAGATAGATAAAAATATCCCGCAGCACTATACCTTTAAATTTTTTTTTTTTTTTAAACCTTCTTTCTTCCTTTTTCTTGGGAGAACAGATGCAAGTGAAGGATATCGCTTTAAAATATACGAAGAACCTCGCATATCGTAATTGTTGCACTTCCTTTACTGGTCCCCTTCTGCCCGTCGGAGAGATCTTTATTACTCCCTCTTGTCTTAATTATAGCAACTCTTTGTAATTGCATTATAAAAATGTTCTTATAATTAGGACGGGAGGTAGTATTGTTTTTTAGATAAAGAAAGGTTTAGGCGAGTTGGATCCCACAGGTTTACTGGAGCTAATGCATGCTTCTAGACTCAAATAAGGCTTACATATTACTTACAAATCGTCGATTCTCACATCGGTGAGATTCAAACCTACAATTTTATCGTTATGAATCAACATTTTTACTAATTAGACCAGCATTTATTGGTTTTTGAAAAGATTTTTTTTCTACGAGTTAATCCGAGCTAAAAAAGTTCAGTGGCAAGTGTTGAAGGCATTACGTCCCCCCCCCCCCCCTAAAAAAACCAGAAATTACTTTTAATTTAACAGCGAATACCAGAAGTTACTTTTAATTTAACAGAGCAAATGGTTAAGCTTATTATTCATAACTACCTCAGTACTTTTTTCCTATAAATGAAAGGGCAAAAAGGCCCTACGAATGAAGAGAAAATACCAAGCACACCAATTCAATATAGAATAAGAATTCACGCTCTATACTCCGGTGATGGGGAAACGTCAAAAGTTGAACATTAATACTAGGAGCTTGAGGGGAGGGGATGGATTTTGCCCATTTCTCTTTGTTTGGCAACATAAAAATTAAGGAGCAGAGAGAACACTCCCCTCCCCTCTAAAATGGGGTGATTTGGAAAGGAGGGATAATATTTTGGCATGATATGACTATTATGCTCATAAAAATTTTTAGTATTCCTATCATACCCTTTTGACTTTCTTCCTCATCCCCATCCTCACTTTAATATTATGGCATAGTATGACTATTATGCCTATGAAAGTTATAATTATTCAATTTAATAATTATAAAATTCTAATTTCATATAATCATTAAACATTCTACAAAATTCGAAAGATGATTTAAATAAAATAAGGATAAAGTTGTCCATATACCAATACTTTACCTCCTCTCCCTTAATCAACTAAACAAGGTAACATTAAGATCCTCCCTCCTCTCCTCTCTCATCAATCCAAACAAAGTAGTAATTCTAAATCCCTCCCTTCTTTTCCATTAAAATCCCCCATCCCTCTCCTCCGTTGAACCAAACAGACCATTAAAGTTTCACTCACTTGACATAGGCACGTGTGATTGTCATATTCAGTTCATAAGCCAACATGTGTCTCATGTTCTCAAATTATCCCAGAGCATGCCTCATTGTATTTATTGGTCCTGGGAAAAATATGATTTTGTTCCGCACGCCTCAAGACAAGTGAATGTGGGCATGCTTAAGAATTATTTGAACACGAATAAGTTATACTTTAATCAATTAATCCTTAGGTGGTTATATATTTGAACACTAATGATTCATTCAGATGTCAATTTATATATTTTGTGACCTTTAGTTGTCAGTTCAGGAAGACGAGCACGCATTAGCTTGGTCTATAGCTCAATTGCACCATGATGAGACAGGGACTGAGCATCAGTATAATGAAAACTGAGACGCAGAAAATCTCGTGTTGGGCTATATTTGTCACATTACGTAAAATTTTGGGCAAGGAACTAGTGGAAAAATGCGCCTAAACGCAGCAGTCCTTTCCTGGGGAACTCTATTAGAAGCTTTGACATACAATAGCCGAATCACACCTTACCAAAATCAGAAAGTGCAGTTAAAATAAGCACTTTCTATGCTAGTGACATCTCTTGCTATCATTTACAAGTTGGCACTATAGAGTTTGGTTATTTTCGGTATTACCATTACTATCCAGGTACTGCTTCACTTGACTTTGATTTGTCTCGAATATGAATGGCACGCCCCTTATCTGCAATATCAATCATTTATAATTTTATATATACAATTCAGACTAGAAGAAATTTCAGCAGCAACTAAATGAAGATTGTACGTTCCCCACACCCAAAAAACAAAACTATACAGTGGGCTACACGAGGTAAAATGATAAACCAATGCTCAATGTGCCGAGTGCCGACAAGTAGAGAACACCTTTCTATAGCTTAGAACCATGAATGGCCTACTTACATATTTGGTTTGCAAGGCATGAAACAGACCTTAATCAGCAAGGGATTTGATCTTTCAAGTAGCAAACTACAGATAACCAGTTATATGCACACGACACTTCTCTGAGCCATAATGGGGCTACCCCCACACCAATCACAGATATATTTGGATACAAAAAGCTTCAGGAGCATACCTCAATTAGACAACTGGAACTAAGTTGTTGAGACTGACCAAAATGCACTTCTTTGTTATTTACCAAGATCGAACTCTTGCCAAGGTTTTTAAGGTAGAAAGATCCAACTTTATCCATTTTTATAATTGCCTACAAGATTAGCAAGGTAGAACATGATTAAAAATGCTGAAGCCTTTTTTCCCTTTTATGCAGCAAAGACAACAGCTAGCCACATCTCAAGTTTCAATTTCCCAGGCTTTTTTCTTTTTTCTAGTCTATCTATAATATAACAAAAGCTGCGGGTTACAGTGGGAAATGAAGCTATCTTCTGAAATAGGGGCCAATAAAGCAAACATCAAGGATAAATTGATATTACTATGTCTATAATCTCATATAATATCATATCTTGCATACTAAGGTATGAAATGACATAGGATAGACTACACGAAGCAATGTTAATTATGATATCATTTGCTATGACAATAAATGGAATCTCACATCTCAGAACTGGAGGATATCAATGTTTGGCTGCCCCTGTTAATCTATGTTTGTTTCAGCCTTAAGTGCATATTATAAATATATATTATTTCTACTACTCACTCACCGATAGAAAAGTAAATTAAAAAGTAAACTAAAATAGATAATTTATATGTAATTTACTTCCTCTTATCCGTATAAGAAATGAAATAAAATACAACGTATATTTTTCCAAAATCTGTTCAATATTTTAAATGCTTCCAGTAATTTCTAATATAACTCTTTCTGGGGAAAATCAATGCACTCCACCTAATGATGTGCGATGATAGAATATTTTACTGACATGACAACAACTTTACACCAGAAGTTCTGCTTTCATGAACCCTGTTGAGACGTGCTTAGCAAGACGCATACTTCTAAACTTTGGAAAGAGAAAGGAGAAAAGTAACACCCAGCACATCCTTTGTTTCAGATTGTTTTTTTAAAAAAAAAAAAAAAACTTTATTTTCTTAATTGGGGGGCTTTATTTTATTTTATTTTTTTTGGGGGGCGTTTGAGGAGCATATGCAGATCCCTTTTGCACTATGCTAAGGGATAGAGTACCAATTAGCGGGAGATAATGGAAGTTGCGGAAAGTTAGAGATTTTAGGAAATAATATTTAATTGAGTCTATTTTTATTATTATTGAGTTTGTTTTTATTATTATCTTTAGGAATTAGGAAATAAAAGAATATCTTATAAGATAAGATATAGTGGTCAGGAATAGATTATTAGTTATCTAAATCTTAGATTTAGATATATTTTTAGATTTAGTATTTGAATTTTGAATAGAGTCTACTCTTTGTAAATTATTATAAATAGGCCTAGTGCCTCATCAATAAAGTGTTGAATATTTCAGAGAGTAAATTGAAACGGGCGATTCTCCTTGGGCTTTGATAGTCTGATGAGTTACAGATTCTGGCTCATCTACTATTAAGGATGTGGGCTGATTTAGAGAAGAGGTGAGATTCTGGCGAGATTCTTGCCTACCCTCTATCTTAGAGAAGCTGTTCTTAGAGAGCTAGTGAGATCCTTACTTCTCTTTAAAAACATAAAAATATATTATTTTCAGAATTCTCAATGGTAGGATACTGATTTTAGTACTGATGAGAA
This sequence comes from Acacia crassicarpa, assembly GCA_034222035.1. Taxonomy (NCBI): domain Eukaryota; kingdom Viridiplantae; phylum Streptophyta; class Magnoliopsida; order Fabales; family Fabaceae; genus Acacia; species Acacia crassicarpa. The sequence continues at coordinate 1,388,496 of JAWXYG010000003.1, forward strand.
GATTAAATGTGAATGGGAACAGAAAGAGAATTCTGAAAATAATATATTTCTCTTTTTTAAAGAGAAGTAAGGATCTCACTAGCTCTCTAAAAACAGCCTCTCTGAGATAAAGGGTAGGCAAGAATCTCGCCTCTTCTCTAAATCAGCCCACATCCTTAATAGTAAATGAGCCAGAATCTGTAACTCATCAGACTATCAAAGCCCAAGGAGAATCTCCCGTTTCAATTTACTCTCTGAAATATTCAACACTTTATTGATGAGGCACTAGGCCTATTTATAATAATTTACAAAAAGTAGACTCTATTCAAAATTCAAATATTAAATCTAAAAATATATCTAAATCTAAGATTTAGATAACTAATAATCCTAACCACTATATCTTATCGTATAAGATATTCTTTTATTTCCTAATTCCTAAAGATAATAAAGACAGACTCAATAATAATAAAAATAGACTCAATTAAATATTATTTCCTAAAATCTCTAACTTTCTGCAACTTCCATTATCTCCCGCTAATTGGTACTCTATCACTAACCATGTATCTACCAGAATTGGTTCTACAGCCAGATTGATAAGAATGCAGTGGATACAAACAAGCCCCTCCAACTTTGATCCTTTGGCTGTGGCAAATTACTACTGTGATTTTGACTTTGGCAACTAACCCATATTAAATGTAGCAATGGCTGGATGGCTAAGACCAAGTATAAATTCAAGCAAATAACCATGTGGAAGTGATTAGTGCATCATAATTAATTTGCTGGTACAGTCTTGTCAAAGTTATTCAGTGAGATGACAACAATACACGTCTTACATACCAGAACATATGAAAGTGCAGCAAAATATTTGCTGTCACATTAAGATACAAGTCAAAGACTGTAAATATACTAACCTGTCGTCGAGATATTTTGTTAGCATTCACTCCTCTGCCTAAGTCAATGTCAACAGGGACATCTTCTGTTGCCCGACCAAGTATAACCTACAAAAAAGTATAGCCATCATCATTACAAATGTCCAATAGTTGGATTTATTTTGCAGAATAATTTCAGTAAGATGATACTATCATGTCAGACAGAATGCTCATATACTCAAATTTTCTAAACAAAAATCCACCCCCCCCCCCCCCCGGGTCCAAAAAAAAAATACAAATCAATCGTACAAGTTACTCCACGAGCAGTGCTTCACATAGAACAACAGTGTATGTCAATATGGGGTACTTTTTGAAGCACGTCTGCTTGCAATTGTAGAGCAAACCTATCATATTATGACCTTATAGAATCTTTGATTTTCATCAAAATGCGCTTCATAATTTAAATCATACCATTACCTAAAGTCAGAAACACAATCCAAATAAAATATCTAACTAAGGAAAACAAATCACAAGCTTGCTACACATTGAAAAGTCAAGAAGAAATTGTAAGATCATTTCAGGTTGTAAGTAGGTCATGCAAGGAATTCCAGTGTTAAAATACCTCAGGTTTCTTTATATAATGCTTTGAATTGCGATCATATAGAATAGCAAGTGCTCCTTGTGAAGCAATTATTCTTTGCATATAGGAATCAGCACTCTGCTCCAGCCTTATGATTGCTCGCTTAGCATCCTCATGTTGATATTTCAATACTAGATTGTCAACAGAATATATTGGTTATGATACATAGGTCATAAAAGAAACAGTGAAGAAATTATGCACATTCACTTTAAACAAGGGTGAATATGGCACTCACATTACGAAAACTATCGGAAATGTAGAATAAAACGCATAGTGATGTGAAATTGAAGATGTACTCTAGGTGTATAATAGTTTAGCATTTTATTCAATTTATTATGTGTTTTCGTAATTTTATTCTATTTAATTAGGTTTTATTTTATTCAATATAGGATTATGTTATTTTATTAATATTGTATTGAATAGCCCCAGGGTTATTTTGATGTGAGGCTTTGCTTATTTGCTCATTGAACCATTATTGAGACTTCTTGCTGTCTGATAGAACCACTTTCGTTACTAAGACTTATAAGAGGAGACTTAGGAAGATGCAAGAAAAAGGAAAGCAACTTTCTGCTGATCAGAGCTTTGACCTTGCGACTCCTAACATATTGAGAAAGAAACAAAGAATTAGAGTTGTTATAGGCCTGGTCTAGAAGAGGGTAGAATTGGGGGACTGTAAATGTTACTTTTTGGCTTATAGTAGTTATAGGGGTCTCCTAGCAGAGGCAGGTCATATTTTGTATTGAGGGTAATGAGGAGACACTGGCCTCTTAAATGCCAGTGGCTTATGTTCTGTGTTTTGATCCCTAGTTTCTGTTCTTAGAGATATCTGGGTGTAACAGAGGAATGGGGTTTTGACCAGAATCATTGGAGTCCCTTCATAACAACGATTCATTATTTTCCAGAATTGAACATCAAAACCTAAGGATTTCCCTCGTTTATTTTTTCTGCCCTTGTATTATTTTTCTGCTTATTATCAGGAGGTCTATAACACTGTCACACAACCCTCTCCCAAGTTCTCTCTTCTCTGTCTATCTCTCCTTTGTCCCCCCCCCCCCCCCCCTCCCCAAAAAAAAAAAAAAAACCTTTTGTCCCCCATCACATTGGTAACAGATAGAGTATTCGATAATGAATAGTCTGATAACATCAAAATAAAACTCAATGAATTGAAGAAGCATCTTTACCTTCCTCACTATAATGCAAATCCTGGTCATCAGGATCCAAGTCCATATCAAGTATCTGTGGAAGGAAAAAAATAAGTGGGAATTAACAACAAATACACAAAAAGGAAAATCTAATAGTCAACTGAAATGATGGCATCACAAGCCTTACCATAGCTTCTATGTCAGAATAATAAGGAACATCACCATCACTCTCTATATATTGCTCTTCTTGATCTAATGTTGGGGGGTTTGCCACCAGCTCAGACTCAGCAACCGAGGGTCCCATTTCAGCATGAAGCAAACGTTGATCTTGAACAGGCATAGCTAAATCATGTTCCATCTTCTTGCCAGAGACATTAGAGTGAGAGTAATTTCTAAAGTCATCTGAAAAATGAGATGCTGTCTCATTGAAAGGATTTGCTAAATCATTGTCTAAATGCATTGCTAAGTCAATATCGGCAGCCTTCTCCTTTGAATTTGCATGTACTAGAGCCTTAATGCTTGTACGTGCTGAAGGAAATTCACCTGAGCCACTAGAATCCATCACGGCACCCCTGGAAACTGGGAGGGAGGTATGACTATTGGGAAACTCACACTTCACCTTAGAAACAGTACCAGGACCAGGCAAGGGAGGAGATCCCACCATGTGAGAAGATTTATGAGATTCTCCACAGGTTGTCAGAGTCCTACATGCTTCAATTCTGTGGCTATGTCCAACATCCTCAACAAATGATGAAATTGGTTTATTGGCCTCTCTTGAAGACTGTTTGAATGAAGAGGGAAGAGTTACAGGGGGCGCTTTAAAAGGTAAGAAAACATCCTCATTAGATGGAATTTCTGGGTCCTCGGTGTTGAATGCACAGAAAATTACTCCATTAGTTAATTCAGGAAATCGAGGGTCTTTAGCTAAGGCATAAGGTGGCCTTTGGATATTTGATTTGGGAGTTGCTTTTAAATCACTAGAACTCAACACCATCTTGTTATCTACCTCCACATGACATGAAACGGATGGATTTTTATTGAGTGAATGTGAAGCCATGGGCATCTCTGTCTCAGTTATAGTAGACATCTGATCTGGGCTGACATCATCTGGCGAATTCAACAGAAGTGAACTTAGTCCATCATAATAAGACTTATCAAACCCATCTTTGCTATCAACATCCATCAAATAGAGTTCTTCCTCATTAGTGAAGTTCAAGAGAGAATTGGACAGTTCTTCCAAATAAGCCTCCCCAGAAGCAACTGAATTTTTAAGGGCGTTGCAAGGAACATTAGGCTCTTGGGTGCCCTCACCTGCTCTCCACATTGGCAGTTGAGGAACTGAAGATAACTGTGAGGTATTAAATGATGTTCCACACTCTAAATCAGGAGAATTAAAGACATGATTTCCATCGAACTCAGAACACAAGTTTCCAGGTTCGCTGTTAATCTGATCAAATGTTGATAAAGGCAGTGATGCCAAACTATCATCTCCCATTAGGCTATTTACAGGCAATTCTTTTGGACCACCAAATTCCTCAACACCTCCATCAAAAGACATACTATCCCCAAGGACTTGAGGTTCATCTTTAAGTATATTTTTTTGCTCAATAGGGAAGTTCTCCCCAACTGGATTGTCAACATCACTGTAAAAGGTACGAGCAGTAGCTCTGCTAGTTGCAAGATTGCCATCCATCATATTTTCTGGAAAAGCACAGTGTACATAATCATAATTTGATCCTTGGAATCCATAATGATTTGGGGCAGCACCATCAGGAAGGCAATTTTCAGAAAAAGGCTCAACTCCAATCCCGGCATCATCATCATGTTCCAGAGTTGTAGGAAAACTTAAGTTCATGGAGTTAACTGCGTCATTCAATATTCTTTTACGCATGGCGTAGTAAGAATTACGGACACTTTCAGCTTTTCTCTTAAGAGAAGAATATTTCCTCTCTTTTGAAGGCCCAAACTTACTGAGTTTTGATGGGAGAGACAAAGCAGAAAGCTCGACATTGTTCATCCATGCAGATGCTTCTTCAGAAATAATAGGATCATAGAGTAGAGAATACCAACGCTCTTGTATTTCTCTGATGGTAAATCTTCGAGAAAACTGCACTGCACCTTTTGCAAGGGACTCTAAGGAAGCACCAGCCTGCAAACAGGAAACTGTAGATTAACCCAAACAGGAATCCAGGAATAGATGTCTCTAACTATGGTTCTTCTCTAGAATTTAGCAATACTGGGAAAATTCCCTGCCTCTCACTCTTCCCAATTTGAGAAAACAACAAAATGATAAGTAGGGGGATAAAGAAACCTCTCTAATATCAATAGCAGTTAAGTACAAAATACTCAAGGATATTAGCCAAAATGCCTTCAGGTAAGTGCGAGAGCATTTCATATGAAAAGAAGAAAGCAAGACATAGACTAATTCGATTCAGATATAGTGCCTGGCAAATAAAAACTTAAATATACAGGTTTGCAAAGGCAATTCTTTAGATATCAATCTTGACAATCTTACACGATTCTTGCTCATTTGTCATTATAATTTGGGAAGTGACAAGCTAGCAGAAGAATAAAAAGGGAGGTAAGTCAAGGTTCTCCGTGACCACTTGCCTCGGTGGTGAACAATAATCCCCCTTTTTAAGGTTATAAATGGATAGTGCAATAAATAATTGATTGCCCTGATATGAGATCTCAATGAGACACACTAAAAACAATACGTAGACATTACGTTCCCAGAGCCACGGTGAGTAAAACATCCATTATGTGTTTCTGAGTTTTAAAATAAGCATGCCTATCAAATTGAAAGGTATTTTTCTTTCCGAGCCCGGCATGATTGAAACTGCTCCAGGATTCTCAGACTATCAGAAACACGAGAAACGAGAAGAACGACGCAAGTGGGGAGTTACTACGAAATGTGGAAGATAGAAAGGAAGTAAAAGCGGGTTCAATTCGAAGCCGGCAGAGGTGGGGGAATGGAAACTGGAGAATAAATAGCAGTGGTAGAGAAAATTTACCTCAACAGCATTTTTCAGCAAAAGATCGTCTTCAGGGGTCCAAGAAGCGGCTGTGGCTAAAGCTACCATGCTTGAAACGCACCCAAACCACCTTCGTCTTGGGTATCACTTTGTCGAGAAAGAGCGCGCTAGTTTTTCATTAAGTGAGATGCTGGGGACTTGGAAGGGTTGAAGGAAGGGTTTTAGGAGTGGGTGGGGGATATAAAATAAAAAATAAAAATTGACGGATTCAGGTGACCACTGACCACTGTGAATTCATGTAATCCACCTCAGTGTATGCAACAAATACGGCGGGGTGTCATCGTCAGCCTACCTTGGTGGCTGGTACTGTAGTTTATTTTTCAAGCGTATAAAAAAATTAAATTTCAAATCTTCCCTTTTTATATTATAATTATAAATAAATAGTGAATGCCAAAACGCTAATGGCTAAATCTTTCTTTAAAAATGTATATTTTTTTCAATGGATTATTGTTGCTGAAGCAGATTTTTTAGCCAAATTTGCGTTTAATGCGAACTAGGGTTTTGCTTTTTTTATCTCCAGAAAGAGTCGTTCCTGCAGCTGAAAAACTCGATGGCAGGAGAGCAGTTTACTAGTTTTTGTTGCCGTTTTATTTCATTCCCGATGTATCGGAAAAACTTATTTTTTTAAACTTTAGTTTGGCGATATTTTCTAGAGAATTTTAAAGTGACAGATATTTTGAAAATTATAAAAATTTTACCAAAAAAAAAAAAGAGAGTCATATTTATATTTTTTTTAATACCTTAATATTTATCTCATTGTCTTGAAAAGTTATAAAAACTTTATAATAAACTTAACAATAAATCTTAATTATCCCACTAAGTGATCCCGAGTGTAAAACATTTAAAAAAGACGAGGGAGTAGGTTTTTTTTTTATGGGCCTAAATCCACAAATTGTTTCGGGGCTCGAGCCGGTAAGTTAGGAATCTCACTTGTCACCACAAATGGGGGAACACGTTGGATCTCGGCCCACACCAAAAGTCACTTTGTTGGTGGAATGGGTAACTGGGTTTCCAGGCCCAGTCTAAAGCATCTAGGTTATCCAATAAGTTCACGGCCCGTTAATGGAGACCATCGGGTTTTCATCTTTGGTCCGTGCCCTTTTGGACGGAAATTCGGTTTAAATTGTACCGCGCATAGTAATTTACTTACAGTTAGTATTATGCTGTAGTTCACGGGCAATCTGCCAAACAAAGAAGCGGATAATCTGGGTTGCATCGTTTCGATTGATCAAAAGGAAGGGGGAGGGAGGGATTTTAATATTTACCTTGTTTGGTTTAAGAGAGGAAGGGAAGGGAAGGAAATTATTTTTATATTGACAATTTTACCCTTATCGTCATCTAGAACATCTACGTTGGATGGAGGGTTCCTCAAACAAAAACTTTCATGTAACAAATGAGCAGTAGTAGCACCGATCTGATTTCGTATTTTATTTATAGATACTAGGCCAACCTCCCACACCTCTCCCAATATTCCAGCGGAGATCACTTCGGCATCCATCTGCAGTCACATTTACTATAAAGAAACAACAAATAGCAATGAAATAATAATGAGGAGCAAGTACTCTCAACAAAGGCGCCCACGAGCTCCATCACCGTTTTGCCATCAGCGTGCTCTAGGGCGATGATAGAGACGAGCATGGAGGCATAAGCCTCTTCCACGCACGAAATGGGAGGCAAGAATGGTGGTCCGACAATCAGATTCTTGGTGTGCTTGCAACGGGGAGAGGGAACAATAAGGTAAGGAGATGACGATGATGAGTGGAGAATGTGGTGTTGAGAGCAAGTGGCGATTGAAGAGAAGTGGAGAGGGTATTTTGGGGTTAACAAAAAACACCATAGGTACTTTAGTCCTATTGGGCAATTCTTTTTTATCCTTCCCTCCAGATCCCACTAATTTGGGGGAGGAGGGTTTTGAGGCGAGGAGGGGAAAATGCCAAAAAAAAAAATTCCCTACCTCTCCTAAATTTCTTCATCTACCAAACCAGGGGGGGATTTCTCTCCCCTCCCTCCCATTCGCCTCCTCCTCCTCAAACCAAATAAAATCTAATAGTTATTCTGTAACCACCAGTAAAGAGGAAACAGTATTTTCAAGATTAAACAAACCCTTTTTAAGTAAGTTAATTAAGGTGACAGAAATGGAAGAAAATAATAGCAATCACATCAGAAAAGATTATGTGGAGGAGGAGAGACTAGAACTTGATTCAAAGCACTTCGTCTATGCCCATAGGCATAGTCCACAGAGAACTAATGAACGCAAGACAACCCGGATAATGCATTGATAGGGCAAAACTTTAAGCCTAAAAAAACTCCGCAAGTGCACGGGCCGTATCAAATAATAAAGAGTAAGTAAGATATCGTTCCCACGAGGACTTGGTATCACAACTTTAGTTAAGCATTAATCTCACAATCTCGTTTAAGTTGAGGAAAACAAAAATCGAATTTAATTAAGAAAAAGAAATTAAAACTAAAATAAAAATAAGAAAATTACCACAATAATTAAATGAGCAACCTAGAGTCACTAATCCCTTATTTGTTTCCTAGATTTTATCCCCACTAAATTAACTTTGACTTAATCTAATCAGCTAATCTAGAGTATTAATGTCTATAAATACCTTCCGGTCCATTTATATACCTATCTTAATTAATTATGTAATGCCTCACACAATTAAATAAGACGCGTTTTAAATCGGGCTCACTCTAATTTGATTATGCGGAGCTTCTAGGTATATTCCTATCCTAAACGCAAATTAGATTAAAACCTAACCTCACGTTAAATTTAAACCTAATTCCACATTATTTATTCCCAAGGTCAATTTAGGATTCCCTCTTCCAAGTCCAACCCTAAATCCCCAAAACATGCTTAATGGTGGCCACTCACTAAGCAATAGCAAATAACACAGGATTAAATAAACTGAATAAAATTAATCAAAACTAAAAAGTGGGAATAATCTCTAAAACCCAAACAAGTTCATAAATTCTCTAGGTTGCAAAACAAACTAGCCACACATGGCTTTATTCAAATCCATAAACAAAAAGATAAGAATTCAGGTTCAAAGAAGAAGAAGAAGAGAGAGGAAAGAAAATTTCTTCGTCGCCTCCACAGTCCTTCCGTCCTTCCGTGGAAATGATGAAGAGAACCAAAACGCTCAGCCTCTACTTCTCTGCTTCTTTGTCCCTTCCTTCTCGTTCTGCGTCTCTCCTGTTCTGCTCCGTCCTCTCTTTTGCTTGTCTTTACTTCCTTATTTATAATAATTTAGATCTTGGGTCATTGATTCTCTTTTACTTATTACAAAGATATCTCATATCTTGTAATTTACTCCATCAGATCACACAATTGATTTTGTTTCTATTTTTCTTGCGTGAGACCATCAAGTTTGGCTGATTGCATATCCTCTTATTGCCTTTTCTACTTCATTCCAAATCAGCTAATATTTCCTGCACAATAAAAATAGGATATGAGTAGATTTTATGTCGATTTATTTTTAGATCTCAAGTTTGATTCAATTATGGAAACGTTCATAAAAGATAATTAAATAGGTATATAATATCAATAATTCCAATTAAATCTCATAAAATATACACTTATTTAATGATAAAATATATACTCATTAAACACCCCCACACTTAAACATTTGCTTGTCCTCAAGCAAAAGAAAGAAAATTTATTATATGAAAAGAACATTGCTTATGAAATTCCTAAATAGAGAGCAATAAACCACCACACTTGGATCATATCATCAAATCTTATTTAAGTTAATGTCTTATAAAAATAGGTCACTAAGCCAAAAGAGTGTAACAATCTCTTAACGTCCCATGATCAAAAGATCGGCAAGCAATAAGTTCAACCATAAGATTAGTAAAAGAATATTATGCTACACAATTTCTCCAGAAAAATTCAAATGTCCCCACCAAACCAAGCTTTTCATTTAATTTATTAAGAATTCTCAGGTAGGAAATAACTCATTTTGCCTTTTTTTTTCCTTTTTTTCTTTTCTTTTTTTCTTTTTTTGATTCTTGAGCCGTTGTAGGTCCCCTTTTGACGCGACCCTGCACATGGGTGATGCAGCACCGGTTACTCAGTTACTCCAACAGGCACCTCAAGAGGCTTTTAGCCCAACTCATAACCCTCTTTGACTTTACCGTTTGACGCGAGTGCCAATATTGGTGATGAAGTGCCCCCGGTTACTAAGTAAGGTCTAGAGAAGTCATTGGAGTTTGTGTGCGTGTGTGCATGTGTTTTTTTCTTTTTTTCAACCCCTTCAATCTTCTTCTTTTTTTTCCCTGAGTTATTTCCCTACACAAAAGTTTTACTTGGTTAGCACAGATCATCATCTAATTTTCTAAAGAAATCATATAGCAAAATATTCTTGAACTAATAATTTGTTGATCACATTACAAACTAATCCTTATTCTCATAGTCCATCTCAAGATTGAAAAAAAAAACTCAAGGCTTAGAGACTTGGTTAAAACATTTTTTTTTCTGTTTTAATTTTTGACTTGATAATATTCTCCAAGATGGGGAAAGCTCAAAATTAAGGTCAATCTTCAACAATGCAAAAATCTCAAATTAACAAAAATCTTTTCAATTGCATAAGGACAAGCATAATTCAAAGAAATTATATTATAACCAAAGAAATTATATCCCTCCCCCACACTTAAATCAAACATTATCTTCAATGTTGCAAAAATATAAAGAGGGAAAGGAACTAGTACTCCCCTGGTTTAAGCCTCTAACTCTGATGTGGAGTGCTAAAGCAAGACCTTGCAGCAACAAGAGAAGTGAACTTCTTCAAACCTGAATAAAACTGAAAGAAAGAAAACAACAAAAAAATAATAATAATAAAATATGCAAGCAAAACCCTTGGGTTGCCTCCCAAGAAGCGCTAAATTTATAGTCTTCAGCCAAACTTCTCAAAACAAACCACTAATCATAAGTATCAAACACCATAATTACCTTGTCTTCATTCCTTTTCACACAACAAGGTATCTCACACAAAAATTGATCATTCAAGTTAATTACTTGTATTTCCTTAATCATAGACAATCTTGGATTACAAGCAATCATTGAATTTAAATTAAGCACAAAATGCATATCTTTGAAAATAAATATAGGCACATCTAAGAATTTAGAGCATCCAATAAAATCAACTTGACTCTCATCAGTAAGAGTCAACACTTCAAGAGGAGGGTCATGAACAACAACAATTGGGACATCTACATCAATTAGATCACAAACATCACAATCCTTAGGCTCCACAGCCGGAACCTCTTCTAAACATCCAATATGCTCATTTAAATCAATGTCAAGCTCACAATCACTTTCTATATTATCCATAGTCTCATGTAATTCCATACATTCAACTTCCTCACAATAATCTTTATCAATATAAGAAGTGGTCACCAAGTTTAAGGAATTATCTTGCACCATAGTCTCAAGGGTAGAAAGAATTTGACTCACATATACCCCAATACTTTTGACCATCTCCTTTTGCTCTCTACTAGATTTCTCTAATGCTTCCCCATACTCCTCAACTAATCTTTCCAAATTAGATTTTTCCCTATACTCAATGGTGTATTCTTCAACATATGGATAAGAGTAACAAGGAGGGGTATTTTCATAAGAATAATAGACATGTGGATCCCTAAAATTTTGTTGCTCAAAACCTTCACTATGACAAAATGAGTTATCAAAACAAGCTTGATTCCTAGCGAAATCATCTCTCACAAAATGACTAGTTGTATTATATGGACAATGCTCAAATGGATGATTCTTTCCACAATAAACACAAGACATGCAAACATATTGAGAAGAATCAATATATGGAATACAACCATCATTTATGCTCATTTTACGTTGCCAATATTCATTCAAAGACTTTAAAGTAGCAATCAATTCATCTTGTGTAGAAGACAAAGAATTCATCTCCTTTTCAATATTAAGACCAGTTGATTGCCAATTGAAATCCTTTTTTTTTAAATTTTTTTTCTAAAAAAAAACTAAAATAAAATATTTATGAACTCAAACTTAAACTACTAATGCTCAATCAATTCCAACTAAGAAAGTTGTGGCACACAAGTCCCCGGCAACGGTGCCAAAAACTTGATAGGGCAAAACTTTAAGCCTAAAAAAACTCCGCAAGTGCACGGGCCGTATCAAATAATAAAGAGTAAGTAAGATATCGTTCCCACGAGGACTTGGTATCACAACTTTAGTTAAGTATTAATCTCACAATCTCGTTTAAGTTGAGGAAAACAAAAATCGAATTTAATTAAGAAAAAGAAATTAAAACTAAAATAAAAATAAGAAAATTACCACAATAATTAAATGAGCAACCTAGAGTCACTAATCCTTTATTTGTTTCCTAGATTTTATCCCCACTAAATTAACTTTGACTTAATCTAATCAGCTAATCTAGAGTATTAATGTCTATAAATACCTTCCGGTCCATTTATATACCTATCTTAATTAATTATGTAATGCCTCACACAATTAAATAAGACGCGTTTTAAATCGGGCTCACTCTAATTTGATTATGCGGAGCTTCTAGGTATATTCCTATCCTAGACGCAAATTAGATTAAAACCTAACCTCACGTTAAATTTAAACCTAATTCCACATTATTTATTCCCAAGGTCAATTTAGGATTCCCTCTTCCAAGTCCAACCCTAAATCCCCAAAACATGCTTAATGGTGGCCACTCACTAAGCAATAGCAAATAACACAGGATTAAATAAACTGAATAAAATTAATCAAAACTAAAAAGTGGGAATAATCTCTAAAACCCAAACAAGTTCATAGATTCTCTAGGTTGCAAAACAAACTAGCCACACATGACTTTATTCAAATCCATAAACAAAAAGATAAGAATTCAGGTTCAAAGAAGAAGAAGAAGAGAGAGGAAAGAAAATTTCTTCGTCGCCTCCACAGTCCTTCCGTCCTTCCGTGGAAATGATGAAGAGAACCAAAACGCTCAGCCTCTACTTCTCTGCTTCTTTGTCCCTTCCTTCTCGTTCTGCGTCTCTCCTGATCTGCTCCGTCCTCTCTTTTGCTTGTCTTTACTTCCTTATTTATAATAATTTAGATCTTGGGTCATTGATTCTCTTTTACTTATTACAAAGATATCTCATATCTTGTAATTTACTCCATCAGATCACACAATTGATTTTGTTTCTATTTTTCTTGCGTGAGACCATCAAGTTTGGCTGATTGCATATCCTCTTATTGCCTTTTATACTTCATTCCAAATCAGCTAATATTTCCTGCACAATAAAAATAGGATATGAGTAGATTTTATGTCGATTTATTTTTAGATCCCAAGTTTGATTCAATTTTGGAAACGTTCATAAAAGATAATTAAATAGGTATATAATATCAATAATTCCAATTAAATCTCATAAAATATACACTTATTTAATAATAAAATATATACTCATCATGCATGCCTTGAGATCAGTGACGGAACCAGAGAATATTTTTAGCTTGTACCAAAAAATAAACATGTTGAACTATTTACTAAATAATATTGCATAACATAAAAAATACAAATAAATAATAACCGACAATTATAAATCAAAACAAGATATAAGATGTTAAAATTTTTAGTAGATATCTCAAACAAGAATTTTACTTTCCTCTTACAGCTCAATGAGTAATGAACCAAACATTATCCTAAAAATATCACAGACACAATCATAATAATAATATGTATAATAAAATTTAATAAAATTAACACTTAAATACGTATTCCACCTATCTCAAAACAAAATAATTGTAGAAAATAAAAGAAATAGAATATGAACCCAAAAAATATTTTAAAAAAAACATAAAGATCTGATTCAATTTCAGCTAAACAAATAATCTATTTTCATTACGTAAGATTATTACTAACGTATGTCGAGGTTCAAGGTTCAGTTTTCCGCAAAAACGTGTAATATATGGCTGAGGGGATACAAGTGGAGAGGTAAGCTTTCGTTTTAATATATTTTATATTTCTATGGTCGGCTACGTTTCCAGAATTTTCTCTCCCTTATTCTCCCAGTTATCTTTAAGAAAATTAATTCTAGCTAAACTTAACTTTCAAAGGTCAAATGAATGTATACGTTACCCACCAACCTTCCCTCTGTAATATATTTAATCTCATAACTTGTAAAGGCTTTTTTAGTTGTGATTTGTCTCTGATCTTCAGTTTGAAATATTGTCTTAGTAGTACGTATTTTAAAAGGGAAAAAAATCTCGAGGTAGTTGCTGCAACCATTTCTGTTTGGACATACATAGCGGGCAAAAGATGAGAGTGACGCGTCATGTCCCGTGGCTATTAAACTTTATTAAAAAAAACAATAAGAAAAGCTGGAGCTTATTTGCAACCCAAGTAAAAGTCATACCATACAGATCTCTACCTAATCCCTTTGATTTTGATGTACATGTACCTGCTTTTATTTATTTAGATTACGCCCTGATAAATTTAATCCAAATGGATATTAACTCAACGATGCTCTGTGATCTGCACGTCAATTCAAATGAATAATAGCAATATTTGTCCTGTTTTTATGCCTATTTAATTTTCTGTTGATTTTCGTGCAATTTGCTCTTCTTTATTATCTATCTATTAAAGAATGGATTATGGGCTGTATTCAAATGGGACTCTCATATTTTAATCCGAAACTGATGGAACTTTCAGTGTCTTGCGAACGTTTCCAACAGTCATCAGCAGGATTTATAAATTAACTTATAATTAAGAACGACCTTCCAAGACGTGTAGTTGCTTGATATATAATAAATTAAAGGAAGGGCGATTAGAGACGGAAAAGATATTTCAAAATAAATTCATGCATGGGGACGAACTAGGTAAAGGCCTGCTTAATAATTAATGCACATACATGAAGTTCATTAACATCGGAAACTTTGGCCCAGTGGAAGGCTGCTCAACTTTCAAGAACGCCATTTCACTTAAATTCTGCTGACGCCATTCTGAAGTGAAGACGACTCCACATTTGGCTGCTCTCTTCAAATTGCAGGTTGCATTTATATAAGTAATACTAAGAGTAGTATAAAATAAAACACAGCAATAAAAAAATGTGATGAAGAGGGGAAAAAAATAAAGGGTCCTTAACGATTGTGACATGGTAGGTAAAACTATAGGTACCTATTCGTACATGACGCAAACGACCATGCATTTAAATTAAAAGGTCGTTCTCTTTCATGTCTCATGAGCGCGAACTCGCTAATCCTTATTATTTAAAAAAACGCAACACGTACGTGCAGATATGCTATGATCCCAATTAGCTCGGCACACAATTCCTTAACCATTCGCACCTTCTAAGCGAGTATAGTTTGATCCATTTATTATTACTAGGCGTATTCGATACAATTTTGTAAGACTTCTTAGAGACGAGTGTCAATGAAATGAATAGTATATTTCTTTTTAAAATAAAAAGTTAATTAATACTTCCGAGATGCCAATTCGTACTTGGCATCCATATGCCATATTCGTTTTTTAGCAGTCTATACGCGAGTGTGTGAAGATCATAACCTGTAAATTAAAAAGACTATAACATCATCATTCATGGTTTACGCAATTTGATAACTGTGTATGAGGAAAATCTAGGTTCTGCTGTGGGTTTTGTTCTAAGTCAGACCGCAATGAGGTTTCGATCTCCGGCGTGGGGGGACAATTTTGTTTATGTCAACGATATTCTATCTTAACCTTTGACAATTTTTTATGTTCACAAAATTATTTTTATTCACATCACACACACATATATTGAACCCATGCCAAACAAATTCATAGTAACCGAGATCATACTCACATATTATACATACTGCATTATTGCCTGGCCTGTATCACAGTGAGGGTTTGAATATGAGATTGAACGTGACTAAGAAAAACCCAGCTAGTAGTTAATATAACTACCATCCCCTCATTAAAACATTTCATGCAGTACAAATTAAAACGGTCGATTGACTTGTTAACTTATTTTTGTCAGCAGCGAGTAATTTTAGCTAGTTATAACAACAATATTGAGTATGGAGGGATCTTGCTCCTCTCTTCCTAATTGATTATGAAAAACGGAGGAGAGGTACTCCCCTCCTCCTGTTTGATTAAAACAAACTATCCATATTCTTCCCTAGCTTAATTTCTCTTCATTAAAATACTCAGGCATCATTTCCCCACCTATAATATAATAGGCCAAACACTATTAGAACTTTCTCCTATTAATTAGAATTAAAATCAATTCTCAAATGTTATCTTAAAATTAGAACAGCTGGAGGGAGCACCATTCCTTTTTTTACTTGAAATTATACCATTCATATCTTATAAACTTCTCTAGACTTATTTTAATTAGGTGTGAGATATATTTACACATATTATATTGACATGTTAAATTATCTTATGTTCACGCTAACGTATATATCTGCATAGACATACGTACATTATAGGCATGTCAAAATTAACGGATCCAGTAGGAGGTTTGATATTACTTTTATTGTTTATTTTATTGCAACGAAAGGATCGTTTTTACTTTATAGTGTTATAAAACTCTGTCCTGTGATCTCGTAAATACAAAAATTTTTAACCTCCAGGTGTTGCCTGCACTGGACTCTATTTTAGCAAGCAAATCGCATTCACTGGTGGGGTATATATATGGATACATGCAGATAGAGACAAAGAAAAATACACCATACACACGCACATATGCGTATATCTAAATAATGAACAAAAAAAATAGAAAAGGAATGGGGAGGGGTGGGTGGGTGGGGGTCAATGGGGTGCTGGTAAATGAACAAGCAAACTGGCGATGGGGTCATTATCAGGGAGAAGCATCCTAGAGTTGAGAAGAGTGAAGAGAGTGAGGGCCAAGGACACCAGCACTGATAGAGCTGACAGTATAAGTGTCAGAGAGTCTGCGATCACTCCCTTCACTCTATATGCGTATTCCGTCGCTGCAATCGCCAGCACCGTCATCGGAAACGAATATGCCCACCATGCCACGTTGAATCTTCTCATTGACCTTCTGAACAGCATTGGCCTGCACATCTGTTCAACACCCCCAACAAACTTCTTATAATTCCTCCTTTTTTAAATTTCGAATACAGTACTATTTTATATTTGACCATCACATGAAGGAGTCTACCACATTAATAACCTAATAAAAGCTAACTTCTCAGTTAATATTTTACTCATTGATGCGAAAATGAAATGCTCCAGAGTCCAAAATAACATAACCAAGCGCCCCCACGTGAAAGCTTCTTAATTAATTAGATGACTTATCGTACAGTCATTGAAATTAATTTAATCAAAGGATCACAATTGCTGACTTTCTACGTTTATACTTCCTTTTAAGCAAAATCACCACTAGATTGTCTGAGTGTTCATGCTTCTTCTATATATGGACCTGTGTAGAGTGATTGAAATCTAATGATCCTCACATGCTCTGCATGTGAAAATTTCATCAAAGGGCCATCAATTTAAATTGATTCAGAACTAGCCTTGAAGATCATATTACTGAATATCTTTACATAATTACCCTGAATCAAACGTTTCCAGCCCCTAATTAAAACTAGGCAAACGTTTTAAATTATATACGTAGATTGTGCCGAAAAGATTCCTTCATCACTATTTTAAGGGCAAGTCCTGCGTGCATCCACACAAGTAGAGGTTAAAAAGTCTCTGTACTCAAGGGAAACTTCCAGAATAGCAGGTAATATTCACAGAACATAAAATAACACAAAGTATAATTAAATACGTGGACATGTGCCCTATATATGGTCATAGATATTATGAATGGTTCTGCTATTTATGTTTTTATATTTATATTATATGCAGATATACAGATATATATATTCAGGAAAAACAAAAAAACAAAAAGAGAGATGGAATTATTTTAAAAAATACATGTTGGAGCAATTACCAGGGAGGTGAAGAGGAAGAGGGATAGAAAGAAGAGCATCTTGGAAGCAGTATCAAAATCGCCGACAATGGATTCCCAGGCCAAGCTAGCAACACCGGGAGCCGCAAAGAACAGGAAGAAAACGGGCCTTAACCCCACCGGAAGGCGATCTCCACCGGAAAGGCGCTGATAAAGCGTCACAAAAAGCACCAAATAATGAACCATGCCCAGCGAAAACAAGCAAACCGCACTCTCTCTCCACCCCATGTGAGCCGCGGCTCGTGCCCCAACCAAGTTCCCTATCACCGATAACTGGCTCGTAGGGTTGGCCACCGTCGACAAAAACCTCTTCCCCTTGGTGAACCATTGACCGTAGATTTTCACGTCAAGCAGCACAACCGGCACCGAGAACACCCACCATAGAACCAAATAAGAAAAGGTCTTGGGAGCTAGGAACGGAGCTGATTGAAGCAAGAGAAGCCAAGAGATCCAGGGAGCGAAGAGATAGTTGACCCCTACATGGTGCAAGAACTCTGCCTTTACCATTTTAAAGTAAAACAAGCACCTCAACAGGTAAAGAATAGAGAGTAAGATGAGAACAAAGAGTGAGAAAGACCACAGTACGAGAAAAGCGGTGGGATGGAACATGTTGTGCAGGTGCCCTAGTATGCCAGCTGTCTCATCATCTCCTGGTTCTGCAATAAAGGTCTTCCATAGTAGAGCCTGGCCACCAAGGGAGAGGCTTATTCTGAAATAACCTGCATGAAATTTCGTTAGGATGGAATTTAGCGACATTATCAACGAGCGCTTTGCTATAATCATCATGAGGGAATCGTGGCTGTGAGTATCATTATCATTATGGCTGGTATGGGCGACGGTGGGGTTGTTGGTGGTGGATGTGTCTATTACAAGCTCGATCTCACACGAAGCCATTAATTGGTTCTGTTGCCAAAAGGGAGATTAAGATTATATCAGACTCGCATGCGAGTGAGTTTAGAAGCGCGCTTTTCCCAGTACATGTGCTAGGTTTTTATAGGGCAAGGTAAGAGGCCGGGCCAATATTTAAAGGAAGAATACAAAGTAGTTGTTTTTTGGGTAGGATTTTGTATGCTGTGCGGGGAAGGTATTACGTACGTTGTTCTCGTCGTCATTCGTATGGTCCGATATGATTCATGCATTTGTTGTGAATATTTATAATTACACATCGTTTTCTCTGGCTACAGGTTATCTGCACACCGGTTGGGGATTTCTCACCTAGCTGGCGCGGATCTTCATCAAGTGCCTTCTTTTCCCCTTTTTATTGGCTTATATATAGTTCAAGGATCATGTTATAAAAACAGTTCTTTTTTTTTTTTTTTATATTCATAAAAACAGTTCTGTTGATGAAACTTCAGGAGTTGTTTCAGTTCTATAAACACGGAACAACAGCTGAATTGGCAGCGGGGACCATCTTCAGCATTCCATTCACTCAAGCCAAAAGTGGGCCGATGTTTGGGCCACGGTAAAAACGACCCAAACATTTCGCTGGCCTGCGTGTCCTTAATTTAGTGAGCCCAGATCATGTTCTCATATATAATTTATCTGAGACCTGCGAGTAATTAAACGTGGGTTGCTCCTTCCTGTAGTTTATTTAAAAATCTTCTGCTTTCTTTGGCTTACTGTACGGGCTTGCACCTTAACTCTTCCTTTCTTGTGTTTAACGGAATTATATGATTCCAACACCAAAAAAGACTGCTGCTTAATAAAGGTCGTGGTTTACATATAAATGTGAAACACTAATTAGCAGTATTAACAACCGGAGAAATACAGTATTTATAAGAATCTTTGAATTTTGTAGATTGATATTGGTCGCGTTGAAGTTCAATTCCCTGCCCGGAATGCAACGAAGGTTGGCGGAAAAGGATATACGGTGACCTGTAACACATATTGGAGACATTGGGCAGAAAAGGGAGGAAAGAATTTAAGCCAGTTTTGTTGTATAAGATTTGAAACCCTTTGAAAACGTATTCATGATCATGATTCGTTTTATGCGCCACTCCGCTCTTAACCCTAAATCGCAACACTCTCTCTTAGCTTCACCTTTAGAAGGTCTCTATCTCGACGGCGAGCCTCCTCTCGAGCTACAGCCGAGATAGAATTGCATATCGCACCTCGAAGAGCCAGGAGTAGGCGAGTTTTAGTTTGGAATAGAGACATACAGCGGCAACCTTCCTTCTTCTCCGGCGCCGGCTCTCCTATGGTCTTCGTCCTCATTGTCTCTCCAGCTGTGGTGTCCCTCTAATTTTTGAGTTCAGCTGTGGCCCTCTCTCATCACTGGCAGTGGGAGCTATTGTCATGATGTCTCTCCATCCGGTGGTCTCCGGCGAAGGGGACGTCGGTGGCTGTGGGAGCTATGTTCCTTTTCTTTTGTTTTTATTATTATTCTTTTATGTCTATGTGTTGCTTCTGTTGATGGGGTCTCCGGCAAAGGGGACGTCGATGGCGGTGTTTTTTGTTTTCTAGAGCTATGTTCCTCTGTTGATGTGGTTTTGGATTTGTGATTTTTGGCGAAGGGTGTTATGGATGGTCGATTGTGCTATATGCTTTACCTATGAGAGGACAATTGTTAGGATTGTTCGATGGTGGCGAATCCAAATCACTAGTATTAGCCTTAGTTTGTTCCGTAGGTGTTTGCAAGTTTACTTGATTGGAGGAAAAGAAGTATTCTTAAGGACTTTATTTGTTTTCTTTCTGCGGTTGGGTTTTTTTGGATTCTTGTTGCATATTGGGGTATTTGTGTAGCTGGTCTATTTGCAGCTTATCCTTATAAGAATGTGTGCCCTGTAGGGTGGGTTTTGCAACCAACATCTTCTTTCTTATCACTTCTAATCTTGGATGTCCAGAAAGCCGGTGCGGTCTTTGAGACTACTTTTTTATTCCTACATTTTTAGTGATTTTGGTTACTAATTTCTCTTTGATCTGGTTTGTACTATTTTATGTGTTTGTGTTCCTATTGTTCTTGTTCTGGTTTATTTATTTCAGTTGTAATTGTTCTGATTTATTTTATTTTAGTTGTAATTGTTATGTTTTAATGTATCTTTT
Organism: Acacia crassicarpa; assembly: GCA_034222035.1. Classification (NCBI taxonomy): domain Eukaryota; kingdom Viridiplantae; phylum Streptophyta; class Magnoliopsida; order Fabales; family Fabaceae; genus Acacia; species Acacia crassicarpa. The sequence goes on from JAWXYG010000003.1 coordinate 1,409,131, forward strand.
AATTTGAGTATTAATATAAGTACGTTTTGACCAAAAATAAAATCATGATTCGTTTTCCTTTTAAGGAAAAGACAAGCTTAAAACTCGAGGCAACGAGGTTTCGGCGCCTGCCACGGTCCCTGTGGCAGTAGAATTGTGTTCATAAGTAAATAGATAAAGAATTAAAAAACAAAAAAAAAAAAACAAAAAGAATAAGAAGAAGGGGAAGGGAAGACAAAGTTTTTTTTTTTTTTTTGCACCAGGATAAAGTTCTTTCTGTCTTGTGATGAACCTATATTTTTGTGTATTTCATGTTCTGTAACGTTCTGTTGAGTTAATAGAGTGCAGGTTTTCATTTTTTTTAAAAAAAAAAAGAATTGAAAGAAGAGTCAAGAGAGCACGCATTTGTATTTCCATATAAATAAAAGGAAGGAAAGAGGCCAAGTTAATTGATGACAAGTAGACGGGAGAGGAGAAATTGTTTGTGGTCTGTGGATGCGGAGTTGAAAGAGAGGCCTAGTATAACATATAAACATGTAAAATTGGGTCTACATCTAAATCTGAGCAAGCATCATTATTTGAGCACAGTTTCACATTTGGTGGGTCCATTATTATTTCAGCGTATTGCCCATTTTCAGACTCTACTATACTCCAAATAATTTCTTTTTCCTTCTTCCTCTCTGTTTTTTATTATGTTTTTAATGCCAAATACTGGCCACTAGGTTTCTTTGGTTTTCATGGGGCACAAATTAAAGACAAACATATATAATACCATCTCTTCTTTGTAGTTAAACTAAATCTTATATTAATATATATAACCAAGGATAGTACTGTATATAATAATAAATAGAGGGAGAATGGAGGAGGTGAGGAAAAAAGATAAAATGAGATATGAGTGAGTAGGCAGAAGGTAAAAGCTGAAATTAAATGTTTTGAATATTAAAAATTAGGAAATGAGATGAGAAAGAAGGAGAGATCGAGTGGAAAAGAGGAGAAGAAATAAGCGCAGGGCTCGAGAGTCGGCCGACCAAAGGATCACTCGTTCAGCAACCTTAATAATTGCAATATATTCACACCATCAACTTCCACGCAGTGTGCATGAAATATAAATACCCCTTTGACCATACACAATCACAAAAACAAAACAACGGACGCTACTTCTAAATGAAGGGATTTGAACAAGAGGAGGAAATCTTGGGAAAAGGTAGAAACATGGTCTAAAGTCTCACTCAGATTAAGGACACCTTTTATCTCTTGAGGACAGAAGGGAATTTGAAAAAATGAACAGGAAAAACAGGAACGAGAGACAGGCTATATATATGTAAATATAGAGAGTACTCTATATATGTGTCCACGCCAAACATATAATACACAGACTTGTCTGAACCTGGTTGGTCCTACGACATAGCGATGTACTGATCCTCAAGTTAGATGACTACGGGGTACTTAGAATTTTAGAAGTATAGGTCCCAAACTACGAAAAAATTCGAGCTACCAAGTAGTAGCACCACCAAATCGAGGCCCCGTACTACGTAGAGCCATACCACCTACCGCCAGTGTTATCGTGTAGTCCCAGAAAAGCACTGGACAATGATGGCGCATTAAAATAAGTTACATTGTTGGGCCAGCCCAAACCGACCATGGAATTGGTCTAAACTTCAATCATGGAACCAAGACTACTGCTTCAAATTTGATCAATATTTTATAATTATTTAATTATCTTTTACATCTTTTTTTATTCTTTAATTATTTATGGCATAAAATGATATTTTGATCTAAACTACTTATACCTTATTCAAGTTTACAAATGATCGTCCTCTCGTGACTACAATTTCCTCCTTGGCTATTCTCTTCTCTTTCAAAAGTTGGGATGGCCCTGAAGGAACTAAAAAAACAAAATTCCACATCATGATCATAAATCTAAACTAGGGGAGTACTAGCTCTCTTCTCTCTTTATTGACTTTTACAACATTGAAGACAACGTTTGATATAAGTTTAGGGATCTAATTTGTGTTTTTTTCTTTTCATGTTCTTTTGCAATTGAAGAGATTTTTTTTTTTTGGGAAGATTTTCAGAAGATGAAATTTTTGTATTGTTTGAGATTAACCTTAACTTTGACCCTTCTCTATCTTAGAGAGTGTTATTGGGGGGAAAAATAGAAAGAAATGTTTCAATTAAGTCTCTAAGCCTTGGTCTCTTATATGAATCTTAAGATGGACAACAAAAATACGATTTGTTTATATTATTAGTTTATGAATATTTTGTCATTGTTTGTATTATTAGTTTATGAATATTTTGTCATTTAATTTATTTAGACAATTTGATGATGACCTTGGTTGGCTAAGTAAAACTTCTATTTAGCTAGGGATATGACTCAAGGAAAAAAATAAAAAAAAATAAAAAGAAAGAAAGAAAGGATCATAGACACAATATCCCCAACGGCTTTTTTAGACCTATATCACCGGGGTTGGCACTCACGTTAAATAGTAAAGTCAAAGAAAGCTAGAAGTCGAGCTAAGAGCCTCTTAAAGTATATGTTGGAATAACTGAGTAACCGATATTGCATCACCTATATGCATTGTGGCACTAAAAGGGAATCTGCAGTAGCTTAAGATAAAAAAAAGAAGAAGAAAAAACTTGAAGTATATATCTGTTGTAGTAACCGATGAGTAATTGACGCTGCATCACCTATGTGCATGGTCACCCACGTGCATGGTTGCATTAAAAGGAGATTTACAACAGCTCAAAATGAAAAAAGAAAAACAAATGAATAAATTTTCTATCTAATGATCCTTATTAAATTAGATGAAAAGATTGGTTAAGTAGGGGGATTGAATTTTTCTGGAAGAGTTTAGTAGCGTAATATTCATTTACTAATCTTATTGTTGCACGTATTACTTACTTATCCTTTGATCATGGGACGTTAAAAGATGATTACAATTGTTAAGGTTGTTGGCTTGGTGATCTATTCTTATAAGACGTTAAATTGAATAAAATTTGACAGAATAATCTAGGTGTGGTGGTGTGTTTCTCTTGAGTTAAGAAATTCATAAGTACGTAATGTTCTTTGGGGAATGAATTTTATATCTTTAGCTTGAGGACAAACAAATGTTTAAGTGTAGGGAGTTTGATGCGTATATAGTTTAAACAAGTGTAGATTCTGCTATATATTTGATTAAATTTATTAATCCTTAACGCTCTTCTTGGTTGGAGAATGAATTTTATTTCTTTAGCTTGAGGAGAAGAAAACATTTAAGGTTAGGGGAGTTTAATAAGTATATATTTTAAACAAGTGTAGATTTTGATATATATTTGATTAAGTTTATTAATACTTTATACTTATTTCATTATCATTTATATATTTGTTCTATCATTTAATTAATTATAGGATAAAAGAATATTTTGATATTAAATATACTCATATCCTAATTTATTTTGCTAAAGATATTATAATATTAAAGTGAGAACAAAATATCAATATAATATATCTATATTATATGATATAATTGATGTGAGAAAGTGAGAGAGAGAGGGGGGGGGGAGAGAGAGAGAGAGAGACAGGTAAGCTATCAGGGTTTATAATTTAGATAGAGGGGGATTAAACTTTAGAGATATGAAAGATCTACAGCACAAATAAAAATCAGCATTGAGTTTTGTCTCTTCTCTCTTCTATCTTTACTTAGTTATTATTTCGGCCATGACAATGTTCAATTTATATAGCTAAACATTCCTCTTAAATTATTTAGTTTGAGTATGGATTAGTGAATAACGATTTCGTCTTTTAATTGCTTTAATACTATATTCCTTGATTTATTTGCGCGCTTGATTAAGCTGAAACAAGAGAAATATGATTGAGACTATTTTGAGGTTAGAAAGGAGCCTAGACATAGGGAATTTAAACTAAACCTTCAATTAAGTCGTGTGCGATTAAGTTTTCTGACTTAATTTACTTATAGGATAGACATATACATACTGGCCTATTAGGTTTGCAATTAAATTAATCCAATGAAGTACTAATCACCAAAGACATCATGGATTAACATAATTGAGATGTCTTTTAGTTAATCGAAAGACACTCTTAGGTATGTAGATAAGAGTACTAGACAAGCAAATATAACTTTAAAAGCAATTAAATGGAGAAATTATACACTAAAAAAAAAACCAAAACTATAATAATCCAAGTTATCTCTTAAGATTTAGAATCACCCTTATCCTTATCATTAGCCTTAGTTATATTTGATTTTTTTTTTAAGTTGGCTTTTATCCAAATTATGTTAATTAAACTTAAACAAAAGTGTAAAGTCATTGCTTAACTACACTATTAGTACCAAATCTTCACAAGAACAATATTTTACTCACTCTTTATTACTTGATACGACCCGTACACTTGTGGAGTTTTAGGCTTTATATTTTACCGTTATAAAAAACACAAAAGGGCAAGGTCACTTCTTCTCAATATCATGCCACTCCTGTATATAATGAACGGTGGATCACACAGCAAATTCAAGACTCAAGTGTGCCTGGGAGCATCATAATTGAATCCGAAACTCAGCTCCAATAGCCAATTAGCGATGAGTAATAAAGTACCATGCATTTGTTTTTTCACCGTATTCATGATTCGTTTCAATTGAGACGTGGTCACTAAATTCATCAAGTCCAACCGAACTTGTTGTTTGCTTTCCGGATACATTTGACTGTAAAAGTCAAAAGAAGGTCTCATTTTGACCAGTCTCCATGACTCAGACATGAGGAGGGGAGGCACCAATCACAACGATTGAAAGGATGATTATTTCCATTTCGGCCCTCCACTAATTGACCCAATCATATTAAATATAATACGATGGATTATATATAGAGAAGTCAATGATGGTTGAAAGAAAAGATAAGGTTAATGAGTAGGATGTTGGGGAGTCCAAGGGCAGGGGGAGGGAGATTTGTTTTCTCGGGCCCCTAATTAGAAAATAATAAATAAAATAATGGAGGGAGATTATTATTATTATTGAGAAGGAAAGGAAGGTGATTGGGAAGGACAGCGTACGGGCAGAGAGCAGCGCAGCAGCTTAGGTGTGTTGGATATAATGGAGAGCCAATAATTAGTATTAGATGATTATAGGTTTGGGGCGGGTTCACGTGATGCACTTATTTCACTCACTCTTTGATGGATTCCTTAACACACAACAATCCCAACCCTAATACTGCTAGGGCTCGTTTTTTTTGTGCCTCTCGCTTTCTACTTTGACAGCTAGCCTTGAGGTGTATGTTTACTACTCCTTATTATTATAAATTGACCATTCCCCAACTTATAATTCTCTGCCTACTGTACTGTACCTTCTTCTTCTGTTTCTGACCCTTTCCTTCTAGAAATTCGGCGTTCGATCTAAACACCACCAAATTGCTTTGTCTTTCATTTCAATTCATTATACTCTCACCGTCTTCCGTTTCAATGGGTCCAGATCCACTCCATTTTCCCCCATATGCCAATATTATAATTAATTTCAAATGCCGAGTCATGCATGCATGTTCTGCCTGTCTTTGTTCTATTTGTGTTTAACATTTTTAATTGTGTGTCCTGCAGACGCGGGATTAGGACCTATTTATGGGTAGTGACAGCCAGCAGCTTTTTCTTCAAATTCATCATTGTCAGGGCATATAGCTAGTAGTAGTGTGTCGTTAATTGTTGCGTCGTTTATTATTTTTGTATAAACACAAAGTCCAATGAACGAATTATTCAGTGATGAAACTTAATTATTTTTCCACTACTCCATCTGCTATATATAAATTAAACGTATGCATAGATGATGTTGGAATATAATGCCCAAAGTTTCCCGCCAACAAAGAGATCAGAGCAAGCTAAGAATGGGAAAAAGAAGAAAAAAAAAGTAAGAAATAGCTAGTAGTTGCCAAATTGTATGTATACTTTCATCATGTGTCGAGTGACATGCGAGTTAGAGGTGATTTATGGCCGGGGTTGGAAGCGCTCGCCTGATAATTATTTCAGATATACTTTTTCCAGGGTTAATGTGAGTGACGAGGAGGAATCATGAAGGAAGCAACTACGAGGCCTAACATTTTACGGGAACCGTTCAATATGGTAATCATCGTAATTCAAAGTAATAATCACACATATTGTGGAGTGTTTTATGATGCGTGTTGCATCATAATATAATGTAGGGTCTAAAATCGAAGTGATTATTAATAATATTCTTCAGGCACGGGTAGTAGTAGTAGCATCTTTGAAAACCACAGAGAAAACACTACTGACATCGATAATCTCGTCCATTATATACTTTGAGAAAAAAGGTCTTATTATTCCACACACACTCACATGATATATAGTCCAACTAATTAACAATCTCGAATCCCTTAATTTTAAGTAAGTCAACAGATGCTTAATACGAGAAGTAAGTAAACGAATGCAGATGGCCGGAAGGCCCGTGTATCACGTAGAGGAGGTGCTACTATTTCCTGACTCGTGTGAAGTGAAAGAAAGCCGAATTTGAAGTATAGGTGTTGACCTGTGTGAGAACATAGTAATTAAAATAAATTACAAGTAATAAAGAAAGTGTTTATGAGAAATTGCGAGTCAATCATATAATGATTACTGAAAGAATTTTGAGTGGACTACGAGGCATGAGGGGGGATGGAGGAAATAGGGATGGATGGATAAAAGTGAACCCAAAAATACAGGGCACAGGGGTCAGGTAAAAATACACTAGGCCCGAGATTAACCGCATTTAGTTGCAAAAACGATTTGGTTTTTCCAACTTATAGTAAAAAAAGGGGGAAGCAAGTAGAATGGGCTGAGTTATAATGGCTAGGAGGCGTGGGAGCCGTCGGATGAGGGGGGGGGGTCATGATGAAAAGCAAGATATGAGCGGCGATGGAGAGGCCCGTGAGGAAATGCGCGACGCAGGTGCATGTGAGTGACGCATATTGATTTTTCCACTCTGGGGAGATTGCTTCATAGACGTTAAAAATCCAAAGAATACAATCTTAATTATCGGGGGACGGACGGTCAGAGAAAGTACTAGCGGGTTTTCCGGTGTAAGGACGAGGAAGGCAAAGCTCTAGTCCTGACACGTGGAACAAGGGTGTCCATTGGATGGTCAAAAAACGACTGGGACTCACTCATTCCGGCTGAGATTGAATTGAACTGAAAGACAACTGTAGTGAAGTGGCCTGTGATAGATTTTCATGTTCCCCCACGCACACTCTCTCCCTGCACTCTCTCTCTCTCTCTCTCCCCCCCCCCCAACTCCTTCCTTAACACAACATACCAAGTCTGAGACACAATTCAATACCCCTCCGCAGCACCAAATTAAAACCCAGCGTGGCGCAGACTATATATGAATGATTACGGAGAGAGGTGATGGAGGGTTGTTTGGTGACCATAAATGAGCGATTGTAATTTGTATAGTAGAGTGGATGGGTGCAGTTACCATGGCGGCGTAGCAGAGGCTCCGAATCCGTGCTATAATTGCTTCCAACAGCGAACAGAATTGGGCAACATCAACGTTACCTTCTCTTCCCTATTCTCCGCCTTTTTTATCCTTAATTTTCTTTAATTCTCTCTTTTGAACTGCAGTTTCTCTTCAAAAGCTGCAAATATCCCAACCACAACCAGAAGCAGAAGATCAAACTTGAGACTTGAGTCGCCCCCACCACATCATATCCCCCTAAACCGTCAGCAAAAATAAAATATAAAACATACAGCAAAAAGATCCGTCCGGGTCAAATATTAACCAAACCAACCGCTTGATCGAACCCATTTCCTCCCTTCCAACCCAAAAATTACAGCTGTACACTGATCTCTGAAAAAATTATTTTTAAGATTCGGGGGAAACTTCTCTGCTATGGATTGTATGCCACAATTGGACACTGTTTCAGCTTGCGGGTGCAACAAATGGCTGGCTTCTTCTCTCTAGGCCCACAGAACAAACAAGAAGAAGAGAAACAAGATAACAACAACAGTAACAGCCTTTTCTTGTTCAGGAACGAGGAGATCTACAGCAGAGGATTCGAGATATGGCCACAGTCCTATCAGCCGCATCACAGCTTGAACAACTTGTACTCGTTTGGGGCGGGTCCTAGTCGCAGAAACTCCTCCAACGACGACGTCGTTTCTGACGACTCTACGAGGTTCGGATTCACGGTCATGAGGTCGGCAGGTTTGGGAGGAGGCATGAACTGTCAGGATTGTGGGAACCAAGCTAAGAAGGACTGTGCACATCTCAGATGCAGAACTTGCTGTAAGAGCCGAGGGTTTCAGTGCCAAACCCACGTCAGGAGCACTTGGGTTCCCGCCGCTAAACGCCGTGAACGACAGCAACAACTAGCCGCTTTGCAGCAGCAGGACCAACAATTTAGGGGAGATCATTCAAAACGACACCGAGAAAATCAAGCTTCGGGCTCTCTTGCCTGCGCTCCGTTAATGCCAATGGCCACAACAGGTGAAATTTGAAGGCTAAAATACATATAGGGATAGAGGGGGAAATAACATAACTATTAGAGAGAAAATATTGGGTGCGGAATTTTGGTTTTGAATTCAAGGGTTATGAAATGATATAGCTAGGGGGAAAATGCCCCGAGATCTTGAAAAACAAGTCTTCTATATCACCATACACCTAACTGAGGCCATATCATTTCAGTGTGAAAACTAGCTTCCGCTCCATCGTCGTCGTCCTAGCTTGCTTTTTATTTCTCTTTCATCTTTTCCTTTCCATCACTGTTCTTAAGTAAAATAGACATAATAAAATTCCTTGTAATGTAATGCTTTAGACTTTCAACATGTTTCGTTGTCGCGTCGTCACTTTTGTTAAGAGACTCAAACGACACACCTCTCAGATAAGTGATAAAGAACGGTGAATGATGCTATATATCTAGTTTGTTTTGCTTTACCATGTGTTGATTTGTGTGTGTCTAGGGTTGGAACTGGGACAATTCCCACCGGAGGTGAACTCTTCGGCGGTGTTTCGGTGTGTGAAAGTAAGCGCGATGGACAGCCCAGAGGACCAGTACGCGTATCAAACGGCTGTGAACATCGGAGGTCACCTTTTCAAGGGAATTCTATATGACCAAGGCCCTGAAGGTGCTTACACCATTGGTGGCGAGAGCTCCTCCGGTGGCGGCGCTGAAGCTCAACAATTAAATCTCATAACCGCCTCGACCACCTCCACGAACACGGCGACAACCACCACCGCCAACCCATTCGATCCATCTTCACTATACCCGGCTCCGCTCAATGCCTTCATGGCTGGTACGCAATTCTTCCAACCTCCAAGGTCCTAAACACTACATCACTCTCTCCTATCTCCGGCAACTCATAATGAAGTGTTTCTATTACTAATGAAACAAGTCCTCTCTCTTGCCATCAACACTAGGAACTATTATTCAATGTGGTAGTCATGGAGTATATGAGTATACTCATGTTGTCTCTTTAACAACAGCTTGTCAAAGTAACTAGAAGGAAGAGTTAGGGATTTTAAAAATGATTATGATCGAGGATGATTCAGAATGCATGAAATGGGGAATGCTTTGTTTTCGTCCGAATGTCAGCAATTCAGGATTTCAATTATTGTCATTTTAATATTATCGATGACTAAATTACTTTTCAACATATTTAGATTCGTCGGGGATTTTCCCTGGCAGCATTTGGGTATGTGTGCGTTATGTTATGCAGCTGATTTGATTTATTTGATTTCTTCGTGAGTAGTATATATATATTTTTTCTTATTCTGGGTTTTTACCAAGTAAGCTTTCTGGTCGGTGCTGAACTCGAAGCCGCTTTTCCCGTTTATCCGTTTGCTTGCCGGATCCATATAGGTTTCGTGTTTGGCTAACCTAGCAATACAATTTTAATTGAAACCCTATATATTATGTGTGTGTATTCATACACAAACACACACTTATCCTCTTTTTGCACGATTTATGGGGAGAAAGGTCACACGGCACTGCCCATCTTTTCTTTGTCTCCCATGCATTGGCAAAAATTTAATGGCAAACTGGGCGTCTCAGTGCAGTACCAAAAGTGAAGTTGCTGGACGCAAATGCTCAGTTTTGATACCTTTCTCCCCCTTGGAAATCTGTATAAATTATTTTGCACATAAATGGGGAATTACAACGAGCATTTACACCAACTACTTGTCTGAGAAACAATAAAATTTAGCCACTTGAATAGACATCCAAGGATGTGACCCCCCATTTGCTAGAGTTGAGAAATGGGTTCTTTAGCCGATAATGTTTAATGCTTCTGAAAGTGTGTGCATGTGATGCATGTGTGAGTGTGTGTGTACAAGTAGTGTCGACTGCCACCAATGATATAGGGGAGGGTACGATATATGGTATGATAGGGTTAATGATTTTTTCATAGTTTGCTGGTTTTGGTTCATAAGGAAGAATCAGAAACTTTACGAATTTTTTTCCTAGATTTGTATAATTACTGGCCCATAACATGTGCTGCACTACCTCCAGCTGATTGAGACGTAGCAGTCTCTTTCGCTTTCATCTATATTTTTGTTCCTTCGTATTTAAAACCCTTTTTATTTCTATACTTGTTTATGTTCCCCTTCCGATTCCTTTATCATCCCCTTGATATTATATTCTCAGCAAGCTTTCATGGTTATTTCGAGCATTATATATTACAGAAAGATGTACTGGCCCCTCACTTTTCAGATCCCAGGCCCTTCCCCAAATCTAACTATTCAGACAATAAAAATTCCGTTAATTAGATTTCTTCATAAACCATTAAGATGTTAAGATTGAGGATTACAGATAAAACGGATTATGTAGGAGAACAAATCAAGGGAATCAAGAAAGTGTTCCTCTATATTGTAGTTCAAGAATCCATCTGTTGGTCACATCCATGGAAAGATCAGAAAGAGAATAAAACTAAAACAAAGTTAATTATATGAAACTATGCTTCAGTAATTTTCAACATGTAGAGCGTTGGTATATCTTTAAGCTGTAATGATCAGAAACATCGCAAAATAACTCAAGCATAGGAACTAGTCTCACAAAGGCAGTGCACACTTGCACAAATACAGTAAGGTGAAAAGAAGTCGCATTTATTTTTTACCCAAAAAGTAAGAATGGCACTATTGGATGAAAGACGTAGCCAGCGAAAAAACCTAAAGATCTGGAATATAGTCCATTATTGCCTATATTCGGATTCTTGTTCTCTCTTTTTCTTTTTAATTTCTTTTGATTTTATTTATTCATCATATATATAAAGAAATAAGAGGAGTCTGGCTTTCCCTTTCCATTGTTGAGATGAGAACACCACTATTATAGAGGAGATAGAGAATATTCTATCGCGCGTGTCTACCCTATCAATACATATGAGTAGAGTGGTAAGTATAACGTACGTACGAGTTTATATTTTACGAATAACTTTAGACTAAAAACGGAGAGGCCTAAATTAATTCGTATTGAATTATGCATAATATGTAACAAGAGTTCTCCGCTTCCCAAGGAGCTTCGAGTGAAAATTGCTCGCTGTGTATAGTGAGTGTTTGAAAACCATAAAACTATGGTTTCAAAAGTCTTTTTTTTAGGAAAAAACTCCTATCATATATTTATTTCATAAATCATAAAAATTATTTTCTAAAAATTAATCCAAATATGATTTTAAAAAGCCTTCCGTAAATTAAAGTTGCACTTGTATAATTATATTGTCGATCGTAGCCCAGTCAATATGTCACATGGTGTACTGGCTTTCACAAAATTTGTGTTCATTATATTGCCTCTCAAAGGAAACCATAATTTAAACTCCTAAATACTAGTATTTAAGTTGCGTTCTTATTAATAAACAGCAGCATGTAGATCGCAACGATTAATTTATTGTGCTGTCGATGCGAAGTTTTTACCTATTAAAAACGTTATTACACAGCTTCATGTGCTAATGAGTACATAATCTTGGAAGTACGATATAAAATCAAACACTGGTGGAAACTTCCAAAACCGCCAGCAAAGATAAATTTGGGTTGTTATAATTGGCGCTGCAAGGTGATTAAGAAAACGAACTGTTGTTTGACTATCTTGGCAGTATATGGGATTTTAACTGTAATGAGGAGCACGGGTTTACTCGAAGTGAGCAATACCCGGAGGGGAAGGGAATTGGACCAAACTCGAAAGATGGCTCGATTTGTCATGGGTTTTAAATATTTGTCTTTTCCTACACGTTCCAACGAGAGAATCATGCACGTTTTCAAACCCTTTCATGTTACTAGGCTTTAGCTTGGAAGACTGTTTCATGCGGCTACGCTGTCTTCGAGTTGGGGTCAACTAATTAAGTGAACTAATTAATATTAATTTGGTAGTCAGCTTGATTGACTTCTTTCATACCAGATTAAATGCACTTGAGAATATGGACACACTTGACAGTTCATGAGTGACAGCGAGCAAATGTGTATCTGGATCGGAATAAACAAACAGCCAACTCCACAGAATTTAGCCAATTAAGAAGCAACCAAATGAAACAAAAACTGTTCAAAGTTTGACCACAACAGTATTAGGCTGAATGCCGGTCTTTTCAGGCAAAAATTATTGTGACATCAGTTCATATTTAGTCAAGAAAAAAATTGTGGGTGAACTTGAATCGTTAAAAAGAGTACGCACGCGGGTCAAACTAATATTATTTTAGTGACTAGCTATGAATTGAAAACACTTTATATATATACTACCTCATGTGCTAATTATAAGAGCTAGTTGAATTTCTTTGGAGATATTAAGAAAGCTAAATAAGTTACTTAATCATTTTATTTATTGTGTATCCTTAGTTTATTAGTCAACCTAAATAGTTTAAAGAAAAAAATAAAAATAAAAATACTCTAAAGTAATTTAATTAGCTTCCTTAACTTCTTCAAAAAAGTCAACTAGCTCTTATAATTAGGACCGGAGAGAGTATATATATATATATATTAAACGATATCTCTATGCAGTATATGTATGTGTAACCTATATATATATATATAGATGATTTTTGTGATTGGAGAAATAGGGCATGTGGTTTCACGGACTCATTTCATGTTGGCGCCATCCATCAGACAAGGATTGGTTCATCATTGAGTGTATTTTTTTTGAATTTGTAAATCACAATCACGTGATGATACTATACATATATAAAGAAAGAAATTGACACTTTTTGCAGGAGGATGAAGTAGGGTTTGGGGTTTGTTATGATATGAGGGTCACGACCTTAGGCTTCGTGACTCTATACGTGAGTATGCGTATGTGTACGTAGCTTATATAGGCGATGGGCCTCTGCTCACCTAATTAATTAAACGCTGCTCCAAACTATTATATGAGCTATATATGCTCATACCAAATTATATTAAAGTTGCTCCTGCACCTACCTAGCAGTATTGTTTATTGTGTTATATACGTCTTGCTCTTCTAGCTAGCTTCAGATACTCAATGTTTCAGAAGCTTTAATTTGTACAGCTTTATTAACTATATATATGTGCGCATATATATTTCCAAAATTACTATAACTAGTTAAATTTGGGTTTTCAAATTTAAAATATTAGCACTATACTTATGAGTACTTATAAATAATGTGATTTATCGAAATGTATATATATGCAATAATTGACAACAATAATTTATGAATAATGACAATATCAACGAATTTTTATTTTTTTAAAAACCATTCAGTCACAAAGGCGCATGGGATACATGCATGTTATATTAAGCTATGAGAAAGTGACCCGATCTAATGATTTTCTAACTAGTTCTGTTTGAAACCTAATAGTGTGTTTCATATAAAAAGTAAAAACTTCTTATAATGGCTATTTAATTAATTATTGAAAACAACTTGACAGGGCCAAGGGAGTCTACAGCAATTCCAAAAGCTGAAGCTGTTAAGCAATACATTGTTTGTGTATATGCGCTCTGAGAATTTGAGAGCTAGCCTGTGATTTTCCTTTTTTGTGACGTTATGATTGTAAAATTAAAATTTAGGCACGCTGATCATAAAATGTATAGAGCGAGCCACTAGTTTTCAGGAATGGCTATACTAAGAAACTGTCAACAAAAATTCAAATTGAATCATTTGAAATGTTTTTCTGATTTAATTAATAAAAAGGTATAGAGATGCAAAAAGTACGATTTCGAAGAAGTCAGTTGAGTTCTCCACAAAAAATGATGGTTTAGGACACGATTAAAAGGAATAATGGATCCTTATCAGTACAGCAACTGCTAAAATGCCGAGTCTTTTGGGACACAGAAGGGTACTAATTAATGTGCCGGATGGAATGCACTAAAATGAGCAGCAAATTTAGGGGTGTGACATAAAGTGAGTCCGTAAACAAAAGGGGAGGTATGTGTGTTCTTATGCAGGCCGATTTGAGCTGTGTGACAGTAGTACTAACGTACAGTGCGGCATAAGGTAGGCACAGATTGAGACATTTCCTGATTTTCATTGACCCTCGGACAGTGTGGCCAGATAAGACATTAATTATCTATGTTCATCCAAACAATCCGGAATTTTACACACTTCCCTTAGTACTGAAAATGAAACCTTAAGCCCCGTTTGGTTGGTTCGCAAGGAAGAATGAGCCCCACGAAAAGGAAAAAGAAACGAAATCATTGTCTTTTTTTTTTAAAAAAAAAAAAAACTGTTTAGATAATTGTATTAAAAACATTATTGTGGAAGTGATGTGACGGTAATAAAAAAATAAAAAGCAAAAACAAAACACACCTACAACTCTTTCAATATTTTAGTTTTTTGAAACTACTTTTTGCTTTTCTTCAACACAACTTACTAAAAACAGGGAAAAGCACTAAAATAAGGTGTTTTATTTTTTTAAAAAAATACTTAATTAAGGCACATTGAAAATTTTTTATCATACTAATACTCACGCCACTGATAGCGTAAGGGGACACACGCCACGTCAGTGGCGTGAACAAAATCAGACCCACAATTGTGAGTCTGATTCAATTAAAAAAAAAATTATATGTCAGTGGCGTGAACAACTGACACCTTTGTGTCAGAAAGTGTCAATGACATGAACCTCTCTCACGCCACTAATGACGTGACCTATCCTTGCGCCATTAAGTACATCACTTTGGTAAAATATTTCCAATCTACTTTAATCTGGTAATTTTTTTTTCTTATTTTGGTCAAAAAGCCCTAAAAACAACTTCCTAAACAAATTTATTATTATTTTTTGTTTTTAACTGTTTTAATAAAACAGAAGCAATTAAGCAAACATGCCCATTTTTTTTTCCTAATAATTTTTATTCATCTCTAGCTACCCCGCCTTAAAGAACGAGTACGAGTGAACGACCCTTCACCTTTCACTCCATCGTCACCCATATCCTTACTAAAATTTGAAGGATCATATTGATGGATTGGGAAAATAAGAACTTTTGAGATATTCTTGATTGATATTTGAATAAAAGAAAATATAAATACACTCTTATAAAGGCAAGCTTAAAGTTCACCCTAAAATTTAATTTAATCATATCGAATCAAAACTTAACTTGTATTTTTCATAACAAAGTCTCTGCTTCTTCTACCTCTGCAAAATCAACATGCTTGTTTTTTTTTTTTCACCTCTTTTTTGCTTCGCCCAGCAATTTGCTACCTTTTGTCCAATTTTTTTTTGCAGCAATGGCATTAAATAGTGCTCCTATGTGAAGCTCCTACGTGTTTTTGCTTATTAAATTGACTGATCCCTTTGCCATTACCACGAAACTCCTCTTGTAGACTCCTCATAGGACCTCATTTTATTAACTAACTAGCTCTAGAACAGCAATCTTGTATAAGCTTACTCTTATGCATATAAAGATTCTCAAATTGACGACATGGTGATTGAAATTTTTCAGAAATCACCTTATTATATTTGAGCCTTGAAACTCAATCTTTAAAATCTGGCATGCCTCTTTACAAGTTTTGCAAATGTGATTGTAGAGAGAAGACTATCAGGCACGGCTTGTGGGAGGAAAAATAAATTTATTATATCTCGCTTCCTATTTTATTTCAAGCGTTGTTGGTCCATATCTGCAAAACCACCCTCAATCAAATCTCAAAGTTATTGGGATCGAAAGAGGGTTTTCATTTTGATCGACCAAAACTCATACTCTATCTAATTCTAAATATAAGATATAGTTAACTTTTTTTTTTAATATTAAAAAAGCTAGATAAATTACTTAATCATATCATATGTATAAGTTAGAAAAAAAAGTTTAGAGAAAAAATGATAAATATAAATATTTTAAAATAATTTAATTAGTTTTCTTCTTTAAAAAAATTAATTTTATTTTATATTTGGGATGGGAGGTATTTTTCTCCGTTGAATACAAGAATCAATGGTTGGTTGACTAACTTTGCTGTCATCATTTACGATAATGGCGAATAGAGTTGTACAAGCCAGAAACTCCTAGACTTTAAAACATAATTCTACCAGGAAGTGGGAGAGGAAAATAAAATAAATGACGCTGCGGTGGTTGTTATATACTCCCTCCGGTTCTAATTATAAGGCATAGTTGACTTTGTTTGGAGAGATTAAGGAAGCTAAATAAGTTACTTAATCACTTTATATGTTGTATATCTTTAGATTATATATTAGTTTATTAGTCAAACTAATTACTTTGAAGAAAAAAATAAAAATAAAAATACTCTAAAGTAATTTAATTAGCTTCCTTAATTTTTCCAAAAAAGTCAACTATGCCTTATAATTAGGACCGGAGGGAGTAATTAAATACTACCTCTGGATTAAATTATAAAATTATTTTTATAATGTAATTTATATTATAAAAGTATTTTTATAATTAGGACCGGAGAAAATATTAAATATTAAACTTAATAATTAAGTCATAATTAAATAAATAATATGAACCATCTCGAGCACGTGTGAGTCTTGAAGCATTAAACAACAATTTATCCATTGTTCTTCATCATCGCCCACCAGTTTTGGTGCCTATGATAGGTACCATTTGTCTATCTGATCTGGACCGTTCAGATCAGATCTAGACGGTCTAGATTTTAATTTTTTTAATTGCTACTTTTTGAATAAGAAAACCATTTTTAAAAAAATGTTAGTTGAGAGATTATCTTTATTTTAGATTTTGTACCCATTAAGATATTTTTTCTAACAAAAATAGAAAGTAAAAAAAATAAGATCTGGACCATCCAGATTTAATCTGGACGGTCTAGAGGAGAGGAGCTCCTCCTACCTATCCTTTGGATAGGTAGGGAAACTCATCCCCTCATCTACCGTCTTCGAATCGCTGTGGAGCTCCAACTTCATACTACGTCCATTTGTCAACCCATAGTAACTTATTTTTAATTTGACTTTTGTAAAAGTAAAATAAGATAAAAGTCATATTGTAAATATAATTTGTGTTTAAATTAACGGTGGCAGAAATGTTTTTTTTTTCTTTCTTACACTAAAGAATGTTTGAATTTTTATTTGAAAAGTTAGTCATGATGGAAAATAACTGAAAAAGACATGAATCTTATTAAATACTATATATATACATAAGTTAGTTAAGATAGAGAATGACTGAAAAAGACATGAATCTTATTGAATACTATATATATAAATTGTACATATTGTGATAATCGAAGAGAAAAAAAATAAATTTAAATTTGAAAAAAGATATCATTAAAAAAATTTAAAAACACTACAGCCTGTAAGTAAATATATTTAATGTACAAAATTATATATAAATTAAAATGCATACAAATGTATATGAATATGTTGATACTAAATAATAATACATTATGAATTATACTACTTATCTCTAATAAGTTGGTCAATGATTCTATTAAAAATATTTTATTTGTGTTGAAGGTAATGTATGAATATTTGAGGGTTAATGTGCAAAAATACATATGTATTTTTATCCGAGGAACGTCAAGTAGCAAGTGCTTTTTTTCGATGTAAAAGTGCACACATGGTTACAAATTACGTGCAAAAATACTGTTTGACCATTAAGTTTGACTTTGACCGTTAAATTTAACTTTTTTTGCTGATTGGACGATGACGTAGCATTTCAAAGATGCAAAAATACACATGTGATTTGTCAAGAAGAACATCCAACAACAATTCTTTTAATTTAATAATTTTATTTAAATTAATACCGGGTGCTAAAAAGATATTTAGGATACTGACCTGTATTGAAAAAATACTTCATAATCTTGAAATATTATTTTAAAATATGAAAAAATATTTTAGGGTACTGACTGGTACTAAAAAGATACTTTAAGAATATTGCCTGGTAAAAAATATATATATTTCATGCTCTTAAAAATTATTTAGAATCTTAAAAAAATATGCTGAAGTATATTTTAGTGCCAGTCAGTACCTTGAAATATTTTTTCATGATCTTAATATAATTTTTCAAGATCATCAAATATTTTTCAGTACCAGTCAGTATCCTTTTAGTACCAATCAATAACTTAAATAGTTTTTTAAGATCCTAAAATAATTTTTCAAGATTATGAAGTATTTTTTCTGTATTAGTCAGTATCCTGAAGTACTTTTTAGTACCAGTCAATACCCTAAAATATTTTTTTCAGTATCAGTCAGTATTCTTTTAATATCAGTCAATACTTGAAATATTTTTTCAAGATCCTAAAATAAGTTTTCAAGATGATGAAGTATTTTTTTCTATATCAGTCAGTATCTTGAAAGTACTTTTTAGTACTAGCCAGTACCTTGAAATATTTTTTTCAGTATCAGTCAGTATCCTTTTAGTACTGGTCAATACCTGAAATATTTTTTCAAGATCCTAAAATAATTTTTCAAGATTATAAAGTATTTTTTTTGTACCAGTCAATTTCCTGAAAGTACTTTTTAGTACCAGTCAGTACCCTAAAATATTTTTTTTAGTATCAATCAGTATCCTTTTAGTACCTGTCAATACTTAAAATATTTTTTCAAGATCCTAAAATAATTTTAATTGAAGTAAAATTATTAAATTAAAAAAATTGGTGTTGGACGCTCTTTTTGACAAATCACATGTGTATTTTTGCATTTTTGAAATGTCGCGTCATCGTCCAATCAGCAAAAAAGTCAAACTTAACGGTTAAAGAGTATTTTTGCACCTAATTTGTAACCACATAGTCACTTTTACACCTAAAAAAAGCACTTGCTACTGAGCGCTCCTCAGAGAAAAAACATATGTGTATTTTTACACCTTATCCCAATATTTGATATGGATAAGTGAATGTTATTAATACCATCACTCATATTTCCTCATTCACCTTAAAAAAAATCCAGTTTGAGAGCATTTCAGTTTGGGAAAATCTACTAATCATTATACCTTATCAAGTGAAGATTGTTGTGAGTGGGAGAAGGAAGCGACCAAATAAGGAAAGGAGAAGAGAGAGGAATGCGACAGTGAGAGTGAAGGTGGGAGGAGAATGAAGGGGAACGATGGTGACAGAAGCTCCAACGATCCGATTTGTGATTCTGCACATCGTCATGCCGCCAAAGTTTGATTTCGTCTCTAAGATCGACAATTCTTGCTTCCCTCTTCTTGCAATTTTCTTCTTACTAGGTGAAACTCCAAGATTTTCTTGCATTCTCTCTTCTTCAACTTGTGGATATGTGAAACCCAGTGGTAGACCCAGGATTTTAGGTTTGTGGGTGCACAATTAATGATAGGATTCGGAGGCAATTTTTTTAAAGGGGAAAATACTTTTTGTGGCAAAAAGAGGACATAAAAAAACAAGAATCAGCAATCCGATCTAACATAAAATTGAACAAACATTACAGCAATGTCCCTTGCAAGAATAACATAGCAAAGCCACCCATCTCCTCTCACATCCCAAAGACGTGAGCTGAAAATCAAAGGGAATCAACATTGTATATTGAATTTTACCTTTAATTTTTTTATTGCATAGGTCAAATGCCATATTTAAAGCCAAGTATGAAACTTGCAAGCACATTGCAAAATATGGAATGCTGGTCTATCAATATATGGACACTAGATAAGATTTGCCCCAACCAACAGACTAAATTCTAATTATATCAAATTATAGAAGGAGGGAACAAGCGATTGCATTAACTCAGTGATAGTTTCACCAAAAATCAAGACTAACCTCATACCTGACTGAAGTGTTGCTGCAGCTTTTCATTTGTGTAATTAATACAAAACTGCTCAAAACTGCAACCAAGGAATTAATATCAGCTTGGGAAAAGCTTAGTCAACAAAGTACCAAAGTGCAAAACACATATCTCGCGCTTGAAGGGTAGGAACAACCATAAACACCTGCCATCAACATCAACAATCACACAACAAGAATTAAACTTCAGGGGGAAAAAAAAAACTCAGCCCAGTTAACTCTAGTTTCTATTCTAGGGTTCTTTAGTGACTAATGTATATTACTAACAAAAGAAGACCAGGCAAAGAGCGGCAGAGGGCCAGGCAGAGAGCGTCGGTGGGGGGGGGGGAGTAGGTGACGAGAGAGAGAGCAGCTTGAGCCTTGAGTGACGACGACAGAGGACATCAAGTAAAGAGCGTCGAAAATTTGGGGGAAAAGGTCAAGAAATTTGGGGGCAGGGAGTGTCGGAAATTTGGAGGAAAAAGTCAGGAAAGACGAGAGAGGGAAATGGAAATTGGAGGGGGGGGGGGGAGGGTCAAAGGAACTTTGGGAGAGTTCGAACCGTGGACCTGTGAGTGAGAGGAGGGATTAGAGTTTTTACCATCTGTACCACCTATACATACTGTAAAAAATTTATTTCAAATTATATATATTTTGTGCGTGCACTTACCCATATTGGAATTGATGTGGGTCCGCCACTGGTGACACCTGAGAAGGACACCCAAGGGCAACTCACTCCTTGCATGCAAGAGACTGGCTCCAATATCAGACCTGTGGCTAAGAAATAGATATATTGAGAAGAAAAGTAACGATTAGATGCGAGGACAGAGATGCGAATTTTTGCCTCGATGCTCAGAAGCCACTTTTTTGGCTTATCTTCAAAAGCTCCTTTTAGCTGAAAGACTCAATAGTCCAGACGCTTTCCCAAACACCATTGAATTCTCCACTGTGCTGTTTTGGGTATCAACGCCCTCCCAAACAGAGCCCACCCACTCCCACCGTCTTCCTCCTAGCTCCTCAAATGTTGCAGGGATTCGAATGGAAACACTCCGTACGCATCTCTTCAAAATAAAGACGTCGATCAATAGATGACAAAGTTCTTTTCGGCCAAGACCTTTCATCTTCT
Organism: Acacia crassicarpa; assembly: GCA_034222035.1. Classification (NCBI taxonomy): domain Eukaryota; kingdom Viridiplantae; phylum Streptophyta; class Magnoliopsida; order Fabales; family Fabaceae; genus Acacia; species Acacia crassicarpa. The sequence goes on from JAWXYG010000003.1 coordinate 1,430,292, forward strand.
GATTTCAGCTTCATCCAATGAATGTTGTCATCTTCTTCAGCTGTGTTGCTTCGTTTTGGCTCCATCTTCTTCAGCTTCTTCTCCTTTGCAAACCCATATTTGAAAAGGTACCCAACTTCGCATACATTCTACATGGCCTGCTCCGCTCTTCTTTCGTCGGCAACATTTAGAGTTAAGATATTAAAAAAGTGTTAGTTAAGATATCATCTTTATTTTAGATCTTCTACCCAAATTTTTTTTTTAAAAAATAAAAAGTAAAAAATATCATAAATCTAGACGGTCCAGATCAGCTATACTATATCCGGTTCCAGGGATGGACCCCTTTGTTTGCGAAATTTTGGAGGGAGCTTATTACCGTATCTAGAACTAGGCTCCACTGCTGTTGGGCTAGACCTCATTTTCTTGTTACGGGTTACGGCCATTTTAGGTCCAGATTCCTCATCCTGATTCTGTCCTCCATTAAGCTTTCTCATCCTCCGATCCACAGCGATGCGCGGGTCCATGGTTGGCCTGGTTACTCTTCCAAATTGTTCTATTGTTCCTTTCCTTCACGTGGTAAAGTTTATTACTCCCATCCTGTTTTTATTCTTACAAGCATTTAGTAATCATTTTGCATAAATTAAAAAAATTAGTTACAAGAATTTATTTAGGAAATTTTATAGATGGATAGGGATTCTTATATTAATAAAATAATACTGCAGACAAAAATATATTATTAAAAAAGTAATATATTATCAAGAAAAATAATAATATCAAAAACCAGTTTCATGAATATATATATATATATATATATATTTTTTTTTTAAAAAAAATAAAGCACTACCTTCTATCATTGATGTAAGATCTTGTTGTAGTGTTCTTTCATATTGAAATTTACAGATTTTATATTAAAAATCGATCAGTCTGAATAGGATTTGATTCTAGTCAGGGCCGTTCGTTCAAACTAGTTAATTATCTCGAGTAGACAAGACATGAGGTTGATTGAAACTTGCATAACCCAAAAATTCTTGTCCATGTATAGTATTAGTTGCTACCTTCAATCCTATACATAAGATATAAAAATGTTGTCCTATATTTTTTTTATGATCGAAAGGGAGTGTTAGTTAGTAATGAGATATTAACATTTCTTAGCTACTTGAAAACGAGGCATATGCGTATGTGCACCGACACTGCTAAACTAATTAAATAATGAAATTGGCACTATTAAATAATTAGATGCTAATGCGATTTGGAATATGAAATAATTCGTAGTATTCATACATTATTTAATAAGGTGGTTTTATATTGTTTAAATCATGAGTTTACGTTATGCAGGAAAAATATGAACGAATTCATGATTTATTTATTTGGCTGATCACATTCATAGCCTTTAAATGAACGAATTCATTATTATTATTATTATTTATGTCATGTAGTCTTTTTATAAACAAATTGACGACATGCATCCCTTTTAAATTTAAATTTAAATTTGAATAAGAGGTTGTGAGCGTGACCTTACGTGGATACGATTAATGCACAATGAACATGCTACGTGAAGGACAACAACATATATTTGATCAAGTCCTGAGATTATAACCATGCACGATTAATCTTAATCGTTCTGAAAGGGACCTGAAAGGGGAAAGGGATATAACGCATAATGATTAATTGCATACAATTTGTGATTGTCAAAAAAAAAAAAAAGTATACATTTGTGAAATTTTAAGGACTTGAAGTGTAAAGACTAAACTACAGATACTAAATCTATATAATCGGTCAAGTTTTTTGTTTTGTTTTGAACAGTCAACGGTCAAGAGTTTCATTATCCTATTTTTTTAAAAAATTTACATTACATAACAGATAGATGAATTGATATAAATAAATTCGATATCAGATAAATTACATGGCATGGTTAATTGGTTATGCATGAAAGTTACCAAGATACAGAGTACTAGTATTATAATAATGTGATATATTTTTTTTTTATACAACGGAAAAAACGAGACTTCAGTACCTTGCTCACGGCTTCAGTTGTTGCGATGGGGGGGGGGGGGGGGGGGGGGGGGGGGGTTATTTATAAATTCGGAACTGGAACAAGGACCCACTGCCAACAACGTTTTGGTGCTGCAAACGATTTAAACTTCCTGTTATTGAACGCAAAGTTCATCGAGCAATCCTGAGAGCCTGAGAACTGGCTTTCCCATGGACTCTCTCCAATCAAGCATATAATATACTGAATTCAGACAAAGTCACATCGTCTGCATTTAGAAACCCAGATACAGGTTAAAGAGGGTGAAGATGGCGGATGGTGGTTGTTGGCCGACGATGGATCTGCTTCGTTCTGAGCCAATGCAACTTGTGCAACTTATCATTCCAACTGAATCAGCTCACCGAGCTATCTCTTACCTTGGAGATCTCGGCCTTTTCCAGTTCAAAGATGTATGCCTTATTCCCTTCTTCCATTTCTCGCTCTGATTTTCTCAATTCAATCTTCTCGTTGCTCTTGTTTTGTTTTGTCTTGCATATCATGTTTGGATTCTGCCTCTCTCTAAACCTGCATTGATCTCCCTATGCAGGCCTGTCACTTAATTTTTGATTGATTTTTCCCCCCCTTTAAATCCGCCGTCTAATTTATTTTCTCGTACTGATACATTTTTTTCATTACAATTTTCCAGCTAAATGCAGAGAAAAGCCCATTCCAACGGACATATGCTGCTCAGGTAAGTTTTATGATCCCTGTGTCTTCCAGGGAGTGCCCTCGTTACTTCTTCAGAAAAGGCATCCACGTATGCATAACCTCCTTGAGGATTTTTTTTGTTGGTGAAATTGAGGACATTAACTTTTATAATTTGGCATCTTAAATTTGCTGTCCTGACGCGATTGCGTTGCAAATTAAGCTGGTGACAACTAAGAGCAGCAGGATCTTAACGAATTTATTAATGCAATATTTTGATGCAGCTAAATCCTATCTCTTGGATATGCCTGCACAAGTTAGTGGCAGCATATCCTACTGTATGATATTTTATGGTAATAATTCATTTTGAGAGTGGAAAGCTGACCAATGTATCATTCAGATTAAAAGGTGTGGGGAAATGGCACGTAAGCTTCGGTTCTTTAGAGAACAAATGACAAAGGCTGGCATAGCACCCTCAAGAAAGTCCGCAGAAGAAACTGAAGTTGATTTGGATAATTTGGAGGTTGTTATGTGCTCTATCGTCATTGCCGTCCTTATTATAAACCCCCGTACTATGTAATGGAACATTTCTTCCTGATCAGGTTAAACTTGCAGAACTTGAAGCTGAGCTACTGGAGATTAATGCGAATAATGAGGAGTTGCAACACACCTACCGTGAGCTATTAGAATATGAACTTGTTCTGCAAAAGGTATGGCTATGCTAACTGCAAAGTCCATCGTTGCTAGCATTGTCTTGTCCTCACTCCTCACCAATCTGATATTCGGTATTTCAGCCAGTAATTGATTATCTGTTGCTTTGTTGGTTATCTCGTTCTCATCAAGAAAAAGTGATAAGTTGTGTACTATGATCTGTACTCCATCTCATTATATACATATTGCCTCTGCAACAACTGCATATACTTATCAGATTAATTATCTGTGCTTGTTCTTTTGTCCTATGTTGAAACAAGGCTAAACAAAATAAAACTTTCTAAAATTCATTTCAGGCTGGTGAATTTTTCTCTTTAGCTAAAAATAGTGCTAAAGCTCACCAAAGAGAGCTTGAAGTCAAAACCACTTTTGAAGGGTCTATTGACAATCCATTATTATTGGAAAAGGTAAAAAAATTTGTTTCAACTGACACATATTCCAGGTTTATTATTTCTCCTTCTGATGGTTCTTAGAAAATTTACATTTTGTAGGAGTTGCCAACAGATCTACCAAAGCAGCTTAAGCTGGGGTTCATCAGTGGTCTTGTTCCTAGAGAAAAATCAATGGCATTTGAGAGAATACTATTTCGTGCTACAAGGGGTAATATGTTTCTAAAGCAAGTTGCGGTTGAGAATCCTGTTCTTGATCCTTTGTCAGCAGAGAAGGTTGATACCAAAATCTTGAATTTTAAATCTGTCTTATTGAACAAGTTCAGTTATATCATTCGCGTGCCTAATTATCATGCTTTCATTCTACTGCCGTTTTTTAGTTGGAAGAAATAGACTTTCATAAATGAAAATTCTGTATGCAATGGAAATTTAGAATAAAACTCTCTTCTTATTTTCAACACACTTTTACTTTCTAAATCCAAATCTTTTTTTGTGTGTGCATTGTATGGAATTTAAAGAATAAACCACACTGTTCACATCCTGGAAATAGCGTGGTTCGTTATAGATTTGATATTTTATATTGACGATTCTTTAAATTGAAAGAACCGAACTTATAAGTCATAACCTGTCTTTTTGCAGATTTATAAAAATGTATTTGTAATATTTTATTCTGGAGAGAGAGCAAAGAGTAAAATTCTGAAAATATGTGATGCTTTTGGAGCAAATCGTTATCCATTCACTGATGATCTGGGTAAGCAATTTCAGATGACTACAGAGGTACGCATAATTTTTCTTCTGGGATTCTGCCTGGCTTGTTATAGTTGAGAAATATACACTCCCAAATCATATACGTTTCTTGATTTACTCTTGTTTAAGGTAGTAATAAAAACTGCTGATTTACCCTTTTTTGGTTTAGACATTTTAGATGATTAATTGTATTGCTTTTTATTCATTTTTATTCATTTACATATTACGAAGAGCTGTTACTCAGGTGTTATTCAGGTTGTTTCACTGAAGAAGTTTTATTGTGTTTATTATCCAATTGTAAAGCCAGACCTTTTGGGTAATAATCTATTTAGAGATCTGATTTTCAATAGAGCATAATAACACTGTGCAATCCATGTTGTCGACTCTACTAGTGGGATAAAGCTGTATTGTTGTTGTATTATCCAATTGTGGTCGTGTTCTCTGGTTGTTTTAGCAAAATTTAAGCCGTCAACCTTTACCTAATGGCTCCTGTTATATTTGGCAAAATCAAGACCATACCTTCATTTTCTTTAAAAGAGACTTCACTGTTGGCGTAAAATCTTAACCTTATGATGTTAGCTTCTTGAAGCTTATGCATGATACTGAACTTTATTGCTTAAGCAATTTTTCTTCATCGGAAATATTTACTGAGCATATGATATTCTCTCTTGTCTGATTGTGGTAAGCCATAAGAAACAGTTACTTCATTATCTGGATTTGTTAGGTGTCTGGAAGACTTTCTGAATTAAAGACTACCATTGAAGTTGGGTTGTTGCACCGCAGTACTCTTTTGCAGACAATTGGTTTTTACTTCGAGCAGCGGAGCCTTCTGGTTTGTTTTACTACTCTCATATAGTGTGTCTAAGGGTTTATCACTGACACACGCAGACGAGTCCCTGTGCTCATGCCTTAGTTCTGTTGTCGAGCTTCTGCAATTAACCTCCATTCCAACTATGAAATTTCTTTGATTTGATGATAGGTGAAGAAACAAAAATCCATTTTCCACACTCTAAATATGCTTAGCATAGATGTAACAAAGAAATGTCTTGTAGCAGAAGGTTGGTCTCCTGTTTTTGCAACCAATAAGGTTTGTTCTTGAACTGCATTTCTGATACAATGTGCATCTGAACCTCTATGTTACTCACATACGTGCCTGCAAAGACTACAATATGTTATTGGCTGGACTATCTAATTAAATTAGATTTAATACTTGGCAGAGTCAAGTTGCATTGCACCGGGCAACTATGGACAGTAACTCACAAGTTGGGGTGATATTTCAAGTCTTACCAACAAAGGAATCACCACCTACATACTTCCAAACGAATAAATTTACTTCTGCTTTTCAAGAAATTGTAGATGCCTATGGGTAAGTCATCTTGAGGACAGATGCTGTCAAATCTCGTCCATTTTTTCTGAAGTGACTTTTGTTATAGAAACCTAAGTATTGAGCCTGTTTAAGTTATTTGGATATAAGCAAGTGGTGAAATAATATATTTTGTGCCATCCATATGATCCCCTGCATCTTTATTCATCTCACTTGTACTAATGTTTTTATGTTGTGATTTTAGCTCCCATCTTAACTGTTTGATGTATTTATGTCTGCGTTGGTTGGTAATATTCAGAGTTGCCAAGTATCGGGAGGCAAACCCTGGTGTATATACAATTATCACCTTTCCATTCCTCTTTGCTGTTATGTTTGGTGATTGGGGGCATGGAATATGCCTATTACTAGCAACTTTATATTTCATAATTAGAGAGAAGAAATTTTCTACTCAGGTACTTTACTCATTTTGATCAGTTTCTGTGCATTTCTGTGAACCAGCACTACTCCTCATTAACTTGGATCAGTTTTACTTGATGCTGTCAATGACAGAAACTTGGAGACATAATAGAAATGACTTTTGGTGGTCGCTATGTTATTATGATGATGGCACTATTCTCAATATACACAGGACTGATATATAATGAGTTTTTCTCTGTCCCATTTGAACTATTTGGGCGATCTTCCTATGGATGCCGTGATCTTTCATGCAGGTGGTTATCAATACAATTTTTTTATTTATATTTTTTTTTATAATGCAAGTAAGCCAAATTCTAAGAGTGTGTTCTCTATTGGCGTCAATTGCAGGGATGCAACCACAGCAGGCTTAATAAAGGTGCGTGGCACTTATCCATTTGGCGTGGATCCTAAATGGCATGGAACACGTAGTGAGTTGCCATTTCTTAACTCGTTGAAAATGAAGATGTCAATCCTATTGGGAGTAGCCCAGATGAATCTTGGAATTATATTAAGCTACTACAATGCCAAGTACTTTGGGAATGACATAAATATCTGGTAATGTGGAAAATTTAGGATTATTATTATTATTATTATTTTCTTTTATAGGTGAATTATTGACCATCTGACTCACCCACCATTTTTCAGGTACCAGTTTGTTCCCCAAATGTTATTCTTAAACAGCTTGTTCGGCTACCTTTCACTCCTCGTGATCGTTAAATGGTGCACAGGATCACAAGCTGACTTGTATCATGTGATGATATACATGTTCTTAAGTCCGACCGATGATCTGGGTGAAAACCAGCTCTTTTTTGGCCAAAAGTTCCTTCAAGTAAATATCAAATACTGATTTGATTAAATTTTGTATTCAGTGATACTTAACAGATGCCACATCTAAGCTGCCCACTGTTTCATTACTAGCTTGTGTTACTATTGTTGGCACTTGTTGCTGTACCGTGGATGTTGTTTCCAAAGCCTTATCTCCTCAAGAAGCAGCATCAAGAAGTATGCCTTGAACTTTCTTTGAATTTCTTGTTTTATTGACATCGTAGTTCCAGACTTCATACTAATTTTTGATACCATTCTTCTTCAGAGGCATCAAGGTCAATCGTACTCTTTGCTTTACAGCAGCGACGACCCTCTTGAAGCCGAGCCACAAATTAATCCCCACGGTCATGATGAGTTTGAGTTCAGCGAGGTTTTTGTACACCAACTTATTCATACAATAGAATTTGTGCTTGGGGCAGTGTCTAATACAGCTTCATACCTACGATTATGGGCTCTCAGGTAGGTGGCTGAAAATATCTTTTGCCAGCTTCTGAACCTTTTTTATCATAATCTGCTATTCAACATGGATCGGGGAGGTTAATGTTTTTTATGCCATTAAATATAGTATATAATGGTTCAATTCGCAGATAATTTTTTATTACTCGCATTTCATGGATGACATCATTACACATTATTAGCATGGATCCGATGGGCTTTCTACTCACAACTTCCAAGTCTTTCGATAGAAAATTTTTCAGGAAAGAATGAACTTGCGAGTAATATTGAAAAATGAGATTTGTACTCTGGTGACCTATGACGGTAATCTCAAAAAAGGTACTTTGGTGACCTCATGAGAAAAATGCAGCGTGATTAGATATGATTAACTTTAATGCTCTGTCGTTGGCCTGTGGAACCTAGACAGTAGACAAATAGGCATTGTATTAATATCAAAATCTTTTGCGGTGGCATTATTGAAATGCCATGGGAATCATGAAATACCGATTATTGTGCGTATCCGCATGCAAACATTACATATATAAAAATTTTAAATTAATTAAAGAAATAAAAGAAAACATGCGCAAACATCCTTGTCAGTAGTCCCTGCCAAAAGCACATCTGTTTTTCATCCTGTCTTAGACCACATATCCTGGCTGCCATAAGCTTAGGTTGGCATGACTAAAAATAACATTCATAAAAGATGGCCCATGGCTTTGATGAAGAAACCCCACTACACTGTTGTCGTGCCTTTGGGGGCAGAATTTCAAAGAAAAATTGATTCTCAGTTCCGGTGTATTTTCAACACCATTCATCTGCATACATCTTCCTTTCATTTCTCTTACATATATCTCATAAGTCATGCTGACTAATTACTCCTTTAATCCTTAATATAATATATATTTATCTAATTTGATTATATTAAGGAAATTAGTTGAGTTAGTTAATATGACATGTATTTTCTAAAATATTCTAACCATTTTTCTTAATTCATTCCCTTTCCTCCTTAATTATTATTGAAGGAGTATTAATAGAGGTAAATTAGAAAAATATTAACAAATATAAAAATTATGTGTTATATTTAGAATTACGATAGACTTCCAAAATATGTTTTATATTAAAGACAGGAGGAGTATTTTGGTAGTGTGCTTCTCTAACTACCTGCAATGGTTCTCAACTAACTACTAACTGAATAATACTCAACGAAGTTAGCTATTAGTTACTTCCTTCTCTGACTCTTCTTAAAACATACTACCTTTGAACTCAGCAAGTTCATATTTCAATTTAATGTTCCTTCTTTCAAGGACTAGTTGACAGCAAATTTAAATGGTTCATCCTACACTATGCCCCCACCTAGTGGGATAATGCTTTGTTGATAACTTGTTGTATTCTATACTATGCATCAGTGTCAACTCATACTCATTCGAGATATTTAGCTTCTGACTTCTATGGATAGCCCTTAAAGGCCATATCTCTTTCCTATTGGAATGGCTTCTCTATCATACTCTTTCATTCTGATTTATTTTCTCTTGGAATTTGTTCTTGTCCAGTCTGGCACATTCAGAGTTGTCAAGTGTGTTCTATGACAAAGTCCTTCTTCTGGCCTGGGGGTGAGTCAAAGTTGCGTTGTTATGTATGTAAGTAGATGTTTGTAAGAAATTAGTTGACATCTTAAAATGTCCTTTTTTTTTTTTGTAACTGACGCAGGTTCAACAACATCATTGTTCTGATCGTTGGCATTATTGTTTTCATAAGCGCCACTGTTGGTGTGCTGCTGGTTATGGAAACTCTCAGTGCTTTCTTGCATGCATTGAGGCTTCACTGGGTGGAGTTCCAGAATAAGTTTTATGAGGGAGATGGTTACAAGTTCAGCCCATTTTCATTTGCTCTACTTAATGAAGAGGATGAAATATAGCTTCCAAATAATAAATAGTCTAAACTCTATAAAGGTGGAAATTTATCATTTGTGCGGTCTTTGTATAGGAAGCTGAATCTCCATACCACACTGATTGTTATTGTGCCACTGTCAATTTTTTGTTGGATATATACGCTTGAAATTTATAGAGTATCAATTTTTAATGTCCACCGGCTCATGGATTTGTAATCAAAAGCCTGCAGTATAAGAGGACAAGGGAATAGATCTCCATGGGCATTGGCCAGTGTCACCGGTAACTGCAATTTGAGGTGTACTACAGTTGTGTTGAAAGTATTTGCTGAAAATCTCTTTAACATTTTTTGCTCGAGGAAAATCTCTTTAAAATTCAAAAATAATGAAATATTAAAAAGTAATACAGAAAAAATATATTGTTTGATATTTCAGAAACGTATTTTATGCTATAGTCCTTTTAAAATTTTATCATTTAGATTCAATTCATTGATCAATAAAACAAATTAATTCAACAGAGATTATTTTCTTATTATTTGATAATAATTTACTTTCCAAAAACTTAATTTAACCTACTTCTTAATTAAATATGTGTATGAAAAAATATGCATATGTGCTAAGTAAATACAAAATATGTTTATTCATTAAATTCCAATTGAATGCTAAGTAAAGACTTGTTCAATTTTATATATATATATATATATATATATATAAAATACAATTATAGGTAGATTTCCTGCCTTGCCAAATGGGTAGGGGAACATACTTTGCCCAGCCCAACCCGGTACTTGGCCTAGCCCGAAGACGCCCAAATAATTTGTCAGCTTATTTTTCAGGGTCGGGCTGGACATTTTTTTTTCCAAGCTTGACGGACATTGCAAGTATTCAAGCCTCATGAACACCCCGGTCTATAACTTAAGACTGAGAAAGCCCTATTGAATAATACTACTCCTTCTGCCTTTAGTATAGAGTTGATCTAAATTCTTAATATAAGAGATATTTTTTTATATTTGTTCATTTTTTTCTAATTTACTGTTATTGACACTCAATCAACAATAATCAAAGAAAAAAGAAAAATAGAAAATTAAAGAAGATGACTAAAGTGTTTTAGAAAATACAATATATGTCAACATAACTAATTTTCTCGATATAATCAAATTGAGTAATTATGTCTTATATTAAAGACCAATAGTTTTAGTTAATAAAAAGGCTAAGACCACGATTTTTTAAATTGACCCTCGGAGCTTTAATATGTTTCAACAAACCGTTTGTAAATAGTTTTATCATATTAAAGCATCATTAGAGTTGCTTAACGGTCACGTGTTTTCCGTAGTGTAAGGTCAGTCTTGGGAGTGCTGCTTCTTAATTCTATACATGCAGGCTATATATAGCATTGAAATATATTTAAAAGCTCACATTAAGTCTTGTATAGGTTTTGGGGCTCTAGAATTTAGAAAGATTACATATAATTTAATTAATTTAAATTCACGATAACATAAATGAAACAAATAAATTGATTAAGCCAGTCAGTTTATATAGTTGAGTTTAAACTTAACCTATTCACTAATTAGATTAGGTTAGAGTAGGTTATATGGTAAACTCCAGATAAAAAGTCTGGTCTATTTTCACCTTTTTCGTCACTTGAAATTGTCATATATTTGTTAAATTTAATGAATTATCAAATTATTTTACTTGTGCCTTCGTTTTTTTTGGGCAATTTCCTGTACCTTTAAATACTACCTATAATTTTTATTTTCTAAAAATATTTCATTAAAATTATATATAGATAATTTTTAATTAAAAATGTATATTTGGAAATAAAAAAGTATGTAATTTTAATACTTTTACTAATTTTTATTATAAAGACATCAATTATCAATTCTAAAAAATCAATAAAATTAGTTAAAAGCATTAAAGTTGTTCTAAAATTTGAGTGATTTTTAATATTATCTTTATTAAACTAACATAAACTTAAATATTACATATATTAGTATCTCTCTCACTACTTTTATTAAATATGGGCAGACATAGAAAATAAATTAAATATACCTTAAAAACTTATAAGTGTTTTCTAAAAATGAGTAAATATTTATTAATTGAACTCTAAATCAAATACCACTCTGATCCTATTTATAAGTTCCATTTTGTCCAAATCGCACATACCAAAGAGAGGTAGTTAGCTCAATGATTATGAGGTGAATTTTTAACTTTACCCTCATTTATGATTGGGTACTTTCAACTTTTTCTTCTCTCTCTATTTTCATTAGCACAATTAATATGGATAAAATTATCACAATTTCATTTATTTGGTCAAAGGAAATTTATAAATAAGATTAAATTTTTTTAGTCAAAAGAGACTTATAAATAGAAACAGAGTAATATAGAGTATAGACATATTTAAAACTGGGAGTAGTAAAAGCGTAACATGTAAAAGGAAAACGGAACTACTTCGGGGTCAATCCAATTGACCAAAAAAAATCTAATTGGCCGCTGACTGGGGTCTATAGTACGAGTTCGCTCGGGCAAACGATTACTCTTTTTCACTTTCAGACATCAGGACGAAGCGAAGGAAGAGAGAAACCAGGCAGAATCGAAATCCGGAGAGCTCGTAGTTGTGGGAGCGACATGGATGAAGATCACAATTACAGTGGCAGTAGCGGCAATAACCTGGAGACTTCCAAGGCTGAGAGATCTGTTTGGCTGATGAAGTGTCCTGTCGCCGTCGCCAAGTCGTGGCAGAATCATCCTCCCTCTCATCCTCAACCTCTCGCCAAGGTCGTCCTCTCCCTCGATCCTCTTCATGCCGACGATCCCTCCGCTCTCCAGGTACTTCTCAATTCCTTTTCAAATTTTATTCCTTTATGCGATATTTCAACTTCTATTTTTTCCCGACTCCGTTCTGCTTCGCTTTCATATTCTTTTTAGAAGGAGAATGATGCTATTTGTTGACTTTATTAGATAGACGCGTTGTTGTGGATGTAAATCATTCGATAAATTTGTGATTTTTCTTGGGAAGTTGTTGTGAATCCCGGTCAACTTCTTCAAAACCCTACTTTGTTGATATGTGAAGAGCGAAACAATCACTGGTGGTGTATTGTTTTTGCTATAAACTATGCTTATTCTGAATTTTACCCAAATCATAAGCGCTTTCAATGTTAGTAGTTGCTTAAATACAGTTATTTAACTGATGAGCATTTATTATTTGCTGTAAAAAAAAAAAAGCCTGATGAGCAAGAGTGTTGTTGATTCATTATTGATGTGAGATAGTCACCCATTTTCTAACTTGTATCATGATTATGTCAGTTCACGATGGAGATGGCTGGCACAGATGCAGTGAATATGCCAAAAACCTATTCTTTAAATATGTTTAAGGATTTTGTTCCCATGTGCGTATTCTCTGAGGCAAACCAAGGTAAGAATTGTAATTTCAGCTTACTGCCATATATACTTTTTATTTCTTGGTAGCAATTTCCAAATCATGCTCCACTGGAGCTACATCATTGAAAATCCATAGTAGTATTATACATCTAACTTATTGGACACAATACGATATCAGCTCAAACAGGGCAGTGTAAAAATTATCTCAGTTGATGTTGAAATTACTCAGTAAAGATACAACCCAGGTTGTATCCTGTTTTAGTAGTTCACTGAGTTTAAGCAATACAGGACAAAGCCATCCATTACAGTTGAAGGGAGCAGTAGTTCTTCTTTTCTGATGTGGCCTAGATGCAAACAAGCAGGATAGGATACTTCTGGATATAGAAAGTTTTCTTTTTGTCTCTTCTAGTCTTCCAGATCATGTGTAATGTTAATAATAGCTGTAGTATACTGAGGTTACATTCTTCAATAATGTCTGACAATTTTGTTGAGAAACTTTGCAAAGGCAAAGTTGAAGTACCTTCAAACTTCATGGGTCACCAATGCTTATATTATGATGTGAAAGATGATCCTAATCAGTAACTGACTAGTATGACAATTATATAATTCAAAATAGATGAAAAGGACTTGCATGTTAGGTGCTTTTGGTTATATCAGTTGTTATAAATAGGCTGGCACCTTGAGTAAGGTAACAACCACTGAGTTCTTGTTAGGCAAGGTTGCGATGGAAGGGAAAGTAGAACATAAATTTGATATGAAGCCCCATGGTGAAAATATTGAAGAGTACGGCAAATTGTGTCGTGAGAGGACAAATAAATCTATGATTAGAAATCGACAAATACAGGTAATTTTTCTTAATTATTATTTGATATTTTTCTTAATTATTATTTGATTGATTCCCCCTTAGGTTGGTTTTTTCTTCTTGCATACATGCAAGATGAAAAATATTGATGATCTTGTTCACTTGATATTATTGGAAGGTTATTGATAATGATCGTGGAGTTCTAATGAGGCCCATGCCTGGAATGGTTGGTCTAGTTTCTACCAATTCAAAGGTACCCATTTTTATACAATATTATATCTGGAACGACATGCTGGTAAATGGCTTTACATCAGGTTCTCACATCACATTGCATAAAATTTGTGGTGTAGAGTATTGAAATTTTATGTTAATGATTTGGGGTTCTTATCAAGTGTTTTTAAGGTTATTGTTATTCAACTTTTGCAGGATAAGAAGAAGACACAACCAGTGAAACAGTCAGATACAAAGAGAACAAGAAGAGATCGTGGAGAGCTGGAGGACATAATGTTCAAGCTATTTGAAAGACAGCCTAATTGGGCCTTGAAGCAGCTTGTCCAAGAGACTGACCAACCAGCTGTATGTCTTTACGCCCTCTCTCTCTTTTCTGGCCCATTTTTTTGGGTAGTGGGGGTATCTTAAAAACAGCTTGTTTGCCTTGATATTCCTTCTCTGGAATTTATTATTTAGGCCAGACTTTGCTGCTGTATTGTGTGGCTATAGGAATTAGGAAATCTGAAAATTAATTTCCATTTTCATATTGAATTACATTTGAGCTTTACATTTAAGAGTCAGTTGCGTTACATATACTGTTCAAGGTAAATTACATTGCTCAGATATCCCTATCACTTGATTCATGGCATCCTGATGCAAAATTTGATCCAACGGGTTTCTGATGATCAATCCATTTGAATGAGCCTTGGGTAACAATTCAACATGGTCTTTATTCATGTATGCAAGTTTCAGGGTCAAATTATGTTAATTAGTGTATGTTCTGAGGATGATTTGCGAATGATCCTGAGTAATTTCTGAATTAGTGCTTGAGTAATTTGACTCGATGTTACTTTTAACTTTTTGGAATGTGGATTTCCCCCCGGTTTTGCAGCAATTCTTGAAGGAGATACTGAATGAATTGTGCGTCTACAATAAAAGGGGTGCGAATCAAGGAACTTATGAGCTTAAGCCCGAATACAAGAAATCTGTTGTTGAAGAAGATACAGGTGCTGAATAAGTATACGTTGCTCCTCATGTTCCAGTACCCCCTCCTTCCAAAATAAAATATAAAGTTCAGAGTAAACACCTTTATGGTCAGTAGATTGGGGAAGGGGGTAATCAGGGCAGCCGAATAAGTGGTAAATTATGTATCTCTGGTTTACTCGGAAGCACATAAGGTGCTTCTCTCTTATGTGCTTCTTACATGCTTGTCCCTCTAATTAGAAGGACAACCAATTTTTTTTAATTTTTTTTAATTTTTTATATATTTAGACTAAATTATATACTGCTTTCTGAAAAAAAAAAATTAGCGCCCAATATCTCAAATTAATTAGTTTCCAGTTCTACATTCAGAAATATGTCTTGCAACACCAGTATAGTGGAAACTAATTAATTTGAGATATTGGGGGCTAAAAAAAATTTCAGAAAGCAGTATATAATTTAATCTAAATATATAGAATATATAAAAAATTTTAAAAAAATTGTTTGTTCCTCTAATTAGAGGGAGAAGCATGTAAGAAGCATATAAGGGAGAAGCACCTAATGTGAACCCGGTTTACTCAGCCTACCATATTTTTCATTTTCTTTTTTTAAGCATCTTTCCAACCTTAAAGAAGATGCTCATGTGAGTTGTATACTCTGTGAAAGGATTTTAAGGGAGCGAGAAAATATTTACGGGTAATTGTGCTTGGTTACATCGTTGGGCAAGGCTGGGGACAATGTCTTAATCTCTGGCGCCCATTCTCCATTCTCCAGTCTCCTAAATGTGTATGCAAGTTATTGCCATCTGCATTTGCACCAAATGAATGCCCTTGGTATGAGTGAGGCCACCAAACAGAAATCAACGACACAAAAGTTGTCTTTGATAATGGAGACACTAGAAGAGATTACGGAGGTCTGGTCTTTTTGGGTTAGTGGTAACAAAAGTAATTTATTTTTAATCTAATTTTTGTATAAGTAAAATATCACTCTGGTCCTATTTATAAGTTTCTTTTGACCAAATCACACTGATGACTTCCTATTTTTAATTGATTTGTGATATATTTTGATATATTTAGGAAGTCATCAATGCTAAATTAAAGAGATTTTATTAAGATTTTAAGAGAAATCAATTTGGATACATCATTTGTGGGATTCCAATTTGAAATAGGAGTTTTTGAGTTCATGAAATAAATAAGAGAATAGGAAATTTTTTAAGAATAAAAAAATAAAAATAAGAATTCAGTTCTTTTTATATAGTTTCTTTGTTTGTGTGCAAAATCAGGGCAGCAAAAAGAGTAATTATTTGATTTGGTTCCAATTCATTGTTTTGGATGGGGGAATTGATCCGTGGGAACCACACAAAAAAAGGAATGAAGCAGATCACAATCAGGGAATTAAACAAGGAGAAATCAATTAATTTGTTTCCAATTCAATGGTGTGGAAACGTGGGAGAATTGAAGGCAAATTGTTGCACGCGGCCCAAGAGACATGAAAGCAAATGTCTATATATTAAAGAGATGCATATCAGCACAAGAAGACACGGAGAAAAAAGTGGAAATTTTAGCGTGAAATCTTGCTGAGCAGCGAACGACAATTTCAAGAGAGCAGCACGCGCAAAGAAATAGGACAGCACAGTGAAGGAAGAAATTGGAGCTTGAGATTTTGCTGGAGACGAAAAGAAGAAGGAGAGCGTGATATCAATTTAAGAAGCAGGGTTGTTCTGGGAGCTCTTCCTTCTTCTGCTTCTTCTCTTTCTTTTGGAACTTGAATTTCTTATGTTTGTTATGGATTTTCTTATAGCCATGTGTGGCTAATTTTTCTTTTCAACTTAGAGAACCTATGAACGTTTGAGTTTTAGAGATTATTCCCACTTTTTAGTTTTACTTAATTTTATTCAGTTTATTTAATCTCGTGTTTATCTCTATTACTTAGTGAGTGTGAAAAGACCTTCCTTACAAAACATTAATTAACCTTAATTTACAATCCACCACTTCATTATAACAAACACTAAAATAACATACCATATAAAATTAAACTTTTAGTTCAGTAGCAAACTCTCAGATATTCCAAAACAGCTAAAACAGTATTTTTAAAACATGTGGGCCCTATAATGGCAATATAGAGATCATTACAACACCATTACCCAAAAGAGGCTTACAAGGTTCTCTACAATTATGCCTCTGGTTGCTTCCCTTTGCTACTAATGGTATTAGAAACCTCGCCTGAAAAATATTAATATTAACGGGGTGAGACATTAAGTCCCAGTAACCAAAATTAATTTATAAAATATGCAGGAAAGGATTGCAAGTCAGAGAAACGGGATTGTTAACAAAATAATAATAACAACTTCAATAATCAATTAACCATCCTCACATTTACCATCCTGCTCCTCCTTATTTCCTCGTGGACATGGATCAGCCCATCAGTGTTAGTAACCTGGCCAAGGTTAACTATCACCTCAAAGAAACTGTTCCCTCCCGTGTCACCACCAATATACCGTAACAGGGAGGTGTCCGCCCAAAACACTCAACTCAAATCCGGGCCAGGAATAAGAGTGAACCAATGGGCACAAATTCTCCCTCAGTCTCTTCCACACTTCCCAACAAATTTCAAAATTAATAACAATATGAAATCATAATTATCAAAACATAGTACGACATACTACCCCATACAAAACATCTTACAACAATTATCACAACAATCACCATTACAATAATTCCAATAACAAAATTCACTCACATATATTCATACAGATTAGAAAATACACTGCTTCTCTAAATTAGCAACATACTCACATAAACACACAATTTCAAAACACAAGTTACTAGTATTTATGAAAATAAGATTTAGTAAACACCTTACATTCCAAAACATGCATATAAAATAAATTAACCCCGGTTACCTCAACTCCAGGCCAAACCTTATCTTGAGAAATAAAACTCGATTAATCACCGGTCACAGGTAAACTCTACATTATCACAAATATAACTTATATAACTCAAAATACACAAATAATAATAATAATAATAAATTTTTGTTATAAAACTGAAAATAACCATTTTATCCTTTAAATTTCCAAAACCAAACCGATCAAAACTTCAATAATATCTCCATTAACCCAAAATAAATTATTTATACATCTTTTAATTGGTAGAAATATAAAGTAAGATGTAAATCCTAAATCTCTTAAATAGAAAAATTAATTTAAATTCTTGCAACAACATTTCAATAAAACTAAACCGGTCAAAACTAGTTATTAAATACTATATACATATATACAGTCTTCTATTGTTAAAACTCAAAACTTTTCCAAAATCATAACCTCAAAATTTTCACTAATCAACATGATATTACTTTCATTGAAAAGAGAAAAATATTTAGAACAACTTTCATAAAGAAAGTTCATTGAAAAGAAGTTAATTTAGCTACTAAAATTATCTTATAAGATAAATAACATACCTCAAAAGACCCAAATATTATATCCACCTTCTTCTCTTTCTTTCTCTTCCGTACTTTCACTCTCTCTCGGCGCGCACACACACACAAAGCCTTCATACATATATATAAATCCATACCACCGTCTCATGGTGGTTTTATTATTATTCTATTATATTTTTATTAATATTTTAATACCCCCCACGAGAATCACGTCTGTCCCTTTTTTTTTTTTTTTTTTTTTTCTCCCTTCTTTTCTCGCCTGCCTCATGTCTCTTTCTTTTTTTTTTTAAATTTCTTTTTAAAATGGGCAAACTGCGACAAAGGCCCAAACTTTATTTAATATTACAATAATTACCTATAATTATTTTATAATTACATTTAAATCTTAGAAATAAAAATTAGGATGTTACAGAGTGGCCACCATTAAGCATGTTTTGGGGATTTAGGGTTGAACTTGGAAGAGGGAATCCTAAATTGACCTTGGGAATAAATAATGTGGAATTAGGTTTAAAGTTAAAGTGAAGTTAGGTTTTAATCTAATTTGCTTCTAGGATAGGAATATACCTAGAAGCTCCACATAATTAAATTAGGGTGAGTCCGATTTAAAAAGCATCTTATTTAGTTTTGTGAGGCATCACATAATTGATTAAGATAGATAGATAAATGGACCGAAAGACATTTATAGACATTAGTACTCTAGATTAGCTGTTTAGGTTAAGTCAAAATTAATTTAATGGGGATAAAATCTAAAAATACCAAACAAGGGATTAGTGACTCTAGGTTGTACTTTTTAATATTGGAATTTGCTCTTTTGTGAAAAGTCTGCTACTATTAGTTCTTATTCTTTTTCTCTTTGAAAACAATTCTGGCTTGCTCAACTTAAACGAAACAATGAGATTTAATATCTAAACGCTAGTTTGATTGAGTTCTCGTGGGAACGATACTTTTCTCATCACTCTATTACTTGATACGGCCCCCGTATACTTGCGGAGTCTTAAGTTTTATGTAACATCCTAATTTTTAATTTTAGGATTTAAGTATAATTATAAAATTCATTATTAGAATTTAAGGTATATTTTCCATGAAGTAAGAACAAATAATTAGGGAATAAATTGGGACATAAATATTTTAGATATAATATTTTAAAGCCAAAAGAAAATCTCTAAAAGGTAGTAAGGAATTGTTTATAACATTTATTCAATGTTTGCAATTACATAAACAAAGGACCTAATTACAAATAATAATCTTGAAAAGGATCAAGTGGGTTACTTTTGTAAGTAGTCCTACAACACAAATTCATCAACTCATGAATAGAATATAACCAAATTACCTGTAATTTAAAGTCTAACCCATATATCTTCATTAACCAGAACCTATGCAACGGCCTATTCCTAAAATACCCAACCCCATTAAGTGATTCATCAGCCCATGCGTACAGAACCATACGGCCCAATATTAAACCCATTCCCTAATCAGATGCTCCCTCTATAACTTTAACGTTGAGCCAAAAACACTTCAGTGATCTTGTTGCCAACGAACCAGGCACAAGAACTCCTCCGGTTAGGACTCAACTGGAACACAGAAACCAAGTTAACGAAATCTGCTCACACTCTTCCTCACTGCAATACGAAAACCTGTCGGTGGGAGGCAACACCAGCTTTTTCCCAGATGAATTCACTCAACACCGGAAATGCAGTGAAAGGAAGGAAAGGAACCCAGCGCCGCCACGCAACGTCTGTCCCTCGAGCCCAGCGATAACCGTTGAATCATCCTTCTCGGACCGGTACCCTTTATTCTTTATATAGTCAAGGTTATCTAGCCTTCATCCATACACGGAGCTTCAGGCAGAAACTGAAACGCAAAGAGAGAGAGAGAGAGAGTCCGAGAAGTGTGATAAAGAGAGGGAAAGCATTGGTGGTCTGTGTGTGTGCCCTGTTTTAGATCAAGAAAAGCAGAGTGAGGCCGAGAGTTTGAGAGGGTCAGCTGCGATCATATTCCCTCTATCAAGGCATTCCAAAAAAAAACAGAGGTAACCTTGAGTTTCCTTTCTTTTTATTCCATGATAAGCACGTTGCACACATCTATGTTAATATATATAGCGTTGCTGTCACCGTTACACACTTAGAGAAAAATAAAAGAGAAATAGAACCTTGCTGATGTGTGTATAATCACTGTATAAAAAGGAATGAGAAGCCTTTATTTGCTGTCATAGTTATATAACCATATAGAAACCGAAACGTGGCTGATATATTTATGCTATTAGAGATCATGGAAAAAGTTACTGTTCATACTAAATACACGTTGCCTTTGGGATGGAATGTGAGGAACTCACTACTATATATAACTGCATATATAAAGTAAAAGAGAAGGAAAACACTATTGAAGCCTTTAGATATATTGCTATCATGTATGAAGGATATAGTGTTAGCTTGCTGTGCATGAAATGCTGTACTGAAGAAAACGGAAAGTTGTCATTATGAAATCGAAACCAGTGCTGCTACTGGAACAATCATTTTGAGTAAGGTAAAAACTAGAGCAAATGAACTCATTTAAATCTGAAATTTTGTGGACATATAGTCCACATAACAATCTTCACATCAAGCTTTGAATCACCTTAAACCGAGGTCTGTAGCTCAAGTTATGATTTTTCAAAGTTGAGTCAAAAATCTGGGAAAATTCCTGGTATGTTTCTGGTGTCAGTGGATGGCGTTGGATTTCGAACTGACTAAACAAAATCATAAAATTGTGAGATTTTCCAGTTGAATAGTAGACACATAGAGGTTTAATTTGATATGTAATTCGTCGAATTCCGATAAGAATCGAGGGAGATATAATTTTCCAAAGTTTAGCCAAAATCTGAAACGTTTTTCTGTAACTTTTGGTGAACAGCGATTTTTGAGCTTGATTTTGAAATGACAAACATTTGAGTTTAATCTTGAAATTTTTACTGTAAATAGTATACATCTGGACCTTTCCAACTAGCCAAAGAACACCTAAAACGGAAGTCTACAACTTTAGTTATAATTTTTGGAAGTTAAGTCACAATTTTGGAGGGTAGTTTTAAGTATTTAGATCTTCTTGAGAGCAACTCTGGGGTAGTATGAAAATATATATATTGCCTATATACTAGGGAGTAACAGGTAACTCTGGATATTCTTCCATATACTTGTGAATTGTATGTGATTGTGAGTAACTATCTTTTATTTAAAATTAAAGGACTGAATTATATGTATATGTGTATGTATTGTAAATTGATATTTATATGAATTGAAGCATGAATTATTGTACCTTGAAATTTAATTATCTTATTGGTGATTTAATATATGTATTGCATGGCGGATGCATATGTGATGGGTTGGAGTAAGGAGGGACTTGTATGTTGTGATCTTTTACCACGTGGTATGTCATCACTCGGTGCACAGTGGATGACACTTGTCAGGGCCCCTTCTTCCATGCTTTTCCTTTGGCCGGGAGTTGCATTGGAGCTGTGGGACATGTATGGGACACCTCCTTAGCCGTATTCTTTTAAGGAGGGGAGCCATAGTCCATACTTAAGCTCTATACCTTTGGCCGGGTATATCTTAAGTTTTGGTGAGCTTGTGACAGTCCAGTCAAATGGATGAGTTGCTATTGGACTATGTGTTAGCCTATGGCTCCGGTCAGCAGTTGAGGATGGACGATGATATAAGGGAGGCTGCATAATGCATATTGTATAATTGTACGGTTTACATTGACATAGTGATAACTAATGTTGCATGAAAGTATGGTATATACAAATATACGTGTAATCAGCCCTTACTTTTTGTCATATGTGATTTGCTTGTGTACGGTAGAAACTTTCAGTAGTTACTGGGATGTCAAATCTCACTCTATATTACCAATTTTCAGGTGATGGTTTTAGTAGGGGGCAAGGGAAGGATCATATGGAGTGAGCCTTGAAGGGTCGGTTGTGCTCCTAGAGCCTATGTTATGATGTTTTATTTGCCATGACTTCAAAACTTCCGCTTTGTATTTTATTATGAAATATTTTGAAAATTTATGATGACTCAAAAACATATTTTGATTCGAATCAGTTATGTATTTTAAGGATTTGGGATGTTGAACATCTATGTTGGTGATATTCCAAGTGTTTTGGCTAAGGTTTTAGGTGTCGGATTTTGGGTTGTTACATTTTACCTATCACACACATACCAAGGAGAGGCAGATAGCTCGATTATGGGGTAAATTTTCATCTTTACCTTCATTTATGATTGGGTATCTTTTAACTTTTTCTTCTCTCTCTATTTTTATTTTATTGGTATAAATATGGACAAAATTGTCGCAAGTTCATTTATTTGGTTAAAAGGGACTTATAAATAGGACCAAATAATTTTGGTGAAAAGAGACTTATAAATAGGACCAGAGTGGTAGAATAAAAAATAGATTGTAAATATGATTTGTGTTTGGATTAATGGTTGTAAAAGAGATTTTTTTCTAAAATGAATTTTCTTTGAATTATCAATATAAACTTAGGGATAGGATATTGTTACAACTTTTTTTTGTTACAACCAATGTTACTACCACTTTTCTACCGTTAGATCAGAATCTTAATAGGAGAGAGAAATTATATAGGTAAATGAGATTCTAATCTAATGGTGGAAAAGTGGTAGTAACATTGGTTGTAACAAAAAAAGGTTGTAACAATATCCTATCCCATAAACTTAATAGGAATAGTAGTTTGAGCCGTGCACTGTTCACTACCTCACAAAACACTATTCAATTCAACAGTGATGGCTCAACAGTGTGGCGTGTTCGGCTTCGTGCACTGTTACTAATGCCAGCATGTTGGTTTTCAGTTTTGAAATTCCCTCCTTCCATGTGTTCTCTCTTTCAATTCAAGTTTGCATCCTCTCCCTTTCATTTCTCATCTCTCTCCTTTTACTTCATTTTCTCACCTGCTATTTTGGATTTGCAAAAGCTGTCCTTTGCTTAAACATTCTCCGATTTCCTTCTTCCTCTGAGCAAAGTCGAAGATGAGAACATCTATCTTAGCGAGGTCAAAGATCGGGCCATTTGAGCTCGAAGATCGGGAGGGAAGACAAGTTGAGAGTGAGATTTAAGCTTTTCGCTCTTTGCTCTGCCATCCATCTAATTCACTCGATTGATTTTTTGCGGATATTCATAACAGTTCTAGCGGACGCCGCCACTGAATCTGCTAAATACATTTTTCCTAAAAGATTTGAAAGCCGGACTCTTGAAGAAGCTCCGATGGCAGGTATTATAAATTATTGATTTTCATCGTTAAGTATGAAATTGTTCTAATTCACTTGAGTTGTTCTTATTGCTCCGTTTCCCGTTGTGCGAATTATTTGTGGCTTCGCTGTAGTTCCGGACCTTGAGACTGTGAAGTTCAAAGTTCTTATGCGGGACTCGTACGAGATCAGGGAAATTGAGGTATATATAGGTTGCAACTATATTTTCTGGAAATAACTTGACTAAGGAAAATGTTTTAGCTAGAAAGCGAGTACCTAACATATTTAGAAAGATGGCTGCCCATGATATGTGCCTTTAGGATGAAGTAAATCTTCATTGAATTTGATTTTCTTCCTTCTAGAACGGGCTCGTACATGTTCTGCAGTACCCCCAACATTTTAAGGAGAGGGTGGTGCATGAAAGGGGAAATAAAAATGGGAGAAATAAAAAGAAAAGAAATAAAACTTAGGTGGTGCACGAAAAGGATTTGGAGTTCAGTTGAGCTTCCTTGCTATATACTTGTATATATATACCATGCAAGGATCAAAACTCCCATGTGCTTTTGGGAAGAGCGGCTTTGACTTCTATGGTTCCTACTAGTCCTTTAATATCCCAGCTGAGTATCTTTTTGGCTAGGTAATTTTTAGTTCCAGAACTGAACTCTAATTATGTTATTGCTTTTGGTCACCACACCTCTTTGTTTTTTCGAGTCACATCACTTACACCCGCCCAATTGTTACTCTCCTCATTGCTAGTAACTGACTTCTTACACATTCACTATTGGGAAGTGAAACTTTTGTACGTGTAAGTGATGTACAAATATTTTTGTTCTTTTTCCTTCCTGTTTTAAAATGAGTAACGGGATTATGCTGCTGTTCTGATAGTAGAATACAAAGAGGGAGAAAATGGAGATGACAACGCCTGTTTTTACACGCAAGAATGAGACTGATGGGGTTAAAATGGATATGACAACACCTGTGTTGACAACAAGGGTACTGTTCTTTTCCATGGAACTTGTGTAATTGCAATCTTTATCTTTACTTTTATACTTCTCATACGATGCCTGAGGCTATCAGTAATTTGAGTTATTTTGTATAATAAAAATGACCATATCTTTTTGGACATAAAAGTGAAAACAATGGCAAGCAGCTTAACAGCCAAAACTGACAAACCCTTGCAGAGAGCATGGAGACTGAAATGCAACTGAACATAAACGATTGGACCTGACTTATTCTGGAAATCCCTGTATCAGGAATTTCTTGTATCCCTGTCATAGATCTTCTGTTTGGTTCTATATTGATTGTTTGTGTTTGTGTTTGTGTTGACAAGAGGTTCCTATTAGTTCCTAAAATATAACTGGGAATAAACTGTTCCATCCATCATTTGCTCCATGGACCTATGTCTTTTATGCTATTAAGAATTTAATGAAAAATGATAACATAACTTGATGCCATGCAAATCATCTTATTCATTCAGAAAACTGTGTACATATAGGCACAACAATCCTAGTATCTTATCTCCTAGTAGGATTTTGTCAAGATTACAGAAATAATAAAGAGTTGGCTACATGGATCATTGGTACCTAGGAGTATTTCACAAAGAGCTTATCGACTTTCTTTTTTGGGCGCTACATGCTTTTCTCTATTCTCCTTGTACTTGCAGTATGGGGTAAGTTCTCTTTTTTGATCTATAGTCATATTATTTCATTAATGTTTACATGTCTGACTGTTTTTACTGATTTTTGTACCATTGCAGAAACCAAGAGCATGGAATTTGCAAGCCTTGAAAATATACCTCCAGTCAATAGTTGGAACAAAGGATTTTATATACTTAATACACTCTATTTCATTCATTACTTAACATCTCTGCCTTAGATGTGAGTAGCCATTGTTTCTTGGATTTTTGTTTGTTACTTGGCATATTTTTGTTGTTGTCATCAATACTTTGGTTTTTCATCTCACTTTGTTGTCTTGACCTTTTTAAATTTCTTTTCAAATTTTTGTTGTAGTTGCTTTGATCCCCATATTATGTCAGGCATTGGAGCATATTGCCAAGTTCCTTGGACGTAATTTCAGCTGATCCACTCTGTACAGGTGAAATTTAATATACTTTGATTATGTAAATATTTGTTTTTTTTTTTGGTCTCATGAACTAACACGACTTTATTTTTGAACTAGCATGACTTTCTTCACTTATTATTTGTGTAGTTGAGTTGCCAGATCAGGATGTATTGTAGAGTTAGAGACTAGCGACTTCACTTGCCCCATACACTTTATCTCATATAAGTTTTTTACTCTGTTTTATATTGTTTAAACAGAAAAGTTGTGTACTTATAGTTTTTTTATCCTGTTAAAATAGTGTTGATTTTAAAGTTCAAGCAATTATCTGTTAATGAAAAAAAAAAAAAGACAGCAAGAATATGAAATTGATGTTTTCAGTTTTCAAACAAGGACCTCCAACAATCAACATAATTGGCTTTTTGTTCTTTCCAAATCTTATTAGTAGTATGTAATAAAAATGTTATTGCTAGAAGGTAGAAATTTGTTCTCATCAAGCATAAGGCTCCTCACGTCCGTTAGGCCTCAGAGTTTTAATTCTTCTGCCTCAGCATGTAGTATCTAGGGGAAATCTACTCCCTGCCATTATATTTTTGTTATCAGACATTGCTGAATGTAAGATTTCACTTGGTCATGTTGATAGGCATAATGCTGTTAAGAAAGTCAATTTAAATCTTACTGTATATAAGTTCATTAAGAAGCTTGATTTCTGGTAGTCAAATCTTTGTATTGTCCATTGGATATTGTTGTAGTTAAAACATCCAATTTGAACTTAGGAAATTCGTAGCTAGGCTAACAATTGGACCAAAGTAACTTAATCTAATTTTCAAAGTTATAGGTGTGCAATTTGTCTCCAATGAATATGTATTTGCTATTAGTCCTTTACTAGGAGGATTGTTCTATATATATTGTTTAAGAAATATAATAATAGTTCATATCTAACTTTAGAAACATTCACAAAATGTTAACGTTGAATAATCTTTAAACAGGAGTCATGTTGAACTGAGAAGATAACACGTTCTTATATATTCCCGCCATTGCAATCCATTTTTTTTGCATCTTCATGCAATATATAAGCAAATCCATTCTTTACATTGGTGCATGTTTGCAGGTTTGAGCATACCTATTGTCAAATGTATCAGTCAATGGCTTAATTGAACTGTCAGATGAAGAAGTTATAAATGGGGTACTGGAGTTTTCTTGATTACAATCTACATATTTCTTTAGTTTCAAATGGTTGGTACTTAAGTGCATGTTTGAGAAGGTAATGCCACTACTTTAGTACATTAATTTGGTTTCAAATCTCAACTACCATTCTGTTGCTTCACTCGGGGAGCAGGGAAGGGCTTAGTTTCTTCATTGACATACTGATTCCCCCTATTATGTTCTCATATGAGGCACAGCGTATGGTACCCACTTACATATATTCCTGGATCATTGATCAGCAGTCAAGCTTTAGTTCCAACGTTTTGCAGAAAGTGGACTCTAATATTTTGTATTTCAATTTGGCAATTTTTACTTCTTCTTCCTGTAGTTATTTTTTAGATCAACAATGGCTTTAAATTATTTTCATAAGCTTATATGTCATGTACTTTCCTGCTCTTGAATACCAGGTTGATTTGAAAATAAATAATAGCCTATTTGTGCTACGATTATGATACTGCATCAAACAACTGGAATAGTTTCTACTCCAAAAATTTATGAGCCTTTAGCAAACTTCCATTATAGGTGTCTTTTAGTTTGTATGGTTCATTTCATAAACAATTATCAATCTCCATGCTTTCATCTATAGTGTATAGATGAATGCTACCTAACAGAAAATCTTTAGAGTGCCAAGTAGCTATACTGCTTAACTTGGATACGTGAGAAGAAGTTTTACATCTTACTCATTTACATATGATTTCATGATAGAGTGGAGCTTTATGTTTTTGCAATTTTGACAGGTACCAATATGGTTTACTTATGACTTTCTACCTCATGAGAAGACTAATGTCAATTAGCTTTGTATAGGTGATTCCTATGGCTATGCACAAAAGTGATGCACTTTCCTTTTTATTTTAGGACATTCGTTGGATGACCAAGTAGCTTCATGCTTGTCCTTTAATGAAAATCATGAGTTTTATCGGCCACAAGTGATTTGTGCCGTTGATTTATAGATCTTGGAAAGTTGCATGTATTGTCATAACTGAAGTTGCATTACATTTTATTTGAATGTTTTATGCTTAGATTACTTCTTGGATCTCAATGGTTTCATTTCCTTCACCCGAATCTTTTTCCTTTTAGTTAGTGGTTGTATTTTTGGGTTTAATGCAGATTTATGTATTGAGGGTGTGGTCTGTCACCATGTTCAAGGAATTTGACCTTATTACAAGAGTACTATAATATGTTCGATGATTGCAGCAGTCTTCTTTTTTTTTTTAAAAAAAAAATGTTAGGCCTATCTGAAATGTTCTAATCAGGCATACATCAAAGAGGCTTATATGACATTTAATTATACACTTACATGACTTTCATGCATAATTCAATGGTTTAGGTCCTATAACCATGACAATTGTCCAACATTTTGATTTACACTCAGTTACTAACATTTTGTCTTTGTGTTATAAATGCTCTTTGTGTTCTTCCCACCTTATAAACCATGTCATGGAACTCTCTTTTTCAACCTTACCATTTGTAGATAGATCTTTAGAAATGTATAGCAACATAACTGAAATTTTGTCTAATCACCTCATATTTAGGAATATGTGTGTAGAAAATGGCTAGAATATATAGAAATGTATATTTAGAAATGTCGTTTACAGAGGTTACTCGACATGTAAGAGCACAACCTTTTGCAGTACATGTTGTGTAGATGCCTCTCACACAACATGCGCCTTGGGAGGAGGGGGGAGTTCATGCTTGAGATATTCAAAGGAATTTTAGTTGGACTATTGTATGTAAAAATAGACTATTTGACTGATAAAATATATTGATGTAAGTTCACATGACACCATAGCTTACATTGATAGCCATTATTTTCAATTAAAGGCCAATAATGTGTATCAACTTTTTGGCAATGATGAATTAAGCTCATCATTTAATTGCTCGAGCAGAACACTTATAAAATATTTCTTTGAAGTAACATTAAATTAGCAAGAACAATCTTCTGGACCATCATCATTCTTTTCATCATATGACATTTTCCTTTCAATTGGATGTTAACATAATCATACCGATTGGCATTTAATACATCTTAATAATGTGGCAAACCTTAAAATTGATATATCTATTAAATTGTTGTATAGTTATTTATCTTTAAACTTGAAGTGATACTTTCTTTACAACTCTCTCTCTTTCAAAATTACAAGAATTACTAAGCCTTGAAAAATGGGAGCAAGGAATAATTTCTTTACACTTTAATTGTACACCTATACTCTGTAGTGGTAGCTCTTGATGGTTATTAAAGTACCAAAGCATGTACACTCTTTGTCTATCTTCCTTGAGCATGTAATATTTTGATAAAACCTTTGGATAACTTTGATATTTTTAAGTGAAAAGGCAGCAAAACTTCTCTACTGTCTCAGAGAAATAGGCTGAGTTATGAAACAACTGCAGAAATGGATAAAAAAAACTTACTTTTACTAGATAAAAATGCAAAAGAAACAGATGGAACAATAGCCTAGACCTAGAAGTTTGTTGATTATAAATATGATTAATGCAGATTAGCCTGGACCTAGAAGTGGTTAGATGCTTCTTTCCTTCCAGGTACGATGATCAGTGAAATCTGTTTGTGTTGATTTCTGCATCATTTTACCAAAGATAAGGCTATAAACAACACATCTTATTATGGGTTCTATTTTTTTATGTACCTTCACTAACTGTGGGAAATGTCACAACAGGTTCTCATTTGGTGTTCTTCTTTCTCAACCTAGTGTCACATAATTGCCTGCGAAATTAGATTGGTAATGCATAACTTGTGTTGTTCATCAAGGGAACTCGTAGAAACCGATTTTGACTGTTGTAGACAAATAGGGGGTGATAGCAAGAGAAATATAATTTCAGCACACACTCGTAGACTCTTATGCCAATGCAATTCTATTCGTAGTTCCTACAATAAGTTACAATAACTCTTTAGTTGTTTTTTTAAAAAAATCGTTTTTTCAATTTTAATCAATTAAAATATGGCCATGTTGGAGCAAAGGTTTTTTCGTTAATCATGATAGCTTTATCTGCCAAATCCTTAAAATCAGGTGGAGTAGGTACCTTTTCCTGATTTCCTTGAACACATTAAATGCAGCCTCATCAGGTGGTCAATGTTTTTTTTTTCTTTCTAATTTCTCGTTTTAAATGCAGCCCTATCTCTATGTAGTAGGAAATAGGCATATGTTTTGATACTGTGGACTAAGTAACTTAGAAACGAGGTTTGCTTAGATTTATGAGGGCTGTTCAAGGTGTGGAATTAAACAAAAAGTTGAGGAAGGCATGGTTTCATGTGACAACAATTATTGTAAGGGCAAACCAATTTCAATCCAATCAAAGGATGGTGATAAAAATGGGTTTAGTTGCGATCATTTATGATTAATGTTTGTATAAGGTATAGTTGACCTAAATGTCTTTTTAAATAGGTTTAAGTTGAATTACCTTATTGATGATCAGTCTAAATTTTTTTCATTTTTTTCTTTTCTTTTGACAAGCATGCTTCAAGTTTTTAGAGAAGAGTGTTGTTAAAATTAATATTTAAATAGCTATTAAAAATATATCAATATTTATTCAACATTAACTTTTTTATAAAATTTATATATATCATTATTTCATACATGGTAAAAATTTCAAATTTAGCAAAATTCATAATATGTTGGAATAGCATCCTCTTCAATTTCTTTATATTTACATCACCATTGAAAATGATTTATTTAATAAGCAAGAACTAAATGATGGAAGAAAATGACGAAGAGGGGTAAATAATAGAATGTGGTACTCAATTAAAATTTTCTCTAAAATACTACAAGAAAAGCCATAACAGAGAAAGGTGAATAATGACTTAATGAGTATTACAGTACTTAAAGAAAATATTTTTTAAATATTAAAATTAAAAGACAGACATGCCAGATAGAGAGTTGTATATCTACGGTGACAGATATATTTAATGACAACTATATATAGGAATGATTATGTATTATGGTGATGGCTAGCATTTTGATTTTTTTTTTTTTTTGAGTTGTAGAAGTTGCTAGACGTACAAGAGTATAACTCCTAATATAGTTGTGGTTCATGTTATATTTTTGGATAGTGAAACAACTATTTTTTATTGATTGATTTAAAATTCAATTCTTTTATTTACGTTTCTTTACGTTTTTTCTTTTTTCCAATTTCTTAATAATTTAGATGAAGGGAAGGTGGGATTTCCTTTTATGTTATATAGTTGATGCACCTGCGCAACACGCCCGGGGGGGGGGAGTTCGTGCTTGATATTAGAAAAGTCA
The DNA here is from genome assembly GCA_034222035.1 of Acacia crassicarpa. NCBI lineage: Eukaryota > Viridiplantae > Streptophyta > Magnoliopsida > Fabales > Fabaceae > Acacia > Acacia crassicarpa. Next base: position 1,461,277 of record JAWXYG010000003.1, read on the forward strand.
GCTGAGACAAAAAATGAATTAAAAAAACATAATCTTATTAATAATATACAAGCGTGCATATATATATATATATATATATATATATATATATATATATATATATATTAGTGGTATATATTGTAATGAGCTAGGAAAAATTTTAGATTTAAATTTGGAAAAAAATAAATTATTTTTTAAAAAATAAATAATAAAGTCCTTAATTTATCAATTTATCTTTTAATGAATTTTTTTAGTGAACCGTGCCCTTGCTCTTCAAAGTTCAGACTCTTCTATCAATTTATCCTTCAAAGATTTTTTTTTTTGGTTGTTCACCCGGTTCATCGGAGCTTCACCCGACTATCCTTTAAAGATTTTTTTATGTGTCTAATGTACTATTCACTCTTTTGACGGATGAACATTCCTTCCTCTACAGATCACTCTCTCGCCAATGAGAGTTGGCATAGATGGTAAGGGATCTAGGACTAGGCCCTTGGGTCGTGGGTTCGATCCCCTCTGCCGTCGCTGGGACTCCTTTGGTAGACGATCTCGTAAGTCCCCAGTAAGTGCTCATAAAGTCTGGGGCCGTGCCCTGGCCTTGGTGGGGAACTGACGCCGAACCCTTCCAAAACTTTTTATAATAATAAAAAAAAAAAGATCACTCTCTCTCACCTTTTTTTTTTCCTTTCATCTTTTCGAAAATATCTCCTCTCCTTCTCTCTGTATCTCTCGCTCTCTTCTTGAAGATAAAAGTTGAGGTCATGAAGGCTATTCACCAGTGGCTAGAGCTGGGAATCAGGGCCGGCCCGGCCCTACAGAGCCTAGCCCTCCAGGGCTTGGGCCCTACAGGGCCTGAGATAAGGAAAACATCTGTTTTTCAAAGCCCGGCCCGATAGTATCAGGGCCGGCCCTACAGGGCCTGGAAATTACTATGCGAAATTTTAATTATTTTTTTCTAGGTTTTTTCCAAAGAAATATAATTAGTAAATTGCAACCATTAAAGTTCTAATCTATCAAATAAATATTATCAACATTAATATCTAAACAATACAAATCATCCAACAAATAAACACATTCATTAATTCGTAATAAAAAACAAACTATTGTCCACAATTGACTCACATAAAACTTAAGAAGTATTAAACTAAACAACATTAGATAACTCACATAAAATATAAAAGCATACCACTATCATTGTCAATTGTCACCTTCTTCATCACTCTCATCAATTTCATAGATATTTGATTGTGCTTCACTTTGAGCAAAAGGCTGTGCTTCAGGAGTAAAAATGTTATGAATTTCTTCTCCCGCATCATGAACACATCCATAATAATCATTATTTGCAACAAATAATATACCAAATCATAAAATTAGAGTATAGTTATTATGTATTTATATATGTGCCTCCTAGCCTCTTCCTCTTGGCACTCTTTCACTAATTTTTTTCTTAAAAAAATGAAAATGCTACAGTAACAGGGCCTGCAGGGCCGGCCCGAGGCCCTCGGGCCGGCCCTGCAGGGCTAAATTCAAATTTTAGACATATTTTTTAAGCCCGAGCCCTACAGGGCCAGGGCTTAAAAGGGCCAGCCCGACGGGCCCGGCCCGATTTCCCGGCTCTACCAGTGGCGGAACCAGGAAATTATTTTAGCCCGGGTCAAAAAATAAACATATTGAACTAATTACTAAATAATATCGTATAACATTAAAAATATAAATAAATAATAACCGACGAGTATAAAGCAAAAGAAACAAAATTCTATGATGTTTGGGAGAAGATTCATTACAAGGTGCATCACTTTCAGAAATTATTTTCTTAGAAATATCATTTTTTGAAGTTATTTTTTTCTTAAAGAACACATCTATGGTTTTCTATTTATCTTTACTCATCTTTTTCAACATACAACAAATTTGGTAATCCAAAATATTTATTGTTGTCTGTGTTAATTAGTATCTTTTATCGAAACTCATAAATCTAAACTGATTAAAATTAGTCATTAATCATCCTCTACATATATATAGTCATCTATTGTCAAAATTAAAGACTCTCCCAAAATCATAACCCCAAAATTTTTACTAATTAACACAATATTACCCTCATTAGAAAGAGAAAAATGTGTAGAATAACTTTCATAAAATGATTGAGGTGAAAAGAAGTGATTTTGAGTATCTATTTAATCTTTAAAAATAAAGATGAACAGCGCCGGATGTAAGATGATACTAACATTTTCAGTAGGTATCTCAAATAAAAATTTTACTTTCCTATCACAACTCAATGAGTAATGAAATAAACATTGTCCTAATGAAAAAAGAGTATAATTATATAAAAAAGAAGATATTAGTTGGGGCCAAATTAGTGGCCAAAATAAAATATTATATCATATCTACATATAAATACATAAGATAAGAGAAGGCCAGCTGGGGCCAAGGCCCCAGCTAGCTATAACATACTTCCTACTTCCGCCACTGCTACTCACAGCGAATTGCTACCAAACCAAGATTGGAAAGATTTGTCCAAGGATGTTGTTCTGATGCCGTCGTTTCGGAGTCTATCATTGTTGGATCTAAGGCGGTCGTCGTCGATGCAAACCAACGAGGACATGTAGAGAGAGAAAGGACAAGCCCCTGGACCTACACGAAAATGGGAGAGAGAAAGGTAAAAACACCAAAATAAGATTTTTTTGTTAAAAAAAAAAAACTAATTAAAGCACATTAGAAACTTTTTATCAGACTAATGCTCACGCCACTAGTGACGTAAAAGAGGTTCACGCCATTGACACAAAAGTGTCAGGCGTGAAAAAGGTTCACGCCACCCAATGGCGTGAACAATAAGACCCACAATTGTGGGTATGATTCCATATATTAAAAATAAAATAAAATAAAAGTCAATGGCGTGCAAGGTTCTGAAAACCGGACCGGTGAGAGTACTGAGTTAAGGGTCAGTGGGTTAGACCGGAGTCAAACTAGGTCAGACTGGTATTAATTAAAAAATATAATTTATATATTCTTGTAAAAAAAAATATTTTGTATAAATTTGAGAGGATGTTTAAAATCATATTAATTTTTTTTTTTTTAAAAAAAAGGAGATCACAGTTCTACTTGCAAAACATCTACTTAGTTTTATTGAGTTTACTTTATTCAATTTTTTTTTTGTCAAAACTTTATTTATTTATTTATTTTTGCCCGGATGTCAAAACTTTATTCAATATTCATGGTTTTTTTTTTTAATCGAAATATTCATGGTTCACACCTTCACGGGTTTATGTATGATCACAAGGAAAGTGTACTAATTCAGTAATCGTACAGGTATTATCACGTCTCATTAATGGACGAACTCCTCTCCAATCAGGTTTTGAAAACATATGTCTCCAACGCTTCTTTCTTCTTCTTCAGTCTCTCTCTCCCTGTCGTCCTTCCCTCTTCCGCCATAACCCAAAGAAATTCTACCAAATGCTTGATCTGGTTCTTTTTGCTTGATCTACTTCTTGTTCTTGTTCTTGGATTTGTTAAAATCGTGGCGGCTCCGCACCGACGACTCTGGGCAAAAATACAAAAATAAAAGGCTTCATAAGCGATGAGTCTTTAATCAAAGCGAGTTGATCACAAGTCTTATGTCTTTAGATCTCTCTCTCTCCCTCTCTGCTTCTCCTTGTATGTTGTCTCACCTGCAAGTTGATCGAGCGTCGGTACAGAGCCGTCGTGATTTTTTTTTTTAAAAAAAAAAACTCCTTGACTCGGCTAACTCGGCCGGGTTAGCCCGAATTGGCCGAGTTGACCCCGGTTCAACTTGGAACCCGGGTTCACCTCTTAAACCGGACCGGTTATCCCTCTGGTTCGTCGGTTTCCGGTCTAAACCGGCTGGTCCGGTTCGGTTTTCAAAACATTAGTGGCATGATCCTTTTTTATATCATTGACATTTTTGTGTCAGAAAATGTCAGTGGCGTAAATCCTATTTACACTATTAGTGACATAACCTGTCTTTACGTCACCAACTGCATTACTTTAGTAAAATGTTTCTAATATATTTTAACTTGGTAAATTTTTTTTAAAAAAATTATTTTGGTGCTTTTCCCAAAGAGAAAGGACAAACCCCTCGCCCGACGCTCGATGAATCAGCTTATAAGAAAAATGAGCTCTTTTTGGGAAAAGCTCAATGCATGAAAAATTAACACAAGCACCTTCCAACTGATCTTGTATTTCACTGACCTTTTTTTTTTTCTTCAACGCTTATCCAAACACACTGGCCGCACACAACCTTTGCTCCGAAAAACCAGAGGGTAATGAGCTGCCTTTCATTTCGTAGCCGATTCTCTAAATTCTACTATTCATATAATTTCGTCCCTCCTGTTTTTTTTTTTTCATGATAGATGATAGGCTGATAGCCCTGCAGGGTTTATATCACTGAAAATATGAGTGAGGTCCAAATAAGAGATAAAATATTAAAAAAAAAAGTCTAAATCCCAAATCTTCCATAAAAAAAAAGTTCCCAGGATTTCTTTTTATATTAATTACAGAATTCCAATATCAAAAAAAGTCTCATTGTCAAAATGACTTTTTATGTTATTAAAATGATTTTTCCTGTTGTTAAAATTTCCTTATTATAATATTGTTGCCAAAATATATTTTTTTTTTGTTGTCAAAATAATGGTTTTTCCCATTACCAAAAATTTTCTAAGTTTTTCCCAGATGTGTAGAATTTAGAAACCTAAAAAACTTTTGGCAACAATAAAAGTCATTTTGACAACATGAAAAGTTATTTTAACAGCAATATGTTGATAGAAAAATTTTAATAACAGGGAAAGTCATTTAACAACATGAAAAATCATTTTGACAACGGGGATTTTTTAATATTAGAATTTTGTAATTAATATAAAAAGTCAATTTTTTTTAAAAAAAAAATTAGTAGGGGATTTGAGGTTAAGATTTTTTTGATATTTTTTCTCTTCTTAGACCTCACTGATATTTTCCCTCATATTATACATAGGCAGAAGATTCCACATCTTCTGACTTTTTTCAGGAAATGATATGAAGAGGAATCTAATTCAAATGTATAATTAATATCAATTTAAAATATAAAATCCATGTATAATTAATATATCAATTTAAAATATAATTCCATATATATTTTTTTTCTCGGTCTTGCCCTTGGATTACAATTCCATAGCTAGTTAGTTATTCACATATGAAACAGTTCGAAGCCTGATACCCTGAAAAGTGTGTATCCAAACAGGCACGTACGGGGAGCCATGGAGTTTGGAATTTCTCCTCTCCACAAACTTTTTTTGCTCAAATGAGAGCTCGAAATTGTTAATTTCCAGAATTCGTCCTCATACTATATCCATAGGACAAATAATGAAAAACACGAGACTTTTGGAGGCAACGTTTTCTTCATCACTGAACAAATGGGGCAGAGTAACGGGAAGGACGGAGAATCACGATGTCGATCGATACGATAGAAGACAGATTCCGTGCTCAATTGTTTTCGTCATCACTGAACATCGAAGGTAGATTACAAAACTCCGATCTATGTAACCAGATATTCAAGGGTTTGTTCGGAACGAATTAGGAAAGCGACTTATTGCCATGTGTCGCATTTGTTAGTGTTATGTAATAGTTTTGCTATCCACGCCATCAAGTTTGTCGTTTGTGTTACGCCATTGAGCACTAGTACCGGGATTGGGATTCAAAATTCTGAGAATCTAAACATTAATCGTGTAACCGTAAAAAACTATAAAAGACAACGATTTTTGAATTACTATAGGGAGCTGCCTGAGAATTGAGAGGAAGACTACAGGAACCTGCAATCACCTGATTCAGGAATTTTACCTATCGCATCTTTTCATCAATTCAATTTATATGAAGGAAGAATATTCAGTGCTGGCGCGCGTGTTGCTTGAAAACTCGTGCTGTTTCCTATGATGTCTTATAACTACTAAAACTGGGTCCTGCGGGCTCAGAAAAGCATGCAGAGTGAAGTGTCTAATCGATCCAAGGGGGAAAAAATAAAGACGTCCGATCGATCTTCAATATCCTCATATTCAATATACATATTTATATAGGTATCTCAGAAGTATATATCAATTTTCTCTGCGCGGGCTATATATTCCTGCCACTATATCAACAATATGTGGTGTGTGTATCTGTTATTCCAGTGTAATTATACAATGTTGACTTGTCTTTCTCCAGTATAATCATTTGGCGCACTTGCGTACGTCAGTCAAATCACTATATACATAGCAACTACGTATGAATAAATAATTATATCATATATGCATGCATCAGCATATATAAGCATTTGTGTGCGTGTATGTGTGTTGTCGGCACGCAAAAAATATTATGCATGCATATGGGGATCAAAAATTTGATAGGACAAAATTTTATAGCCTATAATTCTACAAATATAGGGGCCGTATCAAGTAATAAAAGTGATAAGAAAAGTATCGTTCCCATGATAACTTAATATTATAAACTTCAGTTAAGCATTAATTTTACACTTTCGTTTAAATTGAGCAAACCAAATTGAATTTAATTAAATAAAAGAAATTAAAACTAAAATTAAAATAAACAAACTATCACACTAATTGAACGAACAACCTAGAGTCATTAATCCTTTATTTGTTTCTTAGATTTTATCCCCACTAAATTAATTTTGACCTAACCTAATTAGCTAATCTAGAGTATTAATGTCTATAAATACATTCCGGTCCATTTATATACCTACTTTAATTAATTATGTAATGCCTCACATAACTAAATAAGATGCGTTTTAGATTAGGCTCACTCTAATTTGATTAGATTATGCGAAGCTTCTAGATATATGATTATCCTAGACGCAAACTAGATTAAAACCTAATTCCACATTATTTAATCTAAGGTCAATTTAAGATTTTCTTTTCTAAGTTCAATCCTAAATCCCCAAAATATGCTCAATGATGGCCAATCAAGAAGTAATAACAATACAGACAAGATTAAATAAATTGAAATAAAATTAATCAAAAATAATTCATGGGAATAATATCTAAGTCTCAAACAAGTTCATAGATCCCCTAGGTTGAAAATTAATAACAAGAAGAAAAAAAGATAAGAATTCAAGTTTAAAAAATAAGGAGAGAGAGAGAGAGAAAAGAAAAGCTTCTTCGTCGCCTCCACAGTCCTCTCGTCCTTCCGTGGAGATGATGAAGAGAACCAAAACGCTCAGCCGCTACTCCTCTGCTTCTATGTTCCTTTCGTTCTTCGTCTCTTGATCCTCCTTTCTTGCGTCTTCCTTTCTTCATATATATAATAACCTAAATATAACTTAAGCCGTAGGTCACTGGTTTTCTTTTTCTTATTAAAAAGATATCTTATATCTTGTAATCAACCCCACCAGATCACACAATTGATTTTGTTTCTATTTTTCTTGCGTGGGACCATCGAGTTTGGCTGATTATATATCCTCTTAATTGCTTTTTCTACTTCTTTCCAAATCAGCTAATATTTCATGCAAAATATAATAGGAAAAAAGTAGATTTTATATCAAAATATCTTTTTATCCTATGATGATAGTAAAGTATATAAAAGATAATTAAATAGGTATATAATATCAATAAATCCAATTAATTTTCATATAATATACACCTATTTAATCATAAAATCTATACTTATCAATATGGGTATTGGAGGCTGCTTTTGCCCAATTCAGAAGCTACAAACGCACACACAAGCTTTTTGTATCTATATATACCACTGTCACAAACAATCTGAAAAAATGATATCATGTTAGACCCCCTGAAGCTAACTTGAGTAATATTTATGAGATGCTTCTCTTTTAAACATAACCTTGTATTATTATTCGATGCATACCTTGTGGACGACAAATTCTGTTATATATGTAGCAAGGTTGCTTAATTATAGGGTTCCGCCATGATGATAGTGGAAGGAATGTGGCTTATATGCATATATAGTGCGGGGTTTCTATATATTATGAAATGAGGAGTAGCAAATCAAAAAAGCAGAGGGAGATGCATCAATTGCATATTTGAATACGAACACTAAGCTGAGAGTACTATTACTAGTTGGAGTTAGCCATATATATATATAGTCCTTGTGGAGCACGAATTGTCACTCTTGCGTCTTGTCGCTGCCAATATAATCAGCTGCAAGATCACAAGGAGAGAAAAAGAATCTTTTTTTGGGAAACTTTTGATCACCACACCACCATTTTTCTTTTTCATACTGAGAGATTCCAATACCATCTGATAACGTGGACATAGTACATATTATGGTGGGCGTGGAGTTGGTGATACTGATTCCGATGAAGGTGGGGAGAAAACATCACTAATAACAAAGGTGAAAAGCCTAATAAACGAAGAGAGAGAGAGAGAGAGAGGCAGATGGAAGAGGGGTGATATTCAATGAAGGCTTGGATTGGGGAAGGTGGAATATGACAGCACTCCTGCCATTGTCCCGCTGGGATATAACCTATGCGTCAAACACTACACATAATTGTACTACGCCATCGATCATTGAACCACCTATTATATATAGTCACTTTACAATAAACTCTCATTTCACCGGATCCATTACGGTTAATGTATATGACATTTGTCTTTGCTTTGCTTGATAATGCGTGTGGCCCGCGGGGTTCTGTAGTGAGTCAATTCATATATAAGGCCGATTGACTAATTAAATGGATTGAAGATATAGATAGTGCTACACGCATTTTATATATAGTTGAATGGATTATATTCAATAACGTACAACTGATGATAGAGTGTCCCCAACTGTCCTTTAATTTGGGGATGGGGTTCTCTTGTCTGCCACTCACTTCCTTCTACCAATTGTGGAACCGAGTTGCAGTACCAAGCTTCATCCATTAGCCTTCACCGGCCCCTCCAGTTTTACTCTATCTACCATTATGAAAAGACTAAATGATGCCGTCTAATTAACTCCATAAGAATACGTAGCCAAATTATCGAGTTGTCACTCATGATTGTTATTTTCCAATATTTGTGCACTGTTCTTTTGATATTTAATATAGTCTGATTAATCTCTAGCTAGCTTGTACGTAATAATTGGGCTTTCCTTCATGCACTTTGATTATTTTTATTGAATTATATCAAGGTCTAAGTTTCCATTAATTTCAATGACTCGCATCAATCTTCCATGTATTTGATTACTAAAAATTATTTGACATTTATTTTTTCATATGAGGACAGTATAAATTCTAGGTGAGTTGGGTTTAATTTACTGGTCACCCACTAATAAAGTTCTTAGAAATTTAAACTTACAACCTTATAATTATAAGTCAGCGAAGAAGCCACTGGCCTAAATTATTTGGTTGATTAGGTTCCAATCCCACGTATACCAGTCTGGTGACATCCATGTCCGGTTATAGTTATCCTGTATAAAAGTTAGCATAAGAGTGAAAGTAACTCGTTGAAGAATATAATGGGACTCACCTAATTAGATGTTAAGAGATTTCCTTAAAATATGTACTACCTCCGGTCCTAATTATAATTATAGGAACATTTTTATAATGTAAATTGCACTATAAAAATGTTCCTATAATTAAGACCGGAGGGAGTATCATCCTTATCCATGAACTTTGGTTGTTGAGATAACTTGAACTCTTCATCGATCATTCTGGATGTATATTTAATTTATTGGTGAAAATCCATTTTAAAAGGTTACACATCACTGTTTTATGATCTCTGATATATCAAACATAATACTTTGAAATATATATCATATCATCGGTGGATATCAATATTCATAATCGTAAATACGATTTAATTAAAAACGACGATTATATACGTGGGCGGATACTAAGTACTAACATTGATATAGTACATAATAACAATAGAAAATTGTAAAAGTTAAGGAAAATAGATTTAGTCGCGAGATTGATACCCGAGAAGATAACCCCAGAGCCGAAATCATGATGAGAGACTATACAGTCAAAAAGGTATGGTTGAAAACAAACAATCATGGCATCAAATTATTTCACGCATCGATCAACATATATAATGCACTTCTTCAATTTCAGATTATGACAGACGCAACTTGATTAGAGAGGTTTTTCATGAACCCATCTAATCCAACGTTGGATCCTCAATCATGAAAAGTATGTGAAACTATAATTTTACCGAAAGAGAATATACAGCTTAATTAAAGCAATTTTGCAAAGCGACGGGCAAGTCTTTCTGGGTTGGTGTGAGTGGGTGCGCTCACCTTTATGTGCTTAAAGCACCAAAATGAAAAAGCAATAAAGAATCACAAAGGTACGAAGTGGGTTTTATCTTGCAGCTATAGCTTGCTATGATCGTTAAAATTAATGTGCAATGAACCATATCACGTAATGGAAAAGGAATCTTTCCAAAGGATGGGAACTGAGTTTGGTCTGGTTGCATTATAAACACAAACGCCCTCTCTTATCTTCAAGAAAAGGACTCAACATATATAGATTGGATACTACTGTAGGAGTTTGGAGTTAGCGAGAATGAACAAGACCTACTCTAGCCTCATCGACAACGGGCATAGATAGGATCAGTTAAAGGCAATATAATGGAAGTTTAACTTGTTATGGAAATTTTCGAATATTTGGCACTGTATATTTAGATATAGAAGAGCATGATGGAACATGCCTCTTATTTAATTTGACACTATAACGACGATGGAAGACTATCAGAAAAACAAAAAAGAAGGGGAGAAGAAAAAACTTTTTCTTTTGGGGGGAAGAGACATTATGATATCAATGAGTTATCTTTAATTTTTTAACATATATAGCCATGATTTTTCATGATCTTTTAGAAGAAATATTGGTCACTTATAGTTGTAGTACGTATTAGTAAGACCTTCAATTAAGATAATGTTGTCTTTAATGATTCTTTAAGTGAGTCATGAACAGAATTCAACCCAAAAGTGAAAGAAAGTCTGCAAGGGAATATCTTGGGAAGGCTCCCTGCCACCCGTGTCAAAGATTCATGTTGGAAAAAAATAATGACAGATAAAAAGCAAAGCGTTGTGTTTTGTATAAAGTTGCGTTGGTTCCTAAGTTTCAAAAGGGACGGTTTTGCAGCGGCTGGTGTCTTGATGATAATGAATTAAGTAAAGAGAAAATCACACTAAGGTTCTAATTAAAAAATAATAATATCAAAAAAGTCCCACGAGGAACCATCAACAAGTAATTAGACTTTTTTATAATATTTTTGTTAACTGGGACTTTGATGCCATTTTCACTTAAATAAAACATCAGTATTTAATTCATGTTGTCTAACAGATGTGAGATATATAGCAGTAGTTGATGAAGAGAAGATATATAAACGATGACGCACTGAGATTTACAATGCGAAGTAACAGGTCATGAGTTTTTGTGTGTGTGTGTGTATAGAATAATTTTCGTGCTTTGGCAAGGCAAAGCTTTCAACTAATGAAGACTGACCCACTCATGAGCTGCCTAAATAAGAGGTAAAGCGTACTAGTCTGTTGGAGAGCGAGAGTGAAAGTGAAGCATACCGTCCGTCCGAGACCAGTTTAGGTTAAAGCCCTCAACTTTGGAATGGAATTTGCATATATATGGGTCCAATGGTTGGTAGATCATGCACATTAATTAATTAATTACACCCAATTTGTAGATCTGGTTCCCCACCAAATTAATATTGAATATGACTCAGCATGAGCCTCCAATATGACCAACCTAAAATAAAGTGCCCCCAGTGGGAAACCAATTAACCCATCAATGTGATCATCAGTGTGCATCCATATTCATCTGACTTTTCGATCGTCCCCATATTTTCATCTTTCTCAGCGTCTTTTATCACGTTTAATTAGTTTCATTTTGAAAAACCATCCATTTTTTAAATATGTTAAAAGGCGTTTAGTTTTTACGTTAGTAATTCGAGTGGTTTTCATTTTAATTGCATTCTAGCCATCATCGTGCTTTAAGCACTGTTCCTACCTGCAAAACTCGTTGAACCAACCACAACATATATGACATCATAATTACGTGACAGTTATTTGCATTAAATGTCTCCATGCACACGGCGCATCATGAACATTTCATTTTTCAAGTTTTGCTAACATATAATAAAAATTATATTTAAGTCCGTAGTCGCTATTTTTTATATGAAAATATAACAAAAGCATACAATTTTTTATAGCATAATTCGCAACAGCATATTATTGCGATTTGCGAACGTGTCTTGAAAAAGGTCGCGTACGCGTCACATGTTTATTAGCAAATATTAGTACTTCAACAGAGCTTCAATTCTTTCACATCTACATGCTGAATTAGCTTCTAGCAATTATGAGTTGCACTCATTGATAAGATTGAAACTCAAGCGGTATGGATGACGACTAATTCACGCCAAAATTATACAGACATGCTTCGTGGTTAATTAAAGCCCTGTACTTACAGTCGGCGACAAGGTGCTCTGTACAAACATCAAAATTAGTAGTATTAAGCTTGATTACCTGTATGAGAATGAATCATGAGTTTGTAAGAGAAAAGGTAGCTTAGCTTCTAATTATATTTATATGGAACGACCAACCTTGGCCTACACCTATGGGATACACAGAATCCCACTCTAGCTAGTAGTGAGACCACAACCTCGCTGTTCATCTTCCACGTGTGCTCTGTGCTGTGCACATGGAATGTTGGTGTCACTTTCACTCTAGCTATGGAAGCATCCTTACAACCACATCGATCTAGACACACTTTTCATTCCCAAAATTATTGTAATATTTAACCCCCAAACAAACGGGGACTTGAATTTAAAAAGCAACACGTTAAAACAAGGGTATATTCCTCAATATATCTTGTCCCGTTCACTCTAATGTGTTTGGAAAGAAAAAAAATAAATTGGACTCTTAAGAACGGCTTAAAAGAAGAAAACAAGTAGCATAGGTGAAGAAGTGAAGCGTCCACTCACAAAATGACGGGGGAGACATACGCCATGTCATCAATGCCAAGAAGGCAAGATAGGCTCAGTGATGAGTATATATTTTATAATTAAATAGGTGTATATTTTATGAGATTTAATTGGAATTATTATATTATATACCTATTTAATTATCTTTTATGAATGTTTCCATAATTAAATCAAACTTGGGATCAAAGAATAAATCGACATAAAATCTACTCATATCCTATTTTTATTGTGCAGGAAATATTAGCTGATTTGGAATGAAGTAGAAAAAGGCAATAAGAGGATATGCAATCAGTCAAATTCAGTGGTCTCACGCAAGAAAAATAGAAACAAAATCAATTGTGTGATCTGATGGAGTAAATTACAAGATATGAGATATCTTTGTAATAAGTGAAAGAGAATCAATGGCCCAAGATCTAAATTATTATAAATAAGGAAGCAGAGACAAGCAAAAGAGAAGACGGAGCAGAAAGATCGGGAGACGCAGAACGAGAAGGAAGGGACGAAGAAGCATAGGAGTAGAGGCTGAGCGTCGATTCTCTTCATCATTTCCACGGAAGGACTGTGGAGGCGACGGAGAAATTTTCTTTTCTCTCTCTTCTTCTTCTTTGAACTTAAATTCTTTTCTTTTTTTGTTTATGAATTTGAATAAAGCCATGTGTGGCTAGTTTGTTTTGCAACCTAGAGAATCTATGAACTTGTTTGGGTTTTAGAAATTGTTCCCACTTGTTAGTTTTGCTTAATTTTATTTCAGTTTATTTAATCCTGTGTTTATTGTTATTGCTTATTGACTGATCACCATTGAGCATGTTTTGGGGATTTAGGGTTGGACTTGAAAGAGGGAATCCTAAATTGACATTGGGATTAAATAATGTGGAATTAGGTTTAAAGCTAATAGAGAAATTAGATTTTAATCTAATTTGCGTCTAGGATAGACATATACCTAGAAGCTCCGCATACTCAAATTAGAGTGAGCCCGATTTGAATTGCATCTTAATTAATTGTGTGAGGCATTGCATAATTATTTAAGGTAGGTGTATAAGTGGACCGACAGGCACTTATAAACATTAATACTCTAGATTAGCTGATTAAATTTAGTCAAAGTTAATTTAGTGGGGATAAAATCTAAGAATCAAATAAGGGATTAGTGACTCTAGGTTGCTCGTTTGATTATTGTGGTAGTTTTTTTATTTTTATTTTAGTTTTAATTTATTTTTTTTAATTAAATTTGTTTTACTCAACTTAAGCGAAATTGTGAAATCAATGCTCAACTAAAGTTGTGATACTAAGTCCTCGTGGGAACGATACTTTTCTTATCACTTTATTACTTGATACGACCCGTGCACTTGCGGAGTTTTTTTAGGCTTAAAGTTTTGTCCTATCACTCAGTGACTATTTGTTTTCATTTTTAGAGGTGTTTTTGAGATTCATAAAATAAATATAAATATGTGAGATAAATTTTGTCTAGATTTATTTTAAAAAAAAAAAAGTAAAGAGTTCTGAAACTATTGTTAGGTCCCTAACATATTAATGGGACGGATCCACCAACATGGCAGACTAGCTCCAAATTAAAGAGACTACAAAATTATGATATAGAAACTTGCTAATCATAACACTTCTCAATGTCTGAAGCTTTTAGTATCTTGTGCCTCCTATTACATTTCCAAATTTCCTTGTTTAATTTACTTTTCATTAGCCCGTGCACTTTAATTTTTGATGTTTGCAATGTACTTAGACCACAACATACATCATTTAATACAATTGTATCTGTGCTTGGCTAGAAAATATACAGTACAAAAGCGAAGCAAACCAAACAAATTAAAAACAGACAGTCTGTATTTATCTTGCCCTCTATGTTAGGGACGAGTTGCGGTATTATCATCAGGTATGTAGCAGTTGAGATTTGAGAATGGTCCGGATGAATGTCTTTAGATTTGGAAAAAGTGTTGCTTGACCAACTATACTATAAGCTTTTTTAAAAAGTTGGAAATAACCAACAGAGTAAATAGGAATCCACATGGGCGAGGGGAGGGGTGGTTGAAAAGATCAGACGGATCAGAGTGAGAGAGAGTACGTGAGATTCTGGAGTACTAATTATGCGACCCAAAAGAAGGCTAAGACGTGAAAACGCAATTAAGAGGGCAACTGGGTTGGTCAGGGAGGTCAGAGGTCAGCCAATGGTCATGGTTTGGCTTCCCCCTAGCTTTTGTGTTAACTAAGGCCATGTTTGAGTTTGAGTTTAAAGAGTCTGTCTTATCTCGTATAGTGTAAATTATATCGGAAAAGCAGTTTCTATAAGTATCTAAAGAGGCACTGATAAAGCAAAGATCAGTAGTGGTGTCAGATAAGAAAGGAGCTTCAAAAGTGGCGTTTATTCCAATTGTGTTTAGCTTTGGAAGCTCCCCTTTCTTGTGTCTTTTTAAATATTAGAATGATGGCGGTCTCTGTGTATGGGGGGCAACATGTCTGCTAAAGTGCCCCTCGCATCGGCAGAACCCATCCCTCATTTCCTGCAAGTTAATTAAACTTTAATTTGCCACTGCCAACCTTAGTGGACATATATATACACACATGCATCTATATAATTCGTTTGCTTTCTTTAATTAATTACCTATACCATCCACTACTTCATCCCCCTCTTAATTCCGGCCTCCTCACTAAATTTATCCTCCCATTGTACTGTTACGACCAGCCCTTCCTGTTTAATCTATACAACGTCCAAAATGTAGATATTTTATCTCAAAAAGACGATGGGTTCCTCCCGTTAATATGCGCTCGCGTGTATATAAAACCTATATTCTCAAGCTGTGGACAACATGACTCATCTAATTGAATTTTGAGCAAAGGAGTGACCTATAATTTGGTTTTAAATTGATATAGGGAACAAATCGATATCCTTGCTTAGGTTGTTTTGCTTTTAATTTCCATACGGATCTTGGTGCTAAAAGAGATATATTCTCATTTAATTACTTGATGTTATCCATCATACACGATAGATAGGGTTTATGGTCGTCGGAGCAAAAGATTCAGCCAAATTCCCTTTAAAATAACTGAAGTAGCCGTGCTGCTTATTAGCTCGCCTGCTGCATATATGCTTGCTTAACATATAATACATTTCGGGTCTTGTCATAGCAATAATGATTAATCAGAGACGACGGGTAGATCGTAAATACCCATCCGACGCTGTCAAAGAGAAGGCTGATACCAATAGATAAAGGAGCATATCAAGTCTTTTTTATTGGAATTGAAGAGAAGGCTGATACCAATAGATAAAGCCACACAAGAAAAGGAAGGGCAACGCGGCTAAAAGTATGAAGCTTTATCCAATCGTTAAGCATATAGAAGATTTGTGCACTGAATAGGCCATGAGTTGTGAAATAAATCATGATCCTTTAATTTGTGGGTGAATGAATATATTTGAGCTAATTAATTACTTGGGAGCTAGAATACATGGTCATGTCGAAAAGTATATATTGCTTGAGGAAGGTATATTATAAATAAAATAAAGGGAAATAAAAATATGAAAGGCTAGAGTAGTAGAGGGGGAATTAAGAAGAAGGAGGTACACAAATAAAAGTTGGTTCACTTGGTGAGGGGTTGTTTCATAATCATAGGATTATAAGTTCAAATTTCATTGATGTAAGGGTCTTATTGGTGGATTGTAAGATTTTTTGAGATCAAAAGGCAATTTTTAACCCTTTTGAGAACCAACTCATTTAAATTTTCCTACCTTAAAAAAAAAAAAAAGAAACAAGAAGAAGAGGGAGATACCCGCCACCACCGCTCGTGCGCGCTATCGATCTATGGATGGCGGCTTGGCCCCTTCCCTTCATCATTAATCGCATGCTTCCCAACTCATCAGTTCTTCCCTTTGCCCTCATTCCTCACTCCTCTCCATCACCCTCCCTCCCCCACGCGCTCTGCTATACGTTAATAACATCCTAAAAAAATTTATTTAAAAAGAAAATTAACGTTTTTTAAGTTTTATGATTAATTATACTATAATTTTACTTATCAGGAAACAAAAGTAAAGTTTCAGAAAGTTAGACCCCATATATTATTATAAAGTTTTATAGAAATTGTAAAGGAAAGTTGTCACGGAATCACGACTAAATATAGATTGAAATATTAAGTGTATGGTGCTATTAGATAGGTCCTTCTGATTCCTGAGAAAATGCCTGTGTTGGGAAAGACCGTCATAAATCTTAAACTATATACCAAATGATAATATAAAAAAATATATTATGGATACTAATTGATGAAATATTTTACTACAGGTATTCTTTTGGTATATATCTTACTATGAACCAGAAGCAAATCGTGTCTTTAAAATTTAAATACGTACAACAAGAGTAGACAATAAGTAGGGAGGAATGTGGGAGACAACCAGAAACTTTTGAAGGCTACCAACGGGTGACATTACGTCTTTTTAGACTCCTCCTGGGACCCCCCTCCCCTACTCCCTTGTATATTTATATCCCTCCTCTTTCCTCCTCCTCTTCACCTCTTCCTTCTTCACTATCTATTTCGCCTTGTCATCAATGGCTGAATCATCCTCCGCCGCCCCCAAGAGAATGTGGTGCTCCGTCCCGGAGCGCCTCCAGCTCCATGGTGCCATGTTGGCCTTGCAGTTTGGTTACGCCGGCTTCCACGTCGTCTCTAGAGCTGCCCTTAACATGGGCGTTAGCAAGCTTGTTTTCCCTGTCTACCGTAACATCATCGCTCTCCTTCTCCTCCTCCCCTTCGCTTACTTCCTTGAAAAGTTAGTACACTCCTCTCTTCCCACGCATCAATACCCCTTTTACAATATATATAATGGTTTCTCACCAACATTAATGACCTTCTCTTTTTGTTCAGGAAGGATAGGCCTGGGCTTACTCTTAACTTTCTTCTACAGTTCTTTCTTCTGGCGCTTGTCGGGTATACATTTAAAACACAACAATCATTAATTATTTTCTTCTTCAAGAGTTAAAGCCAAAAGCTAAATAACTAAAGGCTCTTCATTATTTGGAAATATAATTTTGGCTACACAACAGGATTACAGCGAACCAAGGGTTCTACTTACTTGGGTTGGACAACACGTCGCCGACCTTCGCATCCGCTATCCAGAACTCAGTCCCGGCCATCACCTTTCTGATGGCAGCCATACTGAGGCAAGCCCTAATTATATTCCTTGACCTTGTCCATTGATCGCATAAATGGGATCATTAATAAAAGTGCACGTTAGTCTGTTTCAGGATAGAGCAAGTGACGGTGAACCGAAAAGACGGCGTGGCCAAGGTGATCGGAACCTTCTTCTGTGTTGCCGGCGCCACCGTGATCACCCTATACAAAGGTCCCACCATATACAGCCCATCTCCGCCACTACACAGCAGCGCCACATCCACATTGACGCCGCTATTTCCCTCACTGGGAGACGCAAAGGGTAAAAACTGGACCCTGGGCTGTATCTTCCTCATCGGACATTGCTTGTCGTGGTCTGGTTGGCTAGTCCTGCAGGCACCACTTCTCAAGAAGTACCCCGCTCGCCTTTCTGTCACATCCTTCACTTGCTTCTTTGGACTCATTCAGTTCCTCGTTATTGCTCTCATCTTCGAAAGAGACTCCCAGGCTTGGGTTTTTCAGTCTGGTGGAGAAGTTTTCACCATCTTATATGCGGTTAGTACTTTATTCGTTATATACATATATGTGATAATCTTTCCCTGCTCACACAGCATTTATACACCAAAAATAATGTTTTTGGAGAAATAAGAAAGGAAGTATGTGTGTAATGCAGGGAGTGGTGGCATCAGGAATAGCCTTCGCGGTACAGATATGGTGCATTGACAGAGGTGGCCCAGTGTTCGTGGCGGTGTATCAGCCTGTTCAAACTCTCGTTGTCGCTATTATGGCTTCCCTCGCTTTAGGCGAAGAGTTCTACTTGGGCGGGTTCGTCTCCCTCCCTCTTTTTTAAGTATTTTTTTAAAATTTATTCTCCATCGTATTTCCAGTTTTTTCTTTTTAATAAACCGAGAGGGGTAATTTTGGTTGCTGGGAACTTTGGGATGGGAATTCCTATAATAACGACAAATGGAATGTCGTAAACGACAAGTGGGCGATGGATGTGGGCACGGCCGGGGAACTTTCGGCTACAACTGAGAAGGGCTTCACGATGAAACTGCCTTTAATGATTTGGGAGTGTTAAAGGCTAAAGCTAAACCTTTAAAATGGAAAGGACAAGGCCCGTTCATAATTAAAGATTCTGGGGGAGGATGATTAGGGGGGGTGCACCCTCTACCATCTATATGTTGTGTTTCTTTCTTTTATTTATTTGAATATACTTGGGTGTTACAGGATCATAGGGGCAATCATGATCGTGGTAGGGTTATACTTGGTGCTGTGGGGTAAAAGCGAAGAAAAGAAGTTTGCAAAGGAACAGCTTGCGATTGCGTCCACGGTGGAGCAAGGTGGCGCCACCAGGGCAGCAAGCCAGGCCAAGGCCTCACTTACTCAGCCACTTCTTCCTTCATCAACGGAAAATGTCTGATCTCACTCTTGACTGCAGTCTTAATTGAATTTCTTTAATATGGGCCCAACACAAAATTAAAGCTAAGAAAGAAGTGATAGTATGTAGTGTACTGCCCTCATCCTGGTGTATGAGGAAGCTAAGATTGTGCGTGTACGTACCAAGGGATCTCCCTTTGCGTATATATAAATATGTTTCCTTTCCTTTGCTGAACCTAATTAGATCACAGGCATGATTTAATTATAAGGAACGATGTCACTTGAGTGGGGCATGTCATCAAATCCCCACCGGCTTTATTATTGTGTGTTAATTTGTGGCTTGATTTACGAAAATTGCTGGGTTATCATTATAAAGGAGACCCACAGGGCATATATATTTTTTTGGGCATGGCATTTGGTTGATTGGGAATTTTGATTGTTGAGGGAATGGAACTGGAATTATTTAATTATATATATATGCATGTGGTTTATTCTTCCATTTTTCCAGCAATAGGGGAATCATAAAGAAATGGTCGACATTCCAGGTTTTGACCGATCATCGATGAATGAATAATGTAATGGAATGGAGGCTCATTCTTGCAATTGATAAGAAGCGCCAAAAGACTAAAATGCCATCAAACAAAATAAAATTTTTGCCAATGTCATTTGATCATAGAGACGCTTACTTGGAATTTCCTATTGAGGTCCGTCAGAAGGATGGCTAGAACGTTAGATTTTGATTAATTTTTTTTATTTATTAAACTATATATGCATGCTTGCTTTTGATAGCAATACAATATAAAAACAAAAATTATCAAAAAAAAAAGTTATTAGTTAATATAAATATCTCGAAATAAGGCTTGCTATTTTATTTTTAGTATAAAAACAAGTAAACATTTTCCTTAAAAAATCTGATGGCATGCGCTACACAATATTCTTATTTTTCAAAACTAATAAATGAATATTTTGCAATAAATGCAAAGTACAAATGTATAATGTATCAGGGGGGAAAAAACAAGTTTCTCTTTTCACTTTGCAGTATGTAATTTATGGTTTTAAACAAGGGTAACTTTTTATTTGTTTTTCTTATTTCTAAACAAATTTAATGATGTAACCACCTCTCATTGATTCTAATGAGAGGGTTGTAAGTGACTTATCTAGCTATATGAAGCAGGGTGGTGTAATTAAGTTGCATCTTTACTCATACCATTTTAAAGTGACGATTCTGTTGTTTTAACAAAAAAAGAGTAAAACTCTGAAGTGAAGAGGAATATTTTGAAACGAATGGAGCATAGAAGGAAGGGCAGTAAACAGTAAAACCAAAAAGCAGAGGGGAGTGAGAAACGAGGACATCATGCAAGGTGGGAAGAACCAGAGATATTAAAAAAGCAGTGCTTGTTTGCAATAGCAATAGCCGACCGTGATCCCATGATTTTCAAACAATTTCCTCACATGCTTCACCTTCTAAATATTAATATATTCTCAGTAAATTATTATAAGTTAATTGTACTCAATAAGTCATGCTCAAAATATGAGTTATTTGTAGCGTAATAAATGAAACTTTGTCAATTTTATTTCTATTCACTGTTAGTTGGACATATAGGAAAGAGAAAAGAGAGAGAGTGAAAATGTAAAGAGATTTTTTTAAAAAAAAAAATGTAAGATAAAATATATGTGCCTTTTCATAAAGAAGGGCAAATATTTAAAAAAAAATATTTGTTTAATGATTTTCTTAATTTACAACAATGTGGTACAAGTATAAAAGTGACTTATAATAAAGTATAGAGTGGTGCCTTATCTATATACACTCTTCTAAGTTCTGATCCTTAATTTAAGACATACGTGGTATCATTCTTGAAGAGATTAAAGAATCTATATAAAATACATAACCATTATATGTGACATCATTATTCTAAAATGTTTTTACATGATATCAAATTATATATTAATTTATAAGTTATGTGACATATGCATAATCAGCCTTAGCTTTGTATTTTTTTTTTCTTCGATACAGAAATTTTAGGAAAGGGGCCAGGTTAGGTTCCCACACGATCCAAGGACATGGCAAAATCTCCCTTTCTCCTAGGTGATACCGATGTTGAGTAAGACAAGTCGTCTATTATCTTCAGGCGTTAACCTAAACACCTAGAAGCTAGGATGCCTCCCCTAGCACCTTGATTAACTCCAAGATCAAACCTCTTCCCTTTGATAAGAGTGTCTGACCCTTTTACCAGTTGAACCCAAAAATAAGTGGTGTCTTAATTTTGTATTGTCCACATTCCTCGTTGCTTATCAGTATTCCTTTGGTGTTTGCGGCCCAAATGTAAGAAACCCGACAAGTAGTTACGGCCGAGCATGCATATGTATTAGGAGCAAAGCCTTGTGCTACCCGCCATCCACGTCCCTTCCTTATTTCTGATAACGACACCCACTAGTTGACAATTCTAGGTACAATTATAATTAATCAAGGCTCTTAATTATTATCATTATTATTACTATATATTATGATTCATTTAATTAACACTCCCCATATTTCACATCATTCTCATGATTTGCCCCCTACTTTAATTAAGACCGTGATGAATACTCAATTAGCTAGCTTGGCCCACCATTCTCGACACAATCCCTTTTCTTACGACCAACTTTCACTTAGTTTATTAACATGATTTGCCCCCTGCTTTTCCTAATTAACATTGTTAATCTCTGCGCGCCCTTCTTTTCATCCTTCATTTGGTCTATCCAATTAATTAATGCTCGCGAGGTATTGCAACTTGAAGTCTAAGAATATCCAAGTCTTTAATTTTCGATTCCCACGCCATCTCTATTATCTGTACGCAAATTATTGAATCTACTTGGATCGAACAAAAAAGAAACTTCACAAAATATCTCTCGTCAGGTATGCATGTTCATGTATATATACTGCATGTTAAGTGTCTCTGAGCTTCTTATCAAGTACGCATACTGTTAATAAATTTATAACTTATATCCCGTACTAATATATTACTTCCTTCGGTCATAATTATAAGACCGCTTTTATACTACAATTCACACTATAAAAATAGTCATATAATTAAGACTCAGAGATAGTACTATGTATTCAATGAAAACTTCTGACCACAGTGTCAAATTAGAACAAAACATGTCAGAGAAAGATAGGATTTTTTTTATTGAAAAGACGCATTAGCCAAATGCATTTGGCGCACGAAGCAAAAGAAAAAACTACTCAATTTTGTACTACTCGTCCAATTGAAAATCAGCAATATGTAAGTTCATAATGCAACATTTGTTTAGTAATCCCAGTTTTATACTTATCAAACCCTACCTGTGGGGAGATTAGTCATTTTGTGCATATCAGTGCATCACTCGAGCAAAAAAATTTCGATAAAAAATAGTATAATATTATTTCTCCTCAATTGATGTAATTTATCCCTATATGATTTTTCTTATTTCAATCACGAGATTTTATAAATATCATTTTTTTCATGTGTATCATGCATAAATTAAAATATCAATTTTTAGTTATAATTATGATTTAAAATTGTGTTATTTCTTCAAATTATACTGATTATCAAATATTCATAAATTTCATGAAAAATGTTATTCCTTCTAGTCCTAAATTTAGGACGAATGTTGTTATATAAATTATATTACAAACTTTATTATATATTTAAGACCGAATATAATATTGTAATAGTACAATTAAAAGGTTGCTCAGCACCACCGAGGAAAAGGAGGTCTCCTATGTTTTGCATTTGGGTTTCTTCTGTATGAGACCGTTTTTTAAAAGTTCTTCGTTTCTTATGGGCTGGTATCCAACTTTGCATAGGCCCATGTTCGATCTCTTGTGTCAACTAAGATGTTTTGTCGATATCTAAATTGTCTTAGGTACTATTCATTTGACTACATGCAGGAATGTGCAATGTTCCTTCAATTTTCTCAAAAATCAGGAATACCTTTGATACTTCTCTTTTATCTGATCAAAATTTGAGGCAGGGTATGGAAAAGAATATGAGAGACATAAATGTGTTTTCTTGCAAAGGCATATGTTTATTAATTAAAGAATTTATATGAAGAGTTATTAAGGAGTTGTTACATTAAAAATCACCAAGATTGTGTTTATTTAATCTCTAAAAACACGTATGAAAAGTTTTAAGTAAATGTGTGGCATAGCCTCTAAAAGATGAAAATTTTTGTTATAATATTAGGAAGGTGTGTATGAATTTTAATTGAGGGGATATATTACTTCAAATTAAAAGACAGCCCTTCAAAGCATATCTTTATTGTTTATGTATTTGAGTGTATATAACAATATCAAATTTATTGCTTTTGTATTTGAGTGTATATAACAATAAAGCTAAATTATCACTTTGCAAAATAAGTTTAGTGGAATGTAATCCATACACATATGTTTAAAATAAGTTTATTTATGACTTGGAGGCTTGAGACAGATCAAGTTGTTTAATCTGATTGCTTGCAAGAATATACGAATATATATTCACTCAAACATGAAAAATGCTTGATGATTTGGTATTTTGGATAGGCTCAGCTTGTTTGAATAATGACATGCTAGTAAGATTTACAAAGATAATTCAATTCTATATATAGAATTTGCCAACCTGAACAATGTCCTCACAAACGCTTACGTATCAAGATAACCACAGGAAACTCATTTTAGCGGTTTTTTTTGTTTTTTGTTTTGTTTTTTTAGGCCAATGGTAATAGAAGGTCTTGAAAAAACATCAACGTTAATAAAAACATGTTTATTACTGAAACGTTAAAATGTGATAATTACAATTTGAGGTCCTTATCTTACATTTATATTCTATTATGATCCTTAACTGTCTTTCTTCCATTTTTTTAATAAACAATTAACATCAACGTAAAATGACCCAAGGTGATTTAATCCACTTCAATGTCTAAGTACTTTTGATAACGGTTCTATTAAGACTTTACACATGCAATATATAGAGCTAAAAGAGTTTGTATGATGGAAACTTGAAGAGAAGTGTCACCATAAATTAAGAGATCTACGATTAATATGATCACAATAATGCATTAGGTTCATACAACTTAGAAGTTAACAAAACTTATTACATTGGAGGACATTCCCCACAATAATTTGATGCTCCCTCTAATCTTTGATATAAGACTTATTTACCTAATTTGATTAGATTAAGGAAGCTAGCTAAGATAGTTAATATGACATGTGTTTTCTAAATTTAATTCTCTTATTTCATTTCCTTCTTGATTATTATTGAAGGAGGAAAAGATTAACAAATATAAAAACTATGTTTTGTGTTTAGGACTAAGACCAACTTTCTAAATATATCTTATATTAAGTATTAGAGGAGTAATGTTTTTCAAAATACTGACTATAATTTACATTTAAGGGAATTGAGAGAGATTTTATGATGAAAGATTGATTTCAAGGGTAAAAATAAAATATTATGGTTAAAAAATAAATGTAAGGAGCTTGTTCAACTATCGTAGAGTTTATCACAAAAAAAAAAACTCATAAATAAATTAAATACTTCTCATTCATTTAAAAATGATACATGCATTCATTACATTAAATATAATCACATAAATAAATGCAGTTATTACATTTAAGAGAATCGTACAAACTTCTAAGTTGCTTGTCATGTTCGATTTTCTAATATACCAAATATATGTTTGAAGAGGCGTTCATGTCACACTAAACTTTATAACTATAATACCTTTAGAGCCGAGATTGCGGCAGGTTATTGGGCGCATCTTAATTATTTTTGTCAATATTTAGAACAACTTTGATAAGATTACATGAGAAAAAATGTTAAAAACAATGGAATTAAAATGATTTATATAGTGGGAACTGTAGAGGTAAAAATATCACTTAACAAGAAAAAATGCAGGCGTTACAAGAAATTGATGGGGAATTATTGGACGGAAATGTGATTTCTCCAATATAAATCATTATTAATAAGAAAAGTAGCAGTGAGAAAACAGAAAAGAAATAAAGATATGGATTAAAAGTGCTTATTTAGGTAGAAGATGCTTTTTCAATGTGATTTACGATATATGATAGTAGTTTTGTGTCGACCTGAGAAAACATGCTTTTTGGGTTTAGTTGATTGATGTACACTGCGATCAAAAAAATTAATGCAGCACACTTATTTTCCACTCTATATATACAAGTTCTTAACTTTTAACTACTTCATTTTTAACCTAAGCAAATACCATACATTATCACTTCATTCGTGATATGACAACAATATCAAATTCATTATCTTTGTATTTGAATATATGCAAAAATAAAGTTAAATTATTACTTTATAAATACCAACGTTATATTGGCTTGATTAATGGAAGTGTAGGACACACACATTTGTTTTAAAAAAGTTTGTTCATGATTTGGAAGCTTGAGACAAATCAAGTTGTTTAATCAGACTGCTTGTAAGAATATACGAACATTCATTTAAACATGAAACATGTTTGATGATTTGGTATTTTGTATAGTGTCATTAGTTCATTTGAACGACATAATAATAAGATTTACAAAAATAATTCAATTCTATATATAGAATTTGCCAACCTGAACAATGTCATCACAAACACTTACTTAATGAGATAATCAAAGGAAACTCATTTTAGCGGTTTTTTTAAAGGCAAATGGTAATTGAAAATCTTGAAAAAAACATTAGCGTTAACAAAAACATGTTTTATAACTGAAATGTTAAAATTTGAGGACCTTATTTTACATTTATATTCTGTTATGATCCTTAACTGTCTTTCTTCCATTTTTTTAACGAATTAACATCAATGTAAAATGACCCAAGGTGATTTAATCCACTTCAATGTTTAAGTACTTTTGATAGCGGTTTTATTAAGGCTTTACGACGCATGCAATAGAGCTAAAAGAGTTTGTATGATGGAAACTTGAAGTGATGTGTCACCATAAATTAAAGAAATCGATTAATATGAACACAATAATGCATTAAGGTTCATCCAACTTATAGCTAACAAGACTTATTACACTGGAGGACATTCTGTACAATAATTTGATGCTCTTTCTTGTCCTTAATATTAGACGTATTTACCTATTTTGATTAGATTAAGAAAGTTAGCTAAGTTAGTTAATATGATATGTATTTTCTAAAACCCTTTTGTCATTTTCCTTAATTCCCTCATTTTCTCTCCTACTTGAATTATTATTAACGAAGCATCAATAGGGGTAAACTAGAAAAAGATTAACAAATATGAAAATAATGTCTTATATTTAGGATTAAAACCAATTTTCCAAATATGTCTTATATTAAGGACTAAAGGAGTAATATTTTTCAAAATATTGAATATAATTTACATTTAACGGAATTGAGAGAGATTTTATAATGAAAGATTGATTTCAAGGGTTCAAAGAAAATATTATGGTTAAAAAATAAATATGAGAGCTTTTTCAACTACGTAGAGTTTATCACAAAAAGACTCATAAATAAATTAAATACTTCTCATACATTTAAAAATGATACATGCATTCATTACATTTAATATAATCGCATAACTAAATGCAGTTATTACATTTAAGAGAAATGTATAAACTTCTGAGTTGCGTGTTGTGTTCAATTTTCTAATATACCAAATACATGTTTGAAGTGGCGCTCATGCCACGCTAAACTTTATAACTAATGCATTTAGAACCGAGTTTGCAGCAGGTTATTGGGCACATCTTAATTATTTTTGTCAATATTTAGAACAACTTCGATAAGATTGCATGATAAAAAATGTTTAAAACAATGGAATTAAAAGGATTTATATAGTGGGAACTGCACACGTAAAAATACCACTTAACAAGAAAAAAATACAGGGGTTAAAAGAAATTGATGGGAATTGTTGGATAGAAATGTGATTTCTCCAACATAAATCATTAACATTGAAACTAAAAGTGTTGACAACTGAGTTATAAATAAGAAAAGTCGTAGCAAGAAAACAGAAAAGCAACAAAGATATAGATTAAAAGTGTCAAAACTGTTTTATCAATGTGATTTATAGTATACGAGGTAAATATGTGAGAAGAGTTTTGTTTCAAATTAAGCCAACGTACACACTAACTTAATCAACCAGTAAAAGTGGAGACAAACAGACGTTTTTAGAACAGTGGCATCATAACATGTTAATTAGTAGTGTTTGTGTGTTTTTGTTTTTGAAAAAAAAAAAAAGGTGACGTACGTCCCAATCCAATATACTTCATTCTCATCATTTCATATCATAATTAATTGGAGTCACCTTTCCTTTGCACAAGTATTTTCTGAGACCAAATTCCGATGCCAAGATGAACGTTTTTTTTTTTTTTTTGATTATTTACTAATTGTTTTGTTTTCTGAAATTCTCGATTTCCTGGATAAAGACTAGAAGTGAGATGCAGTCAACTCTCCCCCTGGCCGGCTCGATTCGATTGAGATCAAAATTAAAAAGAATCTTCAAATTACTTGAAATGGTGGCTTAGAATCTAACACACGGCGGAATCTTTAACATCGGAAAAATAAAACAATAGATATATATGGCTGCTCTAAAGCGTCATCAGGACAAGACGAATCTTAAATTTTTAAATACAAGCCCACATTATTTTTATTCACATATTAAAACGAAATACAGCACACATTTATATATAGATAGATATATATTATATAGAAAGGGCCCCACACGGGCAAGGCACGTGACTGATTTATAACTGATACAACCACGAACCTTTTCTCCTTCATCACCGTCTATATCTCTCCATACACTAGCTCCTACATATATATAGCTAACTACACAACTCACCTTTTTTTAAAAGAAAAGAAAACCTAAATAACCTATTTACATATATATGGTAATTAAAAATTATATAATAAAAAAAGGCGAACGGCGGCGTGCGGAAATAACCACGGCGTCGCGACCTTTGGTTGAGCGGACTGAGAGATATATATAAAACATATACATATACTGCTGCTTCTAGGCGGTAACTAGCTAGCCAGGATTTGTATATGTATTTACAGAGCCCTCCTATATATATGTATGAACCATGCTGGTATATATTGATGACGGTATATGATGGTGTATAGACAGTGATGAAGTCTGTGAAAAGTTGAGAGGGTGCAAATCACATGCACCACGGAGTTTGCAGAGAGTCCCAGGGAGCAGCATCTCCCAAAGTTCCGGCGCCATAAATGGTCGCATCGGACATTACGGGGAAATCGAGAGACATGGCGGCTTCGGCCCAGATTGAATCGTCGAACTCAGGGACAGGGAGGCCGTCGTTCATGGTCCCCCAGAATTGACCGAAATCCTCCTCCTCCTCAATCGGTTTCATCAAGTTCTCGTCAGCGTTGAACGGAACGGACATGGTGGAGCTAGAGCTAGAGCTAGAGTTCGGGCTGTACACTGCGGGTGCAAGTTGCTGATGAGAAGCCATGGACATCATCGGAGCATTGTTGGGGATGGCGGCGTTGAAAGAGCAGGGGGGAATATTAGCTGCGGAGTGGTGGAGGAGCTGGTGGTCCGGCAGCATTGGAGGAATCTGGGAGGGGACAGAGGAATGCGGCAGATCAGGCGGCTGAGAATTGAGGGAGAGGTCGGGGAGATTGAGCTTGGCCTCGGATCCGTAGAGCTTACGGGCGGCGGCGTCGTAGGCGAGGGCGGCTTCATGGGAGGTCTCGAAGGTGCCGAGCCAGAGGCGAGCGCCGCGATTGGGCTCGCGGATTTCGGCGACCCATTTGCCCCAGGTCCTCTGGCGAACGCCCTTGTAGGTGCAGCTGGCGTTTTCAGGGCCACCTTTGCCTCTCATACAGCCTTTCCTGGAGCTGGCCTGGGCGGGCCGTTTCACCTGCTTTCGCTCTTCGATTCCCATCCCTGATTTCAGCATTTTGACGAGTCGCAAAGGTAACACTGAATTATTGTTGTAAGCAGTTGGGTATAAAGGAAGGATAAGGGGGGAGGGGGAGTGTGTTTATATATACAATGAGTTGAGGAGGAGAGATAAGTGAGAGCGTTAAAGGAGAGAGTAGAGTTTACAAGTATCTGAAACGTGGCCTCAGGTGAGGTGGGGTTAAGTTGCTACTTGGCACTACGAAGCAGACAGATCGTGTCCACTCACAGCCTTAATTGTTCATTTCTCTGTTACACACTTGGCCTCCCCTTTTGCTTGCGTGTGACCTCACCTGGCTGCTCAATAATGAATCATATATATTAATTCACCCATATATAGCTAGCAGACTGTTTTTCCCATTAATACAATATAATTAATACGAGAGAGAGATGATCATATATATATATATATATATATAGACACACACGTACACATTATATATATCAGATAGATAGATAGAGGCGGTTGTTTAATTTGGATAATGTGTGAACATGGAATAGTTGAGGGGAAATTGTGAAAAGTGGATAACGAGCATTTAAGCAAGCAAAAGGGAGGAGCGGTGTGATTTGGAAGAGACGGTTGAAGATAAGTACGTGCGGGGGTTCCAAAAGCAAAAGGGTAGCACATGAGAATTGGGGGAGCAGTGGGGTGGGACGTGCTGGAACCACAGGGACTTGGATTTCTGTGCCCATCCATAAGAGCAAAACCAGCTCCATTGGACTCAGGCTCGCACCACCACGTGCGACATAATTGTGAGTTTACCCAAAATGATCGGCGCGTGTACTTCCCCACCCCTCTTATTATGCACGTTCATTGTATTTGCTTCTCCCTCTCACCTGCTTTTTTCTTATTATACACGCCTGCCTCTCTGCTCTGCTCACAGCTCCTTAACAAAAGAACCTCCAGGAACATCCTCCGGAGGCTAATCTATGTACAACTACTCTAACACGTTTACAACAAGCTCAGATACTTGCTCAGACTCCATTCTTAGCCACAAACATCTCCTGTATCGGTGGTCGGCAAGGAGAGATTAAATAGACTCCAAATAACATATAAATGCCACGCTATGTCGTACATATGCATGGAGGACCATTTTTTTGTTATTTATATATATATATATTGCATAACAACACGTTTTTTGTGTCGCGTTACACCGCTCCTTTAAGTGGAAAAAACACGTGAAACAGCTCCAGCATCTCCCAAACAGGCACGAGAGGTAATCAACAAGTCATACTGCAACATATACCGTCCTAGGCTCTAAATGCAAAAAATTTTTTAGTTCTTCTCACTGATGATAATTTTTCTTATTCTGTTTATGGATATATTTGTAAGGAGAATATGTTTACTCGAACTTAAAACTCCATTTGTATCGTCACCAGTCTTTTAACTGTTACTCAAGTTTACTTTCACCCAAAGGATCTAGGCAAGCCTAAATAGAAATAGAGTGACAGAAGATGAGAGGACCTCTCCCTCGAGTCCGTCCGTGAATGGGCATTCTGTGGTTTCTCTATATCATTTTCTATGTCTCATAAGATAATTGAAACTAACGGTGTTAGTTGAAAAGCAAAACGATTTAGATGTTAAGGCAAAATACAAACTGATAACACTAGCCTCTGAGATGTTCGTCAATTTATCCTTAAGTTCAGGTTCACATCAAGAGGGGCACCTGCATCACGCCATCATGTCTTCCACATTTACAATCACAAAACTCAAAGGTAACAAGCTAATCATTAAATAACTTCGATGTCGCCGTAATAGCTTAACGCCATTTATCATAAATGGTATTATTAATTTTTTTTCCATGGCTACTGATATGTACTGTGCCGTGTTTGCTCATAACCATCCATGGTTGAGGATCTGAGTCAGTCCACAAACAGTGCTTCCATAGTCTTGGAGGTCTATTCGCCTGATTCAATTTGCAATTTTTTCCATCCTGCTTAGTGCTAAAGCCAAATGAAGACCAGAAGCAATGGAAAGCTGTTGGCAGCCACTTCTAGATTCGAGAGAGATGTGGTTTCGACAAAGCATCACTTGCCAGTCTCTGAGGGTGAATTGAAAGCCGAGGATACTTCAGTGGGATCCATACACTTCCTTAAAGCTTTCCTTATCTCCTTTAACATGTCATCTATCCTGATGCCCCTCCTGCAAGAAGTAATATCAAACATAATTTGACCTAAGCTTCTCGGCAAAGTATTCTCCAACTTTTCTGAACGGATCAGAAAATAATACACAATGTGTTTGGCACAATCCCCTGAGAACTTTTTTGAAAGATGAACACTCAAAAATTTATGCATGAATTAAAACGTGAGTGGCAGAATAAATTTTCTAAAGTAGTAGGGGTTCTGAGAAGATTGTGTTGTCTCTTTTATCCTAGAGGAACCATAACGGATAAAATTTTCATGACATAATTTTGAACGAAACCATCCAGCACTTACAGAACACTAACACCCACAACGGACAGGGGTGGGGAATAATCCTCCAGTTTCTTTTCCTTGATGACAACTTCACTGGATAATGGCTGATCTGGAGCTTCAGAGTTTAGCTTTACTTCAGAAGGTGTACCAACGCTCCCAATTCTCAGTATTTCTTCAGTCAATGATGGAAGCCTGTCCTTTGCCTGAAACATAAAGAAGCTTACACGTTTAGGTCAAATTCTGATTATAGATTTCAAATAATCCATGCCATGATCAGCCCACGCAAAGTAGTGGAAAGCTACATACCTCTGGAAGGTCAATCTTGTTTAAAATCACAATGTAAGGTCGGTCAAGGTATTCGGGGTTATACATGCGCAACTCCTGCAGAAATAATTCCAATGGGGACAATAGCACGAACAAGTCAACTCAAGAAAAGGACAGGCGAAAGCGCATTGCATTGTTTTTTTTAAAAAAAAAAAAGAGAGAGAGAGAAGAAGCTCGTAAGGTAAAATTATGCAGGGAACGCACACATATAAGTGATACATACTTCCCTGACAGTTCTATAGTCATTGATGGGGTTCTCAGTGGCTGCATCAACAACATGGACCAGAAGCTGGGTCCTCCTGAGGTGCCTCAAGAAATTTCGACCAAGACCCTTAAAACATAAGTTTTCAATTTCACACTTAGCATCCCCAAAGCAAATAGTTGGTACAGTGGAAAAGATTATAAACATTCATATAAATACCTTTCCTAAGTGAGCACCTTCTATAAGACCAGGCAAATCTGCTAATGTAGCTTCAGATGAAAACATTCCTGCTCCCAAGCTGGGGTCACCACCCAGTCGTCCAAGGTTTGGCATTAATGTTGTAAAAGGATAGTCAGCAATATCAGGTTTTGCTAGTGTAATGGCTGCCAGTAGTGTTGATTTCCCAGCATTTGGAAGTCCCTACATCAAAATTTTCTTAATCTCCTGAAAAAGTGAATGAAAACACTTGGACATTTATGAAGATAGAACAGACTTTGCAATAAGCCTCTTATTTTATTCATTCATTAATTTGACTTACTATGTCATCTAGTTATGATATCAAGACAGAAGTTATGTAAGACTCCATAGAATCACATTGTTCGAAGGTCTTATCCTGAAATTTGTTGGTATGATTACTTTAGGTTGACAAACAGGGGAATCGATGCGGACCTGGTCACTGAGGCAAACCTATAAGTTTGTTGGTGAAACTGCCTTTGCATATTATGTAGCAAATTTGCAATGGGCGATTTCCTTTGCATATTATGTAGCATCCTTAAAAGTAAATAATTAGGATGGAATAATTTATCAGATTCTACATGTTACATCTTCTCTCTTTAAATGTGGTATGAGCATATATAAGCATAGCCAAAAAAGCATCAACATTTTAGTTTCCCAGGAACTGCATGATTACCCTTGTCAATGTTCGGGCAATAAAAACCACTAATAAGCATACAATGAGGGACTGCAAATTATTTGAAGGGCACATTTCGCGTAGAAGTAGAACTTACAACTAGGCCAACATCAGCCACAACTCGTAGGATCAACTCTAAGCTAACTTCCTCACCTGGTTGACCATGAACTAAAACCTGTAATAAATATTCGAATTCAAATGTTATATTTGACAATAAATTCGAAGCACAACTTGCTAACAGAAATAAGCAAAAAGTATAACAGATTTGCAAAAGTTCCATTCATATTTAAAAAGGAAAATTGATTATGCAGTCCTATAATTTACACTTATTTTCAATAGATGCCTATATTTTAAAATTTTGAAAAGATTTCCCTATAATTATCACCATTAGCAAAGCTAGTCCCTAAAGTTGAATTCATCACAAAACTATCCCTATGGTGCACAAGTAGCATTAATACTGCTAGGTTAATGACTATTCATGAAGAAAGAAAGAAAAACGAAAAGATTTATACAATATGTTTTACACAATAGAAGTATATATATAAAATGTCATCTCAAGGACACATCTCTCCATGGAAAAATATTGCAAAACGTTTTGAATAAAAGAAAATATTTTACCTTATCAGTGTCATCTCTCAACACATTTGTTGTCAATGCCATCATCTTCTTCCTTTCATGCTGTGGCAGATCTAACAAGCTAATCTGCGTAAGCAAAACTAAAATGAGAAGCAGGTTATGGATTCAACTATATATAAGAACATGTGCCGGAGAAGTAGTATCATATATTTCAGGCAAATGTAATTATTATTATTATTATTTTGTTTTTTTTTTTTTGGGGGGGGGGGGGGGGGGGTATGAGAGAGGGAGAGTGAAAATGGACCGGCTATCCAACTTATCACCAAGATGTCACAATGTCGGTCATTTCAAAGCAATACTCATGCAATAGATTTGCTTCTGAAGCAAAGGAGTCTGATGCATCACTGTCATATAAAGCAGCAGACTCCAAAAGAATTTTCAGAGGGAAATAAAGACATATTACCCCTCCTTGTCCACCCCTTGCAACAAGAACTTCATCACCTGGTTGTGCCAGGTCAGCCAGCAATTTCCCTCTCTTGCGTTTTACAACAGTACCTGTCACATTAGAAAACTCAATGAGGGAAAGCAGATTTCACTATTTCAGCTTTTCACCTTCGCTAATTTTGAATATATGGGTAATGCATGCCAATGAACTCATCGCAATTCTTCGAAGTTTAAATGGACAATAATGACTGTAGAAGATTGGTAAAGCAGAACATTTCATATTCAGATTATGTCAAAAACATTTCTAGTTCTTTACATAAAACACAGAAAGATCTCTTCAATGGAAAAAGACGTATGTTATACACACAAACCTACAGGCACAGGAATGCGCAGAGTTGGAGCAGCAAGTTCATCATGCAATTGTGAGGTCAAAATACCCATTGTATCGACATTGCCACCGCGCTTTGCATTATAGCGACTTTTGCTGTGGAATTCCAATAATGAATCTTTTTCCTCGTCCGCATAAATGACCACATCCCCTCCATGCCCACCCATAGGTAGGATAAGCGACCCATCAAAGTCTCTTCTATAGGAGTTTTTTTTCCTTGTCTTCCGCTTTTCAGGTCTTCCTTGTGAACTATTACTTCTCTGGCCGGGCATGCTAAGTATAGCTCCATGGCCTCCATCACCCGAACGAACTGTGATGATAGCCTGATCAAAATACTTGTGAGGTTCATTGATCACTGTCGGAGGACTTGATGAAGGAGCTAGACTGACGCTGAGGAGTCTGCACTTAACCGCGCACCATCCATAATTGCATCTCTGTTGAAGATTCCTGCAAAGACAAACAGACCCCGATTTATCAATAAAGTGAACAAGCAATAGAAAAAAAAAATTAAAAAAAAAAAAGATGACAAGTTAGCTATTTATCATTCCATTATAAATCTCCGAGCATGATGTTCACTGAACAAGCTAGGGGCGTAATCATTAGGAGCTTCAATTGCAAAGTTTACTGATAGAGGGGGGAAATTAAGAGATCAATCAAATAATGTCATCAAGCCTTATAGATTATTCAAAGCCGAACAAGAAAACTGATTCTAAAGCTGGCAATCATAATAGTGGGAACGACGCTTGAATATACAAAAAGTCCATGAAACCCAAATACTTACTGGTCGGGTCATTAATTTTTTTTTTTTTAAAGGGCCACCCCATAAATTTGAACCGAAGAACTTAAAAAATACGGTCAAATTTTCTGATTTAAGTACCTCGAAGGAAGCAAGCGAGTGGAAAACAATGAAGTTTCACGGAAGCGAACGATAGAAAATGAAGCTGGAAATGGCGGAGAAATTAGAGCAGCCATTATCAGTTCCCAGGGCAGATGGATAGGGGAAGTGGCGGACGAGTAGACCCCTTGGAAGCCACATGGGCTATTTTATTTTATGTTGTCCCAAAACCCAAGCCCATTGGATTTTCCGACCGTAACCAGAACATGCAATCATACTGAATTTTGACCCCAACAAACAATGAAAAGTAAATAGGAGACTTATTTTCTTTTAATCACATGTTTAATGTAAAACATGGGAATGGAAAAAATGGTGTTGGGAGTTCTTCCTCTACAACCGTGAGTTCGAATTTGGGCGAAATTCAGTTCTGATGAAATAGATGGGATATATATATATACTGAGTTTTGATCAAGGATACTTTATATAAATATAAGAAAGGGTTACGGTGCAAAAATACACATGTGCTTTGGTCAGAGGAGCGCTCAGTAGCAAGTGCTTTTTTTAGGTGCAAAAGTGACTATGTGGTTACAAAGTAGATGTAAAAGTCACATATCACTGTTAAGGATAGATAGCTGCCGTTAATTTTTATAATTATTGCCAGATGGTGTGCACGTGTCACTCGTTCTTTGAATGGCTAGGACATGGCAGCTGGGCAATAATCTAGGCAATAATGTAGTCAATTAAATTCCAAATCTACCCCTCACACCGGCATTCATTCCCTTCCCCATATCACTTCTCCTTCACCCTCAACTCCATCCACGAACACTGTTCACTCATGAAAGAGAAAACCCATTTCGTGAAAGAGAACCTATCGGATTCACAAACCTGTGTCTGCGATTAGGAGGGAATGGCATCGTCGGAGCTGGTTTTTGATTCTGCGGAGGAAAGTGGAAGAGAGAAGCAGAAGAAGAATAGAGTGGAAGTGGTGGGAAGGGTATGGATTCTAGAGATATTTGGTCAGGAGGAGCTGTTTAAGGATTGGACTGATTCATAACCATATATTAATGTAATTTTCATGCCTACAAAAATGACGCCATTATCATTACTAACTTGACATCTTAAGCACTCAAACTATTTGCATTTAAACATTCGTCTTGCCTTGAAAAGTATGTAGCTACTTTCCCATAATTTCACTCTGCAAAAGTCTACAAACAAAAGACCCCCTTTGTAAAAAACGAATTGCACCATCTTACCATAATGCTGCTTGGATTTACATTTCATGCAGATGTTTATACAAACATCTGTTAAGAGGAGACACCAGAACAAGCATGCATGAAGCATTAAAACTCATAGAGTGCCATGTTCCTTTGACTTTAGAACGTTTACCTTTAACAATTTTAGCTCTGCTCCAGAATTTAATAACAGAGTAATTCAAGACTGTTTCGAGCAATGACAAGATGCTCCTTCTTTTCTTCAACTGATAGGCTCCTAGGATTAGAAGACAGCAGATCCACTCATCGCATGCAATGGAGCAACAAGAACAGGATAACTTTCCAGAGGATCTAATGAATCTTTAGGTACATGAGATTAACAGGACTTCCATGTTCTCGCCGTCGATGACAGTCATGTCGATCACAAGGTCATCGAACTCTTGCTCAAAATTTCTCCCTGCATAGGTAAGGCACCAAACCAATCCCTTCCACAGATATTTATATGTTGCACAAGTTTAAGTTTTCGATCGAATTTTGAAGACTGGTTTTTCGAAATTTGCAGTGGTGAAAGATAATCGTTTTAGCTTGCTGCCTGAACTGAATTTCTTAACTAGTTTGATTTCGCTAGAAACTCTGCAGAGGCACCCACTGCCGCCTCCATCACATCCCTCGTCACTTTCGTCGTCGTGGTCGATGCTGTCTCTCCTCCGATTCTCTCTATACTCCTCTCTCTAGGATCTTTGACCGATTTTCTCTATACTCCTACCCCAGCTGCCACGTCCATGGCCATTCAAAGCAGGAGAGACACGTGCACACCATCTGGCAAGAATTATAAAAATTAACGGCAGTTATCTAACCTTAACGGTGATATGTGACTTTTGCACCTACTTTGTAACCATATAGTCACTTTTGCACCTAAAAAAAGCACTTGCTACTGGGCACTCTTTTGACCAAAACACATGTACATTTTTACACCTTAACCCTATAAGAAACGAAAAAGGAGCCTCTTATTTATTTATTTTTGTGCAGAGCCTCTTAATTATTAAACAAATTAAAAAAATTCTTTTAAAGATAACAACCATATTAAATTTAAACAGCGTCCATATTCTTTTTGGCAAAAACAGTGTCAAATATTATGAACGGAAAAATTTGACATTGGAAGTCCTTATTTGGTATTCATTCTGGAACACCAAAAATCCATTGGCTAAAAAAAAAAAAAATCAGAAAATAATCTTCATTTCATGCTCTATACCCATTAAAATATTACAAAATGCAATAGAAAAAAAATTCAACCCATCCAAATTTAATATTAGAGGATCAACAGTGAGTCGAGAAAACAAATTCTACTTTTGGCGCGGGTCTCTACTCAGGTAAACCTCCAAAAGAGTTACAAGTCGATGAATAATGCTTTTGGCTGTAAGTTGGCATGGAACCTAGTGATGGGTTCAGGGGGACTGTGGTCTGATGTCCTATTTCATAAATATGTTAGAAGAAATAATCAGCATTTCTTTGATTGCCATACACAAGATTCCTCTCTCTGGAGATTTATTTGCAAGCAGAAAGAAGTTTTAGGAAAAGGCACCTGCTGGAGAGTGAGGAATGGTCAGTCAGTTTCATTTTTTGAAGACTGTTGGCTGTCTAATGACTTCAGGATCAGGGATCATTGTATTAGAACCTTGCTGCCAGAAGATAGAGTTAGTACTGTTTCTGATTGGACTACCAATGGTACTTGGGATTTTACTCGTTTAGGGACAATTGTATCAAGCGAAGTGATCCAACGTTTAATTGCGATCTTACCTCCTATGGGAAGGGCAGGAGAGGATCTGATGTTTTGGAGCGGATCTGCCAATGGCTCCTTCACTGTTAAGTCAGCTTACTATTTAATTGAGACTCCACCTGCTAACTTGGCTCACAAATGTTTCAAACTCATTTGGAAATGGCCTGGGGTTGAGCGAATCAGGACCTTTCTATGGCTTGCTTTCCACAATCGTTTGCCTACCAATGAATGGAGGGGAAAATGGGCAAACTCATCTTCTTCTTGTACTTCTTGCAATCTTCAACCTGAATCTGTGTTGCACATTCTCAGGGATTGCAATTATGCAGAACTTCTATGGAAGGACTTGATTCCTCCAGGTTTTTACTCCTCTTTTTTTGATGCAAACCTGCGAGATTGGTTTCATCTTAACCTTAAAGGAGTTTGTGGAGGCCAGTCGTTGCCTAACTGGAGCAAGATATTTGGAGTTGCTGTTTGGTGCTTATGGAAGTGGAGGAATTCCTCTATCTTTGATCCAAACTTCCAGAAACCACCTTTTCCATCTGCTTTTATTCTGAATATTTGGCATTTGTATACACATTCCACAAGTTGTGCTCTAACTGATAGTTTGGGAGCTTTGGCTCTCAATTCATGGAAGGCTCCACCTGCAGGATGGATCAAGATTAATATAGATGGTGCAATGTCTACATATAAAGGATGTGCTGGATGTGGGGGTGTCCTCAGAGACTCTAATGGAGAATGGATTTCTGGTTTTTCTACATATCTTGGTCGGTGCTCTCCCTATGAGGCAGAAGAATGGGGTCTTCTCAAAGCTCTTGAACATGCTTGTAGTATGAGTTACAAAGCTATAATCATAGAATCTGATTCTAAGATCCTGATAGACTCCTTCAAAAACAACGACTTTGGCACTGCACAGAGTTTGGTAATGCTGAAGATCAGAGAGTTGTTGCTGCTTGACTGGGATGTTCAATTTTCCTGTGTTTCCAGGGAATTCAATCTTGTAGCTGATGGCCTAGCTAAGCATGGTTTATCATTTTCCTGTAATTTTCACTCGTGTCCTTCTTTTTTGAGAACTTTGCTTCTCCACGACTGTATGGGAATTTATCCCACTGCTGTTTTGTGTTAATATAATGGCCTAGCCTCTCTTTTATCAAAAAAAAAAAAAAAAAGTTAGCACCTTCTAAGTGGCAAAAGAGTTTTGTGATTAAACATGCCAGTCACTTTGTAGATCATCAATTATTTTAATTCAAAAAAGGAGTCTTTCCTTTCAATTTCTAACAAGGAGATAAAATCAACTGTTGTGCTTAACATTAACGCCCACTTGACTTTTTTTTTTAAAGATTAATGAAGTTAATTAAGTTATATTAAAATATTTATATTTATTATTATTCTTCAAATTAATTTGTTTGATTTATAAACTGATACACAATTTAATAAGATATAATATATACCATGATTAAATATTTTATTTAGCGCTTTTAATTTCCACAAAAAATTAATTAACTGTTATATTAAGGATTTGAGAGAGCATAATGTTATAATAGCGACTCCCTGTTCAAACTATACATTGTTAAAAGGGGAAAAAAAATTAAAAAGGTCTCATTGTAAGTTCTTCTATAAAAAAAGTTTAGCATAAAGTATACTTTTAGTCCTTTAAGTTTACATGATGTATACTTTTGGTCCCTTAACTTTATAAAGTATACTTTTAATCATTTAATTCTAACACCGTTAATTTTGTTAACGAAAAATGTAAACTCAAGTGATAATTATATAAACTTAAGAGATGATTTTGTAATTAAGCTTAAATTTAAAATAGAGGTAAATTGAAGAATATATAAAATTTGTGTAATTAAATGTTATTAGGCATCATTTGAGCTCGTTGCGTTAGCGTTTTCCGTTAGCAATATTAACAGTGTTAGAATTTTAGGATAAAAAATATACTTTATAAAGTTAAGGGACCAAAAGTATGCCTTATGTAAAACTCAAAAGGACTAAAAATATACTTTAGCCAAAAGTTTACAGAGAACTTTTGATATAGATTCCAATTTGAACTTGTCTTATTAATAAATGGGATAGGATATTGTTACAACTTTTTTTTTTTGTTACAACCAATGTTACTACCACTTTTCCACCATTAGATCAGAATCTCATTTACCTATATAATTTCTCT
Source organism: Acacia crassicarpa (assembly GCA_034222035.1). NCBI lineage: Eukaryota > Viridiplantae > Streptophyta > Magnoliopsida > Fabales > Fabaceae > Acacia > Acacia crassicarpa. Next base: position 1,501,769 of record JAWXYG010000003.1, read on the forward strand.
CTCCTATTAAGATTCTGATCTAACAGTGGAAAAGTGATAGTAACATTGGTTATAACAAAAAAAAGGTTGTAACAATATCCTATCCCTTAATAATATCCTATCCCTTAATAAATACATGTGAATACATTGATAAGTTAAAGAGTGGCCATTAACAGTTCCTATATATTAACTAAAGCAGGTTTTGTTGACAAGTATATGTGACTATATTGACAAGTCATAAAATGATCGTTAACAAATCCATCTATATTAACCAAACTAGCTCTCTTTAACATGTTATGTCCCTATATTAACAATTTATAGAATGGTTATTGACAAGCACATCTATATTAATAATAAAAACAACTTCCGTTGAACAGTTTATGTGACTATATTAATAATAGCATAGTCATTGACAAGCTCATTTATATCAATAAAATAACTAAACACTATTTTTATATAGAAATTTATACTGAAACTATTTTTTAATATTTTTTTCTTGTCTTTGGGAGCTGAACAAGATTTTCCCTTATTAAAAGGTCCTTCACTGCCTTCTTTTTTTGATACAAGGCAATAGGGGGAGGGGGCATCGAACCCAGAACCTAAGGGAGAAATGAATCCCAGTACCACTGCACTACTAATAGTGCTGGTCCTTCACTGCCTTCTGTTTCTGGGCCTTACCCCAACTTCCTCACCAAAAAGAAAACCCAATAATATGTTTTTTGGGTAGGGGCGTGAGGCCTAATTTGATTACATAAGTGCCTCGAAATTTATGTACGATGGACAATAAAAAAAATTTTTAAAAAAATTTATGTACGATGGACAATAAAAAGGTGCCAAAGAATTTGTAGAATAAATTAAAATAATAAGGTACCGTACGTGCCAGATTTCGCAGTGACAGGCTTCCTTTTATCGCTAAAATATATAGCCAAAAGATGCAAATGCTTTTTTACAACACACATCAGAACTTCAGAACAAGAGAAAAAGGAAAGCTTGGTTCAGCTGCTCCACCCCACAAAGGTTGGGAGACACGTTAGATCAGCTGCCCCACACTGAATCCTCAGTCAGGAAAACGTTGCAAATCTGTCCAACCAAGGGTCATTCGACTTCAAGGAACTTCACGAACACAAACAATCATCACAGCCTGCTTATTAGATTATATAGACGAACAGGCATTCAGACAACTATCCACCCATGGTCAAACCACACGATTTCCATATGTGGCAACAAATGTTTAGGTAACCAAGCATCACTCCCAACTGTGCCCTTTGTTCACGTTTCAACTTTTGAGAAAATCTTTCAATGAAAAAGGTGGAGGCCCATCCTGCAATGTGTAAATTATGGGAAGAAAATAATCATGTTATCCGCCAGGAATGTGTTAATACTTACATCTCTCATATGAGTGATGCGCTCAAATAGATATCAAAAGGTTTCCCAGTTTGAAAGAAACATGGGTCCAAGCTAACTGAACACGAAGCCATGAGAAATTAGACAGCAAATATATACAGCCAATCCCAAACCAGAAAAACAGAAATTATCCGCTACCTTTCCAGCCTCTTGACTTAAGCACTGCCTAACTACCGTAGCTTGCTGTATAAGCCTCTCCATTGCTGTGTAGCTGGGAAGGTTTGAGTGTTCTGACAAATACCATTATCCACAAAAAATAAAAAAGGGAGAAATTTACATGATACATCATATGTTTGGATTGGAAGGGCAGAGATGAAATATTCAAATATTGAATTTTGAACCTAAATATACTTGTATATGTTATACCCATGGAATAAAAGAACTACAAAAGCAAATAAGAAATCAAGTAACCAACCAAGAATAGCTCGATTCAAACTATCTGCAACCTGTTGCCTGTACTCTAAGCTAAGCAGATGGAACACTGGGGATTTCTCTGGCTCATTATAAGCAAGAAGGGCCATAAAGTCCTGCATCATAGGCAACCGAATGGTTAGATATTCAAATAAAATCTAAAGTAATCAGTGATTTAGTCTATAAAAGAGGCTCCTTTCAATTTGATCCTCACAAGTAAAATGTCTCAATTTGGTCCTCCAAAGACAAAGAACCTCAATTTAGAAGCCACACTTGGTGGCAACATGTGAGGTCTAGAGTCTAGACAATATACTTAACCATAAGACTTTCCCACTCTAGAGCAGGACAATGAGCAAGAGGAGACTCCTCTTCTACCACAAGACTGTAAAAGGAAAATGAACAACTTACTAAGTGTAATAGCCAAATAACCAGCAAAAGGAAATTTCGACCAAAATGATCCTTCCTTAACGTAGAAGTAGGATTGCATAAGACTGTTGTCTAATAAATTTGACCATGTGTCTTCAAACCTCAAACCAACGTTGTCTATGCTTCTCAGTCCCACATATGTCTGAGAGACTTAATCTCGAAAGGACAAAAATCCCCCCGGGGGGTGTTTAAAGGTTAATCATACACATACCTGAAGCTTTTCCATGTATTTCTGCTCCTTCCCAAAAGGGCTAAACTGGGTCTGAGCAAACTCCAAAGCTTCTGTGCTGCCAATAAAATGAGATTTAGTGAAAGCAGAAAGTAGGTAACTTGTTCTTTTTGGGGCAAAATTAGGCTCAGCTCACCATTTCCTAGAGCGGACAAGCTCAACAAAATGAAGGCTCAAAAGATCAAACCGTAAGTCCTTATTCTTCTCAAGAATATCCTGTGCCAGCTGTTCAGTCAGCTCAATGGCCTTGAGTGCATTTCCGTCTAATGCAAAGTGAAAAATTCCTGAAGAAAAATCATCAAAATTACCATAAAAGGTCCTCACAATCTACATTAGGCTGCAATGATAAAAATAATTAAATTCATCAAATACTGTGCATATTGCCCAGCACCTTGTGACTGGAAGCAGGAAAGAAAAATGGTCAAGACAGACCCACTTGATATGTAAGAAAGTAAGCAAAAGAAATATAACCACAACTCAAAGGCTTAAGACAAAAATCAGCAGCCATTTTCAAGGAGGTATAGATGTTTCAAGATGAGTTACAGTGAAAACAATAGCTGAGCATCCTTCATATTGAAGCCAAGCAATCCAATGGATATGTTGTATATGGTAAAACAGAAATAAGACACCAGGCGATCCCAAGTCATTAATCAACCTTCACCACAGAAAGACAACAATGAACCTACTTTTTCTTTTTTCCATGTCTTCTAAATAATCTGCAGGTTGCTTCATTCCAGTGCAGGCAATAAATGATTCCACTGATTCTTTGTAGCAATTATGGATAAGATACGACAGAACTATGTTTTGGATGTCATTGTCATTTATAGCCTGTCAATCCATGTAACCAAAAAAGTCAAAATAAGAACTTGGTGAGACAAAATATGACAAGCGAATCAATATAGGCATAGCCACAGAATCATGCTAGTAGATAGCATCCTGATAGAAGGCACAAGAGCAAGCTTGTAAACTGCAAGTAGTTGAGAGTATTTTTGCTGTATGGGATCCATTTCATCCAAATTACTAATAACTTATAACAAATATGATAAAAATGAAATGCAAACACCAATACTAGAAAGGCAATACTAAAAATTAGAACAATTCTGCGGTAATGGGAGTAGGAAGAACACAACTGCGTCCCAAGTAACAAAAAAGAATGAAGCTTAATGAAAGCCAACCACCTAGAATTATCCAAAAAATATTCTGAGAATAACATACCACTCAATTACAACATCTTCCACACAAAACAATTCTGCAATACATGCAATGAACTTTGAAGCAGACTCTAATTAGGAAAACTAAATCAACATACAAATCCTAAAGTTGACCGTATGTTGAAGAAATTTTTTCAGAATACTCCCTTGTGGTGTGGCCCAATTCGATTGCAGTATTTTACGGCATTCCCATAGCAATATTTACAGTTCAATAGATGAGGTGAAACTTAAAGTTATCTTCTATTCCCCACGTAATTTTCAATTTTTTTTTCTTTGACCAGCATGTAATCTTCAATGTTTAATTCTAGGTAAGTCTACCCTCACATTAAAAACAGACGTTTAACAGCCATTAATTCAAAGTTTAAAGCAAACAGCAACCATAAAAAGGAAATTGACATTAATTTCATACATAGGCAAGACGCGCATTATTAAGTACAAATAAACAGTCCACAATATCAGGGAATTTCAAGATCCTGGCTGATGTAAGAGTAGCGTCGGAAATAGGCTTTGATGGTCACAAAAGAGACTACGAAACAAAGATTTTTCGGTCGAATAAGACATCAAAATGTCATAACAGAAGCCCACTAATAAAAGAAAAGGAGTAACAAGATTAAATAAGAGACAGGAGTAATGGAAGCGCAATAAGGAAGTAGAAGCATACGAGGTTTTCGTATTGGCGGGGATCGACGTCCATGCTGAATAGTGAACAGTTTCCGTGCGTCGATGGGGCTGGGCTGAATATACTCCGACACGTCAGAGAAACAACGAGTCCTTGCACGTTTTGTGGCCAGTGAAGACGAAAAGCGTGTAAGCAGTGGTTTGGTTGAGGAAAAGCCGACTTGCGGAAACGACCTGATCCGTACGGCGCAGGGACTGATCTGCGGCTGAAACTGCCACTGGAAGGCGATCCAATTCACACCGCCTCTGACTTTGGTAATTGGTAAATACTGAATCCGTGCCTTGCCTGGTCTGACTTTCCACGTGTGAGGGGCCTAAGTCCTTTGCAATTATTACCTCTTATATTTACCCATTTTTTCCGTACTCGGATTACTTAATTTATGAATTTTGATAGTATAATCTAAGACAAGAGAATGTATATTATGATGGACTAGTTTATTTAGGTTTTTTGTCTTCTAACAAAAAAGCTAATTGATTAATATATGGACATAAAAAAAAAAAGTAGGGTTTAATGTTTTTATTTTTATTGTAAAATTATTTTTTCTATCACACTCACATAAAAGTGAATGGGTTTAATTATAAATAGAAAATAAGAAAAATATTATTCGGATCTACTCACTTATATGACGGAGTGTAACAAAAAAAAAAGGAGAATCTCATATAAAAACAATTGAAATATGAAAATTCTATATAAGGCTAGTAAACTCAATAAATCTTAAATCGAGTCATAACCCAATCTAGAATATTACCCTTAACATGCAGTCCAAAGAAAAGACTACGACTTAGAAAGATTAGCCCTAGTAGGCGAGGGAATTAGAACGCCTGCAAGGGATCAACCTTAGTGAAAGCTTTTTGGGCATGGCGGAGATGGAGGATCAGACGGCGAGGGTGGTTGAGGACATCTTGGATTTTACTGATTTTTGCACGAATCGCAACCTATTCTATAGGCGAAGCAAATAATCCTTTTTGACGGGGAGTTTTGTGGACAATTAAAGTGCAAGGGAGCATTGTTGATGAATTTTATAAGAATTAATCGTGTACGTCGCAAGAATATATAGAAGGTGAGGGTGAAGACAGTAAGATTCAAAAGGTAGGCGGTAAAATAAATATTTGTTTACTTGAACCGCAGATGCATATTCCAACGTATATCGTTTGTATCTACTTTTTGTTTACCAACGGCCAATTTAGATTTTACCATTTTGATTTGGAGAGCGATGATGAGTACAGGAACATATTTAGGGTCATAATTCGCCAGGTCCAGGGAGATAGATAAATTTGCACTCTAGGAACATTAGCGATTAAAATTCACAGTTAAAAACCGATGGACAATTCTCGTGTGGAATACATTGGCACTTTTCTGATTAAACTGAATTAATCCATGGCATTCTTTTCTTTAGGGAAAAAAGTTAAAAATAATGTTAGATCCATATATAGAGATCAAATTTTGGCTCAACAGTGCAAAAGAGGTAAAGAACAAGCTGTGAAAATTTCAAATTGTCATAAATCAACTTACTGATCTGAAGCCTTTTCTAACGATGTCGAGGCTTCTAATGAATTTTTTGTCGTTAGGGTTCTTACATAGTGCGTAAACAATATCATTTTGTCTCCAATTTTATTTTTTTAATAACTAAAGGATATAGAGGTAATTTGGCCCAAATTCTAAATTCCTAATTGTGTCACATAACCTAATTAATAATTTAGTAAATTTAGCCACCTAAATTAGAATTTAGTTAATTCAACCGTCTTTATATAGGATTCTCCAAAAAAAAAAAGTTTTTACAATAAAAGTAGAAACATTAAACCTAAAAAAGTATTACATCATCTTTAATATATTTTCTTTAGTAAAAATAATTCAATATATAACTTTATTCTTATTAAAAATAATTTATTTAGCGCTGCCCCCACATGTCAAAATAATTATATTTTTTAAAAAAAGTAATTTGAGGCAATTACATTAATAAATTAACAAACTAAAAAGAGAGAGAGAGAATTGCCTAGTATCAGGCGTAGATTTAGAAGTGGTCGGAAGTTATATCATAAAAATGCAAATACTCCTACTTTTTTATCTTTTCTATATTTGTGGGATGAGATGAGAGAGTAGATGTGTACTGCTCCATATTATATGATCTCCTCGCTCTTATATACTCTTTCCTCCTTTTGATGATTACTGCATTTCCGCACCGACACCGACAAACACAGAATAGGGAGGATGAGGGTACACTACACATACCAGGCTGACCTTCAACCCAGCGTCATCCCTTTATGCACTAACGTTAGGATTGGGCCATCCCAGCTTACAACACGGGGTTTGGCCCTAATCCTGAAGATTAAAAAAACATATGAAATTCTTTCCTAAAATTTATCTATAAAAAAAACTTTGATTTTATTTACTAAAAATATAATTAACTTCCTAAAAATACTATCTTAAAAAATAATATTAGTATTTAAATAATTTCTTAGAAATTTTAAGTACCTTTTTTTTTTTTTTTTTTTTTTTTTTTGGTCGAAGAAATTTTAAGTACCCAATAAATATGTATGTTCTTTTTTTTTTTTTTCCTTTTTTACAATTGTAAGCTCAAAAATTACATCAAGCTATTGAATAAGTGAACACTCTTCTTTTTTATTGTTTTACATTCAATTTATTAAAATAAAGGTCTAGTCAATGATGTCCCATGGAGGATCAATTATACCGAGCTAAATCCACCAAGCTATCAGATTGGTTAAAAATCCTTTGGAAGATTATATATACACACAAATTTAGTATAAAAAAATAAAAAATAAAAATCGCATTTTGATAGATCATAAATAATGCAATTCTTTAATACACAAGTCCCTCATTTTAACAAAATTAAACTCTGAAAAGTGAGAACCTTAGAACCATAACAAAATTCATTTTAAGAGGATACTTGTTTGTATGACCTTAATATAAGATAAAGTAGTTTGCAATTCATTTTTTTAAAAAAAATCAAATAAATCGTGTATTAAGAACTGGAGAATATTAAGGATTTAATCGTGAAAACTGACAATTTTTAGTCGTAGGTTTTCAAGAATTAAGGTCCTTTTGTCGATGGGGTGCTCAGTGCACTTAAACGGATTTCATTGATTCATTGCAAGTCCAAAAAGTTTAGGAAATAACCAAGCAAGTGAATCTTAACCGTTGAGCAGCAAACCACCCTTAGCACAACTTGTACACATGAACGCCCGAAATCATACTCTCTTTACACACCACCAAGTGCCTGTCAAACTTTGGAACCTGTACACTTGGGTACATTCAGATCAAGGGAGCAATAAGAAACTAATCCAAGCTTGTTGAATGTCTGAAAGCGGCCTTACTTACTTCCTTTTTATTTTTATGAGATCTTCACTTTACTAAGGACATAACCCCTTGTCAATAGTTTATTTGAACTCCGAGTTTGCCCACCTTGCTAACAAAACATAAAAAGGTTCTTATAAAAAACCATCCAGGCAACCATAATTCAAGACAAATTACATTCATTAACAGCAACTTAAGGTAATGTTGGCAACAACAGCTAGCGAAACGGTTAGCTGAAGAAATCAGTCAAGGAAAGCGAGCAACAAGACATCAGTTAACGCTACGAGCCTAAGCTACAGCCACCGGTTGACGACTCACCCACAAGACACAACTCACAACTCACATAACAAGTAACAATAGAATAGGAGAATGAGGATCCAGACTTGTCATGAATGTCAACATGAAGAGAAAGAAAGTAACCCTGGAAGAGAAAGCGTGTCACTACTGAGGAAGCTATAAATTGGGGCATTGCCAGTTTTATTCACAATCTCAAGAGTTTTTACTCTGTTTCACTTCAGTACTTGTACATTTTATTGAATTCAAGCTCTTCCCATCACAAATTGTGTCCTTCTTGAGTCAGAAACACACAGGAAATATGTTGCAGAGGTCATCCTACAAGTCTGATCAACAAGCTCAAATGGCATTTCAAATATTGCAGTTATTCATTAATTACTTATTAATTCTTACTTATCCTTCATGGAGTCTAGATACTAGAAATGGGCATCAATAATTAACAACCATGCCAATTGAATAATGCAAAAGAACCACCCTATATATCACTTGGCCGTCAAGTCAGAAGGATCAGTGAGCACAAAACCAAAATAAAGACCCACTTGGCAACGTTCAATACTTGTTTTTCCCAAATCGTATCGTGTATACAGACTGCGTTACCGCAAAATGAAATAATAGGCAACTACAGGCTACGATTAAGACCAAGCATGTCCAATTACACATCAAAATTTACAACTTCCCCAAACCCTGCCGGTGTAATTACAAGAGAGCAAGAGTATGGAAAAATACCTCCTCGTTGCCCTTCAATATGCTTCATTTAGCAAGTTTACTATTCACTTTCCTCCTCTATTTTGAAATTTCAATCTCTACTAAGAAGAAGGAAAGACGTCTTTAACAGCAGAGGCAGCAGTCAAGTAATTAAGCGTGTTTCTTAAAGTTTCCTTCTCCCTCTTCAATCTTGCGGCAGTGTCCTCCAATTCAAGCAAAGCTTGCTGCTCTCGAGGCGCACCCTCGAATGTGCTGCCAACAAAGAAAGAAAAAGGCGTGGGAAAGAGGTTCCTTCTCAAATCCCCTACTTCCTTCTCCGGTTTTCCCCCCAATCGATTGGATAACCGTATGACATCCTTCATATAGGTCTCCACCTCATTGGCCAAGCCGTCAAGGTCCTCTTCGCCATTCGCAGACGGCCTATCCTCAAGCCAAGTCACTTGAGCGACCAGGTAGGGCTTGGTGCGGACAAGGTTGTTGACGCGGAACCGCTCTTGACCTTTACAGATTAAGAAGAAACGGTCATCGACGAGGCGCTCGTGCTTAATGACTTCACCGACGCAGCCAACGTCGGCCGTGCCGGAGAGAGCGTCGGAGCAGATAACCCCGAAACGGAGATCGGTCTGTAGGAGAGTGTGCATCATTATGCGGTAGCGGAACTCAAAGATCTGCAAAGGAAGGATGGCGCCGGGGAAGAGAACGAGGGGAAGAGGGAAAAGAGGGAGTTCGACGAGGTCGTCTGATTTGGGGGAGTTGGTGTGGTGCTTCTCAGAGAAAGATGAGGCAGAGCAGTGGAGGGAATCATGCCTCCGGCGGCGGCGGAGGTGGGGGAGGAGGCGGCAGCGAAGAAGAGGCTGTGAAGGGAAATGAAGATTAGGAATGGAAGGGTAGGGAAGTTTATTGGGGTTCAAGGAGGAGGAAGACGAGGCAGAGGAGATGAGTTGGGGGCATGCCATTTGAGTCATTCCAAGTAAAAAGCGAAGGCGTTTATGGGTTTGCTTCTATATCGGGTGAAGAAGGAAAAGATTATGGGGAAGACATGAACCTGTGGCGATTACTCGAGGCTGGGTGTGGGGAGCGAGACTGTGATTTTCCATCCAATTCCTGGTTTTGGATTATCCTTACATTACATGAATGAATTTTCCAAAATATCGTGGCTTCACGCCCCGGCCCATTCTCTGTGGACGATAAGGTGAGAAGAAGTGGAACGAGTGTGCTTTTATGTGGTCTTGGGCTTTCCACGTGCCATAGGTCACTGGCTAATCTTTTCTTTGATTTTTTCAGGGAAATATTTAAAAAATAAAATCCAAGTATAAAAAAAATAATGAGGAGGCCAGAGCCAGTGGCTGTCAACAACGAGGAGTAGATTTTTCTTGGTAAACACGAGGATTCATCCCCATGATTTTGTCGTCGTCGAAAAACAAAGGCGAGGTGATGGGTGTGATTATTTTTGGTTCCACCTATTTATGATTTTTTTTTTGCTCGAACACCTATTTATGATTCATGATTGGGTAATATACACGATTATTCTTCAGGTGTTGTGATATGGGTGGTCTTTTTTGCTTTTAGAAAGTGAAATACCTTGGGAATAAGAATTAGGGACGAGGGAGGAGCGGGAGGGAGGTGATAGAGAAATACTTATACACTTGGAGGCATCACTTCATCTGTACTCTTAAGTACTTATTCCTGGTCCTAATTATACAAACACATCTTAGAATTGGTCTTGGTCCTAATTAAGTTTAATTTATTGTTAATTTCTTCCTAAAATACCCTTATTAATACCTTCTCAATAATAATTGAACATACCAATAATTTAATATTCTGTATTAGTTAAAGCACAGCATAGATGAGTCATAGAAAGAAATCCAAATTTTATGGTTCCAAAAATATAAATTTCTTCATTAAGGAAAAAAAAACACAATTTCCTCTCATCATCCCTAAAATAAAATAAATTACTATATTTTAATTAGAATACCGCATTACTCTAAAGTATTTATGGTTGCGATGGATGGACTCAAATGGCGGTTTGAAGAAGAAAGCATCGGTCTCCTACTACTAGTCTTGTCGGGAATTGGGATGCCATATGCATAATGCAACTTGATTCAGACAGCCAATAAATTGCCCGACCTTTTTGCTATAGATTTAAACCCTGACGTTCCCACATTATCCATACTTTCCCATTTTATGCCATGTTCCCCACAGAACTTGAGCATCAATACTCTCTGACGAGCAGACAGCAGACCCTGCCCATCATTATCATAATTTCATTTCTGTTTCAGAGTCAGTATATAAACTACATAGATAAATTCTTGTTTATCATCAACTAAATTAGTTCATTAATGCGTCCAAACTAATCAGAGCCAGATTGCCAAACAACGAGCCTGAGTCCTGGTGAATTTGCATGTTTTCAATATCGTTATGAGCTCTTCTTTACAACGTTAATTCAAACTAAGAAGGCAACTCTATTAAATGCTCTTCATCCTTACAAGAATAAAACTCAAAGCCATCTCTTTGTGGATTTAGCCTTCTCATACTACATCGCAGATTCAGCATTTCATATTTCATTGAATCTTGTCGCTAACTGCCAACTCTAGTAGTTGACTTAAATTTATTGCACGCTTAAAACCATTCCTTTACCACAAATCAATCACTATGAACCAACACTTTTCACAAGGAGACAATGTACTTCTGCATGCTCTTTTTTCAATCCCTTTTTTCATCTTCAGTTCTTTGATTTGAGTTCAGCAACTGCAGGTGTATCCTAGATTCTCTTTACAAGAGATATTTTCCCGGGATTCCCACCTAATTCTTCAAAAACAACTATCAAATTGTTGGTTGGCTTTAACCAGGATCTGGGAACGTGATACCTGCAAATTGCGTTCACTCACAAAATTAAATCGGAAATATCTACTCATCTGTTATACAAGGAGATTAGACCCATACAAGAAGAGATAAGAGAGTGATGCCCAGATTTAAAACTTAGAGAAGAGATGAGTTAAAGTACCATCGTTGGGTGGGTTCTCCACAGCCAACTTGGCAATTATCAGGCCGGTAGGTGCCAGAATAGGAGCAAGATTTGCAGTCACCTTTTGCATAAGCCAGCCAATACCTTCCAATGCTCTCACCGTTAATCCACACTTGACCCTTTCCCATGCTGCCCATGTCCAAGGCCAATGCTTCATCTCCTTCTGGTGCGTCAAAATACGCCTGCAATATTCCAACTTCACTGTCAATCACCGATGGTGTTCTTGTTGCAGCCCATTAATAATTGTCCTTACCTTGTGCCATTCAAGTTGTTGCTGACTCTGGGAAGCTAGTGACCCTTGTACCCAATCAACAGATGAGACCCCATTAGGAGATACCAAATTCATAGCCTCTCCTTTAAGCCCGATCTGTTCAACAACATGTCATGATTATTAAAATAAACTACTTTATTAATTGAAGTCTGCATAATCAATATTTATGTACGTATGGGACCTGGTAAGACCATTGTTGCCACGTTAAATCTTTGGTTCCCTGGTCAAGACCCTGAAGCAAAACTGGACCGTTGATCCCTGTCTTCCATGTTTCAAAATGAAGGCCGACATTCTTCCAACACAGACAGAAAAAAGAAAAAAAGGGAAGCAATCAGTGACTAACAATCTAGTATGTGCGAACTTTACCTTGATTCTCATAAAAGTACTAATTACTAACTGGTAATCCAACAGCTACGCTGAGAAGAGCAATTTTGTTAGTTCCAGCGTGTAGATTGACTGGCCCATTAAATTTGCAACTAGTTTGTTCCCTTGTCCCAAAAGCAGACCCTGCAAAACACATTTTCTAACATATCCATATTGACTTCGATATATACTATTTATTTAATGTGCAAAGATCACAATTACTCAGTTCAACTTAAACTACTTACCTGAAAATTGCCCATTAATGAACACATGAACGGCATGGCCTGACGACTGTACAATGATACTGGGTTTCTGTCCTCCCTGAAGAAATGATTCCGATGAACTAATGTCCACACTGTGGCATGTAAACCAGGTAACAATTAAGTTTATGGCAAGATCAGAAAGTATAGAACTTTTCTGTCTGACAACTAAATTCATAAAAATACTCCGATAAAAAAATGACAAGGCAGTCCCTCCTATGATTAAGCAATGCATTTAACATTTAGCTAGTATTTACACTATGAAGTGCATACGTTTGCCAATTGTCACATGGTGATGATGTTCGCGTGTTGGGTGTCCAATATGCCTCCTAGCTTTCCTATCCTCAACAAAATGACTAATACTTGAGTAATGCTACACATTTATGCAGATTATGGAGTTGCTCACCTAGTAATGTACCATAGATAGTCGCTAGTATCTCTGGTAACGTTTATTTGTTCCAAGAGTCCAGCCGCTGTAATCCCAGAATTTTCATCCAGGGAAGACAGATCTTCATCATAGGTCTCCCATGAGAACAACTTTGAATTCACTGGCACCATTTTTGTTTGTGATGTTTGAACTCCCACCTTGATGAAAAGACATGACAGTCTACTTAACAACTTGACATAATAGTGTGCTGATAAGAAGACCCTTGAAAAGTACTTACATTTGCCGTGTTAAATACGACATTTCTGCAATCAGGGAGAATACTTATAGACCAAGGAGGCAAATCATAGTGGTTGTTATTAAATGTCACTCTAGCAGAAGATTTCGTATTATAGTTTGCCAGAAAAGCTGCACATGCTCCGCTGCCTGAAGAGAATACATGAGCCTGGAATTTCCATGACCCGTATCATTTACAAGTAAGGTTATCGTTTTGCAACTAGAAAAACGTAACGTAATGCTTCACAGCACAGACAATTGACCTGCTGATACGTTCCTAGTGATGTAGTAGTAGGATCCGAAGACACCAAAGCAGGTTCACATTGCTTGATAGCTTTGTGAAGCTCCTTCAAATGACTGTATTTGGGTTCCCTGATCAAGCCTATCATACAGAAATTACTCAACTCTTTCTATTCAGAAAGTAAACTGCTAGAGAAACAAGAATAACCAAACAGTCTTAAGCCTGGATTTTGTCCGAAAAAAAGATTCAAGAATAATAATCTCACCATATTCATCCATTGGAGCATCATAGTCATAGCTTGTAGTAATGAAAGGGCCTCCAGCTGAGCGTCCAAAGTTGGTTCCTCCATGATACTGTATTTTGCCATCAATCACGTGTGAAACTCAAATTTCTTAAGTTAAGGCCAATCTCTTATTGTGAAAAATGCAACAGTAGAGTACAGATACATTGAGTGTGTACCCATTGAATTTTCATTATAACCGAGGCACATTAATATTTGATAAATAGCAGATCATATATTGAGGGGACAAACCATGTAATAATTGACAAATGAGCCACCCTTTTGTATGAATCGAGCAACTGCAAATGCCAGATCTTGAACTGGTCGCTGATGATTTGGGCCTCCAAATTCTGTGAACCTAATGAGCATGGGGAAAGCAGGAAGGAGAAAAGAAAAATCAAAATTGAGGACTAATATTCAAGTAGCTTGAAATGTAATATTAAGCTTACCAGCCACTCCAAGACTCAGTCCACAGGGTGGGCTTGTAGGGTTTATTAGGAGAGAAATAATCACAGTAAAAACCATTACATGCATTTATCTGTCACAAAGAATAAAAAGGATCATATTGAGCACCTGGTAAAAATCAAATAAAGATGAGGTAAAAGAAATTATATATGTGAAGGTGGGTGAGGCAAATGAGATGGCTCACCACAGGATCTGGGGCGTCATCTTCCTTGCACATCACCCACGGAACTCCCGTATCCAATTTAACTGCCATAGTTGCAGCCCAGTTTATGTATGCACGACCTGCACCTCCCAATTCCCTGCCTTCTGGTCCATACTCGTTCTCAATCTATCAGGCAAATAAAAATAAATAAATAATTAAAAGTATGTATTTTTTTGGGAACTAAATAATATATATGCCAAGTACAAGATTTTGGTGACGAGTTGGTATTTGCCAAACAGTAGTTGAATAAAGAGCTAAGTCATGCAGTATATCGTAGGAGCCACACGTACCTGAGAAAGAATGATTGGACCACCCTGAGATTGGTATAGCTTTTCATTTTTCATCATCTGGACAATTTTCTGGGTGAAGCCACCCATTGCCGCCTAAAATATGAAGGCAAAGCAAGAAAATTGAAGAGTCAGAGGTAAGTGGAGAGAAGTGAGAAACAGGATGTGAATGAAATTAGATTTCAACCTTGAAAGGCCCATTGTCTGTTCTGAAGCTGATGCCAGGAACATACTTCAACCATACAGGAAATCCTCTATACCATACAAACAATGCGAATCACTAAGTATTCATACCAAACAACTAAATAATAAATTCTCCAAACATATAGGGAGATCATGTGGGAAAAAATTAAAAGGTTGAAAGTGTGTGTACCCATAGTTCCACTCGGCGCACACATAAGGCCCAATGCGAAGATGAACATAAAGTCCCGCCTTCTGCACTGTCTTAATGAACTGCACCAAATCGTATCTCCCTTCAAAGTTGTACTGCAAAAAAATTGCAGAAAAATAAGAGTATAAGGAAAAAGAAAATGTTTGGTTTAATTTAATTCGAGAAGATGAATTTAACCAGCATGCAGAGGAGTACCTTGCCAGGGGATGGTTCGTGGACATTCCAGAAGACATAAGTGTCAATGACATCTAAGCCTCCATCTTTAGCCTTCTGAATGAGATTCTCCCACATCTACAGTACCGCGCATTATAGACGTGAAAAGCTCATCGACGCCATTATCACTGAATGTTAGATACGAATTTGGAGAGAGCAAGTAAAAAAGAAGGCATACTTGTGGAGTGCTTCTCGGGTAGTGAATGGAGCCAGAGATGAGAATTTTCCTTTGGCCATTGATGATGATGGCCTTTCTATCGTAAGTTACGCTACACTGGGTAAGCTCAGAATACAGAAACAAGGTTGTGAAGAACAAAATCAGCAGCTTTGAAGTCGAGATTTTTTGAATGCTTTCCATATCTCTGAGCTGATTAGAGTGAACTTTGAAAAGATAACTCGGGAGGCGCAATGTGGTGGCCTGTTCTTTCTACCGCTGCTCTAATCTTCTGCAAACAGCCATTGTGTTTGTTAAGCGTACGATTATTCTTTTGGCTAACCACTCCGCTCTCACCACAATATATTTAGGTGTTTTTTTGGGTAACAATGTGTTTAGGTTTGGTAACAATTCTTCTATTAAATAGCAACATTGTCAGATAAGGCCTAAGGGGGGTGCACGTTGTGAACAGCGAACACTTCGGTGAGTTAGAGAAGCAAGAAGTAAATAATCGCTCGTCCAGTGAAACTGCTTTGCTGGCTTGAACTTGTTTCGAAAATATCTAAAGCAGGGGCTACAGAAGTCTGGTCCTCATTTTAGTCGCTTCTTATAATAAGCCAAAAGAAGCAAAATATGTCGTCTGGGGGACAAAATTTGATGAAAGAGACATCATTAATCTGAAGAAAATCATCGCACACACAGTTTGCCTTCATAGGGAAAAATGGATAACTTGAAATCCCAAACACTTGTTTTACTATTCTGTAATATTAGTCAGAATGGAGTGGTTGGACATGGATAGTTGTTAAAGCACCAGAATGAAATGAGACAAAAGATCAAAAAGAAACTTTAGGTTTTTTATTAATAATGGGGGCAGGGACTCATCTTCACATGGGTTGAGCAATGATGCCACTTGGACCCGCTTTGCACTTACTTTGTTACGATGTGCCACACTAGTCTTGCTTCAACATCACAATGCAATCATTAAAGCTATCAAACTTATTATTCCCAACTGTGGCAAAATGAGAAATTTTTTTCCAGGAGCATCATATTTGGTCATTGTCTTGTTACCGTTTCAAGCTCTCTTTCTATATATGCATGTATCGTTAGATTTAACAACTGATTATAGTACATATGTGTAAGTTTGGGGAGAAAGAAAATGCTTGTATTTAAAACAGAACCCTTATATGGCAAAGACCTCGCTCACAGATAATACACTCCAATTGTCTTTTGTTACCTGTGAGGGAATCCAACCTAATGTTTGGCTCTGTGTTCTTTTCTTCTCTTGTTTTTTCATCCAGTCGCCATATGCTCATGGCCTTTATCTTTCCATTTTCCCTCTATAAATAAATTAAGATCCTGCTTATTTGCCAGGTCCTCCCAACATTTGTTTACATATTTTTCCCCCCTAAGGTTTTGGTAGTATCAATCGTCTGTTCATCAATTTATATGTAAAATTGTTAGACTATAAATAGTTTATCTCAAACTCTGGACAGTTCATTTAATGCGTACATACACTACGCGCAACTATGACAAATAGTTTTATCTTCACTCACATGCTTCACCACCAACCCCCGGCAGAAAAATCAGAAGGAAACGGGTATATCGACAACCAAAGCTTCCAAGGCTGGGATGTTCTACTTGGATGTTTACTTAGTAAAATACTAAAATATGGTCAGTTTTTCAATATCTAATTCAAAACAAAAATGTTGATGTCATCGATACTCGATAGATGAGACTCCGTAACGTCGCCGTCTGTCGGTGAGGCTGAATAACGAATTGAGGCTCTCCGTTTGTGTCGGCGGGCACTGTGTAGTGAGATTGGATTGTGTGCGGGCCTCCCCAACCCCATTCGCTGCTGCCGCGGCCGCCTTTCATGCCATCTGTACATGCGTTCCTGTTCCTGAGTTAGGGGTGGCCCCCCTAAATTACAGAAAAAAACCCAAATTTTTTGAGAAACTTTATTTTGACCTTATAAAAATTTCAATATATTCATTTTAGTCCCTATTTAAAATTTCGTGGAGAAATTAAAATGAACATCTTAAAATGTTTATAGGTCTTAAATGCAATTTCATGAATACTTAAGTTCTATTCTATAATTTTCACCCCTCATAATTGCAATTCCTAACTCCACTCCTATTCTTGACCTCACATTCACATTTGCCTATCTCACCTAAATTGCTCAAATTATATTTAAATGTAGAGGTTTAAACTTCTCATGTTGTATAAGAAGAAGAAGATTCCTACACACATATGAAATAGTGGAACCCACACATATATATAATACTCATTATATATATATATGTGTGTGTGTGTGTGAGTCTCACCATTTTATATGTGTATGACATGAGAAAACATTTCTCCTATAATATAAGAAGTGTTTCTCCAGGGGTTTAAAGCTCTTTCTTTCATAACAAAAATTAGCGCTACATATTAATAAAATTTGGGTTGTTCAATTTTAAATTTAAATGACAGAAATAAATTGTGCCTGTGAGTAGCTTTAAATTTGTAAACAAAGAAATAATAAACACGAGCTCCATTCGAGGAATAATACGGTTCCACGAACTGAATGAGAGAAAGAGGGTCGAGGTTTATACGAGTGTGTAATTGTGTATTGTGAATTACCAATAAAAAATATCAATCATAGCGGACAAATTAAAATATTTAAATGATAGCTGTAGTATGACTTTGGTTTACTGAGGGGCGCACCGTATATAAGTTTGGGAAAATTACGCATAGGTCCCAAGGAATGAAAAAACTTATAAAAAAACACCAAATTATATAGAAGTCCCAAGGGACTTTTTTGATATTATCTGTATGGAAATAAAATCTAGGTTTTTAAATGTTGTTATAAATACATGCATTTCCTGTTGTAAATGGTCAGATTTAAAATTTTGTTTTAAATACAGCACTTCCTGTTGTAAATTTAGGCTTTTTCTGTTGCAAATAACCTCTCTACGTTCAAAATCCAGGCGTTTAAATGTTGTTGTAAATACATACATTTCCTGTTGTAAATACATGCATTTTCTGTTGTAAATGGTCAGATGTTTAAATGTTGTTGTAAATATATACATTTCTATTGTAAATATATGCAATTTCCTGTTGTTAATACAAATCATATCAAAAAAGTCCCTTGAGACTTCTATGTAGTTTTGTGATTTCAAAATACTTTTTTATAATTTGTTTTATTCCTTGGGACCTGCACGTAATTTTTTCTATAAATTTCCATCTGACTTGATCCCCTTGCTTCTTCCGTGCAAAACGTGGTAAAAAACTTAAAATTGGTTGATAATTTCGTATTATGAATAATTACTAAATTAATAATTTTTATTAAGATCTTTATCATCCATCTCAAAGTCAAATAGCATATTTCTTCAAAGAAAAGAAAAAAACGATGATTCTGAAGGATTTTTTTCTTTAAAAAAAAAACTAATATTCGAGTGGTGGATAGGTAGGGATTAAGAGGCTGTGAAAACGATCAAATCCCTAATAATTCTTAAATAGCCAGTTTGGTTTAGGAGAGAATTATACGGAATCATGATGTAATAGACCGATTATAACGTTTGATTGGTATTATGCAATGTAAAGATAATTACATTTGTAGTCTTTGATTACATTATTTGATGTAATCAGATTACATGGTTAAGACTAATGAATGAGGATGCAGATATCTTATAATCAAGTGAAAAAGATACTACTATAATTATAATTTTTTAATTTGACCAAAGTGTCTACCATTGAATGCGGTTAAATATTAAATAATTATTATCATTAGATATTTTTAAAAATATAGAAAAAAGTCCTCACTAAAAAAGTTTAAAATTATATTCCGCCATTAAAAAAATATTAAAATATCTTATTAAATAATATTCCTACCATTAAAATATTTAAAAATTACCATGACCCCCTTTATAATATTTTGACCATCAAATATTTTAAAAAAAAACTAATACAAATTGGAAAAATAAATTTTGAGCCCAATATGTACATTATATATATATATATGCGTATGTGTAGATAAGAGTAATTTTGCCTTTTACTATATTATTTTTCATATATTCTCATTTTAATGTAATCCAAACAAGCATTTTATACATATATATAATTTTTCCTCAATTTCAAACCAAACAAATTTATATAATTATTATCACACTACATTTCATTACCTCAGATTCTGACCAAACGGAGCACGAAACCAAGCCCACATCAATCCATTAACTAAATAGCAAAAGAATAAAATAAAATAAAATAAAAACAGTAAATACAGCGAGCACCTACTCTTCAGTTGCCATGGTAACGACCGATGACATAACATGTGCTTTGACTTGGACAGGTTTTTCGGAAAAATGATAATAATGACTTCAACAAATTATAGTCCAAATAATGAAATTAAAAGATGCATTCATGTATGGGGATGTAGCTCAGATGGTAGAGCGCTCGCTTAGCATGCGAGAGGTACGGGGATCGATACCCCGCATCTCCAATTTGTTTCATTTTGGGAAACAACGGTTGTATTATTTTCACTTTGGACCAGACAGAGGTTATTATGGGTTGGACCATGGGTTATACCAAAATAAAAAACTGTCCTTTTGTTTGCGGATGAAACGTTGCATGTGGAGGTGGAGATGAACGGAAAATTACTTTGAAATCCCATTCAAAAAATCTAAATGCAGAAAAGTCCCACAAAATACCCCCTCTTTCTCTCTTGTTCCGGATGACTATCCCTCACTTTATATTTTTGCCCCTTATTTAGTCGGTGTGTCGTGCATGCATGGTTCTGCCACTGTTTTCAACTTTCAAGCAAGTTATTATTGCCTGAGAGCACAATTATATATGAAGCTGAGTTCTCCGTCTGCTCCGTTCTTATTTGGTGTATTTTCGGTTTTATTGCACGTACAGGTCTGATCGTTCATAACGATATCTATATATCAAGAAAGTCAATTATTTCCGGTTTGGATTAAATCCTTCATAGCCTTGCTTTCTTGTCACTGAAGGACGTTACTCGGTGGGAAACGTGGATCAAAAAAGTTATATCTTTTAATTTCCTCCTTTGATTTTGTTAAGAATATTAATTGGCGGACCAGAAAATGGTTCTCATAAACAATGAACATTCAGGGAAAAAGAAGTCAATTTTATTTCTGGGTGTTTATTTCAATTAATACAAAGACTTGTCTGAACAATTAGGCAGCAGGCAGGTCAATACTAGGTGTTTCGATTCAGTATGTATGGCATGCATGATTCTACCCAAAGCTCCGGCAAGTTGCTGTAGCATTTAAGAACAATAATATAGACATAGAAAACGGTGAATTAACCATGAAGTTCGGTTGCGAAACTGATTTAATAACAGAATCCCGTCACTAATTAATTATTGAATGATAATCTATTTTACAACTGATGAATCATCAAGTTCTATCACTAATCTGCTGCTTTCTTGTAATTCTAAAGCTCACCATAACAATATATGCCTTATATTAAATTTAGAACCTAATTTGTGGGTAGATTTTGGTCAATAAGTATACCATATATTTTTTCATTTAATCTCATATATATTTATCTGTTTTCTTCAAATTAATTTATCAGATCTATAAATTGATATATATAATCTAATATTACACATGAGTATTCTAGAGAGGTTATGTCAAGTATATTACAATTAAATATTTATTTAATTTCTTTAATCTTCCCAATCAATTAAAAAAACATATCTTACATTAAGATAGGATCATGGAGGTACTATATAATTTTGTTGATTTATTTGTGTGATAATTATGGTAGGCATTAGGTTCCGCCTACAAACTAGATCGCATGCATTAGATTTGAGTTAAACAATAAAGCTGTCCAAATCTACATCTACAAATTAAAGCCTTATATATAGAGATTCTTCTTAACCCCACCCCCGGTTTTTTCCTCTCTAGATCATCATATCTTATGTTGGGTAATCCTTTGTGGTTCTCCTTTTTGGTATCTAATTCGACAAAGAAGATTTGGTCCTTACATTGCATCTTCCTAAAGAATGTGATTCCTTCACCAGCCAGTTTCATCTTTAATCGATCATAAACTATTGGACAACAAGCTTAATGAGAGATGCACGTATTGATTGTTATCTTTATTATGGTTAAAAAATTTGAAGGAAAAAATACGCCAACAATTAATTAATGACAAGAAGGCACGCTCTAAACTGAGCTGTAAATAAATATCATAAAAAGCATAAAAAGTGTGATTTCTTACGCTCTCTGTATATATACTCGGGTGTCACAATGTAAATTTTGTGTAGCCTAGGCAGCCAGATCTCGTATCACTTTCTACTGTAACCTGTCGCGTAGAGAGAAAAAGACGAGGTACGAGATATAGGCAAACCTTAATAAACAATACAAAAGGTTAGAAGTAGAAGAATCTAATCTGAGTACTTACGAGATAGGGAAGATAAACATGGTTCATTCTGTCTCTTGTCCTTTGGGACATTAACGTCTGCACTCGCTGCTTCAATCACTTTTTAATTGTCTATATATGTATATTCAACCAAAGTGACGTTGTACCGTCCTGCTTTACACGAAAGGCAAAACAAAAGTGGCGTGATTAAAAAAGATGATAAGATTCAATCTAATTAAAATGCAAAGAATAGGTTCTAACTAAAAAGAGAGACACTGAGAGTAGCATGAATTGATGGTGATATATAGAATGGAAAAGATACGAGAGTCCATTAACGTAATTAGTAGTACGAGTGCAAGCCTTTAAAGCATACACAAATATTGTAATACTCAGAGAAAGAGAGAGAAACAAAAGTAGCCATTCAAATCTTGTTCTCGTGCAACTGGCCCAATGTCCCTCCTATGCCACACCAAATAAACAATTACTTCACTTTCCAGTACACAGACAGATTCTCTCTCCCACTTTAGAGCTAATGTGCTTCTTTGATTAACAGAGATTCCAAATAAATAAAACAATGCTTTAATTTGATCTCAAAAGGCCATCGATTTGAATTCTGCTAGCTGCTTAGGGTACCTGATGAAGAGCGAATCAGACTCTATAGTCGTTCTTGCGCAGAAAGAATATCATATTCCAAGAAGCACAAAGAACCTTGTATATATATAATCATTATGTTCGTATATATATAATATACACCCAGGTCCCAGCAGTCGATGCTCTTATTTCTTCCGTCTAATTAATTACTCTATACATTTTTTTATCCTAATCAAGCATAGCTAACACGGATCTTGAACATATAGATTTTTGTTTGGTGCGTGAGCAGACTAGTTATCTTCAAAGAAACCGAGGGAGTATGCTATTGAAACAAAAGCTACCAGCTGGGACACTAAGCCATTATTACGAGTGAAATGAGCTGTGTTATACAACATTAATGATATACATGCAGCATGATTAAAATCTGTCGTCAAAGAAACGTGACAGATATGAACGACGTGAGATGGGGTTATTGGGTCATTAAAACACTGGTAGAAGCAGAGGATACATGCAAAATACCAGTAGTAAACTGGAACCACTTGCAAAAAGCTAATAAGATTCGAATAACCTCTCTCTTTGATAAAAGATCACAAAATCTTGTACAAGAGATTCTTGTTAGATTTTTACCCTTCTATATCTCTGACCAAAAGATAAGATAAAAAAGAGCAGCTTGCCCTTTCTGCAAGTGAAGAAAGTAGCCACGACTCGAGGAGCATCTCTGCAGTGAATAAAGTTAGTAGTCAGAGATATATATATATATATAGGCGTATATATAGGCGGCCTAATGAAATGATCTTCTTCCTCACTAAGAATGATACGATACTCGTTATTGATATGCTTTTTCTGATGATGTAGATTTCTAAGAAAATACTGTTAATTTAATTACCATGCATATATGCTTATATATACAAGTGTTGGTGAGAGACAGGGCTCACGAATTTCGATTTGAGCTGCCATGGAAAGGGAAAAAGAACGAAGGCAGGAGGGGCAGTCCCATTATATTATATTATACTTTCATATTCTAAATATAAGAGAAAGTTTTTTTTTTTTTTTTGAGATCAAGAAAATTAAATAATTTACTTAATCATATCATATATTATGTATAATTAAATTATATTCTATGATTAGGACCGGAGGGAGTAGCAGTTTATAAGCTAAGCACAACATATAGTTTGGACAGAAAACGATAAGTATAAATATTTTAAAATAATTTAATAGCTTTTTTAATATCTACAAAAAATCAATTCTATCTAATATTTAGAATTGAAGGGAGAAAGTAAAATTATAATACATCTAATTTGATGGAATTTGATTGCCTAAACTGAGTAATTATTACAATATGCCAAATTATTTATTGGGCTAAGGGCTAATTTTACTCTGAAAGTTTTTACTGAGGGGTAATTTTTCCCCAGCCATTATCTCAGTTAATTTTGACTATTAGTTGACTAAATATGCTGAACTGATAGTTCACATGATGTTCATGTCATTTCTGTTAAGGTGAAAATTTGCCCCGAAATTTTAAAAATATTTTTTTTAAAAAAAATGAAGTAGATGACACATGAACTTCTGGGATAAATTTTCACCTTAACAAAAATAAAATGGATGACTTCTGAATTGTTAACTCTGCATATTTAATTAAAATTAACTGGAACAACCATCAAGACAAAATTAATCACTTTTTAACATTTCTAAAGCAAAATTGTCCCCTAGAAAACTTTCGAGTCAAAATCACCCCTTAACCTTGTTTATCAAGGAATAAGAAATTAAGCCAGTGTGTGGGGTGGTGCAAAACTAATAGGCATACAACAAAAAGCACAGTCACTAGGCTTGGAGCATACATTATTAGGTAGTAAAGTAAGGTGTGGGAGTAGGACGGCCATAATTTGTTTGCTGTGTTAATATCACAAGGGAAGCTTTTAATTAATGGCAGGACTTGATTAGCAATCAGAGTGCATAACAGCCTATAGCAATAATGTAGACACTCAATCTCCCTTTAATTTATACGTGCTGGGGGTATCGGGCTTTCCCAAGTGAGAGTGTTTCATTTAGTTTGGAATATAGTGGGAACATAATCAGCATATAATTAAGCTGACTGGGACCCTGTCATTAAGTGGGTGCCAAAACGAGTGTTAGCGCTAACCATTCCATATATGTATGAATTACGAAATATTGAAATGGACCCCAAGAGGACACAACAGAAGAAGTTTCTTTCCGGATCAAACCACCCACGTATACATCTACTTCTAATTATATTACGACATGTTTACTTCATTTAGATTTAAAACGTTTAAAATAAATTTACAGCTTAATAAAAATTATCTGTCAATTTTTTTCCTGACATACTTTGTCAACTAGCTAACAAGGCTTCAACAAAATTGCTTCCTCTTTTAACCTTTTTTAAAAACACAGAGAAGTCGAACTCAAACAGGGAATGGCTGGGTCAGGATCTTCTCATTATTAGCTTTCTGCTTATTATCTCTCATTATCAGCAAATTCTGATTATCAAAATTCTGATCTAAGGAATCAGAACAATTTTTTAAAAAATCGCATACGGTAATTTTTACCACATGCAGTTTTTTTAAAATTTACTTTAAACCTTTGGATCACGATTTCCATGATCAAGATGAGATTGTGAGAAATAATAATAAATTTGCTCGTGAGAGAGAATCCTCTCCCGGCAATGACTATAGTACGCTGTATATATGCATGGGTGCAGGGTCTGCGCCCACCACGTGAAACTCCCCACCGAGGGGTCCCCACAGTGAGGCTCCGTATCTAAACGTGGCCCCCACGGCCCCACCCTAAGCCCTGACCTCCTCCGGGGAGCAAATCGCCACCCTCCAACCCAATGTTCCGCTCCCCTATCTTGCATCCCCCGCCCCTCCCTCACCAATTCCCATTCCCTCTCACAAACTAAAATCAGAAACAGGTGTGAGCCTCCTCTCACGTGCCTAGGATGCCCTCCGTTAGCCTCCGCCGTGTCCTATAAATAGCGAGCTTGCATCATATGTCCTAGACACACTCAGACTCCCACCCATCCTACTCACTATCACTCCCTTGTTCTAAAGCAGAGAGGAATTCCAAGTGCCCTACAGATTAATTCCTTCCCACTATCATATTCATCGTCAAAAGCTGAGTGTGAGAGGGAATCTTCTGTGTGTGCATGTTTGCGTACAAAATCTTTAAAGCGCAATCCAGGCTTACGTTTACTCCACCACATCCCACAACGCTGCTCCCAGATTTTGTTCTCCTCGCAATTCCCATTACTCCACCTCACCTGCCCTAACTAACTCCCTAAAATGGCGGCAACCAAGTTTCTGTTGGCATTCGCTATATGGCGGTTAATCGTGACGGTGGGATTCACAGTGGTGCCCGTGGAGCTCCTGCGTCTGGGAATTGAAGGGCAGCTGAGCGTGGAGACGTCACACGTGGAAAAGGCGTCTGGGGATTTCGGAATGCTGACGAGAGAGGAGCCCATGGCGGTGATGGAGCCCGGTTCAGCGGAGGACGTGGCGCGGCTGGTGGAAGCGGCTTACCAGTCGGCGCAGGGGTTTACAGTGTCGGCTCGGGGGCACGGGCACTCCATAAACGGGCAGGCTCAGGCGAGGAAGGGGGTGGTGATAGAGATGAGCAGTAGGAAGAGAGGGATGAGGGTGTGGAAGAAGGAAATGTACGTGGATGTGTGGGGAGGGGAATTGTGGATTGACGTGTTGAAGGCCACGCTGCACTATGGCTTGGCACCAAAGTCGTGGACTGATTATTTGTATTTGTCTGTGGGCGGAACCCTATCCAACGCCGGCATCAGCGGCCAGACCTTCATTCACGGCCCTCAGATTAGCAATGTCTACGAGCTCGACGTCGTTACCGGTTGGCTTTCCCACTTACCTTCCTAACCTTCAATATAATCTTGCCCCAACAATACGTTCTCCTTTCCAGTTCCTGAACTTATTATTATTTATATATGCTCCGTACTCACTGCACAGCTAATCTTTAAACCTAACTTCCTATATGCACGAGTTTAATTAATACTTTCTTTACTTCCAAAATTGCGTCTTTAATTTAATGTTCGTGCTTGACTCAAAAACTTGTTTAATTACCAACTAACAGCATCTTGTCGCTGATTAAATAAAGCAACAGTTCTTTTTCAGCGGATCAATTAATTAGTATAATCGTGTATGTATGTTATCGCTGTACATGTCTATTCAAATATAGGAATAGAATAGAATCATTGCTTAACCTTACTGCACATTATTCTTGTCCGTTCTGTAATTACTTGCGCTTAATATTTAATTTGATTCTCGTAACTATATATCCCGAGCATAGTTGATATGAAATCCGATTATTTCAGGGTCATATTGACGGATTAATTAACTTTAATTTCCCCTCTCCTAATGGAACAGGTAAAGGCGAGCTGTTGACTTGTTCCGAAGAGCGTAATACGGAGTCGTTTCATGCCGTCCTCGGAGGTCTCGGACAATTTGGAATCATCACAAGAGCTAGAATTGCCCTTGAACCAGCTCCGCACAGGGTACTTAATTAGTTACTCATAAACATCCCTTCTGCTTTCTATCGCTTAATTAATAAAATTAATTTCGTAACGGTATAACCTGAATTTTTATTTGCTGCCCAATTTACCTGTCTCCTTTGTCCGGCTTCTCTAAATATAGGTCACATTAGCACATCAAGTAAATAGTAATTTTATACGGTTAAAATGAGAAATTCACCTTCTCTCTTTATACATACATAGAGAGATAATTATTTGCAAAATGATATGCTTTACGGAAAAGCAATCGCATGTTCTACGTATTTATCTTTCGAGGAACCAGTTGAAGGCGTGTCATCGGTTCCTGGGCAGGGCACATAACACGTGGTTCCTCGCAAATTTTTCTTTGCCTCAGAGACAAAACCTAAAAAACATCGTTTTCAAGGGTTGAGGAGTCGTCTATTTGATGAGTAGCTCCGGATCTCCTTATAGCTGGCAAATTCTGTTGATGTGTCCTTCTCTTAATTCTTTCAACATGTACGTTAAATGGGTTATCTTAGAATTACAGTTACTTAGTTGTAATTACATTATATTACTGCTTCCAACTTAATTACGCGCAGGTTCGTTGGATACGAGTACTATACTCCAATTTCTCAGCTTTCACTAAGGACCAAGAGTTTCTCATATCTCTGCATGAGAAACCAGCAAGAGAGAGATTCGATTACGTGGAGGGATTTGTGATCGTTGATGAAGGACTAATCAATAACTGGAGGTCCTCTTTCTTTTCACCAACTAACCCGGTGAAAATAGAATCCCTCAAATCTGACGAGGGTGTCTTGTACTGCTTGGAGATTACCAGAAACTACCAGGAAGACGACGAAGATACTATCGATCAGGTACGTACGCTAGCTCATTTAATACAGCTCGACTATATTGTTCGTATTGTGAGATAAATATCACTTCAATTGCCTCCTAGAAATCGACACGTAATATGGCAATTTGGCATAAGGAAAGTGGGTGCCGTTTATCTTTGCTGTGCTGGACTCTACTAACTTACCAATTTGCCGACTACCACTGAGCCACCTGTATGCATGCTTGTCTTCTAAATTATGACGCTTGCAAGCTGTTCTGGGACTACTTGTTCCAATCAATTCATCAATCTCATAAAACATTTGACTGGTGGGGCTTCTTTAATTTGTCCCGTTTTGTTACTTTGAAGTTAATTTTGAACATTATTTATAAATATTTGGTCCGGCCGGATAGAGGCACCAACAACATATAGAGAGCCAATAAAAATAATATAATTTAAAAGATAATGGACCAAACCGCATGAATTATTTGTTTAATCCATATTGGAAATTCGTTTCAAGCAAAGAGACTTATGGTTGTGAAGTTGAATTAATTATTCGATTAATCTCTGTGTCTTATCCCTGTAGTATTCTGGACAGGAGAATATATAGTTTTTCATGATTGGTTCTCTCTAGGAACTTTGGCAGAAGCCACTTCGAAAAGTACTTGCATATAGATACATAATTGATTGGGCAAGAAGCAAGAGTAAAATAATATCCTTTTTGCGATAGATACTGCCTACGTCCATCCAGACCTAGCGTAACATGGCAAGACAGGCTTCTGTTGCACCGCCGAAGGAATAAAGACATTTCGTACTATTGAATACTAGAATCATTGATCTTTAAACATTGGTTTTAATTTAATCATTTGTCCTCGTGTGGCGTGTGCGGATAATATTCTGTCCAAGCACGACCCATACATATATACAAAGAAATGAGGGTAATACAAAAGATATATGAGACAACACACAAGATTTCCTGAAATCTATTATCCCCGATTGAATCATTAAGATCAGAGTAAGGAAAATATTAGAATTGTTTACTGACATGCGTAACTTTACTTAAACTAGACTGCCTACTGGCCAGATTATTCTCTTATATATTCAAAGTTGTATAATTTGCAATCTCCAAACTATATAGTACTATATATATTATGAACAAATACGAGTATAATGGAGGTGATCGATTGTGATTGGCAAAAGCATCTGCTTAGCTATTTTTGTCCGCATGCGTACGTGTAAATATTATTTGTTTGGTAGTTGTGTTGAATGGTGGGTTGGGCGTACGTATATGCAGGAAATAGAGAGGATGTTGGAAAAGTTAGATTTCATGCCCAAGACGGTGTTCACAACGGACCTGCCATACGTGGATTTTCTGGACAGAGTACACAGGGCGGAGGGGAAGATGAGGTCCAAGGGTCTGTGGGAAGTGCCTCACCCTTGGCTGAACCTTTTTGTTCCTAGATCAAGGATCGCTGATTTCGACAAGGGCGTCTTCAAGGGCATTCTCGGAAATAAGACCAGCGGGCCTATCCTCATCTACCCCATGAACAAGAGCAGGTAAGTTCCCAGAAGCATATTCCCCTTTTATTATTCATCCTGTCAATGGATATGTGTGTGTCTATTTGTGAGGCCACGGCACGCTTCATTTGTGCGTAGACTAGAGAGAGATACAGGCACAAATTGCAACATAATATGAGAAAACGGACATTTGAAGGCTACAAAAGGGAAACATGAGCTGAGAGTGTAACTAAAAGCAAACAAAAATAATGGGGAAATGTGGTGATCCAGTTCGGGAGATCTTGTTGTCAGGGGGAGATCTTCAAAGGTGGGCCCACTCCGGGATGGTCCCCTTTTTAGACTTTTCTTTTTTTTGGTCCCCTTTTTAGACTTATCTTATATGAACCGAAACAGGCCCATTTATGTAATAACAAAGGGTCTCCACCTGTGAAGGTCAATAAATAATTTTTTTTTTTAAAAAAAAACGAAGCAGCCAAGCCCAGTGCATGGCATGACTAATTAAAATGAGTATTTTGTTGTGAAGGTGGGACCAGAGGAGTTCGGTGGTGACACCGGAGGAGGAGGTGTTTTACGTGGTGGCATTGCTGAGATCAGCTGTGGACAGCCAGGCGCTGCACCTCCTGGGCCATCAGAACCGTCAGATTCTGAGCTTCTGCCATGATGCCGGCATCAAGGTGAAACAGTACCTGCCCCATTACAGCACACAGGAGGAGTGGAAGGACCACTTTGGGGATAGGTGGGCCCGCTTTTCTCACTTGAAGTTGCACCACGACCCCCGGCGCATCCTAGCCTCAGGCCAGCGCATTTTTAAGCCTCTCACCACCCCCACCTCCGATATGTAGCAGCCGCCGCATCTTCACCTCGCCCATGTCAATACAAAAGTAGAAGAGGGTTTTTTTCTTTTTTCTTTTTTTTGGGGGGGGGGGGGGGGGGGATGAGGGAGTGTGAAGGCTTTGCCAAATTATACGTCGTTTTGCTGTGCCTTGTCTAGTCCCCATTCACATTTTCACCTTTCTGCCCTTTCCCTTTTACCCATTTAGTCCTGCTCACTGGTTTCTCCTCTCTAGTTACTGGTCACCTTGCATCTCAATTCCCTTGTACATATACGATTCTTAGTCACATGTATATGTTAGCAGTAGTACAGAAAAATGCCAGATTTTGTCTTTTTTATTTTTTTCCTTACCTTGTTCCTTCTGACTTGTCCATTTTCTACGTGTGATCAATTTCTAATTCTATGATTCTATCCACATCAGTTTTTTTCCACATAAACTTATTTCACCACATCCTAGCTGTGGCATCAGTGGCTCTCAACTTTTATAGAAAGGACATCCTCGAGGACGTTAAGTCAACTCTGTGGACGCTGAACCCGTAGGTCTAGCCATGTAGTTCGTATATGCACGCTCTTTAATCAATATGGAAGCATTACCCTCTTCGTCCCTCGAAAAAGGAATCCTACGAGAAGACCATGTGCACTAAACTGACTCGCTAAAGTGATCCGCTGGGGCCTTCCCATGATACGACAAAAAGCATCTTCCTCTTTTATCACGTTTGAATGAAAACCAGCTATTCTCCATATGCATATGCTGAGGTCAAAACGTAAAGAACAATAACTCTACTCCATATGCTGATTCCAAAGGCCCTTCTAATGATCAAGTTTTTACCCCAACCCTTTCACCAAGGCACAAAGCACCAGTTTTACAACCCCCGGCCCGAGGGGGGGGGGGGGGATCAAGCACCAAACCAGAGCAAGAAATTTATGGCACGTTGCACACTTGCACCAACGAATACAAACCATCTTTCATGACTCAATCACAAAACTCCATGCTTTAAACTCTGTAAGTATCGTCAACTCACAGAAAGGCCGAAGCTTCTCTGTTTCTTGAGAGTCCAAGTTACTTGTGAAGAAACAGGGGGGTCCAATAAACATCTAGGAACCGTGAAAAGCTCAACAACCAAACCTTTCTTCAATCCAGGGAGCATCAAACACACGGTACTAGAAGTTCAGTTTTTTACGCCAAGCTACCTTATTAGTTATTATATAGACAATACGCAGCATGCGCCAAAGCAGCTGACAGCTACGAGGAAGTGAGCTTCGAGTCTAAACCAGTGATTTCAGTGAAGGTATAGGAAATGTCGGTACGACCCTGAGCACGCAGACACCTAGATTTTAAGGTGATCTTAGCCTCTCACTGATAAGCAAATACTCCATGCACTTATTATAAAGCATCAAATAATAATTTTTACGCTACACCAATAAAAATAATTAAAATCAATAAAATTATCCTATAATTTAAGTTACTTATAATATTATTCATATTAATTGTATTAAATTTTAATATTATATTAATTATTATTTTCACCCACTATCCTTATTAATTATGAGCATACATGGAAAAAAAAATTAATGCGCTTTGGAAATAAATAAATGCCTTATAAAAAAGACCAAATAGGTGCCTTATAATAAGAATAAAAAGAAATACATAAATAGTTTTCTGTCAGTTCGAGATACCTTATTTGTATGGAGTATGGACTCGTTTTCAAGATAGAATCCCTCATCGTTATTCTTTACCGGTATTAGATATGAAGGTTATCAAATTGAGATACGAATTGTAAATCGAAAAATCTATTTTTAGAATCATGAATCGAAACGTATTATGAATCATAAGATTCATGATCAATTTTAAAGATGATATTAATATAAATGTAACATAAGGGAACATCAAATGTTTGTGCATATTAGTATTTTAAAGGCAAATAACACTTCAAGTAAAAAATAGGGTTTTGATTGGAGATAAGTGAGAGGGAATCATGGA
Organism: Acacia crassicarpa; assembly: GCA_034222035.1. Taxonomy (NCBI): domain Eukaryota; kingdom Viridiplantae; phylum Streptophyta; class Magnoliopsida; order Fabales; family Fabaceae; genus Acacia; species Acacia crassicarpa. The sequence continues at coordinate 1,533,853 of JAWXYG010000003.1, forward strand.
TAATCATAAAAATAAAAGGAAATTATTAAATAAATTTAGGCAAAATCAGAAACACAAAAAAGGTTTCATAAAGTTGGGACGCTTTTTTTTTTTTTGGCCAAAACAATCAATTTTATTAATATCAAAATGAGAAATACAACCACTAATAGTCGAAGCCCAAGACTCTCAAAATCTAACAGTATATCCTATCACACATCTTACCAAACAAAACAAAACACTATCTAAGAAGTTATAACAGCAACTACTATCTACTGCACTGCATAACAAGTCAATTAACCGATTCCTACTCTATCATCCGAAACTGAATTATTAGCACAGGGATTCATTTTTTGCTTGGAGTCCCTGGAGAGAAAAGTGAGTAAGGAAAATGGTACTTGTTCCAACCAAAAGGGCTGGTGCATCCTCCTTGCCGCCTGAGCTGCTAGATAGTCTGCAGCTTGATTCCCCTGCCTCGCAACAAGAGTCACCGAAACTCCCTCCATTGAATCCAGCAAAGTAAAAATCTCCTGCACTATATCCCAGCATTTCCAGTCGCAACCTTCCAGTGTTCTTCTCTTCACAATCCTGTATAAAGACGCACAATCGATTTCAATAATAGCTCGAGGCTGATCGAACCTGTACCTCTGGAGAAGAGCCTCCCTCAAAGCCAAACATTCAGACATGAAAGCTGAATCAGCGTGGACCTCCTTACCGAAACCCCCAAGGAATCTACCTGTGCAGCTCCTGCCAATCAAGCCAATACCCGCTTTTCCATCAAAACCTCTAAAAGCCTCGTCAACATTAATTTTGACAGTGCCTAATACAGGTGGCATCCAATGGGTGCTTCTCTCCGGTTCTCTGATATCGTCATACTTATGCACCGAACAGGTCAAGGCTCTTGCCTTCCAACACTCATCAACCTGAGCACTCACAGATCTGACTAGTGAATTAGCATCAAGCTTAGCCTTATTGAATACCCAGTTGCATCTTGCTTTCCAGATCTCCCAACACATTGTGGCAAGTAAGGACTTACCATAAGGGTCCAGAGTATCATTTCCACTCAGCATCATGCATAACCAATCCTCGCAACGTCTCAGAGACCATTTGTTGAACTTAAGGCCAAGAGCACAGCCAAACCAGTAGGGTTTAGTCCATGGGCAAAAAAACAACAGATGCTCAACCATCTCCCTTTCATTAAGACATACGGGGCACATAGGGCTTGAAGCACATTTCCTTAAGAAGAGAGTTTCTTGGGTAGCAAGAGCCCCTGCACAGATCCTCCACAAAAAGTGTTGCACCTTAGGAGGAGTAATGACCTTCCAAATACATTTCCAGAGGTCTTTAGAGATGACATAAGACGTTCCAGGGTCCTTAACCTTGACCTCCTCCATGGTACCCCTAGCCACCATGTATCCAGATTTTACAGAATAAGCGCCATCCTTGTTTGCCAGCCAGACGACCCGATCAGCAGTACCTGGGCCGGATATAGGGGTTTGTTGAATCAGCTCAACCTCAGCTTCATCCAGCTTTGATCTTATAGCAGTAAGATCCCATCTCCCATTGATAATTAGGTCAACAACCTTCAATTTATCTTCACCGTCAGCTAAGGCCCTCCTCCGTAGTATCCCACCATGAATCCCTTGCACCCATGGATCCCCCCATACATTAATTGAAAGCCCAGATCCTACCTTCCAGCGCAATTCACTCAACAATAAGTCTCGACCCTCCAAGAGGCTACTCCAACCCCATGAAGCATGTCTCCCTTTTTTGGCCTGCAAAAAATTCACCTTGGGGAAATATATGCCTTTAAGAACACAACACCATAGGTCATTAGGGTGATTGAGCAGCCGCCATGCCGTTTTTGCTAAAAGCGCTTTATTGAAACACAGCAGATTTCTGAACCCCATGCCTCTATCCAACTTCTTTAGGGTCATGTGGTTCCAGCTCTTCCAATAAATCGAATTCCTATCACCCTATTGCCCCTACCAGAAATTGGAGATGAGGCTATCGATCTCAACACATGATTTTTTGGGGAATAAGAAACAGGACATAGGATAGGAAGGTATAGCATTAGCTACTGCCTTAATTAAAATCTCTCTACCAGCTAAGGAAAGTAGTTTCTGCTTCCATCCTTGCAATTTAATGCCTATCTTGTCTCTCACAAAGGCTAATGCTGCCACTTTGGACCGACCCCAAACCACTGGAAGACCAAGGTATTTCCCTGTTCGGTCAGATTGTTTGATGCCAAGGCATGCCACCACCTCATTCTGGATATTTACTGGGGTGTTTGCAGAAAAATAGACGCAAGACTTCTCCAAATTCACAAGTTGACCAGATGCCATGCAGTATACATTAAGGATTTTGCACAAGATTTTACAATTAACAACATCAGCGCTCATGAACAGAATGGCATCATCCACAAAAAAACAATGTGACAAAACAGGTGCCTTGCGTGCAAGTTTAATGCCTACCAGCTCCCTACGTTGTACATGCGTCTGGATCATTAATGACAACACCTCTGAAGCAATTATAAACATGTAGGGAGATAATGGATCTCCTTGCCTAACACCCCTACCAGGATAAAAGGTGTCCACTTTACAGCCATCCACTATAAGAGTAAATTCAGTGGTTGCCATGCATTGCATAATCCAAGAAACCCAGCTGGTACAGAACCCCATTTTTAGCATAACCGCCTTCAGAAAGTCCCATTCCACCCTATCGTATGCCTTGTTCATGTCTATTTTCAGAGCTAGATCCCACTTCCTACTCTTCTTTTTATGCCGAAGGTAGTGGAATGCCTCATGTGTTAAAATGATATTGTCCTGAATCACCCTCCCAGATATGAAGGCACGCTGGTTTGGCGAGATGATTCTATCCATCAGACCTTTCAGCAGGTTGGTTAGGATCTTTGCAATTATTTTGTATGAGACGTTACACAACCCAATTGGCCTAAGATGATGGGCCGCCTCAGGTTTGTCAATTTTAGGAATCAGAACAATATTCGTAGAATTGATGTGCTTCAAGTCAGAATTACCAGCGAAGAAGGCTTGAACCATGTCACATACCTCCTTTTTGACCTCCATCCAGGAAGCTTGATAGAACAAGCCTGAGAATCCATCCGGGACCGGTGCCTTGTTGCTGCCAATCTGGAAGACCGCTCCCTCAATCTCAGCATTAGTAACAGGTCGTGTGAGTTGAGCATTGTCTTCAGCAGTGACCACCGCATTAACATATGATAATGCTTGGTCCAATGGGCGATGTCCTTCTGATTTAAAAAGAGACTGATAGAAGCTACTGAGGGAATTATTTATTTCAGCCCTGTCCTCCAACCAGCCACCATTTACGTCTTTGAGCCTAACCAGTTTATTCCTTTGCCTTCGCTGTGTAACGCTGGTATGAAAGAATTTCGTGTTCCTATCACCACAATTCAACCAATTAATACGGGATCTCTACCACCAATAGATTTCCTCTTTGTCCTATGCATTTTCAATTTGACCCACCAGGGCCTCCACTCTTTTTAACTTTTCCGCTGTCATAGCACCCTCGCTGCACTCAGAAAGTTGCTGTCTTAGGTGTTCAACCACCTTTAGAAGATCTAGAAACTCCCTCCTACTCCACTTTAACAAACGTTTCTTGCAAGATTCTAATCTTCTGATCAGGTCAAGAATTTTATCCTCCAACAGCCGATCCACATCACTCCAACCATCCTTCACAACTTGTAGAAAGTCCTTATGAAGGGTCCACTTCGCCTCAAATTTGAAGGACCTAGGCGACCTCCCATCACAATAACAACAGTCTACTAACAAAGCATGATGATCCGAGCCCAAAGGATCAATGTGGAAGACCAAGGCCTGAGTGAAAGTGTCCCTAAATTCCACATTCCCTAGTGCACGGTCAAGCCTCTCTCTGACAATAGCCTCCGGTCTGTTATTACACCAAGTAAATCTGGACCCCTTGAACTCCAGATCCAGCAAGTTACAGTCAGAAAGCATCCCCTGAAAGTTTAGTATCTTCCTCAATGATCTTGGTTTACCCCCTTCCTTTTCAGACTGTGATAATAAATCATTGAAGTCGCCTACCACGAGCCAAGAATCACTAACATCAGTAGCCAAGGTACGCATGAAACCCCAAGTCTCCCTTCTTTCCTTTTCCTTCGGAGGGCCGTAAACCAAAGTCAAAAGTTTTGGAAAACCGGTACCTCCATCCTCAAATCTAACATGAATGATATTTTTTGAGCTGAATAACACCGTTAGAGATATCGTGTCACTCCACTACAACGCTAGACCACCAGCTAATCCATGCGGCTCAATATACAGGTCTTGAGTAAAGCCACATCTTCGTTTAATTTTCCTTAGTTTCCTAGAACACATCTTAGTTTCCATAAGGAAGATTACCGAGGGATGAAACCTTGTCACCATATCCCTCAGATTTTTCACTGTCAAGGCTCTTCCAAGGCCTTGACAGTTCCATGATAAGAGCTTCATGAGGCCTTGGTGGCTGTTAAAGGCCAGCCACCATTGCCCACAGCAGACATCACTCTCCTCTTGCTACCCGTGGCTCTAAATACAAAGCCTGCATGCATTAAATCATCAGTCACTGATACATCCATTAACTCCTCATGATACTCTCCTGCAGAAGGTGTATTCTCCTTCCCCGCCTTGCCTTTTATCCTGCCACACCTCCTCCTTTTAACTCTGGCCTTCCTTAAGCTGTTTGCAAAAGCTGAGATGTTGGGGCTTGGGTTGGCTGTTTCAACTACTATCTTCCTACGCTTTAAGTCCCTAGCTCCCCATTCCATCTCCCCATTCCTCTTCAAAACCAGATTGTTGAGTTCTCCAATAACAGTAGTAATCTCCTTTCCACAATACGGAATTAGAGCCAAAGGATTCACATCAATGGCAGCGGGAGATAATACTCCAGACCAATGTTTAGGAACCCGGACCGGACCGGCCGGTTTGGACCGGAAACCGGCGAACCGGCCGGAACACCGGTCCGAGTTAAGGAGGAAACCGGGTTTCGAGTTGACTCCGGCTCAACTCGGCCAACTCGGCCTAACCCGGCCGAGTTGCCGAGTCACAGAGTCTTGGTATTATTTTTTTTAAAATAAAATAAGTCGACTGAAACTCGGATTGACGGTGAGATGAAAAAAGAGAAAGGAGAAGGAGGAGAAAGAGAGAGAGATCCAGTCAAGAGCTTTTCAAGAGATCCAGGGCATTTTGCAACACACGATGCCTAAAGGCACCAGAAGATTCAAAGTTGGCAAGAGTAACCAAGACCTGAAGAAGAGTCACCAAGTTCTCGCCATTGAATCGTCTCGGATCGTCAGAGCCTGGGCTCTAATCAGACAAGATCACCTATTGATGCCAGATCCAGAGTTGCCCCAGGTGCTGGAAGGATTTTCCTCGCGTTGGCCAAGTTTAATCCTCCATTCCCATCGGATTTTTCTGGGTGAAAGTGAGCGTTGCAATGGGAGAGAGAAAGTGATAGATCAGAACATATCAGGAAGGGAGTAAGGGAGGAAAGAGAGAATGAAGGCACAGCTCACACATGTGATCTCTTTTAAGCCATGCAACCTATCACCTTTCTGTCAAAGTTTTAGTACTTTGCTGACCAAAGAAAGTTTTGGTACTTCAAACAAGCCCGTGATCTCTTTTTATCAATATAATATGGCGCACATCTTCCCATATTTAATCATAAAATATTTTTTTATTATTTAAATATAAATATATTTACCTATTTTAATTAAATACTATTTTTTATTAATACCGGTCTGACTCCGGTCTGACCCACTGACCCTTAACCCAGTATCTCCACCGGTTCAATGACCGGTCCGGTTTTCAGAACCTTGCTCCAGACGCTTCTATCCTCCCCTGGGCAACTGTACTTGGCAGCTCAGGCTCAAGGTCCCTGGCTGATTCTACTCCATGTTGTGCACCGTCCACATCAGCCTGACTCATCCTATTCGCCCTTGATGTCTCTCCTGGGAGTGTAATACCCACCCCTGTGTTTTGTAAATCCGAGCCTAGTGAAGTAGGACCAGACAGGTCCTCTTTAGTTGAATTCTTGACCATGGCAGGCTTGGGCACACTCCTCCCCTTCTTAATTGGTGCTGGTAGATGCAGTTTGATGATGAAAAGATCATCATCCTCATCTGCTGACGCTCTGCTAACCTTTTGGCTGGTTTCTGCCTCCTTCCTTCTTGACGCCTCCTCCTTCTTCCGTGATACATATCTTGCCTCCGCGTCCTCACACTTGACCACAGCCAGAGTTTCCTCCCATGACCTACAAGATGTTGTGGAAAGCTAAGGACCAAATCGAGGCTCATCAGGATTAAGATTGGACATCATTTGGACAGAATTGCAGCCACGATTATCATGGCCTAGCTTCCCACAGTTATAGCAGAAGTTCTGAAGCTTCTCATATTTAATCGATAGCCACACGTTCCGGCCATCAGGCCTTGGTAACCAGAAACCGTGAGGAAGAGATTTCCTTAAGTCCAGGATTACTCTCGCACGCAGGAAATTGCGAAGGAACCTTCCCTTGTAAGATGGATCTTCCGCAAGAATAACCTCACCAACATGATTACCTAGCAAAATGACGTTCTCCAGACACCAGGCTTCCATTGGAACATTGTGGATCTGAATCCATATCGGACTACGGCTAAAATCAAACTCTTCATAAGAACTGTATTTCGACCTCTCCAACAAATTTAACACACAGCCATTAACCGACCATGGACGACCTCGCAAGATTCTGCAATATTCCTCCTCCTCTGCGAACCTGAACACGAAGGCATTTTCGGACACTTCGATCACCTCGAGTCCTTCTTGCAGGTTCCAGGCCTTCCTCAGAATAGCCTCCATAGTGGATCTGGTATATGATCTGCTTGCTAGAACCTTTCCAATAAGAATCTTCTTTGATTCCGACTCCTTCCAGATGAGCGGAGTCGAGATCTGGCCGTCTTCCATGGAACGAAACACTGAGATCTGTAATTATCAATCCACTCAGCAAACCTAACGAACACCGATCGTCTCCCCCTCCGCCAAGCTACCTCCTACCACTACGAGCAACCACCGCCCACCACCCTCACCACTCTCACGCGAGGCGGAGAGAACTAAGCTCCCACACAGGTGCGTGGGGAGATCAATGTACCACTGTTAATAGTAGTTAATTAAGTTGGGTCACATTAGGTCTAACCTAATTTATTCTCAACCTAATTCACTTATAATCCTAAGAATTTCCGATATCACATGATTCCGGCTCGTATCGCATCTAGAATAGTAAGATACAAATACAAGTAAGATATATCAATAATTTTGTATTGTTTTCACTTGTTTTTGAATCGAATCATGAGATACAAATTGAGATTCATGGGATTTTAATAACCATGTTAGATGTTACTAGTTAACCTGGTATGAAAAAAATGACATTATGATTCAATTAGGCCGAAACAATATTAAGCATAAATCATTGCACAGGAGTTCTTTGTTGTTTAGCATTAGCAAATAACAGTGGTACAGTTGCATGGGCATCGAGCTCTCAAATTTTTCGTGAGAAGAATGCACACTTGATAAATGAAACGTAACGTAATATCCTACGTTCCAACTGTACGTTACTTCCACAAGGGAGGTCCACGGTAGAGTCAAAATCCAACAAATTTGATTGACAACGAACATAACGGCAAGTGAATACGGAGCCTGATGACTGTAATTTGTAAATAAAACCCTCTCATATAGAATGCAATTGATTATTTGATGAATTCGTCAATAGGAGCAGAGTCAAGCGGTTTGCTTCAACTAGCTTTATCAGAAATGCAAGAAGACGTGTTGGCTTGGGCACAGTGCAGCAGAGTCGCTGATTATTAAACTATCACATTTCCATTATAAGCATTAATTGGTTGAGTTTAATTAGGATGATGAGCCAGGTGTGGAAAAGAGGATGGTCTTTATCAATTTATGCACCTTTTTTTCTGTTTAAAAGAAAAAGGAGGGCAGAAGAAGCAATAAAAAGAAGCAAGCCAAAAGCATGCATCTAATAAACGTGACGCGAACACATGAACGGCAAGTTCCACTTGTGGTTGTGGGAGGTGGGTGGAGAAAATTTCAGAAAAAGCTCATCTCAGCTACTCTATGAATCTTGTCGGCAACCAGAGAAAAAGAGCACGAATAATATTTTATAATATAAATATGAGCAAGCAATCGCCAAATGCTTAAGAAAATCAATTTCAGGTTGATACGTCTTATCAGTGCACAGCAACCTGTAGCTCCGTTGACTTCAATTCTCCATCTCCTACCACAATAATAAAAATAATATATCAGCCATACCATTCACGCATGAACAAAAGTTCATAAATTTGAGAATTAAACATGGTGGGGTATAACAAGAGACCGACCACGGGAGATTATAGATGAGGCAATACGCCAGCCACTCTGCAATGCAGGGCAAGCTATTTGCCAATCAAAAACCTTTCGTGAAGAAGCAGAGGAGCGAGTCATCAGTTCCAGAATTTGGCAGAAGGGGAGGAATTTCTATGGCTTCTTCATACAAGAAACAAAGCAAATTTAAGCCGTGCCATAGGATTATAGTTCGGTTAAGCCAAGGGGACAAGCAACCACCAACGAGGCTGGGAAAATTGGGTATATAGGTACATAGGTACAAGTTTAAGAAAAGACGGAAGTGTTGCTACTGTGTGTGTTTGAAAATGCTTGATCTGACAAAAATTTCAACATGTATATATCATTCTCTTATTTATTTGGATTTGTTATTGGAGAATTTTTCAAGGGAACAAATAATAATTAAATGGTGTTGGAAGAGAACCACCCGAACACAAAGTCATAGGTGAAGGAATCGTATGCGAACGGCAATTGGCAAAAAAGAAGGGCATTTATCAATTTAAGAGCGAGGAAATATTAAATATCATTCCCACGGCACCACGACAAAGAGGATAACATCTTCACCAATGGAATTTTTATTTGGTGTGAGTGAAGAGTATGACTGTTCAATCCTGACTGTTCAAAATACAGGTGTTAAATTAAGGTACTTACTTGCATATGTTTCCTAAAAGACCTTTGCCCATATTCTCCACCCATTCTGCATTTGGCTTTGGCCCCCCTCTTGCCTTTCTATAAATATTTTACTATCACTCGTATTCTAAATTAAATTTATGGTTTAATCAACTGTTAAGGTGATTTTTTTTTTAATAGTTATTTTTAGCCCATAGAATACATTAAACTATTTTTAATAGCACTCAGTCTTCTAACATTAACATGCATCTTAATCTAAGAGTACAAAAATGAGAAACAAACAAAGAAGAAAAAGGCACGGACCAAGCAAGCAAATCACCAACAGAAAATTGTTTAGGAGGCATAAACGTGTACCTGCTAATGGAAACGAATGGGTCGTATTATTGTAATAAAATGCCAAAAAGCATACACGTCGACGCGAACGAATTTCAAATCCAGCCAACTCTTGATATTCTTTTTTTTTTTAAAAAAAAAAATTGCTTTATTAAAAAATAGGAGAACCAAACAGATTCGGATATGCTGGTAAGAGAAAGATGGATTAGGATGGCTTTAAGAGGAGGTTTAAAGGGAGGGTTACGAGTTACAGGTCTACCAACTGGTGGTTAGTGTTTGAACCCTTCCAAGCAAACAACCACCTCACCCCCTTCCCTCTCTTCCTCACCTCCACCATCCAATCCCTGCGACGGCTTCTTCTTCTCAAGCTTTCTAGCGACTTTTGTCTTGGCGTTTGTCACACGTGAGAAACCTCATTGATATTGATTGACACATAAATTTAGCAATTATTTATTCCTTTTTGGCTGAAAAGAAAAACAAAATAATGAATTGTGTGTCCAATAAAATAAAAGTAGTTGGTATAGGGGGAAAGTTTCTTTCTTTCTTTCTTTTTAAAAAAAGAAATTTATTGTGTTTTTATATCATCAGTATTTATTTTTAATTGGTTGGTGCCGTTGTTCCAATGATAAGGAGGTCGGCCTTCGTTTGAATCAAAGGTCAAATATATCTCTTGGGATTGGCATTTGTCTCCGGGCGGGCAGGAACATGAACCCATGGATTGTCTCATCGCGACTTGTCTAATGTTTCTGCTCTGATCCTTCTTCTCGATTTGCTTCCCACTACAACCCCATCATTTCTTTTGATTCTAAGTCCTCCTCTCCTTCCTTTCAGGTATTTCACTTATTATTATTATTATTATTATTATTTATCTCTGTTTGATCTTAATAATGAAATCCCCGGACAGAAAAAGCGAACTTCTTTTGTCATCATCACCATGGTGTACTTTTGTTAGTGGTAGTGGATGATGCTGCTAATAGAGCTTCTCATTTTGACGAGTGATAGCAGAAATCAGAATGGACTCGTTACTGTGGTGTGGAGTGGGGGTGGGAGAGAGTAATTCGAATTATTGTATTATGAGTTTGAAGCTTTCCTTTTTGGGCTTGCTGTATAATTGATCGATTGAGGGACAGACAATTTTGTGAAGGAGTTCCTGTTTCCTGCTTTTCATTCATTGTGAAGGGGCATGAGGGGGAGCACGGTATTCTGGTGTAGGGTTTTGAGCTAAGGGTTGAAATTTGAAATCTCTGTTACACTTTTCGTTCAATGTTTGCTTCAGTTCTGGGATGGTTCATTTACTCCGTGTCGTTATTTAGTATTTACCAGACTTCCACTAAATTCACTTCACCAAAATTTCTGCTACCTCTGTTTCGTCCGCCTGGAAAGTGATAGCAGAAGCAAAATGCTCCCTTCGTTCAATCTAAATCCAATTTTACAGAGCAAGCCATTATTCTTCATATAATAAAAACTCCCCCTAAATTCATTTTTTTCCTCGCTGTCTAGTTTCAAGCCACCCATTGATTAGCATAGACCCTCGGCAAGAAAGACACTCAAAGTCTCAATCAGGGTTTGGAACGAGGACTGGTGACTGTTTTCTTCTTTTATTTCTGTGTTTTATCTTTTGCTTGTTTTATCTTTTGCTTGTTTTTCTTGTTCAATTATTCGGTGGAATGAAGTTCCCATTGGAAATTTTTTTTACTGAAAATCGCCATCGGTCAAAAACTGCAAATTTTGTAGCTTTGCGGACTAATATACTGAGAAAAGTGAGAACTAATCCCCGAAGAATGTAAACTGGGGTGTCCGCAATATTTTGAGAAAAATAGACTGTTTCTGTACTTCTGCTCCTGAGAAAACTCCCAAAACCATATCACACCCAGTGGACCTAATAGGCGTAGCAGCAATGTATCGTCCCCACTTTTGACTAAGTGGCAACCGATCTCCAGTTCCTCATGCCGTTTAACTGGTGTTTGTTCGCTCACTAGCTATTGATTGAACTTGAAGTCGCGAAAATTCCGTTGTGTTGGGTAGTACTAGTATTAATTAATACCGGATTCAGTATAACGACAAGATCAATATCGCTGTGAAAACTATGCGCAGAAATATAATATGTTGATTTCCTACGTTAAATGCTGTCTCTGACGTATATTGTGGTCGTTTTGATTTAGATTTCGGATAACGCAATTTCTATTTACCTTGGGCTTACTTATTTCGTTTTTTTCTGGTTCCAAAAGGAAAACCTTCAATTTTCTTTTCTTCTCTTACTACTTTTTTCAATCTATTTAATTGATTCAGGAAAGTCCAAAGAACCGTGCATGCTGGCTCCATTGTGAAGGGATCGGAAAAATCTGTCTCTAATTCGTAATCGCAATCTCTTGCTGCTAATGTCATGATGTATCCCAACCAATCTTTTTCCTCTGGGTCCTACGCGGAGATGTTGTCTGGGAATTCTCTCTTACCTCATAACTTTACAGAAACTGTAGGAAGCCAAAATGAAGTGAAGTTCATCACAGCCGTTGGTGACACTGTGGCCATGCAATTCATTGATGGGCATTCCAACACTGCAACAGGTGATCCATCTGCCGACAACTCATTCACAAGGCCGCCATTGGGGCTCGTTGACAGTGAACAGAACATACAGAGCCAGGGCTTATCTCTTAGCCTTGGCACACTCATGCCTGTCCCTCCCTTCCAGTACCACTATCCCTCCACCGGCTTTTCGTCACTTATGGCTCAAAGTATTCCTAACTTTAAGGGCACTGTTTCTCTTAAAGATGACGAGGCAAATGCTGAATGCATGGCACCCGTGTCTTCAGGAGGTTTCAGCAACTCCTTCCAGAAGGAGGCTTTGTACAATCCACATCCCTCACTCTATCACAAGGAGGTCACCAATGATCCGTCATGTCTGCATGGGACACAAGGTTTTTCAAACGCTGCCTTAAACTCTCAATACCTTAAAGCAGCACAGGAATTGCTTGATGAAATAGTTAATGTACGAAAGGCTTTAAAACAGCCTGGACTGGAAAAGCAAAAAAGTTCCCGTGACATTGGATTAGATGGCTCCAAAGAGTCCGAGGAAAAGTCTACCAGTCAGTCCGTGCAGAACCAGGACCCCAATGCTTCATCTGCCAATGCATCATGTGAATTGTCACCCGCAGAACGGCAGAGCTTGTTGGATAAGAAGGCAAAGCTTTTGTCCATGTTAGATGAGGTATGTCTCCTAACTCCACTATAATTGGGTCACATAGTTTGTTTTGTTCTTTTGATATTTGTTTGGATACGTTGTCTCTAGATTGGATCTCTGTATCTGTTGACACTAGAAAAGTTCAAGTAGTTGAGCAGTATAGCTTATATTGAGCAATGCAATTTTGTTCCTTGGCGGCACTAGTCTTTCAACAATATGCTCAAACAGTAACGAACAACTAACCCTCTTGTGGTTACTATAGGTAGATAAAAGATACCGGCAGTATTGCCATCAGATGCAAATGGTGGTATCATATTTTGATATGGTTGCTGGTTGTGGGGCGGCTGAACCATATACTGCTCTTGCTTTGCGAACAATTTCTCGCCATTTTCGTTGTTTGCGTGATGCAATTAGTGGCCAAATTCAAGTGACTCAGAGGAGCCTTGGAGAACAAGAGGGGATACCTCGTCTCCGCTATGTTGATCAGCAGCTAAGGCAACAAAAAGCCCTTCAGCAGCTTGGAGTGATGCGCCAAGCTTGGAGGCCCCAGAGGGGACTTCCTGAAAGTTCTGTTTCAATACTCCGAGCTTGGCTCTTTGAGCACTTCCTTCATCCGTATGTCCCACCTCTACTTTTTCTTCTTCTCATTAGGGGTTTTGTTTTAATTCTCCATTAACGGTTAATTCTTTTCCATCTCCTATTTGTCACCAGTTACCCAAAGGATTCGGAGAAAATTATGCTGGCAAGGCAAACAGGCCTTACCAGGAACCAGGTTCATATTTTAAGTTTTCAAATTCAAAATTTTGATTTCCGACTGAGCTTTAATGGTAAGTAATTGATTATCGTATTTTATAGTAGTTGCTGATATTTAATTCCTTTTAGGTGGCAAACTGGTTCATCAATGCAAGGGTGCGTCTTTGGAAGCCAATGGTTGAGGAAATGTACAAAGAAGAGTTTGGTGATTCTGAGATGGCAAGCTGCAATCTCTCATCTGAAAGTACTCCCCAAGCTCCAAGAGATAATAAAGGGGAAGAGTCGCAGGACAATGTAAAAGCTGCTACTAATGTCCAACAGGGCCAACTTCATGAGTTGAAGCTTGACCATAGCTCCGCTACAGAATTTGATACTGCCCATGGAGAAGCTGTCATGCGTTCTGGAATCATGAAATTGCAGGGTGATCAAAGGCCTAATATGAACAATACCCTTTATTCGAGTGGACCTGTGCCAACCAACCACAACGGTGATGGCTGCTTAATGCCTTCTGATCCGGCCTCATACGATATGTCAGAGTTTGGTAGTTTTCCTGTGGGTGGCCATGTGTCTCTTGCGTTGGAGTTGCGCAACTGTGAAACCGAGGAATTCGCCACATCTGAGAATGGTTTCAACAAACAGCGTAACCAGACGTTAGATTCTTCCCCAGAAAATAATTTGATTGATTATCATTTCACAGATTCAGGAAAGCAACAAAACAGGTTCAGTAATCCTCATCTATTGCATGAGTTTGTGGTCTAGGGCTTGCATGCCCATGAAGATTCTTGGAGGAAATGAAGTTGATGTTTTGAGGGAATGCCGGAAAGGTTGTATAATTAGAGTAGACAAAGGAAGCTTATGTTGTTTACTCTGTTGTTCATTCTTGTCGCTCCTTGTTCATAAAGTGATGAATATCACAAAACGTACAAATATACTCGTAGATATGTGTAGATATTATTCACTTGTAATATTACAGATGATTGATTATAAGGTGCAGGCAATTTTGTAAGGATAAGAATCACAACTTGTGCCCGCATGATATGGAATAATGAATCTTGTGGGGGGGGGGGGGGGGGGATGTTTCAAAGTACGATGGGAAAGTATTGGCTTATTTATATAACTCTCTGCAGCCTTTCACATGCTTCCTTTTTTTTTTTTTTTTTTTTGCTCGGTATTCACATGCTTCCTTAAAGGGCGCAGTATCAACATGCTTACACAGTTTAATGAAACACTGAAACTTGGCTTCCTAAGGGGTTGATGGAATTTATAAATTTTACTGGAAACCATACATTTAGACCAAAATATCCCCACAAGCGGAACAGCTTACCAAAACTTGTCTCCTTTTTTAAAGCCTTCTATGGTGACATTAATTGATGATACTGATGGCCTTCAGCTTTCCCATCTACCTAGATTTCATCACTATCCATCTCCATCCTCTGCTTCGTGAGACCTCATCTCCCAACCTTTCACATCCCCAGGGGATACAAATAAAACATAACAAGCACCTGAGCAGGTAATCAAAATCAAAATGAATAAATAAAGAAGCACCTCTCAGAATTTTTCTTCCCTCTCTGTGTGAGGTAACACGAGAATTCAATCTTTTTAGTATAAACAGTGTGATGATCAGGGTGCTCTCAACATCGCCATGAGTGCCCCAGCAAAGTGCCAGGCAAGAGGTTAGCTATTCCATATTCATATAGCTCCACAAAATGACAATTCTGGCAACTGATGGCTCGCTTTTCTAGCCTTTGGAGGCCTCTTCTGTTGGGACGAGAGTGTTACTCTGATTTGAGTGTCCGAAAAAGCAATAATTCAGGGACCAGAGCTGAATTATTGAAACTCTTCCTTGTTTAATATGTCCCCCCCGGTCCTTTCCAACTAATGTTTTTAAGCTCACCCAATTAATCTTGCTTCCTTAGATAAAATCGGAAAACCATTGCTTTCTGAGGCATGTATGATAGTACATTCAGTCTTACCGAGCAAACATGTGGAAAATTATTGCTATCAAAGAAGCTGCAGGATTCGGATCAAGTGCTTTCTCACGGGGAATGAAAAGGAGGGTCAGGCCATTTGTAGAAGGCGTGAAACTCTGTGTTTCGCCAATCATCAAGATAGGCAAAGTTCATCTACTTCATGATTCCAATTTCTAACGCTTAGTGGGGCAAGTTATTATTCGCATGGGTATTTCCTTTACATGTTGAACGTCAGATTCAATTACAAATGTTTAAGGTTTCTTGCTTCTTCTTTCTTGTATTTTTTGTGAGTAGAGTGCAAAAAATGGAGTAAGGTCATGGTGAAGGTAAATGTTTTTCGTTCTCAAACAAATTTAGTTTTTTTAACCAAAATTCACATACTGCGTCTAAAAACCAAATCTTGATGATTATTCACTAAACATTAGTTGGCGAGTGCGGGAAGAAACACTAATCACGATAGTACAAAATATATTGACGTTTTGATTTGGATTAATTAAATATTTAATCTTGAATACAACTTTTATAGAAGATTCTATAATCTTTAATTAAGATAATAAGTTTACACATTTTCATTTGACATATGATAAGTAATTAGTTATCTTTTTTTTTTTTTTTGTCCAATTTACTCGAATGTTAGATTGTAAAACTATATACCCTGTGGTTTTCTAATTTTTTTTAAAAAAGAAAAAGAATACATTTACTGGAATCTGTTATAGTTATTGCCGGAAAAAAGAAGGAAGGAAATCTGTAATAGTAAGTTGTTATAAATATATATATATATATATAGGGGAAATGATTTGTACAGTCACTGCATCTAAGGTTTTTTCTAGTGAATACAAAACGACACAGTTTAGTTTAATGAACATTGATTAAAAAAAAAAAAAAACTCCGACCTCTGTTCGAAAATTGACCTCCACGAATCTGTTTAACTTATTAATTCAATAAATAATTTATAACTGCATTATAATATAAAAGCTATAAGAAGTTGTAATGTAAATAATTTATAAATAATCATATCACACATAATGTTCTGTAGAGTAGAAAGGTAAGTTGCATATCAATTTTCTTGTTTTCATTCTCATTATTTTTATCGAATCGAGTATATAATATGGGGAAATGTTGTTTGCAGTGACTACAAGTAAGAGTTTTTGTAGTAAGGTTGATACTGTACCGTTTTGTGCCATGTCATTGGAAAAAAAAAACGTAATAGCTATAATATCAAAAAATCACGATGATTTATTGAGGTAATGTTTGATTGTGATTTCCAACAAAAGGAAAATGAAGATTGCGGTGATTTATTTCCATGTAGGAATTAGGAATCAATTACCAGATTCTCTATTCTTTAATCGCAGTAATAAATCAAATAGGTACAATTTAGGAATTATGAATCAAAATAGTGCAGTATCAACCTCACTGTAAAAATCCTTACCTGCAGTCACTGCACATATCATAAGCCCATATAATATAGTAGTATTTGTGATGAGATTTATTATCACTATTTTCAAAGCAAATAATAGCTCTGGAGATTTTTTCTGGTAATTTTTTTTTTTTCATTTTCTTATTTACGTATGACTTGCGACAATGAGTGAGGGAACCAGGGGTTACTTGTTGAGCAAAAAAAGAAGGGGTTACTATATCCCAATTTTTAATATTTTTCTTGGAATAAATAGGGCAAGTTCCAGGATCAGGTGTGTTGCTCCATTCAGCCCTCCAAGTCCAGCGTTCAAGTCTTTGCATACTTCTCCATTCGATATTCCGAGTTTGGAGCGTGAAAACAATGACTGAACCAGAAGATGCCGCTCGACGCCGTAACGCGGTGGCGGATTACCGAAAGAAACTTCTTCAGCACAAAGAACTGGAGTCTAGAGTTCGATCGGGTTGGTCTCTCACACACTGTCGCCAAATCTTATTAAGCGCATATATTTCTCGATTGCATTCCTGATTTTGTTTTGGGTATAATACCGTTCTATGATCTGGTCATGTTCAATTTTCACTGTATCGGGAAAACCTAAGTTTTAGGGTTTGTGCCCTTTGGCATTAATAATTCTCAATGCTGTGAGATCAATACCTACCTTTTTATATATATAAAAAAAAAGTGATTTTGATAAGCTTGCATTTTATTGGATATTGATTTGGCTATCGATTTCTGTTTGGAAGGAACCTGAGCTATTTGGGGAAATTAGGTAATGTTAACGACTGGATCTGTTGTTAAAATTCGCATGGTTCCCTCGCTCGGATTATTTGGATAACAAATTTATCTAAGGCTGCTGGGGTGGCTTACGCCTGCTATAGCATCATCTTAGCTTTTCCTGTGTTTATTCATTAGCTTATGTTTTTCTTATTAGAATGACTTTCCTTAAAGTTTCCCTTTCTTTTGGCACATTTTTAATTCTATAATAATTTAATCATTATGGATGAGATTGTGACTTTGGATTTTGAGCCCCAATTGCAGTCAGGGAGAATTTGCGTGGTGCAAAGAAAGAGTTCAATAAGACCGAAGATGACTTGAAGTCCCTTCAAAGTGTGGGGCAGATCATAGGCGAGGTTCTCAGGCCTCTTGACAATGAACGCTGTAATTATTCTGTCCACATTCTTAAAATTTGAAATGCTATTTTGCTATTCAACTTCTCTGGTACCATCTTTTTACTGACTTGTTTTTTCTTTTAGTGCTTTGCTAGCCTTTTATATTCTAATAACCAATGTGTTGTAATTTTTTATCTTCACTTAAGCTGATTTGTTTGTTCCAACCTTCTGTTACTCTTTAAAACACAGGAAGTGTTTGCTTCTTTAAGTGGTGCCGGTGCATTGTTTGTGCTAGCTAGCTACTTACTGGTTTGGACTGTGACTGTTTTTTTGTCACAGTGATTGTTAAAGCAAGCAGCGGTCCCAGGTATGTGGTTGGCTGCCGCAATAAAGTGGATAAGGAGAAATTGACTGCAGGAACAAGAGTTGTTCTGGATATGACAACACTAACCATAATGAGGGCTCTTCCCCGTGAAGTGAGTTTTCAATAAACATTCAAATGTTTACTGGATGAATGTGTTCATGTTCTTTTGTGGCTCATTTTCCCCCTTGCCATCAGCTGTTGTTTAATGCCTGATTGTCACTATTTTGTGATACGGGGTTCCAGGTGGATCCAGTAGTTTATAACATGCTTCATGAAGATCCTGGTAACGTCAGTTACTCAGCCGTGGGTGGTTTATCTGATCAGATAAGGGAACTGAGGGAATCAATTGAATTGCCTCTGATGAATCCAGAACTCTTTCTTCGTGTTGGAATAAAGCCTCCAAAGGTGATTGTCAATTTTCTGCATTATCCACGGTGACCCCTTATCAGCCTAACTGTGTTTTAGGCAGCCTTTTCAATTTAAGCGTCCTTTTTTTTTTTTTTTTTTTTTGTGGGAGTGCATTTTAAGGAGGTAAGTAGTGACATTTTTAATTTGCCTTGCATCTTAATATTTCATATTTAGGGTGTTCTTCTTTATGGACCTCCTGGGACTGGCAAGACATTGTTAGCTAGGGCCATTGCCAGCAATATTGATGCTAGCTTCTTAAAGGTCAGATGACTTCCCTCTTCTGAACTTAATTGCACTCTGAAATTATTTTCTAAAGTTGAATTTATTGTCTTATCCTACATTCTTGTTTAGGTTGTTTCAAGTGCCATTATTGATAAGTACATTGGAGAAAGTGCTAGGTTGATACGAGAGATGTTTGGGTATGCACGCGATCACCAGGTGAGACTCTGGTGCCAATTAAATTTCTCTGTTATGTATTCAAATGGAAGCTGATTAATGAACTCGTTTGTGTTAAGCCCTGCATCATTTTTATGGATGAGATCGATGCTATTGGTGGTCGTCGTTTCAGTGAGGGAACAAGTGCAGATCGTGAGATTCAGAGAACACTAATGGAGTTGCTTAATCAACTAGATGGATTTGATTCGCTTGGGAAGGTATACTTTATTCTGAATCCCCAAATTTTAATTTATTATAGAACTTCACTTTTACCTGGTTTTGAAATACTTGCTTATATCATATATTTCTTTTTTTTTCCGCCGGGGGGCAATGATTTTTTCCTCCTCATTGTCAAAGATAAACTGACAAATTACCCGTTGAACTTATCATGATTCATAAGATTTACAATGAATTCTGACAAATTATGGAAATAAAGAAAGAATAATCTTGTATTACTTGTCTTTTGCCCACAAGTGAAATGAAGTTCTAAGGTAGAGGTGAAACATTTCACCTACTCTACTTTGTGCGTACATTTCAGGTATCACATGTTTCAATTATTTCTGTACTGATGTAAGCCACATACATATTGGTTATGAAATATAACAAGCTATGACTTCATCCATGTGTTCTTTGGGATATATATTCTTGCCACTAATGATCTCTGGTGCATGGCTTTTGTAGGTTAAAATGATAATGGCAACAAACAGACCTGATGTGCTTGACCCTGCTCTCCTGCGTCCTGGCAGGCTAGATAGAAAAATAGAAATTCCATTGCCAAATGAGCAGTCAAGGATGGAAATTCTCAAGATTCATGCTGCTGGAATTGCAAAGCATGGTGAAATAGACTATGAAGCTGTTGTTAAACTTGCAGAGGTTAGTCTAATGAAGTTGGGTTAGTTTCATGAGTTCACCAGTGCTTGTTTGATTCATTATCTGTTACATGTTGTGCAGGGCTTTAATGGGGCTGATCTCCGAAATGTCTGCACGGAAGCTGGAATGTCAGCCATTCGGGCGGAGCGTGATTATGTGATCCATGAAGATTTTATGAAGGCGAGTTCCTTCTTTTATTATAGTTTGGGATAATGAAGCAATTTTTTGCAGCCCATATGGCGTGTACAGAAGAGAATGAATACTACTTCTGGCTGGTTATGGAAACAGTAACTTTTATAACTTTGGACTTTGATTTCAGGCCGTTCGGAAGCTGAATGACGCAAAGAAACTTGAATCCAGTGCTCATTACAATGCTGATTTTGGGAAAGATTGAAGATAGTCCAATATTTTGACAGAGCCATGGATATTTAGGCAGTGCATCCTTATTCATTGGAGCTGAGAATTTGCTATCTCATTAGTTGGACTGAGTCGTTAATATTAAGCACGAAAGATGGTTTCTTGGGATAATCTTGTACGATAAGAATATTGAAGTTGGAAGAGGCAAGTGATTATCCAAGTACAGCGAGGGGAGGACGTTAGTTCAATAGTGTGCCTCGAATTGTTAGACTTGTTTTGATTGGAAACCGTGTTTTTGCATCGTCTACAATATTTATTTAATGAATATTGAGTAAAATGATTGCAGAGCAGCATAAGAACTAATTATATTGAACAGGAATGATTTCATTATGTTTTAGATGTTCTTATTTTCTCATTAGCGTTGTAGTGTAATTTTACACTCCAAGTATTCTCCAGCCACAATTGCTATTGCGTTGGAAGTTGGGCAGGAAAACTGCACTTTTTGAAATTTAAGAATTCCGTTGGTTGCGGTGGCTAGTGTAACTAAATTTTCCTTCTTGGGAATTAGGTTGGGTTAAATTGAACGTCGGCGATGCTGTGGCTAGGACGATGGGAGGGCGGGACGAGGAGTAATAAGGAATGTTGGGGGTGAATGGTTAGCTGGAAGTAGTGAAAATGGCTTGGGATAACCCCAAAATTAACAATATTAATTAAGGCTGGCATAATATTTTGGAAGTAAAATTGAACTTCAATGCTTTTTATAATAATTAAGTTGTCAGTATCACGAAATTTTGGTCAGAGTTTGAACAATATATGGCTAAAATATAAATAACCTCTATGTCCCCGTCGTCTTCGGAAGTTAAAAATGAACACTCTAAACTTTCATACGTCGACTACTAACCCCTTGTCATTAAAAAAGCTGTTTACTCTAATGAAATATGCGCCATGTTATAATAGCCAGATGACTTGGCAAATTACATGGACTTTTTAATATTTCATTGATTAAAAACATGGGTTTGTTTCAAGGGAAGATTTCATTAAATATTAAAAAGTCCATGTAATTTGTCAAGTCATCCGGGCTATTAGTTTTATAGTTTTAAAGTTGAGGGGTCATATGCGAGGCTTTATTTGTATTTTAGGCATATACTAATAATAAGGTTTTTTATCTGACTAAATAAACATTTAAAAAATATTATAAATTTGAATTGACAGTTACCTTCTCCAGTTTCATATATTTGTCATTTTAGAGTTTTGAATTTATTGAAATATCTTTTATTTTCAAATTTTAATTATTTATTAATTATTCTTAGACCATGTTACTCTTCGCTAAGAAACTAATTATTGATAAAACAATGTCTTCCTAGAAAATGAAACAAAATAAGATTATTTAGTCAAGGGAAAAGTATTTCTCCAGTCACTGGAGATAGAGTTATCTCCTGTGACCCAAAAACTACGTCGTTTTAAATTAATGAAGGGTTTATTAGTAATTTTAGGTGAATTAATGAAGGGTGTTTTCGGTAAAATGTATATGATTAAAAAATAAACAAAATTACAGAAACACCCTTCATTAATCCAAAACGACGTAGTTTTAGAGTCACTGGAGATAACTCTATCTCCAGTGACTGGAGAAATCTTTTACCCTTTAGTCAAAACTATTTTGATTTTACTACCGCCTATTTAATGCTATATTTGGTCCTTGATTTAAAAATTAGTTGGAGATTGGATTTGATTTTAAATATAAGAACCCAATCCATTTTATCTCCTACATTAATACTTTTTTTCTTCTAAAATATCCATATTAATTACTCATCCAGGGATAGTCATAATTGAATAAAAGTGGTTTAGGGAAATCGATTCATACTTATTACAAATAACTAATTTAATGAATATCTTTATTTTGTCCAAATTAATTAAATAGTGTGTGTGTATATATATTTTGATAAGAAAGATGGCTAAGGACAGGAAATAAAAGAGAGTTACATATAGTTTTTTTTTTTTTTTTGCTACTGATAGTAGTTTATTTTAATCTGTGCACATAGCCTTACAGATATTTGTGTAAATGGAGAAAGGAAATAACCAAGTGGGCCGTTTCTGGCATTTGAGTAAGTTTCCTGCTTGACTTGTACGTTTAGACAGTCTCTTTCCTAATCAAAGTGAATAAATGGCTGCCATCAATACAGAAACACAACTCTTGCTCTCACTCAAGTTTGCTGGCGTGCTTAATGCCATGCTTCGTTGTGGTCGTCTTCTTTAACTTGTATTTAATCATTCTTACAATCTTCAAGAACCAGAAGGCACTTACCAGCTGCAAACCCAATCCCATGGCCTGAACAATGCATTTTTTTAAGGCGACAAAGAGATTCATATTTCAAATAACTTCAAATCTCGAGAGCAAAAAAATTTTAACAAATAGCAACTAATAACGTTTAGGGTTGACCTTTATCATTGGCGGGTTTTCGGCAGATAGAGTTACGTAAGTGATATAAGGACCCCCCACCATCCTTGCAACTGTAAATATGGCAGCAAACAAAATCTGGCCACCCCCCTCATCCATTAGTTCCTTTTGGTCTAAGTAAGCTATTAATATTGCAATTTACAAACAGAGGTGAAATTGGCTAGGACAGTTGACTTACGTCAGCAGCTAAATTAATGGCAGTGTCCCTGTAACCCATCTCCTTCAAAAGCTCCCTCAAATGCAAGAAAGGGCTTGACATTTCCGTTACCCAAAGAGCTCCCACCATCTCTGAGCCACACTGCAAAATAGCATCGTCATAATTGAAGAATGAGAAAAATAACACAACTTTTCATGGCCAATCTCATAGTCATAGACCGAACTAATTTAGAACAGCTGATTTTCCATTTCTTCCCTAAAGAAAGAGAGAGAGGGGATTTGGCAATTTAAACAAAAACAAAAAGGACCTTTTTGTAGTAGAGACCAGCAGAAATTCCAATAATGCCGACCAAATGGTGGATGGTGTTGTCCACACTGATTCTTTCCTCAAACAAGCAACATACGATATCATATATGAGATACGAAAGGCTAACTGCTAGAGTTTGCATCTGTCCACCAAAGTTTCCAAAAGATTATATAAAAGCCACTTTTCATGCCAAAAGCTCCCAACTAGCATTACGAGCTTAATTAATTATACCTACCTGCTCAGGGGAAGATGTTGAGGCCATGGGGCACAGTGGACATTTCCAATCTTGAACAGAGAGCGAAGCTAATGTTACAGCTAAAGTTGCATGCACCGTAGAGACAAGACGGTTGCTGAAATTGAACGAGTACTTGCAAAAGACCCTTCTCAATATAACAAATGCTAGCGTCCACAAAACCACTCCTAAAGCAATCGTCTTTTTAATGTTCTCTTCCATTTCAATAACAAGCAAGCAACAGAATGAGAACAAATCGATTCAACTGATATAGAGTCAAGGTGTGAGGAAGGTTAAAGTTTTACTAACAACAACTTCAACCGTGCAATAAATAAATCAATAAATTTTCGTGGAGCAACTGTCACCAGAAAACAGAGAGATAATGCAATCAAGTACGATAAGGACGTCAAATCTTTAATTTGATTGGGCAAATGAAGAGGGAACAACCATATTGATTGCATACACATTACGTGCAAGCTTTCCTAAAACAATGGTTCGTGCTTGTTTTAAGATCAGGTTACCCAATTTTGGTAGAAGTACAACAGATTTAAAGGATGACACCCTGTCACTTTTTAAGCGAGAGAGGGATCAGAGTTTCGATGTTTGAAGCGGCGGAAAGAGACTCATAACAACCTAAGAAATGTGGGGGTCGAAGTAAATAAATGCAATACGTGTGGTCGCAGTTTTAGCCCCTCAGGCTGCTATCAATGCAATACCGAACTGTTAGAGATACTGTGGTGATATTAATTCATTGGTTAGGTGGTATATAAAGAGTCTTAATTAATATGGTTTGATGTGTAGGCTAGTTAGATTCTCACCATGTTAAGAGGAAGGTTAATTTGAGCATCTTTATAGAGGGAAGTCCCTCTTGATCCCCAAGTGGAGTTGGTTATTTTCATAAAGTGAAGATAGATTAGAAATAATTAAAGTAGGTTATAGTTTGTATGAGCATATTACTCTTATGTGGTTAATACAAAATTCTTCATTTTCTTTATTATGTTTTGCTAATTGCGATTGTTAATATGGTATCAAAGTAAGGTTATCTTTAAGCCAGGTAATCAAGAAACCCATCAAGATGGTTCTTGTTTCAAGGCTGTAGCCCACAGTTCCTTGAGAGCCTACAATATGTCTTGCTTTTTGGAGATTTTGCCATATGCCACAAAAAATAGATCTGGCTTTGGTCTATTCGGTCGGCTGCCTTTCTTTACTTAAAATCGACACTGTTTTGGCTCAAAGGAGGGCAGTTGTGCCCCTTATTTTAATTTTTTTTTAATACTGATTAATATTAAAAAAATATTTTACAGTACTGAAAATATATTTTATAATTTTAAAAAATTATGTTATGATACAATAATAACATGATGAGGTCTTTACAGTAATTCTTTCGTTCAAATCTTTCTAATACTGGTTTCTCTTCTTGGAATGCAAATGTTTATTGAAGAACCTCGGATGACCATTTAAGCTCCACGGGAAATGCAGAGGTGAACCATTTTGGCAATTTCAGCGACTATTCATCCTTCTTTCTTCCCCGTGTTGAGACTTGCAGATATCTTGCTCTATGAGTCTGGTGTTGAAATTTAGGAATAGAAACCAAAGAAAGAATGTGAAACAAACCGAAACAAACGAAGGTTCTATAGCTTTTACGAGATCGGATATTACTTGTGATAAGCAATGCTTTGAGGGAGATTCCAGGTACTTCCTAGTTTTTGAGCAATAGCTCTCTTCACGTATGCGTTTTGAGATTATTGGCTCATGGCCATTCCATACTTTGATTAAAGCAAACCCTCTCTACATGGTGTTGCACGGAAGGTATTTGATAGGATGCATCAAAAAGAGTGAAGTAAAGGGGCCGGAAAACAGTTGAGCAGTACTACAACAAGTTCAATACTCTGTTTAAGCTTTAAAATTATAATGGCTTAAAGACCAAATTTACCAACAAACAATTAGGCCAGGAGCGCTGGGTACAAATAAGTTTTAATGGGACCAAAACAACCAACAAACAATTTTTTTTGTTAAATCAGCACAATACCGTCAGAGGCAATTAAACGTCCGTGTAAAATGATTGCCATGTTCGTTTTGACTTCCACCTCAATGCCACGTTGCTTTTGTTTTGTTTTTGTTTTTAGCTGAAGAATCCCCAAATCATCATCGTCAGCGCAGCGTCAGAATTGCACAAATATGGGTTTCGTTTTAACCGGAAAATTCATACCAACCCCATGTCAGTATTTTCAACTAGAAAATTTGAAGACCGAGAATCAAATAGGCAATGGCAAAATCAGATTACAGTGAGCACTCCATCAAGTACAATAACTCTTCCTTCGGACAAGACATGGAAACGAACCAATGATTAGTGTAAAGATGAAGAAACTTGATGATAGCGACTTCGGCAAGTGCACCGGTCGTTATAAGTAATAAAGTAGTGAGAAAAAGATCGTCCCACGAGGAATAGTATTCCAATCACTAATTTTGCTATTTTTGCTTTAGTTGGATGAATCGAGCAATATGGGGTTAACAGATTTTAAAGAATTAAATAAAGAAAAAGAATCTAGAATTATGAATCTCAAGAATAACAGAGAGAGTAAAAAAAATGAGTATTCCAAAATCAAGAAAAAAACACAGTTAGGGATGAGAATCCCCCTATGTTCCTCTAAGTATTTAAATTGAATCCCTAATTGATTATTATTATCATGATTGACGATCAATTCTCTAAAATTAGACTAAGTCCCAATGTCTTGATGCTACCCTAGTCCGTTATCTTTGAAAACAACCTAATGTCTTAGTATTGTTTGGAAAGGTCATACTTTTACCAGAATTCTGAGATCGCATAAACTCGTAAGCCTATGTCTAGGTCATACAACTCTATGATGAATTAACGGTTCTGATTAAATGTACCAACATCTCTATTGTCATACACCAACCTATGAACAATCTAAAAGGTGATCAGTCTTTAAGAAAGCTTTAAGCAAAGATAATTCATTCAATCAAGAAAATAAAGAATCAATAAAGAATCCAAACAAATATTTTAGATTCGCATAGGGTTCATCCCCGCCCTAACTACAAAAGAAAACTAGCCAAGCATGGCTAGGTTAATAAACTAAAAGAAAAGATGACAATCAAACTCGTTCTTGCGATCCACATGCGTCTCGCGTTCTAAATCTTCCGTCTCCGTCTTGAATTGCCGGCACTATTTCTCTCGTCTCTGACACGTCTCGTCCGAATGTGGTGTTCTAATCCGTCCCCGTCTTGAATGTGCATCCTTTCTTTATATATTGCTTAGGGTTCCCACACGTTTCAATATCTTGCAATCCAAATCCTATATAAGATTTATATCTTCTTTTGTCTTCACGCAGGTACGCATTGATCAATTTAATAATATATTATATTATTATAATATAATAATATAATATATTATATCCTTCCAATTTAATTAGTTGCTTTTATTGCTTTTCTTATTTTTTTCACATAATATCTCCTGCATAAATAAATAGGATATTAATAGATTTTCTGTTATAATCACATTTTATCCTATATTTAATTAAAAGATAGATAAGTATATAAAAGATAATTAAATAAGCATAAGATATTAATAAAATCAATCAATATATCTCAGAATCTATACTTATTTAATCATAAAATATCTACTTATCACTTGACAAGAGAGAGAGAGAGAGAGTGAATAGCAGAGCCAGCAATGGCAACAACGAAGGTTGAAAGAAAATCTAGCCAAACATTACTGTAATCAACGCAGCAACAATGTATTCAAAGTATAAAACCATCTTGAAAATCAAAGTGACAAGGAATAGAAGTGAAGCAGTGAAGGATGAAACCTATGGTTCAGTCGCCGGTGAAACTGAAGCTCCACCACGGTGAAGTCCATCTCCCTTTCAGCTGGCTCCGTCGATTTCGGTTCCCAAAGACAGAACACTAGCGTTGGCTACCTCTGTCCGATCTGGTCCTCACTCCTCTTCAACCTCCAAACGCTCTCATTGTCGGAGTTTACTCTCTCTTCTCCCCGGCCTGCACAGCGCAATTAGTGATAAGATGATCGCAGATGTTGAACAGCCCGTCTCAGCCGCACCTTTGCTTCCCTTTTTCCCGTCGTTCTGCACTTTTTCCAGAAGCTCCATCCTACTCCCGTCGCTAGAGAAGAAGACTGGAACAGTGAACGAAGCCCTCCTTCAAATCGTCCAACTCTCTTTTCCGCAATGAAGAAGACGATGAACAGTGTTTGGTCAGAATATGTCGCGCCTCTGTTTTCTCTCCTTTCAGTCGTCCACCTGCCGCGCTGTTCAACTTTTCATTTGGGGATTCTTCAGCTAAAAAGAAAAAAAACAAAACTAACGTGGCATGAGGTGGAAGTCAAAACCAACATGGCATGAGGTGGAAGTCATTTTACACTGACGTTTAGTTGCCTCTGACGGTATTGTGCTGATTTAACAAAAAAAATTGTTGGTTGGTTGTTTTGGTCCCATTAAAACTTATTTGTGCCCAGCGCTCCTGTCCTAATTGTTTGTTGGCAAATTTAGTCCTTAACCCGAATTGTTAGTTTGTGCCATATAACAAGGACCATAGGGAGCTGAGCAGTGTTCAATTTGAAGGGGTGTGTAAGAGATATTATAGTGATATTAATTGATTAGTTTGTTAGGGCTCTAGTATATATATAAAAGGTTTTAATTAATATGGTTTGGTGTGTGAGATAGTTAGATCCTCATCATATTTAGAGAGAGGTTAATTTAAGCCTCTCTATAGAGGGAAACCCCTTTTAGTTTTTAAGTGGGGTTGGTTGTGTTCCTCAAGTAAGGGTAGATTAGAAATAATCTAAGTAAGTTATAATTTATATGAGCATGTTGCTCTTACGCGTTGATTCTTCATATTTTTCACCATGTTTCTGTGATTGCTATCGTTAACACCTATCACTTGGTTCCATACTTGCATTTTTAACCGAGAATATAATCAGCTTAACCAAATAAGGAAAATATTCAAATCATATGAAACTGAAGTAAGGATCGTTTTTTATTTACTTAATTTTACCATCAACATGGCGGTTTATTCTAACGGCTTTCTCCGCAGTCATCCAACTGCCCATAAAATTTGATGCGCAAGTATCATGTTCTGGATCATATACAGCTACACTCGTTTTTACCAAATCATTAACAACGTTTAGGGCAGAGATAGACCTTGATGACTGGCGGGTTGTCGGTTGATAGAATTACGTATGCAACATATAAGCACCAAAACACAAACCTTGCAAAAGCTGCTTCAGAAACTCCCTCAAATGCAGGAAAGGAAAGGACTTGACATACGGGAAGATGTTGGAGGCACTGGACAGAGTGGACAATTTCAGTCTTGAGCAGAGAGTGAAGCTAACATTACAGCTAAAAGTGCATGGATTGTGGAGACAATGCGCTTGGAGTTGGAGGAGTCGAACGAGTAATTGGAAAAAGATCCTTCTTGATGTCAGAAATGTTATCGTCCATGAAAGCACTCCTAAACCGATCGTCTTTATAAACTTCTCTTCCATTTCAATCAATCACGATGTGAAATATTGGACTTGAAAAAAAAAAGAGCTTAAGGAATATATAATTAAGAGAATATGCTTGCCTGATCAATCGGCCCGTCGTCAGAGCGAGGAGGATTGAAGTTTGATTATATTGATGACAAAAGGGAGATCGATGGCCTCATTGAGTAATGGCGAGGGCCCCTAGAGAATACAGAGAGAGCCATTAAGTATTATGACACCCACAAGTTCGTTAATATACATATACATGCATACTATATATACGTATGGACTCCCTGTAAAACTATAGCACGTTTTTTTTTATAAAAAAAAATGTCATGTTTAGAAATACAAGGCATTTTTGGATTCTCAAGGTCTAATTAATTAGATTTTTCAAAAGAGGTCCCTAGTAAGTACTAAAAATTAATTAAGAACCCCCCATTCTCATATTTCTCATGTAAGATACCATAATAAATTTAATGAACATAAACATAAAGAGAATCTGTTTTTTTTTTTTTTAATGGCATTGACTGATTTATTAAGAGTGTGAATTAGTCAAAAGTACTTCATAATTTTAAACGGAGAGAGTATATATTTGTTGAAAAGTAGATTGAGCCGTTATCCTTTGTTACTGCTTGTTAATTATGTTAGCGCAAATTAAGTTGCAATAACCATATTTATATGGCATAAGCAAGATCTCTAATCTAAAATAATCATGGTATTTTTCTTTAAAAAGTATTCCCTCTGGTCTTAATTATAAGAACACTTTTATAAAACAAATTACACTATAACATTGTTCCTATAATTAATACCGGAGGCAATAGCTTAATTAATTTAGGTATACAACAATTTTTTCCCTCTGGGGACCTCCGTACAATAAATTTAAATGGTGCCTCCTTATTAGTTTTGATTTGAGGTATGCACTAGTACAAAAAAGATTTGTTAAACCGGACGAAAGACGCCTCTTAAGCTGAATTAGTGATCGGCCTCCATACAAATAGTCTAAAAAGTATGTTACTTTTAAAACCAATAGAAAGTTGCAAAATGAAAAACATATGCTCCCAGTTTGAGCTCTTCAAGTCGACAACTGCAATTGTATATTCTTCTCTTTCTCTTATTGATAATGATTAATTATTAATAATATATCAAAACAATTTCAGCATAATGAACAAATGCAAAAGATGAGACCTTGTATAGTTGTGCCTTTTGTTTTCTGGGGCTGATGCCTGATTGTGTGCGTCAGTTTTGAGAGGGGATATTTACATCCCACGTAATTAATTAGTGGAAGTGTAACATGCCAAGAATTCCCTATCACTTCGCTGCATAGGGGGAAAAAAAACGAGGTAAACAACCAACAAGTGTTAGGTCTAATAAAAAATGAGTTTCTACAGTGTAATAAATTAAGATTCAAATTTTCGTTACAAATGTGCCCATATTTTATGTCTAACAAAGTTCGAGTAGGATTAGCTCCAATAAGAGGGTACCTTTGTATATATGAAAAGGGTTAAAGGCTAATTTGGCTTTAAAAGTTTTCACCGAAAGACAAATTTTATCTTAGAAATAGAAAAAATGAAGCAATTTTGATACTTTTAGGACGAAATTGCCTCTCAGTAAAAACTTTTAAGATAAAATTATCCTTTAACCCTGTAGAAAATGAAGTAAACAGGAATATCAGGAAAATGATGACTGCAAGGACGAAAAGATAATTCAAAATCAGGTGGCGGGTGTGGGGAGCTCATCAAATACTACTAGTATAAAGCAAGAGGCATCAGAACTCAATGGTGGTAATTGAGCGTTACACTTACACCTAGGATGTTGTCCTAGCTAGTTGCCTTGTCTCAAGCATAGACTTATACCTCTGCAATCCCCCAAAAAAGAAATCTTAATTAACATTCGTCTTCTTCTAATGAAAATAAAGGCTGGTCCAACATTGCAATGCAGCCTTTTTCCCTACTTAGTGTTTTCTTCTATATAAGCTGTCTGACGAGATCAAGTTCCCACAGAATTAAACTCAACATGTTTAAGTAACCAAAACTCCTTTCACTACAATTAACACCAGTTTGTTGTACAAAGTGTTTTATTGTTTCGGCCTTCCAATTGTGAATCATTTTTAAGAGCCGCTTGTCATGGATCGCAGGGAACGCAAGATATTTTGTGCACAAGGCACTCCCAAGGAGGTTTCTAGAGAACTCCAGAATATGATAGATCCTTGTACATAGGTGTAGAAATGTATAGAGAATTCTAGAACTCTCTTGTAAAGTGTAAATATCTAGATATTTCTAGGGAAGGTTCTGGAGAACCATTCCCAACCGTTGGATGTAATTGATCGTAGCCGTTCGTTGAGGAGGTGGATGCCTATAAATAAGAGGTGCCACCCTCAGTTGTAAACCATCGAAAGCAATACGAGTTCTTTGCATTCCAGAGCTTCTCTCTCTAAGTGTTTCTCTCTCTAAGAAGTTCTCTTTGTTCTTATGCTCTTTGCCTACTTTTGAGGGTTCGGCTGACTTAGCCAAGATCGTGGGAATGATCAAGCTAAGGTCGGCACGGTTTTGAGTGGAATTTGTCTAAGACCGTGACACGCTGCTCCATGCCACTTCACCCTGCTGCATCCTTCAGTTCACTATGCGGCATTTCATGTCATGTTTTGATCTTTTATTTCGGCCTTTCACCTCGTTTGCATTAATAATGACAATAATGCTTTCTTTCTCATCCTAGCTTTTTTGCTATGCATTTCTTCATCTCCATCGTCATTTTTTAAACAAACAATTTAATATTCGGTATCTGTTATAGAGATCTGGGATAAAAGAGAAAGGGATAAGAGAAGAGAGAAGTTCAATAAAAAAAAGGGGAGAGTAATTTTCATTCCCTCCAGTGTTACAATGCTTGTACAGTAACTCTATTTAGAGGCCTTACCATAATAGTTAAAATCTTGATTTATCATTGTGATTTTACGTTTTTATGATTTTTTTTTCCATTAAAACGATTTTACTAATTTTCCAAACGCTTTTATATTTTTACGATTTTTTATTCTTCTTCCAATTTCACATAAAATCTCGATTTTAACTACCTTAAGTCTTACTGAGTATTGCACCAAAAACCATCATTGATAGAAAACTTGGAGAACAAATCTTATTAAACTTGGAGAGCAATTCTTTCTGGCTTGAGAATGAAGTAGAATAAAGATAAGAAGTTATTAAATGTAGCCAAGTAGATATTTACTAGGATATTAGTTAATGGATATCTACATAATTAATATGCATAACAGTACGGATGATATTCAATTTCAAATTAAGCCAAATATCGGGGGAGAAGAAATTCTCAACATATTATTTTCTTAATTTATAAAGCTCAACGTATGATTTACTTATGTTTAATTCTTTACAACACAACTAATCTATAACGTGTGCCCAAAAAAGACCAGCCTTTGTTGATGTGTATTGTTCTCAGATGATATAATAATCATAAAAAGTAATCACACATATTCGGATTGGGAGTCATCAAAATTGCAAAACGAAGGAACGCACCCAAGAAGAGAAAGTAGAGAGTTTGAAAAATATGGACATAATATGACAATTGACAATGACAACACCATTTTTACATCGAAAAGCCCATCAATCCACGCATAGATATTATTATAATAAAAACATACACAGAAATTAACACCTAGTATAATTTTCCCCACAAATAATCTTAAATGAGGTCCCCGCCGCCATTACAAACACCACCAAACCACTAGCTTTTACTCACCTTCCATTCCGACAAATAATTAGACATATTACACCTGAAATGACAAAACACAGAGACTGAAAAGGTCGAAGAAGATGAAGAACCCAAAAAGTTCAAATCTTCTCCGCTCTTTGACTCCAACATCAGAAGAACAAGAATTGAACTCTTACGGGCATTTCCATGTTCTGAAGTACAAGGCCTCGTTGACGATCATTCACCTTGCCACATAAAAGTGTCTGCAGAAGCCAAAATGGGATGATTAAGAAAAAGCGTGTCCATGGGATTCATAAAGCTATCTGCTCTCATTGAATAGCAATCGGTTTCATACACCCCAGTGCTGGTGTTGATGTAACTGAGGATATCGTTCAGTGATTGGAGTCTGTGGCTAAGTTCTGCCATTCGAGCCCTCAGTACAGAGTTTTCGGCCTCAACTCTCACAAAGTGTTGTGTGGTGATGTTTATGCTCGTCAGGATTTCGCTATTTTCCTTTCTCAGCTCACTCACCTGTCCCATCAGATCATCCATCTGCTTCTGCTTCCGCATGCGAGATCGCTTTGCCGATTCCCGATTCGATTGCATTCTCTTCCTTTTCCTCTGATCCATCAAAGCCTGCAAATCCTCTTCAGAACCAGAGCTCTGAAGTTTGGTGGACATGGAGGAATTTCCACTGGGCGAGTCCATGAGATATGATATATGCACCAGATACTTTTTTTTTTTTTTTTTTTGCGGAATTTACTTGGCTAAAAAGACACAGACCAAAAGCTAGCTTTGAAATCTTAAAGACGCAGGAGCAGGACCCAGAAACACTAATCACACAGCTAATTTTAATTTTACTGAAAATATTTAAACTATCAATACTACAGAACGGCAATGATGTCGAGAGATTTATGAAAACACATAGAACCAGTACAGGAACGAAACAGAGAAGGACTGAACAAGGTGGGTCCTGCGCCTCAGGGAAGAATTTATCATAAACCCAGAACGAAGGACTTCACTGACGACCGGAGACATGAATCTCAAACGTTAAAAACCGAGAAATCGGCGTAAAGAAACATGGGAAGAACTTGTTTTGGCAGGGATTACCGACTGCAATTAGCCTCAGATTCCTGCGAAGCGATGCTCCCAAAAGATTTAAAATATAACGGGTTTTAGGTCGACACCAGAGATTAACAAAACGCGGAAAGAATTTCTGGTAGAGCAGAAAAACAGCTAAGAAAAAGCCTGGGGTTGAGGAGGGGAGAGGAAAACGAAGGAGAAGGGGAAGTTGCAGAGAGAGGTGAAGGGGCAATTTATAGAAGAAAAGGTAGAAGAGAAAAGCAGAGAAAATCAGAAGGGGCAATGGAAAATGAGAATGAAAGAAGAAAAAGCAAAAGCGAACATGAGAATCTCCTCCAAGGGTTTGGTGGGAAGGCGATTAGGCTTGTGGGGTGGAGAGTGGAGATCAAAGCTTCACAACCTTCCAAGTCCAACTGGTCACCCTGTACGGACCTTTTAAAATTAATTAATAATTGCCAACTTCCTTTTCGGAACACAAATTGTACTTATCACCCATTTTTATTCAACGGTTTAAATTTAATTTAATTTTTATATTTTAAATAATTTTTATTTATTATATGCAGAATTAAAATTAAAAATAATCTTATAGATATCACTCCTTATAAAAATAAATTTATTATTTAAAAAATCATAAATTTTAAATTTAGATCATTCAGGTGATGAGTATATATTTTATGATTAAATAGGTGTATATTTTATGAGATTTAATTGGAATTATTGATATTATATACCTATTTAATTATCTTTTATGAATGTTTCCATAATTGAATGAAACTTGGGATCAAAGAATAAATCAGTATAAAATCTACTCATATCCTATTTTTATTGTGCAGGAAATATTAGCTGATTTGGAATGAAGTAAAAAAGGCAATAAGAGGATATGCAATCAGTCAAATTCAATGGTCTCATGCAAGAAAAATAGAAACAAAATCAATTGTGTGATCTGATGGGGTAAATTACAAGATAAGAGATATCTTTGTAATAAGTAAAAGAAAATCAATGACCCAAGATCTAAATTATTATAAATAAGGAAGCAGAGACAAGCAAAAAAAGGACAGAGCAGATCAGGAGAGACGCAGAACGAGAAGGAAGGGACAAAGAAGCAGAGAAGTAGAGGCTGGGCGTTTCGGTTCTCTTCATCATTTCCACGGAAGGACTGTGGAGGCGACGAAGAAATTTTCTTTCCTCTCTCTTCTTCTTCTTCTTTGAACCTGAATTCTTATCTTTTTGTTTTGGATTTGAATAAAGCCATGTGTGGCTAGTTGGTTTTGCAACCTAGAGAATCTATGAACTTGTTTGGGTTTTAGCGATTGTTCCCACTTTTTAGTTTTGATTAATTTTATTCAGTTTATTTAATCCTGTGTTATTTGCTATTGCTTAGTGAGTGGCCACCATTGAGCATGTTTTGGGGATTTAGGGTTGGACTTGGAAGAGGGAATCCTAAATTGACCTTGGGAATAAATAATGTGGAATTAGGTTTAAATTTAACGTGAAGTTAGGTTTTAATCTAATTTGCGTCTAGGATAGGAATATACCTAGAAGCTCCGCATAATCAAATTAGAGTGAGCCCGATTTAAAACGCGTCTTACTTAATTGTGTGAGGCATTGCATAATTATTTGAGGTAGGTGTGTAAATGGACCGGAAGGCATTTATAGACATTAATACTCTAGATTAGCTGATTAGATTAAGTTAAAGTTAATTTAGTGGGGATAAAATCTAAGAATCAAATAAGGGATTAGTGATTCTAGGTTGCTCATTTGATTATTGTGGTAGTTTTCTTATTTTTATTTTAGTTTTGATTTCTTTTTCTTTATCTTAATTAAATTCAATTTGTTTTACTCAAATTAAACGAAATTGTGAGATTAATGCTTAACTAAAGTTGTGATACCAAGTCTTCGTGGGAACGATACTTTTCTTATCACTTTATTACTTGATACGGCCCGTGCACTTGCGGAGTTTTTTTAGGCTTTAAATTTTGCCCTATCATCAGGTCAAAATTTAAACGGTTTAGCTCTTATTACAATAATTTATAAATAATGCTGTGTTATAATTGAGTGATTTCTGGTAATTGAATGATGCAATTCCCTTTAAAAAAAAAATTGGAGTGCTTTCGTATTTTTTTTTTTCTGTCTTCCCACTGGACTTGTATTTTTTTTTTTTAGCCAGATTTTGATACTCCATCCGGTCCTAATTATAAGAGCTAGTTGACTTTTTTGGAGAGATTAAGGAAGCTAACTAAATTACTTTAGAGTATTTTTATTTTTATTTTTTTCTTCAAACTAATTAATTTAATTAATAAACTAATATATAATCCAAGGATATATAACATATTAAATAATTAAGTAACTTATTTAGCTTTCTTAATCTCTCCAAAGAAAGTCAACTAGCTTTTATAATTAGGACCAGAGGTAGTAATTCACATGGAATGGCAGTGTGTGAACAAACTAGGATATCAGACTCACAAACTGAGACAAGTTATGGTCGGGATAGATGGGCTTATAAGGGTTATCTTTGCTGAGCACAAGAAGTAAACTGCGCTAATAATATGAGCAATATAAACATACATCATACATGTTGATGTGGGTGGGGGATGACGAGGTGAAAAAAAGGTAGGAAGGATAACACGTAAGCATCAGGATTCATGGAAAGAGCTTTTATGTGGCCCCACCCACCCCACTATGAAATACTACCTCCGGTCTTAATTATAAGAGCTAGTTGACTTTCTTTGGAAAAATTAAGGAAGCTAAATAACTTATTTAATCATTTCATATGTTGTGTATCTTTAGATTATATTTTAGTTTATTAGTTAAACTAATTAGTTTGAAGAAAAAAATAAAAATAAAAACACTCTAAAGTAATTTAATTTGCTTCCTTAGTCTTTCCAAAAAAGTCAACTAGCTCTTATAATTAGGACCGGAGGGAGTATCAAATATGAATTCGCCAAAAGTGAATGCTTATTTGGCATCTTAGGCAGATGCCTCCAGCATATCCTGTCTCGCCCTTCTTCTTTCACGGCACTGAACCTTCTCTCTCTCTCTCTCCCCTCACATCTACCTGTAAACCAACATTAGCCTACATCGTTTCAAAAGTATAGTATGTAGTGCGTAGCCTCTCCAATAGTCTCCATCCCCAACCCCATAGCCAATTTCTACATCTGTCCGTACACAAAAGTTTCTTTGTTCCTTTATTAAAATTAGTTACTACGTGCTCATTGATTCACATACATCCCAAGTTTTCTTCAGCGTCCCAACTCACCATATATATTGCAACACGTACATTTCTTAAGTTGGAACGAATCTCTCTGATCCATCCTCACTTTTCTCTACTAGAGAATACAGATCTTGGTTTAATGAAGCAACACCAGCAAATCTCTCTCTGCACACACACACTAGCAGAGATGAAGTCAAATTAAATACACAAGAGGATCGGAAGAGCAGGAAAGGCATGCAAGGAGAGTGGGAAATGAGAGTATTCCAAAGGGGTAGACGCGTATTGTGGAAAAGAGATTGGCCGGTCGGTTAGTCGAGTCGCATGAAGGCTCTATTCAATTTTGCAAAAGCCTAAATATAAAGTTCTGTTTCTCCTCTCTCTAACAACTCCCCCTTTAATTTCCACCATCACTATTTAATTTCCTCTCTTATTTACGATGACCCACTCAGGTACTACGTGCGCTCAACCATCATATCACTCTCATGGTCATTCAATTCAATACCCTGAAACTTACACAAACCATTGATACGACTAAGGAATTCTGCCACGGCGAAGATCATTCACCCAACAACTTAATTGAAGCTATACATAGTGCCGTTCATGGATGGCTTCATAAGAACACACTTAAATGCTTTAGCAGAGAGAGATCATGGATGCTAGTAAGAAGCCTTCCACCATAGTATTTGTGTACCATATCCACGTGAAGCTGCAGGAGTGTCACTCTTGCAAGCTGCTCTACTTTATCATCTTTTACACTCACAAAACCACTCTTTTTTATGTTCTGCTCCAGTATGTACAGCCCCTACTTAGCTTGCAACTGCGTAAAGCACTTGTTAAAGTGATTGTATATATAATTATATATGCCCTCCCAAAGAAAGAGGCTTCATTACATCAACGCACGTGCTAGCTAGGCTGTGCCTAGTCAGTGCTATCATTTCATCTTCCGTATACCTACTTTTACCACTACATTCACGTCTCTCATCAATTTATACAGTTCCCTTTGTTTGCTTCGTAACGAAGAAGGCAAATTAACCCCTTCATGTGATCTTGCCCGTATCTTTGTGGGGTTCCCTTCTTGTCTATAGTGGGCCACTTGATGAAACATATCTATATATATACTGGATCTGGTCAGTTCATCTTTTTTCAATTTCACCCTACTCTTCTTTTCCTCTTGCTTTCTTATTTTTGTGTCCAGTGCTTCTTTTCCACTGTCTTTTTCTTTAATGTAGTGACGAGGAGATCCATTTTCCTATTATCTATATATTTCTCACAACTCCCTTCGTTGCTGCAGCCTGCAAGCCTATTAGTTTTGCCGACGGTATATATTGTTCAAGTAATTAAGTTTAGACTGCTAGCTACAGATTAAGAGTTTCCTGCCAGGAATACATCAATGAAGTTTAAAAAGAAAAAATAATGATGAAGAAGCTACATATACAGGTCAAATTTGACAGCCGGTGACGGTACAATATTTGGCTTCATTAAAGCAATATTATAGTAGAGACAGCATGTATTGGGCGTACTTAAAAATAAAAGGAAAAGACTCCATGCACCACCAGACAAAAGAGAGACAATCTAGGAGATATATGAAGTATGGGGGACATACACATGCTTGTTCTTTCAACTCAAATAAAACGGAATCGGCTTTGCCTTATTATTCTAAACCAGCACTACTACAAAAAGTGGCATTTGCGTCTGTAACAGACGTCCTATTAACAAAATAGGAAGTAAAAAAAGACGCGGTGGCATTTTTGTAATAATCTGGTGATTTTTGGAGTCTAATTATTGCACTAGAACGCCAAAAGTCCAGCCTTGACAAGGGGGAGCGCACGTAGCGCCGTTTTTGGAGTCTAAATATTAGACTTAGACTCCCTAAGATACCAGTTGTGGAGTCTAAATTACAGACTTAGACTCCTTAAAATACCATTTTGGAGTCTAATTATGGTTATTAGACTCCCTAATTTTCACCAAAATCATATCTCCTCGATCGTATTTTCTCTGCTCGCGTCAATTTCGATCTCAGTCTCTCATATTTCCTCTGAACCCTAGCTATTCCGCCATCGTCGCCCTCTCCACCATTATGCCGTCGCCGTCGTCGCCCACTCCACCTGGCTCCTCGTTCCGTGGCTAAACTCACAGCACATCAAAAGATCACTTACGGCTTCGATTCGGTCATTTGGAGAAAACCCTGGAAAACCTGGAGCCCTAGCTACTAGGTAACTGATTCCGACGGTAGTCCAGTCGCGGTGGATTCCGACGATCGCTGCTCCTCCGCTCATCTTCCTGAAGTAAGCATTAATGGGAGATTCGTCTGCTCAAGCTATCTAATCCTAAAACTCGCCGGATCTTTGGTCGATTTGCATCATCTCTGGTGATTTCTTCTTTCGGTATGTTTTTTTTCTTTTTTTTTTTTTTGGCTGGAGATTTGTGTTCTGTGATTTGTTTTTATTCTGCGATTCATGCCTTTCAGTCCTAGTAAACTTTTAGGGCTCTAAGCCTCTAAGTGCCTTTTTTAGGTATTACCTGATGTAGGACTGGCGGCTCATATTTTTATCAGACAATCTTAATCAAACTGGAATTTCAGCCCACATATTATTGTTCCATAAGGAGTTAGGCAGTTCATTTTATTTTTAATAATCAGGAACCAGTTACTTGATTTTGTTTGGAAAAGTTTAATCAATGCTGTTTCCAATTCTGTCAGCTGTACTATCCTTTTTTTTTTTTCCTCTTTCAACAAAAAGTTAGCCTCTTTCTTTCGCAGACTTGAAGGGTCCTTAATTTGTGTGTTTTTTTCTTCTTCTTTAGACTTTTCCATAGAATTTATAATGTCATTGGCCTGTGTGATAAATTATTAGCTTTTTTGTGGTTGTGCTTTTGTCTAACTTCCAGCATTACAAATTGTATAATGGAATGATCACGTTATGTGCAGTCCATTTATTTATGGTTTTAAAGAAGGGAGACACTGGATTTTCTGTATGGGCTGACGGCATATGTATATATTGGAAAGTGTAGAGGGTGGAGAAGGGATTTGGGGATCTTCTAGGCTAAATATTAACCGGAATATACTTAGCTGAAAGAGAATGGAGTTATTTTATCTCTAGTCCTAATATGATAGTTCATTTTATGGCGAGCAAAAATTCATGATTGTTGGGATCTTTGCCTCTAAATAGATTTTGAGGATCTACTGACAGACAAATTATGATGCTCTGTTATGGAGAAAGGAATAACCTCTCCTATGTTGTGTCTAAAAATTACTTAAAAACTGAAACAAATGTTGGAATACCTTTTGGCTTTGAACTACTGAGCACTAGTCTTTTTTCTGTTCCAAAAAACTAAGTGCATTGACAAATTTCCTGGTTTGGAGTCTTTAACTTTCAATTGCTTGGTGGAGGCTATAGAATCTTCAAGCTGATAATAAGCAGATATCTCATTTTAAATGATTTTTCAGATACGTGAAGCTGATATTCTCGATTGTCTTTTGCGGTTGAGCTGGCTGAAGAATTTTATGGGAGGTTTGCATCTTCTGAAACTTGTTTTTGTTGGTATCATGGATTATTTTTTAGTTTTCCTCATCTATTTGCATTATTGCATTCTAAAAAACTTGATTTCTTGTAGATTTTTTGGTTATTAACTTATTTGTTTGATTTCTAACCTTTGCATGTTCTAATGCGCATTGTTTGTGGCTTGAACAGAGTGAAGGTATATCAAGACCTTAACACTTTTATGTTGATTTATTCTCCCTTCAATAAAATTTTTAATGAATTCTTTCTTGTTAATTTAATGTTTGATTGGTTGGAAATTTCATAGGGTCAAGATGTTGCATTTGAACCTTCCAAGCTCTTGTGGCTTATTCAACGTGATTTTCTACGTAAGTTAACAAGTTCATTATTGTGATCATGTAATAGTAAGCTGTCTGCCATTGTTTTTATCCCGCTTTTATTTCTTTCTTTGAATCTTCTACGTGAAAATCTTTGTAAAATTATATTGATCGCTGATGACAAACATGGGAGCTAGGTAGGCATATTGAGATACTGCACCTCTTGCAGCTACCAGTTCCCATCATGGGCACTTGATTTGATACTGATATTTGCTAAATTATCTACAGAAGGGAAATCAGTGCAAGAATTGGTGAATGAAGCTCTTCGACATGTCCCCAATACTGACAGTTAGTGTATAGATAGAACCTAACTTATTTATTTTTACAATCTGATTCTCCATATTTTTTTTAAAAAAGGTCTAATGGTAGCCCCTTTTATTATTAAATT
Organism: Acacia crassicarpa; assembly: GCA_034222035.1. Classification (NCBI taxonomy): domain Eukaryota; kingdom Viridiplantae; phylum Streptophyta; class Magnoliopsida; order Fabales; family Fabaceae; genus Acacia; species Acacia crassicarpa. The sequence goes on from JAWXYG010000003.1 coordinate 1,574,948, forward strand.
GCAGGGGACAAAAATATTGATATGGTATTGTCACTTATGAAGCTTAATTTTCCAATATCAATTCAGTATTACTAGTCTTACAGTGAATGTTAACAACGGAGGCTCACTTTATCAGGTTAACCAGATCCGTGACTCATTGGCTATCATGGGAGACAACAGTACTGCCTTTAGCTTACCACAAGTATGTGTCTCCCCCCTCTTTTACTAACCTCTCTCATTATTTACCGTGTTCAACCCAAATTTCATGTTCTTTTAATCTAATATGGAGCTTTTGATTGAGGTATGTTTGTTTTGTATTTGAAACAAAATGAAAAGGGGTCTTACTTGTTGGCTTCTCCATCATAGTGCATATTTTTTCCATCCCAGCCAACCTATAGTCCGGACTCCTACATACGTCAAAGTTATCTGATGTTGCCTTGTTAATTTGTTTTCTTTTATTTCCTGTGCAAATTTAACTCCACGACTTTTAGAATGGTATCTGGGCTAGTTTTGTACACAAGACAGGCCAAAAATAAAATTTAAGTTCCTTAGCCTGGCCTTTTCATCAATTTGGATTTACCAGAATCAGGTTTCATATTTTAGGGTAAGAACTTTGATTTCTGGGTCTTATAATTGATTCATCTGACTTGAATCAAGTATCATGACATCCAAAAATGAAAAAAAAAAAAGAAAAAGAAAAATCATGATTGACTAGTCTTTCTGTTTTCTCATACTTATTGGTCTATCGAATACTGAACAAAATGCTTTCCTTTTCCTTTGGGTCCATCTCTCCTCGAATACTGAACAAAATGCTTTCCTTTTCCTTTGGGTCCATCTCTCCTGGTGCTTAGTTTTGACGTGCCTTTGAATGGTTGTCAATAAGCAGTCCTTATTAAATATGTCTTTGTTGGGAAAGACTATGGCCTTTTCATTTTGTTATTGTTGAAAGTAATTTCCTTATGCATAAATTCAAGTGTTATTTCAAATAATAGCTATGTATGCTTTCTCTTCGTCTAGCTTCATCTCCTTGTGCATTTATTCATATGTCGGATGTTAAAACAGCCCCATCTCCAGCGAACAAAACTTTGTGACATGGAGGATATTGAGCTTGATCGGGCATATGTTAAGAGAAGGGAGCAATTGAAAAAGCCTGTTGCTAGCATCATTCGTCCCAAGATTGTACAGGGAAAATCCCTGAACGGGAAGGAGTTTGTTTCTTTTCTGGAGCAGGTATGAGACTTTAAACATTTAGTTATTTTGAGATAGACTAAAGCTACAAGTCGTGACAATATTGAAAGCCTATTGTATCTTCATGAGAATCTTCACAGACGTGACTGCAAGTCCTTTCCTCTCGGTTAAAATCTGATAACATAGAACTGCAGATTAATCAAGTAGCACAAGATACTTCTGAGTACTATTGTTGTTTTATTATTCTGTCCATGGCTTAGTGGCTTGTGATTGTGCACATATACTTTTTCCTGAAATGTGTTCTTTTTCTTTCTCTTTCTCTTTTCTTTTCTTTTTCTTAAGCTACAGCATTGTTCTTCCAAGGATTATTTTGATATGGCATGACATCATTTGCCTAACTTGAGGAAAAATATTCAAGTGATCAGTCCATTAATGTGCTCTATAGGGTTAGAACTTGCAGCTTCATTCTGTACATCTTCAGTAAACCTTGTTTTTTGTTTTCATATTTCAATATTTAGATACTCGAAGCCTTGAACAAAGGAGAGATTCCTTCAACAGGTTCCCTTGTGGAGGTTTTCAACAAGGGTATTCTTGAAATGGTTTTAATTAGAGCTAGTTTGTTGTTATAAGCATGTATTATGTTTCTGTATGTTAAGGTTGGCTGCGCTGTTGTATGGAAATATCGTTTATGTAGTAAGAAATTTTGGGATAGTGAATATATATTTAAAAAAAACGAACGTTTAAGGAGTCTAATTCTACGAGTTAGACTCCTAAAGTGAACCTTTAGGAGTCTAAGTTTTAGAATTAGACTTCTGAAGTGAGACTTAAGGAGTCCAACTTTCAGAATTAGACTTCTGAAGTGAGACTTAAGGAGTCCAACTTTCAGAATTAGACTTCTGAAGTGAGTCTTAAGGAGTCCAAATACGGTAATTAGACTCCTTAAGTGACATATGAGGGTTACAGCGATGACTTAAGGAGTCTAAGTTTATAACTTAGACTCCTTAAGTCATGACTTAAGGAGTCTAAAAAAAAAAAAAGACTCCGTAAGTTTTCCCTACGGCGCCCCCCAGATAGACGTCCCCTCGGAAAAGGACGTCAAAAGTACAAAAAATAGGACTCCGTAGCCCCGTTTTGTAGTAGTGCAGAGAAATGAAGACCAACCCTGCGAGAATGGTAACTGTTGGGAGTGGTGGGTGGCTGAATCTTGAAAGCCACCAAACCTTGAAGCTTTGGATCAAATTAAAGCCCCTCCCTTTCGTCATCCATATGTATGTGCATGTGAATTGTGCCCTCAACTTTTTATCCCTCCCCTCACTCACACCCACACAGTCCCTTTCACACCCTCTATCTCTCTTTATTACAAGTGTTCCTTTTTTGGTCTGACTTTATTACAAGTATATGCTCTTTTTAATTTTCATTCCAAAACACAACAACTACTATATCTGTAATTTTGATTCACACTATATCTTAACAACGCTTACAATTTCACGTATAACTACATTTAACCCTTAACTGTCACATTACAATAAAATATCTATGCCAGCCCCTGTTTGACCTGCGACAATTACGTTGTTTTAATACCTTACGGCTTGTTTGGTGTGAGGGAAGGTGAAAAGTGAGCGGAGGAAAAAAAAAAAAAAAGATTGTATCTAAGAAAATGATATAAGTGGGGTGGAATTAAAAGTTTTTAATTAATTTTTTTTTTTAATTCTCTTATCTTCGTTCTTCATTTTATTTAAATTTTATAAACTATTTCTCTAATTTTCTTAAATCCAACTCATAAAAATTTCTCCTCCCCTCCCCTCCAAATCCCCCATACCAAACACACCTTTAGCCTCGTAGAAGATAGAATGCTATCTATTTTCATATTCCTGATAATTTTAAAAATAAAAATTAAGCTTTAAAATGTACGTTTTAAGATTATAATTAAACAATTAAAATTAATTGAAGGTAGTCTGACCAAACTTCCACAAGCAACGAAGATGTCCAATGCCACAGTTAATGAGCGTGGGCCTACTTCCCCTCATCCATGGAGAGGCCCATTTAGGTTTCATATTGGGAAAATCTATATATATTTTTGAATGAAAAATGAAACTATTTAAAAGATCTAAATATCAAGTATAAAGAAAATTGTAACAACAAAGCTCTTTCATCAAACGGCCCCTTTTAAAATAAAAATGAAAACGCGTATTTCAAAATCTGCAAATGGCACCTTTTATTTACGACCCCCTCGTTTGACATATCTTAGGTCCCGTTTGATACAAGAAACTTACAAGAGTTCTTAAGAACATAACACAGTTTCCACTAGCAAATACATGTTTGATTGCGCAACTTCCCGTCAAACCAAAATCCCACTTTGCTCTATCTTCCCACAAACGTGTGAAATTGAAATCCCGCCAAAACTAGTGGGATCTCAAAATCTTCCCGAGAAAGTAAATTAATGGGACAAAAAAGCCCCTCTGAAGGTGTTCTTTCGTAGCTTCTTCAAACTCGGTTCTTCGTCCCCAAATCGCTCTCCCTCCAAAGACGCAGTCATGACTCGAGCTCTCTGGCCTTCTCATTCCCAATGATGACAGTGAGGAGGACAACAATAGTGGCTCGTCGGAGATGCAAGAAGGTTGCCGATGGTCTGGTTCAAACTCTCTCACGATGGCTTAAGGAATAAAAAAATCATAAAGAAAGAGCTAGCAGAGAGTGATCAATCTGAACAGTGAAACTATGAAAGAAGATTTAATTGTCAGCAAAAGTTGCAAAAACAGTAATCCATCTTTCTTAGTTTCACCACTTTCAATTTCTGCTACTTATTTTCATTCCTCATAACCAGCCTTATTCTTCAATATACTGAAATTAATTGCAACACATTTTTAGCTACTATCAGTTTATGCGTTCGAACTCAGACTCTTTTAGGTGAGTGTTACGTTCGAACTTGTTAACTTTGTTCGAACCAAGTCATCCAAGTTACTGAACTTATGTCTAATATGATGCGAGAATTATTTTAAGGTCAACTTCTGAAATCCATAACACGTAATTATTTATCTAATTGCTTCTCTTTAATTTCCCAACCCAATCATATTCATCAGATTGCACTTTCCCAACAAGATTCAATAGCCCTCGATCGTTTTCTTGTTTTTTCTCTACCTGAGAACTCAGATCCATCTCTCCCAACCATTCCTCGTAAGCAATCAGATAATCAAAAGGAAACAAAAACGTCTCTTCTTCCTCTAATCATACATCATATTGATAAGCATTAGACCAAATTTACATGGTTTCAAAAGTATTAGAAGTTCAAGCAACAACAAAAAAAGCATTAGAAACATGCTTATATACAACTCAAACCCGATTCCTAGTTCAGATATAAAACAGCTCTGAACATGTAAACAGTAAACAACTAAACCCCAACTTAATCCTTCACAGATTAGTTTCACAAGTTGTCCCTCGTAATTGTCTAATAATTTTTCCCCCTAACATGGAAGTATTTCTTAACTCAATCCCGAATAGATAATAATTATCAATAATGTCCCGGACAAATAAACAAACATTAGATTTCTAACAGGACATTAGTGATAACAATTATTTGTGAATAATCAAGTTAAGAAAATAAAGTTATGAGGGACTAAATTGAGAGATACTCGATCTGTAAGGAACCAAAAATGGAGTTTTGCTCCCATGCAAACTGATAGCTAACATCTACTATTAGCAGAACACAGTAATGCATGACCTCCCAGTATGACCTTCCTTTGATGTTGTTTAAGCTCACTCATACCCAAGCCTTCCTACTTATTCGGAGCAAACTAAGTTATAGACTTCTCTTGGCATCAATAAAAAGGAACAACATGAGAAAACTGAAGAAAATAAGATCATGCGCACACCACTGCGTTTGCTGTAGCAGCTTCAGGATGGTAATGAAGCATTTCCTTCCACATCATTTCCCTTATCATCTCTTCCCCCAAATCTTCCTCCATGTCAAGATCAATAGGAACAACGGCTGGAGGGTCGCTGTTAGGATCATATAGAGACGACATATAAGGGTGTCGAAGTGCTTCTGTAACACTAATCCTCTTTGATGGGTCGAAAACAAGCATCTTCTGTAGTAGATCAATGGCCAATGGATGGGCGTTTGGATAAAGTCGGGAAAATGGCATTCCTGGAGAATATGGAAGTGATTTTATGTACCTCTTTGCCTTAGGATTATCAATGAATTCAAGATCCTCCTCCCTTTGGCTGCCAAGAATGTTGATAATTAGTTTTAGCTGATTCAGACACTCTGAACCAGGGAAAATAGGTTTTCGTCCAAGAAGCTCAGCAAAGATGCATCCCACAGACCAGACATCAATAGATGTCCCATAATTGTCACAGCAAAGCAGAAGTTCTGGTGCTCGATACCACCGAGTGACAACGTACTCAGTCATAAACTGGTTCTTGGTGCTGCTGGTGCGTGCTAACCCGAAATCACATATTTTTAAGTCACAGTTTGCATTGATTAGAAGATTCCCAGGCTTCAGGTCACGATGAAGGATGTTAGCTGAGTGGAGATACTTCAATCCCCGAAGCAGCTGCACCCAGGAACTTATGTATTAGTAAGTGTAATGAATGATCAACTAAGAAACAGAAGTATCATATCTTCCAAAAAGCCGTATAGATGGACCACAGGATGATTAGTCATTCTTCAGGGAAGAAGAATAACTTATAGATTGAAGAAATTTTGAGGTGCAAAACAGCATTAGTGTGAATTGGCAAAAATGCTGCAGACCAATCACATAACAAAAGGGCTGCGCAAATTTGAAAAATAAATGAAGATCTTAACATATTGGGCTGGACTCAACCAGAAAAATAGGCATAACGATAACAGTATCATGAGTAAGTCCACGGCACATTATTGGTTACAGTCAACTCCAGAGTGCTAAACTAGACTAGAGTACACAAAAACATGACCACCGTCCACCAAGTTGATAATAAATGCATAACTTAACCTATTAGAAGCTGCTATATGAATACTTTAGCAGGTAAAAAATCTGGTTTCTTACCTGAAAGAGGAAATATTGGCAGTGATCATTAGACAGTGCTTGCGAAGACTTAATAATCTGATGCAAATCTGTGTCCATGAGTTCATAAACCAGGTAGACATCCTTGAAACTTTTCCTATGATTAGGCATCATGATATCTTTCAAAGCAATCACATTTTCATGATGGAGATGCCGAAGAAGTTTCAATTCCCGCAAAGTTCTTAGTGCATCAACCCGGTTTTCAAAAGCATTCTGTATCTTCTTAATGGCAACTTTTTCATCGGTTTCTAGGTTGACAGAAGAGCACACAATTCCATACGCTCCTCGACCGATAGGCTTAATGGGCACATATTTTGTATCAATCTCAAACAGGGTTTGCCACATGGAGTAATAATGCTTTCCTTCGTTTCTGATCCCATTTGGAGGCTCAACAGGAGTCGCCATTCCCTGCAAATTAACAGAACAAGGTCTTACTTTTTGATACTATCCTGCTTCAGAAAGGATAACTGATCAGGAAGGCATTGTTAATATAGTACTTGTCAGGAATTCGGTCGAGATCCATTGAGTTATTGAGTTATAGTGCTGTGAAAGGTGGGAAAAGGACAAGTCAAAATGAGCACACTCGAAGTCCGGAAGAAGGATCTATCATACAGTGACTTTCAGTAAGAATTAAAAAGAATAAGCATAATTTTAGAGAAAAATTGACGATCTTGATAGAGACCAAAATCCTAAGAAAGTTGGCACCACGCAAAATCTACATCCAATCCTCCACTCAGAATGGAAAATTTCATTTGGGGGGTTCACGATGAAGACAAAGATCGTTTATTTCTTTACCATACAGAGATCTGTCCAAGGTAGAAAGTGTATTTATGGTGAAACATAATGGGAAGAAAAGCGTCGGAGAGTTATTATTTAAGCAAACTGTAATTTCTAAATAGGGAAGAAATATAACAAATAACCAAAATAATAATGATAATAAAGAGTTACCTTTACACTAAAAATCAGAACTTTATACTTCTAGTACAGCAAATTCGCTTCAATTTCAAAATATATAAGCTAGAACTTTGCCTTTACTTCCCAAGAACATCCTTCCCCGTCTAAATTGAACCCAAATTTCTGATTTCTTACACAACCAAATCAACAACCCAAACCTAGAAGAATTGACATTGATTCACTCCAATTCCCCTCTTCAAAGCAAAAGATTCTTTACCAAAAGCTCAGTTCTTTACTCAACCTGAGTAAAGACCCAGATTTGAAGGAGCTCAACGGAGCGTTAGAAGGCTGTGACCCGAAGTTCGCCTTCGATCTCTATTTAAGGAATAGAATGCATAGGTATTGTCAGCGATGAAGATTCGTTATGTCGTCGAGATCAGACCAGCAAGCGACGAATAGTTTTGGACTTTCTGAAAGGGATGCACCTCACACACCCACGCCCGCGTTTTCCTCCTGCAACGACACTTTTTTTTTTTTTGGTTTCAATCATCCATAGACCATTAGGGGGCCCCGTTTCCCAATGGCGATATCGTCTTTCTCTCGTAGTTATTGTTGCTAATATGGCAACCTAAATACGACGTCGCTCGGATCTTCCACTTAATATTACTCTCTCGTTCTTATTATAAGACACTAACTAATAAGTATACTTAATCATTTTTTAAAGTTACTTATTTATTTTTAAAGAGTATTAAATATTTATTTTCATGTACGCTTATAGTTAATAAGGGTAATGGATGAGAATAATAATTAATTTGATATTAAAGTGTACTAAATTTGTAGGAATTATATTATAATTAATTAAATTTTAGAATAAATTTAATGACTTTAATTGTTTTTATTTGTCAATTGTTAGTCAAGCCTTGACTGTCAAGGCATAAAAAAGAGGGAGTACCTTAATACTCCTTCTGGTTTTTATTATAAGACACCAACTAGCAAGTTTATTTTATCCTTTTTATAAGGCACTTCCTTATTTCCAAGAAATATTATTAGATTAATTATTTGTTTCCACATGTACCCCTAATTAATAAGGGTAGTGGATGGGAATAATAATTATATAATATTAGAATTTAGTGCAATTAATAAGAGTAATATTAGAAAATACTTTAATTGTAGGACAATTTTATTGATATTTTTATTAGTTTATGAGAATTGTTAGTTGGTGCCTTCTAATAAAAACAAGGGCGAAGGAGCAATTATGCACACGAAGTTTACATCAGGGAGCACCCAGCACCACCAAGTTTTTTGAGGAGCAAAAGTCACATAAAGTTATATTTTTTGGAGCGAAAGTGATACAAACCGTTGGGGGGGGGGGACTGTAGTTAACTTGGTGTTAACTTTTGCCACATGTGTGTCTGAAATGCTGACAGAGATTTTTTTTTGTTTAATTAAAAAAGCGCTGAAAAGGAAGAACTTCTGATCGAGTTTGAGACGGAGACCAGAAAACTGAAACCATGTCTTTTTGTTAATTGAAAGACTGAACTAGAGGAACATTCATTTTGAATTCTAACGAGGTCTTAAAGATTCAATAATCGCATCTGATTACTTTCACTCAGAAATAAAATTAAATAGAAACTTTAGCTGAAGCTCAAATGAAATATCGCTTCTAGTACAGGCAGTATCAGTGATCAGGAATAAATGGAATCCCCAAAGTGAGGTAGAAGGTAAATCATGTGAATCGAAAAAACAAATTCGGAGTCTCAAAAATCCAGAAAAAAATTTCAGGTCAAAATTAAAAAAGCTTTCCAGAAACTAGACCAGAGTCGCCGAAAGCTTTTGGGGTCAATACTCAATATTAAGAGATTAAAAATGAAAATGTAAGTTAAGCTCTGAATCTGACAGATGCCTTCAAACCCCAATATGCAATAGCGAAAATTTGAAGTGATCCACACTCGTCTCCTACTAGATGAAATTCCTCGGCAGTTACCATCGTCTGAAATCGCCATGGAGTCGAGCATTCTGGAATCCGAACCAGTTGAAATGTCGGATGAGCAGCCCAGATCCACACTCCAAGCTGCCGTAACTCGACCTCGGTCAAATGCATAGATCCGCCACACCTATCCGCCGGAGAGAGATACAGAGCGCAGGAGAAATATTGACCGAGCTGCGGACCTCTAACAACCACTGAGACTGGAGAAGAGATGAGAGATGCGACCCACTAGGATCGAAAGTTCTTTCTTTTCAGCTTTCAACACGCTGTAGCTTTTTTTAATTTTAAAAAAAAAATCCCTATCAGCATTTCAGGCACACATGTAGCAAAAGTTAACACCAAATTAACTACAATTCCCCCTCTCAAACGGTTTGTGTCACTTTCCCTCCCAAAAACATAACTTTATGTGACTTTTGCTCCTCAAAAAACTTGATGATGCTGGACGCTCCCTGAGACAAACTTCATGGGTAAAATTGCTCCTTCGCCCTAAAAACAATAGAAAGTAACAACAATTTCTCGTATCTCGCAATGCACAGTGAACCAATTCGAGTCCCTTGAACCATGACACGTAGTAGCATCTTTCTAGAAATTTTTTTTGCCAACCAGGCATCTTTCTAATTTGCGGAAAAGACAAAAAAAAAACTATAAAGATTGGAAAAATATAAATAAACATGCTGAATTTTAATAATTTCAAAGGACTGATTTGAAATTTCAAATTGTTACAAAATTTATGAAATTACCTAATTACCCTTTTTTAATTAAAAAAAACCCCTTAATCCCTTACCAGCTATAGTCCAAGCTCAGTTGACCTTGCCGACAACTGAAGCTTCAATGGCCTAATATATATATATATATTATAAATTTCTCAAGTAAAAATTACCAAAATAGATACTTAAGTTGTTAATGACAATGCTAAAGTTGTAAATAATGGCCTAATATATATATTTTTTAGTTGCTCAGGCATAAGTTATCAATATTGATACTTAAATTGTTAATAGCGATATTAAAGTTGTAAATGAGGTATTTGTGAAACATTTACTAATAACTTTCACTAAAGTTCCGACGGTAAATTTCTATTTTTGAATTTTTTAAGCTAAAGCTGTCAATATAAATATCTAAGTTGTTAATAGTGATACCCTAGTTTACAACTTTAGTATAGCTATTAACAATTTAGGTATCTATATTGACAACTTTTACCGGACAAATTTTAAAATATATATATTAGGCTGTCGCTTACAACTTTAGTATCATTATTTAACAATTCAAGTATTTATCTTAACAAGTTTTGCTTGAGAGATTTCAAAAATATATATTAGGTTGTCAGAGCTCTGGTCATCGGCGTCGGCAGGGTTACCAAAGTTCCAATGACTGGCAAGGAGGTTGAAGAATTTTTTATTGGATGAAAAGCAAGGGTAATTAGGTAATTTTACAATATCTCAGAATTTCAAATCAATCTCTTTAAAATTATTGAAATTTAACATCTTATTTGTATTTTATTAATTTCAATGATATTTTTCTATCTCCTTCCTAGTTTGCACCGAAATAACGACTAAAACTAAATTAATTATATGCCTTGAATAAATCAATATGAGACATGTGTGTGCGCACACATATATATGCTTCATATTTGAAGAGTAGAATGAATAATTAAAGTTTCGTGATTCTTATCAACTTTTGGAGATAAGCTAATAGATTCAGAATAAACTAATATCAACTCATAATATTTTCTAGTTTTCCGAAGACTGATAGGGTTGCAATGAAATCCAGTTGGGAAGACATTTAAAGCCTGGTCTACATATATGATTTTATTGATGATAGCCTGATGATAATATAATGGAAAAGATGCCTGAAACTCATTGCCCAGTGTTTCTTGAATTTAGTGTTAAATTCCGATGTTTAATATAAGATAGATTTAAGGGATTGATAGTAGTCTTAAATATAAGATATATTGTAATTTCACATTTGTCAATCCTTTCCTAATTTGTTCTTATTGATGCTCCCTTAACAATACTCAATGAAAAAGAAGAGTGAACGGGGAAATTAAGACAGATAAGTAGAGTACTATTAAAAAAAACTTGTTATATTAACTATCTTTTTAAATTTAATTGCTTTAGTTAAATATATCTTATATTAAAGACATGAGACCATATGTTTTTATTTTTTTAAAAAAAAAAGTTAAGGAGCATTTTTGCCAACAAACTATTGGTCCAAGAACACCCAACATAATAAACTATTTTGTGGACCTTAAATGCCAACCAACTTTTGAAAACATTAAATTTGTACAAAACTGTTAGTTTACCCAAACGTCCGTTACTGCCTACTCAGACTCTCAACTTGACCATCACAAAACGACAATTTTTTGCAGAGATGACCCAGCTAAGCTCGGAATATACCATCGATCGGAGCAGATAGTTTCTGGCCATAAAGGAGAGCTTTAAGACCACCGATCGGAGCTTCTTCCTCCGTCGCTGGCATCACACACCGCCATTGGATTTGGATCTATCCTCCATTCTTGTCGCCAGCGAGTTAGAATCTCAGATCTCGCAAATCGATGTTACATGCTGATCAGTATCGATCTGGGGGAAGAAGTGGAGCTTCAGTGGTGTTTTCTAGGGATTGCAAAAATTGGTTCTTGCTCTGGTTCTAGGGAATTCATTTGTGATGATTCTATCCGGATTGATGCCTCAACCTCTTCGTTTTAAGACCTTCAAAATCCTGTTTTTTGGTCAAGCCAGACCATTAGGGGAAAAGCATCTCATTTCATTGATGATTTCGACCCAGGTTAACCGACATTTGAGAGAAAGAAAGTATTTCATTTAATGTTAGTCTATTTGCTGTTCAATTACATTTACCGTTGTTGGGATCTTTTCCGCTTCCCTTGAATTAGCTGTTGAGGAAGGAAGGGGGAATGAATGCCAAATCTGAAGCAAACCGAAAAGCTAGTTCTTGTGGAGTGATTCTAGTGCTTCCCTTTAACCTAGAAGCACTCAGTGAGCCTTCAACAGTGTTCTCCCTGGCCTGTTGTTTGAGTTGACCGAAGGCGGCGGGTAGAGGGAGCTTCACTTACCGAGAGGGATGAATTCGAGTAGTAGCTAGGGGAGGATCAAATCCGCTACAAATGAATTCTCGATCGGAATTCTCGGAGTGCTCCTGTTATTTGCAGGGATTGAACTGGCCATGGCTTCCATGGACATGAACACGAAGCAAGAGTCATTTGAGATGTTTGGTTGGTGCTGTAGTTTCTCTCTTAGGCTATAGTGCTGCTCTGGGGTTGGGATCTAGTATGGTGTTGTATCTGCTTTCGAAAATGAGGGGATTTGATTGGTCTTCTAGCAATTCAAAAATTTTCTAGGGAAGAATGAATCAGATCGATCAACTGACTAAGACAGTATTCAACACTGGAACCACGGCTAGCCTAAGCAGTAACGGACGTTTGTGGTAAACTAATGGTTTTGTGCAAATTTAATGTTTTCAAAAGTTGCTTGACATTTAAGGTCCACAAAATAGTTTATTGTGTTGGGTGCTTCTAGACCAATAGTTTGTTGACAAAAATGTTCTTTAACCCTTTAAAAAAAAATACAGTGCTTTGAAGAACCTATACCTTATCTAGATTTCAATGAGCAACGGCCAATTAATTTTTCAAACAGCTATTTATGGACACCTTTTCCTAAACATAATTTACTATAACTTCTATATTTATATCAAAACCTAAGAAACTTCGTCATGGAGTTAAAGATCCGTTTGGTGAAGGAGACGACGTCCATGGGCGACGGAAAACCGTGAAATCGATGAGCTAATGAGGTAATACCGGTAATGGGCAGTCAAAACTCATAACCCATCCGATTTCTTTCCCGGGCATTTCATAGAGAGTTGATCGCCGACAACATCGTCTTCCATGACTGGTCTAGCAGAGATTTGTTGGGCTTCTTTTCCATGTGTTTTTTCTGGTTGTTTTGCGCCGTACATATATTTTCAAGTATCATACTATCTTGTGGAATGGTTCTTATTGGCTATTTAGCCGGGATTTCCATTTGTTGTACTCTTATAATTCTTTGCCCATTGAAATGATGCCACTCTGTTGTATTGTAAATATAAGGTATAGTTGATTTTTTTTATAGAGATATTAAGAAGTTTAATTAAATTACTTTAAAATATTCATATTTATCATTTCTTCTCTAAACTATTTTACCTAACTTATAAATTGATATATAATCCAAGGAGACACAAGGTATCATATGATTAAGTAACTTATTTAACTTTCTCTAAAAAAAATAACTTTGTTCTATATTTAGAACCGGAAGAGTTCGTCGTTAACATCAATAGGGAGATATTTTAAGCTGGCTTCAATTAACTGATGTATGAATAAATTTTGTGAAGTGATGTGTTCTTGATATGTTGAAGCTCTATATATGAATATGGCATCGCTATTTAGTCTTGTGATATTTTTTTTCATTATTTTTTGAGTTATTCTGAAACATTATTATAAAAAATAAATTTAACAGCATTAATTAACGTCTGTTTTTAAAAAATAAAAGTTAAAAAGGAGGCGATGACATTTTTAAAATTTTGGTTTAACTTTCAATAGCTTTTTTCGAGATAAATAATTGTTAAAAGTTAAGTCAGAAATTAAAAAAAAAAAAAATCAACTTTCAACTCAACGACTATTTTTTAAAAAACAATAGTTAAAAGTAAAAAATATTCAAATTTTTTACCTTGTACTCTTTCACCTTTGACATCATGTTTAACTATTTAAAAACGGTCTACTCACTCTCTGCTCTTTTACTTTTGGGAAGAGGATTCTCTCCTCATCCTTTTTCTCATATTCTCTTATTAGCGTATCTGAGCTATTGATTGTAAAGATGAGAGAGAGATTAAAGTGGGATTTGTGATTGATTGGATGGATATGATTTAGAGATGATGAGGGATAATGAGAAAGAGATAATGAGAGAAACCCAAATTCTGTCTTTAATAATAATTCTAACACTCATCTTCCTTCCATTTCATTCCCAATTCCAATTATCTCGTAATCTCTTTCTCTTCCACACTCTCTCTCTCTCTCATTCTCTCTGTGGAATACCACACCTATTTGCTGATTTTTTTTTTGTTGTCCACCCGGTTCACCGAAGCTTCGCCTCAACTAATCCAGATTCAACCCACGTCACGCACTTGGCTATAGTGGGAAAGTCTTCTAGTGGGGGGTTTTTGTATTCACAAGGCTCGAATTCGAGAGTTTGCTTAAGCGATACAAGCCGTTTACCACTTGAGCCAACTCCTATTGGTCACACCTATCTGCCTGATGATTCCCACATAACCCCACACAGTAATGACACATTTCGGCCCAACAAAGGAATCCTTGGGCACATACATTCTCATTCTTACATGAAATTTTCTTGTTGCTTCTTTGAAGCTAGCATGTGGCTACCCCTGGTTGGATTTGGTGGAGGGGACTGGTCCCTTAAATATGACGAACTAAGTTCTTGAACAGGAGTGTGACATACTGACACTACCTAAATCGACAGGGGCATAAGGGTGATTCCATTTTATAGTAGCATGACGCTTACTCTCCCTCTCGCTCCATGTTAGCTTAAAGACCCCTCTCAAGAAAACATTTGAAGAATCTTGTCTAATAGCCCGCCTCTCGCGCCCTTCATCCGATTTTCGCTGATCGTTCAATATTAGTCTCAATTCTATCCACTTTCCGCGCTTCCATCCATGTTTGATTTTGACTTTCTCTGAGCTCGTATCTCTTTCTTCTTTGTATATCCAGATCTTTCATTTCAACTTGTATACGTTGATTTTCTGCTTACTAAATTATCTGGCATATATCACCCAACTAAAAAACAATCTCAGACAAAGACATTCGCCGCATAGTTTCCACCGATTTGGATTCTGGAGTTATCAAAGTGATGAGAATTTTCACGTTGTTTCTCGCGGTGATCGGTGACTGAAGTGTCTTTTGATTGGAGCCCTTTGCAAAATTTTAGAGCTTCGATTCCTTCCAGCTTCGCTTTAAGTTTTAAATCATTCTTATCACCAAACATTATGATATTTCATATTCGATGATCTGAGAGAGATGACTGACATTATTCTGGCATCTCTTTGGTTTTCGTCCCCAAAATAATTATATTTTGTCGGTTGATTAGTTGATGAGAGGAAGAAATGGACACGATATTTCTGGTCGGCGGGTTTTTATTCTTTCCCTCTTCTTATCAGGAATGATTCTCTTGGAGTTGGATATTATGTTTTGTTGGGGGACATTTGTGTAGAGCTTTTATTCCTCGCCCTGCTGGTGCTGGGGATGGGAATCTGGGACCATTATATGATGCATAGAGATTCTATCACTTGTTCCAGATAATCCTTAGATTCCAACTGTTTTTTTTTTTTGAAGTCACATACTTGTGCTTTTCTCAGCTGTCACTGAAATATCTGCAATGCCTCCACACTTTTCTATACAAACACATGCATGAATTAAAAAACAAATATCTAATCTTGAATGCCTTACATCGATCTATATTCCACTCTAACGTCCCCCGTCAGTGATATGTTCTTGATTTTCTTTGTTTTTTTCCCTTTTTTGGTAGGTTTTGAGAATTTAATATTATCTGCAAGGATTAGTTATGTGCCCCTCTGTCCGTGCTGAACTAGCAGGATTCTGCAGTCTGCCTATGATTGGACCAGTAAAAGCAACTTATATGCGAAGCGAATTTTGGGGATGTAAAGAATTCAGCCGCGGCAAAGGCAAGGCCAACATTCTCTTCCGCAAAATAAACGCACGGAAGTGCAAGGCAGTGCAATGTAATTTCAACTTATCCTCAAATGGCAGTGGGAGTATGTCAGGCAATTTGAATGAACAAGATGAGGATTATGTCAATTCTAGTGTAATTGACGCTGGTACGTCTAACTAGTGATCTTTGAATCTTCTCCTTGCATCTGTTGGAATCTCATATAAGAGATTTTCCTTGTTTGTGCTATACAGTTGAAGTGAAGAGTGGAACAGATGGTTTTATGATCAAAATGAGGGATGGTAGACACTTAAGGTGCATCCACAACAACCCTCAGGGAGGACATTTGCCGGGTTACGCCCCATATCCTGCAATTGTACTGAAGATGGAAGATATAACTGGTCTACTTCTCCCCATAATTGTTTGTATGTTCTTACTCTTATATCTAACATATAGAAACTTAGATCTCTATCTGATGTTGATGATTATACATCTTTCCCATTTAATTTTGTGGTACATCATTTATTGCAGCGGAGATGCCCAGCGTTTTCCTAATGGCAGCAGTACGTAATGTTCAAATAGTATGTTTTTATTTTCAGGGTCAATTTCACTATTTCTCCTTCAGGTCAGACTTGTCACTTTCTGTTGGAATTTTGGATGATATTGATAGTCAAATTATGTGTTTTCTGCTTCTTCAGGTCAGACTTGTCACTTGTCAGAGTTACTAGGAGAGTGTATGAGGCATACTTTGCTCAGCTATATCTTACGAAGGCATTTACTTTCCACTCTTCCCTTCTCTTCAGTGTACCCCTCCCTCTCTCCCCCAACACACACAAATTGGAAAAAGGAACAAAGGCATACAGCGTGACTTTTCTGATTTCATATAGGTTGCGAATGAGAATGAATGTATTAGCTTTGATCTTCGACCTTCAGATGCTATCAACATAGCTGCAAGATGCAAGGTAACCTTTGTGGATTTAAAAATATGAATACATAAGCACCTCGAAGTGTATTGCATTCACCTATTGCTTGCTTGGTCATATTATTTATTTGTTCCCCGGTTGCTGGTGAAAATCAAGTTCTACACGAGGAAGAAAATTTGACCAATTTCTGCAAGTGCCATCAATATTTAGGCAAGCTTTAGTTATCCTCAATGTGTTATGGGCAGGCTTGGAGAATCTGGGTGATTTTTTCACCCGCACAAAACAAGGATTTGAAACATATTTGTGACGAGAGACTTGATCGTTTTACTAATGTAACAGGTGCCGATACAAGTTAACAAGTACTTGGCTTATAGTGACGGAATGAGAGTAACTGAATCTGGCAAGTTATTAGCAGAGTCTCATGGTTCAGATGGTGAACTGGACCGGTAGGTTTGGGAAAAAGATGCCTTCTGGGGTTATATGACTTGTATTTATTACATGTAATAAATGTTCCATTATTCTTATAATTATAGGAAATCTTGAAATCTCCAAAAATATTGCATTTTCCATAGTGAAAGACAAGTACTGACTGAAGGGGATGTGATTGCAGGCCAAGTGGTCAGCCTTGCGCCGAAACCCAGGAGTTCAATCTCTTGCGCAACATGTTAAAAGCTGTTGTCCAAGAGCGCTATAAAGATGCTGGTAACTTGTTTGTTTTTTTTTTTTACTATCGTTCAATACTTCATTTTCATTTTCCTGTTTTGGAACTCACATGCTTCTGGTTCTTGATATTAGGTATGACCCCTTCCATGCCTTGAGCAAGGCTGAACCTTTTTTGAAGCTCTAGTTTGACCTTGTCATCTTTACGACTTTACCTCAATAAAATATACAGCTGTTTGGTATCATGACTTGAATGATTAATTCAGACAGTAACTGGTATGCTACATGTTCGTCAGCCCTCGCAGGCATTATTTAATATTTATATGTAAAATCAACACATTTTTTACCAATAATTAACTTACACTGTACTTCCTCTGAAGTTGCGACTTACACCTCCCATGTTTTCATTGCTCACTACAGCTTTATGGAGGGACAAACTCAATCAACAGAGCGCTGGCAAAAAAGCAAACAACAGGTACAAGATTTATTCGCGGCTCCTTCTTCCGTCTCTTTGTTCCACTGAACAATATGATAATTAACCTTTTATTTGCCTTGTTGCAGTTCCTGGACACTTTAAACTCTTCTGTGAAAGCTCATGGGATTCAATCCGGCAGATAGCAGCCATACCTCTCCTTGTCATGCACCCTTGTGTGGGTGATAATGTGTCTTGTGAATATTATGTACGTAAATATTAATGCTATACAAGTTATTTATGCTTTTCCGTTGCTTGTCTCAATCCTCGTGAACGGTTAAAAATGTACAGTGAGGTTCATCCTTGGGGCGCAGCATGCTGGTGCTGTCTCTATGTCATGATCTGCAAAATTCTGCTTACATAATTATTTTGTTCCAATTTATCTTTTCCTTTTCTTCACTCTATCTTATTCATTGTCTTGTGTGCTGCATCCCGAGAACAATTCAAGCGGATGGGGTTTGACTTTGTCTTGCTTTACTTCTTGATTTGTTTTGTGGCTCAGCCTTTCAACGGCTGCATCCAAGTTGTGATCTTATTATTAAATCGAGACAAATGTATTCAAGGAAACTTATCAAATATTCCTCCTCCGGTCCTTTTTAATTTTATAAGCTTTAATTATGCTATGTTATGTAAATTTTAAAAATTAAGGTTTTAATAAAATCTCAAAAATATCTCCAATAAAAGCCATTAAGTAACAAATCATGAACAATAAAATGTCAGAAAAAATAACTAATGTTTCATTAAATTTTAAAGGTAGTTAAAATAAAATGTTAGATTAACAAATATTTTAAAACAGAGAAAACACTTACCAAATTCAGTTAATCGGAAGAAGAAACGAACAAGTACGAGAATTTGGAGAAGTTTTCAATGGGTCATTGCTGGGTCATAGTAATAATGTGGAAAGTCAAAGTTGTGATTGTGTAGACGTGAATGAGTTCGACCAACAACTTGCATGTAACGTTACCCCGTTGACTGTGTCTTTTACGAGATTAGGGATCTTAAATTAGTTTAAATGATTTATATTTACATTCTTCTTCTTCTTTTAAACTTATGAATAAAGTATTCTTTCGTGTTTTAATTATAGGAATTATAAATTATATTATAAAAGTATTCCTATAATTAAGGGTGAGGTGATTTTTTTTTTAATTTTTAAAAAATTACCTAGGTGTTATATTTAACAATGGATAGTACGGTCTAACGGGTTGCGTAATGAGTAGGAGCGCGAAATAGAACAGAAGTTAGAAATAACGAAGTCAAAGAAGAACATCCCGTCACGTAAGATAGTGAAGGCGGGCGGAGAAGAGAAGCGCTCCACCTGGAGGAACAGACACTGACGGCGAATTCGCGCCAGAAAAAGGGAGGCCCCACCTGAATACAACTCGGAAACTTCTTGCAGTAGGGCCAGATGATCCCAGTATGAACAAATGAGAGAGTGGCTCACATATTCGCCAATTGTCATTTGTCATTCCCACACTCTTTCTTGCCTCCTCTTCCGAATATCTTTCATTCTATGGAATCTTCTGTCTCGCCTGCTTCTGGTTTCTATTTCTCAGGATTTGTTCACCCCTTCTTCTTTTCCTCTCTCCTTCTCCCAACACCACTCATCTTTCTCCTTCCCGGTCAACTTGCACACTCTTTCTCATCCGCCATACCCAACAGAGGAACGGCATAATCCATTTTTTGTGATTCCAATTTCTATCCTCTGAAATTGCGGGGCTTCTTGCTTCTTTTTTTTGCCAACCACTGCGATCTTCGTTAACTATATTGACATGTCCGGACCGTTTGATCGGTTTGCCCGGCCTTGTGAGTAAACTCTTCTCGGAAATATGTCTATTCCTTTATTTAATGTGTCACACATTTAATCATGGCTTCTGAATTGCTTATCTTGGGGTTTATAAAGGTTTATGGATTGAGTATTTTCTTCCAACTTAGTTCATTTATTAGTAAATGGCATGCATCAACTAGAATCCCTTTTTGGCGGATGCATACAAGTGCGAAATCTTGATCGTTTAATTCCTGTAAGTTTATAAGGATGAGCTGAATTTTACTACACGGATAATCAGATTATCAATGACCTTCACGGTTTTGTCTAATTTATCATCAAAATCTTGATAGTATCTTCTACATTATCTTGAGATGGGACACGGATAATCAGATTATCAATGACCTTCACGGTTTTGTCTAATTTATCATTAAAATCTTGATAGTATCTTCTACATTATCTTGAGATGGGATGGTCTATCTTTTATTAACGCTTCCCAATTTGTTGCATTTCCATATCTGTTCTACTCACTCCTTATCAATGAAATATTTTAGAAGAATCCTTGATGCTTCCGAATCTTAGGGTGAAATTCTGTATTGGGATTCTACAAAGTACTTCAAAAGAATTGCTAGTAATTGTGCGTCTAATGTGGCCGCATGAAAATTTGACCTAGGCTTTGAAGGATTCTCGGGTCATGATGAACGAAAAGAGAGGAAATCAGATTTCGAGAATTCAGAGGATGATAGGCGGACAAGACTCGGAAGTCTGAAAAAGAAAGCAATAAATGCGTCCAGCAAATTCAGACATTCTCTTAAGAAGAAAGGAAGGAAGAAAAGTGTCATTCCGAGCAAAGCCATCTCCATTGAGGATGTCCGAGACGTTGAGGAGCTTCAAGTAGTGGACGCATTCCGACGGGCACTTTTGTCGGATAACTTGTTACCTACCAGACATGATGATGATCATATGTTGTTGAGGTTACCATTCTTTTCCATTATGATATTCATTTTGTACACCCAGAATATGGACACTTAAACTATGCATTACGTCTTTCCCTTTTAAGCTTTTAACAGAATGAGGATGGATGATCTATTTTTTTGTTCCTGTGGTGATCAAGTCAATTCTCTGTATAAACTTGGTTATTACTCTAGTGTAAATGGAATCATTTGCTTTTATTTCTTATATTCTGGTTTTACTTTCATGTTCTCTTTGCATATTCGGTATCAGCATGCTTACTAAAGGGAAATTAACCTGTAGCTAATTCACTGAATCAATCATAGTTAAAAACTAAAAGTTATATGATTGCAGATTCTTGAAAGCAAGAAAGTTTGATATTGAGAAAGCAAAGCAAATGTGGGCCAACATGATTCAATGGAGAAAAGAATTTGGCACTGACATAATCATGGAGGTGAGTCATCAGATTTGAAAACGATACACAAACTTTCTATATGGTTTGGTTCTTTAGTTAGCCATGTACATGTGATATCCTTTGTTTCCACTTTTCTTATCTTCTCCTTATTTGTTTCGCTCTCCCTGGCAGGATTTTGAGTTCCATGAGTTAAAAGAAGTTCTGAAATATTATCCACAAGGTTTTCACGGTGTGGATAAGGAAGGAAGACCTCTTTATCTTGAGAGGTTAGGCAAAGTCGATCCCAATAAGCTCATGCAAGTAACAACCATGGACAGGTATCTGAGGTACCATGTGCAGGGTTTTGAGAAAACCTTTGCTTTTAAGTTTCCAGCTTGTTCTATTGCTGCAAAGAGATACATAGATTCAAGCACAACAATATTGGATGTTCAGGGCGTGGTAAGTCATATGTCTGAGGGATCATTTAAAGGCTTCCTAGGTGCCATTTTATCTTGAATTTAGTGTGAAATCATTTCATATTGTTATTCTGCCTTTTGCTTTATAGGGTTTCAAGAACCTAACAAAGTCCGCACGAGAACTTATCATGCGGCTGCAGAAGATTGATGGTGACTACTATCCAGAAGTATGTACTGCTCCGGTCCTAAACATAGGACATAGTTTGTAGTGCAAATTGTATTACAAACTATGTTCTATATTTATGATCGGAGGTAATAGTTTGAATTAGCAGCTTTTTGATGGCTTTTGATTTTTTATGGCTACTGCTGTTACTTTTCATTCATGTGAGCCCTCTAAGATGTAAAAAATATTGTGCAGACACTGTGCCGAATGTTTATCATAAATGCAGGTCCTGGTTTTAAGCTTCTCTGGAACACAGTCAAATCATTTCTTGATCCTGAAACTACTTCAAAGATTCATGTATGCGAAGATTGTTTGAGTAATTCTTTATATAGTAGTTTATTTTTTGTGGTTATATTAAAGTTCTCATTGTTTACAGTTTACTAAAGTTGTCCGTTGGTATTGGATTGATTGATACCTGACATATTTATTAGGTTCTTGGCAACAAGTTCCAGAGTAAATTACTTGAAGTTATTGATGCAAGGTAACTACATTTAAATATGTTAATGGGTGTTTTTTTCTCTGTCAATTGCTTTGTCACCTGAAAATTCTGATTGTTCTTGGAACTCTTCAGTGAACTGCCGGAATTTCTAGGTGGTGTTTGTACATGTGCAGATCAGGGTGGCTGCATGAGGTCTGATAAAGGTCCATGGCAAGACCCCGACATTTTAAAGGTTTGCTGCTTATCTTGTAGTTAGTAGATTGATTTTAACTAAAACGTTGACTAATTCTATGGGTTTTATCTCTTGGTATCATCTCATATTCTCTAGTGCGACTCATTTGTAATCGTTGTTTGAAAATAGATGGTTCTTAGTGGTGAAGTACAATGTTCTAGCCAGATAGTTATAGATTCTAATGATGAAGGGAGGGTGATTGAATGTGATAAGACATCTTATCCAATGGTATTTCCTTCATACCATCTTAATCATATATCATTTAAAATTTGACGTAATATGAGATGTAGTAATTGTATGCATTCACACTTATTGGTTTTTGTGTTTCTACCAGATAAGAAGCAGTGATGCATCAGTAGAAGCAGGATCTGAAGTTGAAGATATTGCTTCTCCCAAAGAAAGTGGGAATTATGTAAACCCTAGGTTGACTCCTGTCCATGAAGATGTAAGTATTCATGTTGATTTCAATAAAACTAGTAGTGGGGATTGAATAAACTTGGTTTTATGTCTCCGGCTGCTATAAACCTGTGGTTTGTGTTCCAAAATAAATTGTCTTTTAGAATAGGGTGTAAAACATGTCGACAAACTAGATTTTAAGGTAATTTTTCATTTGCATATGCTTTACTTTAGAATGACAATTTTTTTGAAATCTTTTGTATCTTATTGTAGAACTGTAGCAACATAAAATCTCCTCATATCTGCTATTGCAAGCCTCTCTATTATACTTCTGTGGATTATTGGTGCTTCTTATGGATGAATGGTTTCTTGCTTTGACTTTTCAATCTTACATATATGGGCAGTCTAGCCGTATATTGCTTCATGCTAGATCTAAATCTCCGATTCTCCTTTATTATGGTTTTTGGTTGTTGCACCATGACAAACTTGACAGTTCTTTACGATCTACTTTAGTCCCAATCACTATGTCCTGCCTTGTCATCACTTGTTCAAAGTTTTTATAGGGTCAAGTCAGCATGATTTGAGGGTTAAAGTTTTGTTTCAATAAATAAATTTAAATTGCGTTGATTTTTGTTCAGGCTAGAAGGATTGACAAGGCGAGTCATTCTGGTGGTTTCTCTGAGTATGATGAGTATGTTCCCATGGCTGACAAGGCTGTTGATGTTGGGTGGAAGGAGAAGCAAGTAGCACCTCAGAGCTCAGAGAGGTCCACAGGTTAGATATTTGAGGCATGAGATCTTCTCAGCAGTTATTAAAAACCAGATGTGTGGTTTGCTGTGCAATTATGATTATCTGAAAATGATACTCGTTTTTTCTTTTTCTTTTTCTCTTTTTGGTGATGGAAAATGATATTCTTTCTGTTCCTATCTATAAGTCAAATTTAACTAATTCATACAAACCAAGATAGTTTGTTAAAATTAGTTGATGTTGTTTAAATTATTCCATCTTTCAAAAAGTACCACTAATAAAATGCAACGAGTTCAGAAAAGGGTATGATTGATAGTCTGTTTATGAAAGCAAATTCCTCCCGATCCAGGATAAAGACTATTATTTTCATGTGTCAAAACTGCACTAATCCATTCTTTTAGGTTTTGAACTGGGAGATTTAATATCAGAGCATCCCATAAATGCTGACAGTAACGTGTTCTTGATTTATTGCAGATACATCTCCGCTGCGTAACGAAAAATCTTTTGATGGAATCGGTGCTTATATCTGGGCTGTTATAGTGAGCTTCTTTGTTGCCCTCTTTAATGTTATGCGTCCGCTAGCATTTTGTGCAACCCAGGAAAGTCAGAGATCTATATCTGATGCTGCTCAAAATTTTCCTGGCATGACGGTTGAATCAATGCCCAAGGATGAAACTTATCCTTCTTCACCTGCTGGAGGGTTCACAAGGACGGACCTCTCATCTGCCATAGAGCGGCTGGGTGAACTTGAAGTGAAAGTTGAAATGCTACAGTCAAAGCCTAACAAAATGCCGTACGAGAAAGAGGAGATGCTGAATGCTGCAGTTTATCGGGTGGATGCACTGGAAGCTGAGTTGATTGCTACGAAGAAGGTAATCATACTTCATCTGAAACCATGTCATTTACATCAAGCTAGGAAGGTCTCTTTTATTTCTAATTTACCGAGTCTAAGATTTTCTGATTGCGGGCTCTGGCATTTTCACCTGCAGCTGCAAATCTTTGACAAAGGCATGATTATTTCTTTTGTGGTCTTTGCTTTACATTCGTCGTTTAAGTGTTCAGGGAATAATTTGAACTATTGTTTGACCTTGGGGGAACTTCAGAGCTGCTCTTATTTTGTCCATTTATTTTCAAGACCATTGCGTTCCACTTCCCTCAGTGTCAATTGAGTTGTGTTATTTATTGTTGGGGTGTGTTATAATTTGCGTGTGTATTTTCCTTTGCATCAAAATTTTGGAATACATATCTAAACAGGTATATTATATTCCTATTCTTAAGCAGGCCTTATACGAAGCTTTAATAAGACAAGAAGAACTTCTTGCATTTATAGATAGTCGGCAAAAATCCAAATTCAATGTAAGTCGGAGATATTTTCATTTTACTGTTAAGAAAGAAACTTAAATGTTCATACTTGATCGTCATTATGGACGAGAACTCTGAGGCATGTCCAATCTTGTGCAGAAAAAGAAGTGTTGCTAGTGAAGAGATTATTGGACAGGCGGGACCTCGGTGAAATGTCTGATTTGCCTTTGCTAATTATCTTTTCAAAGTTGGTTCTCGTATGGATGTATATGATCAGCATAAAATGCTATTTGGGTCTATCAACATCAAACTGGTCAATCTTCATATCCATTGTCGGTGGCACATACAATTTGCTTGATTTGTACCTAGAGCTTGGAATCAGTGCTGGTTCTTGAAGAGCCGTTCTTTTAGGCTAGGGGTAAAAAAAATATCTATTCTTTAAAACTTGGCCCGGAAACACTAGGGTCAGGACCATAAGTTATTATTCTAAATTTTAATTATTTTTCCTCCGTTTTTTTTAAAGAAATGTAATTAGAAAATTACAAAAATTAAAGTTTTAATTTATCAAATAAATGTTGTCAACATTAATATTCAGACCACATACATCATGACAAACAAACATAGTCACTAATTCATAATAAAAAACAAACTATTATCTATAAATAACTCTCACAAAATATAAGAAACTTACTACTAAGGCACTAAGCAACATGTGTATGATAACTATCATTATCATCTTCAAAAGCCAATCGGAACAATTTGTCGACCTCACCTTCACAGTCAGTCAACGTTGCCTTCGAAGTGTGAGTCATATACTAGTGATTCATGAACCGTGAGTGAGTGCGAGAATGAGATTGAGAGTTGAGACTGATAAGAGAGTGATAACCTGATAGGAGAGTTGAAGAGGGTGAGGAAAAGTGGAATGGTGATTTAATTTCTAGGGTTTCACTTCCTTTACCATAGACACTCTTGGTCTAATGAAAAAAATAAATAAAGGGCATAACAGATCGACCCTTGTTCCTACTAAGCCTACAGCCCTATAGGGTCAACTTTATTTAAAAGCTCTAGTTTACAATTACGGCCCTTAAAAGGTTGGGGCTTAAATAAACTTGGCCTGATTTCTTAGCTCTATTTGTATCATAGTGATATGAAAGCTTTTTGTATGTGGGAGATTCGATCCACAAATACAACCATGTATTTGCCCCTCTAATTTTTATTTTCTTTTTTTTTAAAAAAAACTAGCCCCCCCCCCCCCCCCAATACCACTTAATCTAGTCCTTGATAACTAATTAAGGGGTTAAGGTATTGATTTATTTTATCTCTAATGTTTATTATTTTCCTCAAACTAATTTTTTTAATTTATAAATTATATATAATATAAAATTACATTTAGGTATTTTAGAGAGATGAACTCATATTTGTTATAATCAATTAATTTATCTAATTTTCTTAATATACTCAATAGGAACTCCCTTTAGTCTCATTTATAAGAATTAAATAATCGAATTACGTGGTTTAAGAAAATAATTAAAATTAGTGAAAAATAACATAAAAATTTCAAATATGTCATTATTCATAAGGGGCAAGTAAGAGAGATAAATAAAATAAATATAAGTATCATCAATCTTTTAATAATGCAATACATATAATTACTAAAGAGTAAAAATGAAAAACAAAATACATTAAATGTTCAAGCAACTCTTGTTGAGCTTTTATAAAGATGATCAAAATAATTCAAATTTTTGTCTGATTTTTGTGTGATTTAGGACTTGAACTCGAGGAGTCTGATTGGGAAAGGTGAGGTAAATCGTTGATGATTATAGTAGAGGTGTTTATGTGTATTTAATGAAAAACAATTCATATGTGAGCCATTATATATCTACGATCATTTATCATTATATTATGGTTGAGACTCAGTATGATCGAAAGGTGAAACAAATCCAAGCAAACAATGGGCCGAAATTCAATTCTGGCATGATGAAGGAATTTTATCCAAATCGAGGCATCATATTATAGACGAAATGTTGGAAGGAATTGCGTCTACACATCATGGAAGTGGCACGAGCCTTACGTTTTGAAGCATCGTTGTCAGTGAAGTTCTGGGGTGAGTGTGTGTTGACCGCTGCATATATAATCAATTGTTTTCCTTCAAAGATTCTCAACAACAAGACACCTTATGAAGTACTACTCGAGAGAAAACCCAGGTATGTTTATATGAGGATTTTTGGATGTCTTGTATATGCATGACATGCAATATGCAATGATACAATGGCTGAACGTGGAAGAGCTTGTGTATTTCTCGGGTATCCACTAGGGAAGAAAGGATACATTGTATATGATCTCATCACTTACAATAAAGTGATCTTCCGTTACGTTATCTTTGTGGAGACCACTTTTCCACTTGCTTTCATGACACCACCATCAGCTACGACTGTGGTAGAGAATTCCTTGATGCCATCGATCTTCGATCCTTCGAATGATGTGGTTGAGATGATAAACATTGATATTAAATTGAACCTGAAGGTGGCATGGATGTTATGCACAATGATAAGCACACTTTAGCTGATACGCCATGTGGCTCCGACCCGGTGATTCCTAATCAGCCCCGCCGTAGCCAACGTGTTCATAATCAGCCGCGACAGCTTGAGGACTACGCCATAGATCTACATCCCTCCACCGTCCTAACGACAACACCATCTTGCACCACGTCACCAACAGGTGCCTCGGTAAAGTACACACCATATCCTCTTTCACAATTGATCTCTTGTGATCACTTTGCTCCATCTCACAAAGCTTTCCTAGTGGACATCGATGCTTATGATGAGCCCAAGACATACTTTCAGGCCCGAAAGCACACTCATTGGCGTGAAGCTATGAAAAAGGAGATAGCTGCCCTTGAAGCTAACAGAACATGGGAATTAATACCATTGCCTCTAGATGAACAGATGATTGACTCTAAATGGGTATATAAAATAAAGTACCTCCCAAATGGCAAGATTGAACGATACAAAGCTCGTTTAGTTGCTCGTGGTTCACTCAAATCGAAGGTATGGATTTTCAAGAGAATTTTGCTCTTGTGGCCAAACTTGTTACCGTTCGGTGTTTGTTAGCCGTGGAAGCAAAATGACAATGGTCTATGTGTCAGTTAGACGTCAACAACGCTTTTCCACATGGCGACCTTGATGAAGATGATTATATGCACATTCGTCAAGGTTTCACTCGTGAGGGGGAGACAAGGGTATGCAATCTGAAGAAATATATTTTTGGGTTGAAGTAAGCGTCTCGAAATTGGTATCATAAGTTCATGCAGGCTTTACTTAACATTGGCTACACGCAAAGCAAAGCAGATCATTCTCTTTTCATCTTTCAAAGGGCTACTTCTTATGTAGCATGCTTGATTTATGTGGATGATGTATTTTTTGTTGGTCATGATGAGAAGAAAATCCAAGAAACAAGGAAATACTTAGATGAAAAGTTCAGTATCAAAGACTTGGGCAAGCTAAAATACTTCTTTGGCATTGAGGTAGCATGATCTTCTCATGGTTTTGTTTTAAGTCAGCGAAAATACATGCTGGACATTTTAAAGGAAATTGGAATGATGAACAGTAGGCCAAGTGGATTTCAGATGGAGCAGCACTGCAAACTACTGAATAACGAAAGTGAGCCCGAAGTGGATGCTATGTGATATAGAAATCTGGTTGGGAAGCTTCAATACTTGATAATAATGACCCAACCAGACATAGTTTATCCAGTAAACGTGTTACGTCAATTCATGTCTTCACCAAGGCATTCTCACATGGTGGCGGTCGATGCGGTTCTGCATTATTTGAAAGCTATACCTGGACGAGGCATTTTACTCAAAACAGAAGGAGATCTTCAATTGGAAGCATACCGTGATGCAGACCAGGGAGGATGCCCTCTCACGCAACAGTCATGTAGTGGGTGTACTTCATGTCAGCTCACCGATGTCTTGGAGAACCAAAAAGCAGAATGTTGTAGCAAAATCATCAGCAGAAGCAAAGTACAGTGCAATGGCTTGTGCAGTGAGTTAGATAGTGTGGTTACATTGGCTGCTTCAAGAGTTACGAGCGCCACAGAAAGGAGCGACACCACTTTACTATGATAATCAAGCCGCACGCGTGCACACACACTAACTACACATTGCCGTGAATCTAGTTCATTGGAGAACAAAGCATGTAGAGATGGACTGCTATTTTGTTAGGGAAAGATAGCATTCAGGAGAGATCATCCCGAAAAATCTGGGCAAGAGATCAATTGGCCAACACACACACACACAGAGCATTCAGGAGAGATCATCCCATGAAAAATCTAGGCAAGAGATCAATTGGCCAACACACACACAGCATTCAGGAGAGATCATCCCATGAAAAATCTAGGCAAGAGATCAATTGGCCAACACACACACACACAGCATTCAGGAGAGATCATCCCATGAAAAATCTAGGCAAGAGATCAATTGGCCAACATGTTAGGAAAGGAAGTAAGTTGGGCATTACAAATTTGCATGCACGAACTTGAGGGGAACTTGAGGGGAGGAGTGTTAAAATCCAACCAAAATACTCCCTCTAGTCCTAATTGTAGGACATATTTACTTAATTTTAGAGATATTAAGAATAATAGTTAAATTAATTAATTATATATATTTTTTAAAATACCCTTAATTAAAATTTAAAATAGCGCATCCACACCCTAAGTGTTTTCTAATGTGCTAATCATAACCTTTGATATTAGTACCCAAATTTGATGCACGCAGTTTTTACCACACGATCATTTTAACTTTATTTAGTTAGAACCCACACAATTATTTACACATAAAAAAATAATTTGATTATATCTTAAGTTTAGATAAATTGACTCATTGCAATTGACTCCCAGAAACTCATATGCTGCCAAGGGTTTAGTGAGAAAGATCATTCGTAACGCTTAATGACACTAAAAATTATTTTATTTAAAAAAAATTAAAAAAAAAACATTAGAATTGAGGTGTTTGTAACATTAAATTTTTTTTTGGGTCGAAATACTTAACATTAATGAGTTGAAAATATTACTCAATTTATAAAATATGTAAATGCATTATTAAATTATCATTGTATTTAATTATTATTGAGAAAATATCTATAAGGGTATTTTAAGAAGAAACTAGAAAAAATTAGAACTTTGTCTTATAATTAGGATGAAACTCAACTCTCAAATATCATAATTAGAAGCGGAGGGAGTATAATATAATAATTATTATTATTATTTGATTAGGAGGTTGTTTTATCAGATACTATGACAGTCAATTAAAGATATCGCGGTTGCTAGAAGATATCACGATGCCATATATAGTTCCTGTATACTCACCCATGAATAAAATACAAGATTTTGACTCTTATATCTTTGATTATGTGTGGCTTTATCCTCTGCCAAGTGGAATAAATTAAAGCATATATCTCTCATTATTGAGTCATGCTGTTAATCGTTCTCTTATTCAAACGTTGCAATAATATCTCGTTGAATGAAATACAAAGTGCGTCTAAATAATGAATAGATGAACAGAGAGGTGATCGAGCAGGCCACCAGAAAAAGTTTGTTCCTTTTTTATTCTTTTCTTTAATTTATTGGCCTGACTGGGTTTTAGGAAAGTCGACTCCGATCCATGACTTGACGCTAGCTATCTCATGATCCTCATCCACTCCTTTTCTTTTAACTTTAGATTTAGATTGATTTAAAATATAAGTCCGATTCAATAATATTTAAATTAAAGCATCTATACAATTGTAATCAATGAGTGGCCCAAATATGGTTAAATCAAACATCTACTAGATGCATGTGAACATATGATTTTAACTTCAATGCAGGGGCGCTATCGTTGAAATTATTACCTAAAAAAAAGATGATGGGGACAAGTTTCATAGCAGCTTTTTCTTCCGCACAACACTATGTATCGTTGAAATTTAAATCTTTTTTATTTATTTATTAAATTTGGTTTCGAACTTTGTCCATATCGTCAACTACTTCTATACAGGAAACAACCCCCTAGTTAAGTGACACGTTGTCAATAATAATGTTGTATTTTCTCGTCAGTACTTTCAATTATATGAGTGGAAACGCGTGATTCCTCATCCAAAATCTAGAAAATTAGCAAGAAAAATAAGGAACACGGGAGGAATCGCACGTGCAAAATATGCCCCACGCCTTATAATCAAGTTTCAACCTTAAACTCAAGCCCTAAAAAAAAAAGTCTGTCTGCTATGCCAATCAGAGCAGGACATTTTGGTGGGGTGGGAATTTTAATGCGGCCAGCAAGCCTTTGTCGGTTCCATAATAGTGTCATTTTGGCAATCCTCACAACTCTCTTCACCACTAAATTCTTATCTCGTCTTAAATATAGAACATAGTTTATAATAAAAATTAAACTATAAAATATGTTTTATATTTAGGATTATAGATAGTATTCTGAATATAGTGCAACGTACACTCTTGCTAATTAGGACATTCATAGTTAAGAAAAGGGGTGGAGAATAAGAATTAATGTTACCAACCACCGGCGCCCCTAATGGCGTAGTGGTATGACTACTCCTTAATTAGTGAGAGGTCGTAGGTTTAATAATCCCACCCATTGTAATTCAAGTCATTAGTACGTATCGTTGTAATGCCCAAAAAAAAAAAAAATTAGTATTACCCGAAGTAGTCGGTTTATTGTTTGACAATGGAATCTCATTCTCCTCGTCACCCTGCATTTTTGGGGATGGGATTATATTCCACCACACAGCACAACCAAATTAAATGATTGGCCTCTATTTGATGGAATGAAATTTTCATGGACAAAAGCTCTTTAATTGCCAGAAGTAGTCCTTTTCAACAACACCAATTATTCTTGTCAGCACTAATATTCAATATATTTTCTTCCACAAAAATTAATATTGAAGGTATAAACATAACGTTGTATTATTCTAACGTGGTATTTACAAAGCCAAAAGGTTCATATAGGGTAAATACTTATTTCTGCACTTCCCTTGAGAGAGAGTACTTTGATACGACCCTTTTTTTTTTAATCCATCAGACTTAAGGTTGAAATATGTTAAAAAAAAAAAAATCTATTTTAGGATTTCAGATTAGATGCGAGCGTTGAGTAGAAGAAAACATAACAGAAGCTGATTGGAGATCAGGATAGATGAAAATATGAAGTTTAAATGTGCTCTTGTATGTAGAAAATGAACACGTACGCCATAACTACAGAAAAATAATGTTGAATTGAAGTTTAATTTCAGGTGACTTTTGTTATAACCTATACGTGATGATATTTATAATTTGGGTGACTGACTAACAAAAGAAAATTATTGGAGCTTAGACAAGTAATTCTTTTTTGTTACTATGTATTACAACAGCATATGATAGTTATTGACAAGGACTGGGCATATCATAACACCGACACAAGTGGCCACCTAGGCTTTACGGGAACCCTCTCGTCTTCTTGTCTAGGCATCAGCATAACTCGATATTTTTTATTTTCTCATATTTATTTTTTTGTTAAATTATGCTGATAAATATTAAAGAAATAAAACTAAAGCTACCCAAAGCCCAATAAAAATTAAAGATTAAATAAAGATTCAAAGGATGACAAGGTTCTGAAATAAACCGCTTTATCTTTTATTAGCGAGTGTCGTAACTCGTATGGATTTTGTAACAAAATTAAATGGAAGATGATTGTTTTAAGGGGTGTTAGGAACCAATCTCTGATTTATACAAATCCCTAATTTATAGTAGGGATTAGGAACAATCTTCATTAATAGTTACTATGAGTCATTAATACTGAGACTCTCTTATCTTGTATATATATGTAAAGTTTGTACATAAATAGAATATACACAAATATTCAGATTATTTAGTTTACATGGTATCAGAGCCTTACAAACTCTAGGGTTTATTTTATTTTTTTTCGGGTGGCACTGTTTACCACTCTTTCGTCACTGTTTGGCACTGTTGGGTGTTGTTTCGTCAGTGTTTGGCATTGTTGGTTGATGTTTGGTACTATTCACCACACTATTTTCGCAATGTTCATCGGTACTGTTCATCGACACTGTTCGTCAGGTGTGGGATTTTCGACTTTCAACCTATTTGGTTTGACTTGTGCGAGTTTTGTTGTTTCCGTTGCTTGCTGGTTTCTCTCTTGATCATATTTACCGTCTAGTTGTTGTGAGTTTTTGGTTATTTATCCATGGCTGAATCTAAGACATTTGATATACTCTCCATGTCTGCTAATGTTACCGATGCAAAATTGAATTGGACCAATTATAATGATTGGAATAAAACTGTTCGAGTTCATCTCATGGGGGTTGCAAAGGAAGCTCATTTAACTCAGGATCCTCCTTCTGGTGATGATGAGAAAAGTTTGGAGTGGTCTCGAGTAGATGCTTGTCTTTTTTTCCAGATTCATAATTCAATTGAACCTTGAATTTTGACTTCTATTAGCCATTGTAACACAGTAAAAGATATTATGGCTTATATGGAATTTATGTTCTCTGGTAAAGGGAACTTTACTCGTATTCATGAAGTGTGTAAAGGCTTCTATCGCTCTCAGCAGCAGGGTCGACCTTTAAAAGATTTCTATTTAGATTTTAAACGGTTGTATGAAGAAATAAAGGTACTTATATCTCCACAGGCAGATCTCCAGACTCGTAACAAGAATCTAGAATTTCAAGCTATCTTTAGTTTTCTTAAAGCTCTTGATCCATCTTACGACACCATCCGTTCGCAGATTATGTCTAGTCAGGAGCTTCCATCTCTTGAAGATATGTTCTCACGGGTGCTTCGTGCTAATAGCATGCTTCGTCCATCTATTGATCCTAATGCTAGTACTTTGGCTGGGCATGGCCCCTTTGACACTAGGAACTCTGGGCCTAAACAAGACACTACTGTCCCACCCTCTAGCAGCGTTACCTACTATTATTGCAAGGAACCTAGGCAAGTCAAGAAAAATTGTCGAAAATTGCAGGCTAAACAACAACGTGATCAACAGCGTGGCTTTGCTCATATTGCTCAGACACCTGATCAGTTTGATTTTGGTTCACCCTCTACAGGGGCACTTGCTACAGGTACTTTATCTTCTGGCCTTGCTACCACTTCCACGAAGTGGGTCATTGATTCTGGTGCCACCAACCACATGACAGGTAACCATCATTTATTTTCCTCATATGCCCCATATGCCAACCCATCTTCCATATTTGTCGCCAATGGTTCCTCGATCCGCGTCCTTGGTTCAGGAATTGTTTCACCCACACCATCTATTTCCCTCTCTTCCGTTCTTAATGTTCCTAATCTCACCTTTAATCTTTTGTCTCCCAAAAAACTGACTCGTCATTTAAACTGTTGTATCTCATTATACCTTGACCATTGTTTAATTCAGGATCTTTCGACGAGGCAGATTATTGGTAGAGGCTACGAATCCGATGGACACTATGTTGGGATTCGTACACGCAGCGGATTAAAAATTTCTTACGAATCCTTCCGAAGGATCACTCAACGACGTTTAAATCAGAGTTAAGGAAACCGAATCATACCTTTGTTGAACTAGTCCGCGTTCCGTTCCTTTGATCAGGTGGGCTACCTTCTCGAACAACACGTCCGCGTCTCGTTCCTTTGATCAGGTGGGCGATCAACACGTCCGCGTCTTGTTCTTTCGATCAGCAGAAGTCGACTCTTGGATCGGCTTCCTCTACTGGTATCCACACGAACAATCCCCTAAACGGTTGCGGCAGCGTGCTAGCGCTTCTTGTGCGTCTCTCTCTCTCAAATTGCTCTAGGGTTTCTCGCGGCTTTTCTCAATACGCTCGACTGAAAATCCCGTAGGTTTTTCTAAACCCGATAGGCGTATTATATAACCAAAATTAATCCTTTATTAATTTTGGAAATTCGGATTTTGAATCTGGTCAGCATATCAATCACATCTATCTCATAAATGTAATTGAATATATTAAAAGCCAGATTTGGAAATTCGAATTTTTAAATTTAAATCAAATCTAAATTTAAAGCCTTTTTGATTTAATTTATCATCATAAATTAAATCCGAGATATGATATCTATCTATTTAATTAAATCTGAGATATCATATCTCAATTTAATATTAAACAGATATACGATATCTTTATTCGAAATTAAATGAGATACAATATCTCTATTTGTTTCAGATATTTAATTTATCAAATAAATTAAATACTAAACAAATATCATATATAATATTATAATCTCAATTTATAATATATATATTAATTTCGAATTATATATATATATATATATATATATATATATATATAAAAATCCTAGATCAAATTTAGTATTCATTTAATCTCAGATTAATCTGAGATTCAATGAACCTGGACACCTTCACCCGTGTTGGATTATTCTTGTGTGCGACCCTGCAGGCCCATATGAGATTGGCAGTGGGCCAACACTGTATCAGCCCACAAGTCGCAAGCGGCCTCTAGCAAGACATTGCAACTACCCAATTCACATGGGGATCGATGACACGATACTACCTATCGTACAACCATGTCACGTCCCTTTTGTCACGCGATAATTCGGTCAAGGATGAGGCATGGATAATGTCAACTTCCTTTTCTTGACCAATGCTTTCTCGATTCTCGAGTAGTCTAATAAGTGAAATGGAAACTCCTTTCCATCATAGTATGGCCATACATTTCTTAGACTCACTCATCGAGGGGCCCAGCATTATCTCTCTACATATGTGAGGGACAAATCCCATCTTGACCACTCACATTCCTCCGCATGAAAACCACTGATCCTGGTCCTAGCCTTTATCATCACCCGGTCAAAGGTGACTTTTGACTAGGTCAAAGACCAGTACTCATCATGTAGGAATCTATGATGGTCTCAGGTCATAGGGCGTCGTGACGTGGTTATACATGAGACAAGCTTATGACTTAATCCATGCAGCTTTCTCATAGTGGGTCGGTCCAGCACCTTGTACTCTTACAAGTGCCCATGACTTTGATTCGTATCTCCATACCTCATCAAAGTCATACTGATCTTATTTCATCTTCACTCCCGTGTAGATGACCGACCAGGGACTTTTAGGATAATCTATAAGATTATCCAGGGATGCAGTTATCAATACGAACATGCAAACGAAAATGATAACAAAAGAGAATACTTTAAATAACTTAAATATCCAAAGTACAATGAATTGCCCCTAGGGCATAATTTCCAACACACTACATCCTTGATGATCAGATGTCGTGTTCTGTTGCTTGTACTGGTGGGTCGTCTCCCTTTAAAGTCTATTGTCGTGTCGGTCATGTGTCCCTTTCTTCCCTAAAACGATTGTATACCCTCAGTTTTTGTCTGTGTCTTCTTTAGATTGTGAGTCGTGTCAATTTGCCAAACACCACCGTGTTCATTTGGCACCTCGAGTCAATAAACGGGCTGCGTCCACTTTTGATTTAGTTCATTCTGATGTTTGGGGTCCTTGTTTAGCTTTGTCTCAGACTGGTTATCGATTCTTTGTCACCTTTGTTGATGATTTTTCCCGAACTACTTGGCTTTACTTCATGAAACAACGCTCTGAATTTGTTCACTCATTTTCGTCATTTCTGTGCTGAAATTCAAACACAGTTTAATACTCTCGTGAAAATTCTTCGAAGTGATAATGCAAAGGAATATTTTTTCCGCACCCTTTACTGATTATATGCATAGTCATGGCATCCTTCATCAATCATCATGTGTTGATACACCTACCCAAAATGGTGTTGCTGAAAGAAAGAATCGTCATCTCTTAGAAACTGCTTGTGCTCTCATGTTTCACTTTTGTGTACCTAAATCGTTTTGGGCTGATGCCGTGT
Organism: Acacia crassicarpa; assembly: GCA_034222035.1. NCBI lineage: Eukaryota > Viridiplantae > Streptophyta > Magnoliopsida > Fabales > Fabaceae > Acacia > Acacia crassicarpa. Next base: position 1,611,538 of record JAWXYG010000003.1, read on the forward strand.
CAACTGCTTGTTTTCTCATCAATCGCATGCCTTCGGCTGTCCTTGATGGTTCTGTGCCATATTTCATTCTGTTTCCTATCACTAAGGTGTTCCCGATCCCAAAATTTTTTGTTGTGTTTGCTTTGTTCGGGATGTTCATCCAAGTGTTAGTAAACTTGACCCCAAGTCCTTAAAATGTGTCTTTCTTAGTTATTCTTGAGTTCAGAAAGGCTATCGGTGTTACTCTCCTGACCTCCGTCATTATCTTGTGTCTACTGATATGACCTTTCATGAGTCTTCGTCTTTCTTCAAGTCTTCAAACTTATCTGAGTCGTCCACTGTTAGTGATAAACTTGATGATCTTCTAGTCTACCGTGTTCCTCTCTCACCAGTTCCAGCAGCTGCTCCGACCCCTGATCTTCCTGATGATGCTGGTGTTGCCATTCCTCCGCCTTCGCCAGTGACTGCTTCGCCGACGGATTCCATTCATGCCTCTGTGGTCCCTGAGCCTGCGACCCCCACCCTTGCCACTCCCGCTCTTGACCCCCTTGTTATTGACTCTGCCGTTGACCAATCTGTTGACCTACCTATCGCCTTCCGCAAAGGTACCTGTCCTTCCTGTCCACCCAAGCGATATGATGATTGTACTTATCCTATCTCCTCGTTTATGTCCTACCACCGATTGACCCATGTTTCCTATTCCCTTGTGACCACCCTTGAGTCCATTTCTACCCTACTACTATTCACCAAGCTTTGACTCACCCTGGTTGGCGTGCAACGATGGAAGAAGAAATGGTGGCCCTTGATACGGCTGGTACTTGGACCCTTGTTGATCTACCTTCTGAGAAAAAGGCCATTGGTTGTAAATGGGGGTTTGTTGTGAAGACTAAAGCTGATGGTTCCTTAGATCGGTTGAAAGCTCGTCTTGTTGCCAAAGGGTACGCTCAGACTTATAGCATTGATTACTCTGAGACTTTCTCCCCTATGGCTAAGCTTACTTCAGTCCGTCTTCTTGTCTCTTTGGCTGCCACCTATCACTGGGATTTGTATCAGTTGGATGTTAAGAATGCATTTTTGAATGCTAATCTTATTGAGGAAGTATATATGGAGCAACCACTTAGGTTTGTTGCTCAGAGGGAGCATCGGAAAGTATGTTATTTTTGAAAGTCATTGTATGGTTTAAAGCAAAGTCCTTGTGCCTGGTTTGATAGGTTTTGTGGTTTGGTCAAGAAGTTTGGTTTAAACCAAAGTAAGAGTGATCATTCTGTGTTCTACCAACAGTCCAATGTAGGAATGATTCTTCTAGTAGTGTATGTCGATGATATTGTGATTATTGGGAATAACATTGCTAGCATCTCAGAGCTTAAGATCTTCCTTAACTCCCACTTTCAAACAAAAGACTTAGGACCGTTGAAGTACTTCCTTGGTATTGAAGTCTTGTGAAGCAAGAAGGGAATCCTTTTGACTCAGAGGAAGTATGTTCTTGATCTGTTAAAAGAGACTGGAAAGCTTGGAGCTGCACCAAGTAGCATTCCCATGATTCCGAATCCGTTCCTAGATCTAAATGATAGCATGTGGGATGAACTTCCTGATGACCTAAAGAAGAAGATTGATCCAAAGAAACTGAAGTCATTTGCATCTCCTGAGAGATATAGGAGACTCATTGGGAAGATGAATTATCTGACAGTTGCTCGCCCTGATATAACCTTTTCGGTCAATGTACTTAGCCAATTCATGTCATCTCCCACAGTGGCACAGTGGGAAGCCTTAGAGCATATCTTGCACTATTTGAAAGGTTCCACAGGTCGTGGTCTTCTCTATACAGATTATGGGTACACTAAAGTCGAATGCTTCTGTGATGCTGATCATGCAAGATCTAAGGCCACAAGACGATCCACTACAGGTTACTGTGTATTTGTTGGTGGTAACTTGATATCTTGGAGAAGTAAAAAGCAAGGCGTTGTGTTAAAATCAAGTGCAGAAGCAAAATACAAAGCCATGTCACAATCAGTTCAAGAAATTGTATGGGTATTTCATCTCATGAAGGAAATCGGCATTACCACAGTATTACCTGTGAAACTATGGTGTGACAACAAAGCAGCGCTCCATATAGCATCAAATTCTGTGTTTCATGAATGTACGAAGCATATTGAAATCGATTGTCACTTTATGCGTGACAAGATAAAAGAAAATGTTGTTTCTACAGGGCATGTGCAATCAAATGACCAACTAGCAGATCTTTTAACGAAAGCCTTAAATGGGACACGGGTTGAGTACCTTTGTAATAAGTTGGGTATGATAAACATATATGCTCCAACTTGAGGGGGAGTGTTAGGAATCCAATCTCTGATTTATAGGAATCCCTAATTTGTAGGGATGAGGAATAATCTTCATTAATAGTCATTATGAGCCATTAATACTGAGGCTCACTCATCTTGTATATATATGTAACATTTGTACATGAATAGAATAGACACAAATATTCATATTATTTAGTTTACAAAGGGAAAAACACTTCGAAGTGTATTCTCATATCACACATACATAAAATGATAGGACCCACACACACACATATAATTAACTTATATATATATATATGTGTGTGTGTGTGTGTGTGTGGGTCTCACCATTTCATATATGTGTAAGAATCTTCTTCTTCTCATGCAATATGAGAAGTTTAAACCCCTTGTTTTAATGACTTAACTATTTATACTTAGAAGTAAATTATAGAGTTTATTAATAAAAAAGACAAATAAATTTTGTTCAATTAAAAACTAAAGGAAATAATTCAAATAAATATAATAAGCATATCTTATTATAACATGTACTTTTTTAAGTATTGAAACATATAGTTATATTTACTTTCATGTTGTTGTATTTCATTATTGGTTTTTAATTTATTTTCTAATTCCATGATTATGTTATTTTAATAAGTATATTTAAGGTAGTAATTTAAATATTATCGATAAATTTGTCTTCGGATAAACCTTTATGGTTTGGTACCCGCGCGTAATACATCAATACAGGAGTTTTTTTGTTTTTTTTTGGCTCGAAAATACAGGAGTTTTTGACTCGGATATTTTGTAGTGTACTGATGATAAGGACGTTAATGGTTAAGAAAGACTCTTTTTTCATTCATACGTGGAAATAAAAAAGAAGACTCTTTCTTCTCTGGCTTAAATGTTCTAGTCCACCCATGATCTGAACTACAAAATAAATGTTCAAGCTCAGATCTATTGCTTAAGCGCGGCTAAAACATTTTCTATTAGTACCCATGCTTGTTAATTTGTGGCATATATTTTCACTTTTTATTATTAGACTATTAGTCGCGTTTTTCTCTTATTGTTTTGTTTTTGAAAATTTCTGTCTTTTATGAGAGTCACATTTTCTTTAGGAAGCATCTCCATACATGTAAGTGTATTAAAAACAATGAATAAGGAGTAAATTGGTCAACAAACTTTTACTTCAGAAGCGCCTACCACAAATAACTTTTAAACGAACCAAAACTATCAAAAAAATTTTAAAAATGTGCAGCCAAAACAAAAAAACTTTTAAAAATGTAAAGTAAGCACAACGCCATAAAAAAAAAATAACGTCTATTATTCAAAGTGCAGATTGACTAATGAACTTTTACTTCAAAAGTGCCTAGCACAAAAAAGTCTATGTACAATCCATCCAAAATTCGACTACTGCAAATCCTTGTCTGGACCCCCAACCATGTGCATTAGGGTTAAGAAAAGTGAATGCAACAAAAAAAAAATCACAAATGTAACAAATAGATTTCATTTTAAGTAAAGGTGGTAAGTTTTCGAATGTGTTCGGGCAAATCCATGTGCAATCTACACAAAATCTGACGGTTGCAAATCTTTGTCTGGACCCCGCAACCACGTGCATGGGGTTAGAAAGAGTGAATGCAACAGAAAAATCACAAATATAGTGAGTAGATATTTTAGGTCCACTTAAAAATCACAATCTGCACTTGCACTGGACAAGTTTGAAAACTCACAATCCTTACTCAAAATGAAATCTACTCGTTACGTCTATGATTTTTTTGTTGCATTTACTCTTCTTAACCCCAATGCACATGGCTAGGGGGTCTGGGCAAAGATTTGCAATAGTCAAATTTTGGGTGAATTATACATAGATTTTCCTATGCAAGTTCAAAAACTGATCATCCTTACTTAAAATGAAATCTACTTGTTACATTTGTGATTTTTTTGTTGTATTCACGCTTTCTAACCCCAATACACATGGTTGGGGGGTCCAAGCAAAGATTTGCAACAGTCAGATTTTGAGTGGATTGCACATGGACTTTTTTGTGCTAGGTGCTCCTAAAATAAAAGTTCGTTAGCCAATTTACACCTTAAATAACGGATGTTATTTTTTTCCTAAGTTCCCGTTGTACTTATATTACAATTTTTAAAAGTTTTTTTATGTTGACTGCACATTTTTAAAAGTTTTTATAATAGTTTTAGTCCACTTAAAAATTATTTGTGTTAGGTACTCTTAAAGTAAAATTTTTTTGGCTGATTTGCTCCTTCACCCTTAAAAAAAAGATACTATCTAATCTCTAGTATGAAACTTAGTTGTAGGTAAAGTTTGAATCTAAATATATATATATGACTTCAGTTCACTTTATCTGTTGTATTTATCTTTTTTTTCCCCCTTAAAATAGCTCCATTGAGGGTATATGTTTAGAGAGTTTGCATCAAGTGATAGTTTCAATAAAAATGGTTTAAAAGGGTATTTTAGATAAAGAAGCACATTTTTTTTATAAATAACTGAGTTAACTATTTTTTTCCCTTAATATACGTACATTTTATTTTATATTAAAAAGAGGATGTATGTTGTATAAAATATTGTGGTTCGTCCCACTGACTTTGTGCTCCGTGCACACTAAACGACAGGTGAGTCTGGTGTGGTTGATGGAGTAGGATTATGGGGGGAAATACGTGAAAATGACTTCACTCAAGATTGGTGAAGGTTACAAATTAATTCGACGACGTACAAAAATACCTCTTCATAGCTAGCAACTTAAACATTGCTTCGCTATAAGTTTTAAAACTTGAAAAGGTAAATATTGAAACAATATTAATTTTTAGTACTAGCAAGTTTTCTTATGGCTCGTGGAGGGTTAATATTTATCATGCAGCAATATAATCTTGGATTTCCATGCCTTATCAATATTCTGTCACGATTGGTCTCCAGACTCCAGAGGCAGACCGGGTACGTTTGTTGCAAGGGAAAATCTCTCCACGCAAATGTCAGGTGCTTCTTTATTTGAGTTTCTATCTAGATTTGGCACCGTGAGGCTTGGTCATATATCTTCTATATGCCTGTTATGCTGATACAGAAACAAAAAACGAGAGGTTACAATGCCTATTGCAATGATAAGTACTGAAAGCTCTTTCACTTAGTGAGATCTACATTGTTCAAATAAAAGTTTAATGGTATACGTTTAAGATTAACTAATGATTTTTAAATAAAAAATTATTTTTTAAAAAAACTGATAATTAGATTATCTTTATCATTAAAAAATATATATGAATCATCTAAATTAGCAGATCTAAATGGTAGTACACTGGATCCGGATAAAAAAACTTTGTACATCCTAAAATTAAAGTTTAGGTATGGAATTAATAATCATAAGTACGGTACGAGATTATAAAAGTCGTACGCCTCTTAAAAGATTAACTAGTTGAATGGGTCAAGTATTTGAGTTGGATTATATATGTCATGTTCAAACTGTACGTATATATATGTTTTTCCGCTTGTGTTTTTAACATAGATATTTTCCCTATATATATATTATATAAGAAAAAACACTTTACATATTGTAGGAGAAGTGTATTCTTATGTCATACATACATAAAATTGTGAGACCCATATATATATATAATTAGCATTATATATATGTGTGTGTCCCACCATTTCATGTGTGTAGGAATTTTCTTCTTCTCTTACAATATGAGAAGTTTAAACTCCATATATATATATATATATACACACACACAGAGTCTCAGAGTAGGTAATTAATATATGGTGCAGGATTCGAGATGCGAACCAAGCAGACTATATATGTGGAGAGATATTAAAGCTTTAGGTGAAGGATTGTGAATTGAGCATAAGTGGCTCTTTATTCACACGCTCTCAAACAGGATCTCATCCCTCAATTCAGCACTTAAGAAATGGAGGTTGAGCAAATACTTCACATGAACAAAGGAGTTGGCGACACCAGCTATGCTATGAACTCCACCGTTCAGGTTCATTATCATTCCCCCCCCCCCCCCCCCCCTCTTCAATTCCATCCATATTTAACCACTATCTCTGTACATAAATCTTGTTGTTCTGTGTAGAACACCATTATCTCTCTGTCCAAGGCAACGACCAGGGAAGCCATCGTTAAAACCGTGTGTTCAACTTGGACTGACAGCATGGGCATCGCCGACCTCGGCTGCTCCTCCGGACCCAACACCTTGCTTGTCATCTCCGACATACTCGACACCGTGTGCGCCACCACGCGCCGTCTCGAGAGGCCATCCCCGGAGTTAAAAGTGTATCTGAATGACCTGTACACCAATGACTTCAACAACATCTTTGCCTCATTGCCTGGTTTCTACCGAAAACGGAGGCAAGACAGAGCAAGCGAGACGGGGCGCTGTTTTATTTTTGGGGCGCCCGGCTCTTTCTACGGTCCACTCTTCCCCGCCAACAGTCTCCACTTTGTTCACTCTTCCTCTAGCCTCCATTGGCTTTCTCAGGTACTGACCGACGTACCCTTCCATCATTAAATCTCTAATTAATCTGAACACGCACCAGACAAACCATCATTATTTTACTAATACTTTATAGACATATATAATTTTTAAAAACCTTTTTTTTTTTGGAAAAAAATAACAATCATGAAATCTAAACCTGCGTGATATGGAACCACAATCTATAGTTTTTAATGAAATAAGTGAATGGAAAATGAGACTTGCAAATGCTTCAAGTGATGTGTAAACATCAAAATTTGAAACAAAAAGAACGGGGGTCCCCACTAGGCCACTTCGCGGGTTTGTTGTACGGTCAAGACACGAGAGGCACTACCCGCAATCCGTGGCGTGATCCTAAGGGCCTGTTTGATACAGGGAAAATTTTAAGGAGGGAGAGAAAGATTGAAAAGGTAAAGAAAACTAAAACGTTTGGTAAAAGAAAAGGGCAGTTGGCTAAATGGGAAAAAGAAGTAAAACACCCATAATAATGCCCTTTCAAAAAAGAACCACCACATCTTCATCTCTTGACTCTTGAGTCCCCGGTCTCAAATAAATCACTGTTGCCTCTCAAATTTGCGCATTTGGCTCTCTGCTTCTGTGAGTTTACGTCTCTGTAACTCTGGCGCAACCACCACCTTATTCCTTCGTCTTCCACCATAGAACCACCACTGGCAAGAACCAAGCAGGTCCTCACCCTCACCAAGGACGAAATTTGGGGGAATTACACGAAGACACACCTATCACTGCCAGCAAGAACCAAGCAAGGCCCGCTTGACCTCTATTCTGAAATGGAGATATCACAGAGTGTATGTTCGAGCGAAGTTGACAAGTTCGAACGTAACACTCACCTAATAGTCTGAGTTCAAACACATAAACATAACAATCATCGTTTACATCGATCACTCTCTGCTAGCTCTTTCTTTGTGATTTCTTCATTTCTCAAACCACCGTGAGAGAGTTTTAACCAAACCACCGGTGACCTTCTAGCATCTCCAACGAGCCACCATCATTGTCTTCCTCATTGTCATTGTTGGGATTGAGAAGCCCAGAGAGCTCAAAGTTGGAGTCGCGACTGCATCTTTGGATGGAGAGTGATTTGGAGACGAAGAATCGAGCTCGGAGAAGCAAACACTATCACCTCCATGGTCACAGGTTAACCACCACTGTCATCCCTTCTATATTTTCCAATCTGACCAGACATTATATTCTTTCATGAAATTTGGCAAACCCTCTGTTTCTTTCCTTACGACTCGATAGCCTTGGGTTTTTTTGTTCGCTAAATTGTCTCTCTTGAAAATATTTCAAGAGCCTGCCACTTTCGAAAGGATTTCACTTTCCCATGTTTAAGAGAACTTGGCGCCAGGCGAGAACTCAGGTTGACAGAAGAGTTGCACGTGGGTTTTTGCGTGGGAACACTGTTATGTTCCCTTTCCCTCTCGTGAGTTCTGTGTACCAAGCAGGCCCTAAGAGTCTAGCTTCCCTCTTTCCCTTTCCTCTCTTTTACCTAAAACTATACAGTTTTTGGGCGTTAACAAGGATATTGGGCTTTTTTCTTTTCAAAATAACATTCAGCGTCCTAAAATATTTTTTCAGTGATGCCCAATACTTTAAAATAATTTTTAATGCACTGATCACCCTCACATATTTTTTCACTAGTAGTTACCGTCTAGCAAACTGCACTCTAAAATATTTCTTTCAATAACACTTAGTATCATCAATTAATTTTTAGCTTACTCAGCACCTTAAATACTTTTTTTTTAATAACACCCAATATTGTTTTATATATATATATATATATATATATATATATATATATATATATATATATATCGCATCTAATCCCCGAAAATATTTTTTTTATCAACACTGTGCATCTTAAGTTTAGAATGTTTGTTACAATTAGAAAAGTATTTTAAAGAGTTGGATGCAAAAAAATTATTTTGAGATACTAAGTGTCATTGAAAAAAAAAATTCTAGAATGCTGAATATTATTTTTGAAAAAAAGAGAAAATTCCTTTAAGGTCAAAAAAAGTCTCACAAAAAATTCTGGTGTAAAAAATGTCCCAAAGAGTTGTTAAAACTCACAGATGGAGTTGTCAATCACCTACAGAAGAAGTTGTTAATGAAACTTTTTTTATATCAGAATTTTTTACAGGATTTATTTGACATTTTTTTGGTCCCTGAGACCTTAAAGGTATTTTCCCAGAAAAAGGGGTCTAACCTCCTCTTTTGATACCCAAAAGGTAAAGGAAAGGAAACGGAAGGGAAAGCAAGGGAGAGGACCCAAACGTGAGTTCACATACATTAGATGCACATCTTAATGGGCTTATCCTTCTAATTTTGGGGTGAGCACATTTTTCTATATATATATTTTATATACTTAGATTAAATTATAAGTTGCATCTATTTTTTCACCTAATATCTCAAATTAATTAATTTTCAATCCTACATTTAGAAATATTTTTCCTGTAACACCATGGAAATTAATTAATTTGAAGTATTGCGTGTAAAAAATATTTTAGGATATAACATATAATTTAATCAAAATATATATTAAAAAAAGTATTCACTCTAAAATTAGGGGGATGAGCACATAAGGTGAACCTACCAAACGCACCGTAATACTGTGTTGTGGGGTTCTAGAGATAATTAAGGATTAATTTTTTTGCCCTCGTTGTGGGTCAAGTCCAATGAATCCTATTTACCTTATGTTTGGATGGAGAGGAGACACACACACAAAAAAAAGAAAGAAAGAAAGAAATTTTATAAAATAAAACTCTCAAAAATAATAATTTTTTTAACATTTGAGAAAGTTTTGATTTTTAGTAGTCTCTTCTCTCTATTTTGCTCCTCTTTTCTCTCCATCCATCCATAGGTTTAGTCGATACACCCCTCTTATATTGATATTATCATGGGAGAGTGGAATGAACATAAAAGTGGAATGACGACGACACATGCAGGTTCCGGCGGGGTTGGAGGAGGAAGGGAGAGTAGTCAACAAGGGGAAGATATACATATCGGAGAGCAGTCCCGGTAGGGTGTTGGAGGCATATGGGAGGCAATTCCATAATGACTTTACAGTTTTCCTCAAGTCACGTTCTCGTGAGATGGTGAAGGGAGGACGCATGGTTCTGTCTCTCATCGGTAGGGACTCCTCTGATCCCACCACTCCTCAGAGTTGCTATCAGTGGGAGCTCTTGGCCCAAGCCCTCCTGTCCCTTGCCTCCCAAGTACTACACACGTCTCTACCTTAATTAAATATTTGCACTCACTCATCTCTTAACTTAATTGCCCCCTCACGCTTCCTTTGCTCATGCCTGCAGGGTTTGATCGAGGAGCAGAAGGTGGATGAGTTCGATGTTCCCTACTATGCTCCGTTCATGGGAGAGTTGAAATCAGCGGTGGAGAAGGAGGGATCCTTCGTGGTGGAGAGGGAGGAGGTGTGCGAGATCGACTGGGACGGCGGAGATGCGGCAGTGGGGGGCACGGTGGTGTCGAGAGGAGAGCGGGTGGCTCGAACGGTGAGGGCGGTGGTTGAGTCCTTGCTGGAATCTCAATTTGGAAGCCACGTGACGGATAAAGTGTTCCAAGTGTACACTCAGCTGGTGGACCAGCACCTGTCCCACACCTCCGCCAAATACATCAACTTGATCGTCACCCTCGTCAAGCACGCCTGACATCTTTCTCTGCACCAACTAATTCCCCCACAAAACATCTATTCAAACGTCCTAATCTTGCTGCTGGTACTGCGTATAATGTGCACATGTTTATGTGGGATTTGCATATACGTTTGCAAGTGGACGGTCCATAATTGAGCCTGCATTTTACACCTTTGCTTTTTTCTTGAATGATTAAAAATGATTTGATTTGCTTCCATGGAGTCACTGGAGAGGTGCTTGCCTATGTCATCTCCACAAACTTATAATAACCAGAAACAGTGGAGTCCGCATACAGAGACCATCATGCACTATCTCTTTCTCTCTTTGTATTATTACGTACAGAGCCAAAAGCGATAGCTAGCTAATTAGGCGCGCGCACACAATTCATCCCAACCGATTCATATAACACCCAAGGACCAAACAAAAAGAAAGGAGTTGTTGATTCAGGCGACATATTTCTTTTCACCCCATTTATTTATCCTTGTTATTAGGTTTAATCTAAAGCATAATTGATGATAAACGGAATATATATAATTACTTAGACAAATTACCACGTTGCGGAAACCCAACTTGATAAGACAGATATTAAAGGGGGGGGGGGGGGGAATCTGCGGCTAATGTTGGGAAGGGATTACGCATTATACCACTTCAAATCGAAAGGAGAGGCCGCCTCCATATGTTTCATGATTCACCAATTAATTAGTCATTGCCGGTCGGCCATGTTCAACCACTTATGTTGTTCTAAACCGCACACGTATCCCCCCTCTTCCATTTATCAATCCCCAAATCAGGGTGAACAGATGATTGTACTAGTATATATAGCAGTAGATGATGAACTTAGTCGGTCACAAGAACAAAAATGCTTGGCCATCTGCTTCAGGAGCTTCCAATGTTTTTTTATTATTGGGGCATCTTTGTCCTGGTTGTTACGGTGGTATGTCAGAGAGCGTGGAATCTGTGGCATTACAATATTAATAGCTATTCAGAAGCAGGGATTCCTCCGGGAAATCGGGGACTTCCCTTTGTCGGAGAAACACTGCATTTCATGGCCGCCATTAATAGCCCGCAAGGAGTCTATGAATTCGTCCGATCTCGTCGCCTCCGGTAACTTCACTACCACAAAAACAAATGTAAAAGACATATGTTTGGTTGCTTAAAATATATTGATTATATATATATGACTGCTATATAACGAAACTGCACGTTGAAATATGGTTCACCTTAACTATTGTGACATACTCACTCCGATCCTAACTATAGTAACACATTTCAGAATTGGTTTTGGTCCCAATTATAAGAACAAATTTTAATTTTTGTCAATTTTTTCCTATAATAACTCTATTTATACTTCTCTCATTCTAGATTACCATATATGAATATAATTATAGTTTAACAAAAATGATTTTGTTAAACCATACTCTAATTAAATAAAGATATTTATCTTACGTTGTTTATGTGACGTCCGATCAGAAACGTATTAGTGTTCCTTAACAAGTTGGCATTATATATATAGATCTCAAGCCATATTATTACTTGCAGTGTTAGATTTCAGCACTTTCTTCTTCACTTTTAATTGAGAACTTGTGAGTCACAGATTTTCTGAAATATGGCTTTGACTCTAAGCTTTGTGAGAGAAACAAACCAGGTATCAATTTCTGTTTTAATTTGATGAAATTTTCAATTTTAAATAGGGGTATTTTTTAAAAATAATTATAATTAACTAATTCAACCTCTCTCCTTAATTTCTCCAAATTTTAGTAAGTAGTTTCTATAATTAAGATTGGAGGGAGGATATTGATGAGAAGGTAGTTCGGAAGGCATCGATCCAAGTTATGTTTATCATTAACAGTGTTTTCGAAATATTCTACGTATGTATTATGAGAAACGTGATAGCTAGAGAGATTGAAGTGGAATAGAGGTGTGTGGCAGATATGGGAGATGCTTCAAGACAAGGCTATTCGGAGAAACCCACATGTTTATGTCGAGCATGGAATCGGCAAAAGCCATTCTAAACAACGACGTTGGGAAATTCTCAAAGAGGTACATAAAGTCAATAGCGGAACTGGTTGGGCCTCACAGCTTGCTCTGTGCCTCTCACTACCATCACAAACTCATCCGGGCCCATCTCCTCTCTCTCTTCTCCACCGACTCTCTCGCCTCTCTCGTTCAACACTCCGATCAACTGGTTGTTGAGGCCCTCCTCGGCTGGCCACGTCACGGCCTCGTCGTCATTCAGGACGAAGCTCTCCAGGTACGCCCGCACGTGCGCCATAATTCATTTCATGCTTTTCGTAAATAGGCCGAGCCAATCCTGAAATGGGCTCAGGCCCATTGTGCCCATCAATTGATAATTTTGTTTTGTGGGGCAGATAACTTGTAAAGCCATGTGCAAAATGCTGATGAGCATCGAGACCGGGTATGAATTGGAGACAGTGCAGAGAGAGGTGGGTCGGGTGTGTGAAGCAATGCTTGCCTTTCCTCTAAGGTTCAAGTGGACCAGATTCTATAAGGGCCTTCAGGTGCATCTCTTTTCTTTAATGGGCTTCTTGCATGTCCCCTTTGCTCATTCTCATGGGCTCATGCTTTATGGACGAACTGTGAAAATTAATGCAGGCTAGAAAAAGAATCATGGACATATTGGAGAAGGCGATGAATGAAAGAAGAAATGGATCGGCAGGTGGTCATCAAGATTTTCTCCAACGGCTTTTAGCAGGAAATGACAACAAATTTAAAGATCAAGAAGTGAGGGGACTAACAGATGAAGAGATCCGAGATAATATATTGACCATGGTCATCGCTGGTAAGACTGAGAAACAAGGATTTATTAGTTAATTTAATTAGTGGGTTAAGGGGTTTCACTCAGGTGTAATTTTATCCTGAAAGCATGGTAGTAAAAACGTAGATTTTACCTGAAAACGGAAGGAAAACGTAAAATCGTAAAAACTTAAAAGCGTTTGAAAAATTAGTAAAATCGTTGCAATGAAAAAAAAATTGTAAAAACGTAAAATCGTAGTGATAAAACGAGTTTTTAACTGCCCTGCCTGAAAGTGTTAAAAAAAGAGTAATTTTATCTTGATCGTTATCCCAGTTAATTTTAACCATTCATTGATTAAATATGCTAAGCTGACCGTTCACGCATCATCCACGTCATTTTTGTTAAAAGCATAAATTTTCTCAAAATTTTAAATCTAACTTTAAAAAAATGAAGTTAATGACATATGGAATTTTAAAGTAAATTTGCATCTTAATAAAAAAGACATGGATGACATTATAGATTGCTGGCTCAACATATTTGGTAAATTAAGGGTCAAAATTAACTAGGATAATGATCAGAACAAAATTGTTCCCTTATTTATATTTTCGGGACAAAATTAGCCCTCGACCCTTAATTAATTAGGTGTACAAATAATACCAGGGAGCATAAGTAATGGTTATGGGTAAAATTGCAGGTCAGGACACAACAGCAAATGCAATTACATGGATGGTCAAATTCGTGGGTGAGAATCAGGAGGTTTATCATAATCTTGTGGTCAGTCAATCTCCCTCCTTGTTTTAGTTTGCATAACTGAAAAATCAAAAGGGAGTTTTCCCAAATTCATCAGATATATTATTATTGGGCATTTTATGAATTGAGCAGAAGGAGCAGCTTCAAATTGCGAACAAACGCGAGAGTTCTCATCTTACACTTGAGGATCTTAGTGAGATGCCCTTCGCTTCCGGGGTGAGCAGTACTATTGTTTTGTGGGCAATCATAAGTGATTATGTTGAAGGATGTGAGTGAGCATAATTAACAAATTAATTGGTGACAAATAATGAATAGGTGGCAAAAGAAGCGTTAAGAATGGCATCTGTTGTTCAGTGGTTCCCAAGAGTGGCCCTGGAGGACTGCGAGATTGAAGGCACTCTATAGTTTCATCTCAGTTTGCTTCTTTATCATGTAGGACTTGAAAGAAACAAGTCATAACGAGTATTGTGTTTTATGGTAACATACAGGATTTAAAATCAAGAAAGGGTGGAACGTGAACGTCGATGCCAGATCAATACACTTTGACCCAACAGTGCACGATGATCCGGACGTTTTCAATCCTTCCAGATTTCATGTAAGTTTAACTGTATGTGAGATGAACATTCAATATTGACGGATCAAAAGACAGGGATAAGAATTGAGTTGCTCTTAATTGATTCAAGAACAGGCCAAGTCTAACGTACACGGCTTCTTACCATTTGGGGTGGGCGGAAGGTCTTGCCTTGGGAAGAACATGGCTAAAGCCATGATGCTGGTGTTTCTCCATCGTCTCATCACCACTTACGAGTGAGCATTTCCCTCTTAGTATCTTTTGTTGAAACAAGCTAGTTATTGTCAAAATGCTGATTCTTCTGTGCTACAACTAGTAAATTAAATTATCAAATTGACCGATTCAATTGATCGAATGGGGGATGTACCCAGGTGGAAGGTGATTGATCATGACTCAAGTATCCAAAAATGGGCACTTTTTTCAAAACTAAGAAGCGGCTGTCCGGTTCACTTGACGTCAATTAAGGACATAAACAAAACTGCGTGACAGGATATGGAGGATTTTACTGCTTTATCAGCATATATACCCAGGGAAAAAATAATAATCTAAGTTTAATTTCAAAGAACCATAAATTCCCGTCATGTAATATTGCAATCATTTATCTAATAAATCATCAGTAATAGTGGATGCTCAGCTTCTGTCTGCATTTTTTAAACAATCGCAGCCATCTTTCATTTAAAAACTATCCCAACACAATTTGTGTTATCAAACTAACAGAAATCATATATAATTAACAACCATATGTATACAGAGATATAGATTGATGTGTTTTTTATGTTGGGGATATTCATCACAGATCACCTACTTTCTTTGACCACCTACATGTCTCTGGATATGCTAAAATCATTGGAGGAAGCTCCTATTTATCAATTACTTGCCATCCACATCACCCACCCGCACCACCGTAATGTCTTTTTCAGCATTAAAAGAGTTGCGGCTGAGGAACTTGTTTCATACAATCCTACAGATTATTGATTGAATCCAAAAGTACATGAGCAATATGGAAACATAAAGCGTCTTGAGTCGGTATTTTTTTAATCTTAATTATCTGTTTTATGAACAAATTGATGCAACTTGGTTGTTATTTTTCTGTCAGTTATTATTAGTTAATCTGGGCTGATACTGCAGTGACCATTAAGGTTCCTTCTCACTTGTTTATAGCCAACGAGTGTCACTCACTGGCCTCCATAGAGCAATCTAGGGGCTCGGCCAGGATGGGAAATGAAAGATCGTGGTATTAGAAATCGTTAGGAATGTTGACACAGAGAGATGCATGTTTCAGTGGTATAGAGCAGGACTTGATCAAGTTTTGAGGGAGCAGTTGCTTATGGTTTGGTACACGGATAAAATATCAATATAATGGTACGTGTTTCAACTTGCAACCAATTTATTTACTTTAAACAAAAAGAAGAAGAGGAGACGGACCCCATTGGGACCAATGACAGCTAGTAGTAACAGCAGAGGAAAACGAGAAGACAAACTAAATGGATTAATGTTTGATTACTCAATCCAATAATAGTACTATATATGTCGATCTCTGAAAGAACTAAAAGCAAAAAAGTAGTTTGAATCCAGATTAGTTAAATTTCACTTTTCAATGCGTGATGCAACTGAATAATTGTTATCACTTAGTGATGCAACTGAATAATTGTTATCACTTAGGGCCTGTTTAAGAACACTCAAAATGGACTTATTATCTCATTAGATGGAATAATAAGTTCATCAGGTACAAAGGGTCTGTTTGGGAACACTCAAAAATTGATGGACTTTAAATTGCAATGGAGTTTTTTTTTTTTTTGAAGCTCCCATTGAGTTGCTTATTATCCCATTAGAAGTCCATTGAGCCAGCCTCTTTTTTGTCAGACCATTTTACCCCAAAAGAAAAGGCAACGTGTGTCTTCTCTCTCCCTCCTCTCATCTGCAAATTCTCTCTCTCCCATCCTCTCCTCTTAATAATTCCTTCGCCTGAGTCTCTCAATCTCTGGTTGGAAAGTGTTTCCATTCAATTCTTCATTTGATTCATCTGTAACCCCAGATTTAATTTATGCCGATATCGTACTCCTGCCCAAAAAAAAATCATTTTTGTGATGGCTAAATGGCATCGAAAACACACATCTAGAACTAGGGGCAGGGTTAGAATTTTTTAAGCTCCCATTTATAGCTTCTAATCTCATTAGTGGAAGCTCATCAATTTTTTATGTGGGATCCATTTGTTAAATTACCATTTGCCCCCCTCCCTCATCAATTTTTTATGTGAGGTCCATTTGTTAAATTTTTTATGTCGAAGCACATCAATTTTTTAATGGAATTTTACTATTTTATTTGGCAAATTTATATTTATTTTTAATTTTTTATCCCAAATTATCACATTTTATACAACACATATGTGTGTGTGTGAGAATTTGATTCATACCCTTTTCAGTCATTTTCCATCTCATCTATCTTTTTAAAAGCTATGTCAAACAAGTTCTCATCACAAACAAAAGTCACTTCTGCTACTGCTATCCCAAACACAAATCACATCAGAAAAAAGTCCATTAAAAAAAGTCCATCAGAAACAAAAGACACTTCTCTCACAGCAATCCCAAACAGACCCTTACTCAAATTATTGTACAACTACTAATAGAGCCAATTAGGATATGCCGCGGGAACTTCATGTAGTTCAAGGCAGTGTTGTCACCTTTGATAATGTATACTAATGTTATTTTAAATTGAAATTTAGAAACCTTTAGAGGTCATTATATATTATACATATTTTATGGAAAAGGGGTAAAACCGGCTCAAGGACTTGGGTCCATCCCATTGATTGAAGCGTATGGAAAGGGTTGCTTGTTCTCTAAGATTTTTTTTTTTTTAAAAAAAAAGAGTGAATAAATTTTATACATCACCAACATATATTATTGCTTTTCTATAAATAAACAGCGGGAGGGTCAACGAAGCATCAGGCACTAGCTAGGTTTTGAGCACAGAGGGTTGGTTCCGTGGGGAGAGACATGGAGAGAGAAGTTCCCTAACAACAAAAACGGTGAACTCCTTCTAGATATGGAAATAGGTCAGGCCCGGCCAGATTTTGGCTAAATAGGCATGAGTCTGCAATGGGGGTAGAAGGCCTGAGCCTAAATTCAAGCCTTTTTCTAGGGTCAGACCTAAGCCTTCATAAAGCCTGATCAAGCCTGAAGCCTTTTTAAAGGCCTACTTACAATGTAGGCCTCTAAAAAGGCCTCATATTGCAAACCTTCATAAATAGGCTTTGTATACTTTGAGCCTATCAAAACTTATATAAATATATCTTGAACTTATAATATAAGAATGAAAAACAATAAATATTATCTTATTTATATTATATAAATATAATTATATTTATTTAATATTTAAACAGGTCAAGCCTAAAGGCTTACAGGTCAGGCTTTAACAAAATAGGCCTAGTCTATTTACATATTCAGACCTTTAAATAGGCCTTGGTCTGGCCTTTTTAACAAATAAGTCAGGCCTGACCAGACCCTAAACAGGCCAGGCTGTAGGCCGCCTGATAGGAGCCTGGCCTATTTCCACCCCTAACTCTTTCCTTAACATATTGGTGGTAATATACTAGAGACTACACACACACATATAGTGTTAGTTAATTTTGCCTATTACATAACTTTCATGTAAAGTTTGTGAGGTTGAAAACAAAAAATTGTTTAATTATTGCAGGAACTTGTAACTCCCTACAGTCGTCATGAATTATTAACCTAACTCATTACGTTAGTTAGTGATTAATTATTAATCCGTACTCTTTACGGTGCTCATGATAATTCATAACAATTTATAATATTCTTGAGTTTCAGAATTACTCGTTAAAATAACTATTTAGGATTATGATCACTTAATAACACGACTATTGGAGATTATGGTTATTTTAAACCACTTGAAGAAGACCTCAATGTTGTTAATGTCCTCTAACGTTGATCTACACGGCTATCCCCCAATTACAACGAGAATTCCTTCTCTTGAAACCTCCTACTCCTTGGATGCTTGCTAGACGAAGACAAGGTTAATGTTTGGTTTTCTTGGGTTTTTCTTTTTCAAGAAGATGGTGGTTTCTTAGGATTAGATTAAAGATAGGAGAAGCAAAATTATTAGAACTTTGTCTTTCTTGGATGGCGCCCTTTCCCTTTAAACCTTTGGTAATGACCGAAATTTAGAGAGTATAAGGCATCTTATTTTTCTCCTAGAAAAACATGCAACACAAAAGCACACCAAAAATCAGCCATTTCTAAGAATCTAACTTTAATTTAAGTGCTTACAAGAAAGGCTCAACCCAAGTTTGAATTGGAAAATCTAATCCATAATGAATTAAATTCATTTCTTGATTGATTAATTGAATCAATCATTTAAGATGATGAACCATATTTATTTCTTGATTGATTGATTGAGTCAATTATTTAAGATGATGGATGGATCACATTGATATCTTAATTGATTGATTGAATAATAATTTAAGATGATAAATCACATTCATATCTTAAACTAAAATTCAAAATCATTTTTAATTTAATCATCATTTATTATTTCTCCTATCTTCATCCAATCTTTATTGGATCTTTATATATATATATATATATATATATATATATGGGATAATCATATATCCTGTCACAGGATATATGGTTGTGTCCAGTGAGCTCCTTGCGACGTCGTTATGCTCTCTTTGTCGGTGTCAATTAAAACACGAGCTGTGCAACCACAAAAAAAGCTGTGTGATAATGAGTAAAAAAAAAAAAAGTAGCAAAAGCAATAATGAGTCAAAAGCTTTGCAATCAATGACAGATCAAAAAACTCTCTCTCTCTGGGAACCATGTCTATTGCTTCAGATGCTTCTGCAACTTCAAAACGCATGAAATGTAGAAGACCAAGAAACCATTTTGGTCATCTCGTCTCTTCTTCCCTCTACTTTCTCTAACAACTTGACGCATGAGAGAGTGGACAGGGCAACGGAAGAATGACCCCTGTTTTTGCCACTAAATGCAGAGGAAGAATGAACAAGAAAAATCTCGATTTGAATCTCTCTCCCCCCCTCCTTGTCCTTCTCTTTCTCGTTCTCGGTCTCAGCTTTGGTTGAGGCAACGTGAATGATGAAAGGCCAAAGAGCATAGATATATAATGAACTAAGGGGTACACAGGGAGTATTGAGGCGTTGAATCAGAAGAAAGGAATAGCTACAGACATAAGAAATTATTTTTGATCTATTTTTTTTTACTCATTATTACACAGCTTTTTTTTGTGGTTGCACAGCTCGTGTTTTAATTGAAACGGACAAAGAGAGCATAACCGACGTCGTAAGAAGCTCACTGGACACAACTATATATCCTGTGACAGGATATATGATTATCCCTATATATATATATTAGATAATTCGAAATTATCTTTTATAACCTAACATTTTGAATTCAAACTTCAAACTTAAATTCAAAATTCGAATTCCAAATCTAACTTAGCCTAAAACCTCGTTGGGTCTTCCAACTCATTTGGGCCCATTTGTGGAGAAATTGATTTCCCATTCGGGACCATATATATGATGCCATTTTGCTTCTTATTGGGCATGGAGTCTCACTCCAACCCAATTACATCTTTATTCTTGATAAAGCCCAATAACAATTATTGCCCCAAATTTGCTAATTTTAAGCGATCGAAAATAACTTTTGTGTGTAATCCATTAGGCTCAATTAGTCACTGACATAAATAAATTTTCACCAATTAAAACTTCTTTAACAGGCTCAATTTATTTAATGATCTTATAAGATACTAGCAATACTCTGTGGCCAAAAACTAATTGAGTTGATCAAGTGATCTACCTTTCATTTTTTAGATACCGTGCTGACATCATCCCTCACATCATCATTCACATTTAGTCGAGAGCAAAGATAGAGTATCATTTCTTTTAATTGACTAGATATAGCTAATTCACAGAATTAAGAATCTTGTTATATTAACTCTATTACGGATCATGACTCTTCATGATCACTTGCTGTGCACACAGACTCCTGAGTTAATTAGAAGCTATCCAAGCTCTACCAGTATTGTGAATGATTAATCCCTTGTAGGGGATTGTGAGTCCTCTCAGCATATACATCTATACTCATGTATTCAAGTTACACCTAAGAGTACATTGTTCTCCCTATTTTCAGGTGGATAAAGTTGTTCAGTCAAAGTATAACCCTAAGACATAGTGTTCGATGACATCCTTATGTCTAAGACGATCCATACTACCAAATGATGAGAGACTTTACATATCCAACGATATTTTCTACAATGCATTTTTGTGGAGTCTCTCGGTGGGTCTATTCGGTGCTATCTGTTCTCTAACAGATCTATCCATAAATCAGCTAAGACATCTCTATGCCTGTATTCCATGAAGTTCCTACCTTATATCTCTGTACAAGTAGATGATGTCGTACTAGTCTTATTGAGATCATAAATACCCTTTCTTGGTGATTTAAGACTAGAAACAAGTTTTTAGGTAATAGATATGCAGTGTTCTCGAGTTCTTATGCCTCGAGAGTAACACATATTCTATTCATAGGACTTTTATCTTCAAACACATTTACTTTAAAATAAAGGCGAGACATAAATATGATAAAGATAAAATATACTCATTTATTAATAATGAAATACTATAACATAGAAATGGTGCTGATCTGATCTATTCTTACAGATTATCTATAGGACATCTAAATATTAACATATAACACCTCCCAATCCTGAACCCGGTATAGTATATACCCAAAAAGACACCATTTTTTTATTGTTTAAATTTAAAGGGAGCCCCATGCGGATAGATGGGAAACAAAGAAAAGGGAGGACAAGAATTGGAAGACAACAACATCATCGACGACTAATTAGGATTGCTTTTCATAATATTGCTGACATGCATCTACTCTGCACTTTGTAATATCAAATTTCCCTCACATCTAACTGCCCCTTTTTACTCTGTCCTGCCCTGCCCTGTGGATCATGCTGCAAAGTTGAACACCATATTAATAGTGAAGTTGTAAAAGTCGTTGAATCGGATATGTGTGACGTCCGGTTTGGTTAAAGCGTATGTATATGATGGACCAAGTTAATATTTTTTTCATAGTCGACAGAAGAATATTATTGCTGCACTTGGGCTAATGGATATAAAGATCACTCAAGATATATAGGCAGTGGCGGAGCCACGTTGGGGCAAGTGTCTGTAAGTGCAGACATAAAATTTTAAGATATGTATATTATTTAGTGCAAGCCCATGTTGATGAATAAGTCCATAGCTCAGTGGTAAAGCAATTCTCTACGCAGAAGGAGGTCGCCAGTTCGAACCTGCCTATTCCCTTTTCATTTCTTTTGGTTTTTTTTTACCTTCCAAACTCCTTATCAGATTTTCTTTTCTTCCCTTCCAAACTCCTTTTCATTTCTTTTGTTTTTTTTTTCTCCTTTCCAAACTCCTTATGAGATTTTCTTTTCTTCCCTTCCAAACTCCTTATGAGATTTTTTTTCCCTCCTTCCAAACTCCTTATGAGAAACACATGCCCTTTTTCATGTCTTCTTCTTCTTTTTTTTCCCCCCTTCCAAACTTCTTATGAGAAACACATGTAGCTCTTTTTTTTCTTTTTTTTTTCTCTTCAAGTTTTTCCTCCTTATGAAAACTCATTTCTTTTTTCTCTCCAACATTTCTTTTTTTTCTCCTCTCCAAGTTTTTCCTCCTTATGAAAACCTTTTTTTTCCCCAACATTTCTTGTTTTTCTCCAAGTTTTTCCTCCTTATGCTCCTTTGCTCCATAGTTGATATTTGACTTTTTAATATTCTATCTCATATGTCAAACCATAATAATTTTTCCTTCCATGTTGTTTTGGAATTTGATTGTGTAACATCTGGGTATCTATATGTCATGTGATTAAAGTATATTGTTATGTTTTAATTGATTTCTTCAGAAATACTTTTCAATTGAACCTCATTTCTGATCCACGAAGAAGTGGGTTGCCTTTTAATTAAGTTGAAGTTTTTTTTTTTCTTTTATTGTTTATATCCTTTTGTTTTTTAATGCATTTAAAATTTTTCTTAAAAAAAAAAATTCGAGGACGCTGCCCCCGAACCTCCAAACCCCACCACTAATTGTGCACCCATAAATATTAAATCCTAGCTCCGCCTATAGGTGGTTGGACTTGAACAGTTTGAAAGCGTGAATATTTTTACGAGTAATTTAATGGGCCCACCTTCCCTCTCCAAAAGGTAGCCAAGCCATCGCCGCCCAGGCTTCAACTTCTCTACAATCTCAATCTATCAGCTGCAACATCTCATCTAATATTTTGAATTGTAATAACAAGTTGACTATCTTAATCTAGCTTTAATTCTCATTTCACTTTTAGTTTTAGACCATTAGCAACACAAGGCAAAAGGAACCTTCAAAATCATTGCTCCGAATTTTCCTCGGACAAATGAAACCTTCTGTCGTTTGAAAATCCAAAACTACCGAGGGAGAGAAGAGTCAAAGAACATAAGAAGCTATACGAGTATAATTAACTCTGTTTGCGGGAAACTAAATTTAGCATAAAGCCAAATGTGAATCATCTAAAGCTACGGAATTTCGCATTGCATGCATCAACGGTGAATATTGTACTAGAGTTATATGTGGTAATCCAGTTGTTTAGTTCGACTGGTATTCCGATCGAGATCGTTTTCTGTTACCCGGAGTCGAATCGAACAAACACGCAGAAAGACAATAGTGATGTTATTTGTAAAATCAAAACAGAGTCCATAGAAATGGGATTCAACGCTGTACATTATTAGTCGATGAAATCCACCAGCAAAGGCTAGTCGGAAAATCAAGACGCCTTATCCTAATTTTTCGATTACCATTTAAAGGGGAAGGGTATTCTGCGGAGTCTGTTATTCCGCAAGTTCTTGCCGCAGCATCCTCTTTTGCATAGCGATGTATTCCTCAACGGTGCTATTAAAATCCTCCTCACTCAAGTTATCCAGAGAGCACAAGCGCCTCCCCAGTTCTCCGCCATATCTGGCCACCGCGTTGAGTCCGTTCAACTCCGGGCTCCCGCCCACCACAATCCTGCAGGAAAAATTCTCCGACCGGACCCTCCGATAGCAGTCGATATTATCAGAGACGTTGTTGCAACTCACGGTGGTCAGAGACCTGCTAGTTGCCTTTGGTGTTTTATCGAGCGCAGGAACCGGAGATTGATCAACAAGTCGAGGGAAGAAAGTTTGATGGAGAGGTGGAGAAGGGTAGTGGGGGGTGCCAGGCGCGGCGGTTGCGTGGAGGACAGGGTGGGGCTTGCGGCGGGAAAGTTGGTCTCTGTCAGAGAGAGAGAAGATGAAGAATATGAGGAGAATTAGGAGGAGGAAGACGTAGAAGGTGCGGTTGAAGAGGGAGGCGAAGCGAGTGAAGGAGTGGAAGAGGAGGGTGTAAAAGCAAGAGGAACGAGAGAGAAGAAAGAGAGCGAGGCAGGGTTTAATAAAGTGCAAGGCACGTGCCAACAATGGCTTCATACTTATTAGTGCCTTCTGAGGCTGACAAATTCCATGGAAGAGACAGAAGGAGGGAGGGAGTGAGGAAAGGAAAAGAAGATGACGATTTGATTTGAAGAGGATGAGTATATATAGAGAGAGACACACTGGGATTTTGCGGATTGATAAATTGACGAGGAGGTCGGTGGAGGCCGATTTTGGGATATATTTATATTGTGATTGGTGGTAACAAATTGGCAACTCCAAAAATTAAATGCAGGAAAAAAGTCATTTTTTGAAAAGGGATTCTCTTTCAGTGACTTTATCCTTTTAATTAATTATCATCCTTATAATTTCTTGTGTGAAATTCAGGCCATTCAAATGGTGATGATGATAGGGAAGGTGGAAGAGAAAGGGTGGGTTGAGAAGGTTGAGCTATGGAGAGGGTAAGAATTAAGGAATTCATGGGGTTACGTACGTATATATACTGATCACTTTTTTTCTGACAAACACGGATATTACATTGTTGGTGGGCATGTACGTATATGAATGTGTGATATGGGAGTGTGCCTTTGTCCAAACAAATGATGAGGCGTACGTTGGTGACATGCAGCTTTGCATGCATGTTTAGGTCTGCTTAATTTGATGAATCACAACTAACTTAACGTCCCCCACCCCAACTGTACCTATATTTACAAACAAAAACAATAAAAGTGGGATTATATATATACTCTCTCCGGTTCACATCGGGGCTTTTAGAAAAGTAACTTAAATGTAAAATATAAGTCTTTTATAAAATAATTAATACTCTTTTTTTTTTTAATGTTTGTCCATGTAATTAATGCTCATTTTTTATGTTTGTCCATATAATTAAATTTTCAAACAAGGGGCAAAAGTGAAAAACACTTCAATTTATGACATATTTATAATTTAACTATCAATTTTTATGTTATGGACTAAGATATGAGGCCCATTTGCTGTATAGCCCAATAAAGGCAATAAGTGTAAGATCTGCTTATAATGAAGGAAGATCTCAATCAGCCTATAATCAAGGAGTATTCTAATAAAGAGTCTCAACCCTAAGGTGTGGCGGTTGAAGCAAATGGGCCAGGAGACACACACAGCCCAAGGACCCGAACCCTAAAAGTAATCTTTATAAATAGTAGGTAAACTTAAAATGTATATTTTCTCGATTCATCCTATTTACTACTTAGTCTCACTGTGCACACACCCCATCCCGTTTTGGCTAAATATTATATATGTGCACAGTGATCCACTATTCTCCTCAGTATCTGCCTTATATATATCTTGGAGCAGCCTTATAGATATCTTGGGGTATTCAACTGATTTAATATTAATATAGTAGCTCATCGGCTAGACATCTGTATTCTTATATAAAACATCTATTTTTTATAAATTAATTAATATGCCTTATATTATCAAGACGGGGAGTACATATAATAAAAGGAAAAGGCAGGAAGAGGGGCACGTGAATTCCTTCAAGAGGCTGCCTCTGCCCCTGCCTGTGATTGTTGGGAGGGAGTTTGGGCATTGGGCATGCAGAGGTCGTGATTCAAAAATAAAGCAGCGAGAGAGACACACACAACACACATGCTTGTTGGTTGACATTATGAATTCATATTATGGGCTTCTCCTTTGGGTTTGGACTCCTCATTTTCCACAAAAAGCCAATGAAGCTTCGCCATCTCCACCAACCACCGCATTGGAACTTGGTCCATGTAACCCAAAAAGCCCATCTCTTACTAATAACAATGAAGTTGGCCCAAAACTCTTGATTCATAGAGGCCCCTCCATTTCGACAATCGGATGCATGCATTCAATTATTTGAATGCTGGGACCCGTCTTCCTATCATAATTCTAGTTTGTTTACAACTTGACTCCAACCAAATCCTTCATAATGTTTGTTTTATGATCAAAGAAAAAAAGAAAGAAAGAAAGAAAACAAGCTGCATGATGCGTTTTCCTTTGCTTTTAATGGGAATACCAAACTTCAACTGATCACACAAGAGATCGTACACAGCTACTAAAGGGGAAGAAGAAAAACCTACAATTCCAACTCAACCACCACCCCCTTAATTAGAATGGTTGTTGAGTAAATGAACAATAGATAGAGTTGCTTATGTTGACTGTTAATTAGTCCGTGCATGCATCCCAGGCATGTTTTTTGTTCACATCCGATGAGCTTCTTCTTCTGATAAGGATGTTAATGGTTGTGCAAAGTTCTTATGTCCTTTTATAAAACCAACCTTCATTTCCACTGTCCCCACGCAAATTGTTAGTTATCCCTCCACGAAGTTGAACATGATGAAACACCCTTTACTGTTGGCACGTGGAGGCTGATTTAATTAGTGGTATAATTGATGATTTTGGTGATTTGTAATGAATAATAAATAGTAGTATTTAAACTGGGTTTGTATGAGATTATATACATATGTTAGTTTAACAAATATTTTTACAGAAATTTGACCCCTAGCCCAACCCTCTCCTATAGAGAATGTAGGCTTATCCTTAATTGGGTCGTCAGAAGTAGAATCAACAATCTCTTATTCATGGGAGGTGTGGAATAACAACGTAACTGAGTTAATTAGGGCCTCTTCTTTGTCTAATGTGAACAGATATTATCAGGCATTTTAGTATGCATGCATGATAATATATAGATGGATAAAAATAATACTAGTAGGTATATTCTATGTAGAGAAAGGAAACACTAGTTTCATAGCTTACTATATTGTGGGGGATTTGGGGTATTAATTAATTCAAATATAGTGGTTTTGAGGAATGTGGGGGATGGTAAGTAAAGTGAGGGGAACGGGCAGTTTGATTGGATCGGAAGTCCACTAGTATAACATTGACTTCAGGAGAAGATAGAGGGGTACTGTTCCTCTCCTCAGCACCCCCTCCCTATTCCTCATCAGCGCGATCCTGGCCGTCCAATCCAAAATCCAACGGTCCAGATTTTTTTAACACTAATGATAAAAACCAATTCGGTCCAGATTTCATATTTAGTCATCTTACTTATCTATTTTCTATTTTCATTAACACTAATGATTTCAACCCATTAAAGTTTTTCACTATTGACATTGCGACATACAATTGTAACGTGAAAAGATCGGGTTTGAAAGGTAAAAAGCAACATTAGGTATAGATTGCCCTTGGCTGTTCTTGATTGTCATTGTAAATGAAATAATGATTGAGAATTATTTTCTCGTCATGCTAAAAGGTGGCTTAGATTCACAAGGATTCATGTCTATATATATGATGTATTAGTATATCTTTATTGGCTCTTATCTCATTCAATGCCTTTACCCTTATGAAGTTTTTTCCTAATTGTGTTATGTTAGTTCTCTATTTGATGTTTTTATAAAAACATTATTATAATTTTACCTAAAAAAAATACTAAACATAGTTTTAACTGTTGAAATTTATTTTGCATCTTGTATAAAAAATTTGGGAAAATCTTTTTCAAGGCCCATATTACCAAAAAATTTCAAAAAAAGCTCTAAAATTCTAAAAATTTTAGAAAAGGCCCTAAGATTCTAAAAATTCCAGGAAAGGCCCAACGTAAGTTGTTAACTGGGCTAATTTAGTCATTAGCGGGATATTGATATAGTTGTTAACTGGGCTGATTTAGTTGTTAAAAAAAATTAACAACTAAATCAGCCTCGTTAACAACTATATCAGTACCCCGCTAACAACTATATCAACCCCGTTAACAACTCTGTAAATTCTGAAGGGTCTTTTCTAGAATTTTTAGAATCTTGGGGACTTTTCTGAAATTTTTAGATTTTTGGACCTTTTTTAGAATTGTTTTGATAAAAAGGGGCCTGAAAAGGATTTTTCTAAAAAAGTTTTTGAAAAAGACAGATCAGGAATTTTGCCACCTGAAAAATAAATGCATTATGTCGAAACCATCTAATTAGCCAGTAACCGTAGTCCGTATAGTTACAGACGGCAAGTTGTCTGCTGGTGATTAATTAGGAGGACTCTAGGAGTTGCCATTTGGCAGTCTGTTAATTATTGTTAGATAGGATGTTCAAAGCTAATCACTGTTGAGCCACAAGAATTGGGGGGATAAACAGAATTTAATATTGAGTTTGGGATCCCGAAGATAGAGGGAATCCCATTCCTAGAGTGGCGCTCGATTGATAAGCCAGGTACGGACATCGCACGTCACGTAATTAACTCCCACCACCCCCATCTCCTTCCTTTTGCACTCCGTACTCTCCATTTCATGGGAATTTTGGATTTGTTACTAGGATAGGAGAGACAATAAATTTTTTTTCAGACTGTTTCTATTTTTAAGAAATAAATTTAAGGATCATAATAACTAATAGGGTTAAGTATTAATTTTGCCCTGAAAGTATACCTCCAGAAATAATTTTACCCCAAAAGTTTTTCTTAGAACAATGTTGCCCTGGAAGTTTTGTTTTTTTTTTTAGTAATGTTGTCCCTCCGTTAACGGTCAACTAAGTTAGAGTTGTTAACGGAGGGACAAAATTGCTTCCAAAGAAAAATTTTCTAGGTAAAATTACTCCCAAAAAAACTTTTAGGGTAAAATTGCTCCTGGGGTAAAAAAAATGTTAAAAATGTTATTTATGATATCATATATTTTTAATTCTTATTTATGTAATATCTAAGGCTGGAAACAAACTAGTTAGCCCAAGCTTCACCCTTAATTCAGCTTGTTTAAAGTAGGCCTATTTTTAGTCTGTTTGAAGTTGGTCTGTTTTGCAGTGAGGAATATGGCCTATTAGCCTAATTATAAAATTTTTAAAAATATAGGCCACCTTAACAGGGCATAGCCCAGGCTTTGGTTGGAAAAATGGCCTTTAACAGGCTACAGGCCAGGCTCAGGCCACTTTGTTGTCAAACAAGCCTGGCCTATTAAGGGTGAAGCTTGGGCTGAACTGGCCTTTTTTCCATCTCTAGATAATTATATAAATAAGAATTAAAATATATGATATCATAAATAACATTTTGAACATTTTTTTTGGTTTAAGTAGCAATTTTGTTTCAAAAGTTTTTTTTAAAAAGCAATTTTGCCCCAGGGCAACATTGCTTAAAAAAAAAAAAAAAAACTTCCAGGACAACATTGCTCCAAGAAAAAACTTCCAAGGTAAACTTACTTTTGGGGATATACTTCCAAGATAAAATTAGTACTTAACCCTAATTAATAATTCCAATAACATTCGCTGGTTCTCTTGAATCTTGATCACACATCCACATCGATTCTTGGGCAGATGAGATCAATGAGGAGGAAAATACTTTTCGAACCTCGTGATACTTGACACAACTCTCTGGTACGTATCACCCACCTTCCCCTTCAATTTAATCTTCTTCTTTCTAGAAGGCCTCCCCTCAAATTCTCTCCCTTGTATTATTTTTCAGCCCACTATGAAAATTTGCTTATTCTTCTCTCCTTCAATAAATGCTTTGAATATTTCAGCTTTAAATATATATATATATATATACATTTTTATATAAAAAATTTTAGGAGAGGAGTTGGACTCACCCACAATCTAAAAGTAAGGACGCTTGGAGCCCACTCCACAAGGAATTTAAAACTAAGAGTACACATGCCTCCACTTTAGACTACGTTATCATTACTTCGCAAACTCCTCGAATGCCTCCCCCAACATCTTGATCAACTCTAAGATTAAACCCTTTCTCTTTTTAGTGAGAGTGTCTGACCTCTTTATTAGTTAAACCCAAAAATAAAGACTATCTATAAATGACTAGCGATCGTGGTTGGGCAAATTTGGGCCATTCAAAGGGTTATTTGATAAAATTGTCAAATATGACCCCGATTTGCGTATTCCATTGAAAGCTACGTACTCTACTAATTTAATCCAAATATTAATTTGCGATGCATGAATATGAAGGTTACAATACATAAAATAAAAAATTTAAAATTCTAAGAATTAAAATATAAAACCTAGCTGCTCCCAAATCCTCAATGCATGAGCTCATTAGAGAGTTGTTGTTGTTCCTAATTGTAAGACATGTTTCATATTTTTATTCATTTTTCTGAATTAACCATTTTAATTTTGACAATAATAATCAAGACAAACATGAATAGAGGGAATTACGAAATGTGATTAGAGATTTTTTAGAAAAATATATCACATTGACTGATTTAATTAACTAGCATCTTTAATATACCCAAATTAATTAATTAAATCGTATATTAAGGACATAAAGAGTATTATATAGTTCTTTTAATACTATAAATCTTGTGCGTTCTTTAAACTCAAAAGTATGTTTCTCCTCAAGGGGCACTTGATATTCAACTCACACAAACCTTTTCATATAAAAAAGAATATAAATCATAATTAAAATTGATAGTAATTAAGAAGGCATGAGTAAGTTTTCAAAACTCATAAAACATGATGGGACCATGTGCGACTAATTACCGTTAAAAGTCTTAAGAAGAATGTACGTTGGCCAATAGGAACCTGAAACTGATTTTCCCAAAACAAATCGTCTGTGCTGATGAGACAACAGGAGAAATAAAGAAGTCACGAGGCCAGCTAACAAGATCTCAAACTGTTGGGTAAACACGTGACGACACTGTTCATTACGCAAAGGAAACCGTACGATCTCTTCTATAGTCCTATAAATAAAAGCAGGATCACACTTGCTCCCACACAACCCCGCCTTCTCTCTACGCCCCTGTCACTATCACTATCATTATCACTGTCTCCCTCATCTCCTCCCCCTTAATTATTGTAAGTTCTGCTTCCTCATCATTTTTCTTCCACTCATTGAGAGAAAATCATGGGTTCGGGGTCTGAGATTGTCTGTGTCACTGGCGCTTCCGGCTTCATCGGTTCATGGCTTGTCATGCGACTCCTGGAGCACGGCTACACTGTTCGAGCCACCGTCCGCGACCCTGGTTCCATCCCATTCTTCTTCTTCATTATTTATTCATTCGTGAATATAATGAATGATATATATCGTTATGATTCATTTGATCATTTGATTTGCAGGTAACATTCAGAAGGTGAAGCATTTGAAACAGCTGCCAAAAGCTGACACGCACCTGTCGCTGTGGAAGGCCGATCTTGCCCACGAAGGAAGTTTCGATGACGCCATCAATGGCTGTAGTGCAGTTTTACACGTCGCCACCCCTATGGATTTCGAATCCAAAGACCCTGAGGTATATGTATTATATAAACACAAACATGTGCACAGATTCTTCATTCTCTTCTTTCGTCTTTATTCACAGTTTAACCATCATATTCCTGGTCTAAATGGTCTTATCATTCAAAATTCATTCCCCTGAATCCCCGTCCCGTAATCTCTCTGTTTCTGCAAATATAACTTAGCAACTTGAACTCTCTATGGTACTAGACCTGTTTCACATGTGATGGTGCGTCATGATTAAGTTGAAAATAAATCAACTTACTCTTAATTATAACGTGAGATTGTTTGTTTTCTGTAACATACAATCTATAACGTTATTAACAAAAACGGACAATATAATATATAACGTGTCGGTTTATTTTTTTGTAATTATTGCATGATTCTTTTAAGAAAACTAATTTGATTTTATCTAAATTCAAAGTATTTTTCTAAAAAATATTCTAAATCTTCGTTGGCATATAATTTATTTGTTTTCAACAACGAATTAATTAAGGATGATTTAAAACTTACGAATAATTGAGTTGATATCGTTTGTAGAAAAGTCAGCAAATGAGTATCTTACCGTATCATTCGTTTCAATGCGACTGAAATAGCAGGTGCGCAGAATGAGTAAAACTTTGATTTCCCGCTGAAATTTATTATTTTTTAATATAAAATCAAACATACTCAAAGAGTTCCCTCACTTAATCGAGGTTGATCCTTTAGGAAACTTATTCCCAACATTCTATTGATTAGAGGTGAAGAAATAAAGAGATGTCGGGATATTGTACGTGTTGAATGTGCAAAATTCAAATTAAACCCGGCCGGCCCTTGGAGTAACAAAAATACCAAAAAGGAAAAAAAAAACTAATTAAGAACTAAAAATAAATTAAACCAAGAATTATATAGGAAAATTAAATAAAACCAACGTAACCATCTTCATATACTAGTAATTACATGCTAAAACAGTTTGAACATGATTGGGAACACTATTGTAGAATGAAGTGATAAAACCAACCGTCAATGGGTTGTTGGATATAATGAAAGCATGTCTCAAGGCCAAAACTGTGAGAAGAATTATCTTCACATCCTCTGCCGGAACTGTCAACGTAGTAGAGCACCAAAAACCTTTGTTCGACGAGACTTGTTGGAGTGATACAGAGTTCTGTCGCACAGTCAAGATGACTGGTTGGGTTAGTGCTTTCTCCTCTTTCTCTATACTATATGCATTTTTACTTGCATTATTACTTCCCCTATTGGACTTAAGAACACTGTACACGAGAGATATGTAATTAATTAAGTAATCTCATATATATACACACACACATTCACAAAACTATATATTTTGCAGATGTATTTCGTTTCGAAGACGTTGGCAGAGCAAGAGGCATGGAAATTTGCCAAACAACACAACATGGACTTCATCACTGTAATCCCTACGCTTGTGGTTGGTCCTTTTCTCATGGATTCAATGCCTCCCAGTCTTGTTACTGCTCTTTCTCCCATCACTGGTGCGTTGTTGCGTCTTTTAACTTCAACCTCTTGTTCTCCTTTAATTTACTACTCCTATTCTTATTATAAGATATATTTTCAGATTTAATCTTGATCCTAAATATGAGACTTAGTTTTCATTTTTATCAATACTGTAACTAGACTAGTATTTTAAAAAATATTTGTTATATTAACTAACTTCGTTAATTTGATTAAATTAAGTACAAATGTCTTATATTGAAGACTGGAAGAGTATCATATGCAGCACTTTGATTTAAGAGTATATATATTCTAATTGTAGGGAATGAAGGACATTATTCAATCATAAAGCAAGGCCAATTTGTTCACTTGGATGATCTGTGTATGAGTCACATATTCTTGTTAGAGCATCCTGAAGCACAAGGAAGATACATATGCTCTTCCCATGATGCCACCATTCATGACGTTGCAAGAATTCTGAATCAAAAATATCCAGAGTACAATGTCCCCACCAAGTATATATATACCTTTCCCCGGCCTCTTTCTTTTCTTTATTCATACTTGATCAAAAGTCTTTTGCGTGTATGAAACCATGTTGGACTTATTTCTTGTAAACATAATTCGTGATTTTGTTTATATAGGTTTAAGAATATTCCAGATGAGTTGGAGATTGTGAGCTTCTCTTCCAAGAAGATTAAAGATTTAGGGTTCCAGTTTAAGTACAGTCTAGAGGACATGTTCACCGGAGCTGTTGATACCTGCAGAGAGAAAGGGCTTCTTCCCAAGTCAACAGAAACTCGTGTTAACGGCACCGAATGATTGGGATATATATAGATTTATAAATTTGAGTGCTGGAAATAAGAATGGTTCAAGGGCATGATGAAGTTGCATGCATGCCTTTCGAGAGGCCATTTTAAAAAATACTCTCGTCTAAATCTTGGATTTGTTCTCTAATATTATTTTTTTTGGCTCGAAATTCTCCAATATTATTCAATAATGCAGAATGTGGTGTGTTTAGCTTATTCCTCAGTTTTATCTTCAACTTTGTTCCGGCAAGATCTAGGGCGGAGATTACCCATCCTAGCCTCCACGCACGGGACGAGACAACTATGTTTGGATCTATCAAATTTATTTATTTGGATATAATATATCCGTTTGGTATTATATTATTTATTGATACTGCGTAATAATGAAATGTGTACATGTTTCAAGAAATTCATCTCATCTGACGGGATAGACAGGGGACAAACACGCGTCCTACGGGTTAGGGAGCCCCATGTTTTATGTTCAGTCCGTACAATCATCTGCAAAAGAACCAAGTTGATGTTCAGATGATCGGGTTCTTGGAGTTTGGGCGCATCGTATTACTCTCCCGTTCTACCTATAAGATATATTACTCTGATTCTATTTATCAGTCCAATTTGACTAAAAAAATTTGATCCTATTTATAAGTCCAGTTTCAGAAATAAATGAGATTGTGACAATTTTACCCATATTAATTACACCCATGAAGATAGAGAGAGAAGAAACAGTAAAAAAGTACCCAAACATAAATGAGGGCAAAGTTAAAAATTTACTCCATAATCATTGTGTCAACTAACTTTTCTTGGCATGTGAGATGTGGTCAAAGTGGACTTATAAATAAGACCATAGTGGTAATAGATTTTTTAAAAAAAGATTAAGGAAGCTAATTAAATTATTTTAGAGTATTTTTATTTTTTTAAAAAATTATTTAGTTTAACTAATAAACTAATATATATATATATATATATATATATATATATAAATTAACAACATATGATATGAAATGATTAAATAACTTATTTAATTTCCTTAATTTTTTTTAAAAAAGTAACTATATCTTATAATTAGGATTAGAGGTTTTTTTTTTTTTTTTTGAAGTCAAAACGACGCATCGTTATTGAATAGCGAGGGAAATTTTTTTTTTTTTTTTTTTAAAAAAAGGTATTTCATATCGTTAACTGGCCCGTTTTCCTTGTGACGATGAGTTCAGGGGAGCACTGAATTTTGTAGTCCAAAACGCAAAATTGTCTCGACGATTTGTTAACCCCTTTTTTTGTGTGTGGATGGTTTATGCTTGAATTATATTATAAGGGCTTTGTTTATGCTACAAAACCATGGCTTTATCATGGTCAAAGATCAGGAATTTCAAAATATTCTATGAAGTGTTTTCTTTGAGGCATAATTTCTTCTATTGATTGTTTATTTATTGGTTAGGAGAGTAATTATGATTCCTTTTGTGAGTGGAAAAATGCATAAACCAATATGAAACAGCTTGATTGAAGCTCATCTGGAAATACTTTTTATCTTCACAGGCTGAGGTTCACTCAAGTGTTTTCTTAGATCTTTTATGTTGGGCCTGTCTATTATTGTATATTAACAAACCCTTATTTAGGTATTGGATATGGGTTTTTGCTATTCTTGGACCCACTTTTATTTCCTTTCCATTGGGTCCACTTTTAGTTTTGTTCTTTGCCTTTATTTCTTTTGGCAGTCTGTCTCTGATGGGCTAAGGGCTGTGCCCTCTTTTGTATCCCAAAAAAACAAAAGATAGGCTTGTTATATGTTTTAGCACTCAGAACAGATTTCATATTTTCTATCCCATAACCCTGTAGAGTACGGTTCCTCTCATTTTCTCTCTCTCTCATTTTCTTCTCATAAACCAATTTGGACAGCTGAAATCTTGATCCAACGGTATAGATTTTTTTAAAAAAGAATTTTTTGTCATTTTGTCTTTTTCGAAAAAGACAAAATTAAATTTTTTTTTTTAGATCTGGACCGTTGGATCAAGATTTCAACAGTCCAAATCAGCCTGTAAGAAGAAAATGAGGGAGAGGAAAATGAGAAAATCCTCTCCCTAACCCTGTATGCATGTCTAAGGTTTATTAGGCCGACACATGATGGACCTTTTTTTTTGCTTGCGTCATGTCTTGTAGGAAGTTATTCTCATTCTATTCTGGTCCAATAAAATTTCTCAAGCTGTGTTGGAGAAGAACATCGGTTAACCTCTCCTCAGATTGCATCGTTTGCAGCATCTGAACTACGGCTACCGCAGCGCTCTCCACAACTATATCAGTGCAATTCCTCCTTGCTGCTAGCTCAAGCCCCGTGATCACTGCCCAGAGCTCCGCCTTCAAAGCAGAGCAGCAACCCAGTCTCCTTGAAAATCCTCCCAGCCACTGCCCAGCTCCATTCCTCAATAAGCCACCACACCCTGCCAGTTGGTTCTTCCCTCTAGAAGCTCCATCAATATTTTACCGTAAACTCTTTAACATGCCTTCTTTCCCTTTCCTTAATAATAATGTCCACCTCTCTATCATTCCTTCTTATCCTCATCAAGATTTTTATCATTTTGATTTCAACGAACAAATGAACAAACTAGTAACAAGGTAGCTGCGTCTCCAAACACAGCATTTCCTAAACAGGGGAAGGAACTGAAGCCGCATGATTACTAACAGTATATTTGATTTAAAACAGAAGGAAGATGATGAATTTAGGAATAAAATGAAGATAAATATTTGGAAGGAAACAGGAGCTGTAAGTCAACGGGGGCAGCTAACACAAACCGTCTGGTGACCACGTGATCCGAACCCACACCATTCGTTTTGGTACAGTCTTGACTATAATTCACTCCTCTGTAAAACTTAGCTTCCTCTATATATATGCATGTCTTAAATTTCATCCTCGAAACTTCAATTGATATTTTAGTCCCCAGTGACACTCTCCTTCTCCTTATTTTCTATATTCCGAAAGAGACAGAAAGGGAATCATGGGTTCTGCGTCTGAGACTGTCTGTGTCACCGGCGCTTCTGGCTTCATCGGTTCATGGCTTGTCATGCGACTCCTGGAGCGCGGCTACACTGTTCGAGCCACCGTCCGCGACCCTGGTTCCATTCCATTCTTCTTCTTCACTATCCATTCGTTCGTGAATGAATGACAACGCCTTTATTCATTTGATCATTTGATTTGCAGGTAACGAAAAGAAGGTGAAGCATTTGCTACAACTGCCAAAAGCCGACACGCACTTGTCTCTCTGGAAGGCCGATCTTGCTCACGAGGGAAGTTTCGATGAAGCCATCAATGGCTGCACTGCAGTTCTCCATGTCGCCACCCCCATGGATTTCGAATCCAAGGATCCTGAGGTGTGTATGCTCTTCTTCTACATGTGCACACGTACGTGCACTGACTCTTCATTTTGTTTTTGACCTTTTTCCTCTTTATTCATAGCTCAATATATCATTGGGGTCTCTTGATTTTATTTGAGAACGTTAACCTGTAAATAATAGATTTCCTTTAAGTTTTATACTACCTATGGTTGGTTATCTTAGTCATTTTTCATAAATATAAGTTAATTTTCTTAAAATACCATATTTTATCTTAACTAGTTTTAAATTAACACTTCTTAATGTGTGCAATTCATGAGGAAACTTTGCGAAAAAAAATATAAATTTGAAAGAAAAACTACATTGAGGTGATATTATATTTAGATAAATTAAATTGAATCTTTAACTAGCTCTAATATTAACAACTGGAGCCAATATTTTATATGGATTGATTTATTAGAGGTGACTAGCCATATTGTAACAGCCTACCACCGTGGAGGACCCAGTCCATGACTGCCATCCTCAGGGTCTAACCTCGTAGTGTCTGATCCTCACTGGGGCAAGTATTGTTCCACCCTCTAGAAAATTTGTCCTTTAGCAAATCAATTCTCAAGGGATAAATCCTGGGGAATACTTGATTTACGTACACATCAAAAAATGTTCAGCTGAACCTAACTGTTGTTAAATTGATCTTTTACGATCGAATTGTTACTCCCGCTTAATACTAATTACATGATCTCCATTCCAACAAATAATATAAATGAGTTGCTCAAAATCATTATTTTATATATATATATATATATATATATCTGATTGGGATGTTGTAGAATGAAGTGATAAAACCAACGATCAATGGCTTATTAAGCATCATGAAAGCATGCCTCGTAGCCAAAGTCAGAAAGCTGGTATTCACATCCTCCGCCGGAACTGTGGATGTCACAGAGCACCAAAAACCTGTTATCGACGAGACTTGTTGGAGCGACGTCGAGTTCTGTCGCCGAGTAAAGATAACTGGTTGGGTTAGTGCCTTAGTTTCTCCTGCCTCTTTCTCTACTTGTCATAATATCGCTTCCCTTGTGGACATTTGAGAGATTAGTAGTAAGTAATCTCATAATTTGCAGATGTATTTCGTTTCAAAAACACTGGCAGAGCAAGAGGCCTGGAAATTTGCCAAAGAGAACAACATGAATTTCATCTCCATAATCCCTCCTCTCGTGGTTGGCCCCTTTCTCATGGACTCAATGCCTCCCAGTCTCATTACTGCCCTTTCTCTCATCACCGGTACTTAATTAGTATTATGCCTTTTCATTACTTAATTTCAACCTCTCGTCGTCAATACTTTTGGTACAAATATTTTAAATAACTTGAAGTACTCGATCTAATTGCAGGGAACGAAGCACATTATTCAATCATAAAGCAAGGCCAATTTGTTCATTTGGATGATCTCTGCATGGGTCACATATTCTTGTTGGAGCATCCTGAAGCACAAGGAAGATACGTTTGCTCTTCCCATGATGCCACCATACATGACGTTGCAAAAATGCTGAGTCAAAAATACCCTGAATACAATATCCCCACCAAGTATATATATATATAGCCCTTTCCCAACTCTCTTTCCCTTTACTTTATATTCCCATGAAAATGAATAATGTTGTTGAGCTCCTTAATGATCATGGTGAAACATTTTGTAGGTTTAAGAATATCCCAGATGAGCTGGAGATTGTCCACTTCTCTTCCAAGAAAATAAAAGATTTGGGATTCCAATTTAAATACAGCTTAGAGGACATGTTCACAGGAGCTGTTGATACCTGCAGACAAAAAGGACTTCTTCCCAAGCCACCTGCTGCAGAAACCCGTTAATGTATCCTCGTCTTCATCGCCATAGCCTTGGCTCTTTCTTCTATTTGGTTTTTGGAGTGTTCTAAATTATGGCCTGGGATATAAACTATGAAACTGCTTGACTGAGGCTCATCTGGAAATACCTTTTATCTTCTCGAACAAAGAATCATGAATGAATCAGATGGTTTTATTTACGTGGGCTTTCTTAGAGCGTAGCCACGAGTGGGCTCACAAGCTGAGGGTTGCTCAAGTGTTTTCTTAGACCTTTATGTTGGGCCTGCCTATTGATATATACTAACAAACCTTTTATTTATTTTTTTTTTTTTGATATGAAAGATTACTACGATAAATTAAAAATTAAAGTTTGGGGAATAGGATCCCATACAATCATTGAGCACTAAAGTCCTAAGATGAAAAGGACACTCATTGAAGAAAGCATAATTGGAGAGACCATCCTTGGCCAGACGATCCGCTACTCTATTCTGAACACGACCTATATGTTCAATCTGCAGGCTCCAATGTAAACTCATTAAGCATCTAATCTGATATATAACCAGACTCTGCACGTCAGGCCCATCTTTCTCCTTCAGCATGTTGACAAGATTACTTGAATCAGATTCACAAATGACTTGTTTAAAGCCTTTCTCCCATGCCAATTGAAGCCCTTTTAAAAGGGCCCACTCCTCAGCCTCACTTGGTGCACAATTACCTAACGGAGCTGATTCACCCGCTAGCCAGCCACCGTTATGATCCCTAATCACAGTGCCATAACTTGCTTTTGTCCTGTCACCAGTTGTAGCCCCATCTACGTTGACCTTAACCCATCCGTTAGGGGGATATTGCCAAGACTTAGAACTCCTCAGTTCCTCTGATTCAACTACGGTAACAGGTTCTTCAGCGGCAAAAAATTTCCAGGAATTCAGAACCACCATAGCCAGATTTGTTGGCCTGCAAAAATGCTCATTGAAGACTGTTTGGTTTCTCCAGAACCACATCTTCCAAATACCCACACCAAATATGAACTCCCAATTTGCAATTCCTTGAGTACTAATCTCCTCCACAAGATTAAAGTGGAACCATTCCTGCAAGGACATCGAAAAGAAACGTAACTGAAATTTCGGTTGCACAAGTGCCATCCACATTTCTTTAGCCACCATGCAGTCGCGCAAGATGTGAATGGTAGATTCAGATTCTAAATTACAGACAGGACATACTGCAGACTCCTTTGACCATTTACTCCTCCACTCATTAGTCAAGAGTCTATTATGGGAGGCCATCCACATAAAAACCCTGATACGTTCTGCTCCTCTCCACTTCCAAATTTTCTTGAAACAAGGATGATACAGCCCACTATCAGTGTTATCAATTAAAAAGTAGGCTGATTTAACAGAAAATGATCCTTTATTGTCCGCTCTCCAAAGCAATACATCCTCCCCTGCAGCTTCGATCGGAGGGCAAGATGCAATCAGCCTTTGCACAACCTCATCCTTTACAATAGTTGACAACCTAGTTAGATCCCATGTACCATTCACTAACCATTCAGATACTGAGCTCAATCTCTCTGCAACGGTTAATGGCCTTACACAGAGTTCATCAACGCGCTGGTCTTGCAGCAGCCATTTATCAGTAAAAAATTTTACTAAGTTACCATTTCGGACTCTCCAAGCAATCCCTTCTTCAATATGATTTTTTTGACTACAAATAAACTTCCACAAGGATGAATCACCAGGCCTGACTTCAAACAAACTATGCTCATTCCTTAAGATGTACTTGTGTAATAACACATCAGTCCATAAGCTCTTTGATCCCGCTAAAACGTTCCAAGCCAATTTGCAACCAAAAGCTTGATTCATGACTGAGAGTCTTTTGCATGACAGACCCCCACAATTCTTAGGTTGGGTAAGAGTATTCCATCCCAGGTTATGGAAACTGTGCTTGTTTGATTTCCCCCAAATAAAATTGCACTGAAGTCTTTCCACCTCATTGCAAATACTTAGGGGGATCTGGGTAACCTGCATCGGATAGAGAGGAACAGAACTGATAACTGACTTCGCCAAGGTGATT
Source organism: Acacia crassicarpa (assembly GCA_034222035.1). Taxonomy (NCBI): domain Eukaryota; kingdom Viridiplantae; phylum Streptophyta; class Magnoliopsida; order Fabales; family Fabaceae; genus Acacia; species Acacia crassicarpa. Next base: position 1,652,127 of record JAWXYG010000003.1, read on the forward strand.
CTTCCAGCCATAGACAAGGAGCTGGCCTTCCATGTAGCAAGCTTGGAATTAACCCTATCGATGATGTACTGAAAAGTCTCCCTAGGTTTTTTTTTCCTTGACAAAGGAAATCCAAGATAATGACCTATTTCAGTGGATATTTTCATTTTAGTAATATTCTGAATTTCCTTCTTCCTAGCCTCACTAACCTTAGGGGAAAAGAATATAGTTGATTTTTCAAGGCTAACTTTTTCCCCTGAAGCCATACCAAACTTTTCAAAACACTCCATAATACAAGAAGCTTGCTCAGCTGATGCCTCCCCAAAAAGTAGAAGATCATCTGCGAACATTAAGTGTGAAATATCCGGGCCCTCTCTAGAAACCTTAATAGGTTTCCATTGATTACATTTGACTGCATCGCATATCATGTGAGACAACTTGTCAATACAGAGCACAAAGAGGTATGGAGACATAGGATCTCCTTGGCGAAGCCCTCTTTGTGGAGCGAAAAACTTAGTCTTCTCCCCGTTCCAAAGGACACTGTATTCCACTGAAGAGACACAATCCATGATTAAATTTACTAGTCCTGATTCAAATCCAGCCTCCAAAAGTACCTGATTCAAAAAACTCCAATTAATTCTATCATAGGCCTTCTGTAGATCAATCTTTAAGGCCATGAAACCTCTCCTCCCACGAGCCTTTTTCATTATGTGGAGTATCTCCTGACCAATAATAATATTGTCGTGGATTTGTCTGCCTTTTATGAATCCAGCTTGAAATGGAGAAATCAACTGATTCATTACACCTCTCAAGCGACTGGTAATAATCTTTGTTATACACTTGTAGTGAGAAGTACACAAGGAAATTGGCCTAAACTGGCTAACAGTTGTAGGAGCATCACATTTAGGAATTAGGGCGATTAATGTACGGTTAGCATCCTTGAGCGACATTGTACCTTTAAAAACCTCCTTTACAAAATGGCATACTTTTGCTCCTACTGTATTCCAGTTGGCTTGGTAAAAGATGGGTGGAAACCCATCCACTCCAGGGGATTTGTAAGGTCCCATAGAGAACATCGCCTCCTTTATTTCTCTGTCAAGAGGAATGTCTCCTAAATGCCTGAGTGTTCCTTCCTCAATTAGCGGAAACTTCGTTTCTGTAATCAATGGAGATCTAGAGATGCAGTCATCCTGATACAATTCCCTGAAAGAGGATAGCACCAACTTTTTCATATCTTCTTCCTGCTCTAACCACTGACCCCTCTCATTTTTTAGAGCTAAAACTCTATTCCTCCTTCTTCTCATAGAAGTTTTAAGGTGATAGTACCTAGTATTCCTATCCCCTTTAGAAATCCAAATAGTTCTTGATTTTTGAAACCATTTGATTTCCTCCTCTTGCAATACCTCCTCCAATTCCATATGCAGTTGCATTTCTAGATCACAAAGGAATTTAGAGGAGGGGTAAGCTGCTGCTCTTTGAATACCACGTAACCTTGCCAAGAGATTGGATTTCTTTTGTTCCACAAAACCAAAAACATTTTTATTCCATGCCCCTACCTTATTTCTAACTTCCTGAAGGCATTGAGACAGGTTTTCATGCGTCTCCCAATTATTATTTAGAAAGTCAGAAAACTTTTCATGCTTTAGCCACATTACCTTTTATTTTGGTATTGGATATGGGTTTTCGATATTTTTGGACCCACTTTTCTTGTTCTCAGCCTTTATTTCTTTTGGTAGTCTGTCTCTTTATGGGCTAAGGGCTGTGCCCTCTTTTGTATCTAAAAAAAAAAATAAAGATAGGCTTTTTATATGTTTTGGGGCTCAGAACAGGTTTCATATTTTCTATCACATAGCCCTGTATGCATGTCTAAGGTTTAGTAGGCCTACACTTAATGGACCTTTATTTTTGTTAGGCGCATGTCTTGTAGGAGTTATTCTCATTCTATTCTGGTCTGGAGAACAAGGGTGTTTTTGCTTTACATTTCAGTAAAAATTATGAATTTTTCCATATCCAACCGACGCATCTCTAACTTAGTTATAACATTTCTATTAAAAAAAATTTGTCTCCCTCTGGCTTTCTTTTCTTAAAGAATGACTTCATCCTGTAAAACATGACCTAAACTGAATGGAAAATTGTGTTGCTTATTTTTTTTTTTTTGATACATCATAGTAGGGAAGGGGCAGGGTTCGAACCCTGAATATAAAAGAGGGAGACCAATTAATACTAGCTCCCATGCCACTGCGGTACTAAGACGCTGGCTTGTGTTGGTTAATTTTGAGTAAATACTAGTAGAAAGTGTTGGGAATCAAGGCTTAACAGGGTCTGAGATAAGAAAAATATTTATTTTTCAAAATCCAATTTAAGAGCACTAGAGCCCGAGCCAACTCTATAGGGCTCGGAAATTACTATTTCAAATTTTAACTATTTTTTTCTATTTTTTAAAGAAATATAATTAGTCAATTACAAAAATTAAAGTTCTAATTTATCAAATAAATGTTGTCAACATTAATGTCTATATAGCACACTTGATGCAGTAAACAAAGACAGTCTCTAATTTATAATTAAGAGTAAACTATTGTCCACAAATAAATAAGACAAGACATAACAAGCTTACCATTAAGAAATATGAGTATGATGACTATAATTTGTATCTTCTTATCTCTATCATCAATTTCAAAGACATATCATTGTGGTTCACTTTGAGTAGTAAGCTTTGCTTCATGTGTAAAAATATTAAAAATATCTTCTCTCACAACATGAATACATTCGTAATCTTTATTTATAACAAATATTAAACCAAATCATAAAATCAAAGTATAATTATTAGGTATTTGTAATTAAATGGATAAATAATTCTATAACAAATATAAAATACGTATAAATTAGTAAATTATGTTAGTTCTGACTAGTTTTGATGATGTCTTAAATTGATGTCATTATCTAGAGCAAAAAGTTTGTATACTACATTTATCTTATACTTTGACTAATTACTACAATTAATGTAGATGCAAAGTTTAATATAATGAAGAATGGAGTTTGAAGAAAGAAGAATCTGTTAATTATAATGAAAATATCAATATTCAAGTTTTTGTGATCAAATAGAAGTTGGAACGGGTCAATTTGGAGTTAAAATGAGCAAGTTCAAGCTTCCGGAAGAATACTAGTTTGTTTTGGGGTCAAAATGCAATTTCAGCACTTTTCCAAGTGCCTTGCTCGAGCGTAAATATTTCCATGCTCAAGCAGCCATTTTTCGCCCAAACAGTACCTTGCTTGAGCAAGGATAGAAGCATACTCGAGCAAGGCATACTTTCAGCCAAAATCAGACCTTACTCAAGCAAAAACGAGAAGTATGCTCATCTCCAGCCTCCTCTGTTCAGCTCTGTTTCTGGCGACCTTCGGTAATTCGACAATATCTCCCAAACCAAGAATCGGATTGACATGAAACTAGCGGCAAATGAAACTAGACATCCAACACGTACTTCTGACAAAAATTCATGTTCAAAGGAGTTCATATGAATTATATATGAATTTTACAAGTTGGAACAAGTATCACCGTCACTGTCCAGACCAAGCTTCGGTATTTTGAGCATATCTTACAAACGACAAATTGGATTGAGATGAAACCAGCGCCATTTGAAGCTAGACTCAAATACCTTTCCGAAAACATCAAGAACACAGAAAAAGAAGATCAATTGAAGAAGTTATGATGTTTTGAAGTTGACAGTCTGTTCTAAATATATCAAAAACGCTGGATAAGAACAACCTCCATTCATATAATGTTAATGGATGCAATAAAACTAGTTTGGAGCTGATTCTTATTGAATTAGAAAGAATATTTGAAGAGCTTTCTGAGATAGGATGATTTACTATATTTGGGTCTACACCGAAGACGTTATGCTCGCTGGAAATTGATGTCAACGTAATTGCTTCTTGAAAGTCTGAAATTTGCAAATGATAATGGTAGCTGGAAGCTTGACTTCCAGAGATGGCCATTCAAGTAGAGTACTTAGTACCCGAGCATCATTGATCTCAGAGCAAAGAAGTATAATTTTGGGAAGCATGCTCAAGCAGACTATGTGGCTTGCTCAAACAACATGGGAAGTCATGCTCGAGCACAAGGGAAGGCTTACTCAAGCAACGTTGTTGAAACGGCTCTTCTTGCCTCTGTTTGGATCTTGCCCGAGCACGCTCTTAAGGCTTGCTTGAGCACCATGCTCGAGCAGAAGAATTTGCTTGCCCGAGCAACGTCGGAATAATGAGCAACTTTGGAGTCTTGCTTGAGTAGGATAAAAAGCATGCCCAAGCATCATCAGACTTGAAAAGAAGAAGACCAAATTGGAAAGCCATGCTCGAGCAGAGAATTGGATATGCCCGAGCAAGCATGCTCAACCAAGAGCAAAAGGTTGCCCAAGTAAGCTTGTGTCTGAACTCATTTCCTCTTTGTCTCAACATTGCCCGAGCACAATATTTGGCATGCTCGAGCATCAGCGATGATTGAAGATTATTTAAGCTTTGGTCTGAGGCATGCCCGAGCAGAGTAAAAGGCATGCTCGAGCACCATGCTCGAGCAGAGGAAAAACCATACTCTAGCAACATCGTTGATTTCACAAATTCTCGCCTCTGCTTGACCCTTGCCCAAGCATGCTTTCTGGGTTGCCCGAGCAATAGCGAGAGTAAGTCAAAATGCTACCCAAGCAAGCATAGCTTGTTGCCTAAGCACAAGACGATGATCACTTTCTACAACGTATTTACACCTTGGTTGCCCGAGCATACAAGCAAGGATGCTTGAGCATGATCATCCTCTGTTTCTTCAAATTACTGTCTCCCAAAATCATGGATTCAGTTAAATCATTCTATCTCTTCTGATTATTACTTATTATGATTAATAAATGTTTTTAACCAGATTGCTAATAAGTTTCAGATAATTTAGCAACGGTCATATTCTGATTGATCGACGGACGAAATTGGATTCGTAAAGCAGAGACAATGCATTGAATTCAATTAAAGCGAGATTAGCGCGAATGGTTAAATGCTAACAACAGTTATAATCAAACGGACGAATTCAAATCCTACCAACGGCTATTTCTCCAACTATTATAAATCCAAGAAGAACAAAGTTCATCCACACCAACAACGCATACACAGATAATTGTACTTAAAGAGATCAGTTCTTATACTTGTTCATATCTTCGGATATAAGTGTGCCTCAATGCTTATCAATTACTCTATAAGAGAGATTTATCAATTGTATTCAGTTTAGTTCAAAATCTCAAGGTAGTGGTATCTTAAGTACGGTTGTACAATTACGATCTGTAAGGGGGAGTGATTCTGGAGAGTGAGAGTCATTCTGTATTACAGAGGTTGTAATGGCATTTGTGAGATAGTGAGAAATCCCAGAGTGACTGGGTACTGGACGTAGGTCAAAGAGTTGGACCGAACCAGTATAATCTCTTTGTGTCGACTTTATTTCTGTTTACTGTACCTATTATTCTCCCATCGCACGCTCAAGGTTTTTTTTTTAAAATCACCTATTCACCCCCCCTCTAGGTGATATTCCTCTTTCAAATTAAACGGTGAAGTCAAGTTAATGAAATAAAAATATATCTATTTAAAGGGCCTAACGAGCTAGCCCTTAACCTTACAAAGCCAACCCTTTTAGACCCTCAGCCCTGCAAAGATAACTTCATATAGAAGCTTTAATTTACAACTTTGACTCTTATTGGACTAGGATTTGAAAGAGCCGGCCCAATTCCCCAACTTTAGAATAGAGTGAGCCGGGAACGACCTTTGGTGCCTATCCCAAGGATAGACACCATCTACTTATCTGATCTGGACCGTCCAGATTTGATTTTTGTTAATTGTTTCTTTTTAAATTTAAAAAAAAATCGTTTTTTGAAAAAATGTTAGTTGAGAGATTATCTTTATTTTAGATTATCTACTTATTAAAATAATGAGCCTATGTTTCCCCGTGTGTTGCACAGGATGAAAGTATTTCACAAGTTATTTAAACAAATTTTGCTATCAAAGTGAAGTAACTTTTTTGTTTTTAAGGAACATGAAAACATTATATTATAAATAAAACATCAACAATTATAAACAACAATATCGTCCAATTGATTCAGAGTATATATTAAAAATGAAATCTCAACAATGTTAAACTACAACGTCTTCTAATCAATTAACATTCCTAAATGTCTCTTTATGCACATCATTCCTTCTTATGATCTTGTTGGCACAACCTTTATCATCCACAAAAACCTTGAGACCATCCATGCTTTTAAGAAGAAGATGAGTCAATTGTAGGACCTTGTGCTTGGTTTGCAAATTATATATGACTTTATTTAGTGAAAGAATAATTATTGATAAAAAAAAAGGTGAAGTTAAAAATACTTTTGATCCATAGTTGCCATTAACAATTTTTATGTGAAACAATTTTTGTATAAGAAACTATCTTATTCATTGTCCAAATCTACCAACTTCTTTTGGACTACACCGCATGGAAGCATAGAAATCATCTTCATCTTTAAATACATTGTCTAAACATCATAAAATGAAGGACGAAGGAAGGCAAGTAGTGGAGAGATTGCTCTTCAAATACCAGCATTATCTTTTTCTTGCTTCTTATTCCATAAAAAAATAGATTATATTTCAGACCTTAGAAGCCGTACAATTCATATATTATTCCTACACACTAATTATTACTACTGAACAGCAAGAAATTGATTTTTCTCATATATCTTTACTATGTTCTCTTCTTGACATGAAGACTTCTATTACTACTGAACAACATGATCAAATAATCACATATCACAAAAGTCTTTGCTATCTCATCACTAGACTTGCATTGAGAAAGATTAGTTGGCCAACATCTACTTTGTAAATAATTACCATGAGATTACTTAGATGCATGCCACTTTGTAAATTATGAGAGAAAACAATTAATTGAATAAAAAGGGAGAACTAAAAACATGACTCACTTGGAGAATAGAGAAAACAATGAATTGAATAAAAAGGGAGAACTAAAACCCAACTCACTTGGAGAATCAATGGAGCAACATGATATATCACTATAATTAAAGGAAATGAATAACATGAACCTGCATATTACAATTTCCAAAAGAACAGCATCAAGAAACTAAATCTAACTTGCACAATCAATAACAACATTGTTTTATTTTTCAAATTTGTCCATTGGACTATATATGCATATTTCAAGAAAAACTTTTCTCCCCTCTCTGGCAAGAATTGATTACCACATTTACATGACACAAGTTTAAAATTAGATAATAAATATACATTATTCTTCCTTCTATTTGTAATGAATGAATCACAGTAATCCCACAATGAATCAAGATGCACAATCTATACAAATAAATCTTGGCACCACTTTCCAAAACAGATCTTAAAAAACCATAGCTTGCCTTGAAAAATCCTCAACCTTCCTTCTTCATTAACATTGCCAGGATTAGTGTTAATCTTAGAGAAGCAGTCCTTAATTCCTAAATGCTTCAAAATTGTCTCAGTGAAGAACATATTTGCATCACTCACAACCCATAAATCACACCTGTAAAAAAACAAAATTGCCACCCATATATTTCTTCTTCTCTAAAAGGAAAGAAAAATACAGGAAACAATAAGAGAAAAGAAAGATGCATATCCTAAAGAATGAGCTGTTTTAATGGCAGGGACTGCCCTGAGATGTAAAGGAATTCTCTGGCTCCACCTCTTCAATCTCCTCAATGGTTACTCCTTGTGAATGTAGCTCCATCATCATCCTATGCTGTAAAATCAATACCTAGAAAAAGAAAAAAAAAAAAGTTTAACTTCTGTCATAAACATCAATATCAGAAGCACAAACTTTGCAGAAAAAATTCTGTAACTAAACAGAATGAAGGAAATTTCACAATTATTGAAGAAATTTCATCATTGTTCTAGAAAATATTCTCTGAACTTGAAAAACAAAAAAACAAAAAACAAAAAACCTAGATTTGCCTAGACCATCATCATTGAAGAAACAAAAATTAAATCTCCAAGAGTTAAAAATTAAAAATTTTACCATATGCAAAGCACAACAACTTGTACTTGAAGAAGGAATAAAAGAATGGCAAACAGATTTTGATCATATGCAACTTCTCAATGTAGAATCAAGAAGACAGGGAAATTGCTCAAGAACCGGTATAATCTTGTATGAACCTATAAGGCAATATGAAGAAAGTCATCAAACTAAAATAACCGGAAATAATTGTGGAATCAAAGATGAAGTCTTTTAAGTAAAATTAGAAAGTAAAAACATAGGAAACATACAAGTAGTAAGTAAATAGTGTTTCTCAAAGATTTCATATTGATCGCACCTATAAATTAAATTGACTTAACAGCCCTGCATTACATCCCTCACTGCATATCAGTAAATAGAACAAAATGAAAGAGAACCAAATTAAATTGACTTAACAACCCCAATTAATCAATCACAAACAGCATATTTGTCAAGAAAAGCAAACATGACTAACCTATGTTTATTTCTAAACAAATCTTAGAATAAAAATACGTGTCACCTTAATAATTTTTAAATCTTCATAGAAGATATTAAGTCAAACCAATTCATAGCATTAAAGCATATTTTAGGAAGTAACGACATCAAAAATTAGGGGAAAAAAATATAGATATATAAGTAGGTAGCTCTTTGGATGATTTATGGTTCTCTTTCATATGCTACAAGTTTACCTATTAAAGATTTTCAAGCACATGCTACTACTAACCAATTCAGTTTGCAATCTATTCAGACGGGCGGAAAGAGCTTAATATGAAAAATACAAAAGGAGACAGCCAAACATCACATTGCCAAGAATCAAAAGAGATATAAGCTGTTCCTACTCATCTAAAATCAAAGACAGCTGTGCACTACATCCCTCACTGCATCCACAAGTGGTTAAAGTAGTTGGGAAAAAAAATACAAAAACAGAGAAAAAAGAAAGAGAACAAAATGGAAGAAGCAATTTGTATTTAGAACAAAATAAAAGAGAACTAAATTAAATTGACTTAACAGCTCCAACTAATCAATCACAAACAAACTATTTGTCAAGAAAAGCAAAGATGACAAATATCATTTGATTTCTAAACATGTCAAGAAAAGCAATTTGCATCATCCTTATCGTTGCTTTTCCGCTAGAATTGCTGATTCCCATTGGTCCATCCTGCATGATTTTCAGTACTCATTGACCAAGGGTAGAAAGAACTTATGTATTTATCAAAGATCTGTAAACCCCCAAAACATCATTAACAAATAAATCTTAAGTTTGAAGAAGAATTTTTCACCTCCCTACATTTTGCTTTCAAATATCAAACTCCAAACTTCAATGATTGCAGAATGTAGAGCCATTATGTCAAGTTAGGGTTGCTGATGTAGATTTTCATAGTGATTGTTTGTCATTAAATCTGTCAATAATTGAATTTAACTAAGTATTGAATCATAAATAATTAAATAAATGAACATAAAACTTAAATATAACTGAGAAAAAATAAATAAATAAATAAATAAAGCATTCTCTGGAGGATTGTAAGAAATATATAACTCAGTATAGCTCATCATCTTGAATATATATGTGTGTGTGTGTGTGTGTGTGATAAAAATTTAAAGTTCACAACTAAATAAACAAATTAGGTCAAATGTCCTTCACATGGATCAACGATTTTTTTTTTCGTTGGGGAATAAAAGAAACGCCAGAACATTATTTGTTGAAAGCATTCTCTAGAGGATTTAGACTTAATTAGTGGCAACCCATGTGCAAATTGATAGTAGTCAATTATAATGCTGGTTGTTTGTTTGTGTCTCTATATCAATGATTGCAATTTTTTTTTACATGTGCATAATCCATAAAATATTTTTTAAGAATTTGGAATAGCATCTCATATAAAATGTATATATCCAAGCATAAAACACACAGACACACACTAATCATAAAAATCTTAAAGCTAACATTGAAACAGCCATTGCCATTTGTGCTCAAAAGAGATATCAGCATAGCATCAGTTGTCAAAACATAATAATTAAGCAGCGATCTGGAAGGTGCCTTTCTGCCTTGTCAAAACATAATAGCATTGTTCTAGAAGCACGTAACATTAGACTGGCTCTTATATCTTCTGGTATAGCCGTATAGTCCATATCCCTATAAGGAAGCCACTGGACCTGGACACAAAAACTAAAGCAGATTTAGTATCTTCATCATGATGAAAATATTAACCCCATCAATAAAACTTACATTACAAGGATCAAGACAATCCAAAGCCTTCCTGTAGGTCACTACATTACATTTAGCTCTTGAACTACTTTTCCCCTTCCATCTAAGCACAAAGGGAAAGCAATTACTCTCTGGTTCTTGATTAAACTTTGGATGACCAACATTAAGTCGAGAATAACTCCAACACTGAAAATAACACTACTTTGTCAGCACTTTGAACGAAGAATCATTAGCAAACCAAAAAGCTATGACAAATAAAGCAAGAGTTAAAGGATAACATTTGTGACCTGTAGTAGAGTTAAACAGCCGCTAATCGTACTTTGAGATTTAAGGGAGGCATTGCCAAGGGCTCTATATAAAAATGCCAATGCTGCAGCACCCCAAGCAAACTTTCCAGCTTTGTCAAAATCCTCAAACAAAGAAAGGTAAATAACAGGGACTTTGTTCCCAATTGTTGTGGAAAATATCGTACTTCCCACTAGGTATAGAAGGTAAGCATGAGTACAACACTCAATCTCTTCCAATGATGCATCTTCTGGACACTCAGAAAAGAATTCCTTCAGCCAAGTAAGCTTTACCATTCCTCTATTCAGATCCTCTGGTACTCTCCCAAGCAATTTTTCACAAACTGAACCTGGAGTACTGATTGGACCTATGACCGGATCTCCATCAATTGCTAACCCGAGTAATAGAGCTACATCTTCAAGGGTTATTGTCATTTCTCCAACAGTCAAGTGAAAGGTATTTGTTTCTCTTCTCCACCGCTCCACCAAAGCTGCTATTAGTGCATTGTCAAGACTCATAGCGGGAATCAATCTTAGGTAACCAAAACCGGCATTCTCAACCAACTCAATCTGTTTAGGCATGAGCTTCCACTGATCAAGCATTGAAGTGTGTTCATGACATCTAAGAACACCGCGCTCCTTAATTTTTTATACAAGAGGAAATGTTATCAAGAAGGGATGGAAAATAAATACGAAAATGGAAAAGTATCTTCATAAGGAATGGGAAGGGCAAACCAGATGAAGTGAGGAATCAAGACCAAAATCAAAGGCGGACGAAAAGCAAAGAAATTAGTAATTTCAGCTTAATGTATAAGCAGAGATATGAAGAAGCAAAATCTATAGGATAGATTAATGTAGAGCGCGACGGCGAAGAGAACGACAAAATGAAAAGAGTAAACTACAAACTATCTTCAAAATAACTAAGAACCCAACAGCTGAGAAGGATTGCAAGCATAATACTGATTTCCAATGAGCTAATATAACCTATTGACTTCAAATCAAAGGTTTCTGAGTGAAAGCAGCCTTCTCAAATGGATAGCTGCTAAATGACAAAAGCTGCCACATTGCAATTACCACTTCATGCAACATTTAGCCTTTTGTAAGCTCTTATCAAAACATCAAATCAGATATTGAATTTCTTTTGAACTTTAATATGTACATGTCCTATCAGTGTTGGAAATTGAAGAATTAACAAAGGACACATAATATTGTCAGCCAGCGAGAACATGTTATATGAACTAATTCTAAAAAACATAAGAGAGAAAGAACCCAGCAAAATTACCATTCACTGTTACTATTTCCAGCATTTACAAAAACAGATGTATACCTATTTAACAACAATAGCAACCGTAACATTTTATTTGCAATGAGACAGAGCAAGATGTCCCATGTTCCTTCTTTAAACGTAAAAACAATTCCTTTCCTGAGGGAATAATATAGTTGGGGGGTAACTAAAAATAGAAAGAAAAAGGGTGAAATGGATGAAATGCCTGTTGAATGCAAGCAAGCATAGCAAATTAAACGATCATATAGATGGCCAAAGTTTATAAAACGAAAACAAAATTAAAGTGATTAAAAAATGGCATACCGATATTCGGCACAAATTGTAGAGCTGCGAAGCCTTCAAGAATTAGGATTTTTTAACCAAAGCCTGCTCGGCTTAAGATGGCATCCACCTATTTCCAGATCAAAGCAACAACCTTATAAGACCCCAAAAAATCAACGTAATAAAAACATATCAATAACATTTGCTCTTGTAGCTAGAAAAATAAATTTCAACATCAGAACAGTTAGAAAAATAATCTTCAACATCACAATGCTAAATCCCTTCAATTCATTGAACGTTGCTCACGTATCCAGAAAAATAGAAATAGGCCGATGATTCAGAGAAATCGAAATATCAAGAAAAATAGAAGTATGGTAGAAAGGGTGAGACCATTTCCCTACCGTCCTCACACTTCAGGGCGATTCTTCGCCATCGCTACATCTAAATATTACCATATTCAAAGCCCGATTGAAATGAAAAATGTAAGAGAAAGCAAAAATGATGCTACTACAACATGGTTCATAGCCAGATCGAACTGTCTTCAATACTTGCTGGAAGGCGGAAAACAATGGGGGGCGTCTGACGGCGGGCTCAACCATATGAGGAAATGCTTGCTCGCTTCACACACCTTCAGGGTGCTTCTTCGCCCTCACTCTCCACACTGCCGATTAACTTTTAGGTTAACAATTTACGCCCCTTCTTCTGATGACTGCAAGGAAGATTTTGAAATTTTGAATCTGACGGACAGATGAGGATTGTGACTTTTTATGGAGAAAATGAGCGGGGGAAGGGGAAAAAGAAGGGAACATCAGAGAGAGGGAGGCAGCTGAATCAAGGAGAAAAAAAGGTGAAGAAAACAGCTTTTCAGAAAAGGTCGGGGGAAGAAAAATAAAGAAGGGAGCAAGCCCGCTGAATCGAGGAGGGAAAAAGATGAAGAAAGGATGCGGCTGAAGAGAAGCCCGAGGAGTTAGTGCCTTAGTGGATCGGCTTAGGAACAGTGTTTTGTGAGGAAAGCCACTGATAAGCGGCGTGAAGATCGACTTGAGGGATGAGATTTTATATATATATTGATTTTTTAAAAAAATATAAAGTAAAAAAATCTATCTAAATCGTCCAGAGCTCCCCTACCCATTGAAGGATAGGCGGGGGAGGGTGATTGCGAAAAACTATTCGGCGTCCATCGATCTCATTCCAACACAATATTCCCACTCTCCTCGGTTTCACCTAAGAAAACGTACCTTCCATTCCAACCCTAACTAAACTCTTTACATGCATTCTAGAAGTCCCTTTCCTTAATAGCAATGTCCATTCCACCTCTCTCCCATTCCTTCTTATCCTCATCAAGATTTTCATCATTTTGATTTCAACAAACAAATGAACTAACTAGTAACAACGTAGCTGCGTCTCCAAACATAGCATTTCCTAAACAGGGGAAGGAACTGAAGCCGCATGATTATTAGCATTATACTACCTCCAATCCTAATTATAAAAGCAAGTTGATTTTCTTTGGAGAAATTAAGGAAGTTAAATAAGTTACTTAACTATTTTCATATGTTGTATATCCTTAGATTATATATTAGTTTATTAGTTAAATTAATTAGTTTGAAAAAAAATATAAAAATAAAAATATTCTAAAGGAATTTAATTAGCTTCATTAATTTCTCCAAAAAAGTCAACTAGCTCTTATAATTAGGACCGGAGAGAGTATTTGATTTAAAACATAAGGAAGATGATGAATTTAGGAATAAAATAAAGATAAATATTTGGAAGGAATCAGGAACTGTAAGTCAGCAAGGGCAGCTAACACAGACCTTCTGGTGAGTGTTGACCACGTGAATGACAGCATCCGAATCCACACCATTCGTTTTGGTACAGTCTTGCCTGTAATTGACTCCTCTGTAACGCCAAGCTTCCTCTCTATATATACATGTCTTAAATTTCATCCTCGAAACTTCAATTGATATTTTCGCCCCCCTCCTTTTCCTTATTTTCTATATTCGGAAAGAGACAGAGTGAGAGGGGGAGAAAGAGAATCATGGGTTCTGAATCTGAGACTGTCTGTGTCACCGGCGCTTCTGGCTTCATCGGTTCATGGCTTGTCATGCGACTCCTGGAGCGCGGCTACACTGTTCGTGCCACCGTCCGCGACCCTGGTTCCATTCCATTCTTCTTCTTCACTATCCATTCGTTCGTGAATGAATGACAACGCCTTTATTCATTTGATCATTTGATTTGCAGGTAACGAAAAGAAGGTGAAGCATTTGCTACAACTGCCAAAAGCCGACACGCACTTGTCTCTCTGGAAGGCCGATCTTGCTCACGAGGGAAGTTTCGATGAAGCCATCAATGGCTGCACTGCAGTTCTCCATGTCGCCACCCCCATGGATTTCGAATCCAAGGATCCTGAGGTGTGTATGCTCTTCTTCTATATGTGCACACGTACTCGTGCACTGACTCTTCATTCTGTTTTTGACCTTTTTCCTCTTTATTCATAGTTCAATCATTGGGGCCTCTTTGATTTAATTTGACAACGTTAACTATATTTCCTTTAAGTTTTAAACTACCTACGGTTAGTTATCTTAGTCATTTTTTATAAATATACCATATTTTATCTTGACTAGTTTTGAATTAAAACTTCTTAGTGTATGCAATTCGATCATGAGGAAACTTTGGGGGGAAAATATAAATTTGGAAAATAAATTACATTGAGGTGATCTTATATTTAGATCAATTAATTAAATTTTTAACTGGCTCTTATATTAATAAGCGAAGATAGTATTTTATATGGATTGATTTATTAGAGGTGACTAGCTATATGATCAATAATAATCTAATGAATTTTTAATGTCCCTTAGTTTGAATTAAAGCATTACTTGCAAATTATTGTCAAGTCATATGAGCCAAGTTGTAAATTGCTTGAACTTTCAAACAGTTTGGTCTAGTTAATTTTTAGTGTTACCAATTAATCTTTAACGATCGAATTGTTATTCCCCCTAATACTAATTACAAGATCTCCATTCCAACAAATAATATAAATGAGTTGATCAAAATCATCATTACATGATAATATATATCTGATTGGGATGCTGTAGAATGAAGTGATAAAACCAACGATCAATGGCTTATTAAGCATCATGAAAGCATGCCTCAACGCCAAAGTCAGAAAGCTGGTATTCACATCCTCCGCCGGAACTGTGGATGTCACAGAGCACCAAAAACCTGTTTTCGACGAGACTTGTTGGAGCGACGTCGAGTTCTGTCGCCGAGTAAAGATGACTGGTTGGGTTAGTGCCTTAGTTTCTCCTCTTTCTCTACTTGTCATAATATCGCTTCCCTTGTGGACATTTGAGAGATTAGTAGTAAGTAATCTCATAATTTGCAGATGTATTTCGTTTCAAAAACACTGGCAGAGCAAGAGGCCTGGAAATTTGCCAAAGAGAACAACATGAATTTCATCTCCATAATCCCTCCTCTCGTGGTTGGCCCCTTTCTCATGGACTCAATGCCTCCCAGTCTCATTACTGCCCTTTCTCTCATCACCGGTACTTAATTAGTATTATGCCTTTTCATTAATTAATTTCAACCTCTCATCGTCAACACTTTGGGTACAAATATTTTAAATAACTTGATGTACTCGATCTAATTGCAGGAAACGAAGCACATTATTCAATCATAAAGCAAGGCCAATTTGTTCATTTGGATGATCTCTGCATGGGTCACATATTCTTGTTGGAGCATCCTGAAGCACAAGGAAGATACATGTGCTCTTCCCATGATGCCACCATTCATGACGTTGCAAAAATGCTCAGTAAGAAATACCCTGAATACAGTATCCCCACCAAGTATGTATATATATTGCCCTTTCCCAACTCTCTTTCCCTTTACTTTATAGTCCCGTGAAAATGAATAATGTTGTTGAGCTCGTTAATGATCATGGTGAAACATTTTGTAGGTTTAAGAATATCCCAGATGAACTGGAGATTATCCGCTTCTCTTCCAAGAAGATAAAAGATTTGGGATTCCAATTTAAATACAGCTTAGAGGACATGTTCACAGGAGCTGTTGATACCTGCAGACAAAAAGGACTTCTTCCCAAGCCACCTGCTGCAGAAACCCCTGCTAATGGCAATATTGGCAACACTGATCAGAAATGATTTGGGATATGTATCCTCGTCTTCATCGCCCTAGCCTTGGCTCTTTGTTCTATTTGGTTTTTGGAGTGTTCTAAATTATGGCTTGGGATATGAACGGGTTCTAGAAATAATTTAGAATTGTTTAGCTTTCGTTTAATGCTTTTCGTCTAAAGCTTGAACTCGTTCCAAGTTAATGCAAGTTTGTGTGTTTCTATTGCTCAATTCTACTCTTTCGTTGCTTTTCTTGGCTCTGTTTCGCTTGTTTAATATCTCTCTGCACTGCGAATTTGGATTTTGAAGTTGATGCTTGCGCAAACTTATAGAGAACCAAGGAAAATGTTAAATATTGACTAGACAAGACCAGAGTGATACGAGATTTTAGTTGTGCTTTATATGCTGTCGCTGCTATCAGCGCTAATTATCAAATCTTTCAATGAAATAGAAACTTTCTTGAAGAAAAATTAGCAGTTTGATAAGGTCACAATTTGCCTTTACAAATAATACAGTGTGCTGACAAAGATGGAAATACTACCAATATGTGTGCTTGTTACCGATGGAAGTATGGAACTGTCAATTGCCCGAGTCGATTCATTCGAAAGATAAATTACGGATGACTACCAAGTTATCAAATTCGGATTGGTCAGTAGGTCACTTCATAGTCAAACTGGTTGGGAATAAAAAATTTAAAAATAATTTAAATTTTTATTATAGCATCATATCATTTAACATAAATTTAGTACATTGAATTACTAACACAATAATCATATATTTATCCAATATTATTTACAATTCTTTAACATAATAACATCATAGTATCAATTGTCCATCCAATAATAATATAATTTGGTCCTTTATGTTTGCTTGAAGTATCCATTTAGTTCCTTAAGTTTGTAAAGTGCTCGTTTGGTCCTTAAAAGTTAACACCGTTAAGCAGACTTAACGGAAAATACTAACAAGTAATTTTAAACGATGACTGTACACTTAAATGCTGACAAAACAAGCTTACATGTTACTTTTTTAATAGATTAATATTTTAAATCCTGTAAATTGAAATTTATTTAAGCAAACTTTGGGTATATGTTCTTCGTCTGAGGCATTTAAATACACCGTCTTCGTTTAAAAATTCAATTTATAGGATTTAAAATATTAATTTATTAAAAAAGTAACATGTAAGCTTGTTTTGTCAGCATTTAAGTGTACAGTCATCGTTTAAAATTGCTGGGTTAGTATTTTCCGTTAAGTCTGCTTAACGGTGTTAGCTTTTAAGGACTAAACAAGCACTTTACAAACTTAAGGGACTATATGGATACCTAAAACAAATATAAAAGACCAAACGGGTACTTTAGCCTATAATAAATAATCACTAAATATTCTTCTTAATAAATTATCAAAATAGATATTAACTACAGTCATGTAATTATTAAACTAATAGTTATTAACACAAAATATCATTAACTTACAAATATTTCCATCTAACCCATAAAAAGAATATATATATATATATATATATATATATATATATATATATATATATATATATATATATATTAATGGCAACCAAGTCAACCCAACAACTCGGCTAGTTAAGACCTGGTTGACAAGGTCACCTTGAGTTACACATAATCTCGAGTTAGTGGCCTACTCATATTGGTTTTGTGGCTGGGGCATTGGTTTCAGCGTTGACCCACTCAGTCTAGATTTAGTAATCTTGATGACTACTATTAACTAACGTGTTTATTTTAGTTTTTTAAAAGTGTTTTTATGATTTATAAAGTAAACATGTAAGAAAAAATTTGTCGGGTAGAAAATGACTTTTAAAACAATGATTTAGTTATTTTCAATTTAAAACTTCAAATTATTCGAAAATATTAATATAAAAAACAAATTGTGCATATGAATTTCAAAATAGGTAGATAAGATGGATCCCCCAACACAAAGTTGGGCATCGGGAAAATCTCTCATTGTCTTTTTTTTTTAAATCTCCATATCCCTTATCAGACTCATTTGGGCTTTAATTGAAAAGATTTAAAAAAAAAGTTAAAGTAATAACTCAACTTTTAAATTGACTGCACAGATATGATTTAAGAATTATGAGGGATGATGAAAAAATAATGATGGAAAGAAACTTAATTCGAATACTGGGGCCGCTAAATTTGGATCAAAAGTTTGTAAATAAGCACAAGTGCACAACATTTCAATCCTGTAAAATGTCGATATTCGTGTGTCATGTGTGTCATGTTATTATCGTTGCGGAAGAGTTCCTCTCCCATGTCGAAGTCCATATTGATAAGCCAAAAAGGAGAAAATATTATACAAAAATGAAGAAGGAAGAAAAGAAAATGAAAAAAGAAAAAGAAAAATTACCTTGAAGAAGAAGAAAAATGCGAATGTTTTTAACTCGTTAACGCTAACAGGGGACTCCAGAGGGCAAGCGGAAAGACGGCAAATCCTTGTCTAAATCGGAAAAGATGTTCAGAAATCAGTACGACACAGATGTGACGACATGGAGTCCAGCCGGGAGGCTCTTCTAGGTGGAATACGTGATGGAGGCAGTGAAGCAAGGGTCCGCTGCAATAGGGCTCCGATCTAAGACCCACGTGGTCCTCGCTTGCGTTAACAAGTCCAATTCCGAGCTTTCCTCCCACCAGAAGAAGATCTCCAAGGTCGATGATCACATCGGAGTTGCCATTGCTGGCCTCACCGCCGACGGTCGAGTTCTCTCCCGCTACATGCGATCCGAGTGCATCAACTACAGCTACTGTTTTGAGTCAGTGCTTCCCGTCGGTAGACTCATCGTTCAGCTCACCGATAAGGCCCAGGTCCGTTTCTCACAATAACCCGTGGCTTTTCTATTAAATTTTCCCCATCCTTAACTTTAATGCTCACTCTTGTACAATTCAATGAGCATGTCGTGGTAGTATTTGTCGCAAAATCGCAGACTAGACCTAGGTTTTGGCCTGAGCAGCAGTTTACCCCCTTTCATTATATCCTCCTAAATACTATCGGGTGGGAGGCAGTTCTAAGAAATTGGAGCCAATGTTTTAAGTGGAGTGAGGGACTTCTAAATATTAGGGTTGAAAAATAACCACAAGCTGAACTTCTTGCGCACGTTGGATTTTTTAAAGGCAGAATGATCCAAAATAGATAAACACTAAAATTGTTGGCACTGTTCATGAATTTATTTGGATGTGCTGTATGGACCTGAAAGTGGTCCGGGTCTGTGACATCTAGCATTTTAATTTCTTGTTATTTTAGTTGTTTGTGACGCAATTAAGTGGCAGGTTTGCACACAGCGGTCATGGAAACGGCCTTATGGAGTTGGTCTCTTGGTAGCAGGATTAGATGAATCTGGAGCTCACCTCTATTACAACTGCCCCAGTGGGAACTACTTTGAATATCAGGCTTTTGCTATTGGATCTCGTTCACAAGCTGCAAGGACATATTTAGAACGCAGATTTGTGAGCTTCACGGGCTCCTCACGGGAAGACCTGATCAAGGATGCACTCATTGCCACAAGGGAAACACTACAAGGGGAAAAACTCAGGAGTTCTGTGTGTACTGTTGCTGTGGTTGGAGTTGGTGAGCCGTTCCACATTTTGGATCAAGAAACTATACAAAAGTTGATTGATGATTTTGAGATTGTGAGAGAGGAGAAAAGTCCTCCTGCTGAACCTCAGCCCGTGACTTATTAGAGAAATTAATACGTAATTAGTGCCTTGTGTAATTAGCATTTATGTACGTAATTAGTGCCTTGTGTAATTAGCATTTATGTGCGTTGGCATTATTCTCCATATCATTGACATTGTTCTCCGTATCAATCTTTCCCTGATTTTGT
Organism: Acacia crassicarpa; assembly: GCA_034222035.1. Taxonomy (NCBI): domain Eukaryota; kingdom Viridiplantae; phylum Streptophyta; class Magnoliopsida; order Fabales; family Fabaceae; genus Acacia; species Acacia crassicarpa. The sequence goes on from JAWXYG010000003.1 coordinate 1,672,139, forward strand.
GTATACATGATTGCCAAGATTATAGGGTCAGTTATGATTGGCAATTATAAAGATTCTCTTCTTGTATTCTAGAATATTGTATTCAGTTTAATATATGTACTGAACGAGCCAGAGCAATTCTCTTGTGCTCTCATTTATATATTTCAATTCTGTATCATTTCTCTTTCTTGGTATCAGAGCAATCATGTTTAGCGCTTCCAACACCGCTGCCTCCGGCGCCTCTCACTCCGGTGCATCTCGTTCATATACCTTATTCAGTTCCTCTAGCCAAACAACCACGATCAAGTTGGATCGCTCGAATTTCTTGGTTTGGGAATCCATCGTCCTTCCCCTTATTGAGGGAAACTGCCTCGAGTCTCATATTGATGGCTCCGCCCCTGTTTCCTCGAAGCTGTCTTCTGGAGCTCCAAATCCAGCGTACAAGGAATGGTTCTCTGTTGACCGTCTGTTAGTTGGGTGGCTGCGCAACACAATGACCCAGGAGGTGGGTGTGCAGCTGCTCCACTGTAAGACAGCACGCGATCTCTGGACAGGGGCACGAGAGCTTACGTGTGCATCTACCAAGGCTCGTATCATGGTAATCAAGAATGAACTCCACAATATGCGCAAAAACTCTCTTAAGATGGAGGAGTATTTAAACAAGATAAAGAGTCTCTCTGATGAGCTTGCCTTAGCTGGATCACCCCTTGCAACCGATGATCTTCTTCTTCATACGCTGAATGGTCTAGATGCCGAATACAACGCAATCTCGGTGAAGTTGATTGACAAACCCGATTTGACTTGGGTAGAAGCACAATCTGCCTTACTGTCTTTTGAATCTAAACTCAGTCAACAGAATCATTTTGCCCAACTAAGCATTCAACCCACCATTAATGTGGATCAACGTCCTCAGTCACCCGCTGATACAGGAGCAAATCGTTCCTGGCGCAATACCTCCAACAATGGCTACAATCCTCGCTCGTTCAGAGGCAGGGGTGGACGTTCTCGAGGCGGTGGCGGCCGTCGTGGAGGCCGTCCATTCTGCATTTATTGTCAACGTCCGGGTCACACCATCGCCACTTGCTACTCTCGTGATGACCAAGCCGGGTATAATCATGCACACTCTTCTCCCTCTGCCTACTATGCTAATTCTTGTTCAGTTGCAGACCCCTCTTGGTACATGGATAGTGGTGTTAACTACCACGTCACTCCATACCCAGATCAACTTGAGGAAGTAGTTTCAGCTGGTAAGTCTCATCTGACAACTTGCACTGGCACACAAAGCCCTATTGAAGGTGTTGGCTCCACTTCTATTCCTTGCACCAACTCTGAATTAATCCTTCGTGATGTTATTTATGTACCGACGGCTACTAAGAATTTGTTGAGTGTCAATAGACTCATTCAAGATAACCCAGTTTCTGTGAAGTTTACTGACAAGGGCTGTGATGTGAAGGACCGAGCGACAGATCAGACGATCCTCCAGGGCACTCAAAACGAAGGCCTATATCAGATGAGAGGAAGAAGACCTGACATGAAGCCTCGAGCACTAATGGATGTTCGTGATGACAAGGCTCAACGTGAATATCTTAAGTGGCATCACATCCTAGGCCATCCTAGTTCTAGAGTTTTGAGACTCATTATGAATAAATGTAATAAGACAATTCCAGTTAGTGTTCCTAATGATCATATATGTGAAGCTTGCCAATTAGGCAAGTCCAAAGTTTCTGCCGTTTCCAGACTCTGTTTCTCGGTCTACTGTCCCACTTGAATTAACACATACAGATCTGTGGGGTCCTTCACCCGTACTTTCCACTGGCGAACATCATTTTTACATACACTTCATCGATGATTTTAGTCGTTTCACTTGGTTATATCCATTAAGACATAAAGGTGAAGCAGTAATGGCTTTTCGAAACTTCAAAACTCTTGTGGAGAATCAATTTGAGTTGAAAATTAAGGCAATACAGTGCGACAATGGCAGTGAGTACAAACCCATTGAATCCATAGCACAGGAGGCTGGCATTAATGTTAGATTAACATGTTCGTACACCTCAGCTCAAAATGGACGCGCAGAGCGAAAACACCGTCACGTTGTGGAGATGGGTCTAACTCTGCTCGCCCACTCTGGAATGCCACTCAAATTTTGGGCCGATGCCTTTCAACAGTCAGTCTTTCTGATCAATCGCCTACCAACACCGGTACTAAAGGGAGACACACCTCTGTTTTGTTTAAAATGAACAGAACCTCAGTATGACGAGCTTCAACCTTTCGGCTGCGCGTGTTATCCGTGCCTCAAGCCTTATAATACTCACAAGTTTCAGTTTCACAGCGAGAAATGTGTCTACATTGGACCAGCATCACAACAGAAAGGCTATCGGTGCTTGAAAGAAAACGGTAAAATTATCATCTCCCGTCATGTTGTATTTGACTCTAGTAATTTTCCTTTCAGGACAGGATTCATGGCGTCATCATCTCATCCCAGAAATAATGAAGAATTGCACTCGTTTCCGCTGATAATTCGAATGAGTCCCAATAATGAAACATCTGCTCTCGGTGAATCTGTTGTCCGTCCAGATGAAAACGAGTCTCAGTCAACCTCTGAGGTTCCCGGTGACTCAGACTATGTATCAGACTCCACACTAGTACCCAGCTCCCCTGAAGACCCAAGTCCAACGGTCTCTGCTGAAGGTCCAGGTCCAACGGTCTCTGCTGAAGCTGCTAGTCCGATGACAATAAGGCCTATTAATGAACATGCCATGACTACTAGGGCCAAGGACGGAATAAAGAAGCCCAAATATCCTTTTATTGGTTATACCCAAGCCATTGTGCAAACTGCTTCAGAACCTCGTACAACTCGTGATGCCCTTTCCTCCTCCGTCTGGCAAGCTGCAATGTCCGACGAAATTCAGGCGTTGCTTCGAAATCGGACTTGGGAACTTGTCCCTTTCAACAACCAGAAGTTAATCGACAATAAATGGGTGTTCAAAACTAAGTTTCGGCCAGATGGATCGATTTTGAAGCACAAAGCGAGGTTGGTTGCAAAGGGATTCCAACAAACACCCGGAATTGATTTCAGCGAGACATTCAGCCCGGTTGTCAAATCCACCACAATTCGAGTCATTCTTTCAATCGCCGTTACTTTCCAGTGGGAAATTTGGCAGCTGGATGTTAATAATGCGTTCCTCAACAGTTTTCTCCAAGAAGAGGTTTTTATGCCTCGGCTGGAAGGATTCATCGATAAGAGACACCCGAACCATGTTTGCAAGCTGGTCAAGGCTATCTATGGCCTGCGTCAAGCACCCAGAGCGTGGTTTGACAAGTTACGCTTCACCCTTCTTGACTGGGGTTTTCATAATTTGAAGAGTGATACCTCTTTATTTATGCTTCAGACCCGAGACTTGACTGTGTTTATACTTATATATGTGGATGATATTTTGGTAATTGGAAATAACTCTACTTTTGTGAATGATTTTGTTAAGCGGTTGAACCAAGTCTTCTCCTTGAAGGATTTGGGACCCTTGTATTATTTCCTGGATCTGGAAGTTTACAGAGATAAATCGGGTATTTACTTGAATCAGGCTAAATATGTAGTGGATCTGTTAAAAAAGTTTGGTCTGAGTGACTGTGCACCAGTTGCCACACCTATGGTAACGGGTCGCTTGATCTCTGCTAGTGATGGAGAGCTGTTGAACAATCCCACTGAGTATAGAAGAGCCATAGGCTCCCTACAATACCTGACTACCACTCGCCCTGACAAATCGTTTGCAGTGAATAAGCTTAGTCAATTTTTGTCTGAGCCTAGAACAGTTCATTTTCAGGCAGTAAAAAGAATTTTTCGGTATCTTAAAGAAACCTACAATCTAGGACTGTGTATTAGGCCTTTCAGTAATCCACAGCTTATTGCTTACACAGATGCCGATTGGGCTTGTGACTTGGATGATAGACGATCTATGGTTGGTATGTGTATATTCTTGGGCAACAATTTGGTCTCTTGGTCTTCAAGAAAACAAAAGGTTGTGTCTAGGTCCAGCACCGAGTCTGAATATCGATCACTCTCTGATGGTTCTGCAGAAATTAAATGGCTAGTTTCTCTGCTAGCTGAGATAGGTTTGTTCATTAAAAGCCCTTCAATCATGTGGTGTGATAATCTGAGTGCAGAATCTCTAGCTGCCAATCCAATACAACATGCTAGAAGTAAACACATTGAAGTTGACGTGCATTTTATTCGAGATTTAGTTGCATCAGGATTGATTGATATTAGATATATTCCTTCTTCTATGCAAGTAGCTGATTGCCTCACCAAGCCGCTGTCACAGTCTCAATTTGAATTTTTCAGAGACAAACTCGGGCTCCTTGTCACTCCCTCTCGTTTGAGGGGGAATATTAGAGAAAGTAATACGTAATTAATACGTAATTAGTGCCTTGTGTAATTAGCATTTATGTACGTAATTAGTGCCTTGTGTAATTAGCATTTATGTGCGTTGGCATTATTCTCCATATCATTGACATTGTTCTCCATATCAATCTTTCCCTGATTTTGTGTATACATGATTGCCAAGATTATAGGGTCAGTTATGATTGGCAATTATAAAGATTCTCTTCTTGTATTCTAGAATATTGTATTCAGTTTAATATATATACTGAACGAGCCAGAGCAATTCTCTTGTGCTCTCATTCATATATTTCAATTCTGTATCATTTCTCTTTCTTGGCTGAGCAGGGTGCTGCTCCCGGTCAGGGTTCTAGTGCAGATCAGGGTGCTGGAGCAGACCAAGGAGGTGTTGCTTCAATGGATATTTGATGATTTAAAATCCATGATGATCATCCTAGATATGAGTAGCCATTATGGGAGTTTGATGGTTTCCCTTCAACCCTTTCTATTTCTGCAATCTTTAACGCAGCTCATTACTGGAAACGACTTTATGCCAACGGTTGATGGACTTGAAGCTGCGATCTAAGTCATGCCACAGGATATAATCCAACGACAAAAAATGTTGGTCACCCCGGTGTTTTGGTTGTAACATCCCTGAATTTTGAAAAAGTTAGCCAGACTTGACATTGTTTGTTATGATAATTTTCATTTGGATGTAAATTATCTTTCATGTGCTATAAATTGTTGCATGAGAGAGGCTCAATTTTTTTAAAGTGAACTTCGATCCCCAAATTCATGGACAATTGCAAGAACGATCTACCACGATATGGCTGGAGACCGGAGTGTCCTTCCATGGATATATGCTGCTTGATTAGTTTGTTATTTGGCCTCTTTCCTTGCAACAAACAGATAAAAAGTAAATAAAATGGGGAAAAAAAAAATCTCCAGGGCATTAATTGTGCATCTCTCCCATATTGGGTGGTAAGCGGCTACGCGGAGTATTTGTATTTTACAAAGTTCCACACTTACTATTTCCTCTTGTTTTTAATATAAGACTTAATTAATTTATTTATTTAACTTCCTTAATTTTTTCTTTAAAAAAAAGTCAAATTGGTGTTATACTAAAAATAGATGTAGTATTTAGTTTGGTTCTTACCAATTAGAAATTGACATGACATTATTTAAATATATAATACCAGAATTATCACTTGATTTTAGAAAATTCAACGGCCGTGATTAGAGATGATGCCATGCAGATGACGAGTCAATGCCAATGTTATCATCCTGCACAGAAGAACTGTAAATGCGTACCAGCATGCGACTGTGACACGTTCAGATGAAAATATGATGGAAGCAGCCTCATCTGGACAAATACACAGTTAAAAATATATGCCCGTGAGATTGAAAACAACCATGATATATGTCACGTTACAATACTATCATGGATTCATGGTAACTTCAATCTCCTATGTGAGATCTAGTCTTCCACGCATCAGTCAAAGCAACAAGGACTCGCTGCCGTGTTTGATGGGGAAAGATGAGTTATAACAAAATAAGCAAGTAAAATGGGAGCGGGAGATTTTATTGTTGCCGCTGATCATTTGGATATATCAGAAGTGGGAAGACCCTTTATCTGCATCTGCTTGTTCATCCATTGCCGATTCTCCAAGGTCACTTCTCCCCCAAGAGAGCGAATAACAGCGCCTCCACTGCAGGCCCCAACTTTGCAGCATTCTTCTAATGACAATCCCTTTATCACTCCATACAAAAATCCACTCGCAAAGAGGTCCCCAGCTCCCGTTGCATCAATCGCTTTTGCTTCCCCTATCGCTGGGACGCGTACTATCTGACATTTAAAAAACAAACAACCTCCCTTATCAGAAAGGGGTTTTTCATATTAGTTGACTTTATGTTTCTACTGTTACTGAATCAATGCCGATAGGATGATATATAGTGTTGAAGGTTCAGTCAAAGTCGAGCAGAATGGATAATTTCTAAAGTTTCACCCTCACCCCCTCCTTCTAAGATGACTCATGATTCTAAGGTCCAACCACTCTTATCCTTGTTTCACTGATCTCCTTGTACAGGGAGACTCCAAAATTCACCAGAAATAACTAAGGTGAAATTAATTACCCCAGCTTATAGGTATAGTCAATTATGGTCCCATCTAGCCAATAACAAAGATTTAACTCGTACCCCACTTGGCTCCCATCCACAGCATGCCCAACTGTGTGACAACCCTGCCCCTCATCGAATGATATTTCAACAGTATCACACAAAAATAGTCAACAAACCTCCTTTCCATGCTTAGCAATGCATCCGTTAGCACCTAATGTCACGACAGCCCACTGGCAGTACTTGGCCAAAAATTCCACGGCAGCTGCTGGATCAGAGTTCTGTTCACCCCTAAAATATTGCATAATAAATTGACATCATGCACAGAACACATGCCATAAAATAAAAAATGAAAGACATTCAACATTTGGGGAAAAGGGCGGCCCAGTGGAAAATGCAAATAAAATCTCCTCCAACAAAAAACTGTCATACAGAACACAGGCCATAAAATAAAAAATGAAAGACATTCAACATTTGGGGAAAAGGGCGGCCCAGTGGAAAATGCAAATAAAATCTCCTCCAACAAAAAACTGTCTTGTATGAAGCCAGCTTCAAAACAAAAAAGTTATCCACCTTAGCAGTTCTGTTGCCTCATCCTCATTGGCAAAGCAAAGGTCTATAGTCCCAGACTCCAGCAACTTCAAAAGAGGCAATTTAAAGTTCCGGACCATCTTGCCAAAGCAAAGAGACCATATAAGATTGTTGGTATTGAAGTACAATCATGCAATAAAAATGATAAGAAGCATATCTTAAAAATGAAATGCTTTCACATAGCTTGAAAAATTAATAAGGGTATGCAGTTGCTTGCACTGAAATAAATAGAAATTTCATTATGCAGAAAATGACGAAAGGAAAGCAAACATATTCAGTAATGATTTGAGTAAACTAAGAATAAGATTCATTGTAACCTACGCTAGAATTTACTAACAAGCTAATCCTGAATCTCAAGGAGTGAGAAGGAATACCTCAAAACTGGCCAAGTCCAAGGAAACAAGAAGGCCTTCCTGCTTAGCTAAATGAATGGCTGCTTGAATCACTTCTAAATTGAGTTTTGCGTATCTCATCACCAACCACTAAAATATAGATATATCAGCAATTGAGTTCACAAAAAAAACTCTAGATGATTTAGTGCAGACCATAGCAAAAGAGAGAATGTTTTCAGTATGTAAACAGTATAAAGTTTGTGGCAGATACCCCTTCAATTTTTGGTAAAATAGACAGGAAGGATAATTCAGGTGTAGTCCTTTATGAGTAGATTGCCTAACATTGTCATTTTTAAAAATTAAGAAAAGCTTATGTGAAAACGGAATATGCAAGACAAGAAGCAAAACACAAACATATCACGATGTCTTAGCTGAGAAGAAGGCGAACCTTCGAGCCCTTAAAATCCTCTATCTTCAATTCTTCTGCCTGCAGATAGGAAGTAAATAAAAAGAGAAAGAGAAATTCAAATACGCCTTCCAAAATATAAAAGACAACCAAACACACTACACATACAACCACGCATTGAGGTAATAAATTTACGAACCTGAACTTTCACAGCATTTGAGAGACAGGGCCGCATTGTTCGGTTACCCAGCTCGTCAACCAAGCAAACACACTGCCCCAGACCACTTAGTGGTTTAAGTTCAACTTTTTTTCAAAACTTTTTTATAGAATATAGTAACGGTTATGTTAAGCTAACCTGGGCTGTATGTCCTTTCTTTTTCCTCAGTCTTGAGATGTTTACTCCATTTAAGCTCATATTATTGACAAACAATTGTCCTTGTTCATCATCCCCATACGCCCCAATAATTCCTGAGGAAATTCCGAACCCAGTACTAAGCCCTCGAATTGTGTTCGCAACACTGCCTCCAGCCATGGTCTTGATGGGAGATGGATCATCGGGTGAGAGGAGAATATGAGTTTTTACTTTCTTCAGTATATTTTCAAGATCCTCAATTGCAACCTACACGCATAACAGAATTCTTTACATTCCACTCTTACAGTGCCGAACAAAATCAACCAAATTAAGCGTTCAAACATCTTTTTGTATGGAAAGAAAAATTATCAACAGGAGTATTGGGGAACAACAATAATTAACGTTGGTAAATATAACATGCTAGTCAACAAAAATTTGTAGCAGAATTATACTTTCTTATTTTAGTTAGTCGCTGCCTACTGGGGATAGAGCAGAGGTATGGCTGGAAATAAGAAACGATGAAGTTTTAGACTTCCAAGGAAAGTGGTTAAAACAGCTCGCGAGAAGAATGGAGAAATTCCAGCAGAGAAAAAAGCAAATGGGACAACTGGATAAGGGAGGAGGATGGTAAACGACAGCAAAATTAGAGCAAGGTCAGTGAAGCAGAGAAGATGAGTGATCCAAAATGAACTGGAACACAGCCGGTTTAACAGATAGCAATGCTCGACATGAAGAAGGGGGAAAAAAGCGGAATTAAAGAAAAAGCGGAGAGAAAGGCAAGAGAGTCCGGAGAAGGAAAACAATCAAGAAAACTCGTAGCTAAAAGAGAAAGAGGAAGAGCAATTAGGATGAAAAAGAATGAGAGCAGGGGAGTACAGGAATGGAGCCGCCGCGTTCACCGGGGATCTGATCGAGCCAGGTCCCATCGACGGGAGCGACGTGGTCGATGAGAGCGGAAGGCTGGAGACCGAGAAGGAGAGGAGCGGGAGCGTCATTGTTGTGGTTGGAGAGAGGATGGGCTCCCATGGATGGCGTTGTGTTACTTCCTTCAAGATTGGAGTTCAGGGATGCCTCTCCCCACCGATTCCCTCCCCTGCCTTCCCTTTATACACCCAGCCGCCGCCCCGCCCCTGCGCCTCCAACTTAGCGCTATCTCTTCCTTTGATGGGCTTCTTTCACTCTTCCGCTCTTTTCCTTTTTCCCAAAATAAAATAAAATTATGGATTAATACTTTTTTTTTTTAACAATATGGATTAATACTTTTTTTTTTTGAACAATATGGATTAATACTTGACTAATACTATTTTACATCCCCCAATGAATTTAAATCCAATGGCCTATTTATTCGAGCAACAGTGAAGGGTTGAAATACTTCCAAAGTAGAGCCCCCAGGTCAACCGAATGAGATCCTCTCATTACCTTATGATATCTAATCTTAATCTAAATTGTTGACTTGAATTAATCTTGATAGTCCTATCCTAAAATATTTTTTTTAGTATGAATCAATATTTTGAAATATTTTTTCAACATCATTAAATTAGGGTCTTGAAAAAATATTTTAGGTTAAGAAACTAGTATGAAAAAAAATTACTTCAGGATACTGACTAGTACTGAAAAAATACTTCATGATCTTAAAAAAATAATTTCAACATACTGACTGGTACTGAAAATATACTTCAGGAAAATGACTAAAAAGATATTTTATGATAGTGATTGATATTGAACAAATACTGCATGATCTTGAAAAAATATTTTAGGTACTTATAAAAATACTTTAAGTGATATGGCTTTCTCTCAACAGCTAGATATCAAATTAGTGACCAAGATTTAAAGCTAATGAGAGATAAGGGGGGAAAAAGGACTTAGGAGAGAGAAACCGAACCTATTTTAAGGGGTTATGGATCCAGCTAGCCCTGTTACAGTTTACGAATTGCAAATTTGCAATAGGGATAACATGGCGCGATCTTAGTAGTGAGCCTTTTTCCGAATATCTAATACAATTAAATTTTAAAGGGTATAAAATAAGGGATAGGTTATTCTACTTACTCTTATTTTATCTACTTTTGCTTACCTCTCTTAATACCTTTAGATTATAATTTCATCTAATAGTAAAGATTTAAGGTATAAAATATTTGTTCAGTTAAGAGAAACCTAGATTAAATTTGTGATTCCCCCAAACTCAAAACCCTAAAGCAACCTATCGCTACTCCAATCTCAAGTATTAACAATTATCAATACACAACATAAACAAATGAAAATTCGCTCTCCTTTTATAATAAATCCGAGTTTTGGCCTCTAAATTGAATGGCCAATGAGCTTATCTCATCTTGTTTTCCAATTTCAGAGAGCAACGTCAAAGACTTGTTTGCAGGGTATTTTTCTCTTATAAACAAAGTTTACAAAAATTTGGTCCCTGAATCTCCATATCTTGGTCCCTTTCAATTAAATATCACAGCATTTGTATTTACAACGATGACGTTGAGGTTTGTTTGGGTTATCTAGATCGAAGTCGCTTGGTTCTGCAAAGAGTCCTCTGAGACATCGTTGTCGAATTCTTACCTCGTCGCTTCGGCCAACATTAACGTCAAGCTTTCTGATTTCCAGACCTCGTTTATCGTCACGCTTGACAAGTTCGACTTGCTTTGGAGAAGAGTCACATGAACCCCAGGGTCTTTGTCATTAATCGAACTCTAACACATCAATGAGTTATTGAGACTCTGTATATTACTATTCACATAAGCGTTCCCAATTTCATTATCCAAACTTGCTTCAAAAGAATGCATAACATCAAAATACCCATCCAATGCAGCAAAAGATGGTTCGAAGGCACAGAGAGAGGAATGAGTAAAAATGGTTTATTTTATCCCTTAAATCTTGACTGTTAGATAAGATTATAATCTAATGGTATTGAGAGAGATAAGTAAAGGTAAGCAAAATAAGAGTGAGTAGAATAACTTATCTCATAAAACTAAATATAGTCTTTTTAAATTGTGTAATTTCAGCAATTTTATTAAATTGACCAAAATATCTATTATAAAATTGGAGGGAAAACAAATGGGTCTCACTTCCACAAAAAAAAAAAAAAAAAAAACGGCCGTTTGACCTAATTTAACGAAATTGCTAAAATTATATTATTTTTAAAAGATTCTGTTTACTTTTGTACGATTCAAAATTTAATTGTGCTAGACGCTATGGGTAAAAAACTTTGTTGAAAAAATTGCACTTTAATGCCAGGTTGGTCCATTTGCTACAGGGATTGACTCATAACCATAGGGTGAAGAGTTCAAATCCTAGCGATGTGAAGACCTTATTAGTTGATAATCTATAACCAACTCCATAAGTATTATTTAAATTTGAAGGCATGTATTGATCTTGATGAGTCTTTAAAACCCAACTCACCTAAATTTTATTGTACTAAAAAAAAGGTTAAGGTGTAAAAATATACATGTACTTTTCTCTGAAGAACACCCCATAGCAAATGCTTTTTTTAGGTGCAAAAGTGCACATGTAGTTACAAATTAGATTCAAAAATACTGTTTGACCGTTAAGTTTGACTTTTTTTGCTGACTGGATGGTGACGTGGCATTTCAAAGGTACAAAAATATACATGTACTTTGTCAAGAAGTGCGCTCAACACCAAATTATTATTTTTTTAATTTAATAATTTTACTTCAATTAAAATTATTTTAGGATCTTGAAAAAAATATTTCAGGTATTGACCGTACTAAAAGCATACTTACTGATACTGAAAAAAATATTTCAGGGTATTAAAAAAAATATTTCAGGGTACTGACTGATACTAAAAAGTACTTTTAGGATACTGACTGGTACAAAAAAAATACTTTATAATCTTGAAAGTTTATTTTAGGATCTTGAAAAAATATTTCAGGTATTGACCGGTACTAAAATGATACTGACTGATACTGAAAAGAATATTTCAAGGTAATGACTGGTACTAAAAAGTATTTTCTAGATACTGACTGGTACAGAAAAAATACTTCATAATCTTGAAAAATTATTTTAGAATTTTGAAAAAATATTTCAAGTATTGATCGGCACTAAAAGGCTATTGACTGATACTGAAAAAAATATTTCAGGGTACTGACTGGTACTAAAAAGTACTTTCAAGATACTGATTGGTACAAAAAAAATACTTCATAATCTTGAAAAATTATTTTAGGATCTTGAAAAAATATTTTAAGCTATTAACTGGTACTGAAAAATATTTCAAGGTACTGACTCATACAAAAAGTATACTTCAGCTTATTTTTTTAAGATTCTAAAATAATTTTTCAAGATCATGAAATATTTTTTCTGTACCAGGAAGTATTCTCAAAGTGTCTTTTTAGTACCAATCAATACCTTGAAATATTTTTTCTGATCTTAAAATAATTTTTCAAGATCATGAAGTATTTTTTCAGTACAGGTCAATATCTTGAATATCTTTTTAGCACCCAGTAGTAATTAAAATTAAATTATTAAATTTAAAAAAAGAATTTGGTGTTCGACGCTCTTTTTGATAAACCACATGTGTATTTTTGCACCATTGAAATGCCACGTCATCGTCTAGTCAGCAAAAAATATCAAACTTAACGGTCAAACAATATTTTTACACATTATTTGTAACCACAAAGTCACTTTTGCACCTAAAAAAAGCACTTGCTACTTGGCACTTCTTGAAGAAAAACACATGTATATTTTTGCACCTTAACCCAAAAAAAAAATTGCAACTTAACCCTAGTGGATTCCTTTAAAGCCCGAAAAAAATCATTATTACTTATAGATATTCCTATTCTCCTTCATCCAAGGCCTCTCTCTGTCTCGTCCTAGAGATGCCTTGTGCTTGTATGTACGCCGCCCTTTTTGCGCCCAGATTGTTTGAAAAAAATACATGTCATATTTTTTAATTTAACCAATTTTATTAATCTTATTCAATTAAGTAAATATTATATATACATATATGGGAAGGAAAAGGGTGATCATTGGTGGGAAACATGAGAATTGAAAATAAAGAAGGCAGCAGAAATCACGGAGAATCCTTTGGGGACACTTTTGATGATTCCTAACCGGCCTCCATCCAAAAAGTACACCCACTCCTCCTATATTATTGACTTAAATTATATGTTTTTTCATCCCATTATCAATCTAGCGGCCGAACAAATACTAGTATATATATCGTCCAAAAACACTCCAACTAATGTCATTATTATCAATTGATATGGAATTCCAACGACTCAACAATGAACACAATTTTTCCTGTATTTACTCACATTCTATATTTCTATTGATAAATTATATTGTCAAAAAGCATACATAATACTTAATGGTGGTATAAAGATGCAAAGACTAGTGGAACATGCTGACATTAGCACGTGGTTGGGTTTGAGGCCCAAGCAAGTTGAGAGCGAGTGAAGAGGGTCATTTATTAAAACTCAAAAGGAACGGCCAAGAATCTTGATTCATCATTTAATTCAGCAATTATTAGATTCTCAATGTCAGAATCCTAGCGCCCTATGCTATGCTTATTCGTCAGCTTAAAGAACGGACCTCAACCAATCAGTATTCAATTTTAACCTCACAGTCATATTACTATCGTCGTTATTATTCGGAGTATACATTATTATTTGGTTGTCCTACCTAACCCTATGCAAAAGCCACGTGCTTCCAACACAACACTGCCCTCAAGCCAGGGGAAGAACATGCTTTGTAGAATGGTGCGGCTAGGGGATGACAGGAACAAATAGTGTACATGTATGTTTGTTTGGTTAAAGTCGCTATTAACATGGGAGGTGAATATGAATGTTTTAATCGAGGTTAACAATTAGAACATGTTTCGTTACTTGAAGGTTTCGAACATGTGTTCCTCCTGCTCCAGGGACGGACCTACGTTAGTGAAACTGTGGGCAGGTGCAAACACAAAATATATATAATTTGCAAGAAATTTTTAAGGGTATGTGTAGTTAGAACAGATGGTAATGACTCTTATATTTTTTTCCTAAGGTCTCCAGTTCGAACACGAGTCACGACTTTCCCTTTTCCCTCTTTTTTTTTTCCCCATTTCCATCGCCCTCTCTCCATCCCTAAATACTTCCCGACATTTCCCCCTTCCGTCGTCCCTCGTCCCTCGTCCGCCGTCGCTCAGGCTCGTTGTCCGCCGTCGATCAGGCTGCTCCCTTTTCCTCTCTCGTCTCTTGATTTTTAACTTGTAAGTTCCCTAATTCTTCATCCCCTTCCCTGCAATTGCTTCATTTTGGTGAATCATTCATTTTTTTTACGGTTCTGGACGCAATATTCTTATCACCCTTATCGTGCTGTGTTCGCTTTGGCCGAAGTTTATCAACAATTCCGTGAATCTTTGATTGAGGTGAGATAAACATGAATATTTCACTCTTAACTCTGCACCGGCCAAGAAACTTGTTCACAGGTTCTCTGTGGCTCGGGTTAAGTTAAATCATTAATTTTTTCTTATTTTGTCATGGGCAGGGTATTCCAAATGATGTTGTTTTGATGAGGGGAGCTTCGGCTTCTACTATACTCACTTCCACTTCCTCGTCCTTCATCTCGTCACCGGCTTCTTGCATTTTGCTGTCATTTGTACCTCCACACTCAGCGATAAATTCGGTGTTGAGTATTTAATCTTTCTCAATATTTGCTGCTGTGCTTTTCAGTTTCTTGGGTGATAGTCTGTGGTAATTATTCCCCTTTTGTTAGAGAAATATGTTATGGTTTCAAGTTTCACCCAGAGGGCATCTCATGAAGCAGAAAATCCAATTGAGCTTTCCCTTAGACAAGCGTTTGAGTCTATTGAACTCCCGCATCCCACCACTATTTGTGCACCCACAAACCTAAAATCCTGAATCCGTCACAGTCCTGCTCCATCATGCTGTGA
Source organism: Acacia crassicarpa (assembly GCA_034222035.1). Lineage (NCBI taxonomy): Eukaryota > Viridiplantae > Streptophyta > Magnoliopsida > Fabales > Fabaceae > Acacia > Acacia crassicarpa. The sequence goes on from JAWXYG010000003.1 coordinate 1,687,175, forward strand.
GCAACCCCCCAAATTTCCTAAACTACATTCTTCTCCAAACCTTTTGACTTGCTCATCCCCATCATCTCTGTTTCTGTGAATTCTTCTTGTTTTTTGTTTTGATGATACGTACAGTGGCCAAGCAAGCTTGGATATTACATAACACTAGAGATTCCTAGACATCAAGATAATTGAGTGAGGGAACACATCCTGGGTGTGGGACTGGTAATACCACCAAACTCTGACCTAAGTGTTGAGCTTCCTTCGCCCGGTAATCAACGCACTTGATTGTATCTCGCAGTGCATACCGAAGTTCAATGTCCCATTCGGAGTAAAGCAAATCCCTAACTGCATTAATCTCTCTTGAGCAAAAAAAAAAAAAAACTGCATTAATCTCTGATCTGAGCGGATGATTGAGTCCTCCATCCCTCATAACCAAATGATATGATACGTCTCAAATGAGTCTGTGTAAGCAACGACTTTGTGAAAGCCATGTTGCCTCCACAATTGGAGACCTGTCAGTGTCAATGAGGCAATAAGTTCTGCAGTTGTTGGGGGAACCAAACCCAGCCTCCTCTGAAATCCCAGGGGCCAATACCCCAATTGCCCCTAGTATCCCCAACCAACCCTCCGCATGCTGCAATGCGTCGATTGCCTACCGATCCATCGGTACCTCTTCTCCATTGAATTGGAAAAATTTGATGCTTCAAGGTGTCATAAAGGTCGGACTCCATCAGCTGGTAAGGACTACCATGAATGATTTCATTAGCCTGAGCTCGGACTCCCTCCATCACGCCCTTACATCTGTCTTTCCATAACAACCAGACGATTATGCAGAAAGGTCGTTAAAAGGGTCAAAATTTGGTGACCATCTCTGAACCAAATGATGTGTTGATGTACGACCCAAGGACCTCCACAAAGCACTTTCGGGTATAACTGACCCAGCGCACTTTTTGAAGAAAACGAACTATGAAATAATTGTTTGGCAGATCAACAATATCAAATTCGGGAGTGTTCCAGATGTGGCTTAGGTGAGCTTTTAATGTGTATACATTATATCTCTTTCCTAACACTGTAAGAATTAATGCTGCATTCGAAGGCCTGCACCATGCACTATATTCTTCTGTTGTAACAGGAACCACAGGGTGATGCTTCATAAGGGCCAGTACTTCCTCAGAGACTTCTGGCATATCCCATTCTTTAATTTGTTAAGTATGTAAGATAAGATAAGAGGCCCTTATCTTCCATGCAATCTCCTCCATTAGCTATCCCGTTGAAGCGCAGCAGGGAATCTCTGTAAGATGCCTGAGTCGCCTTAGCTTTGTCCTTCATTCCCATTTGAGAGCCACATCATGGTCCATTGAGACGACTTTCCTTTGAAGGTACTTCATCAGACATATGCGCGTCCACTGTTACTTGAGAAGAAGAATGATTCTTCTTTTTCTTGTTGCTGCCACAAGCTAGGATATCAGAAGGCCGGTCCGGTGGAAGTTTCCGGTGGTTCTGATCTCCCATATTGTTGCAAGTGAGGTAGACGCGATGTTCAAGAGAGATCAAGGTCAAACCACTCAAAGCTACTGTTCGGTTAGCTAGTCGTTTTGAACCACCAATATTTTTGTTTGTTTCTGCGAATTCTGCATTAACAAGATTATTCTCATTGTGACAGAAGACCTGACATTTTGTCCCGATCCATGAACTCTCTTCTGCTCGGATCGGGAGACTTGCCTCCGTATGCTTCAACTTCTCTACCTGCACCCATTTTATTCTGGAATCTAATCACCTCATAGTGAATCATCCCAGCCTAGTCTGAATATACTAAAAAATTACAATAATACAAAATAAAGACTCTACATGTAATTTAATAATATAATAAATCGTAACTACTATATATTGTAGTCCCGGTCTAAATATAAGATATAATTTATAAAGCAAGTAGTAACAACTAATAAATAATAAATAAGATAAAAATATAAAGAATACTAGAATCAAAGAGAAAGAAATAATACAAAATATCTTGTAGAAAACAAAATATAACTGTGGGATAATTTTAAGGGGGAAGGGCCTCTTCTTTTATAGTGTTATAGTGTAAGAGCCACTTTTATCTAAACCCACCGAAGTTAACCTACACCTGTGACAGATGAAGATAACAGACGAGGTGGTCAGGACACTAGAACAGGCATGGGGAGATTCTACGTTGAAGAATTGGCCAGATAGGTGTCTAGTTAAACCAGCCATGTCTATAACAACCATCTAACAACCGAGAAAACAAATCGCTAGTTGTTAAACCTTGACACCACTTATAATATATTATAATAATTACGTAATTATCAAATGGAATACTAGTTTCACATTTTATTATACAAGTGTTGTTTAAACATGGCCAGCTAATTAAGAACATCATCTTCCACATATCTGCTCTCTCTTTTTTCTCCCTTCAAACCACAAAATTCTTGTCTTCTTTATATTCCACACAAAGGTGCTTGAAATAAGTTCATTCTGTTACTTTTATTCCAACAAATGAGTGAAAGAACCTTCGTTCCAATATTCGTCTTCTGGGCTTTCCTCACAATCATCACACCGACCCTTGTTCTCTTGTCAGAGAATTCAAAGCGGGACTTCTATTTATATGGTAAGCACCGGCCGTCAAGAATTTGCTATTTCTCTTCTTGCTGGCTTAATTATATGCCACCAGACCTGTGACTCTCTCTTTTATTCCAATCTACAGGAAATTCAACGGAGGTGGCAGATAGTAGAAGAATGATGGATTACAGAGAGTATGCTATAAAAAAAACAACGCCGCGCGCGACGGCTGTAGCAGTGGAGGAGTTGACCCCTGCACCAGCGCAAGCGCCAATTGTATCATTAGTAACCGGAGCTAACTTGACGGCATCCCACCGTAATGGTAGTCTTGGAAGCAATACAAGTGATCATGGACTTACGCAAGTAGTGTTTCCCAGAAAACACCTCAAGCAAACAAAACCCCACTCAATGCAGCTGGCTGGAACCTGATGAGAATGGCTTTGAATCTCAAACTGACGATCTGTGCTCATAGAGGAACAATGTAAAATGGTGAGATAAAAAGTTAATTTATAGCTTCTATGTTTCAAGTTTAGACGTTCCAACGTGGCTTGGTGTGAAAAAATAGAGAGAACCACATGATGGCACAACAAATGGACAAAAAGAGTCTCACCAAATTTTGTACCTGCTATGGGTATAAATAAATAATATTTATATCATTATTGCACACATAATGCCGTGTTTCTTTTTTTATTTTTCAAAAAAAAAAAAAGAATTGATATCAATGTGGTTGGTGAATGTATGATTAACATATTTTATCTTTGTCACAACTTGTGGATTGGCTTGCAGAATTCTTTCACTTGTTGCTTACGATTTACGAATAATTCTTCCACTAACAAGATACTAGGCTTTCTTTCTTCTTTTTTACCAGAAATACCAAGGTTTCTTTAATAACTCAAATGTCTCTGGCACTTGGTAAACTAGCCTGATCAGTAGAAAAATGTTGACCTGGGAAAAACTTATTCTAGAAAAAAAATCTAAGGAAAAAATAAAAATAAAAAACAAACAAGGCCTTTACTCCTTCCTACGGAGAAGGATGAAATTGGTCCTTCCAATCGATTTGAAATAAAGAAGAATGAAATAGACGTAGTGAAAGAAAAATGCGTACAACCTTCCAAGGAAAAGATATTGGGTCGACATCCCTGCTGGCTAAAAATCTTCTATGGGACTGAAAAATATCAGGAGTAAGTGGCCATTCAGAGCATGAGCATGATTAACTAACAATTAAAGAACCGGATTGGATTGGATAGTCCGATCCATCATAATACCGACTAGATTTGTTAACACTGTAGTTTAGATCAGAAAATGTTGACTTGGGTTGAATTGGAGTTGAGTTGCCATTAAGCTAGAATTCGGAATCAGCCTGTAAATCATCGTAAGGGATTTTAGAAATCCAGGCGGTTTGGGTCTGACGCGAAAAAAGACTGAAAATTCTACTGACCTACGCAAAATAATAGAAAAATAATCCTATAAAAAAAGTCCAGTATATTTCCAGATGATTTGCAGTGTTATTTCCTAGAAAATTTCATACACACTGCGTTAGTATATTGACAATTAAACTTGATAAATATTTAAGTTATATATAAGATATTGAAGCATAAAAACCAGGACTGCCGGCTTTTGCAGCTTGAGGAACTTTTAAGGTCACCTTGAAATACGTATGTCGACGGTAAAACACATCATCGATCATCCACACCAAATCACCAAATGGTAGTATTTTTTATGGGTTAGATGAAAATTAAAATAAAAAATGATCCATGAGAAGCTCCCAATCAAAAGGCAGAAGACGTCGACAAGACAGCAAGCAACAAACGGCGAGTGAACGGTACTGGCATGAAATTAAACCAGCAAAAACAGTTCTTTTTAACACAGAAGCCCCTCATATATACATATATACACACATGGACACGGATAATAAATTAAACACTAAACAACAATACATACACACACAATCACATACATTATATATGTAGTTATAACAGAGAATCTGATATATTAAGCACTGATCCCATCGCTGGGGTTGAACTTTGGTGCTCCCAGGTTGGCTACGTGGAACTGTGACGCATACTTGCCGGAAGCAGCCTCCATCACCGGAGGTTCATTCAGAAATGCCCAGTTACTCTTCGTCCACCTGCCATCACACATTCAACCATTTCATTACTCCACAAGTTTTAGATTGTTGAAAAGCAAGACAAATTAATTAAAGGCAAGGCTCTAAATTAATTATGCTTAAATGTATTACCAGACATTTTTCTTGATAAGCTGCTCCAGACGTGTGTCTGCATCCACATCCACGTACTCTTGTGTTCGGGTCAAGGGCATGCTCTTTGACTTTTGTAACTTCTTCTCAGCCTCCTCATAATGTCTCTCCTGTACGCATCATCAGTATTAATTAATTAATTAGCAATATATATATTTGTCTGGATGCAAAAAGGTCGGTGGAAGGCAGTGTCCAACCTGAACGGTTTCTGATAAATTGGAAATGGCTCTGAGGTGTTCTTGTTCTGTCTTCTTCTTTAATCTCCAGTAAGCATCGATTTCTTCTTTGGTGAGAGACCGATTTCTCCTCAGTTTAGCTGAGATAGGAAAAAGAGATTTCGCTCCTAAGAAATCACTGTGTAGAGACCAGAACTGAAACAAAACATACTGGAAATTAACACGTAACTAGTATACCTGATTTAGGATCGATGGTGGGAGAGCCCCATCCCGCCATGAGAGAACCCATTCTGCTTTGGTCAATCCCCAAACAGTGAAGTTTTTGGATATCTCTGTGTTTTGATCCTTATCCTTTGAGTGTGGAGTGACACTTATTTAAAGAGGACAAAAAAGGTTGAGATGAGACCCGTATTATGAAGATCCGGTTTCAGTTTGGGCATTGGATAAACTATTGATGATATTCTCGGGTTAAGCCTGCCCAGTGCACAGATTTTACAAAACAAGCTAACTCCGCGACACCTTCGCCGCTTCTTCTTCTTCTAACTCAAACTTTTCAACTCCTTTTCACCCATTAACGTTATTTTAATATTCCTAAAATTTTGGAATATATACAAAATAAACCCATATAAGAAAGACAAAAAAAAAAACTAAAAACTAAAAACTGAAGTTATATATTTACCTAAAACTTCACTATATCTTACAATTTAAATGCATGTATGCTTCGTGGTGAAAAAAAAAAAGAAAAAAAAGCATGTACGCAAATATCTCTTCTGTTTTCTCTTTATTTATATATGTCTCGATCATAGCTTGAATTTCCTTCCATGACCGGCAAAAACCTCAAAAAACAGGAGAAGCCGAAAGCATTCCACTGGATATGAATAATGATGTCTCCATCCAGATGGGGTCCACGTCTCCAAATAATGTTATCTTGAAGAAAATATCGCCACCAAACTTTGCTTTTGTTTTCTGTGCTTTTCTTTGCGTCTTTATCACGCGGCATTATTACCACCACCATATTGCGATCACCCAACCAGCTCATGCATTTTTGACGAATAAATACCCGACATCAGTATTCAGTACCATTCCCACTCATTAAATATTTACGTTAATCTTTTTATCAGATAATTTGTCCTCTTTTTAGTGGTAATTTGGCCAACAAATAAGCGTATATTTGGATTAAAAGTTATTTTGTTTATTATGAGTCGGATTGCTTAACTTGGGACAGACACTACTCATGCAAAACACATAACTTCTACGTTTGTTTCCTTCAATTAATTAACTACCGTAAAAAGGATTAATTGCGTCCTTGCTTTTTTCTGAATGGTGTGTAGTCTTTTTCTTTACTTTAAGGAATATTGAGAGACGTGTTTGGATTATCATCTACAAAAGATAGGGTTAGAGATAAATTTATTTCCCCTCAAACAAGAATTTAAGAAAATTAAACTACATAACTACTTAAGCTGTAACGCGAATCTGATCTTGTAAAAGAGACTCAAATTAAACATAGCCTTGTTTGATTTTGCTTCACTCCTTACGCCAAACCCACTTCTAAGAGGGGTGAAAAATGTAATCTTGTTCCTCAGAAAAATTAATTACATCCATTAGCTAACAACGGTCCGTGTGTATGTATTTATAGGCTACTTATGGCGTACGTATACAACATAAGTAGCCTATAAATACTAACATCATATGCAGTCCTAACTAAATACTAAACGCAAAAGCAACAATATTTATATACATCAATTACAACATTATTTTACAAACTCATATTATCACTTCTTACAGATTTAAGAGATGGGAGGGAGCAGTGGTGGCGCCAAAAATTTTAATGACGGCGTTGAAAATAAAAACTATTATATCATAAATAAAAGTATTTGAAATACAATAATACAGATCTAACATTTAAAAAAAAAAATTGAAAGAAATATATCATATAATAGCCCTACTTGGATTATTGGGTTTAGGCAACCCTAATCCACCAAGAATAGATTATGTATATTTCAAGAAATTACTCCCTCTGATTCATAATATAAGACATATTTAGGGAGTTGATTTTTGTCCTAAACATAAGATATAGTTTTGATATTCATTAACAATAATCAAGGAAGATAATGAATGAAATAATTGAGGAAAATGATGAGTAGGGTGTTTTAGAGAATAATATCAAATTAGCTTACTCAACCAATTTTCTTAATTTATCTAAATTAAGTAAATATGTCTTATATTTATGATCGGAGGAGTATTAACTATATTTTTAAAATACATATGATGAAATACAATAGAATCAAACAAGCTTGGATTATTAAGTTTGTACATACATATAAATATCTCCTTATATTTTGTTAATGTATATATGACAATTTCAAACTCAAAAGTTAAGGGCTAAACGCAAGTCAAAATTATATGAAACTACTATATATTAAGATTAAAAGATTGGCCAATTATATATAATAAATTTCTCTTGTACTTAAGTTTGTTTTGTTTGGTGAATGTGCTCTTTAGTCACTTAAACCCAATAAGGCTTAAATGAGACTACAGCCCAAGAACTCTATGGCTCATGTGGTTTAGGATTAGGTCTTGGATGTAGTAGTATATAAACCCACTTTCACCTGCTTGTAAAAGAGAGGTAACTACAAAAACAAATCCTAGAGGCGGACGTTCATCCTATCCCTCTCGAGAGATAATCTGGAAGATCGATCATAGAGCGGACTGTGACTGTTCGTGGACAGGCCGAAGATCGCTGCATCTTTCCAGGTACTCAAAGCGATAAAGGTTTTAACTTTTCTTATATCGTGTTGGTACGATTCGCTTCCGCGTTTTTGGTGACAACATATAGTTTAGGGTTAGGTCTTGGATGTAGTAGCATATAAACTTCCATGTTTGTGTATAGTTAAAATATTAAAATATTAAAATCCGCCCCTCGGAGGAAGGAGAGGGGAGGCTTCACTCCCCTCATTTAGTGTAAAATTTTGAGGGGAAGAGACCTCAACCAACCCCAGCGGCGGGGGCCGCCCGAAAACCCCAAAAATAAAAAAGGGTATTTTGGGGTTTTTGGATGCTAGCCAAATATTTTGACAACCTGGCCATCACAACTTTTGTATTATTCCAGCCTCAGCAGTAATCCATCGCCCCAACATTGGCCCAGGTTTTCTGCTGTGGGCGGATGAAGTCCATGCGGTATGGCCCATACAGTACCCATTATAAAATGTCGATAGACTAATCCACAGCCCATATGGAAATATAGAAATGAAGAATAATTATGTGCATGCAACGTATCTAGACCACTTGTAGCGTCTGAAGGGTCTTTAGCATGAGAAACCTCTCAGAAGTTGTTGAGACCCTTTTTAGAAAGGTCAACCATCTTAAAATTTCTCTTGTCTAAGTACGTTTAACCTTGTAAAGCACTAATCATCGTACTAAAAGTTCAAGCTAATAGCAAAGACACACCATATAGTATATATATAGCCCAGGAACCTTGTCAGCCTACCTGAAATGGGACTTCCACGGCCAAGCGAGAGCTGATAAAATGGCACACAGATTCTTGAATTGACTGTGAAATGGGAATGGGTAGGGTCCAGGCGTCCGGCTGTGTCCTTGTTGGCTTTTTTATAACAGACAACTCAGACCACAATTATATCATCTACTACTATCATCGTCATCCATAAACATTTGTAGCAGTATTATATATAATTTTGGGTTACGCAATAATTATTCAGATGTGTGGAAAGCTATGTGATTGGACTTTTAATTTATCACTATTTGTATAATAAGACAGAGGGTGAGCATGATCCAGGGCTGCACTGTGCTTAAGTCACTGTTTTGCTTCATTCATCCATCCATTCACACACACAAATTCCAAATGTATAACTCCAACTTGTATAACTTGTGAAACCGCGTCTCACTTAACTCATGCTCATGGCTACCTTGTAATTTAGTGCACTTCAACTACTCTATCAATCATAACCTCCACTACTCTTTGCTTCCCTTTGTAGAATTAGGTGGTGTTTCCAATTCATACGTTTTTACTGGATCTGTTAATGTAAGTTTTGTTCTCCTACCAACCCAACCCATGGCCGTGCAAGTTGGTGACTGAATTGACTCTCATATCTGTATTTGACCTTAACCTATATATATGCGTTGGTATGTAGTATAAAAACACGCTCACTTAAGACAAGACCCATATATCTATCGTAAATTACATTAGAAAAACAGTTTCTATCATTAATCTAGACAGATACTATATAAATAAATGAATCCTCAAAAATATCAAAACAGGCACCCATCCTTACATCCTCATTTTGCTGATTTTTTCTATGTTCACATTTCAAAACGAGTCATGATGAGTTACTCCCTCCCACCAAACAAGTGGGACGTTACGCATTATTATGACTACTACCAACATTACTTAATTGCGACTACATATACGGTGGATCATCGCCACTTGCTCATTCTTAACTTCTAAATATCTTCCATTATATTACCCAAACACACTCAACCCCCCAAAATATTTAACTCATCCACAAAAAGAAGAAGGCATTTTTAGTCATATTACACTAATTAAAACTAATTAAATTGACTCTAAAATTTATAAAGACAAGTCTACAGATCAATCTTTTAATTTAATCTCTGTGAATTGTCCTAAATTGACTGCGTCCCCACATGACTTTAATTAAAACTAGTTTTTTTTTTTTTTTACTAACACTAATTAAGTATAAGACAAAACAGATACGTCGGGTATAAACAAAAGAGAGATCATAAAAATCATATGACAAAACAGAAGTAACGAAAGTTGTAGGCACATATTTGAATCACTTAACATTTTGTTATGAAAATCCTTAATAAAATTGCAATATGTACACAAATTTTAACTATATTTAATTTAATTTGAATTAATAATAACTGATTTTTAATTCTAAATATAAAATATAATTGACTTTATTTAGAAATATTAAGAAAATTAAATACATCCTTAGATTATATATCAGTTAAGTGAGTAAAAAATTTTTTAAAGATATAAATATTTTAAAGTAATTTAATTAATTTTTTTTAATCATTATAAAAATAAATTAGCTCAATCCATCATTTAGGGGTATTAAAATAAAACAATTACATGGCCAGTTACATCCGGACGTGTGTATGTATTTTGGGGGCGAGAAAAAGCGTAATTTGAGGGTCAACAGAAACGGATGACAGGACGTTGACGGTGCGTTTGACTATTTGACCATGCGTTGCTGTAATAAGGTGAGTTGACGGTAAACGAAACAGAGTCCAGAGTGGGCCCACAGATAAATAACGGAACGGAGGAACCAAATATTCGCCTGTCTCCTCTGCGTCACCATTCGCACATTTCCTCCCCCTTCTCTTCCACTAACCTCACCCTCGATGAGCGTCTCCGGACATAGCGTGCTGTTGCAGAGACGTTGAGGGTATTCTCACAATTCCCTGTAACATATCCACGACTTGATCGCCATTCCCCAGCTTTATCTCTTCGTCCCTCGCTCTTATCTTAGCTTTTTGCTTTCTCCGAGACATTGGCTTCGGTAAGTGGTTCAGTTTTTGGAAGCATTCTCCTCATTTTTATCCCTCTTATCCCCACCATCCTTTCTGTCTTCCAACTTCTCTCTCAGAATCTGTGGTTTTCTAGGCATTTGCCTCTCGGTACACGAATTTCCTTCTTAATTCTGGAGCCTCCTTAATCTTCTTTCCTCCTCTTTTTAGTTTTCTGTTTCATCTGTGCCCCTATTTCAAATGCCAGAGATTTTGGATCTAGGATTCCAATCACATACCGATTTTTCTTTGCATTTTACTCTTCCATGTATGTGCTCGTCCCTCATCGTCTTGCATCCGGTATTTTTGTATCGACTGAAAGACTTGTTTGCCGGGCAACGCATGGGACCTGTGAATAACACAGTACTGCCTTTTGAGTCGAGATAGATAATAGATTTATCTTCGTTGGTAATAATGTTACCTTGTCAGAGAACACTTACCGTTATGTTCTCGTTGTCAGCTCTTATTACTTCCTTAAAGACTTCTTTCCCAGCTAATTTGAAAATTTCATCCCCCGATATTCCATAATTGTCCTTTATGTTGATATGGACAATGTCAACTGGGTACTTAATAACTATCCACTATCAGTTATTGATTCACGGCTTCACTGGTTGATCCTCTGTACTTAAATACATGAATCCTAAATCTCTTTAAACTTACCAAATTCTTTTTTATTTATTTTCACCGACTCAAATTGCAGTGTTAGTCCAATCATAATGCCTTTCAAAGAATTTGTTCGCGAGCTCAGGGATATTCGAGATGGCTTGGGCAATATTTCTATAAGAGGAGGGGTTGAAGCAAATCGCATTCCTTCCCGTGGAAGATCTCTTATTGCACCCGAGTTCTCCCCACCACCTTCGTTAGTGACTCAGCAGAGCCCCTGGGCTAACTTACCATCCGAGTTGTTATTAGACATAATTCAGAGGGTGGAAGCAAGCGAAACTTCCTGGCCTGCCCGGCGGGCGGTTGTTGCTTGTGCCTCAGTTTGTAGGTCATGGAGGAAAATAGCAGACGAGGTTGTAAAGACCCCAGAACAGTGTGGTTGGCTTACTTTCCCCATATCTCTGAAGCAGGTATTATCTCCCTTGCAATTTATATTAGGTACTTATCTATCTTAAATTCATAAACACGGACTGTTTAGTGATTAGTGATTCACCCCTATTAATCTGTTCTGATCGCTTCTCTGCCTGTTAGCCTGGTCCGAGAGAGACTCCCATCCAGTGTTTTATAAAGAGAGAAAGGTTGACTTCAAAATATCTTTTATATCTTGGTCTAAGTCCAGGTAATATTGTTGTTCTGTTGCTGCATATATCTCTTGTGAAGAGTTAAAGTTCTCTTTTTGAGTTCGAACATTGGTTTTGAAATTGACGAATCATCCCTGTGGATGATTAATTTGTCTCAATCTCCTGCCCGAGGAAATTATTTCGATCATCTAGTTTAAGTGAGCATGCAATTTTACTCATTATAAAAAGGTTTATAGTGAAGACTAAATTTTTATCCCCTGGTATGGCGGTAAAAATTCTTGGTTGGGGAAATTTTTTTCTTCTTCAAACAATGGTTATTTTTCCTGAAGTTGCTCTTGTTAGGTACTTTGTTAAACCATGTTGCTCGTCTGATGTGATTGCATCAGCTGTCATGAAGACCGGATTTTGTTTGCTGACTTGTATTAGTCTGGTCTTTATTTTGATGTCTCATATCATCCTCTCTTTGGGATGAAATCCCTTGGAGGTGAAACATTTATTAGTATATATTGTTGTTACTACTGGGCTATCTAACTCTTGTTTTTCAGCTCTTTCTGGGGATATGAGTAAACTGCTACTGGCAGCAAAGAAGATTAGACGGGCAACATGTACAGAGTTCATAATATCCTTGGTTGCAGATGATTTTTCTAAAGCAAGCAATACATACGTTGGAAAGCTGAGGTTAGTCACACCCCTGCAAGTTCCTTATCTTGTTCGTTGATGCATTCTTTTATTGTTAAATTGATCTGTGAGCAATGAGCAGGTCTAATTTTCTAGGTACCAAATTCACAATATTGGATAGTGAACTCCCGCTTGATTCTTCCCTTCTGTCGAGTAGTAAATTGCAGCAGAGAATCCATTCAAAGCAGAGGCAGGTTCTTCCAAGGGCTGCTGTAGTAAAGCATAATGTGGCCACGATATCGTATGAGCTCAATGTTCTCCGCACTAGAGGTCCAAGGAGAATGCAGTGTACCATGCATCCAATTCCAGTGTCTGCCATCCAAGAAGGTGGCACTGCTCCTACTCCTTTGAAGTCTACCAGATGCACTGATGAGAATCTAGCCTCCACGTCCATTTCGAAAGAAAGAAAGCCAGGAGTTGAGTATGGCTCCAATAGTGACGATAAGTCCACAGTATTGAACCAAATCACAAGGGAGCCACTGATTTTGAAAAACAAAGCGCCTAGATGGCATGAACAACTGCAATGTTGGTGTTTGAATTTCAAGGGACGTGTTACAGTGGCCTCAGTAAAGAATTTCCAGCTCGTAGCTGCCGCAGAAGCTCAACAAAATGTTTCAGCGGCAGAGCAGGATAGAGTAATACTGCAGTTTGGGAAAATTGGAAAGGACATATTCACCATGGATTACCGTTACCCCCTCTCTGCATTTCAAGCCTTTGCAATCTGCTTGAGCAGCTTTGACACCAAACCTGCTTGCGAGTGATCATATCCCCTGTTTCATAACGGGATTAGGTTGTGCCACTCTTCCATTTCTATACATGTAGATATACTCTTGAAACGATAAGATGAAAGGGTGCTTTTTTTGTTTTGTTTAGGGGGAGGGGGGCATAACTCTTACGCCAATGAATGTTTTCGCCTGTTGTTGCAAGTCTGTGTTATCTTGCTGTTAGGCTTGGTATTTAATTGGCAGGTTTACTAAGCTATCAATTTCTCTCCATGCATGTTGTAGCTAATCTTGTATGAAAAAACTTATTCTTCCTACTTACGTATTTTGCAAAGTGCCGCGTTAATTTTCCTTTCCGCAGGGGCCTTTGGCATTTATTCCTTTGAAAGGTTGCCCCTTTGTGCTTGCTTTGACCTATTTATTAATTAAATGTCTGCAAACTATTCTAATCTTGTGAGGCAGGAGAAAATAAATTTTGTTTACCTCCCACAGAAGGAGTTTCCAAGCATATACTTGGTCTCACCGTATCGTGGTGTTCTTTCTGCAATTCACCAACGTGTTGCAATTCATAGAACTAAGTAAAGAACAGAGCCTTAATTATTGAATCAAAGTGCATGAACTAAAAACTGTAGTTGGCATATCAAGCAACGTGTTGCAAGCTTTAGCCTTAGGCCCTTCACTCATACAACATACCAAGCAAGATAAATAACTGAATTATTAAATGACAGGATTTTTTTTTTTTTTTTGAGGCAAAAAAAATATCCTGTCATTTAATAATTCAGTTATTTATCTTGCTTGGTATGTTGTATGAGTGAAGGGCCTAAGGCTAAAGCTTTATATGCTAACTTCATCAAATAGAAAGTCCCTTCCTTTATACATCCTATGAAGAAAAGAATTGTGGGAGAAGGTGCCTTCACAGAGTAAACAATGGCAGGGAGATATTCTTTTTACCTTCTAGGATGAATTGAAATACCTGGCATGCAAGAGTTCCACAACATGCCTCATCCCCCACTATATGTCATTTCTAATTTCCAAGTAATTCCTAGCAACTGCATCAGCTCAAGCTATCTTCTCTTACACCGTGTGTTGATTTTTATTTTGATCTGAACACAAGGAGAATACAAAAAGATGCTAGGAATTTGGCGGGGAATAAGGTTGCGCCAAAATCCCCCAAGGGCTGCAATATTACAATTCCATGGCAATGGAATCATCAAAATGGAAAGCATATATTCACCCTTTGGATGGGTTACGTCGTCCCCACCAATGCAGCAGAAAGGGTTGGAGAATGTTACAGTTTCTGACGTCCTATTGACAAAGGGAGAAGAAAAAGTTGGTTCATGGCTCTGGTGCCGAGTTGATGACGCTGTTATTAATGCAATGAAGAACGTAAGATAGTTCGAATTGTTGATTATATATATACCATCATTTTTCCTTTGATTCCTATATATGTTAACCAAGTTTCTGCAAGAATTCAGATGGCTGCAAACAATATTGGATCACTGGTGGTGCTCAAGCCTGAGGGTCATATAGCAGGAATCGTCACCGAAAGAGGTAATAATTTTTTTAAAAAAGTTGTCCAGTTGAAACGAAGTCCGGACACAACATATTGAACTAAAGATATTGTGGTTAATTTGTGTGCGGTGGGACGAACGAATAAATAGACTGCTTGAGGAAAATAGTAGCCAAAGGAAGATCTCCAGTGTACACAGAAGTCGGTGAAATTATGACTGATGAGGTTATTTCATTACGTTCCTTGAATTTTCTTCGAATAATGCAATCCAATGTGCATGGTCTGCCACCTTTTTGTTCGTTGACCTTTAATTTGTCGTCATGGTTTGCGTGAAACAGAAAAATCTAATGACGGTGACCTCCGACATGAACATTCTACAAGCAATGAGGATTATGACCGGTATATTTCTTTTGTTTGCTGTTACTGGAAAATGAGTTGAAACAAGATGAAATAATAAGGGAGAGTTTGACATTGCAGAGAGTCACATAAGGCATGTGCCAGTAATAGATGGGAAAGTGGTGGGAATGATATCGATGGTAGATGTGGTGAGGGCAGTGATGGAGCAGCAAAGCGGAGAACTCAAGCGACTCAATGATTACATCAGAGGAGAATATTACTAGGACTGCCTACCCACACACAACAAAACAAACATCCTGGTTCTCATTTGATTTTACAGTTTAATGAAAAAAAACTCCCAGGGGCTCATTCCATTTACCAATCAAATAAACTTGTCTCCTTATTGACAGGGTTATGACTCTTTTTCACGGCTAAGTTTTCTTTGGACATGATATATCATGAACAAGATACGAATCTATAATTATATGCGCGCGCACAATAATGGAAATTTTCTATTTCCCGAACAAATGCGTAATCTTTCGGCTGAATACATAAATAATGAATACATTCATTTCCTTTAGACTCAGAAACATGTAGAATTCAAAGGGTCAAAGGCCGCGACAAGAAGATCCACGCGCATGATGGTTTGTTTGTCTCAGAGTCATGTATTAATTTATGTCTACATACAAAATCGGCCGAACGTAACTAGTAGTAGTAATTCTTTTTTTTCTTTTGATTTGTTTTCTTTTTTTGTACAGAGAAAATATCTTTTTTAAAATTATTTTGAACCTTGAGATTCAAGAATTTCTGTCAAAATACATAGGAAGATGGTCGGTAATCCCAACATCTGACACTGGATATTCTAAAATCCAAACACCAGGCCAGCTGGCTGTATTTGGGGATTCAGCTGCCTTATGAATATGTTAAAGCCGTCACAGTTCCGAACTGCAGAGAAGTCACGTCCGAACGTAAGATAGACTACACGAGTCTAAGTTGATGAGTTATGTATGACGTAGGCAACGCAAGCAAATCCGATTCTCAAGTCGGCTAAATTAAAAAAGTCGTTGACGCAATGACGCGAATATCATTCATATCTCGATTTTCAGATGATGACTATACTAAAAATTCCATGCTGCATGCAGAGCACGCGAATATAAGATGAGCAGAACCCGAAAATGAGATTTTTGTTCTTGGAGGAGCTTCTTGAGAGTGGAATATTACTCCGTCCCTGAAGATGGCATATTACTGCAATATAAGTGAAAGAGAGGATGGATATTCCAGCATTGACACAAACACAGAATATCTTAGCCTTGCTTTAGGAGTGGAGGTTCATATTGTTAAGGGAATCCATATCAAGGATATGATACATTGAGGATCTAATCCCCCACCAGGCTGTAAAAAATTTGAAGAAATCCTTACAAGCTAATGAATGAATGATCCGGTAAGGCGAATAATTGACCCAATCTTATCATATTTTGTGTATTCCCCCAACTTGCACAAAACAGTGTGTGTGGAATGTGGATCCTCCCTTATTTAAGGAGGTGCAATGGGACACGACTAGCCCCAAGTAATCACGTTGTTGTACAATGGGTTGGACCAGAGAAGAGAACAGAAGATTTGAGGATGCACTTGCAGTGTATGGGCCGGAAGACCCAAACAGGTGGCAACATGTGGCGAACGCGGTGGCCGGAAAATCGCCACAACAAGTGAAAAGGCACTATGAGATCCTCATGGAGGACGTGAATCGAATTGAGCGTGATGAAGTCCCTTTACCAAGATATGTTCACTCCAGGCGAACTGCCCAAGACCCCTGGTATGATCTCTTCAATATTCCATCATTTCAATGTCCCTCTCTCTGTCTTTTTCTATTATCTCCATCACATCCACCTGCCCCATCAAAGTCATCAATCATCTCCATAATTCATTGCTTTTCGAATAGTACACCTTTCAAGCAATAGAACGTAGAACCTTCTTCTGTTTTTGTTGCTCCACATTTTCTCTGCTTTAGAATGCAATCCTTTGAATTTTAGATCACAGGCACATGGACGCCGACCAACTAAATGAATACACATTACCACAAAACGGATGATCCGGCATGTAATTCTTGGATCTATTTAAATTTTCTATAGGAAGTAGGGGTCAGTTATTCAATGACCAATTAGTAGCTCTTTTAGGCATAGGGAATTGTTGATTTATTCCATTAGCAGTGAACGTGAACTCATCTTTAATCTGAACTACTAAGCCATTTTCCCTCGTTGTGATAATATATTTAACAAAACGCTCATTTACTTACTCTGTATCGGCATGTTTTCCTCAGCGGGATGATGAGGAATCTAAATCTTCGTTGAAGCAAGACTATTGAGCTATGTGAAGTTATTGGATGGCGCTATTGTATGAGACATCTGTAGAAGGTATATGCACTAGTTAAGTGCAACCTAGCTAGCTGCCTCTATCTATAGTTTCATTCGGTGTCTTTCTTATGTGTAATTTTATGTCTATGTGCAATAGTAATTAATCGTGTTCCCCTTATTTTTACTCGTTGTAAGAAATATGAAGAAATACATAGCGCTGATTAATACGTGAAGCTGTAAGACACCATCTCATCTTTCATCCTTCTGTTTCCTCTCTGTCAGACAAGTTTTTTCTCTCCTCGCGTAAATGTAAATGTAAATGTAAATGCAGGGGGCAATCGAAGTACTTTCCATCATGGAAAGAGTAAATGAAATGAGTGAATACTTTAATCTGGTGATTAATCACTAAGTAGATTTGTGTGTGTGAGACAGAGCAGAGCATGGGAGAGAACACATTTTCTTAAAGCACAAAATCCATATATGGTCCACCACTCCACCCTTATATTTAGTTCTCACATAATCTTTGATAACATATTATGGGTTTAGTTCTCACACAATCATTTTTCTTTTTTTCTTCTCAAAATCCTATCTCCACCCTTATATTTAAAAATATATATATAGTCCAAATTTATATTTTATAAAATTATTATTTTAGACATAAATAAAGTTAAACTATTAAAACATTATCTACACAATTCATAACACTGTACTGCAATACAAATAAAATTAATCGAAAAAATAATTTATAAAACAATATGATTATAGGCTTAGAAAATATTAATATCAACTGTCCATTTTTTTATTTGGGGATGAGATAGATTCTAAGAAAAAAAAATGAAAATAAGATTCTGAGAGTATATATTTAGAAAGAAGAATAATGAAAGTTTATATATATGCATGCGACTATAAATTTGAATCACTACCAATAAATAAGGGGAAAGCCACGACTTGACGATGGCTATTACAAGTAAAGTCGGGAAAAAGAGGCATTCCAATAAAAAAAAAAAAGTTGTGATATTATGGGGATAAGCTGCTGACCCACAAACAAACAAGTTGAATCCTACGGTTTCACAAAGAGAACAGCTAAATGGAGCTAAATATAAACAAATAATTAGGGCGCGAGATGCGGTTAGAGGAAGAGTCGCATGATTAGCCGTCAACTCAGGCAAACCAGTAATCTAGTCGTGTTATAAATACTGGGAACACTACGATTTAGCGTTGCATGGTTGTAGCCATTGGTTTGTATGCATACATATATAGCTAAGCAGCTTGGTATAGCAATTGAGGAAAATGGCAAAGATATCGTCATTGGTGTTGGTAATATCATTAATAGTGGTGGCTCTGCCATGGCCTTGGGCGGCGGGTCAGGAGGATCCCTGGAAGGGTCTGGCGGATCAGGCAGCATCTCAGGGAATCTCTCAACAATCCATAGATGATGCTCAGGCTGCTCTTCATGGCGCTGGTGCAGGTTCCGATTCATCCGTCTGGACCGACTGGATTAAAGGCAATGCTGAGTAAGTTGAAATTTCAATCCTCATCGTTGCCTACATCTCTTCCTCTGTCTTCCATTTTCCTAAAAATACCAACAACAACAAAATTTAACTGTGTGCATTTATAATTAATATGGTGGAATTCAGTAATATGGGATACACGGACGAAAAAGCACCCACGGCGTCAGAAGATGGAGGATCTGCTTCGGATGAACCTGAAACAGAGGACTTTGCTGACATAGGTGTAGATGCATCTTCAACTGCAGACGCAGAATCTCCGGCAGGAGAATCACCTTCGTATTCCCCCTCATATGCACCGGCGGCGGAAACACCCGAGGCATATGCACCCGCAGCTGACGCACCCGAGGCACAAGCACCTGATGCCGACACACCGGAGGCATACTCACCTGGAGCACCCGCCTACGCACCTGAAGCCCAAACACCCAGCGCAACCACACCCGAAGCATATGCACCTGGCGCCACCGCACCCATGATGGAGGCTGAAGCACCAGAGGCAGTCACGCCCACAGCAGAGGCACCTGACGCAGATACATCTCCAGCAGAAGCTCCGGGAGCGTTAAGTCCTGAAGAAGCATAGGTGCTGTGTGCATACCGAGCAATTAATTAAGGCACATAAGCTGATTTAAACAAGATGTATATAGATATGGGGAGACTGGAGAGGGTGGTGTAAAGAGAATGACATTGGGTTTACCGTTACCACGCCACCCTCTCCGTGTTTCGATTGTGTCCCGCTTCATATACGACCAACGTTGATATATAATCATACTTTCTCTTTTTCTCATCTCCAGTCACTACCTTGTCTTTTTCTCTCGTTCAATTAACGTGACATCTGCCAACATGCAAGTCAGCAAACTCTTGTCTTGTTGGATCGTCGAATACGTAGGTTTTTCTGCAACACCTTGGCTTCTGTCTACTGTTAATGCGTTGTTTCACAAGTCGTATTGTAAATTTTGCAAAATTACTTACTACATATACTTTTCACAGTAAACTAGATCTTACCATTTTGAATTGCATGAGTACAATGGTCTCCTTCAACTTTTTTCATTGAAGGCTTTAATTCTATTTTTCATCTCTCTCCTATCTGTAAGAGTTTGAGGGGCATTTCACTCCTTTCACATTTGCCATATACATTTTTCTTATCATAACCCACCACTCATAGCATCACACATAATTAAAAAAATCTTAAGAAAGGTGTTTAGTATTATTTGGTTTACAAACACTTTTATATATAGGGGTAAAGGGGCAAAAATATACATGTGATTTGCTTTAGGGAGTGCCCAGCACCACGGCCGTTAGTCAAACATTAGTCAACGGTTAATTTGGATGGAAATGAATAGTAACTTGGGTGAAATTACACTTTTGCCCTTAGTTTTAAATATTAATTACACTTTTGCCCCTAATTTTATATATTTAAAAAAATTAAAATATCTCCGTCGATGGGCCCCACCCCCGGCCACGACCCCCGCCGCCGACCACCGGCGGTGGTGGTGGCCGGCGGTGGGGCCCACCGGCGGAGATATTTTAAATTTTTTAAATATTTAAAACTAAGGGCAAAAGTGTAATTAATATTTAAAACTAGGGGCAAAAGTGTAATTTCACCCGAGTTACTATTCATTTCCATCCAAATTAATCATTGACTAACGGCCATGGTGTTAAGCGCTTCCAAAACGTAATCACATGTGTATTTTTGGTCCAGTTTAAATCACGTGATGCTGGGCACTCCCTGAAGCAAATCACATGTGTATTTTTGCCCTTTTACCCTATATATAAATTTGAGATCTTTGACTTTAACGATAATAATAGGTATGTATGCCATTCACAATTTTACCCTGACGCACATGTATCTCTCATGGATGATGATAAAATTATGGAACCAGTTTTAAAAAATCTTAAAATAAGATAATATTTTTTATTAAAAAAATATTTTCTTTTATTTAAAGATTACGAGTTAAAAAAATAATTAAATCTAGACCGTTCATATAAGATGAGTTTCTTATCTATCCAATTCAAATGATAGGTAGGAAACTTGACTCCGTGCTTGCACTATATATTTTTGGGCGAGATAACTTTATTCAAGAGTTGCTAAAGGTAGAAGTG
Organism: Acacia crassicarpa; assembly: GCA_034222035.1. Classification (NCBI taxonomy): domain Eukaryota; kingdom Viridiplantae; phylum Streptophyta; class Magnoliopsida; order Fabales; family Fabaceae; genus Acacia; species Acacia crassicarpa. The sequence continues at coordinate 1,708,163 of JAWXYG010000003.1, forward strand.
GCTTTAATTACATGGCATGAGATGTGCTTAAAATGTTTAACAACAATACTAAAAAATCTCATACTATGGTCTATACACATCCTACTTAGCTTGTTATTCACTTTTTCGGTTTTCCACAAGAAAAGCGAAACAAACAAAACCCGCCGGCGATGGAATCTAAAGTACGTACGTAGCCAACAGCCATGCCTTCACAGAAGAGACATGAACAATGGGACATCATTCCCGAATTTCATCTCCATCATCACTGTCATTTTGCCCCCCATAAACTTCTCCTTGGCTGCCTGTCTCTGTACTTTCCCCGACGTCGTTTTTGGAACACTCTCACTCTTAACCAAAGCCACCAATCCCACCTCAACCCTCTCTTCTCTCTCAACACCTTCTTTCATCTCTTCACATATTCTCTTCAAAACCTTCTCATCCTTTTCATTCCTCTGCATCTCCGCCACCAGCGCGATCCTCTTTGATATCTCAAACGCTGCCATACAACCTCCTCTCAGAAACTTGGGACATCTCTCATACGCCGCCTTCTCAATGCAGTGAGGATGAATTCTCCGACCACCTTGGACCTCAATAACGTCCTGACACCGACCTGTCACAAACAGAAGCCTCTGTTCTCCTTTAACAAGCCCTGTATCCCCTGTTCGAACAAAACACTTCCCCATTGTGTTTCTCAGTCTCGCATTAAACACCTCCCTCGTTAAGTAAGGATGTCCGAGGTAGCCAGATCCGTTACTCGGCGATGAAACCCATATTTCTCCTTCAATCCCATCGTCAACCGCTTCACAAGTTTCTTCATTTACAACCACAATGTCCATGTCCTCTTGAGATTGATTATTAGAAAGCCTTGCAACTGGCAGAAGCTTACTGTGAGTTGGAAGACCAGGAAAACCAGAATAACTATCGTTGACCCTCCAAGCTGTGGAAACAAAAGTACCATTCTCTGCTAATCCGTAAGAAGGAGATATGGAGGATGCGTTCAGGCCTAAAGGAATAAAAGCTCGAACAAATTCTTCAACTGAATCACTATAGATTGGCTCGTTGATGAGGATCAAGTTCCTTAAGTTGGAAAGATTTATGGGAATGGTTCCTTGGTGTGGCCCACCTCGCTTAATCACGAGGGGCAGGGTGAAAGACGGAACAGGAGTACACGTGGCCTTGAACTCTGACATTAATTCAAGCCAGAGTCTCGGACGGGTGATGAAAGCGGTTGGGGAGGTAAGGACACATGTGGCCCCAGACACAACCGTCAATAACAGAAACATGAGACCACAATCATGGTATTGAGGCAACCACGAAACAATGACACTGTTTGGATGAAGATCATAGGCAGTCCTGGCCGTTCTAACGTTGTGGGCAGCGGAGCCAGCTGTCATAAGCACTGGTTTTGGAATCCCGGTGGCACCTGACGTGTACTGAACCAAATACACGTCATTTGGGCTGCAACCACTGTATGCCGTAGAATCAGCAGTACGGTTATTTGAAATCACAGCATTACCACCATCTTTGACGTCGTCATCGTCGTGAATAGAGATCCAACGTACTTTTTGTAACAAGCGAGTGAGGTTCTCATCCTTGTGGGGGGAAGAAGAGGACACGTAATTTTGAACACTGGAGATATAATGAGGGTGAGCCAGGGCAGCTTTAGGTTTTGTCTGTGAAAGGGCTCTGATAAGATGGTGATAATTATAACGAGCAAAAGAAGGATGAGGAGGGATGATAGGAACGCTCAAAAGGCCAGCACGTTGACAAGCAAAGATGAGCTTCACAAGTTGGAGGCCTGGAGGGCACAAGGTGATGACGGTGTCGCGTCTCTGTAAAGGAACGAGGAGCTTAGAAGAAATGAGGTTCACTGAGGCATTGAGGTGAGAATAGGTGAGGAGGGTGGTGGGTTTGGAGTTCCCGTCGGACCAAATGAAGGCCGGCTTGGACCGGAAGGAGGGGAGGTTGGCCCAGACAGGCAGGTACTGGTCGACCACGGGTTGGTCGGGGAAGGAAGGATCGTAATTCTCGTGGTGCATGTTGGGGGTAGTGGGGTCTTTGTGTGCTAATTGCAAGGCAATGAGGCTTGAAGGTGTGACTTTATAGTGGGGAGGTAATTTTGAATTTGATTCCTGGCTGCATGCCCTGCAAGATATCATCTAAGTGGATAAGTCTGAATAAAATATAAATGTGACAGAAACAAAGAGACATTCGAAGGGAATATCCCAGTCTGGGTCCTTGAGGTGCTCTTCTAAATCACCATCGCATTGGGAATTGGGATTGCACTCTACCTTGCCGTCTGACAAAAGTAATTTCTATTTTTAATAGCCAGCCGATACCCGCCCTTTCCTCTCTTTCGTAACTTCTGGTTTTTCATGAACCGTTATTGTTATTAATATAAATATATATATATATATAGGGAAAAAGATTTCTCCTGTCAGAATAGAGTTATCTTCAGTGACCCCAAAACTACGTCGTTTTGAGTTAATGAAGGGTTTGTTAGTAATTTCAGGTGAATTAATGAAGGGTGTTTTGATAAAATGTATATGATTAAAAAATAAACAGAATTACAGAAACACCCTTCATTAATTCACTTGAAATTACTAACAAACCCTTCATTAATCTAAAACAACGTAGTTTTGGGGTCACTGGAGATAACTCTATCTCCAGGAGAAATCCTTTACCCATATATATATGCTTTAATTTTAACTCCAATTTTAATATTAGTCTTATTATTATTATGATTTTTGTGTGTCAATTACTTCCACTGAAAATTGATCTGCCAAAACAGACATCCTTTGAAGTTTAAATAATGTTTTATTTTATTTTTTTTAAAAAAAACAAGTTCAGTTTTAGGTTTTTGAGAACCATAGTGAATAATTGAACAGCTATTATAGTAGGACCGACGTAAGGATTTTCATTTGGTTTTTAAAATGTCGACGCTTATTATAAGAAAATGGAAATACGTTATACTACTCCTAAATATAGTACTGGAGTACTTTGTATGCATCCATTTTCAGGCGTTCTCTTGTCAGACAGTCAATCAATTAATTTGACTACACTTTCCTTCTTTTCTCTAATGCTCCGCCTTCCTTTCTCTATGAAACTGTATGCAAAATACACATGCTACTCATTTTTTTCCCATGAAAAATAACATTTACTATCCTAAAATATTTTATTAGTATCAAAAACTATTTTGTAAGATGTAAAATAATTTTTTAAGATCATAAAATATTTTTTTACTATCAGTACTCTGAATATTTTTTCAAGATCATAAAATAATTTTTCAAGATCATAAAGTATTTTTTAGGTACTAGTGAAATATTTCTTTTCAAGATCATGAAGTTTTTAAAGTACCATGAAATATTTTTTTTATTATCCTGAAATATTTTTTCATTATGAAGTATTTTTTCCATACAAGTCGATACTTTAAGATATTTTTTCTAAATCTTAAAATAATTTTTCAGTATTGAAAAAATATTCAGGACACTGAGTAATATTAAAAAAATACTTCAAAATGATGGATGTTATTTTTCCAAAAAAAAAAAAAAAGAAGAAAAGAAAGTGAACAGCTTGTGTATTTTACACCAAAACAGTGCAGTTTCATAATTTATAGAAAAAGACGGCACGGAGCATTAGAGAAAAGAAGGAAAGCCACATCCACGTTAAATGATTGGCACAGTCATCAACATTTTCTTTTTATATTACCAAGAAGCTAAGAATCAATAAACTTGCAATTCCTCGCACATACAATCATTTTGTCAATTATTCGGAAGAAAATTATTCTATTAATTGACTCCACCTGAGCTTCATTTTCTTGAGCTCTTGTATTATTACTTTTAAGCTGCTGCAAGACTACAGTGAAACGATACAGAGGGGAGCATTACACTCTTCACGCATGGCAGCTTATGAGATGTTTCTATTTCCTACACTTCTAACTAAGCAATAAATAATAGAGAAAACCTCTTTAAAGTTCCAAAGAACCAAAAAATTGTTAAAAAAATTTCACATAAAATTTTGATATAAAAGAAGTCTCATTGATTACTCATTCAATAGTTGATATAAAAGAAGTCTCATTGATTACTCATTCAATAGTTGATTAATAATTCTATCTATGAGTTTTAATAACTCTTTAGAATCTTTTTGACATTAAAATTTTCCATGAGACTTTTTTAACATTTTCTTAGTCTCTGGAAACCTAAAAGAGATTTTTCCTAAATAATGCGAGTAACAAAAAAAAAAAACTAAGAGATAAATAATCAAATACCGTAATATATAACCAAAGTTATAGCAAATCAAATTTAAAACTCGACTAGGCTCAGCTTCACAAAAGCTGTTAATCGTGTAATGTATATGGCTTGAGATCGTTGCCAGTTTTGTATGTTAATCAAGTTACAGTAATATTTCGTTTTGTATGTTTTATAACTAATTTTTAACATTTTTAAAGTAATCATGTGAAGTTAAAATTGTGGGTCACATTAAGCGGAAGGAAATTTATCGAAAGCATAAGCAGAAAATGGGCAACCACTAGCACAAACAGGATCACGTACAAGGACTCCATAATTACCAAAGTCCAAACTACACCACGATGTGGCAGACGCACAGAAGCACTGCACTCCCATAAGCCCTGTCTTTATGAAAGGCGACTTCACAACTTAAAACAGGCGTCCTACAACTTCGACAACAGAATAGACCTAATAACTTAAGGATTGTCTTTTTATTGAATCTTGCACCAGATTTACTGAACATACTCTAACGCTTCAATGCCCGGATTATCCAACTTATACCACCAAGGTTCCTATTTAAGTACAGTCACTTCATGGCTTGGCTTTGCAGTTTTGATATGACCAAAGGCAGTTAAGAAATCTCGTGACAAACTTCTCATTTCAACCGGCAATCACTGTCCCCAAGCACAGGCAGCCCTGTATATCACATGACAACAAAGATGGGACATGCATGAGCACGTTAACTGTTGGCAAGCTACAAATATAAACATCATACGAAATCCACCGAAAGGACACCAAACAAGCATAATAATAAAGCATCAAACACCTGAGGAACAAACCCCACCTCCGATCAGTCACGTCTTTGCGGTAACAAAACCAGTGAAATCAGATCCAAAATATACATGGGTAAATATCCATGACACAAATCAGAGCCACAAAGCAAGGCCAAGAACTTCAAACAGATATGTGTACGAACATTTAAAAAGTGAAGCGCGTTTGGAGTACTATAATTCAGCCCAGTTGTCCAAAACAAAACAGGAGGGCTTGACCAACATTCAAATCTGATTCAAGCCTCTCTTCCATTTAGTTCATTTTAGAAGAAAAATGCAATTACCAGAACCTGAAAAGCAGCACTCAAGTCATCTTATTCGTTCCTTTTTAACCAGGAGGAGGACAAATCAAAATCATTATAATTTACTCAGTATGCTTGCCACAGTTGATATCCAACTGTGGTATGTCTGCCAGCCAAGCTTACTCGTCCTTCATCAGACCAATTTGGAATACCAACCATCTTATGGCCAGAGCAGTTGGCTGGAACAGTTACAGCTAATTCCCCTCTAGGCAGTAGTTAATTATCCACTTCCTTGCAATCCATCACTGACAACTAACAAAAGCAACTGAATTCTGAACTAAATAACAAAAATATTCTGGAAAAAAAGGTAATGATACAAGAATCTAATAAAATTGTTCCTTCTTTAGTATTCCTTATTATCTTGGGCAGAAGAACTCCTCTTATGAAAGAAAACTGAATCTGAACAGCTTGATCTAATGTAGGCCACCCCCTTCAATAGAGAAATGGAAGCTCTTCATTACAATCAATGCATGGAACACAGATATATTCAGAAATGGAAGGAACTATCAGCATCGAATCTTGATTGACAAATCCAAATCCTCTTTCATTAGGAAAAATCATAATTATCAACTGCACTTGGGCATATATTGATATGACGATGTACTCATCATCCACAGAAAACTTCCCTACACTAATATATTAAATTGCCAACTTCCTTCTCTGGCAATTTCTTGTAATAATATAATGGCAACAGAATTTATCTATTATCAAGTTTTTGTCAACCCTAAACCCAAATCCTTCAAAATTCCACCATGAGAGGATAGTTGGTTCCCTTATCATTTCTTTCAACCCTAACATTACATGCCATCTATGTAGCATGCATACATTCAAACGCCTATTTTTAAAAGGTGTATTGTGCGCCAGCATCAACACAACACATTGCCAAGACTTGTCAGATACACACGCCAAATTTTAATGCACACAGCACACACATTATGATGAGGCTGACCCCAAAAAGGGAAAATCAGAAAAATAAAGTTCTACCATAAATTTCTATTGCACTTGTTCAATTCGAATGGTATAGCTTATCATCTATTCCTCCGTTTTGTCAAGTCCTTTCTAGAGTGGTTTCATTTTTCATAAGATGATTGGCTAAAAACGATGATACATCAATAAAGCTTACTCCAAAACGCGCTTCATAATTTAAAGGAGAGAAAGTATGAGTCAAGGGTTAGTGTTAAATGATCGGTACTTTTGGAAGTTTGATGTGTTCAATTGTTCATGTGGGCTTGTTTGGGATACTAGTGGGAAAAATGACATATACAAAAGTCAGATTATGAAATATGATTTATGTTTGGATTGGGGGTTACATAAGTAGCTTTTACTCCATAAGCCAAGTTCAAATAAGAAGCTTTTACTCCATAAGCCAGGAAAGCTGACATTTCAAATAAGCTGCTTTTATCCCATAAGCCCAATTCAGAAAAATTTTCATCCAAACGAGAAAAAAGGGGAAAAAAAAAACCGATTGAAATAGTAAATAAGCCCAATTACCCCTCCTAAAAGCTATACCAAACATGATTGTGCCACGTGTCCGTGATTTATGACCTGTCAGGTTACATTTAGCATTCTGCTGTGTCAACATGTCTGTGCTGTATCATTATGTATCTGTGCTTCATAGCATACTGTCCATTAATAGCATTGAGTTCATCCATTGTTACTAAATCTAATACCCGTCCGTGTTTCAGCCTCCTGGTGCGAAGAGATTCCTTTACTCATACAAAGTAAGGGGAGGACATGACACTATCCAATTCAGAATGATCCTTATGGCTGCTAAAATGACAGTTTCTGTTTTAAGAGTAGTATTGAAAGACCATTTGAATTCTCTAATGAAATCATTCCCCAGGAATAAAGAGATAGTTTGTTCTCCTTTTCTTCCAGTCATGTGCCTATGGGGAGGCAGAAACTTGTGGGGATATGTTTTCCTGTCCGGGATGGCCGGTTCGAAAGTTTAGGTGTTGGAGATAAATCTCGAAGAAAAGGAGTGGAGTTGACAACCTGGAAGGTTATAGTCAATGCCTGTTTCTGGAAGGTTACGACATCGTGTAGAACAGCTGATAGCCCAAAACAAGTCATAAACCTCACCTGCTGGGAAGTAAAAAAGAGGGTTCCAAAGCTATTCTCTAAATTCAAGTGCGTGAAGATCTATTTGCAACCATAGCACCAGAAGCAATATATGAAATATCTATAATATTTATGTCATCATTCCCTAATTAATAATAACATATTTTTATTACTTTTTTCTGTTTAAATGCACGAAAGGTATATCTCATCCCCAAAATTCTTTTTTCACTCTCCTCATTCTTCCGTTTCATTCAATTCTGTGTACCAAATAGACCCAACTCATGCTTCAGTCAAAATATTAAAAGATGATTAAAGGAGTGAGCGCAAAACTAATATTAAACATGCCATGGTTTATAGTCTTACCCAAGATTAAACATGCTATTTATGGGATCCAGAAGCTGTGGCTGTGATGGGTGCTGGGGTTGCTGCTGCTCCTGCTGGTGCTGCTGCAAGCTGGCACCGGTAGCCACAGCCACGGCACTTGAAGGAGTTCCCTTTGATTCGACAAATCTCCACATGTACCAAGAAGCAACTGACCGGTAAGGCCTCCATTTATCGCATAATTGGTCCATCTGAGAAGGCCGCGGCAACTCCTCAAGATTGTAAAGAAGCTGAACTCCTTTGCGAACTCCAAGGTCATTAATAGGAAGAACATCCGGTCTATGGAGAGAGAAAATCATGAACATATGAACAGACCAAGATCCAATCCCATTAACCATCGTGAGCATTGTGAAGAGCGATTTATCATCCATATTTACAATGGCTGAATCTGATAATATTCCATTCTGGTATTTCCTGGCCAAATCATGAAGATAACCAGCTTTCCGGCCCGAAACCCCAATCTGGCGAAGTTGCTGAGGAGTTAGGGCAAGAACTGTTTCTGGAAGAACCCCAGCTTCGCTCCCGCAAAGAGCGATGAAGCGGGTATAGATTGACGTACCAGCCTTATAAGCGAGTTGTTGATACAAAATGCTGCGCGTTAGAGCCAAGAATGGAGTGTGGAAATTGTCAAAGGTGGGAGGCGGGTGCATGTCAATTAATTGAGCAAGAAGTGGATCGGCGTTTCGGAGGTAGCGCAGAGCAATCTCGACCTCGCCTTCGCAGGACAGTGACCTGGCAACAATCCTGGGAACCACTTGAGTTCGTTGCTGAGCATTCTTATTGTTCCGGCCGCCAGTCGTCTTAGCAGAGGAGGTGGTGGTCGAGACAGGTTTTGGGTTATCCATGGGGACGATTTGAGAGTTACTTGGGTCCGGAGAGAGCTTCCGGATCTTTCGGGGGCGCAAGGGGATTTTGGAAGGTGGAGCATAGGTTTGCGAAGGAGCATTACTTAGTTCGGACTCTGTTAGCGTAGCCTGTGCAATGGTAGCAGCGGCGACGGTGGCGGTTGTTGTAGTAGTTGAATTGGCGGTGGCAATGGAGGTGGGGGCAGAATCGTGGTTAGACTGTGGCTGACTCTGGGTTCGGGTTTGGGTCTGTCCTTGACCTTGGGTTTGTTCGCCCATTTGCAAGGGATTCAATCAAAACCCCTAAACTCGGGTCGACGGTGGAAGAATCGGCAGTGACAGGCAAGCTAAATATGACGGCGGTGACAGTGACGGTAAAGACGACGTCGGCGATGTTGGAACAAAAATAAGGGTTAACGATACAAAAAAAAAAATTAATGGATATGCGAGATGATAACGGGACTGAATTCAGGTGTGGAAAATAATGAGAAGACACAATTTCGGTAACTTCGATGTAACCCCTCGTGTAAATTGATTTCTAACCAAATCCCTCCCTCCCCCCTTTCTCTTCTCACTAGCTTGAAGCCTTGAACGTAGCTCGGTGTGCGGCTTCTCGCCCAGCACCAAAAATTCCTCCACCAATTGGGTGGTCTCCTCTCCCACAACGCCACCTCGCAGCGCGTGTGGCACGTGACTTGTACCTAGTGAGCCTACTCATTTGGACTGCACCAGCCCAATACTTAGGAGTCCTCTTGTTCGGCGGAACCTTGGGCTTTGTCTGGGCCACAAAGCTCACACCTATCGTGAGTGTGACCTTTGTGTGTCAGGCCTTCTCCATGGGCTGTGCAAATTTTTATTCCAAACTCCAGAATAAAGATTGGTCCCAATAAAATCTCCCAAATAAACAATTGTCGTGAAACTCGTTTTTGGTCAACAATAGTAGTATAAGTATCGAATTTTGTATCAACTCGTGAAACTCGTTTTCGGATCACAACCCTCTGATGATGTGTCTGGGTGGTGAAAATTATTCGCCTCCGGGCTCTAAACCTTTTCAGTTCGAAGCCATGTGGTTACAGCATGAGCGTTTTGAGTCCTTCTTATCTGATAAATGGTTATCTGGTGAGTGCATTGATTTGGCTCTTCTTAGTTTCCAAGAGGAGCTTATACCTTGGAACAGGGACGTGTTTGGTTTTTTGGAAAAAGAGAAGTCCAACGTTTTGGCTCGTTTGAAGGGGATTCAACGTTCATCAGCCTATCCTTATTCTCAATTCCTTTGGGGTTTGGAGCTTCAACTTCCGGAGAGATTGGATTATCTGATCAAACTTTAGGAAATTAAGTGATTTCAGAAATCCAGAGTTCAGTGGATAAACGATGGGGACAGGAATACTCGTTTTTATCACCTTAGTTCCAAAATGAGGCATAGACAGAATAGAATTGTGACCCTTAAAAACAGGGCAGGACAGTGGATTGATAAGGAGGAGGAGATAAAGGGTCTAGTTGTGGATTTTTTCAAGGCTCTTTTTGCTACTGATTATGTTTCTTCGGCTGACCTTGTTTCTAATTCTTCCTTCCTTCGGCTGGATGTGGATTCTTTAAGGAATCTCGATAAAGTCCCTACAGATGAGGATATTCGTGTGGCTATTTTTTCTATGGGGAATTTTAAAGCACCGGTGATTGATGGCTTTCCCCCTGTCTTTTATAAAAGGAACTGGTCTAGAGTTGGTCCTGAGATGTGTGCTTTTGTGAAGGGTGTTTTTGCTGGTTCTTCTTCTTTGTTGGAGGCTAACAAGACCCTAATTTCTCTGATTCCCAAAAGAGAGTTACCTGAGTTGGTGTCACACTTTCGACCTATTTCTCTTTGTACTGTGCACTATAAAGGCGTCGTTAAGATTATTACACAGCTGCTTAAAGGGATTTTAAATGAGATTGTCTCTCCCTTTCAAGCTAGCTTCATTAAAGGGAGACACATTCAGGATAACCTGTTAGTTGGGCAGGAATTACTTCATATTATGCACAAGAATATGAGCAAAAATGGGCTAATAGCTATGAAAATTGATCTGGAGAAGGCCTATGATAGAATTAGGTGGGATTTTTTGAGATTGGTTCTAGCTGAAGTCAGCTTTGAGGAGTCCTTTATTGCTCTAATCATGTCTTGCGTATCCTCTGTATCGTATAACGTCTTATGGAATGGTTCTAAGACAGAATTCTTTACTCCAGGAAGAGGTCTTCGTCAAGGGGATCCCATGTCTCCACTTTTGTTTGTGTTATGCATGGATAAAATGTCTCATCTGATTTGTGATGAAGTTGAGAGGGGAAATTGGCGGCCGATAGCTACCTCCAGGACGGGGCCTAAGATTTCTCATCTTATGTTTGCTGATGACCTACTTCTTTTTGGTGCGGCCACTGAAGAACAGACCAAGTGTATGTTGGCATGTCTGGATAAATTTACTGTAGCTTCAGGAGGTAGAGTCAGCAGAGCTAAATCTTCTATGTTCTTTTCGCCGAGAGTCTCCGCCATGACTAAGAACTCAATTAAGATGCTCTCTCAAATGTCTATTTCTTGTGAAATTGGGAGGTACCTCGGCTTCCCTCTTACTAAGAGTAGGAATAGTAGGGAAACATTTCATTATGTTGTTGAAAGAGTTCAATCAAAGCTTGCGGTTTGGAAAGCGAAATCTCTTTCCATGGCGGGTCGCATTACACTTGCGAAGTCTATAATTAGTTCAATACCCTTGTATCCAATGCAAGTGGCTAGACTCCCACGAGGTGTGTGTCTTGAGGTAGAGCGGCTCCAACGGAATTTCATTTGGGGTCACGGAGATGATAATAATCGCTTTCACCCGATGGGTTGGGATCGGATTACGCGGCCAAAGGAATTTGGGGGTTTGGGTTTCAGACGTCTTCAGTCCTTCAATAGTGCTTGTGGGGCCAAATTAGCATGGAATTTAATAACGGGGCTAGAGGATTATGGGCCAACGTTCTCCAGGCCAGGTATATGCTTCGTGATGAAGATTCCTTGTTGTCCTTCAGATCAGGAGACTCGAAGTTGTGGAGGTTTGTTACTTCACAAAAACATATTGTGGAACAGGGGACTAAATGGTAAATTTGAAATGGTAGAATGGTAAGGTTTTTTGAGGATAGGTGGTTGTTTAAGGGGAAAATAAAAGACCACTGTCGTAGGCCTTTGTCGGAGGAGGAATCTGTAATATCCCAAAATTTGGAAATTGAGAATTAAATAGGATTTGGGATTTTTTAAAAAAAATTGGCCTAATATTAATTAGAAAAGGTGTATGTAAAAATTAGTAGCATTTTTGTGTTGGATCATTCAAGCAAATTCACCAACGTACATAACTCTCCATTCATTAATTCATTTGGCCCAATGTAACTCATTCATCGTTTTTTTTCCAGCCCAATGCCTCCTTATCACCATCAGATACAACACGATATGCACACACATATTCACATCTTTGAATGCTTGCCAGCTCACCTTTCATTTTCTCCAAATTTCAGCCACGTAACCAACATGAAGACTCCTTTATTCCTCAATTTATTCCTTCGGTCAACAGCTCATTCTTTCATTTTTCATTCATCTTGTTTTTCCCCAAAACTTCCGCCACACACCACCATTCTCCCAATATTGTTTTTCATCCCCCATAATCAGAAACACACCCGCACATTCACCTCTCCCATTTAATTTTTCCTATTCGGTCCAGACATCTACAGAATCAGAGAGTGTGATTTAAGAGTTGAGAAACACTGAGAAAGGAACCATAGCACTTCGACGAAGAAGAAGAAGATCGAGGTGGAAGAGAAGGGGAAAACCTCACATGCAAGCTTGAATTTAGAGTGAGGTAAGTTCCTTAACCTCTCTTCCATCATTATTTCTCTGGTCTGGGATGTTTTGGGGAGGAAGATGATGATTTCAAATCTGACTTTGAATAGAGGAAAAGGGAGAAATCATGAGTGGAACTTCGAAATGTGATGTTTATGGTTCTGCTTGTTAGTTTTTTTTTACTGGTTGGGTGGATGAAATAGTAGAGTTTGGGGGAGAAGGATGAAGAACCACGGATTAAATGAATGATAAGGGAAGATTAAAGTTTCTTTGAATTGAATATATAATTGCATGTGCTATATTTCACCTCTGTAGAGGAGTCCGAAAACAGGGGATGATTTTCGGGTTGTTTGCGAGGGTTAGAGGTTGAGTTTTGCTCTGAAATTTTTACAGGAAATAAATAGTACACTCCTTAAGGTTTAAAATAAGCTTTGGATCACCTAAACGGAGGTCTACAACTCTAGTTATAATTTTTAGAAGTTGAGCCAAAATCTGGAAAATTCCTGGTATGTTTCTGGAGTCAGTGGATGGCGTGGCATTTCGGACTGGCTAAACAAAATCATTAAATTGTGAAATTTTCCAGTTAAATAGTAGACACTAAGAGGTTTAACTTGATAGGTAATTCGTCGAATTCCGATAAGTATTAAAGGATTTATGGTTTCTCAAAGATTGGTCAAAAAATCTGAAGAATTTCTGGACATGTTTATGTTTCTGAATTTTGGGAATTTTTCTCAGCCATAAATCAACTTGGTGAATTTAATTTATGGAAATAGACTTATCAAGGATTAAGTAGAAATTGGAATCACTCCATTTGGAGTTATATTGGTTGAGTTATGAATTTTCCAAATTATCAGAAAAGATTTTTTATAAGTCTTAAAAAGTCATATAAGTTGTTAATTATATTAAATCTTTAAAGTAAAGGTTTCTTTGGATAAAATGCAAGGTGAAATGGCTGAGATGATAGTTATTCATAGTGAATAGTATCTAATTAAATAAGTCTCAATGAGTATATATCCCTAGTCATAAGGACATTAAAAGATAAGTACTTTTGGGACTGGGTCTAGAGAAGTTGAATTTATAATTTTGTTTGGACTGGTTAATGACCCATCACTATATAAATGTTAATTATAGGACTTGAGAATCGCCCGTGCCTGAAAGACAAGCGTAGTGATAAGAATTTGGTGGAAGGGGTTTTGTCGGTAAGACCAACAGGTAGTAACTCTAATCTCACATTCTTTGCATAGCTATATATGTTTGTGTATGCCATATTTGTATGTTCTGCCTGTATGGGGCCAGCACCACTTGTGGCTCGATTGAGCGGAAGGGCCGACCATGGAGCCAACTTCCCGGTGGCTAGGCAGGGTCTAGTGCATTCAGTATTTTGGTATTGAATTACCTAAAATGAATTTCCTTGCGCTAAGGTATTTGAAATCATTTTATGATTTACTTGTATTACAAGCTGCATTTGTATGTAATACTTGTAGTTTGAATTTGAATGCTTTATATGCTGTGTCGACTACTTTATTTGGTTGATTTACATATATATTGTATATGCTAGAATTTGAGATTAACCTGTTACTCTGGGATTCATTTATTTGAATCTCAGAGCCTTCCATAAATCCAGGATATGGACAGACTAGTAGGCAAGGAGGAAGAGGCAAGGCATAGATATTAATTGGTTTGAGAAGAAGGTGGAGTTGATGACGCAGATTGAAACATATAGTTTCACTTTTGTACATGAATAATTTTATTTCCTTATGACTTAGCTATTATTTTGAGAAAGCCGTATATGGCTATTGGAATGTATATATTTTATTGGATACACATGATTACATAGAAGTAGTCAAGATACATATATGTTGCTAACGATTGCTGCAGGGCAGGCATGTATATAACAAGCCCAAATAGTGGTGAATGAATTAGTGGAGCACTAGATTAATTGGAGAAATAAGGAAATACTTTGATAAATCTGGATAAGTTTTTTTTTTTAAAAGTATGATGTTCTTTAAATAATAAGTTTGAACCACTGTTAAAATGTTTTAAATGTATCAGAAAAGCCCATTCGTACTTTAATATTATTTTGAACTCTTTATAAAGAGGGCTTCCATTTTCAAGAAGAAAACCTAGCCCAGTGGCTTAAATTTTATTAATTAGTACATCAGAATTCCTAATAAGTGGAGATGCCACTCTGTTCCAGGCTTAAAACAGTGGGGTGTTACATAATCCAAATCGATTGTGGCGGATTGGGTTCTTAACGGTTTTTGGAATATGGGTGGACTTATTGATATTGTCCTTCCCTCTATACTTCAACGACTCATATCCCAGCTTCCTCCTAGCTCTAATGATGATTATGATCTCATGACTTGGGGGCATCTAGTAATGGCTTATTTTCTATTAGGAGTGCATATTTTCTAATAGAAGATAACCCCATCAACCTGAAATGTGGCTTGCTAAAGCATGTTTGGAAGTGGAATGGAGTTGAGCGCATCAGAGTGTTTTTGTGGCAAGTTGTCCTTAATAGTCTTCCCACTAATGGATGGAGGAGTTCTTGGTCTTCCTCCTCTGCGTTATGCGGCTATTGCAACCAGGAGGTGGAGGATAGTATGCATGTGTTGAGGGATTGCATCTATGCAAAGAGTTTGTGGCTGAAATTAGTCCCACAGAGATATGTCCCACAGTTTTTCGCAGCACGAATTAGAGACTGGGTGTCTATGAATCTAGTTGGGAAATTTGGCATTGATATGGGCCCTTACTGGTCTCTTATTTTTGGAGTTTCTATTTGGAAATTGTGGTCTTGGAGGAATGCCTCTATTTTTGAACCGGGTTTTCTTAAGCCTCGGAATCCCCATTTGGTTATTCTACACATTTGGAGGAAGTTCACGGGTTTCCGATACTCCCCTGCTGTTTGTTTTAGGCACTCTGCAATCCCTAATGTTGTTAGCTGTTGGAAAACTCTTAATGAGGGATGGGTGAAATTGAATGTGGATGGGGCAATGGTCTCTAGTACCTCTAAGGCAGGGTGTGGTGGTGTCCTGAGAGATTGGAGGGGTATGTGGATTGCTGGGTTCTCTAAACAGTTGGGTATATGTAGTGCTCGATCAGCGGAAGAATGGGTGGTATTTGAAGGTTTGATGCTTGCTTGGGATTTGGGTTTTAGGCAAGTAATTGTTGAATCTGACGCCTTTGATCTTGTTGAGTGCTTGAATGATTCTCACTTTTTTTGTGGTAGTCTTGTTGTGTAGCGTACAAAGGATCTATTGGCTAATGATTGGGCAGTTTCTATTTGTTATGTCCCTAGAAAGATCAATCGTGTTGCCGATGTGTTGGCAAAATGGGGGCTTACTAAGTCTTGTATGTTCAGTGAATGCCCTCCTTACTTAAGGGCTTTAGCTGATGGAGATGATTTAGGACTCAGTCCCCTTTCTTTGTAATTGGCTTTGATGTTTGGCTTATAGCCTCGTCTATTATTTTTTTTAAAAAAAAGAATTTTGTATCAATATAGAGTTGAGTTGACAGTGTAAACCTCTACTAGATTCTTCTAAATCTTGAATTTGAGTCTCGAGTGTGGTTGGGCTTTTATGCTTATGTTAGTAGATGTTTGTTTCAGTTGTTTAGCAATGTTTTTATGATTTACAAAGTAAACATATAAGAGGAGTTTGTTTCGACTTATAGAAAAAGATTTTGAAATTATAGGACCCATTTGGTATGGTGGAATTGGAATTGGATTCCATGCCGATTTATGTTTAGTACAGTGAAACAGCCATGTAATTGAATTCTATGTGGAAGCCAACTAGGGTCAATTCCATCAAAATAAATTCCATAAAAAAGCTAAGATTTGCTACCTCCTTTGTTGGTATGTGTTTTTGCTATAGTTAAAATTGGTAAAAAAGACTTATGCCCCTTTCCCTTATGCTCAAGGGTTGGATCTTAAAAAAATAGATGTTTTTCTTATTTAGGGTCGTGTATGTTGACTCCACTGACTACTCACCTATCGAGTCATCTTACTTGATAAAAATTAATATTAGCTTATCTCCATGTGGCAAAAATTCTTCTAAGTCAACTCCAACTGTCGCCTTGGACTTCTCTCCCAACTATTGCTCTAGCTAAACCCCACCGCCCCTCTCCTCTGTCTTTAACTTCCAAGTTCCAATCCATCGCTCCTCCCCTTCAAACCCATTCTTCCAACTCTAGTTACGCCAATGTTCAATAATTAGAACAAGTTGTGCTGGTCCCATTGTTGAACATAAAAAATCGATCAAGTTGGACCAGTGAATTTACATGGATCATACCCTTCCAAACCTTACCAGTTTTGATCTTCCACTTGATTCACCTGGATTGCCATAAGTCTCATTTTTATCAAAAGATCTCATGGTGAAGTTTAAATGTGAAGATGACTCGGACTTTTCTGGTCATCGTTTAATTTAGTTGGATTGCTAAAATGATTGATATAGATGGCTTGTTCTGGCCGTCAATTTTTGAGGAAATGTTAAACCCATTCTCCTGTCATGTGTATGAATCAGCCTCTTAAATATATTCATATACTTAATTTAGAGGACGAACTACAAAGGATAGGATTTGAACGGAGTTAATTAAGAATTGGAAGTTGGGTATGGAGGGGAGAGATGGTAGGATCTGACCACAAAAAAGATTTGAGATAAGTCCAAGGTGGAAATTGGATCTGATTTGGAAGAATTTTTGCTAGTGCAGTTGAGTTGGAAGCAACTTTTGCCAAGTAGAAAGACTCAATAGGTGAGTTGTTAAGGGATAAGAATAGCAATATAAAAAAAATAAAAAGATAAAATAGTGAATTATAGGTGAGTTAAAAACTCAGAACTAAATCGCGTCAAGTCATAACTGAAGAACTAAGTTAAAGGTTAATAGACTAAAAGATTAATTGTCCATTTACTATATTATTGTGAAGGTATGAATTACGTACCTCGGTGAAAAAACAAATTATATACCGGTAATGGCAAAAAAATAATTACTATATACTACTATACCAGTAATAAAAATCACATGGTATTTTGAGTCTGGATTTTTGCTCTGCTAGGGTTCCGATCTATATAGCGTGAACTCCACCACCCACTGTGACGACGTAATGAGTGTCTCCTCCGGTCGCCCATTGCGAGGAGGGGAAGGTGAGGAATTGATGGAGGAGGACAGGGAGGGAAGTCGAAGGAAACGCAAGGTGAGCTCTACGACAGGTGAGTTTACGGGAGATGAAGCTGTGAAATCTCGCGAGGATGGCTGGATGAAATAGGATGGAAAGGCTCCTCAACCGATGTCGTACAGGGAATCTCTGCTCAATAATGTGAAACCTAGCTTTTGCTGGTGGGAATGGTCTAAGAATGAGGAGGAAGAAGAGATCGAGGATTATGGAGCTGGCACGGATTTTGCAAAAGTCTTGAATCCGAGTGATGGAATTATGGTAGATTTCTCGAATCCTCTCTGCCCTACATTCCTATTTGAGGAAAAAGAAAGGGAGCGTTTGATGAAGCCTTTTCGCCAGACGTTGGTGGTGAAGCTATTGGGAAGACAGCTGGCCTACGGCTTCATGGTGAAGAAATTGCGACAATTGTGGGAAAGGAAGGGTAAGATAGATGTTTTTGATCTTGAAAATGATTTTTATCTAGTCAATTTTCAGAACAATGAAGACTATATGGAGGCTCTGACAGGGGGTCCATGGGTTATAATGGATGCATATCTGAATGTGGCGCGTTGGCGTCCTGATTTCAGTCCAAAGAATGAGAAAATAGAGTCTGTTGTAGCATGGGTGCGGTTCCTTGATCTGCCTGCACCTCTATTCGATAAGAAATTTTTATTGAATTTGGGCAATGCAATTGGCAAGGCAATAAGGTTAGACATACATACAGCCCAAAGAGCAAGAGGTAGGTTCACTAGGATGTGTGTTGAGCTGGATTTAACTAAGCCGTTGGTACCAGAATTTAATGTTGAAGGCTAGACACTCAGTGTTGTATATGAGAGTTTGGGAATGCTTTGTAAAAAATGTGGGTGGTTTGGCCATAGCAAGGAAGGCTGTTCGGAATTACACAGGAAGAAAAGGGAGGTAGGAATGGAGGTGGATTCTGCGGAGGTTAATGGAAGGAATGGAGCTAATAGTGAAGCTGAAAAAGACTTATAGCAGACAGTTCAGAGAGTCAGAAGGCCAAGGAAAAGCACTCCCCCAATGCAAGCCAACCAAAGTGGATCCAGATTCTCAGTCTTGAGCACTGAGACTGGCGGTGAGGGGGGCTCTAAGGTTGTTGCTAATGTTCAGTCAAGTGTAGACCACAATGTGCCCGCTGTGAAGGTACAAAAGGAGGACCAGCATAGTCAGTATAGAAAGAAGAGCCAGTACGAAAAGATGAAGGAGGTAAACAAAGCTTCTAAGGTGAGGAAAACGAGTGTCTTGGGAATAGTACAAAATGAAGGCAGGAAGGAAAGAGTATTGTAGGAGAAGAATGTAGCTAGTTCTAGCAAGGGAACACTGAAGGGGCTGAGGAAGAGTGCTGATTGTGTAGTGGGAAGCATGTTGGAGAGGCACAATTGGCATGAGGTAAATCTATCCGAAAAGGAAAATCTACATCCTGGAGAGTCTTGTGCTACTTCAAAAAATGGGGTGGCTTCAAGCAAAGAGGACATGTTGATGTTAGGGGCTGACGAGGATCTGTCTGAGTCCGCTGGGATGAGCATGGATGGGGGGAATGTTCCTCACAGTTTCGCGGTTGATAGGTAAATGTGCCCTGGTCCCTTCCTAAAGTTATTTTACCATGATGAACATCCTTGTCTGGAATAGTAGAGCCGCAGCCAATAAAGGCTATGCTGTTGTGCTGAGAGATATGAAATGTAGGTATAAACTTGATTTAGTTGTAATCCTAGAGCCTAGGGTCAGCGGGTCCATGGCTAACAGAATTATTAAGAATTGGGGTTTTAAAACATTCTGTGAAAAGGGAGGTAGAGGGTTTTTCAGGTGGGATCTGGATGCTCTGGAACCTTGAGGACTTAGTTGTGGATGTTTTGGAGGTGGAAGACCAATTTATTCACTGCAAGCTTTGTCTGAATAACAAGAAGATGTATTTCACAGCTGTTTATGCTAGTCCAAATGAGCAGAGAAGACATAGGACTTGGGATTTACTGCTGAAGCTATCTCAGGAGATAGCTGAACCGTGGCTCTTAGTGGGGGATTTTAATGAAACCAAGACGCCATTGGAGCAAAAAGGAGGTGGAAGAGTTAGTGATATGAGATGTAGTAAGTTTAATAGCTGGATCCAAGATTGTAGTTTGATCGACCTTGAAGCTCATGTACCTTTTTACACTTGGAAAGGTCCTAAGTGGGAAGGACTAGAGAGGGTCTATAAATGGCTGGATAGGTGTTTATGTAATGTTCTATGGCAAGCTCAGTTTCTGAATGCCGTTATTAAAGTTGTTCCAAAGGTATGCTCGGGTCATCACCCAATTGTAGTGTGTTTAGAAGCAGAAAATAACAGTTGCAAGGCCAAACCCTTCTGATATGAGGTGGCCTGGCAGCTGCATGAGAGATATGAGGAAATTGTTAAGGATAGCTGGAAAGGGGATGAGGAAGTAATTCTAAAGCTCTCCTGCTTGCAGAAAAATTTAATGCAATGGAACAAAGATGTTTTTGGTTGCATTGAAGGAAGGAAGAGGCGAATTTTGAGTAGATTGAATGGGATCCAAAGGGCAAATGGCAGAAAGGAAAATCTGTTTCTTGCTAATTTGGAGAAGGAATTGGAAATTGAACTTTTGCAGATCCTTAGACAAGAGGAGGTGCTCTGGTTCCAGAAATCTAGAGGCCAATGGTTGGAGGAGGGTGACCGAGATACTAGGTATTATCATACCAAAACGTTGATTAGAAGGAGGAGGAACAGAATAAAGATGTTGAAGAATAATGATGGGCTGTGGGTTGAGGATGAGGAAGGTATTGTGGAGCTGTTTCAGTCTTTCTATGACAATCTGTTTAGAGATGAGCTTCCCGAGAGAGATTGGGTACAAACAAATCAAAGCTGGGGGAAGGTGGCTGACGTGGAACTGAGGAGATTAAGTAGAGAGGTTAATGGTGAGGAAATTAAGAGAGCTTTTTTCCAAATGGGTGCATTTAAAGCCCCGGGGAATGATGGCTACCCTGCTGCATTTTATCAATATAATTGGAGGCTGGTGGGAAATTCTGTAATAAAGTTTATGAAGGAGATTTGGATGAACCCTGAGAGAATTAAGGATATAAACGATACCCTTGTGGTGCTTATTCCAAAAATTGAGGCTCCTGAGTTGGTTAGCCAGTTCCGTCCAATTGCCTTGTGTAATGTTCTCTACAAAGGACTGTCCAAAGTAATCGTGAATAGGCTAAAACCACTGATGAATAAGCTAGTCTCCCCTTATCAAACTAGCTTCATCCCTAGTAGAAGTATACATGACAATGTAATAATAGCCAAGGAGATAGTGCATACTATGAAAAGAATGCAAGGGAAGAAAGGCTTTATGGCTATTAAGATCGATTTAGAAAAAGCTTATGACAGAATGTCTTGGAGTTTCATTGGCAAGGTCTTGGAAGAGATCGGTGTAGACGAACATTTGAGAAGAGTGATTATGACGTGTGTAACAACAATCAATATGGCACTCTTTTGGAATGGAGGCAAAAGGGAGACCTTTATCCCGTCTAGAGGTCTAAGGCAAGCCCCCTCTCTCCCCATACCTTTTTGTGCTTGGCATGGAGAAACTTTCCCACTTAATTATGGACTGTGTGAGCAACAAGGGGTGGAATCCGATAAGACTAGGCAGGAATGGAACTGAAGTTTCCCACTTGCTATTTGCTGATGATCTCTTGCTGATATGTGAGGCCAATTTGGATAACATTTGTTCAGTCATGAGTGTCTTGGAGAAGTTTGGGGAGTCATCTAGTCAAAAAATTAACTCCCATAAAACCAATATCTTATTCTCTAAGAATGTTGATAGAAGAATGCAGAACTTAGTGCGTGACTACTCGGGGTTCAAGAAATTGGAGGACTTGGGTAGATACTTGGGTGCTCAGCTGGGAGGGGGTAGAAGTACTAAAGGCAATTTCCAACACATTATTGACAAGATGCAGGGGAGGCTGAGCAGCTGGAAGAAGCAGACACTCTCACTTGTTGGAAGGCTGACATTGGTTAACTCAGTTACCAACCAAATGGCCCTATACTGTATGCAACACTCGTGTATACCGAGAGGTGTAACAGAGCAGATGGAAAAAATCCAGCGGGACTTTATTTGGAATAATGAGGTTGGTCGGAGGAGAATTCATGCGGTTAGTTGGGAAACAATTTGCAAGTAAAAGAAGAATGGGGGTATGGGTGTAAGGAAACTGAATGTTATGAATGATGCAATGTTAGGCAGAATTGCGTGGAATATTATGTCCAAACCTAACAGCCTATGCTCTTCAGTTCTGATTGGGAAATACGGAAGGAATAGTAACCTCCTAGCTTAACGCAAGATGGTTAGTTCTGATTCTGAAATCTGGAAGAATTTATGCAGACTATGGTCGAAAATCTTGCAAAATAGCTACTGGGATATTGGTAATGGGAAGAGAGCACGGTTCTGGTATGACAGATGGCTGGATAATGGTAGGATTCTAGTTGATAATTGCATAAGAGAGTCGCTGAATGAAGAGGAGGACGTACGGGTTAGTGACATGGTCAATGATCTTGGAGAATGGGATGTAGAGAAGCTTAAGGAATGAGTGAATGCTGATGGTTTAAGGCTGATCAAGGATGTACCACCGCCAAAGGAGTCAAATGGAGGAGACAAAATCAGGTGGGGTTCTAAGCTACATAACAGCTATTCGGTAGCTGAGATGTATCACTATTTGAGAGAGGAGCAAGGGGTTAAGGATGAAGTCTAGAATAAAATATGGAAGTGGAAAGGGCCGAGGAGAGTGCAAATATTCTTGTGGCTAGCGGCACAAGATAGACTCCTGACTGGGGAAAGAAAAAGTCGGTTATTGGGTGGGAACTCTAGCTGTCTTAGATGTGTAGACACTACTGAGACCCTGCTGCATGTACTTAGGGACTGTAGGTATGCTTGGGATTTATGGGAGGAACTATTTGAGGGCTCCTTGCCGCCGGAATTTGTATCGTTATAGGGGAAGAATGGTTGAAGTGGAATCTTGCTAGGGGTGATATGGACTGGTCGCTAAAGTTTGGGTTGGCATGCTGGTGTTTGTGGAACTGGCGTGACAAATGCATCTTTGTGGAGGGATATTGTATGCCTGATAGAAAAGGGAAAGTGGTTAAGGGGTACATGCAGGAAGTGAAGAGAGCCAACCGAGATTTTGGAAGGTTGAAGGGAGTAAGAGAGGACGTGTACATCAGGTGGAAAGCACCAAGGCCGAGCTGGGTCAAGCTGAATACTGATGGTGCATCAAAAGGAGATGGGAAGCTTGCTGGCTGTGGTGGACTCCTAAGAGGGTGCAATGGTGAATGGATAGCAGGTTTTGCAAGAAGATTGGGGGTCTGCTCAGCCATCAAAGCTGAGTTGTGGGGAGTGTTGTCTGGTTTACAGTTAGCAAGGAGGTGTAAGCTTGACCGAATCATGGTGGAATGTGATTCAAAAGCCGTGGTTCAGCTGTTGCTCAGACTGCAGGAAGAGGGGCTTGCTGAGACTGATCCTCCTCTACTGTCTGAAATTTACTGCATTTTACTAATGTTTAATAGTGTTATTTGTACCCATGTATATAGAGAGGGGAATAGCTGCGTTGATTCTTTAGCCAATTTATGCTTCACTCAGGAGGAGGCCTTTGTCTGTTTTGATTTCCCTCCAGGTGCTATTGCTGACTGTTTGTACAGAGACAGAGTGGGTACTTTCTACCCACGATCCATACTGATTCAATAATAAGTTTGGGCTGACACCCCGTTTATACCCAAAAAAAAAACACATGGTATTTTTACATTATAATTATATCTATATCAATCAATTTGTAATCAAATTTTAATCTGAGTTTTTTCTCTCACTTTAATTTACTTAAATAAAATTATTGTAGTAATATTAATGGTAAAATTCAAGTTTTTAAATTTGATCGGGAAATTGTTAAGGCACCGTATAAGCAAACGTACATAAAATGTTGTTATAATTTTAATATAGCCAGCGAGCAGATATATTTTGTAGTCGTTCTATCAATTCGCAGTCCTTTTCTTAGCTATACACCAAAGATTCATCCACCGGGCAAAAGACATGGAGCTCTCAACTAACAATACGATTCGATGCTTTCATTATCAAGCAAAAATCCTCAAAATAGCAACTAGCAACCTATGGTTTATCCAGTTGAATAATTAAAAAAAAAGTAAATATATAATATAAGGATAGGATATTGTCACTGCCAATTTTCTGTCACTACCATTTTTTCAACGTTAGATCAAAATTTCATCTAACTTTATCATTTCTCTCTCCTATTGAAATTATGATTTAACGGTGAAAAAGTGGTAGTGACTTGGGAGTGACATAAAATTAGTAGTGACAATATCATATCTCATATATATATATATATATATATATATATTTTTTTTTTTTCTATAAGTCAAGCGACGTCAAGAATCAGGTGTCCATTTTAATATTAACCAAAATCTAACAAAATCGATATCAAAATGATTTTATTAATAAAAAAGGGAACAACGAACCATCAAGCTAGACAACGTGGGGAAATAAAACCAGAGAAACAACTGTCTTTTAATTAAAATAATGCCACCAAATTGTCGTTTGAATGTGATGATCTGGGAATGACACACCAGGTTCTTGCCCTTCAACAGTTGTTGGATAAGATCTGAGCTTAAGCAAGGTCGACTGCCGCTCGAGTAAGGGCGAAATTTGTATTGTACTAAACGAAGTGTCTCGTATAAAACATAGCTGATTTCATTTGCGGGGAGACCTCTTCGACCTGAAGTCATTATCTCCAAACATGGGAGCCTCGAACTTGACCGTAGGGTCGAATATGTAGAACCATTTTGGCTGAATACACGGTGGAAGTAGACCGGAGGGTTGAATATTGTGAATTTCACAGAAAAACAGCTGAGAATTACAGATGGGGACGAAGGGTTGGCAGCTGACCTCGTGCGTAAATAGTTGTTTTAGTATCCCACCCTCTGCTTCGATCTTCTGACAGAAACTGAATTCAATATTAAATTGTTGCTAGAACCATTCCTGTTCGTGGTCAACAAAAAAAGAACCACCCCTTATCCATCCATATAAACTCTTTCCTCCCCTCTGAGCGAACTTGATTTTGAACAAATCCATTCACGCCTCTGTTCAGGAGTTTATCAGATACAAATATGAGTGACTCCGACGAAACAAGAGATCTCAGGAAGCCATTCCTCCACACGGGGAGCTGGTATCGAATGAGTTCGCGGCAATCCAGTCTGATGGGTTCTTCTCAGGCCATTCGCGACAGTGCCATCTCCGTCGTGGCATGCGTTCTCATCGTCGCATTGGGTCCTATTCAGTTTGGTTTTACGGTATGAATTGCCATGCCGGCAATTTACTTTGGTATAGTTTAATTTCATCCTACTCAGACAACTGAGCTTTGCACCATTTATTTTGTTGGATTTGTAAGAACAAAGAAATGACTAAAAATATGCTGGTTGATTTTGGTTTTATTTTTTTCCTTGTTTATGACCATCCCCAACAAGAATGTTAAAATTATTGATACTTACTTTTCACTTTGGTATTTCTTTTAGGCGGGTTATACATCCCCTACCCAATCTGCTATCATCAAAGATCTTAAGCTTTCAGTCTCCGAGGTTTGAATCCCCGTAGATTGATTCCATTCCATCTGGGTCTGTACAATATTAGCTTTCTTGGTCCTAACTTACATTTCTTGTGCAGTTTTCTTTGTTTGGTTCTCTATCCAATGTAGGTGCCATGGTCGGAGCAATAACTAGTGGCCAGATTGCTGAGTACATAGGGCGAAAAGGGGTAAAAATCACCTATTTTCTATAACACTTCCTTTCGCATTTTGATGGCTGCGATCTCGGGCTAATGATGACTTCTTGTATTTTGTTGCATTAAATTACAGGCTTTAATGATTGCTTCGGTTCCTAATGTTATTGGTTGGCTGATAATCTCATTTGCCAAAGTAAGTATTTATCATATAATTTTCCTGATTTTATCTTATTTAGCAAATCTAAAGCCAACTAAACTGCAAACGTGAGTTTTTCTTCTTTACTTGTTAATCGGCCTGCAGGATTCTTCTTTTCTCTATCTAGGAAGGCTGTTGGAAGGATTCGGGGTTGGAGTAATATCTTATACGGTAATTCAAGCGTTTTCTATCTGGTGTGTTTGTGGCATTGTGTAAGACAGAATTCTTGAATGCTATTCTTGCTAAAAAATCGCAGGTACCTGTATACATAGCTGAAATATCACCTCAAAACTTGAGGGGAGGTCTGGTTTCAGTCAACCAGGTTGGTTAATATGACCTAGAGTTACTGGATTGATGTTTTGGTGACGGATAAATAACTCGTATGAAGGGTATTCTTGTTTCTGCGTAGCTCTCTGTCACCATTGGAATTATGCTGGCTTATTTGCTGGGGCTCTTCGTTGAATGGAGGATACTTGCAGTACTAGGTAATCCCCCAAGTGATTTTGTGGGTTGGTGAATCACTTGATCGGAAGGGATGTGTTTTTAGTAAACATACTTTTGACTCACCAAAGTTGTGGAGTTACACACTAAAACTAAATCTAATATTTTTTACCTACTGGACAGTGAGAAACAGTAATGGCTTATCTTCAATATACTTGATATTTCCTCATCTGTTGTATTCTTTGATTTACTAGCTTGAAAATATGAATTTAAGGGCATTTATTTTCTACTAAGTTTTGTTGTTAATTTTCTCATTTAAGATTTTAGCCCTAAATTACATTTTTTACTATAATCGGGGCTAACTAATTTGAAAACGATATTCTATCTATTTTTTCTGATTTCTGTACATATATGGTATTATGGCTTACACAAGTTGGTTAACTCTATAACTTGAACTTACTTACACACCAGTGTATTGGAATCACTATATTTTTGCATCTTATTTTGGTCCAAGCTCAAGCGCATCCATGCTGTTGTAGAATCTTTTATGACAATTAAATATCCACACTTATTCCTCCAAAAGTGGTATGGCATTACGACAAAATTCCGATTTGTATATAACGGGAGAGAAAAAATCTCGCCCCCAGAGCTCTCTTGTCATCAGAAAATGAACAAGAGTTTAGAAAATTCAAATTAAGTAATTTTATGCCTTACTCTTACAGGAATTCTGCCGTGCACAATATTAATACCTGGTTTGTTTTTCATCCCTGAATCTCCTAGATGGCTGGTAAGCTTCTAAAATCAATGTTTTCTTAGTCTCATCTTGCATAACATCATATGCTCTTGATCTGTATTTTGTTTTCCAATTACAGGCAAAAATGGGCATGACAGAAGAATTTGAAACTTCTTTGCAAGTGCTCCGAGGGTTTGATACTGATATCTCAGTTGAAGTTAGTGAAATTAAGGTAAGATGCTTTTACAATCTGGTTACGATGAATGACCCTTACATTTCCATTTCCTGAGCCCCAAGCCTAAATTTTATTTGGGAGTTTTTTATAGAGGGCTGTTGCATCTGCCGGCAGAAGAACTACAGTTCGATTTGCAGAACTCAAACAAAGAAGATATTGGCTTCCGTTAATGGTATTTATTATCTGTCTTAAGCATTGGCTTCCATCCGTCTACCCAACTGTTAGATTGCGGAAGGATGAGTTATTAGGGACTAAACATTTTCTTCTAACTCATCTCTTGTAGATTGGAAATGGACTTCTCATTCTGCAACAGCTTTCTGGAATTAACGGCGTTCTGTTCTATGCCAGCACCATCTTTGAAAGCGCTGGTAAGTTACACCATTTTTTGTTAACATATGACACAATGCCTTTGGTGTAATATAAGAAATCCATCGCTCATTTTTACTAGATATCAGTATCGCGTGTTTGTTTGGACTACAGCAAACCCAGTACAATTCAGTGAACGGCTTAATTCAAATTTAGAAAGCTTCTACAAAACTATATATGCACTCGTTAGGTGAATGGTAATGGCTATTCCCCCATAAGAACAAACGATTTGTTAAAGTTCCCCAAATTCACAGCATCAGGATATTATCCTGTCAGCAAAAATATGGAGCCAATTTTAGATTACTTGTATTTACATTTCATGTCGTGCTCAATATAAAATCCTCTTTAACTCATCATTTTAACATGTTCTAAACAGGGATTAGTTCAAGTAATGTAGCCACATGTGGACTTGGTGCTATTCAGGTTTAGCTGAAAGGAAACTTGTAACGTGATTTACCATTTTTTTAACCCTTAAATCATGATCTGATTATATATCTATATGTGACCTAGGTTCTTGCCACCTGCATAACTTTGTGGTTGGCTGACAAATCTGGTCGCAGGTTGCTTCTTATTGTGAGTATGAAATTTTTTTAATCATATTTAATTACGTACAAAGTAAATTAATAATTTATCCTTGAAAGAAACTGTCCTTTCAATTTGATCCTTTGAGGCTGAGCCTCTTAATTTAGTCCCTGAAATATTACTCTTCTCTCACTTTGGTCATCCAAAGTAAAGTCTCTCTGTTTATTTGGAGTGTGAAATGAGGGAAATGTGATGTTTTAGGGACTAAATTAGTATTTGACTCTAATATGTATTTGCTTGGTGGATAAGATTCTGATTATTCATGTTTCAATTGCAGGTCTCTTCTGCTGGAATGACCATTAGTCTCATAGTTGTTGCTGTCTCATTCTATATAAAGGTGATAATATAACTAACTGTACTGCGATACAAATAAGATACATTATCTACTTCAAGTATGCGTGCAGGCACATGTGCCTATAGATTAGCTGTTAATTCAGAGAATGAAATCACAAGCGCACCATGAACAGCTTAGATAATGTCCTTCATGATACTTATGTTTTTTTTTCTCTAAACCAGCAATTTATCCTTCATTGTTCCCAGGATTTCATATCAGATGAGTCTTCTTTATACGATATATTGGGCATCATAGCAGTGGCTGGAGTTGTGGTATTTGATATATTTACATGGTTTATACAAGAATCCTTTTAGATGCTTATTTCAAATATTTTATTTTAATCCTCCTGTTATTTCAGGCTATGGTTGCTGCTTTCTCTGTGGGAATGGGAGCCATTCCGTGGATTATAATGTCTGAGGTAATGCATGTTGCAATTTTCCTTCATAGGCATAGTGATGCTTTCCCAGGAGAAAATTTTAGTTTCCTACACTTCTAGCTGTTCTACTAGTATTTTGGTTTGTAGAATCAGAATCTCTGGAGCCTACCTATATGCTTCTACTTACTCAAACACTGAGGTCACGAGAATTAATTAGAGTTTTTTTCATAAATAAGGTAATGCTGTGTGAATTTATTTGCAGCAAATAAAAAGTCCCTTAGATCAAAAATTGACTTTTCTTATTCGGCACAAGGTTCTACTTCTGGGGTGGTGCTTCATATAGATTGTAAATTATGAAATGCTAGTCTTTACTCCTGGTTGCATTTTCAATGAGATCTGATGCTTTGTAAAATTGGTATTGTAGATTCTTCCTCTCAACATTAAAGGCCTTGCCGGAAGTGTTGCTACCCTTGCTAATTGGTTCTTTGCATGGTTGGTTACATTGACGGCAAACTGGCTTTTGGACTGGAGCTCTGGAGGTCAGTATATGCCTTTCCCTGTATCTCCGTTTTTTGGAGATTAATATTTTCTATTTTTTTTTATAAGAATATTTTCTTAATAACCAAAAGGAACGTTATCTGCAGGAACCTTCACCATATATGCGGTTATATGTGCTTTGGCTTTGATATTTGTCACCATTTGGGTCCCTGAGACAAAAGGGAGGACCCTTGAAGAAATTCAATGGGCTTTCAGATGAACTTTCTTCTTAGGGAGCTTCTGTTTTTTTTTTTTTTTTTACTTTGTCAGAAACTGATGATATCAGGAATCCCATTTTCCGGCATTTCTGAACTTTTCGAGTGATGCAGGTTCTCATATCTAAGTTGTTTGCTTGAAAGTGGGAAAGCTTTGTTTTGGATATTGTAATCTTCCCACAACGATTCAATTAATTTAATTTCTTTGTTTGTTCAATATGGAAATCAACTATATATTATAACACAAGCAAGTCCAGTTACGCTTATGGGTTGTGGTTGATTAGAGACAAGCGAATAGAAAAGGATGTTCAAAACTGCCAAATTGAATAACACAAGTAATTTTTAAAGTATTGAAGATTAAAATGTACTTTTTGCACTGCTAAACACGATGGAGTTGGAGAGAAAAGTTAAAGAGAAATGTGAGAAATGTCTTTTTAATGCAAAGAATCCGCACCTGGGTTGCCTGCTATATTATCATATGCAATGGGGCTATAGGCAATGAAGAGAAAGATTTTGCTGGTCGAGTACGTAGTAATATAGATTTCTATTTTTTTAATGGGCTGTTTGGGATGAAGGAGAAGGGAGGGAAAATAAAAAATTTATGAGTTGAATTTTTTTTTGGTTCAAAGGATCTATATATTAATGGGATAGGATATTGTTACAACCTTTTTTTTGTTACAATCAATGTTACTACCACTTTTCCACCGTTAGATCAGAATCTTAATAGGAGAGAAAAATTATATAGGTAAATGAGATTCTAATCTAACGGTGGAAAAGTGGTAGTAACATTGGTTGTAACAAAAAAAAGTTGTAACAATATCCTATCCCATATATTAATACTCCAAAAGGATACAATACATAACAGTAACCACAGACAGATCTAAAACAAATACAACCAATATAACAACAACAAAAAAAAACACTGAATACAATATTAGCCAAGCACCGTACATTAAAAATATAAGAGTAGAAGTAGAATCATGAACATCATCGGCCTCCTCGAAACCCAAGGTTAGAAGTGACGAACAAGAGAGTGTTAGTTGAAAAACCCACCCTAAAGGCACATAATCTTAAAAGCAATAGCTGTAATTAAATCAGCTAACTGGGTACCCCATCTTGGGGTAAAGAAACCAGAAAACCCAACCTTAGAAGCAAGAAGACTCTTGATGTTCTGAAGAACACATCTGCTCCTCTGACCAAACAGATCCGGTGACATCGACCACAAACCAGACCACACCTCTTTAGATCTTCCCCCCAAGAACGGAGATCCGGGCTACCAAGAGGTAGTCGGACCTCATAACGTCCAAACAGCCATCCACCCAAGAGGATTTGATCTCATATCTGACAGATCTATTTATTTCTAGAGACAAGAACACCACCACAAAACCCCATACTACAAAAAAAGAAACAAAAACACAGAAAACTAGAAAACTCTCACCTCGGTAGATTAGATCTGAAGAAGGAGAGGGAGAAGCTCGCCCCAAGAACGAGAAGAGTATGAAAAATTAATTAAAAACTTTTAACCCCACTTCTCTAACTTTCTTAAATTCAACTTATAAAAATTTTCCCTCCAAATCTCTCGTACCAAGCAAGCCCTAAAAGATTTTTTAATAGATACTCTCTTTTGTTGTAAATGTAAAAAGTAAATAATTAATTTACACATTAAAAAAATTAAGTTAATTTTTTATTATAAATGTGTATTGATTTATCTAAAATATCTTTTTTAATCATTATCCATCGACGAAAATTCTCATTAATATATACAATTAATAGGAATAATTCTTTTTTAAGAAAATTGAGAGGTGAAAGTAGATTGAAATCTTATGATCAATCTTAAAATAATTTCTACATTAGGAATGGAAGGAGTAACATGCAAGCTTTTAATCTTTCAGGGCAAATAGTGTGTATTCTATGGGGAACATGTACAGTTAAAGCCGGGCATCCAACAAGCAATAAAATATCGTGAAGTTACCCACTTACCCGTAGCTTCTGAATCCTAACATCCATGAAGGCTTTGGTGAGAGAGTGCAGCTACATGGTTGCTGTTTAAATGCACAAAATAGACTTGGTTTCAGTGAGCATTTGAGAGTGAAAACCAAGAAAATATCACGAGAGAAGTTTGACCTAAAAAATCGAGAGGTAATATTTTGTAAGGGGAAAAAAATTTTAAAAATGAAAACAGGTTTAAACTTGTACGAGTTAGTGCATTTTTAATAGGTAGAATATAAGTAAGGCGAGACCACATTTATAATGAAATCAGGAAGAAGATTGAATGGCGAGAGAAGGAAGGGGAGACCTTTTTTCGTTGGAATCAAAACTAGTCGATGCATTATAACAGACCGCCTCGAGACAACAAGGGGGTGTATGAAGTAAGACTGGCTTTGAAAACCACTTGGTTCTCTTTCGTCCCAATTTTATCCTTGCATTTAGCTATGAATTTAAGTTTGTTTTCCTCTCGTTTAACATGATTCTGCATGTATACTTATATTTCCCCAAGTTAAAATAATATTTTCAACCACTTAAAATCTTATTTATCACTTTGAAAACAGTTCTCTAAATTTAAAACGTTTCCAGACAATTCTCAAGTTGAAGATGAAGATGAATCACAGCATCCAGCAAATCAAGTCCTTCCACGAAACAGGTTGGGTTACCGACGCTATTATAGCCATTACTGCACAGCCATATTTCCCAATCAGTTTCAAATTCACCAGTTACAAAACACTAATCATCAATATGATTCAGTTCTACAAATTCACTGCACCAGGATATGATCGTCAGTCATTGATGTCGATTTCAAACGAAGCTAAAAAATAGCTATTTTTAGATGACTAGATTTCTATTAGAATGCGTTTTCACTTCCAAATTATCGGGATTGCATTAGGATATTCAAATTGGGGATGAAAAGAAACTCAGAACATCTAACATGATGGTTTCATTTCCCCCCTCAAATCATGATCTGGCAATACATTTACATGCGATCCAGGTTATTGTCACGTGACTAAGTTTGTGGTTATCAAACACCACACAGGACCCTGTATAAAATTACAAAATGAAGAGACCAACATTGGGGGATGCCTGACTAAGGTATTGATGAACACTACACGGAATTCAGCTCCAACCAATATGTTGCCCAACTAATCAATTAATTTCACAGGATAGTTATCAATGCAATCTTCCCATGGTCCATTAGGAGATGGCCTTACATTGCGTAGTGCCTCCCACACCGCACTATTACATTTAAAACCACTTCCGAATGCAATTTGCCAGACCCGATTGCCCTTTCGCATCCTTCCTTTTGCTTCTATATACGCCAACTCATACCAGATAGAGCTAGATGAAGTGTTCCCAAAACGGTGAAGGGTCATCCTAGAAGCCTCTACATGCTCTGGAAGCAGCTGCAAGTTCTTCTCAAGCTCATCAATCACTGCCCTCCCCCCAGCATGTATGCAGAAATGATCAAATGCAAGATTGAAATCTGGTATGTAAGGCTTCACATCTGCTTTGAATAGTTTCTTCATTATCAAGGTTGCAAAAAACAGAAGCTGCTCACTAATTGGGAGCACAAGAGGACCAAGCGTAGTGATGTTGGTTTTAAGTGCCCCACCAGCAATTGCCATCAAATCTTTAGATAAAGAAACACCAGTCTTCCCAGCATCGTCCTGTTCTTGATAAACGCATCTAAAAGCCTTATCATCTGCCCCACGATGAGTCCTTACAGTATGTACAAGTTTGTATTTTGCCCTCCTTTTATCTGCAGATTTATTGGATAGAAGAATAGCAGAACACCCAACTCGAAACAAGCAATTGGGTATCAACATAGATTTCTTATTCCCAAAGTACCAATTCTGAGTAATGTTCTCCGTGCTCACCGCAACAGCGTATGTATTCCGGTGGACTTGCAGCAAGTCCTTGGCAAGATCCACCGCAATGACTCCGGCACTACAACCCATTCCCCCCAAGTTAAAGCTTGCAATATTACCCCTCAATCGATATTTGTTAACAATCATGGCGGAAAGTGAAGGTGTAGGATTAAAGAGACTACAATTGACAACAAGAATCCCAATATCTTTGGTCTTTACCTGAGTATTGAGGAAAAGATTATCCAAGGCGCCAAACATGACCTGCTCCGCCTCGTCTCTGGCGGCGGCCATGGTGGGTCTGGGTGGGACAAAATGCATCGCCTCAGGAACGTAAGTATCATCACCGAGGCCAGAGCGCTCCAGGATTTTGCGCTGAAACTCGAGGGATGAATCATCGAAGTCACCTGTGAGCCTGGAATGCTCCATGAAACGGTGAAAAGGAGCTTTGAGATGATCAGGAGGGCGATAACACGCGAAATCAACAAGATAAACAGGGCGCGGGCGAGTCATGATGTAGGAGGTGAGACCAAATATCAAGAAAGCGGAGGCGGCAAGAACGCTGAGGAGATTGCACTTGAGATGAAACCACAATTGTGCGAGGTGGTGAAGCTCCAATTGGGAGAGCTCGATGGAGGTAATAATAATCAAGGGAATGATGCATAAGGTAAAGAGATTAGTAATTAAGTAGTGGTACCCTAATTTGACGTACTTAAGATTAACACTCTGAAGGAAATCAGGGAGCACCCTACGATTGGGATGGATCTGAACCCCGACGGCGCTGCCTGGGTCCATGGTGGTCGCTGCCTGGTTGACTGGTGTGCTATAAAAGGGAAGAAAGTAACAGGACCGGGGGGGGGGGGGGGGGGGGGGAGAGTCGTGATTCACAGATTCACTTGATAATGAGACCGAATAACAAAAGTTGTATATTTACTCATTCCATATTTTATTTTATTTTGACTTAATATAATTTTCGCCGCTCAAATTTTAAATACTTCTAATCCCTCAATTTTTTATTTCTTTTTAAATACTGGTTTTTATGATTAAATAAAAATTTGTAACATTTTACCATATAATCAAAACCTTTTATTTAAAATTTAAGGAATCAAAACAAAAATTAAAATAAATTTAAAGACCAAATATTGTATTCACCTTTTATTTGTGAAAACGTTGGCTTAATTATTAACTTGTCCATGCAATGAGCGCCAACTAGAATCATTCATGACATATTGGGCCTATTCTTATCCTTTTTACTAATTATCTCATATCTTCGACCAACAAAAAATACTATTCCTCGTTTTAATTATAAGAGTTAGTTGACTTTTTTGAAGAGATTAAATAAGCTAATTAAATTACTTTAAAGTTTTTTATTTTTATTTTTTTCTTCAAATTTATTAGTTTGACTAATAAACTAATATATAATTTAAGAATATTTAACCTATGAAATGATTAAGTAACTTATTTAGCTTCCTTAGTGCCCGTTTGGCCTAGCTTATTTTCAGCTTATCTTATGCTTATAAGTAAAAGCTAGGCCAAACAGAATTTAAAATAAGCTCTTATATTATAAGAGCTTATTTTACAATGAAGAAAAAAACTCTTTAAAAAAAAGCTGGTGAGAGGAGCTTATTTTAAGCTCTATTTTTTCAAGGGAAAATTCCAAATAAATACCACCACTGCCGGCCGACCACCACCACCACCGTCCGGCCGCCGCCGCCGCCCGGCCGGCCGGCCACCATCACCGCCAGCCGACCACTACCTCCACCGACCGACCGCCGCCGCCGCCGCCGGCCGGCCACCACCGCGGGTTGGCCACCACCACCGCCACCGGCCGGTTCCCAGCACCGCCACCGTCGGCCACCCACCACGCCCTACCACCATTGCCCGCCGGCCGATCGCCACCACCACCGCCGATCGGCCACCCACCATCGCCGCTGGCCGACCACCACCACTGCCAACGCCGGCCACCCACCACGGCCGGCCACCACCGCCTGCCGGTCGACCGCCACCACCTGCCGGCCGACCGCCATCACCACCGCTGCCGGCCCGCCACCACCACCTCGGCCACCACGGTATATTTTATAATATACCTTTTAAGTTAATTTTTATTAAAAAAAGTGCTTATAACAAAATTTTTGTCAAACAGCTTATTTTAAATTTCAACTTTTAAGCTAAAAAATTTATATAAGCACCAAACAGCTTTTAGCTTTTTAAAATAAGCTCTTTTTTTTAGCTTTTGCTTAAAAGTAGCTTAAAAGCTAAAAATAAGCTAGGCCAAACGGGCTCTTAATCTCTCCAAAGAAAGTCAACTAGTTCTTATAATTAAGACCGGAGGTAGTAATTATCTTATATCAGTCTATTTGGGTCGTTGATTGGGAAGATGAAAGAAAAATTAAAGTAGTATTGTGATCTTTCAAATCAATTGGACAGACATAATTTAGAGATTATAAGGGATGATTAAAAAAAGATGATGAGAAAATAATAATGAGAGAAACTCAACCCAACATATCCAAGAAACAAATAATTAAATCACATGTAAAAAAATATAACTAAAATTGATAAATATACTTTAGAATTAAATTTCTTTAGGATAAACAAAATGTCCTCATTTTTTTTTAACCTCAAAATATATCCTGATTTATCTATTATAAATAAGTCTGAGGAGAGTATAAGCCATGATATTTTGGCTAACCACGTCTACAAATGGCACATTTTATGTAATTTAATTTAAAGTATCGAAATTATGTGATTTGATGAACTTGAAAAACTCGATTTAATTTTTCCCCACCAATTAGTTTGGAATCTCAGCAAAAAGGAGTCCAGAATCTAAATTGACTGTACACCCCTGATTCCTGAATGTTGGGGGAAAAAAGGACTCTACAGTGTACACCCCTGAAAGAGAATATTAGTTTTTTCTGTTTTTTAAGAGGAGACTTGTGAAGCATAAGTGATTCAGGGATTGTGAAACGTATTTTACTGTATCGCCTGACAGATGCTCGCTCTACCATGGCTGAATTGGATCAAACTTTTCATTTTTTATCAAGTCGCCACTCGCCACCTGTGGTGGGTAGCGTGATGTCTAAAAAATCTGGGGAAAATCCTTCTGCAGGCCCATATTACCAAGAAAAACCTAAAAAAGGCCCAAGGAATTAGCAAATCCTTAAAAAGGCCCCAGGGCCTTTATAGGTATTAATTTACAATACAAAATTACATTCATGCCCTGTGTGAAAGAGGGAAATTCAACCTAATGAATTAGAATAATATCAGTTGCCATATTCGTACTCCTCTCTCATTTGTAAATTGCAAATCGCATTCTCCGTCGCTCCCTTCTCTGATCTCTGGCCTTCTCCGTCTCGGTCTTCGCCTCTGCGTATCTGTGTTCGTGGGTTTGCACCTCCGTCATCGTCGGCCTCCACCTCTACACCTCCATCCTCAGATCCCTCGCTCTGCATTCTCTGCTCTACAATTTTTATTTTCCCAGAGATGCATGGAAAACGTGCATAACTAAGTGGAGCTGCACCGCCACCCCCAATTATCTTTGCTCTCGACTTCTATCCCTACGATAGAATGTGCCCTCATCTTGAATCTAGCATAGCTTTCGTTGCCCTACCTTGTTTATTTTGTTCGTTCGATCTTCTCCGCTAAATTTTTCGTTCTAATCAGGTTAGGTTTTTTTTTTTTTCCTTATGTTCCAAGTTCTTCCTGCCTTGTCTTTTTCCCTATGTTATTTTTTGTTTGGCCGACTTTTTATTTATGTGGTCACTCCTTTCGTTGATGAAATTTTTGGAATGTTCAATGTTATGTTGTTGTCGTTTTTGGGTTTCGACCTTTCTTATTCTGAACTAATTGAGGTGGTTGGTAGTGTTGGCTGTGTGAGAAATGCGCTAATACGGATTTTCTTAAGGCTCAGAGATTATGTGTTGAGGGAAAGGAACATTGACCCCAATCCCTCTATAGGTGCATAATCCCTTTATAGGTGCTAAGCCCTTATACTCACAGAGCACCAATTTGTTTCTTTCCCGTTGTGTACTGGGTTCGTAGAAGATGGCACATTCCTTTGAATTGTGGAAAAAGAGCCTATATTGATTCCTTAAAGAGAGATTGTTCTCTCCCCATGAAATCCGTATGTGGGTGTTCTTCCTCGTCCTTTATATGCTGAGCTTCTGAGACTTTATGACATAGTCCTATAAAAAAAATTGTGTGCCACCATCTTGAGCATGAGAATCAAAGTGTATGTGGTTTGTGCATTAAAGGTCACATTCTTGCTTGTTAAAAATTTGACTATGTTTGAAGCAAATTTGCATGAATTTGTTTTGATTGGTAATTTGCATCATTGAGGACCAAGAGCCATCATATAGTTCACTGATTTTGTGTTTAAATATTATTTATCTTAATTTGATTTTCAAGAAAACACTGAATTTTAGTGCTGAGATTCATGATGCCATTGTAGAATTGGGCTTGTTTGGTGTTTGTTGCCATGCATAAGCCTACTGCATATACCTCTGTCTTGAATTCATTCCATACTTATTCTGATTCGTTTGACTAGGCAAATTGAGTGTGTTTTCTGAATTCTGAGAATTAGGCTAAGGAAAATCCATTTGTGACTTGTACTCAATATTGAAGCAAGAAATATGACCATTGGCTGATTCAACTTAGGAAGAAATATGACCATTCGATTTGATTCGTTTGATGACTAGGCAAATGAATCAGTTTTTGAAGCATAGTAATAAAACGCCAATCTTGATTATGCTATTTATTTCATAGGGACAAGTTTGACATGTATTTATGACCCTTTTGCACCTTTTAAATACGAGAAGTTTGGCATGTTGTCACGGTTTTATTTCTCATTTTTCCTGTCATCTATTCAGTATTTAGTTCCTTTTAAATATGTTCAGAATTTGTTGTTGTAACGTTTGACAATTGAGAACGGTTTCTTATTAAATGAGAAGTTTTGCATCCTTTTAAATATGTTCAGTATTTGTATAAGGTATTAGCTTTATAGGCTTGTACTGAATGCTAGAATTTGACCCTTCTAAAGTGAAGTTTACAAAATAATATAGTGAGTGACGTGAAAGCGAGTAATCATTGATTTAAAGTGGAGGCATGGAGCCATTATCATTGGTTCAATGAAGTCATGTATGCATGCCAAAAGGATTTTCTTTCTTGTGCTAGAATTTGGCATGAGTAAAAGTAACTATTCTTTCTGATACAGGGTGCAAACCATGATACAGGGTGCAAACCAGACCGCACAAGCATTTGGCTTTGTTAGGTAATTAATGGAATTGATTGGAAATCTAAGCATTTTGTAAGCACCCGTTCTTATGGGGGAAAAAACTGACAAAAAATTTACTGGTGCACTTTGTTAGGTAATTAATGGAATTAATTGGACTCTTGCCTTTGCTTGCTGAATCATCACTGTCATAAAACTGTCATGCTTTCGATTTTATCAAGGTTGTTCTTGTTGTTGTAAGTGCTTAACTTCTTCGGATAAAACATATTTATTTTCATATTACAGTGCTGATATCAACGCTTTAACATAAGGACAAGGAACAACAATGAATACTTCTCAAAGGGACGCAAGGTTCTCCACCTATAACTTGTTCATAGAAGAATTCTTCAAGCAATATGAGGAAAAACAAAAGGTTCTCCTTGGAAAGATGCCGGGGAAGGTGAATGTTCAAGAGTCTGCAATAGAGTATATTATGGGCGATTTGTTTTTGTTGATTTTGTTCATGTACTAGTTTGGACCTTTGTATTAGGAACTGTATTGTTATGAATTAGGAAGTGTACTGTTATGAAGCTATTTTATAGTAGTGTGTGTAATGTTGTTGACATTTGTATATATGTAAAGGGGCATTTGAATTGAGTGTAATGTTGTTGACAATTTATGACCAGTAATATTATGCAGTTCAAATCATGCCGTCTATATAATGACATGACCTTGTAAAAATATCTAGTTGGAAAAACAAATATATTCATATTTTTTTTCCTCAGAATATATTCAAATATTTAATATGAATGAGAACAACAATTTTTCCTGCATCTCTGGTCATTGTTAGTTGTGTGTGCAGAAGCAGAAAAATGAGATATAATAAAGTGCCCGTTAACCAACATTATCAGCCACCTTTAGCAACTACATCATCCGCATTAACAACTATATCAGCCCCTTTAACAACTACATCAGCCCCTTTAACAACTACATCAGCCCCCATTAACAACTATATCAGCAAACACTAACAACTATATCGGCCTCATTAACAACTAAAACAACCCTTTTTAACAACTACATCAGCCCTCATTAACAACCATATCAGCAAACACTAACGACTATATCAGCCTCATTAACAACTAAAACAGCCCTCTTTAACAACTACATCAGCCCCCACTAACAACTGCATCAGCCCCTATTAACAACTACATCAGCCCTTATTAATAACTACATCAGCCCCCTATTAACAATGAAAACAACTCTCTCTAACAACTAAAACAACCCTCTCCCTAAACACTACATCAGCCCCCTCTAACAACTAAAACAGTCCCCCTTTAACAACTACATCAGTCCCCACTAACAACTACATTAGCCCCCACTAACAACTACATCAGCCCTCTCCCCAACAACTACGTCAGCCCCCTCTAACTACTAAAACAGCCCATTTTAACAACTAAAACAGCCCCTTTTAACAACTATATCAGCCCCCACTAACAACTATATCAGCCCTTCCTAACAACTATATCAGCCTCCATTAATAACTATATCAGCCCTTCCTAACAACTATATCAGCCCCCATTAACAACTACATCAGCCCCCATTAACAACGAAAACAGCCCCCTTTAACAACTAAAATAGCCCCCATTAACAACCACATCAGCCCTCTATAACAACTAAAACAACCATCATTAACAACTACATCAGCCCCCATTAACAACTACATCAGCCCCCATTAACAATTACATCAGCCTTATTAACAACTATATCAGCCCCCTTCAACAACTACATCAGCCCTCATTAATAACCATATCAGCCATCATTAACAACTACATCAGCCCCTCAGTAACAACAACATAAGCGCCTAGTAACAACCATATCAGCTCCCATTAACAACTACATTGGCCCCCCAGTAACAACTACGTCAACTCCCATTAACAACCAGATTAGCTCCCATTAACAACTACATCAGGCCTCATTAACAACCATATCGGCCCTTATTAACAACTACATCAACCCCCATTAACAACTACATCAAGCCTCATTAACAACTACATCAAGCCTCATTAACAACTACATCAAGCCTCATTAACAACTACATCAGCCTTCATTAACAACTACATCAGCCCCCATATTAGCCCTCGTTGACGACTACATCAGCCTCTTTTAACAACAATATTAGCCAAAAAAAAGAAGCTAAATCAGATCCCTTTAACATCAATATCAGCAAAAGATAACTACATTAGCAAAAGTTAACAACTACATCAGCCTCCATTAACAACTATATCAGCAAACACTGACAACTACATCAGCCCCTTCTAACAACTAAAACAACCCCAATTAATGTTATATAAACCTTAAACCAGATGCTGTGATGCTCATGAATATCTAATGGTAAATAATATTTACTTTGAATTAATATAATATAAGGTCATTTCCAAAAGGATGACAAAATCCATGGACCAAAATCTCATCAAATAGTTTCGAAGGTGCTAAAATATACAACTTTTGCAAACCCAAAATAAGATATACATTCAACACACCAAAATATCTATTGTTCAATCCAAAATATACAATAAATCGGTCTATATGCAAACTCTAATTTTTCAGGGAGCAATCTTGGATATTCTGACTTTAACCTTCGTTATTGCATATTGGTTAATTGCCCTCTTCTATTCTTCATGGTTGGCAAAAGTCATGCCTAACACAAAGTGCATTTGTTCATTCCCCACTTTTAGATTATTCATTTGTTGAATCTTCATCATCAATTTCAAATTCTTCATTTGTTGAATCTTCACTTTCAAATTCTTGTTCATTTCCTAACTCTTCCTCCTCACCATCATATTCTTTAATCAGTGACCCTTCCTCCTTACTCCCAGCTTCTTCATCTACTAAATCTTCTTCCTCACCTCAAGTTCTTCATTTAATAAAACTGTTGAACAAACAAAAACAATTTTAATATAATGGATAAAAAACCCTGATAAAAATGCTCAAAAATATGATATGCGTCACATGTGAAGCTTCCACCAAGAAACTCTGCATATATGTTTGCACCTCTTTTCTGCAATATAAAAAGTTAGATCATAACATACAATTGTTTGATTCATTTTACAAAAATATCATCTCATTCTTTGGTATTGCAATTGTTTAAAATCCAGATAATGCGCATCAAATTTAATATAACCAAACCAGATCCATTGCAAGCATGGCAAAACCCATTGGAGATCCTTAAAGTCCTTATCTACACAATTGAGCAAGATTTGACCAAACATAATTGATCTTCCAGAAATTTTCGAACAAGATAAATAATATGCAAAGGCCCCATAATTCTCTTTCAACATAACGATTTATCAATGTTCTACTCCAGTCAAGTTCATCCTGTCAACCCAAAAGCGTAACAAAGCAACATTCCAAAGGTGTCAAAAAAAAAGAACTCAGAAAACTAAAATCCACCTAGCTGCACAAAAAGTTAAAGAACTCCCAAGAACAACTCAACATCGAATGTGAATAAAGCTATCATTAAATACATAATTTTTTTTCTTGCAATATCAAATGTTGATATACTGATTAACAAAATCTAAACATTTCGAACAAGATCCAAAATCCTAATCCTCGAGTTGATGAAGGAAAAGAAACGAACTAATCATGGGAGACAGAAAGAAGATCAGTGAAGTTATCTCAAATACTTTTGTGAATCGGTTCTCTTCTAGCTTCCAATAAATCTCAAAATCAAATGTTCAAAATATTTCGTACCTTTCTTTTCGGAGGACGAAGGCGTAGAGGCGGAGATCGACGACGAACAACTAGATGAGGCCGGAGATCAGAAACGGCAGAGAGAAGGGAGCTACGGAGAAGGGCAGCGTCGATTTCGAATAAGGCAGAGGGAAGGGAGCGAGTGAATAGCGTTGATTTGGAATGAGGGAGAGATGATTTTCAAATTGATTCTTCTTCATTTTCAGACTTTCAGCAAGGGTATCAATGTAATTTCATTTTCTAACATAATACCTATAAAGGCCCTGGGGCCTTTTCTAGGATTTGCAGAATCCTTGGGCCTTTTTAGGTTTTTTTTTGGTAATATGGGCCTCTAAACAGATTTTCCCAAAAATCTGGTAGTCCAGGTGGCTTGGCCCGGCCCGGTCTGGGTGGAAAAAACGCTGGCCCGAAACCGTTCACTCAGACCAGTCTGGTCTGGTCGGGCTGGACTAGACTTCGTTCCAAAGATTTAGATCCTATAGACTGGTCCGGTTTAACCCGAAAGTGTTTTTTTAATTATTATTTTTTTAAAAAAATCACTACCTTTATTTTATATTGTATTCTTGTTCAATGACATGTTGTTGGAGATTATTATGGGTTTAGGATTGGATTTAAGATGTTTACATGTTTATTTATTGCCCCACAGGTGGTTCATTGATTTAATTTTTTTTTTGCTATTGCACCCAGTTCAACAGAGCTTTGCCCTACCTAGTCCGGATCGAGGTCCTGTCGGGCGCATACGCAGGGACCTCTCCCAGGGGAGTTTTCTGCATCCACAAGGACTTGAA
The DNA here is from genome assembly GCA_034222035.1 of Acacia crassicarpa. Lineage (NCBI taxonomy): Eukaryota > Viridiplantae > Streptophyta > Magnoliopsida > Fabales > Fabaceae > Acacia > Acacia crassicarpa. The sequence goes on from JAWXYG010000003.1 coordinate 1,751,153, forward strand.
CTCGAGACCCCTGCTTAAGCGGCCCAAGTCCCTTCCACTTGAGCCAACTCCCGCTGGTGGTTCATTGATTTAATTATTGTTCTAGAAATGACAAAAGACTTTTTTTAAAAAAAAAAAAAAAAATAGTCCTGGATTGATCCAGGAAGTCCCCCTGGATCGGTCTGGTCCAACTGACCAAACCTCGGGCTGGATATTTTAGCCCGAGGTCCCTCCTGGACCAGACCCCAGGCTGACCCCAACCTGGTCTGGTCTGGTCCATGGACATGCCTAAGTGGCAGGTTAAAGTGGGCCAAAGAAATAAGGTGTTGAATGTTGGGCCAATACAAAGGGAAAAAAATTGTGCAAAAACTTAAGGAACCTAAAATGGTAAAAAAAAAAAAAATCCCCAAAACCCCAAATAAACCCTCGAAGTGACCCAAAGCCGCCGTCTTCTCCAGTCCTCCATAACGTTACCTCTTCCCCGCCTCCGTCCCGTCGGCCGTCTCTCTGCTAAAGTTTTATTTAGTCTGTCCCTCAGGGAATTGATTCGAGCATCACCGTTCGAGGTTGGAGCAACGCTGTGGCGGGAAGAGGATATCGATCTTAGCCGTCAGTGCCTCGTGCCGCCATTAGTTTAGTTCCTGCCAATATGGCTGAGGTGCTAGATAATGACACTCTTGCAAGGGACAAGCCTTCCACTGAAAAGGTACTCGTTATATAGCTTCGATTATTGGGTCGAATGGACAAACACGGATTGAATACGTGCATTTAGTTATTTCTTTGTGGTGCAATATGAAGGCTAGTTGGTCTCCCCGAGACTGTTTTTAGACTGTATTCAGTGTTTTTGTTTTTCAGTTGATAAGTTTTTTAATTGAATTTCTTAATTGAGGACTTGCCAGCGAGACGCGATAAAAGTTATCAATGAAGAATCTGCAAAGAGTTTGAGTTTTTCTGTGGAAGTTCTCTCGTAACGTTTAACAAAGGGATTTTTGGATGATTAGAGAAAGCAATACAACAAAGAGGACGAGGAATCCTCCCAAACCTCGTATAACTAACTCAAAGGTGCTTTCCAATACGGCAATAGCTTCATAAATTTATGAAGTACAGGGCCGATAAAAAACCATTTACTGAAACCCAAGGGTAGTCAAGAATTTAGACATCTGTTTTTAAACAAGATTGCAGAAAAATAAAATGGAAGAGAGAAACAAGTGTAGTAGTAGGATATTTCACCGACGTTCTCGCATTTTCACCCGTTCTGAAGTTAAATTTATGTCGAAAAATGGTATTATTCCCTAACTAAGAAATAGTGTTGGTTCTCATAAAATAATAGGTATTAGTTTTAACAACTACATTTTAGCTTACATGCACCAGGATATAATTCAAACCTCTAGTTCAGACATACTGATTCCTTCTCCTACAATGCCTGGATGGTTTTTTAAGTTTTTTATTGCTGATACATGATGTTGCTTTGCAGGACATTTCTGACGAGTTAGATCTGAAAATACAGAAGTACCTGAGAGGAGAAGGTGGGAATTTGGAGGTATGAACTATTTGGATTTCAAGAATTTAGACATAGATATCCGATAGTATTATCTTACTATCTTTGCAAACTATAATTGCAGGTTTTGACAGACAAAAAACTGAAGGGTCAACTTTCTGTTAGAGAAGAGTTATATAGTAAATCTGCTAAAGTTGCTGCCAAGGCGGATAAGGTTAGTTTTTTTACTTTTTATCTTGAAAGCTCCTCTTTGGTGCCTCGTGAGGCTCTGGGTTGTCAAATTTTTCCTCAGACCTCAATGCCTCTGAAGAATACCACCAGAGGGGGAAGTTGTGGCTCATATGAGATGAAATCTTTATAAATCGTCATATTTATATAAATTTACATATTTATACTATTTTACATATTAACATCTTTATAATTTTTAGAATGTATTCAATGATCTGTTTTCTACAACAACGCGTGAGTATATCTTTTCCTTTTCCAATTAAAAAAGCTCTATAGTCTCCGGCCCTTCCTGATGGACTATTATTACCCTTGTTATTCAATTGAGTCTAAAGTATGAGCTAGACCCCAAAATCACATGTGACAATTTTAAATGGATCTTCATTTTCAAGATATCGGGATCATTATTTGAGTCACATATGTTTGTTGATGAATTCATATTGAGAATCAAGAGTTATTTGCGACTTATAGATCTGAATTTGAAGGCTGTTAGCAACTCAGTGAAAGATTTTAGTTATTGTATGTGTAAATCTACAATTACACGGTTCCACTTTCATATTTCCCTGACCCTTAATTTGATGTATGTAGTGGCTTGTGCCCAGTGAGGGAGGTTATCTAGAGGCTGAAGGCATAGAGAAGACATGGAGGATCAAACAAGAGGCAATAGCTAAAGAAGTAGATATCTTAAGCTCAAGAAACCAATATGATATTGTTTTACCAGGTTCTTTTCAATTTTTTTTCTAGCTATACTTATCTTAAATCAAATTTAAATCTTTGTTTGTGTATCCTCATACTATCTCACTTCATTTAATATTTTCCTTATAATTTTTAATCTTTAATCAAGTAGGAATTTTATTGTAGTCATAAAACGGGGAATTGTGATTTTCTTTTTTGCTTGCATTTCACATTTGCCTCATTTTATAGCCATCTTGGAAGAATCATTACTATATCTTGAAAAATCAAATGAGTCATCTTTGGCATGATTTAAAGCTTTGGCTATCTTCTAGAACAGAAATGATATTGTTCTTGCGTTGACCTTCATTTTTTGGCCATTTACTCTCTCTATATATATATTGCAGAACTTGGTCCTTACGCTTTGCAATTTACTTCAAGTGGCCGTTACATGGCTCTTGGAGGGCGTAAGGGCCATTTGGGAATTGTGGACTTGATGAATATGAACCTAATCAAAGAGTTTCAGGTATTGTCATTAACTCATTAGTCATTATACTTCTGCATCGATAGCATGTCCTAAACATCATCTTTGTTGTTTCCTAATCATATGTTTGCTTGCTTCTTGTGAAGCTGTGACTTAGTGCACATATATGCTTCTCTATACGGCATGATTTAGTGTCATTTTTCTAGTGGGGGACACTTTGAAATATCTCATAATGGTTGTATTTGGTTGTTGAAACTTGAACGCTCATAATGATCACGTCATAGAGAAATTCTTACTTTTTGTCTCAAATTATATCCAGCTTCTGATTGATTTTTTTTTTCTTTTTTTGTTTTTCCAGGTTAGAGAGACAGTCCGTGATGTGACATTTTTGCATAATGAGCTGTTTTTTGCTGCTGCACAGAAAAAGTAATTTTTTCCCTTAGTACTTATTTGTTTGTTCATAGATTGTAAATTTTTGCTAAAATAAAATATGGGATTAAAATTAAAATTCGTAAGTAGAAATTGAAGTTTGAAGCTCATTTGCTTTAGTCTTGCTGCTGTGTTGTTTTATTCTTTTATTCTATATTTTTAGTATTCTCTGTTATTCTGGATATGTGAAGCTGTACTCAGGGTAGTACTTTTCTCTATGTCAGATAGTGGAGGTACCATTTTGTAACAGACCTTGTCTTGTTCATTGTTCCTATCACCGTAGTAGGCTAGCTATGTCTCACTTTGTATTCATGCCTAAAGAATTCAGTGAAATAGAGAATTGTATTTTGTCCCCATCTTTATTTGGAATGATGGGGGAACCTAAGTCTCGAAATGCCCTCCTTTGAAGAGCCAATGTCCTAATGGAGAACACCTCCCCCCCCCCCCCCCCCCCCCCCACCCCCCAAAAAAAGAAAAAAAAAGCTTTTAAGGTGGGAGAACAAACCTATTCAAGTACTTTGTTGAGAATCTCTTACAACTCAATGTGAAACTTTGGCATTCCATAGAATCTATGTTCTCAGCATTCACAAAATATGATGCCAAGTGACTTCTTATTATAGCTTCGAAATGAACACAATTCTGATGAATGTCTTGTTGTCATATGACTAGTTGATCTTATTCACATGATTATTTGATTTGGTCTTATTGTCACTTATTCCAGTTCTTAATTTTCTTTTCATTTGGACAAAATTTTATGGGCTAAGAAGAGGCTTGAGATGTTGTCAGATTGTTATGCTGAATGTACCATTTGGATAATTTGTTTAGATTTGTTTCTTACCAATTCTAACTCATTAAAAAAATAGTTTTTTAGGTGACATATAACTTGAGAATTCTCGAATTTGACAGGTATACTTACATCTATGACCGTCATGGTACTGAGCTTCACTGCCTTAAGGTTGGTCTGTTACTGTTGTACTATCTTCGGTCCTAATTATAAGAGCTCGTTAATTTTTTTTTGGAGAGATTAAGGAAGCTAAATAAGTTACTTAATCATTTTATATGTTAAATATTCTTAGATTATATATTAGTTTATTAGTCAAACTAATAAGTTTGAAGAAAAAATTAAAAATAAAAATACTTTAAAGTAATTTAATTAGCTTTCTTAATCTCTCCAAAAAAGTCAACTAGCTCTTCTAATTTGAACCGGAGGGAGTAATATGTTGAATTTGAACCTATCAGCTTCTCTTATAATCTCTTGCATATGGCTAACAGTTATTTTGAAGATTGTCACTTGAATTCAATATTTGGTTTTTGTTACCTTGAACAGCATATTTGTTAACTGAGTCAAAATGGCTTTGCATTTGCTAGCGCTCTCACATATATGTGAATCCCCTGCAAGGATTCTCTTCTGCTTCTTGCAGAGAGAAACTCTATTGTTTTTCCATTCACAATCTACTGAAAGCAATTAATATGAGATGCATGTTTATGCGACTGATTTCCCCTGCCCCCCTTTTTTCGATGTTACAGGAACATGGTCCTGTGTTAAGGCTTCAGTTTCTAAAAAATCACTTCCTTCTGGCTTCAATAAACAAGTTCGGGCAGCTTCATTATCAGGATGTTACGACAGGTGCAATGGTTGGTAATTTTCGAACTGGTTTAGGTCGTACTGATGTGATGCAAGTGAACCCCTTCAATGGGGTTGTTGCTTTGGGTCATTCAGGCGGTACGGTCACAATGTGGAAGCCTACTAGTTCAGCTCCTCTTGTCAAGATGTTGTGTCATCATGGTCCTGTCTCAGCTCTGGCATTTCACTCAAATGGCCACTTAATGGCCACAGCTGGAAAAGACAAAAAAATAAAGCTTTGGGACTTGAGAAAATATGAGGTTTTCCAGACACTACATGGCCACGCCAACACGTTGGATTTTAGTCAAAAAGGACTCCTTGCATATGGTACTGGATCTTCTATACAGGTTCTGGGTGATCTTTCTGGTTCGCAGAATTATTCGAGATATATGACTCATTCCATGGTTAAAGGTTACCAAATATCAAAGTTAATGTTTCGACCATATGAAGATGTTCTGGGCATAGGGCATTCCATGGGTTGGTCCAGCATTCTTATTCCAGGATCAGGAGAACCTAACTTCGATACATGGGTGGCTAATCCATTTGAAACATCCAAACAGAGGAGAGAGAAAGAAGTTCGCTCACTGCTGGATAAGCTACCGCCTGAGACGATCATGTTGGACCCAAGCAAAATCGGTACAGTGAAGCCTGCACAGAAAGAGAAGAAGCCGAAGAAGGAGAGGGAGGCAGATATAGATGCTGCCGTTGAAGCTGCCAAGGACATCAAAATGAAGAAAAAAACTAAAGGAAGAAGTAAACCAAGCAAGAAGGTGAAGAAAATGAAGGAAGCAATTGAGAAGGTGAAGAGGCCTTTCTTGGAAGAAAAAATGAAGGAGGAAGCAATTTCAAGAAAGAAACGAAAAATCAGCGAGGAAGTCAGTTTACCAAAATCTTTAAAGAGGTTTGCTGGTAAAAAGCTAGCAATATGATTGCTTTTTTTTTTTTTTTTTTTTAAATTTCATATCTGAACAAATTGTTTACTTAGTGGTGTTTTTAGCCTTTCGTTATGGTGTAACGCAAATTTTGTTCGCAAGAGGATTGTAATTTAAAAAGTAATAGTGGAAAAGGTGAAATATAAGAATCAAATTCAAGACATCGATTAGTCTTCAAATTTCAAAAATTTATGGTCGGTTTTATGTGAGTTGTCCTGTATATTGGTAGGTATGCCGTATGCCCCTCTTCATTTGTTGTTGTTGTTGTTGTTTTTTAAATTTGATTTAAAAGATCTGCCATAATAAGATTTCAACATATTATAGTAAGGGTGTGCATGGTAAAACTCCCAGAATGACTTTTTTCCTAATTTCTGTCCCCCAGAGCAAAAATGGATGGAAATTGTGTTTGGTAAATCCGTTTTTTTTTTCTTGCTCCCGAGATGAACCGGTTTATTTTTTGTGCTGGGGAGTAGAAAAAAAAAGCTAAAAATTTTAGCTTCTCTATTTCAGGGCAAAAAAATCAGAATTTATTTTTCCTTCCATCGAAGTAAAAATTTACCCTCGTTTACCACCACCGCTCCACCACCACCGTCGTTGCCACCCCCAACACCACCGTCGCCATCACCGCCACCGCCCCACCTCGCCGCCACTCCACCGTCGCCACCACCGCCCCCCACTGCCATCGCCACCACTGCCCTGCCACCACCCCACCGCCACCGCCCCACCACCGCCACCACCCCACCACCGCCACCGCCACCGCCCCGCCACCACCACCGCCACCACCTCGCCACCACCCCACCGCCACCGCCACCGCACTACCACCACTGTCACCGCCCCACCACCACCACTGCCCCCAGCCGCCACCACCACCGCCCTGCCATCACCACCACCACCGCCACCACCTCGCCACCACCCGACCGCCACCGCACCACCACCACTGTCACCGCCCCACCACCACCACCGCCCCCTGCCATCACCACCACCACCGCCCCCCGCCATCGCCACATAAATAATTTTTTAGGAAATTTAAATTTAAATTTATTTGTAAAGTATAATAATTATATTAATTATTAAATAAAAGGACAAAATGGTAAAAATAACTCATTAATCCTTCATCTTCCTCACTTACTATTTTTTTAACTCCCAAATAAGAGGAGGAAAAATGTGTTACCAAACGTAATTCTGATTCTCGGAATAAAAATAAAATGGGTTAACAAACGTAATTCTGATTCTCAGAATTCTTCCAAAGCACAGAATCAGAAAAAACTGTTTCATCTCAGAAACAGTGCTGAGTAACAGAATGGTTGCCATGCACACCCTAATGCTCGAGATAAAAAAACTTTTTCTTCCCGAACCATCATATCTACATAATTTTTTGAAAAGAAAAGAAATTACATCATACTTATATTATTATTTTTTCAAGCCTGGTGTAAATTGTTTTTGTAATTATTAATTTTAAAATTAAGTTATCTTGCACCGCAACTCGGGGACCTGGCTCATCCATTGCCCGAGCTTGTGTGTGCCCCGCACATGTGTATTGATGATGGATACATTACATGGTATATAATCCACATTGTATTTGTTCATAAACATCCATTTCTAGGGACTGGTTCTCATCCATGTGGCTTCAAATTTTATTAGTAGAGATTTTTTAGGTCTTACAAAATAATTTGGGGGAAAAAAAGATCTAGAATGACTTAAAATGGCCAAGAAAACCTTTCCGGCCATTTCAGCTCATGACTCGAAACCATGAAAGCGAACAGCCACAAATATGTCGATATGTTAGTATATAATCAACTAGAACTGAATGTCATTACGTCACCCAAAATTAATAATTGTGCAAACCAGCGATCTTGCCAGAAAAAGCCCAGAAATGACTGCCACTACATTCCGGCGGAATATTAGTGTTCTCAGAAAACTCAGAATTAGGTTAATGTCCTCTAAATTTTTTTTTTTTTGCTAAAAAAATTTTAGGAAAGGGGTTGGGCTCTCCCACAGTCCAAGGGCAGAGCGCTTGGAGCCCAGTGTTCGCAGGGAATACTGGCGCTCTTTTACCTGCCCAGCGTTACCACAGCTACCTAGACCCCTAGGATGCCTCCCCCAGCGCCTTGACCAACGCAGGGATCGAACCTCCTCCCTAATGGTGAGAAAGACCGACCCCCACGCCAGTTGAACCTCCTCTAAATTAACTAGTCTGCCACGGGGAAAGGGCAGCGGCAGCTATACGGCCTGCTTTAACAGATTTTCAGTCAGTGCTTTAGGAAGTCCCATTACACTATCAGTAGTGCCTACCTGCAAATACATACCGCCGCTTAGAATTTACCTATCCACAGGATGATTAGGAATGCAAGACTGCCAAAAATCCGTATCCTTGCAAGGACAGGGCCATGACTGTCGTCCAGGCCATCAATTATTTTGCATTGTGAATGCTAACAACATAAGATGAGCCAACCTACCACTTGTTTGACTAATGGCAATATTAAAGGATGCTCAATTATGAGACCGCCAGCAACGTTGAGTGTAACTCCCTCATCAATCTAAAAAAAAAAGTGCACATCAACTACTTTGTACAGCAATTTAAGATGGCAAAGCAATGTACTAAAAGAATCATTACCAGCTTCTCAATGATCTGATCTGGTATTTCATTGAAATAGATCTGTAAATCACAAAACAAAATCAGTTTCCACATAGGGTAAGAGAATAGAGGGGGAGTGAACACGGAAAGGTGCATGTCTATGTAGAAACTAAAAGAAAAACGAATGGGAACTGCCAACATTTGCTGGCTTAAGCAGTTGAGCAATACCAAAGCAAGCCGTGTCATGTTTGATGGCGACAGACTTTCAAGTAGCCTATCTACAAATTTTATCCCACAAAATAGTGAGCTGGAGTTCATTACAGATTTTTCCCTATGCCGCATAATTAACTGTGACTTACTGCATGCTCATTGTGACCCCAACAAAGAATCATTAGTAGAAGCAAGTCACTAGAAAATGAGTATTCCTTCCCGGTTAATATTTTTTGGCAGGAAATGACCTTATATACATGTATAGGAGAATGGATCTGTTTTTGAAACGATAAACTGGGGTGCAAACTGAGTCAATAATTAACCAAAAGAAGAAAGGAAAAGCGAAGCTAGAAGCAAACAATACCTCCACACGATCCCATCCTCCTTTTCTGAACCTTGTTTTGAGGTTTGTAACTAGCACAGACCCTACAGTTGCTGCATGCTTTCCAGAATAATCTGAAGACATGTACAGAACCATAAAAAATATAGATCTATACGAAGTGATTAGAAGTCCAAATAACCACAGGAGGAAATGATTGAGAAAGAGGGGGATGGAAGGGACAGTGGTTTTTTCTCCTTCCTGATAAATGAAGTGAAGATAACACTGCACAAACCTTTCAAGAATTTTCGAGCTTCTTCTTTGTTAGATGGCTTTTCCCTTATCACACCTTCGTAGACAACCACCTCCAAATCATTTAACAACAGATGTTAGGCACATGCAAGTTTTGCTCAGACAAAGAAAAGAAAGTTGCAATTCTTATGTTGCAGGAGGTTGTCACCAGTTGGCCTTTTATTAATGAGGATACAGAGCATAGAAGTGCAAGTTTGGGCACTTCAACATGGAGGTTAGTTAGGACTGCAGCCCAGAGACCAGGATATACAAATTAATTGAACAGTCTAAATATTTTTGGGCTGTTAATAACCTTAGTATTTTATGATACACCAAACTGGCAAAAGGCTTCTTTTGCCACTGTGACAGAATGACAAAGCTGATGGCATTTTATGATAGCATTATTGCAATACTGCCTTTAGGAAGTCGCATTCCCAAGGACATGATAATTTATGCACATGGATAAGCAGATGTACAAGGACGATCCAGAAAAAAAGAGTTAATTAGAAGATATGGTGTGTACTTGATCAGAAGTAATTAATAGTGTTGGCTCAGCATCCTTTCTGTGGTCATCAACGGGAAGCCTCTTTAAAATAGCTTCTGCCTAAGTACAAATTAAGATCAGCTAAAGTAATTACCTGAGGATTAGCTTCAGGACAACAGGCTAAGAGTAGCATTTTGCAAGAAGTAAATTATCATACAAAATCGGCAGATAAGAGCAAAAGCAGAGAAAAATCAGAAGCAAACCCATACCAGCGTCAAAACAGGATATAAAAATGTGACTGACCATAAAGTACAGAATCAGAACCAAAAAAGTATGAATAAACACTGCATAATCTACCATTTTGCATTCCATTCTCAGGGAAGTACCAAGTGTCAGTGCAATTCTGAATTTTAGGTGACATTTGTATCATTTCCATTAAGTTACATTGGGTGGAGACTAATGATTAAAGACAAGAATGACTCCATTAGACCCACAGCTTTTGGGAAGGAGACTGAAGACTAAAGATAATAAATTGGGGCCATCACAAGGGTCATCCATGCGTGCGCGCCCAGGGGCACTGTTGTTGATCAGTGATATATCACAGGGAGTGAGAATTCAGTGGAGGTTAAGGAAGAATTTCGCCTAGTTTGAGGAGAGTCCTAGCATCTTGAAAGGGGAGCATCTTATTTTGCATTGCAGCTTCTTCTATTTTGTTGTTTATATTCTGATTTAGTTGTGCATCCATTCCTTTGAATGAATGTCGTATGATTCTACATAAGTTATATCAATTCAACAAAAGAAGAACAGTGCGGTGCCAGTATAATTCTGGTTTCAGTCAGTCTTTTAATATGATCAACAAGAGGATATTTGGTTTATGATTCTGCAACAGGGAATAAAGTACTCGTGTCCCACATTCAATGCCCGAAAAAGCAAGTTCAGTTAAGCAGAAACTGGTATGCCATGTATCCTCTAAAAGGAAACAATAGATCCTTGATTAATAAATGGCCTTGGTGAAAACCAACCTAATGCCGCAAAACTAAAACCAAGGTCATCAATGAGAAGGAAACAAGACATACTGTGTCCGCTGCAATTAAAATTGTTGATTCATCAACAGCCTCTTGACTATTGGTTGTTTGGAGTTTTGAGATGATGGCATCAGCCTGACATGTGATTCACATTTAGAATCAGAGAATACTTTATCTAAGCACGTTCGTCTTCCATTAGAGTCTGGAAAGTAATAGTCAAGTGGACAAGCAAACAAACAGGGCAGAAACAGAAAAAACAGCAATTCAGGTGACTCGAGGAGACTAAGGTAACATATCTCCTCAAGGTTTACAATACAAAAAATAAGACAGTAAAAAAAAAAAGCATCCGGCATTTGACTTGCATCAAGATGACAAGATTCCTTCATTTGTGCTCTAATGACAATCTCCCTTCTTAATCTGACTACTCACGGGGGATAATCTATAGACCGATAAGCTCCGTATCAAGAATCAACGAAAGAAGGACGTATTATCATTAATTTCACGATACAGAAGCAAACAACAAATATTAGCATACAAAACAAACCTTAGCTTCAGCCAGAGCCATGACCAACTCTTCTGGAGTTTCCTTTCGGATGCTCTTCTCATCAATATCTGCGGTCTAAGCAAAGGAAGATTAACAAAAATTCTAAAAGCCCGGGACATTTCGTCCATGAAATACCCAACCAGGTATGTACCATTGTTGTGAATTGGTAACCCATTTCTGCTAATATCTTCCGGCGTGCAGTAGAGGATGAGCCCAATATGATCTGTAAACAGCAAGAATATGTCAAAATAACAACGGTTCGATGAATCATGAATTCATTAAGAACTAATTATGGTACAAATAAGCTTAGCTTAAAACGAAAAGAAGGAAAATGCCAATAACGTGTTTATCTGGGGAAAAGATTTCATGACAGAAACAGTTAGAGTGAAAGAAAGGCATGGAACCCTAGATTGTAATTGGAGTACCTTGTATGACGAAGTGTTAGCTTCCATTGCAAGGCTCTCACGGATATCAGCAGAGCTGAAATAAAAAGTAAGCAGGAAGTGAAGCTACAAGGCAGGGCACCGCTGCAACAAAGATGCTGGATGATATTTCCAGGCCCCGAGTGGAACTTTGCGACTATTGATTGCGAGCCAAATAAGCCAATACACAAGTTTTTTTTTTTTTTTTTGGCTGTGATTTCCCCACTCTCGGGAGCAAAGGCCTTCCAAGTTCTGTTCCCCCGGGCTCAAAATAATTAAATAACTTTTTATTCTTATTCCCTCCGTATGTTTATGCATATTGATTTTTTTAAAAAAATAACTTTAAAATTGTAAATCTTAAACCAAGTTTGTTATCAAGAAAAGGGATGACAAAACTTAAGAATCAATTCACAACTCATCTTTTAGAAAATCTCTTATTTAGAATTTTGCAATTCAAAGTTATTTTTCTATATTTTTTTCTTTTTTTTTGGTCAAGTTATGCATATTGATTTAAGAGTAAATACCCTTTCTAATCCTTGACAAAAAACACGAACCCTATTTTAGTTTCTTACAAAAAAAAATCGATCCTTATTCGTTCTGTTTATAGATTAAAAATGGCCTTTTGGAAATTTGTGAAGGATCAAAATATCAATCGACTCTTATTCATTATTGACTAAAAAGGACTTTTTTTTTTGTAAGGGACTAAAATAAGGATCGCGTTTTTTGTCGGAGACCAAAGAGGGTATTTACTCTTGATTTAAATATTTGAATTTAACAAAATATAATGATATCTTACTAAAATGTTTTTATTAATTATAATGTTTAAAATCAACACTATTTAGTTATTAATTATAAAGAACAATTGATATTTTCTAAAAAATTGAAAGTAGTAATTATTTTTGAAAGAAAGTCAGATATTCAAGACAATAATTATTCTGGACTAGAGAAAACTATATCGATAATATATATAATTTGATATATATTTTATATTTTATTTTGACAATGACCAATAAAAAATTACTATAACATAAGAGAAGCCCATTTTCAAGTGATATTTATGCTCGTGTCTAATAACAAATGGCAGGCAGTTCAGACCTATCGTGGGAACTCTCTTCACAGCCCTGAATATTAATATTTCATCGTGTTTACAAAAAATACACATATTGGTGAGAAAACATTAATTCTATGTACGTAAGAATCTAGCTTTGCCTTTCCTTTTGATGTCATAGACTCGTAGTAATATTTTAAATCACAATATTCCCATTTAATACCTCCATCAAAGAAGGATATTATCAAAAACATGTTGTAATACTTTCTTTTGACCTTGAAAAACATGTAATAATACTTTGAAGTTTGGAATATATATATTATATATTTAAGGATATAATAAAAAGGGAAAATTCCAAGTAAATATTGAAAGGTATAAAGAACCAACGAGAGATATGCAAATTTAGGTAAAATTACTCTTTTGCCCTTAATTTTAAATAAATAAATAAAAATAAATACCCTCACCGTCAGCCGCCGAAGTCCTCTGGGAGGGCCGTTGGCAACCAGCCTGGCAATTCTCATACTCAATGAGAATTGCCAAGGCCGGTCACCGGTGGTAGGCCGGTCACCGGTGGTTGGCCGGCTGGTGGCCGCCAGCAGTGAGTTTTTTTTAAAAAAATAATTTATTTAAAATAAGGATAAAATGATAATTTTACCTGAATTTGCATATTTCTCATAGGTCATTGGTGTCTTTGGGTCTTTTTACAAATTCGACAGACTTCTAAAGGTTTTACAAATTCAAATGATATTTGAATAGTATTTTCGCTAATAAAAACCTAGATCAGGACAAATAAATAGGAAGGAAGTATTTATAAACTACTCCAAATCAGCTCCCCATACAAATTAATTACGGATATGGAAATGCGTTCTTCAATATACGTCTAGATCCAAGAGGAAAGCTTAACCGAAAGTAATCACATGGCTCATACTTGGTACTACCATATTTTAACCAGCTAGCACGTTCTTGATGTCTTATGCGGCATGAAACTGATCTTTACAGTTATGGGAATCCCAAGGCATTGAAACTTCAAAAGGAAAAACACACACACACACACAAAATGTAAAACGAAACCAAATTACACTTGTGATTTAAGGCATTTCGGTTATCTTCCTCGCCGCTGCCACACTTCACTTCAGTTTCAAAGCCTCCATTCTGCCATGAACAAATAAATACCAGCTTCATCAGACCCAAACATAGTTTGAAGGGTATATATATAGTGAAAATGGAATATAAAACAAAGCAGCAATTAAGAACTCACCTTTGGTGTTCATCCATAATGCAATTGAAGGGTATATAGGTGGGCATTATGTAATTGGGCAAGGGCACTTGACCTTCCTCAATCTGCCTGAGGTCATGCACCAGCTTCTCATAATGCCTCTTCACTTCTTCTTCTGTTTTTCCTCCTCCCACCGCCATGGCCAGCTTCTTCCATCGATCTGGACTCTCTTCCTCGTACATTGCCAAAGCATTCTCGAACCTTTTGTTCTGCTTCCCCGTCCAATGATCACTCGTAGAGCTTGACGCCATTTATGCTACAATGATGTTATACCAGAAGAAGAAGCCTTCCACATTGATGCCCCTTTTTATACTAGAGAGTGAAGAACTCGCTCTCGTTGCTTTCCGAGCAAAGTATTACAAATCCTCGTGGGTTTTAGCTTGACAATTAAGTTTACCCCTTAAAATCTGAGATATCAAAGCCGACTTTCCCATGTCCGAGAAAGTTATTCCCTCATTTTTATCTGTAGCAGTATTCTAGATGTTTCTCACATGCTTGCTTTCCTCAGCATCCGTTTCTGCTTCTGCCTTTTTTAATGTCATCTCACAAGGGGCCGTTTCTATATCCTCGTAGTTCGCAAACTGATTCTGACACAGTTGTTTCACACCCACTAGGTTATTATACTATTTAATTTCAATTTTTTAGAAAAAAAAAAAAAAAACTGTCTCAGGTATGGTTCCCCCCCCCCCCCCTGGCTTCGGGATATTTGAAATTGTGGGGATGTAGAACCGCGGACGCAGTGGCTTCATAAATTCCTGTCATTTGAACTCCACTTGCTGCTTGCTTGTTATTTTTTCCTCAGTAAGATGTACGAGACGCGGAACAGTATTAATATCTTGCAGTGTAGGCAACCGAAAGTAAGCAATAATAAATGTTTTATTTGCTTCACAATGAGTGAAAGCAACAACTGAAGGAAGAAATGTGTGCAGAGAACCAATCCTGCCAACTTGAGGCTTGCACTGTGTAACATCCTGAATTTTGAATCTAATATCTTGAACATAAACCTATTTTGGGAAGACTAGTAGGCTCTATTTTTGGAAAGTGATAAATTTGAAATCAGTATTTTGTGGGCCCCGTGAATAGTATTTACTATTCACGTATACGTTTTTACTATTTACAAATACGTATTTAAAAATATATATATATATATATGTTATTCGCAAATACGTATTTAATACTTGAAATTTGTGAAATATGAATAGTGTTCACTATTCACAAATACGTATTTACTATTTAAAAATACGGTATTTACTATTCCTAAATACGTATTTACTATTCATGTGGGACCCACGACCAAAATAATTCTTCCTCCCGACAGAAACTCTCGTGAGTTTTGAAAATATTTCACGCGGGACCCACGTAATAGTAATTTACTATTTGATTTATAATATTATATTATTTAAAATATTAAAATATTATTAAAATTTTTTAAAAATGTTCACGGGGCGGCTACTTAGTCACGGGGGGATTTCTTTTTAATTTTTAGGAAAATTACGTAAAACGACCCAGAGACAAAAATTACACTTAAAGACCCATTTTCCAACTATAAATAGACCTTCCATTTCATTTCATTCTTCACAACTTCTAAGAGCCATAGAGAGAGAGAGAGAGAGTAGAGAGATATTTGCTTAAGAGTTATAATAGCTGGTTGGTGATTCGGGTATTAGCAAGTAACAGGTAACTCTGAATATTCTTCCTTATACTTGTGAATTATGTATGATTATAAATTTGTTTGTTTACTATTTTGGCAAGAATATTTAGAAAATATTTATGGTTTTAAGATCTGGTGTGGGAACTTTGATTTGCAAATCTACAGAGGTACTATTTATACGTACGTTACTATTCACGTATACCGTATTTACTATTCATTTTTACTATTCATGTTACTATTCACGTATACTGTATTTACTATTCACGTATACCATATTTACTATTCATACCGTATTTACTATTCATTTTACTATTCACGTATACCGTATTTACTATTCATAATACTATTCACGTATACATACCGTATTTACTATTCACGTATACATACCGTATGTACTCTTCATTTTTACTATTCATGTATATATATCGTATTTTACTATTCACATATACGCATAGTATTCACTATTCATAAATACGCATATTGATGTATAAAACTTTATGGTATAATAATGCATTATTTTGAGTGAACATATTCATCATGGCGGTTGTATTATGATGGGTGGAGTAAGGAGGGATTTGAATGATAAGAATGATTTATGCCACCACTCGGTGCACAGTGGATGGTACTTGTTTCAGGGCCCCATCTTCCATGTTTTCCTCTGGCCGGGATTTCATTGGAGTTGTGGGACATGTGACACCTCCTTAGTTATTTTAAAGGAGGGGAGCCATAGTCCAGATTTAAGCTATATACCTTTGGCCGGGTGTATCTTAAGTTTTGGTGAGCTTGGAACAATTCAGTCAAATGAATAAGTTTCTATTAGACTATGTGTTAGCCTATGGCTCCAGTCTGCGGTATAAGGGAGGTGGTGATATAAGGGAGGCTGCATACTGCATAGTGCATTTCTGAACAGTTCAAGAATTTGATATGATGATGAATATTCTGTAAAGACATGAGATGAGAACTTTTGAGATATATATGTTTTAATACCTTCTATATTGATGACTATTAGTATAAATTATTTTGTATGATAAATTATGGAATCTATATATATATTTGAAATCAGCCCATATCTTTTTGTCATATATTATTTGCTCGTGTACGGTAGAAATATTTAGTAGTTACTGAGATGTGTAATCTCACCCCATATTAACATTTTTCAGGTTAATAACTTAGTAGAGATCAAGGGAATGCACCCATGGAGTGAGCTTTGTAGGCTCTTCTGTACTCCTTTAGTTTATGTTGTGTTATTTTATTTGCCATGAACCTAAAAGACTTCCGCATTTTAAAATAACTCTTATTTATTGGATTTATTTTGGCCCTGTATAAATGGATTTCTACCTTTGGCCATATTGTAAATATGTGTTTGAGTGTTGAATATCCTATATTTGGAGGTGTTACTATTATTTTGGCCAAGATTTTGGTATTGAAAATGAGGCGTTACACACTGCTTTTTCAACTTAATTTATGATAAGGGAGGTAAGTATCTTATAGGAGTTTTGTTTTCCATGAACTAAACACTAACTCAAACAAATATTTTAGCTAGGGTTAAAGTGTAAACACCAAGCCAGAGTTAGATTTGAAAGTTACTATCACTCTAGTGTTATTTATAAGTCTATTTTAACCAAAAAAATTGGTCTTATTTATAGGTCCAATTTTATGTAACAAATGAGATTGTGACAATTTTTCTCATATTAATTATACTCATAAAGATAGAGATAGAAGAAACAATTGAATAATATCCGATTATAAATGAGAGTAAAGTAGAAAACTTACCCCATAATCATTGAGTTAACTACATCTCATTGATTTGTGAGATTTGGTCAAAATAGAGTTATAAATAAGACTATGCAATCACCAAAATATAATTAATAATTAGGGTTTAAGAGCAAAAATACACATGTGTTTTCCCCAAGAGTGCCCAGCACCATGTTTTTTTTTTATAGTAAAAATACACATGTGGTTACATTTTAAGAGCAAAAGTCACACTACTGTTAAAATTTTGTTATAAATATCGCACTTCCTGTTGTAAATCGATCCTGTTGTAAATATGGTTTTTCTGTTGTAAATGACCAGATTTTAAATTTTGTTGTAAATACAGCACTTCCTGTTGTAAATCTAGCATTTTTCTGTTGTAAGTGACCTTTCTATTTTCAAAATCCAGGTGTTTAAATGTTATTGTAAATATGGTATTTTCTGTTGTAAATATGGTCAAATTTTAAATTTTGTTGTAAATACAGCATTTCCTGTTGTAAATATAGCATTTTTTTTTGTTGTAAATGACCTTTCTATGCTCAAAATCCAGGTGTTTAAATGTTGTTGTAAATATGACATTTTCTGTTATAAATATAATATTTTCTGTTGCAAATGCACCGTTAGTTAGATTTTAAAGGTGGTATGATTTTTCTCCTAAAATGTAATCACATGTGTATTTTTGTTCCAAAAAAAACACATAGTACTGGGCACTCCTAGAAAAATAACACATATGTATTTTTGTCCATTTACCCTAATAATTAACCGTTTTAAAGTAAGTTGGGCCTAGAGGCTTCGACGTGCATGTTTGTACAGTAGCTGCCATAAATCACCCCACGAGATTTATGGCAGCAATTAATCCAAAGTCACCCCTTCGTTGACGCTTGGCGTTAGCAAGTTACTAGCTTTTTCCAATTTCCAGCTCATTCAAGCTAGCCTTTCAGTCCTTTTTTAAAAGTGACAGGGCATTCAAGCTTTCAACCATTGGAGTCTCATTTTCTCTTTCCTAGCTACTTTTTTTTTTTTGGAAAAAAAGAACATGAGAAAAATCTTACAATAAAAGTTTTGAGGGATTAGTATTGTATCTTTGATTAGTTTTACGTCACACTTGTTAATCGGAAAGTAATTATGGACTACTAGCTAGCTACTTAGGGAAGCAGATAATCTCAGAAGCAACTCTCTTAGAATCCCTCAAAAGCAAATCTGAGCCGTCCAAAAATGAATTTAACGGCCAGAGAGGGATTTAAAAATTTTTTACAAAAACCGCACGCGGTAGTTTTTACCGCGCACGGTTTTGACATTAATGATTTTGGACCCTTAAATCAACTTTTGGACGGTCCAGATGGAGCGATACTGAGGAATACTGAGAGAGCTGCTTCTGAGAGAATCCGAACCTAGCTACTTAGTTGTATGTACACTTTTGGACTGATATGAATCAGTGAGGTCATGACTCATGAGGACTTTTTTTTTTTTTATAAACAAAAGTTTTGGAGGGGTTCGGCATCAGTCCCCCACCAAGGCTAGGACACGGCCCCGAGCTTTATGAGTCCTTACTGGGGACTTACGAGATCGCCTACCAAAAGAGTCCCAGCGACGACAGAGGGGATCGAACCCATAACCCAAGGGCCTAGTCTTGGATCCCTTACTATCTATGTCAACTCTCATTGACATGACTCATGAGGACTTGGAGCTAAGTGGGAGTGTGTGATTACTGGGCTGGTCAATGTAAGGGTGGGCCTCAATTAATGAACCAAAGGTTTTGCCCTCATTGGTTTTCAGTCAATATTCATGAATAATGCCTTTTTTTTTTATTATTATTATTAACTAAAGCGGCTTTTGTTAATTTAATTTAAATCTATTAATGTAAGGTGTCTACAAAAAGGAGGGAGGTGATTAAGCAAATTGTCATTATCTTCCACTAGCATCCATGCAGATATAGTCTCCCGATAAGCTTTGAGAGAAAAATATGGCAAGAGAGGTGACCTAATTAATTAATGTGGAATTTGGACTGTAGTCACGTGATTATTGAATCTCTAATCAAATTCAACATAGCGGGGACATCAAATCAGATCCGACCATATATCTAAATGTATGGCAAGTGGGTGGAACATATTAAGCCTCAAAGGAAAACATTGATGATAAGAGTTGTTTGATTTCAGTTGGATGCGAGTTTGTGGAGGGATGTGAAGAAGAAATGTAAAAAGAAGAGGACAAAGGTGAGGAGGCAACAGTCGCTTTTGTTTTAAGACCAAGCAGTGGGGGCTGGAAAAGCCCGTAAGAATGTAAAAACACGATGAGAGTAAAATGAGATGTTTTGATTTTTTTTTTTTTTTGGAAAAAAATGGGCTTTTAGGCCTAAAACTAATTTTAAGAAAAAACCACTAAGACATCTGCTTTTTATAGTGTATACAAGCATCTACCATCATCAATCCAAATATAAATCACATTTACAATATGATTTTTATATCATCTTAAGTTTGCAAAAGTCAAATTGAAAAAAAAAAATCATTTCTTCCACCTCTAATCCAAACATACCTCATAATCATGAAGGAAACACGCAGCGTCACCTCCAGGCAGAGGTGGAGCTTCTTAAGAGAAGAGCCAGGGGGCTATGGCCTCCAAAAAAAAAAAGTCCTAAATATTTAATATGAAATAGATTTTTTTATACAAAATTTATATATTTAGTCTAAAAATTTATACATTTGTCCCTAAATATTTTTTAAAAAAAATTAATTAATGAGTATATATTTGACCCTCTAATATTTATCCCAGCAACCATACCAGAGCCTATGGAGGAATGTATTCATTCATTCATTCATTCATGAAGATGTAGTATTATTAATTAGATAATAGAGGATGATTAATCGTAGCTACCTAGGTAAGAGGAGAGACTGAGTCAATGGCTGCTTGGTTGATGTTGGACACACCAGTCTTTTCAAAAGGTGCCGACATGCACTGCCTACTCATTCCACACGTTTTCTTCTTATCTTTTTCCCTCTTTAATTTACATTACATTACCAACCAGTGAGAGTCATTATCCCACTCATTATTTGTCCATGTTGTCATGTCATCTCAATCTCCCCTTTACTTTTCCTTTCACACACCCGCCCACTAACCATTTTATATTGGTTTTTTTAACACACGTCAATACTAAACTAAAAGTCAGGGGAAAATTCTCCTAAAATCTTAAAAGATCAAGAAAATGTCTAAAAAATTTTAGAAAAAATTTCAGCATCAACAAAATCTGAAGAAGTTGTTAAAACTTACAGATAGAATTATCAATTTTCTACTAAAGGAGTTGTTAATAAAACTTTTTTTACAAAAATTTTCTTAGTAATCTTATTGATAGTCATAACACATAAAATATGGTTACGTTTTATTTATAAAAGAGCTTGTTAGACTATAAGATCAATAGTAATACCAAATAAAATTTTAGGAAATGTCACTTTTTCAGTTTTTATTACAGTCTTTGATAAAACGACCAGCCACGACAAAACTACAAAACAAGTCCTCCCACTTTAAATCGTGACAATACTTTTCTATAAAATTAGGCCGTTTAAAAATATTTTAATTCTACCAGCGCCTTATAGTAGCGCAGTGATATGGAAGCTTGGCTCCCCTCTCTCATGTCTAGCATTCGAACCCTGCCCCCTCCCCTACTATGTATATACAAAAAGAATATTTTAATTCTTTATGGATTTCATATTATGCACAACATATAAAATAGAGAAAATAGATAACTATATGCCAGTTGGCAATGCCTGCAACGTGACAAGAGAGATCTAAATATTGACTAAGGACAATCAACGATAATGATGCATTGGTTTTTAAATTTTCACAAGATAATAAATTTATATATATATATATAAAAATCATAACAAGTCATAAAATTTAAAAGTCATACATGATTATCTTTTAGAAGTCATGGCCTGATAATATTATGAAGGGATAAGGGTCTTAAATGTTATGGAAGTTTTCACTCAAGAGCACTAGTAAAATGAAAGTTTTTTTGGGGCAAAAAATGCCACGGAAGTCTACAAAACGTAGCAATTTTGCCTCGGAAGTTTTCACAGAGGAGCAATGTTGTCACGGAAATTTACAAAACGTAACAATTTTGCCCTTCTTTCCCCCAATATTAAATTTGATTATTAGATCAGTCAAAGACCACACATAAGTGATGTCTTGAAAAGGTCGAACTTGGAGTCAGAGAAGAAGATCCTTGAGATATTGAGCTCAAGGCAGTCAAAATTTGTGAAGCCGAACTAGTTAAAGGGACTGAAAGGTCTGTCGCAAAATTCAAAGGAAACATCACTTATGATCTAAGCAAATAATCATTCTATACAAACATAAATATTATCACTATTGATTTGTTTTACTAAACCAATTTTTGGAACAATTCATTTATTGTTTTGTGTTTCATTTACTTAAATCATAAGTAATGCTTCTTCTGGGTTTTGTGACAGACCTTTCAGTCCCTTTGACCAGTTCGGCTTCATAAATTCTGACCACCTTGAGCTCAACATCTCAAGGATCTCTTTCTCTAACTCCAAGTTCGACCTTTTCAGGGCATGACATGTGTGGTCTTTGATTGATTTAATAGTCAAATTTAATATTGGGGGAAAGAAGGGCAAAATTGCTACGTTTTGTAAACTTCCGGGGCAAAATTGTTCATCAGCGAAAACTTCCAGGGCAAAATTGCTCCTTAGTGAAAACTTCTGGGGCAAAAATGATACTAATGATTAATGAGGTTGCATGCTACGTGTGCACTCAGTTAAACTTAACGGTCAAAATTAACAGAGGGGCAAAATTGCTACGTTTTGTGAACTTCCTGGCATTTTTTGTCACAAAATTGCTACGTGTGCACTCAGATGCGGTAGTATCTGCCACGCAGGTTAGTCATAAGTGTACGTATTTATGTCACACTCACTGCTTGGAACAAAACCTCTCATGCGATTATTAAATGTTGGATAGGAACTGTGCGTGATGCTGGACCAATTCAACGCAAAATATCAAAGGCTGACGTCGCTTGGGTGAGGATTCTCTCCTCATTATTTTTTTCATTTTCTTTTATTAGTTCATTTAGGCTATTCATTTGAATGGTAAGAGAAAAGTTAAAGTAATATTGTGATGATTGATTAGATGGATATGATTTAGAGATGATGAAGGATGATGAAAAAGTGATAATGAAAGAAACCCAACCCACGTCGCTTTCCTCTATCCGCAAGCCACAATTTGTTAAACATAATCACCCAAACCTGACCCACAGTCATGTTGCTACAAAATATAATCATCCCCCTTCATTACTCATTTCCATTTTAAACATAAAATGTAGTTAATTAATTTATACACATTAAGATATTTAAGTAAGTTATTTATCTGTTATCTTTAGGAAAAAATTATGCCTCATTCTTCTTTTAAACTTAGGACTCCTTCTAGTCCTAATTATATGACATATCTATTTAATTTTAGAGAGATTAAAGATGATAGTTAGATTAGTTAATTATATTTGTTTTTCCAAAATGCCTTTATTTAAAATTTAAAATGGCATCCAGCTATTCTGATTCTTTGTTTTTTGTCGAATCTCTCCTACCTCAGCTCACACACGACTTTTCCGAGCTCTTACACAGTTTAGCATCGTTGAGCTCGCTCAACAACTTCCGGTCTATTCGTGGAGGTTAGAAGTGTAATTTAATAATGATGTCATTATTAAATATCATAAAAATTATTTAAAATGATTCTATTGAAAAAAAAAGGTAGAATTGAGATGTATGTGATATTAATGAATTACAAGCATTACTCACTTTATAAAATATAAAAGTATATTATTAAATTATTATTATGTTTAATTGTTATTTAGAAGTATTAATAAGGATATTTTGAGAAGAAACTAAAAAAAAAAAAGGTAACTTCTTCCAATAATCTAAGGAGGGAGTATTACCTTTTAACGAGGATATTAAATATGAGAGTCAAGGGGAGTAGGGGCAGCTTTAAATGATTTGCTCCAGGACCATAGCATTTACATGCTGATCACGTTATGTTGAGGATAAAGTACGAGTAGTAAATTGTAACCATGCATTAGGTGTGGCTAGAAAAAGAAAACATGTATTTTGGACTATCTTTACCAATATACCCTCGATCTCAAAAAATTACTCCCATTCTATGTAACTGTATCTATGTGTGACATTCGTCATCACAAAAGACTAAAAGCATGTATTTGATTTTATGTTGAAGATACTTAAAACCACATTTTAACAAAAGCAATCAAAAGACTACAAGCATGTTTAATTTTTTTTAAAAAGACTTCTGATTATATAAGTAACTTGCCCAAAATAAAAGTGACTTTGTGAAAGTAAGAAGTTTTTACTTCCTCAGATGTAGTTTCCAAAAATGATAATTAAACATGTTGAAATACAAAAGCATATTTTCGTAAAAATTCTTGACAAAAATTATATCCAAACAAGCACTATAAATTAAGAGAGAAACCAAGTATGCACTAGATAAATTTATGGATATTTGTAGTGTAGGAGAAGTGAACAAACTACTTACTGAAGTGAAAAGTAAAGTCAGACAAATACTCTAGTGTCCTTAACATTCATAAACGTCAAATCCACAAGTTTTCTTTGACTCTGCTATGGAAAACAATGATTCCGTTTACCAACAAACTATTGATTGGATGGTAAAAAGTGTAACTGTAAGGTGTAAAGAGTAGAATACAAGTATGAGAAACACGTAAGCCCTTATCATATACTGTACACACCATATACTGCTATACTTGCTGAAAAACCGTTATAGTTTTGAAGTATTATATACACGAGTAACTCTTGAATTGTGGGAAGATGATAGAGTTTATCAATTATGGTCTTAAATAAAGTATTGGCTTAATACTGGAAACGAAGACATTCATATACATCCATAAGACCATAAACTTGGACCGAGTTCTAGGCTGCTGTTCTGATTTTTGTTTGAACTAAACCATGATAATTCCATAGTCGTTATTCGGAAATTCTACGCGGAAAAGCAGGTTGGTGCTGTGCAAAGAGACAATTCCATAGTCATTATTTGATCCCAGGAGTCTGTATCACACAATCACACAGAAAGAAAATTCAAACTTCGATTGATTGTCTAATTCTGCGAAGTTTCTCGGAGAACCAGACAGTTTTCAGTTGATTAGTCATATATCACTGGACTCTCACTAGTAAGCCCATACATAACGAGCCTTCCTTCTTCCTCAAACAAACTGAGAGAAACAGAGCCTCTCTGCACGCCGGCAAGAAGCAAAAGCCAGAGCCACCATAATTAGGCCACAACTTTCAAAGAGCTTGAAGGGGTAGCAAGCACTGTTCTTCACCACCTCCCAATCACATTAATAAGTCCGGTGAGTTTTGAAAATGACACAGACACACTTCAGAGGCCACACCCACTCCCATCTCCCTCATTAATGTTCTTCCAACCCCTTCTCTGTTCACAGGGCACTTAAAAGAGTCAGATATGGCTTTAATTGCAGTTTTCTACTACTTCAAATATCGTGCCTTACTTGTTCTACACATATATTTTTTAATCTGCTCGGAAAATAAATTCTTTCCTTGGATTGGATCAGAGTTTACAAGAGGCAGTAGAGCACCATCAATGCAGAACCTGAGCTAGTGATTGGGTGTAAGAATTTAAATAGCTCCGAAAGTAGTATGATTTCTCCCATTACTCTTTTCTGGGATATATGCTAAGTTTGACCTATTCATGCATACAGACGTTAAACTTCACCAACAGGTCAAGTTGCTGAAGAGGTTGAAGATGAAACTCCCCGGAGCAACAAGAAATAATTAAACTGAGCCTCAGTTTCTCAAACAAAGCCATGGAATTACTGAGAGGAGTACTGAAGGCAGCTTTAATCTTCTTGCTCTATATTCAGTTTGGCCGAGCTCGAGAAATATCTTCGAGCTTCGGAAGCGAACGGCTCGCGCTGCGTCTTCTTCGCTCGTCGTTGGGGATTCGTAGCAAGTACTGGCCCATAAAAGCAGAACCGTGCACGAACTGGACCGGGGTTCGGTGCCAGAACGGGCGGGTCGTTGGGATAAACTTATCCGGTTTAAGACGAACCCGATTCCGGCGTCGTAATCCCAGTTTCGCAGTGGATTCTCTTGCCAATTTCACACTCTTGGAGTCATTCGAAGCTTCTGGGTTTTTGCTCAACGGCTCTATTCCCGACTGGTTCGGACAGCGCCTGACGACTCTCCAAAAGCTCGATCTACGTTCTTGCTCACTCACGGGTCTCATTCCTTCATCGCTTGGTAATTTGAGTTCGCTAAAGGTTCTGATTCTGGCAGATAATAGTCTAACTGGTAGAATTTCTTCCACATTGGGAGAATTATCCAGTTTATCGGTTCTGAATCTGTCAGGAAATTCGCTCACTGGATTAATGTCCAACTCTTTCTCGTCTCTGGTCAATCTCACAGTCCTCGACCTTTCTGCGAATTTTTTATCTGGTTCCGTTCCAGCCTATCTTGGTAACCTTAATAGGCTCAAGATTTTGAATCTTTCCGATAATGACTTCACCGCTTCAATACCTTACCAACTGAGTAATCTTTCTCAGTTAGTTCATCTTGACCTAAGTAAGAATGCTTTTGATGGCGTTCTTCCTCCTGCATTGTGGTCAATGAGCCACCTGTCCGTCCTTGATGTATCTAGCAACAACCTTACTGGTACCCTGCCGAAACTTGGCCCAAATTTTAATTCTACCGGTGCTATCTTCAACCTCTCAAACAATTTATTCTATGGATATCTTAGTACATCATTTAAGAAATTTAGGATCATTGATTTGTCCAGTAATTACTTCCAAGGCAGGGTGCCTGATTATGGCTTAAGCAATGTTACTCTTGATACAAATTGCCTATTACTGAGTCAGAGCCAAAGGAGTTTCGGCGATTGTGCCCTGTTTTATGCTCAGAGAAGCCTAATTTTTGTTGGTGCTCCAGAACCAACCACTTCGCCTTTGGCTAAAGCAGAGTCCAGAAACAACAAACGAGTGATATTCATTTTGGCAGGCACATTTGGTGGGCTTGTGTTTATTGTCATTCTAGCATTAGTCCTAGTGCTGCTTCTAGGAAAATGTGGTAATAACACTGGAACTCAGAAGGGGGCAGTAAATGAAGGGGCTGTTCAACAGGGGGAAAGTTCTATGCCTCCTAAGAATCCTATGTTAGACAGCGGCATGGGAGAATCATTTAGTTATGAACAAGTACTCCATCTGACTGGAAATTTTGCAGACGTTAATCTCATCAAGCATGGTCATTCCGGGGACCTTTTCAGGGGAATCATAGATGGTGAAGTAAGTGTGGTTGTGAAAAGGGTAGATTTGAACCTAGTCAAGAGAGAATCATTCATGTTACAATTAGAACTGCTAAGCAAGGCTTCGCATGCAAGAATTGTGCCACTACTGGGGCTCTGCTTGGAGAATGAGAATGAGAATGAGAAATTTTTAGTTTACAAGTACATGCCAAATAGAGATTTGGCTACTTGCTTGCACAGAGTGAGTGGCTCAGACGATAAAGAACAATCCTTAGATTGGATTACCAGATTGAAAATTGCTATTGGAGCTGCTGAAGGCCTATATTACCTCCATGATTTCAGCCCTCCCCTTGTCCATAGGTACTGCCACATGTAACATCTTATAGAGTATCAGAGTGTTTTATTATTCTCACTTCATTATAATTGGCAAAATATGATTATGCCTTGGAATTGAATTTTACTTTTGGTTTTTGAAGAGATGTCCAAGCAAGCAGTATACTTCTTGATGATAAATTTGAAGTTAGACTTGGAAGTTTGAGCGAGGTCACTGCCCAAGGAGATCTTAACCAGAGTGTCATCGCAAGGTTATTTCGCATGTCACAGTAAGTGTTCAACTCATTAATGCATTTTGCATGATTTGGCTAATAATTTTAGTAATTAAGTCTGTTAAATTGCAGGCAATAGATTTGGTAATTCCTGTTAATTTAGTAACCTATATCTGTTGTTGATGTTCAAACTACTTCATAACTCATTTTAATCATTTTGTTTTTTCTTTGTGACATGCAGATCTTTTGATCAAAAAAATCCTGGTGAGTATATTATTTAATCCTGTTAGGGTTACAACTTTAATCGCATTAATTCATGGGGAATCTAACAGCTTATCCATGAGAAACACAATCGGCATGCTAACTTTGCTGAATCTAATTTAAAAGGAAACATACACTTATTTGAGTGTTTAACGTAAAATTCTCTCTTTGGTGTAAAATTATGAACAGGTTCATCACCTGCAACGTGTGCTTATGACGTATACTGTTTTGGGAAGGTTCTACTTGAGCTTGTTACCGGTAAGCTGGGTATTAGCAAGACAGATGATGGCAGCACAAGAGAGTGGATAGAGCAAACATTGTCATACATAAGCATAAATGACAAGGAACAGATGACTAAAATAGTAGACCCATCTCTTATAGTGGATGAGGACCTATTGGAAGAGGTGTGGGCTATGGCAATTGTGGCCAGATCATGCCTCAACCCTAAGCCCTTTAAACGCCCTCCAATAGGGCATGTCCTAAAAGCACTGGAAAATCCATTGAAGATCGTGAGAGAAGAATATAATAGCAGCTCAGCGAGGTTGAGAACAACTTCATCAAGGAGATCTTGGAGCACAGCATTCTTTGGAAGCTGGAGACAGAGCTCGTCGGAGAGTGCTACTGCAACTGCGAGCAGGGAGGTTATAACTGCCAGTGGCTTTAAACAAACAGGAAGAGTAGGGTCTCAGGGTAGTGGTGGAAATGATCACTCTTCTTCCCACAAGAGGTTGTCCAGTGAAGTTTTCCCTGAACCATTGGAAATCCAAGAGGTGGAAGCTGGAGACGCCAGATGAGCACTGAGGGAAAGATGGATTTGGTAATTCTTATTTGGTTAGGCTTTCCGTGTATAGCTTATTCTCTGCATCGCCATTGTTTAAGCAACGCAATTCATGCTCTATTTATCCAAAGGGACTCTTCCCGCTCGGCTCTCAATCTCTTCACTTCTCGCTTTAAAAGAGTAACTATTTTTCCGCTAATAAATTAACAGCGCGACGCAAACTTAGTTTTGAAAACTAACGATCTACGAACACAAATATACAATGACCTAATACCGATATCTCGGGGCTGCTGCTATTTTCCCCCTCTGCAGAAGCTAGTTCCCATTCAAATCATGCAGCCTAATGGCATTTAAACTCCCTCATAAGTGAGTGGTCACTAGTTTTACCCCTTTAATTATTTAAAAAAAAAAAAAAAAAACTTCTCATCAGCCATAACAATCGACAGGGTCATAAATCCAGACAGCAGAAATTTGTGCTTGATTAGGATTCGAGAGCGAGAACCCATTTGGGCGCTAATTATAAGTATTATGATGCTTGTAAACACATTCAATGAATCTCTAAACTAAATCCTAAACTTTCCATGGGTGGAGATTAGATTTAAACCATCTAGATTTGATGCTCACCAACACTAAATCTCTAAACTCTTATCCTCACCTATCATTGGGATGAAATCTAAAATCATTCAAAATCTGATTTGGAAAGCTTAGATTTAATTTTTTTTTCAATGATAAGATTACTTTTTAAATAGAAAAATATATAAAACATAAAATCTAAATATTTGACAATTGCTTTGGCGATTTTCATAAATATTTGACAAAAATAAAAAAAGGGAAAGTATAATGCTGTGCCACAGTTAACAGCCATTTAAGCTAGCCAGCTGTTACACGTTCTAGCGGATGTTCTGACCCGAGCGATATGTTTACAAGTAAGGGGGTAGAGGAGAGAGGGGAAGGTATCAGCTTCCCAAACCCAAATCAAAGATTCCTCAAATTCTTAAACCTCCATGTCGCGAGGCTCGTAAGCTACAATGTTAAATTCATGCGGCATGAAGTCCTCACTGGTTCTGTAGTACTTGTCTGGAGAGTACAATCCCAAGTTTGAAACTTGGCTCGTATAAAGACACGCAAACCTCTCAACCTGCCCAATGCACATCAAGTCAACGACAACAACTATCATTGTCTCAAGTGTCTTTTCCTATTTAAATTTGGATTGGAATATATCAAAACTCAAGCCAAGAATGGTGCATCCGTGCATGTATATTGACTGTCCGCTAAGGAAAGTCCTTCTTTACCTGATGAGCAAAACGAGAGTTCTGGTAACCGGTCTTCATAAGCTGGCCCCATACATCATGGAACTGTAATAGTTCACCATAAACGGAGAAGGTTTCTTTTACCGAGCTGAATATATTACTACTATTCTATACTACGAGGGGAAAATATATATATATATATATATATTACCTTCTGGTGCAATTTCCTCTGAGTTTCTTGATGACTTGAACGCACTCTATCTCTTTCAAGCTGTCAAAAATATCGCATGAGATTATATATGATATTGAACTGCCATGCCTGACCATGAGGACATAATAAAAGAGGCCTGACCTCTAATTTATCAAGTTCTGAAGATATTTTTGGATTTGAATTGTGATTTGGATTCCCGGATCTGAACAACGGAGTGTGATTTAATAAAACTGCAGACAAATGCTAAATCATGGAATGAACATCCAGAATTATACTAACTTGACAGACTGCTTCAAATGATATATTTCATCCTCAATGCGATCGCGCTCGCTCCTCAAGAATTGAAGTTCCTGCAAAAAACTATCAGAACCCTAAACTGCACCTCACTAAAAATCTAGAATGGTAGGCCGAGATGTTTATCAGATGTCAGAAGATGATGACAATCAGAAGTAAAATAACATACGGGCACCTTGCGGGTATTTCTTGATTCCCAGAGGAGTTTGACTTCTTTCTCAAGTTCTGGGACAACAAGCATTGTTCTCCATCCTACACATTTAACGCTTTAACGAATAAAACAAAATTGAAAGATTGGAGTTATTACTCAGGCACAGGCAACCAGCCCACCACATACAAGATATAGCACATGGACAAAGTTGTAAAAGCTTAACGCAATGCAATATATCTGTTGCATTACCTGTCTCTTTATCTCTACATTCCTCCCAGGAATTTAAGCTTTTAATCATAAAAGTGAATATAAAGTGAAATTATTTGGAAGAAGAGAGCATTGAGGATTTAAATGATATACCAAGAACTTTTTTGCTGCGTAATATATCTCCATAAATGTGATCCCCAACATACAGAACCTACACAAACATAGTACAAGACATTTCAGGAAACATTGCTAGGTATTGGCATTCCTCAACCAACAGCTTTAACGTTTAGATATGAAAATAATCAGCATCTCATAGGACAACATAATTTATAATATAACGTAATCTAAACATATAACCTACAGATGATGGCATAAGAAAGCAGACATTAACCTGCGAACTTGATGCCACTGAAAGTAATTTATGCAGATGCCCGACACTGCCTCCCTAAAATAGAAGTTCATAATCACATCAAATTTCCTGATAGTGATGTGCTGAGACATAAAACATTAATCTGATGCAGACCAAGTATTTATAAGCTTTTTCAAATTGTTTATCATAAACCTATCCAAATATACCTGGAAAACCTTATGAGCACTCACGTCTTCTGGCAGTAATCTAGCTGTGATATCACCTACCTTTTCCAAAAAAATGGCAAAACAGATTATAGAACAAGATTTTCATGAGAAAGAATAGAATGATTTAGTGTACTGCGGCACTTACCTGAGCCATAGGAGAGCCATTATCCGTATTAATTAACATTCCAGTTTCAGGCTCAACCTCAAATAGGTTGGCACGATTTTCCTCATGGAAAAAGCTTGGCTTTGCACTGCATGGATTATAGACTCGTTCAGTTTATAATGAAACCAAGACTCTAGTTCAGTTTATAATGAAACTAAGTTACATTAACGTATGCAATTGAAGCCTAAAAATTGATTTTTCAAGCTTAAAAAACTGCAAAACGGAAATAATTTTAATCAATACTTCTATCTTAGTGGCTTATAAATGTACTGAATGATACATAATTGATGTCTGAATGAAACTGCAAAAACAATCCACTAGACAACGCCAAAGCCAATTAGTTAAATTAAAGAGTCATGAGTATTAAGAGATTCACTCCTGGCGCTGGGATTAAAACCAAAACAAGTTTTGCAACAAAACACTTTGTGACATTAAGAAATGAACATGACCTGCCCGTGATGACAACATCAAAGTATTGAAGCCAACCAAAATTGGTTCTGCCATCTCCCATAGGGGACCCACAGAGAAAGTTCATGACAATGTTTGTATAGTCCCATAAACTGCAAATGATACATGTGAATGCGTAAAATATTAGTTAATTGTTTCTAGAGAGAGCCAGTATTAAGAGTATGTTCTGAGATAACTGATTCCAAGTTTCCTATATGTGCCTTGAGATCACTCATAACAATTTTCAAAATACTTCTTAATTGCAATCTTAAATTCATGCAACATAATACAACTTGTCATTCTGTATTGTTTGGACGCTTATCAAGGTATTAAAATTTTAGGGAATCCCAATTGCAAAAACATGGATTTGTGTCATTAACAATGTGATTCATCTAACTTGTTACATCATTCAAAAAACACAAAACAGTTGGAATGTTTTTTCTTTTTAAAACTTCTTTTCCCAGTTAACTGATGTGATGAAAAGACATAACCACCTATTTGTCACCAAAAATACAGCTCGTCCAGAAGCTCTGAGCATTTGAAGAATGGGCACAATCGAAGGGTCTTCATTGATATACCTTACCAGAAAAGAACAAGTCAGAAAATGTTCATCAAGCACCATAGGTGATGTATGGTATTTTTCCACTAATTTAATCTCATTCAAATATTTGTTTGTTTAGTTCTGCAATTAATTCTCTCTTCAATATGGCACTATTTCTTGTTTGCCCATACCTTTTAGGATCTTTTGCTACCATTTGCTTCAATGTCCCATCCCTGTGACACATGTCCACAGCAGCTCGAACATCTTTATACATGCAAGCATAACTGCAACGGGATTTCATAAAGAATATTTATATCATGGTGATGTTGATTGATCAGCTACTTAATGAAGTCTGAATAAATTTATCTGTTGCTCGTTCAAATGGCCATGCAATTATGTTACAAGATAATTGCCTTTTCTTTGGGATGAAAAATGGAAGGGCTCACCATGCAACAATAATAATACTTACTCAACATGCTCTGGAATTTCTCCAGGATGACTGTCCTTAAAATCAACCAGTTGGGCAAACAAATAGGCTTCCGCAAGTGAAAAGAGCGTATCAATAAGAGCATAGTCTGGCTCATCAAAAGAATTGCGTACTAAAGTATTTCCATAGGCCCCAACTTTATCTTCTTTTGACAACTCCTTAAATCCATGATAAGCTACTTTCACATACTTGTGGCGATCCATCTAAAAGTCATGAGCAGAAATCCAGCAATCAGACATAAAAAAGTTAATCATGAAGATATCTCATTTCTCGCTCTCTTGGAGGTGAGGGAGAATAGAAATTAATTCAGCCTTAACCTTCAAGATGTTGCCACTT
The DNA here is from genome assembly GCA_034222035.1 of Acacia crassicarpa. Classification (NCBI taxonomy): domain Eukaryota; kingdom Viridiplantae; phylum Streptophyta; class Magnoliopsida; order Fabales; family Fabaceae; genus Acacia; species Acacia crassicarpa. The sequence goes on from JAWXYG010000003.1 coordinate 1,784,119, forward strand.
TTTTTGTCAAGGACCAAGCCCCTGACCATGTACTTCCAGTCAAATGACCACTTTAGCAACTGCAGAAGATAAACTCTCTTTAAGCCAAGTACAGCATGATACAAACTCTACGTGCGGGAAGAAAGTGAAAATGTATAAATCCTTATAAGATCACAAAAGAATATATTGGAGAAATAATTTACGGAGAGACAGTGGTGTGTGTGTGTGGAAATTTCCGTAAGAGCATATCGTGATCCACAACAAACTATCAGTTTAAATATGCGAGGAAAGAATAGCAAAAACTGATTAGATGTGGTAATTAAATGGACCAACAAACCTCTTCAGGGTATCCCAAATCAGAAACCAGCTTTTTAACAGTGCCTTGATAAGCAAGAGTCTCAAAAGTCTCAGGCTTATATTGTGCAAGAGTATAATCCATATCAAATCCCACAGCGACAATGCTCTTCATATTCAGTGACCGATTGCAAAAAATCTGCTTGCCTATCTCAATTTTCTGTCCAGGTTCAGGAGATGATGACCATATGCAAGGGTCTTTGCCGCTACCATCATTGCCAGGCAAGCGCACTGGTATTTGATCTTGTGCGCTGATTTTTTGGCTCTTGTCCATTGAATATCGCGTATGCAACTGATCACCACCAGATAGATGTATGATTGACAAAATGAGTATGAAAAACTGAATATGACAAAAAATATATCCCAATAATAATTAGGAATGACTTGGATACATATATTGACAACATGATGTATTAATGAATGTGGATTGTAACTTACAGTATCTGGATATGGGATTCCACAAGTTTCACCAAACACAACGGAAAAAAGGGCAAATTACATAGGACATTAAAATGCAGATTCAAGATAAAAGTATGCTATTACTTCATTTCTTTTTCAAATCATTGGAGATGCTTAGCTGAAAGTAGATCTATTCTTGAATAATAATCCGAACAAGAGGCCCACAAACAACAATAATTGGGCTTAAAACTTAAATAAAACCCCTACATGTATATCATGCAGACGTGCGCGCGCGCAGAGACCCGCATTGAACAAACTTTTGTATTCATGAAGAAATGTGCGAGGTGGCTGCTGAAGTTCAATCTCTCTCACACATAAAGTGAACAGATAGTTCATGGTTCAACACAAATTTGGTACGTTTACCCGGGAAAGGCGCGAGCGCGCAAATTTGGTACATTAGCCAGCGCTACAACCTGATTTTCTCTTGTCATTTACCAATTGTGATTAAACGCAAGAAGAAACGATGAACATGTCATCAAAAACAGCAAAAAAGCTAAATGTTTTATCAAACATATTATCTTAAAGAATAACCCCTGGCTTGAAAGAAAAACCTGGATATCTGTTTCTTACCTTTACAGTGAATCAACTATGGTGCACAATGCACCGGACTCTGTTCCAACTCTAATAATTCCCCAAGCCACGCTTCAAGAAAGACCTAAAAGTTCAACTTCTCAATCAAGAAGATTAACCCAAGGTCTTGCTTCGCAATATTCTCAACCATATCACTCTGTTATTTTAATCAAGCCTAAAATATGAGAAATGAGTCCCTAAACCATCTACACCGCAGTCACAAACATTGTGACTGCCCGAGAAAAGTCAAAAGCTTAAAGAACAAGAAAACCAGCGCATAAGAAGTAAAACAAAAGCTGAGACGAAGAAGAAACCGAACGAGGAATAAGTGAAAAAAAGAAGAAGAAGGCGAAACAAACCTCGAGAGAAAGTGGTGCGCGGGGAACGAGGAAATTGTGAATATATGTATAGTAAAGGGGAGGGAAGATGAAAGAGGTCCAAGTTCAGTGTAAACGGCAGAGAGAAACGAGACGGACCTCTTGGGAATTTGCATTGTGCTTGTCACTAAATAGACATGGTGATGGTGGAAGAGAGAGAGGGGGGGAGAGAGAGAGTCGGAGAGAATCGGATACCCTGTAACATAGGAGAGGCGTTACAAGATGCAAAAGCAATTACAACTAGGCAATGCAGAGGAAGGAGCATTTGACATCTAAAGCCACTCCTTAAAGTTGAAAGGTAGCGCAATATACGAGTTAGAAATTTGGATAATAAAATCCATGTTGGCCAAAGAATTAATTCCTTCCTCTGCCATATATATAGTACACAGTGATATCTGAGCAAAAAAAACACAGTGATTTAACTTTTTCTATTATGAAGACGATGGGACACGTGTCGTTGGGATACCGAATAGAACGAGCCATATGTGCTGGCGTGCGCTTGGCCTTGTGCCCCACCTCGCTCGCATTGCGCCGTTTTTTATCATTACTACGGCTACGAGTATTCTCCTATTTATTTATTTTTTGAATGAGGTAGGAGTTTTTTTTTTTTTGCTCATTTGACCGCGTTTACTTTTTTTTTTTTTGCCAACGTTTTACAAGTACTCGTAGTATATATGGAAAATTCTAAAAAAAAAACTTTAAAAATATGAAAAGAGAAAATGAATTTATAATATGTTAGTGTATAATTTTATTTTTTAAAATTTAAAGGGAAAATATCACTCAGATCTCAAAGAAAAAAAATATAAAAAAAGACTCAACCTCAAATCCCTATAAAATAAAGTCCTAAGGATGTTTTTTATATTAATTACGGAATTCTAATATTAAAAAAGTCTTTAGACAAAATAAAAATAAAAAAAGTCTCATTATCAAAATAGTTTTTCATATTGTTAAAATAGCTTTTCATATTGTTAAAATTTTCTAAAAAATTGTTATTAAAATGGCTTTTCATGTTGTCAAAATAGCTTTCTCTTTTGTCAAAAATTTTCTAGGATTTGAAAAAATTTTGACAATAGACAAAGCTATTTTAACAACATAAAAAACTATTTTGATAATGAGACTCTTTTTTTTTCTCTCTCTCTTTCTCCGATTGAGTGATATTTTCCCAAATTTAAAAGAAATAACTTGAATGCCCTTATTATATATATATATATAAAGAAATTTACCCCACCTCCCAGCCGCTAGAGCAACACCGCCACTTTTTTATGGAATAATTATTTTCGTCAAAGTTCTGGTTAGGGCTAATATTTCTTAAGAAATATATATAAGGACATTTTCGTTATAATTCAGAAAAGACAAGTCATGTACCAACATCTCTTCAATATTATGTATATTCAAAACATCATTTCATCTTTTCCTATTTTTAAACTTAATTTTTCCTAATATTTATTAACCTGTACATTGCATCATATTTCTAATTTGCTTATACAAACTTAATACGTACAGTAATAATAAATATATAGAATGTAAGTATGTAACAAATAACTACATATGTTATTTTTGGAGTACAATGGATCCTTATTGTCAAATTCGCGAATTAACTCTATGAGTTTATCGTTTTTACATTGATATCTTATTAAATCGAATCAAGTCACTCTTAAACACGTAATACTTGCTCTAGTCTTTATTATAAGGTACTAACTAATAAGTTTATTTGGTCCTTTTTATAAAGAACTTGCTTGTTTCCTAGAAGCATTAATTATTATTTTTTATATATGCTCCTAATAAATAAGGGTAGTGAATGAGAATAATAATTAATATGATATTAGAATTTAGTGCAATTAGTAAGGATAAAATTGGAAGTTACTTAAATTGTAGGCTAATTTTATTAACTTTAACTGTTTTTATTGGTTTATGAAAATTATTAGTTGGTGCCTTATAATAAGGATCAAACGGAGTAGTTGTAAATTCAATCAAATTTATAAGTTCACATACCAAGTTTATCGTTTTTACATTACTAGCTTAAAATATCATGCAAACTTTAAACTCGTACCAACTTTTTTGATTTAATTATGCTCAGTAACTTTATATATAACTTTTATATATATATTTTTTAAAAAGTTGTTGTTGAGTGTGATAAATTATCAATTTTGATATATTTAATTTCAAAAAGGTTTGTTCGGATTTAAAATATATACAAATCAAATTATTATCATTGTTATATTTTAATTATTTAACTATAGATTATTAATAAAAGTAACTTCTTATGAGTTTACCGTATGATTTTACGTCGATGTGATGAGTTTATATAAATTCATGAGTTTGATAACCTTATAAAAAATATCTCATTCCAGATTAAAATATAAGAATGCTCTCAATTTTATAATGAATCAATGGATAAATTAGTTAAAAGATCATTATGTTTTATGCAAGATTTGACTAAAAAATGGCCAAATAAAATGAATGTTTAAAAATTGTTATTTTTATATAAAGAATAAAATTTAGAAATTTATTATCATCAACGTGTTACATATTTTAAATAAAATAATGAATTGACTATCGAGAGGTATCGCACAGTTGCGCTAACTTTACTTAAAACAAAGGGCTGGATTTATTTTTTTTGCTCGAAAAGGGCTGGAATTGGATTTTCGACTACTTTCCCTTCTGCTTTTCTTTATCCCTTATTCGCTTCTATTGAAGCTTTATATCTTATCAAACTTTACTTCACACTGGCTAGGTATTCAATATTCCAACAAGCATAAACGTGGTTTCAAGCACCTTCACTTCCTTTTCTCTTATAACCCTTGCCTTTTAAAATTGCCTTTTATGATCCTAAATTTTCTTTTTACATTCCTTTCAAATAGGGATCGTTTTAATCCAATTTGTCGTCAAATAACACAAAAACTAATTGAAAGACATCTATAACTATAATTGGCAATGTGAACTAACTCATTGTGGGTATAGATTATAGCTTGTGTGGTTAGAAAAACCCAACTCAGACGAGCTCGCATTTTATCAATCCAACCCACCACTTATTTGTGAGGATTGGCAAATTGGACTCGTAAGTTTAATTCATATTATCAACTCTATTTTATATATTTCAAGAGTGTTCTGTTATAAGAATATAGGTGTCTAGTCTTAGGCGGACTAGTATATTGATATAAGATCGAATAGTTCCCTCTTAGGTATCCATGGATGAGATACCTTTCAGAATATAATAGATGAGAGAGAGCTTAGAAGTTGTGTACCTTTAGGGTTTACCATCTATTTATAGAGGGTACCTTAAGGTTAGGGTTTGAATTGTTGGCCCTCTTGTGCCTCTAAGCCCAAATGTTCTGCCATCACATTTGTGCAATAGTGGTTACCTCTTGTTGGGCCACACCTTAAATGGGCATAATATTTATATCCATAACAGTAAAATATACTTATATTTTAACATGTCAAGAACATATACTAAAGGAATACATTTCAGCAGAACTGTTGGTGACAATGCACCAAATAGTTTGATGACTAGAGGAAATATATGCTTGAAAATACATTGAAAGTGTTAATGTCATCCGCGGGAGTAGAGACAATGTTGTATTATTTTCCTCAACTAAGGTTTTGTTCCATGGGGTTTTTTCTTTGAGATTTTCAAAGAGGCAACTTCAATTTGTACTGTGCACTCTTTTTCTCTTATAAGGTTTTTGTCATGCTGAGTTTTTCCTATGAAGGTTTTAATGAGATACAATATTTATTCATGGACATTCAAAAAAAATATGTTGTAAAAATATTAGATGATATAAATGTTCATAAACTCTTAATTCTTGGCTTTTTATTTTTTACACTCTGTAACTTTTCTAATAAATATTCTCTAAAAGTTTTTATGCCTATATATCAAATATTACAATTTATGCACCCACAATAATTTAATCTAATTTTTACTTCATGTAACTTGTGGTTGAATTTAAGGGCTTATAAATAGAACACCATATACTATACTTTGAATTCATCTAAATGAATATAAAATACTGCTCCATCGCTTTCTCTCTTATTCTCTCCTCATCTAAATCATCTCAGGATATGTTTGGTTTCAGAGGATGGGAGGGGAGGGGAGAGAGAAAACTTTTCTCTCATCTTTACCAAATTGCCCATAGATAATTTCTAATATTCCTAAAATATACTCACAATAAAAAAAAATATTCCCTTCATTAATGACAAAATGGTAAATATCCTTTCAAAAAAAATTTCCCTCCCCTCCCATCCCCACATACCAAACGTACAGTCAATATCTTGAACTTTTCTTATCTTCATAATAGCAATGGAGGTTTTTTTTTTTTTTTTTTTAATGCGCCAGGGGCAACCCAATAACGAATCATGGTAGAGCAATAAAAGCGAAAGCAGCTTGGCGAAGCATGTAACTATAATTTCCGATAGCCATGCCAACTGTCGTGCCCCTCATCTCAGGCGCCTTCTCCACCGTCGCCGCGCAATCTTCATTCCCCCTAACGCCCCGCCATTCAAAATCCAACGTCTCCCTCAAACCCAAAACACTTCCCCTCTCACGCAGAGACGCTGCTTTGCTTCTACTCCTCTCTCTGTCCCCTCCTTCACCTGCCTTCGCTCTTGGCATTTGTAAGGACCTCCACCATTCCCTCTTCGACGAATCTAATCTTGGTCACTTCTTACTTCACGCGTTTAAAAACCCTAATTTCTCAATTGGTGCGCAGCTGGACCCAAAGATTGGTTGAAAGAGCAAAAGAAGAAGTCCTCCAAATTCCTGCTGGCTCCAGTCGATGCCTCCCGTGAAAGCTTACGTTCTGCCTATCTTTTGCTCAGTACGTTTCTCTCCCTCCAATGCTCTTTTGTACATTGATTATTAGGTTTGATTAAGCTTCTCTTGGTCATTGACGTTGATAGTGGAAAGCGATGCTGATTACACGGACCAGGATTTTGAGAAATTTCAGAATCTCTTTAAGTCTGCCGCTAGGGACTGCGTTCCGCAAGAGAGAAATTCTTTCGTCTCCTTCCAGGCTAACACTGGAGTCGAGGTTTGTCGGTTCTCTACTTTAGCAATCAGAGATGAACTAAGTCAACTAACCGTCTGAGCTGTTTTGCTACTATGCTTTGAACGACTCCGCCTCTGCAAAAGTATATGCCCTCAAACAAGCTTTCGAATGGTGTAGCACTAAAGCGTTGCAAAAACATCAATTAACTTTTAATCATAGTTTACTTACTGCCTTGTTCACTTCAGGAATATGGTATCTTGGTTGCTCCATTATGGGTTTCTTTTTGAATTTTTGTGATCTGAGATTCGTAGTTATCGGATCTTTGGGATACCGAATGACGAATAATACTAGGTTCTATGAAAAATGCGTGCTCAGTACGTAATCTTTAAGCTGGATTCTTTCTTCCTCTCCACATTACTTTTTCAAAAAGCATCGAATCCCTAGAGCAAAGATAATTTTAGGCAGAACTCACTTTCAATTTCTTTTCATGTTCAGGTATGCACATTTCGGTTGTTAGTGAAGAATGCTGCCTCATTGCTTGGAAGTAAGGATCCTGTAAAGTTGAAAGCCGAAGGCTTGCTAGATGATCTCATAAGGTATCCGCTTTGCAACCTCTTTGTGCTGTTGTTGCAACAACTTGTGTGTTGCATGCCATTGGAATCACTTTAAAAAGTTGGAAGCATCTGCACAACTGGAAAAATTTGTTTATGCCATTGACACTGAAGCAAATGTCGTGAATGGTTGTTTCCTGCTTATATATGTAGCCATAGAATTCTTTGTTTGGTCTAAGTGCCCCTGAAACTCTGTTGGTATTTCTTTGTAATAAATAATACACGATGAAGGGGATTAGTTAGCTCAGCTGAGTGCAACTGCACGAGGTTCTGACTTCTGAACCTCTCAGAGTCGCTCCCAGTGAACACACACGCGCACACACAAAGAATGGAACATGAGAAAATGGCAAAGACGTTCCTTTTTTCTTTCATAAAGACCTATTCATCGTACCAATTTTGACCTCAAATTCTTTATCTGCACCTGAGAAGGAAAGGACAAAATGAAGTAAATGAATTGCCCAAAGGATAAATGCCTCCTTGGGTTACTGTGCTATATATAGGGATCAATGTATACTAGGGTAATGTTACAGATGAATCACAGCCATACACGTGGTATATTACAGATGGCAGGCCTATACACAATACTAACAGATATGTACAAAATGCTAATTATCTATTAGTCCTAACATCCCCCCGCAAACGAGAGGGTGTGGGACACACACCAAGTTTGTATCTAAGAAGGGAAAATTGAGAATGAGAAAGTGCTTTAGTGAAACAATCAGCTATCTGTTGGGACGAAGGAACATAACGAACTCTAACAGCACCAGATAAAACTTGATCCCGGATGAAATGAACATCAATCTCTATATGTTTGCTTCGGGCATGATGTACAGGATTGGAGGCAAGAGCTTGAGCACTCAAATTGTCACACCAAATGATTGAGGGTTGCCGGATATGAAGACCAATTTCTGATAGTAAAGAGGATACCCATTTAAGTTCAGCCGCCCCATCAGAAAGAGACCGGTATTCAGACTCGGAACTTGCTCTAGAAACAACCTTTTGTTTCTTGGAGCACCAAGAGACAAGTGTTCCTCCTAAGTAAATACAGTACCCACCCACAGACTTTCTATCATCAAGATCAGTGGCCCAATCGGCATCAGTGAAGGCCATTAGCTGAAGAGAACCGATGGGTTTAACATGTAAGCCATAGTGAATTGTGCCTTTCAAGTATCGAAGAATACGTTTGACCGCCTGAAAGTGCACATCAGTGGGTTGAGAGAGAAATTGGCTGAGCTTATTAACAGAGTAAGCTATATCAGGTCTTGATGTAGTGAGATATTGTAAGGAGCCAATTGCTCTTCTGTATAACGATGGATCAGTCAAGAGCTTGCCATCCTTAGCTGAAAATTTACGACCAGTAATCATGGGCGTAGGCATAGGAGCACAATGAGACATTTGGAACCGTTGCAACAAATCAAGAATATATTTGGTTTGATTTATGTAGAAGCCAGAGCAATCTCTATGAATTTCTAATCCCAGGAAGTAATAAATAGGACCCATGTCTTTGAGAGAAAAAACTTCATTCAGTCTGAGAATAAACTGCTTAACAGAAGTGGCATTGTTTCCAGTAATTAAAATATCATCAACATAGACAAGAATAAAAACCATTAACCGTTTCTGTCTGAGAAAGAAGAGGGAGACATCTGTGCAGGCATTTTTGAAGCCCCAGCTGAGCAGAACTTGGCGAAGCCTGTCGAACCATGCCCGTGGAGCTTGCTTGAGGCCATAGAGGGCTTTGTTAAGTTGACAAATATAGCTTGGATGAGCAGAATCTTTGAAGCCAGGGGGCTGAGTCATGAATACTTGCTCCTTTAAAAACCCATTCAGAAATGCATTGTTCACATCTAACTGGCGAACCTCCCAACCAAATTTAAGTGCCAAAGTGAGAATGAGACGAATGGTAGTAGGTTTGATGACAGGACTAAATGTTTCCCCATAATCAATGCCAGCAGACTGTTGGAACCCCTTAGCTACTAACCGAGCTTTGTGCTTTAAGATGGAGCCGTCGGCCTTGAATTTAATCTTGAATACCCATTTACAATCCACCAGTTTCTGACCTAGATAAGGAACAAGAGTCTAGGTCTTGTTATGGGAGAGAGCCTCATATTCATCTTGCATAGCTTGAAACCAATGAGGAGAAGCTAAGGCCGCAGAGACTGAGTGTGGCTCTGAAGCGTGAGACAAAGCAAAAGGCGTTTCTGTGGCTAAGAGACCAATAAAAGGGTATTTGGGTTTTGTAATTCCAGACTTGGCTCGGGTGATCATGGGATGGACATTAGGTGGAGAAGAGGGAGAAGGAGTAGAAGATATGGAGCGAAGAGGAGAAGAGGATAACAGACCTGCTAGGGAAGGAGATGAGGAACCTGGGGAAGACGGGTTCGAATTGACTGACGGAGAAGAAAGGGGGAAAATGGGATTAAAAGAGTTGGAGGAGGTAGGTGGAGGAAGTGGGGCCATGGGTGAAAAGGGTGCAGGGGAGGCCGAAGAAGGAGATGGGCTGGTAGTGATTATGAGATTGGATTGGGTTGTGGGGGAGTCTGGAGAAGAGTGGGCTAGAAGTGGGAGTATGTTGGAAGTAGTATTAGTGATGGGTTGGGCCGAGCCATGAGGAATGGGCTTGGAGTTGCTTGGTGTCTCACGCATGGGAGGCACAATGTGAAGAGGAATGGAATCATGAGAATCATTGGAAGGGCCTGCTGATTTGAAGGAACCTGTAGACAAAGGAAAATTAAATTGGTCAAAAATCACATGTCTTGAGACATAAATTCTCCCAAATGGGCTCAAACATTTGTAGCCTTTCTGATTTGAAGCTGGGCCAAGGTAGACACATTTTTTGCTATGGTACTCCAACTTGTGAGAGTTGTAGGGCTTCAAACAAGGATAGCAAGCACATCCAAAAGGCTTTAGAGAAAAATAATCAGGTTGAGTTTTATACAAAATAGCCAGTGGAGACTGCCCTTGTAGAACTGGAGTGAGCAAATGATTGATTAAATAAACCGCCATTTGAAAAGCCTCTGTCCAATAAGAAGAAGGTAGATGGGCTTGAGCCAAAAGAGTTAAGCCCATTTCCACAATATGTCTGTGTTTTCTTTCAGCTCTACCATTCTGAGGAGATGTGTACGGACAGGTAAAGCGCATAGTAATGCCAAGATCAGTTGCAAGAGGAATAATAGGTTTATACTCTGTGCCATTATCACATTGGATAAATTTAATCTTGGATTGAAATTGAGTATCAACCATTTTTTGAAAATGTTGAAAAGCAACCACAGTTTCTCCTTTATTCTTTAGAGGGTAAAGCCAAGTGTATCTACTATAATCATCAATGAAATGGATATAATAGCGATGCCCATGAGTGGAGGAAATGGGAGAAGGACCCCATAAATCAGTATGAATCAACTCAAAAGGCAAGGAAGCATGAGACAAGGACTTGGAAAAGGGTAGTTTTCTTGATTTTCCAGATTGGCAAGCCTCACAAACAAAAGTATCATTAACAGGAATTTTAACTTTACAATCATGCAGAATTTGTTGTAAAATCCTATGGCTTGGATGACCAAGCTTGTAGTGCCAAACTTTAAAATCCTCATCAGATCTGGAAGCAAACGCAGAGTACGCCTGAGGCTTAAGAGTGCTCACTGGGTAGAGTCCTTGTCTTGGAGTGCTTTTCATCAAGAGACACCCTGTGGTCTGATCCTTCACAACACAGCCTTGATTAGTAAAGATGACAGCCACGGGATTATCTGAAACAAGCTTATTCACACTCAACAGATTCTTAGTAACATGAGGAACAACTAACACATCATTAAGTTGAAGATTAGAATCAGAACAGGGAATAGAGGCAGAACCAATGCCAAGAATATCAGCTGTGGACCCAGTACAAGTAAAGAGACGAGAATAATTCTTACCCACGGCCTGAACAGAGTCAAGAGGAGTGGAATCAGATGCAACATGGTGATTGGCACTACTATCAAGATACCAATCAGAGTCAGGAGCATCCATGGTATCTACATGGTATGCCTGAGGAGGGGAGCGAGTGGGAGGACGAAAACTCCGGTCAAAGCGCTTGAAGCAGTTGACAACATTGTGTCCAGGCCTTTCACAGAGAGCACAAAAAGGGCGACCCGGAGTGTGGCCACTGGGACTGCCGGAGGTGTTTGTGCCTAAAGCACCATGGTAGCGTCCCCGAGAGCGAGAATGACGCCCTCCCCTGCCATCACGCCAAGGAGCACGCAGAGGTGGCCGAGATGAATCAGGATGGGTGGTAGAGAAATTGACGCTAGGTTGCAGAGAGAGAGATGAGAATGAATTCAGTTGGTCAAGCCGAGCTTCAAATGCTAAGAGAGCAGATTGGGCTTCAACCCAAGTTAATCCTTCCTGATCAACAAGTTTGACAACAATGGCATTATACTCGCTATCCAAACTGTTGAGGGTGTAGAGAACAAGCTCATCGGTGGAAATCGGGGCTCCAGCGAGGGCGAGTTGGTCAGAGATGCGTTTCATTCGAGCAAGGTAATCTGACATGGATTGGCCATTCTTTCTGGTACTGTGGAGCTCAGATCGGTGAATCATTATGCGAGATTTAGACACAGCAGAGGTAAGGGACCGAGCTTCAGTCCAAAGCTCATATGCCGTCCGACAATGGAGGAGCTGTGTTGCAACATCCTGAGACATTGTGTTACGAAGCCAACCGAGGAGCATCCGATCAACGGAAAACCACTCCTCAAAAGCAGGATTGGGCACCGGTATAGTGGAAGGAGGAACCACCACCGTCATCGGTGGCACTGGAGCAGCACCGTCGAGATGTGACTGAAGCCAATTGCCTTCAATGAGGGGCAAAACGACGGACGCCCAGACCAAGTAGTTCGTCCGATCCAGCTTGATCGACGAAGTCTGGGAGGAGGAGTGGAAGAGGGCATAGGTGAGATGGGTGGCGGAAGGTGCAGTGGCTGAGGGTGGAGTGAGAGGCGTGGTGGTGGTTGAGGGAGCTGTACCAGACGAGAGTGAAGGGGACGATTCCATCGGGCTTGAAGAAAAAGAAATAAAAAGGTGAAAAGAGGAAAAAGGGCAGGCTCTGGTACCAAGAAGGAAAGGACAAAATGAAGTAAATGAATTGCCCAAAGGATAAATGCCTCCTTGGGTTACTGTGCTATATATAGGGATCAATGTATACTATGGTAATGTTACAGATGAATCACAGCCATACACGTGGTATATTACAGATGGCAGGCCTATGCACAATACTAACAGATATGTACAAAATGCTAATTATCTATTAGTCCTAACAACCTGTATCTGCTTTTCCTCATTTAAAATTCCAACGATCTCAAAATTAATGGCAATTGCCTAACATGGTAAGACATGGTGTTCTCTGGTCTGGCATATCTATGTATATAACAACCATAATAATTGGTTATTTACTCACTCTTTGCTTGCTTCTTGTAATGCAGATCTTTCACCTCTGTCAGTGGGATGGCTGGCGAAACCACCTTTAAACTTGCTTCAAATAGGTACCGTAGTCTTTAATAGTAGTTTATCGGAATCCTAGAGAAGGCAAGATCTTCCTCTTCTTTTAATAATGTTATAAAACTTACACCCAAATAAGGCGTAGGATGGCATAATTCTATCTTTTGTTATCTTTACTTTTATGGCAGCACCATCTTATGTGTCATATTCTTTCCATCCCTAATATGGAATTTAATTCAGTTAAGAAATGGCCTCGATAGAACTCCATTTGTGACCAATTAATAGCAATTAGACTTGAAACATCTCCTTTGTGTCAACGTCTGAACTTTTGGTGTCTATGGAAATGATAAATTCGACTATTATCACTCAACTATGACTTCTCCTTGTACTGCTTTACAAGTGGGCGCTCGTGTGTTTTAAGATTTAAAGGTCGAAGCTCCATTAACATTGTCATATTCTTTCATTTTGATAGTGGAGGCCACTCTGAGGTCTATTCCATCTGAAATAAAGCGGATAGTTAATTAGTTACTCCCTCCAGTCCTAATTATAGGAGCACTTTTATAGTACAAATTACGCTACAAAAGTGTTCCTATAATTAGGACCAAAGGCAGTATATATTATTATCCCCTCTCCAAATACGACATCTTCCTTCCTGTCATGTGTTTCTTCACTTTTAATTTGTTACGAGTTCGAACTTAATCAATTCAATGGCATTTTCCTATCTGCATTTTTGCAGAAGAAAGATAGCAGATGCTGTAGGGGATGCTCTATCTTCTCTTGACAAATTTGAGCAGGGAATCAAAGATTGCCTTGAAATCTGACTTAGGGATAGCTGGGTGCTTCTGCTTCTGCTCCCTTAAAGTGCAAAGGCCAGCGTCTCTCTCTGATCGGGGATGACATCGTCTCTAGTCTACTAGTCTTTCTTGTTGAGAAATTGCAGATGATTTTGATTGCTTAATATCTTTTAAATGCAGGCTACATTCATAAACTGTAAATATAAAGCATTTAGTCTTTATTGTAATGGCTTCAAAGATCTCAAATGATTCATAGAAATCAGCCCAGACAGATAAAGGAAGATACCGTGCGCACGTGTTTTTTTTTTTAAAATTAAATGTTGATATTTATCCAAAAATTAATCTTATTTTATCATGCATGGTATATAGTTGATTTTAGTTACATAGCTTATAGCGTCGTCATTCATGACTTGTAAATATTATTACTTGTTATAAATTTTATATCATGTATGATATTGATGTATATATAATGATTGTAAATTGATTTTAAGGTTTCGGTGAAAAAATGTACATTAGCTTTTATTTAAGGTGTATTCGGTGCCATATGCTTTTTGGAGGTGTAAAATGCACGAGCTTATAAAACCAAAGCAAAAATGCTTATGCCATTAAAAGAGGTTAACCTCGCTACCCACATTATTTAAAAGATAAAAATGTCTACAATTCTTAAATCCCTTTTATGCCCTTTACTTTACCCTTTAAACTCTCCACCGTCTATATCTCCCTCCAGCCTCCTCGCCGCCACAATGGAGAGCGGGGGAACATGAGGCTCAAAACAAATCGCCACACTTTACCATCTTGCGATTGGGCTTGCCTGATAATTCCGCCACGAATCCAACCCCAAAAGAGTCCTTATCCGAAGCCAAATCATAGAGGCCCAACGGCTTATCCGACACCGCTGACAATACCGATCGGACAACCACCCTCAACTTGGACGACTGTCGGACTTCCAAACGTGTAGTTGCTCTAATCCCGACGCTCTGCATGGACGTAATCAGCTTCCAAGAAAGTTCTTCTCGACCAAGCATGATGATTTCCTCGCAGCTGAGTATCGAGTGACTCTGCAATTGAGTTTATTTGAAGGGCGTACATTGAGTTGAGGGTTGTTAATGGCAGGAAGGGCACAAGAAGAGTGGGTCAGAAGTTGTATAAAGGTAAGGGAGCTAGACATTGTTTGATAAAATCCAGGAAATTCCTTCTATCAATTATTGAGTGATGATTTTATATTCAGGAAAAGAAATTAAAAGCTCTCTGTTCAAACCAAGTAAATATCATTTTTATATTGAACAAGCTAGTCGCTGAACAAGGTGAATCTGAGAAAGGTTGGGGGTTTGAACTCCTGGGATTATGTATGGTTTTGTTCTGTCGAAGAAAAACAAATCTGGGTTTGTTGTAGAAATTGGCATTCACAAGCACTTGAGAGAGTTTGGCTCATGGTTTTTGGAATCTGAGTTTAACACCCTTTATAGTTCACTCAGGTTTGTTCCCTGATTGCTATATGGTTTTTGGAATCTGAAATTTCAGCTGGAATGCAGTTTTTGTGACTTTCTTTTTGCTTTGCAATTTGTTGTAAACTTTATTTTGAATTGGGTTTTGTGAACTTCTTAATGCATTAGGTTTCTTCCTTAAGAACAATCTGATTCTGCAAAACTTGTAGATCTTGAGCCTACCATCATTGAAGAAGTTATTTTGTATTGCGTTTTCAATGCTATGGGTGGAGGCACTAGTTCTGGTCTTGGTTCCCTTCTACTGGAGCGGCTCTTGGTGGACTATGGCAAGAAATCCTAGCTCGATTTCACAGTCTCGAATGCTTCTGAGTTGGTGGCTCTTTCGTTCGATGGTGATGAGCTTTTTTTAGTATCCTTTTGGAAATATCCTAGAATTTTGTTGTATCTAATTCCTTAGGTAGATTTTGGCAACTGCTATTTCTTTTGGTGTGCCGTATTGTCATTGTTCTTGGCTAGAAAAGAGTTGCAGAGGATAAAGGTTGGAAGGGAGAGAGTGTTTTTCTGAGATGAGAGCCATTTTAGTATTTTTATAATATACTTAACGTATCTGTTATTTTAACTATAATAGTATTTTTGCTCTGGTTTTATAAGCTCATGTATATTTTTGTACCTCCGAAAAGCATAAGCATATAGCCTTGGTGCACTTTGAGTGAAAGCTTATGTACATTTTTACATCTTTAACCTTAATTTTAAAGTTGCTAAGTAGGGTGGACGGCTTAATACCACCCCATTTTCGTTTATGCTGTGGTTTTCTTTTTCTTCATTTGCTGTTTCCTTCCCCCCCCCCCCCCCCCCCAATCATATAACTAAATAGATATGATTTCTCTCTGTGATAGATGATCGATAGATATAATGTATTAAAAGTTATTAAAGCCTGCACTCACTTTTATAATATCCAGATGTTACTGGAATATACGGTGAAAAAGTGAATGAATAGAAAAATTTCACGAAATTCAATAACATCTATGGATAAGTATAAAGAAGACAACACAAAGTATTGGGTTACGTTCTTTCCACTATTTATAATCTCTGAATGTATGTTACTGTCTTTTTATAAATTCCATATTTGATATTGATTCATCTGATACTTAAGGCCAAGGGTGAGCAACCGGTACGTAGCTTTCGAATTTCCCTAGGATTTTTTATTGTCCCTTGTTCAAATTGACAGATTTTCGGTTAAATGGCTTCAGCTCAAATTGTCCTTGACCGAACTAAAATTGATATGAATGAAGGCTACCTTTATCATACCATGACAAAATAATAGAAGATTCAAGAATGAAAAGAAGAAAGACAAAATGAAGTTAAATTGTTCCATGGAAAAAACAATCTAAAAATCATCATATTCATATCTTCAGGTCAGAGGTTTCCGAAAGCTATATTTCCGCCTCCGAAAAGGAATAATAGAAAGAACGGCGGTGCCGCAATATATATAGAAGAAACATTACATGGCACAGCTATTGCAAGAATGTAATGTGCACTGACCTGATACTATACTAGCATGCTACAAACAATGGGCCCTGTATCTAGACTCTAAATTTGATCCGAGTTGACAACAACGATATTAATATCAGGACTGGGTCAATGTCCCTTTGGTTGATCTGGTGAACCAGAAGCTTCCACCAAATACAAGCGACAACACGGCGTTCCGTCATCTGGGTGATTCTGTACTGACCTAGGCACACTAAGAAGCTTGTTGAATTGATTTAACGGATCCTTCAGCAGTCCAAAATGAGCATCCGGGTCGCCTATTTGTGAAAGCTTTACGTGAGCGAAGCCAATGGACGGCAAGAGATGATCAGGCCAATCGCTGTAAAAGTGGAAGGAGGAACTGGAAAGCGTAGTTGAAGGTTTGTTCATGAAGTCTGCTAATAGCACTGTGTGGGTTAGCGTGCATTTTTCAGCTATGATCCTTAGCACTTGCATGGCGTGGAGTTGGGTTAGGTAGTAGAGGATGCCTTCTAGAATCCACACCGTTCTCTTCTCCGGCAAGAAACCTGAAGTTTTAAGTTTTTCTAGCCAGTCATCTTCTCTGATGTCGGCTGCTACTCTAGTTAAGGATTTTGCTCTGCACAAAATCTTCTGCTGGTCGTCTTCCTTCGCCGCTTGCAAAATGGTAGCTTTCAACTGTAAGACCTCGGCAAAATCAACCTCAAATACATCACTGTCTTTTAAGCAACTCAATCGATAGGCCCTCGTGTCCATTCCTACTCAAAAGTTGCACGGGATCCCGTCAGTTTGTATGATAAAAATCTTCAGAAAATTCAAATTTAGGATTTCTTGCCATTAAAAGACGGAAAATCAACTTCAGACCCAGGATTTCTGCTTAATAATTTCAGCTTAAGGCGCAACTATAGATCATTTCATGCATGGGCCCGAGCAGATTCTCTTCCCTTGTTCCTTTTGATTCCCTCCCATTATTAGTGGAGAAGAAGAGGAATTTGAAAACCTATGTAATTATTTGAGGGAAGCACATGGTTGTTAATTGTTATACTCTTTTATGCAGAACTGGCTGTGGTCCAAAGATACCCTTACCGGGCTGTCGAGGATCCCAGCACACGCGCTCATCAAAATTTTCAATAAAATACTCCCAAAAAACTATTTTTCAATATGATATCATACATTTGGGCAAAAAAATTATGATATCATACATATGATCAACAGAGCGCCTCAGTTTTACATCAAACATCTGCAAATTCTAAGTTCTCTATTGCTTCTGATGTGCCCTGTGTTACCATCCCCTGTAAAGCAGGGATCTGCTGCGTTCTGAGGCAAGTGAATGACGCTGACACTTAAGCTTTTCAAGTTCATTAATAAACAACATGAGGAACGATAGTTTCCTTTTTAATGAAAAATATAAATAAGCCAAGTTTGAAATGATAATAGTGGAGTTTGTACGAACCTGCGCCAAGAAGAACAACCTGAGCTTCTCTGCCATTGGGGGAATTAAGAGCAAACTCAAGTCTGGAATCAAACCAGAGTGTTCGAACGGCAAGAATGACTCCAGAAATCTCACGTGCTTTATTGAGGTGATCTCTCTTGATCTTATCATGAAGGTTTCTCAAATAAGTCTCTCCTGCCAGTAACTCAGCCAGAGGATCATGAACAACGTGCTTCCACAGAGCTCTTCCGGCGGCCGTTTGACAGGCTGACCTCTGAAGGAAATCCCATTCCTTCTCAATTGTAGCATGCACTTGTCGAACGGAGTCGTTTCGCAACAACTCCGGCAGCTTCAGCTCCGGCCAAGTGGGGTCCTGAGGCAACCCATTTACTTGATCTGACATGACTCACCGTGGAGGGATCAAGAGGTTGTTGATGAAGATAATGCATTGTATTTATGGGGGAAAGCGAGAGAAGAGATAAGAAAAGAGAACCACACACAATCTGCGCTTGAGAACATGCCTTAATCCGTTAATCGTATCTAGCTTCCTGGCCTTAATCAAAGGCAAGGTAACGATGCAGTCCACGACTACTAGTTACTAGTATTACTCAATTTCCCTTTTTCCCCACTTCTGTCTTTGGCTCTCTCTCTATTTTCGGGTCAGAAAAAGTGACAATGTATGGCTCCCCGTTGCTGTGTATATATATATATATATTTAATTTTTATTACAAAAGACTAGATGTGGATGGCTCAGCTCCAAACTTGGGATATTCCTTTGCTCGCAAGCCTGTCCAGTTCATTATCAGCTCCCCGAGTACTCATTTGTCTTATTTTTTTCCCTAGACACTCCACTAAAGATGTGAGTACGGTTTTTATAGGCATGACTAAATAGAGCATGAATCTTACCCGATACCTAACCCGAAAGATGATGAGGTGGTATTTTGCAGCCAGTATCCAACCTACTTGGAGAAAGCCCGAGTAATTTTGGGCTGGGTTGGGTAGGTTTTTCCATACCTGAAAAATCACCTTCAAATTAAAAAATAAAGAAGCATCCAAAAGAGAAAAACATAGTTTGATATTTTTTTATATAAAACATAGTTTGATATTTCAAAAACATATTCTACACAATAGTCCTTTTTGAACTTTATTGTTTATATTCAATTCATAGACTAATAAAACAAATTAATTGAACCGATATTATTTTCTTATTATTCAATAATACTACCTCTGGTCCTATTTAATCAATAACTCAATTTACCAATTTCTTAATTAAATATATTTATAACAAAATATACACATTTTTTGAGTAAATAGAAAATATCTTTATTTATTATATTCTAATTGAATGGTAGGCAAATACTACCTTCGGTCCTAATTATAAGAGCTAGTTGACTTTCTTTGGAGAGATTAAGGAAGTTAAATAAGTTACTTAATCATTTCATATATTGTATATCCTTGGATTATATATTAGTTTATTAGTTAAATTAATTAGTTTGAAGAAAAAAATAAAAATAAAAATACTCTAAAGTAATTTAGTTAGCTTCCTTAATCTTTCCAAAAAAGTCAACTAGCTCTTATAATTAGGACCGGAGGGAGTAGTTGTTAAATGCTATCAAATAATAAATATATGTGTGTTTATTAAATATAATTACATATACATTTCGGGCAGGGCAGTATACGGTGCCCGCCCTGCTCGATATTTCCATAAATACCCAAATAATTGGGCTGGATGTTTCTTTATCGGGCTTGGGTGGGCATCATGGATATTTGGGTTTCATAAACACGTGAATAAGCCAGCCATTTTTAAGGCTATTTTTCTTGCAGAGAGAAGATGAAATGAAGTGGGGTTTTTTAGTGGCATTTGCATCACAATTTAGAGCCGGAGCGCGGTTTTCCGTATCAATTGATTGTTGGGCTTCTAAAAAAAAGTTTTAGGGTAATCGGGCTTTTAGGCCTTGCCCTTCTTTTCCGTTCAAAGTAAAGAACCAACTATGAAAGCTATCTTGGGATTTACCTTGGATTTTATTAATCTGATTATTTCATGTGTATCATCTGTGTCCTATAATGTGTTATGGAACGGTTCTCAGACCGAATTCTTCTTCCCCAAGAGAGGTCTTAGGCAGGGGGACCCCATCTCTCCTCTTTTATTTGTGCTTTGTATGGATCGGCTTTCGCACTTAATTTGTGATGAGGTTGCAGATGATAACTGGTATCCGATTAGAGTTGCTAGAACCGGCCCGGTGGTGTCTCACCTCATGTTTGTTGACGATTTGCTTTTGTTTGGTGCGGCGACTGAGGATCAAGCCTCTTGTATGCTCAATTGTCTTGAGAAATTTTCTAAGGCCTCAGGCGGAAGGGTGAGTAGGGTTAAATCCTCAATTTTCTTTTCTCCTAAAGTGCCTATTTTGACTAAACACAGGATCAGGGATAAGGCTCAAATGAAGATCACTTCCTAGATTGGGAAGTATCTTGGCTTCCCTCTCTCAAGGAGTAGGAAGACGAAGGAGGAATTTAGTTATATTGTGGAGAGGACTCGGTCTAAGCTGGCTAACTGGAAGGCGGGTTGTCTTTCCTTTGCGGGAAGAGTTACTCTTGCAAAAGCGGTCCTCAGTACTATTCCTTTATACCCAATGCAGGTGGCAGCGATCCCGAAGAGTATCTGTCATGAGGTGGAGAGGATACAACGAAATTTTATTTGGGGGCATGATGAGGCTGTCAGGCATTATCACTCGATTGGATGGGAGCAAATCCTAAGGCCAAAACAGTTTGGTGGCCTCGGTTTTAGGCGGTTGGAATCAGTCAACAAGGCTTGTGGAGCGAAGGTGGCGTGGAGCCTAGTAATGGGGTTGTCGGGTTTATGGGTTGAGGCACTTAATAATAGGTATATGCAGAGAGAGGATGAGTCCTTGTTGACCTTTCATGCTGGGGACTCGAGACTGTGGAAATTCATTTGCGCGAGTAAGGACCTAGTTGATAGGGGTACTAAATGGCAAGTCAGAAACGGTGAGCTTGTAAGTTTTTTCAATGACGGTTGGTTAATGGAGGAGAGACCATTGAGGGACTTCTGTCTAAGACAGCTTTCCGATGTGGAAGCTGCCTCATCGGTTGCTGATTGGTCTATTAATGGTGCGTGGAATTGGTCTGGTCTTTCAGGCTTGGTGTCCTCGGAGATTCTGAGTAGGCTGAGGGCACATCTCCTTCCATGTACTGAGGCAGGTCCTGATCTTCTTGTTTGGGGTGCTTCCAAAAACGGTCAGTTCTCCACCAGGAGTGCTTATTTTCTGATTGAGGACTGTTCTAATTTTCAGAATTATCCGAGTTTGAGAGAGATTTGCTCATGGAAAGGGGTGGAGAGAATTAAATCGTTTATGTGGAAGGTTTATTTTGATCGCTTACCTACTAATGAAAGAAGGAGTAGATGGGCGGCTGCGTCTAATTTATGTGGATTGTGTGGTAGAGAACCTGAGACCTTGCTCCATATTCTTAGGGACTGTAATTATGCTCAGCAAATGTGGGTTGATCTGATAAAGCCCTCATATCTGCGGTTATTTTTTGGTAAAAATTTAAGAGATTGGCTAGTGATGAATCTCAAGGATAAGGGAGAAATTGGTATCACCTCCCATTGGAACATTATTTTCGGGGTGGCAATCTGGCTGTTATGGGGGTGGAGGAATTCGTCGGTGTTCGATCGTGACTTTGTAAGACCTGCCAACCCAAAGGAGAAGGTCCTCCACTATTGGAAGAAATTTGCTTTGACGTCGGAGGATTGCTGTAATAGGCCCTTAGCAGCGGAATTCTTTGATCCAGTGGCTAATGATACTTGGAAGAAGCCTCCTCACGGCTGGCTGACTTTGAATGTGGATGGAGTAGTGACGCAATCTTCGTCTAGGGCGGGGTGTGGAGGTCTTCTAAGAGATGATGGGGGGTGCTGGCGGTGTGGTTTTACGAAAGAACTAGGAATTTGTGATGCTTTGGTGGCGGAGGAGTGGGCCATGCTTGAAGGTTTGAATCTTGCTTGGGAGTTGGGAGTTAAAAAGATGATCCTCCAATCTGATGCGCTAGAGCTTGTCCAGCTGCTGTCGGAGGATGATGTACATATTTTATAATTAAATAAGTATAGATTCTGAGATATATTGGATTAAATTTATTAATATCATGCTTATTTAATTATCTTTTATATATCTATCTATCTTTTAATTAAATACAGGATAAAATGATATTATAGCAGAAAATCTATTGATATCCTATTTATTTGTGCATGAAATATTATATGATCTAAGAGGGGAGAAACTATAGGAAAAGCAGGCAACAAATTAAATTGAAAAGAATATAATATAATATAATATAATATATTGTTATAATATGTTGAAGTGACGTGGGGACCACACGCATTTCAGGAAGCAGATCACGTCCAGGGAGCAAAAGCAAAACAAAAAGATATGAATATATATCATTTAACAATCACCTAGCGGGACCCACATGAGAGGAAAAAAATGTGAGCTGGAAAGAATTGGATATTGTTGTGATATGATCTATCATATCTTGTGTAAAAAAAGATATTAAGTGCCTGCGGAAAAAAAATAAGAAGCAGAGACGCAAGAAAACCAATCAACTATCTTTATTCATTATAAAAGAAAGACGCAGGGGATACCACGCAAAAGACAATTCGAATGCAGCAATCGATCATACTGAGAGGTCGAAGGGAATTCAAGAAATAAATTGGAGATCACATCAGGACGCACATCAGCCGCAATAACGAGTTTGATTTCCATTTCTTTTTATTTTGTTAACCTAGCCATGTTTGGCTAGTTTTCTTTTGTAGTTAAGGAGAGGATGAACCCTATGTGAATCTAAAATATTTGTTTGGATTCTTTATTGATCTTTATTTTCTTGATTGAATGAATTATCTTTGCTTAAAGCTTTCTTAAAGACTGATCACCTTTTAGATTGTTCATAGGTTGGTGTATGACAATAGAGATGTTGGTATATTTAACTGGAACCGGTAATTCATCGTAAAGTTGCATGACCTAGACATAGGCTTACGAGTTTATGCGATCTCATAATTCTGGTTTAAAAATGTATCTTTCCAAACAATACTAAGACATTGGGTTGTTTTTAAAGATAACGGACTAAGGTAGCATCAAGACATTGGGACTTAGTCTAATTTTAGAGAATTGATCGTCAATCAAGGGAATAATAATCATTTAGAGATTCAATTCAAATACTTGGAAGAACATAGGGGGATTCTTATCCCTAACTGCGTTTTTTTCTTAATTACTTATCTTTTTTTCAATTGTTCTCGAGATTCATAATTTTAGATTCTTTTTCTTTATTCTTTAAATTCTGTTAACTCCATATTACTCATTCATCCAACTAAAGCGAAAATAATAAATTAGTGATTGGAGTACTATTCCTCGTGGGACGATCTTTTTTCTCACTACTTTATTACTTATAACGACCGGTGCACTTGCCGAAGTCGCTATCAATGTCCCTTCGGTTAGCCTTCTCCTGATCAGAATTAATGAGCTGCTGGATAGAGATTGGCAGGTGTAGATATGTCATATTTCGCGAATGCAAAATGTGAGGCGGATAGCTTAGCCAAGCTTGGTTTAAACCAGTCAGCCATTCTTGATGTTTGTCCTGGTTCGCTATGCACTTTGGTAGCCCAGGAGAGTTTGGGAAGTGTTTCCCCTGTTTTGTCTAGTATTCGTGTAATGTAATCTCTAGCCCTTGGCCATCCTTCACATATATATATATATATATATTTAAAACTATGAAAGCTATCCTATGGCATCAGCCGCCACTACATTAGAAAGAGAGACAGGAGGTGAACAAAATGGTATAAAACCCCATTACTACTCAATGCCTCCATTACAAAGCTTATTTGCCACTGTGTTTGCATCTCCACTGCATCATTCCACGCCATTCAGCCTGTTTGAATAGCCTGTTCAGACCCCAAAACGCATTGTTAGCGGTAATGGAGCAACTTTAACTAAGTTTGATTTGTTTGGATTGACTTATTTTTTAATGGACTTAAACAAAAAAAAGTTCCTTCTTCCACAGTAGAAGCTCAGCCTTTCCACATGCGTTTTGTCCTTTCCTCACCCTGCAAATTCGTTATCTTTTGCCAAAATTAAATTTTGCTTTTAATAGGAAAAATACAGAGATACTCAATCTGGATTTATTTATTTTTTTATTATTACATTTAGGTATTGTGTATATTGCATACAATATATGGGTGAACAATGAAATATGCCAATTTATATGCAATTATAATTTATATGTAATTTTATCAATTAGATATTTTTAATTAAGGAATGTATTGTTTATCAATTTTTTAAATAATAATTTAAGTTTTTTCATATTTAAATTTAAATTTTTATATTCAATTATCGCAATATATATATATATAACTAATAGTAATATATGTAGCATTAAATAAGATTCATGCTTTTTTTAGTCATTTTTTATATCAAATGACTTTTCAATGACTATCCCAAACACGTCTGTCACAGTCAATCTAAATACAAATCATATTTACAATCTGACTTTTTTCTATCTTACGTCAAAAGCTAGATAGAAAATAAGTTACTCCTGCCACCGCTAACCCAAATGAGCTCAAACAGTAGTAGAACCAGGATTCTGTGTTTGTGTCTATATAATTAGTGGGGAGATTGCGGTATTCGGGGGCTACCCCTGAATTTTTTTTAAAAAAAGTTTTAAATGCATTAAAAAAATAAAAGAATATATGTAACATCTCAAATTTTAGAATTTGAAAATTAGAAAATTATGTGGGAAATTGAATTGTGAAATTTTCCTTAAAGTAAGTATGAAAATTAATTATTTTTAGTCATTTTTTATATCAAATGACTTTTCAATGACTATCCCAAACACGTCTGTCACAGTCAATCTAAATACAAATCATAATTACAATCTGACTTTTTTCTATCTTACGTCAAAAGCTAGATAGAAAATAAGTTACTCCTGCCACCGCTAACCCAAATGAGCTCAAACAGTAGTAGAACCAGGATTCTGTGTTTGTGTCTATATAATTAGTGGGGAGATTGCGGTATTCGGGGGCTACCCCTGAATTTTTTTTAAAAAAAGTTTTAAATGCATTAAAAAAATAAAAGAATATATGTAACATCTCAAATTTTAGAATTTGAAAATTAGAAAATTACGTGGGAAATTGAATTGTGAAATTTTCCTTAAAGTAATTATGAAATTAATTATTTGACATTTAAGACATATTTTCCCATAAATTAAGGATAAATAATTAAGAAATAATCTTTGACATAAATATTTTAGAGATAATATTTTAAGGTCAAAAGAAATTTTATCGAGAAAGAAAATCCTTAATAGAATTAAGGATTTAATTTTAATAATTATCCAATATTTACAAACAAGAATCTTGTAGAGAATTAAAATGAGAGAAATATTTTTCACATTCTCATGCAAGCCCAACTTAATATCCTATCCTTCCCCCACCCCACCCCCCCCCCCCCCCCCCCCCCACCCAAAAATAATATCCTATCCTCAACTCTAGTACAAAACCCAATTCAAGCCATTATCTTAGTCATATTAGTTGGTAGACGTGAGCACAGAGCAGCGAAAGGGGGGGGGGGGGGGAGAAAGAAAGGCTGAAACACGATAGACAGAAGCAGGACTGACCAGCAAAAACCAGCAACGTCACGCCATCCCCCTCCATCCTTCTCGAGCCCAACGTTCACACCCATGCTTCTCTCATCAGCAAACCAGAACCTCTCATGTTTCTCGAGCCCTGCACCTTCGATTGTTTCAACAGTTAAATACTCCCTCAATATAACCATTTGGACCTTCACAAAGAAACAGAAAGGGAGAGAGAGCTAAGAGTGAAAGAAAGAGTTAGAGTGAGAGGGAGAGAACGACGTTGAACTTAGGCGAGAGAGAGAGGGAGTGGGTGTTGCAGCTGGTGTTTTGTTTCAGAAACCAGAAACAGAGGTAAGTCTTAAGTTCCTTTCCTTCTCGTTTCCTTGATAAATCAAAGCATATTGATATAAGAAAAGAGGTGGCTGCCACATCTTTATAGGCACAAGTTGCTGGAAAAAAAAAAAGAAAGAAAGAAAGAAAAGAAAGAAAGAAAGGAGAGACTTGGTATGTGTGTGTGTGTGTTTTAAAAACTTAGTTTGCTATCACTAGTTGGGAGAAACAAGAAGAAAACATTACTATCATATATATAGGGGTATATGTCGCTAGTTTTGGGAGAAAAAGGAAGCTTTAGCTGTTGGGTTATCTATATATATATCACTGATGGACATTATTTTGCTGATACATATAGGTACTAAGTTATAAAGTAAATATAGTGTGTATATATATATGTTGCGTAGTGATTGGAAGGAGTAAAACTAAACATAAAGTATATGATAAATGTAAAAATGTATTTGCTATCATATATATAAATGCCTATAAAACACTACACTAATGAACATATATATATATATATATCTTATATCTTAAAATCGTAGCATTGCGATGTCGGATAGTTACACATCATATATATATATATATATATATATATATATATAGGGAAAATCATTTATCCAGTGACTGAACCTAAGTTTCTGTCCCGTAAACCATAAAAACTACGCTGTTTGGATTAGTATAGTGATGCCACGGCTAAATTGGAAAAAAAAAAATCAATCAAAACACCCATGACTCAATTGGAAAATCCGTGAAAAAGAATAGGAATAGCGCGCGAGTCTTCTTCTCCAGTTTGATTTCAGATTTACACTATCGGTGATTTGATTTCAAAATAGAAACTATCTGTGATTTGATTTTATTCCGTGACGTCTTTTATCGATGTTGACTTTTAACTTTGAGTACCGATTTGATTTCTAAATTTAGTTATAAGGTTTTAATACATTAGCTGGAGGTTCTCAGATCCGCAATTTGCTATTTATTTTCACAATAGTTTGCGATTGGAAATCATCTGATCATGGGTTATATGTTTTTCTTTAAATTAAGGCGCGCCATCATATTGATTCTCCCCCTCTCTTTCAGATTCACGATAGCGCTGGATTTTCTAATTAAGTCATTGTTGTTTAAGATATATTGAGTAGGTAGAAATTGAGTATACAATAAACAAAATATCATAACAAGAATCTGTATTAATTAAGTAGAATATATAGAGAGCATATAACAATTCTGTATAATAAAGAAAAGCTTAAAACGAACTCACAAGACTGTCGATATGGAATTGAAAAACGCAGAAATCCGGGCCCAACTTTCGTTGTGTCCTTAAGACAATTTTGCTCCCTCAATACGGATGCCGAAGGTTTTCTGAGCAATTGCCTCCCAGGATAGAGCGGATTTTTCGTCTCCAGAAAGATGGCTCTGTCTGTCTGAAGCCCAAGCGAAGCCAACGAGTCTGCTTTCGGAACGCACAGAATGTATATGCAGAATGCAGAGAGAGAGTATGCAGAAAAATACGTAACGTAATCTGTGACTAGGGCGCCCTATTTATAGACTCTGAAAAAACACGATCAGATGGACATGTTTGCTGCTGCGAACTGGTGCGTTGTGCAAACAGACGCACCAGACCGGAACGAACAGAGGCGACCCGCGTCCGTTCACAGCGAACTGGTGTGTCTCACGAATAGACGCACCAGAACGGATCGCAATACGCAGCCGCTGGTTGGAAAAACACGGAACTATTCAACGTTCAAAAATCCAAAAAATAATTTAATAAAAAATCATTTTTTAATCCAAAAAATAATTTAATAAAAAATTAATAATTTTTTTCCGTTTCCGTTTTCTTTTTCTTTTTTCTTCTTCTTTTTTTTTTTCCATCCTTCTTCTTATTCATAACCCATGGGATTTTATCCTAAAATTCCAATAATCCCCCACATGGATAAGAAGTTAGTCCATCATGACCAAATGCAAATGATCATGTATGCAAAGTGCGGTTCCTCTACGAGAAACAACTGCATCGAGATAGGTAGGGGTTGCCTTTGAACCTTCTCTAGTGAAAAACCTATCGGATATACTGGTCAATCAGTGGACGCGCTGTCTTGAACTGTCGACCTTTTAGTGTATACCAAGACAATAGGAGTCACACAGTTGCTCCTCTAGCATCGTTAGTTCTCATGCTGTGTCCATTTTGGCCCTGGACACCGCCTGGTTCTGTGAGTGTTCTAGAGAATTGGCCATTTTAAATTCTCATAGAAGCGGCCCGCACTTCACACTCACATAGGTGATTCCTTGTGATGTAAATCATCATACATCATCTGAACACATCAGATTAAGAAACCATTAAAAGCTTAGAAGCTTACCCTTTATATATATGCACTGTTTGTCTAGGAATGAGTATGAGTTTAAAACTCCACAGTGTTATCAGTCAACTAAGACTTAGTTGTCTCTTTGAACCTAGTTCGTGGGATCTCCACTCTACTAGGTAGAGTTACCGCGATAATCAACAATGTATCGGCCTTAAACCCATTCCTTTGGACAATTTCCTAACTAACTTTCTAGGAATCCCTTTAGTCAATGGATCCGCTATATTCTCTTTTGATTTCACATAATCAATTGAGATGATTCCATTCGAAAGTAGTTGTCTAACGGTGTCATGTCTACGACGTATATGTCTAGACTTGCCGTTGTACATGACATTCTTGGCTCTACCAATAACTGCTTGACTATCACAGTGTATACACACTGCTGGTACCGGCTTTGGCCACCTAGGAATGTCTTCAAGAAAGTTACGAAGCCACTCGGCTTCCTCACCAGCTTTATCTAATGCAATGAATTCTGCTTCCATAGTTGATCTTGCAATACAAGTCTGCTTAGATGACTTCCAAGACACAGCACCCCCACCAAGGGTAAATACATATCCACTTGTGGATCTTGTGTCATTAGAGCTGGTGATCCAATTTGCATCACAATACCCTTCTAGTACTGCAGGGTACTTCTCATAATGCAAAGCAAAGTTTTGAGTTTTCTTTAAGTAACCCAAAACTCTTATCATAGCTTTCCAATGAAACTCATTTGGATTACTTGTAAAGCAACTCAACATGCTTACTGCATAGGCAATATCAGGTCTAGTGCAGTTTATAACATACATAAGACTGCCTATCACTTGAGCATATTCCTTTTGTTTAATAGCTTCACCAGTATTTTTTAACATTCGAAAACTGGTTTCTATAGGGGTTGATACAGGAGCTATGTTTAAACTCTTGAATTTCTCAAGAATTTTAGAAATATAGTGTGTTTGTGATAAAGCTAACCCTCCAGATGTTCTATAGATTTTAATTCCTAAAATAACATCTGCTAGACCCATATCTTTCATGTCGAACTTACTGGTAAGCAATCGCTTAGTAGCTTTAATCATTTGATTATTACTACCCGTTATCAACATGTCATCTACATAAAGACATACTATGGCAAACCCATTTTCAGTATTTCGAATGTATACACACTTATCACATTCATTAATGCTAAAGCCATTTGATAACATAACTTCATCAAATTTCGCATGCCATTGCTTTGGGGCTTGTTTAAGTCCATAAAGGGACTTTATTAAACGACAAACTTTCCGTTCTTGTCGTGAGACAACAAAACCCTCAGGCTGTTCTAGATAAATTTCTTCCTCTAATTCTCCATTCAAGAAGGCTGTCTTTACATCCATTTGATGTAACTCCAACCCATTTAGTGATGCTAATGCAATCAACATTCGAATGGATGTAATTCTTGTAACAGGTGAATAAGTATCAAAGTAGTCTAGGCCTTCACGTTGTCTGTAGCCTTTTACTACTAGCCTAGCTTTGTACTTATCAATAGTGCCATCTGCTTTCATCTTCTTTTTGAAGACCCACTTAGTTCCTAGGGGTTTATTTCCAGGAGGAAGGTCAACCAATTCCCAAGTATGGTTTGACATAATGGATTCAACTTCACTATTGATAGCCTCTTCCCAGAATGGTGCTTCAGGAGACCCCATAGCCTCTCCATAAGTTCGAGGCTCATTTTCCAACAAATAAGTTAGAAAATCAGGCCCAAAAGATGTTGAAGTCCTTTGCCTAGTACTCCGTCTAGGTTCCTCCTCTCCAAGATTATCATTAGTCTCAGTATCCTGAGATATCACTGTGTTGTTGTTATCATTATTTTTATTGTACGGAAATATGTTTTCAAAGAACCTAGCGTTCCTTGACTCAATAACCGTGTTCACATGGATATCTGATACATCGGACTTATAAACTAGGAAACGATATGCACTACTGTTATGAGCATAGCCAATAAACACACAGTCTACTGTCTTAGGTCTGATTCTTAATCGTTTAGGTTTGGGAATCTCAACTTTTGCCAAACACCCCCACACTTTCAAATAATTCAAGGAATGTTTCTTTCCTTTCCATATTTCGTATGGTATGTTTTTTATCGTTTTATGAGGCACTCTGTTGATTAGAAAGTTAGCCGTCAGAATGGCTTCTCCCCACATATTTTGTGGTAAACCGGACTCAATTAATAATGCATTCATCATTTCTTTTAATGTCCGATTTTTCCTTTCTGCAATCCCATTTGATTGAGGAGCATAAGGAGCAGTAGTCTGGTGTATAATACCCGATTCTATACAGAATTCTTCGAAGGGGCCATCATATTCTCCCCCACGATCACCCCTTACAACTTTAATTTTCTTGTTAAGTTGATTTTCAACTTCAAATTTATACTGTTTAAAAGCAATAATAGCCTCATCTTTACTATTAAGCAAATACACATAACAATATCTACTGCAATCATCAATAAATGTAATAAAATATTTCTTATTACCCCTAGATGGTACAGATTTCATATCACATATATCAGTATGTATTAAATCTAACAACTCAGTTGATCTTTCAACAGAAGGAAAAGGTAACTTAGAAAATTTTGATTCAATGCATACTTGACATTTATCTTTATTTGAACAATCAACTTTAGGCAATAATTCTAAATGAATTAAATTTTTAATTGATTTATAATTAACATGTCCTAATCTTTGATGCCATAAATTAGAGGACTCAAGCATATAGATAGAAGCAATATTATTATTAATAGCACCGTTATTGGTGATAGTCATTACATTAACTTTGAAAAGGCCCTCACTAAGGTAACCCTTTCCAACATACATATCATTCTTAGAAAGTATAAACTTATCAGATACAAATACAAGCTTAAAACCATTCTTGCTTAAGAGTGATCCAGAAATCAGATTCTTGCGAATATCAGGCACATGAAGCACATCATCAAGTGTCACGACTTTTCCAGAAGTCATCTTCAAAACCACTTTCCCAGAACCTTCAACCTTTGAAGTAGAGGAATTTCCCATATACAGTTGTTCATCTAGCTTCGCAGGAGTGTAAGAAGAAAACATCCATTTGTTTGCACATACATGCTTGGTGGCACCAGTGTCCACCCACCACTCCTTGGTATTTCCAACCAAGTTGCATTGCATTACAACTGCTGAAAGACTCATACTATCCATCTTGTCAATGGTGTTATCAACCATATTGGCTTCAGTGTTCTTCTTCTTGAAATTCTTTGGCTTCTTGCAATCCTTAGCACGGTGGCCAGGCTTCCCGCAATTATAACACTTGCCTTTGAATTTCTGGCCTTTGCTAGGGCCTCTGTTATGGCTTTGTTTAAATGATCCCTCATTAGAGCGCTTGCGTTTCTTGGGCTTCGAACCATCTTCTACAATGTTGGCCTTCGAAACTATAGGGTTGCTACCAAGTTTCTTTTCAGAAATCTTGTTGTCTTCTTCTATTCTCAATCTTACAATCAAGTCTTCTAGTGACATCTCCTTACGCTTGTGCTTGAGGTAATTCTTGAAGTCCTTCCAAGATGAAGGCAATTTTTCAATAAATGCAGCAATTTGAAACGACTCGCTAAGAGACATCCCTTCAGCATGAATCTCATGCACAATCAATTGAAGTTCTTCAACTTGACTCACCACAGATTTAGAATCAAGCATCTTGAAGTCCAAAAATCTGCCAACAATAAATTTCTTCAAGCCAGCATCTTCAGTTTTGTACTTCTTGTCCAGACTCTCCCATAACACTTTAGTTGTATCCAAAGCACTATATACAGTATACAGTGTATTGTCTAGACCATTGAGAATGTAGTTTCTACAAAGGAAATCAGAATGCTTCCAAGCATCTATCGCAGCAACCTTTTCCTTGTCAGTCTCTTGTCCTTCTTCCAATTTTGGAGCATCTTCAGTGAGAAACCGTGCCAAGTTCAATGTGGTTAAATAGAAAAACATTTTCTGTTGCCATCTTTTAAAATCATTCCCATTGAACTTTTCTGGTTTTTCACCATGCATTGGAGTAGGACCACTTGGGTTAATCAGATTGGTACTTGTACTTGCCATTTCTGTTGTTAAAAACAGAAACTCTGATTTAATCACACAGATTAATCTAAAATAGTATAATAATAATATTATCAAAAACTAAACACAGATTTAATTTAATATTACTACCAACGTATGAAATCAGTAAAGATATAAATTATTATAAGCTGTTTTGCTCATAATTTAATTGTTAAAATTAAATAAATTATATCCGTACAATATCAGATAAAATAAATAGGCCGCAGCTTTTAACAATTAAATTATATCCGTACAAGATCTAATAAAATAAAATATCCTAATGAAATCAAGGCATATTATCTTCACTTTATGAATTTAATATTCATTAAATCCTCATTAAACTAAGGAGGGATAGTAGGAGATTTAAAAACTACCCTACCAATAAGATCTAATATATTTATTAATAATCAAATTTCCAGTCGATGCAAATTCACCGTGGAAGTGATTAGCAATTAACATAAATAATTAAATAATATAATGATTCACATCCACGTTTAAAAAAATTAAAAAACTAGGATTATATGAAACCCATCATTTAAATAAAGTTTAAATTTTTTTCAAATAATCGCTATATCTAACAGAGGCATAAAGCGACTAGTAAAAGCAAAACTTTAATATATATATATCTATATTAGAATCAAATCGGCATATATAAATATATACACACATATATAAAAACAAAACTTTAATATATATTTATATCAGAAACAGATTGTCAGATATATACTCACAGAAATCATAATATTAGAAAACTCTAACTTATCAAAATCAACACAGATTCAAACCAAAATTTCTACCAACACAGAAATCAACTTTATTTAATAAAGATTAATCTAAGCTGATTCCAATAAGCAAAAACGCAAGTATCATATATGTGTTCACCTCATGATCATGCAAAAATCACAATAATTCGCAAAATTGTTTTTTCAAATCAAGAACATATCAGATACAGATTCACTGAACACAGATACAAAATTGTCTTAACATTGTTATTTAAGATATATTGAGTAGGTAGAAATTGAGTATACAATAAACAAAATATCATAACAAGAATCTGTATTAATTAAGTAGAATATATAGAGAGCATATAACAATTCTGTATAATAAATAAAAGCTTAAAACGAACTCACAAGACTGCCGATATGGAATTGAAAAACGCAGAAATCCGGGCCCAACTTTCGTTGTGTCCTTAAGACAATTTTGCTCCCTCAATACGGATGCCGAAGGTTTTCTGAGCAATTGCCTCCCAGGATAGAGCGGATTTTTCGTCTCCAGAAAGATGGCTCTGTTTGTCTGAAGCCCGAGCGAAGCCAACGAGTCTGCTTTCGGAACGCACAGAATGTATATGCAGAATGCAGAGAGAGAGTATGCAGAAAAATACGTAACGTAATCTGTGACTAGGGCGCCCTATTTATAGACTCTGAAAAAACACGATCAGATGGACATATTTGCTGCTACGAACTGGTGCATTGTGCAAACAGACGCACCAGACCGGAACGAACAAAGGCGACTCGCGTCCGTTCACAGCGAACTGGTGTGTCTCACGAATAGACGCACCAGAAGGGAGCGAACGATCCGAACGGATCGCAATACGCAGCCGCTGGTTGGAAAAACACGGAACTATTCAACGTTCAAAAATCCAAAAAATAATTTAATAAAAAATTATTTTTTTAATCCAAAAAATAATTTAATAAAAAATTAATAATTTTTTTCCGTTTCCGTTTTCTTTTTCTTTTTTCTTCTTTTTTTTTTTCCATCCTTCTTCTTATTCATAACCCATGGGATTTTATCCTAAAATTCCAACAGTCATAGGTTTGCGATCGGAAATTATCTGATCATAGGTTATATGTGTTTTTTTTTTAAAAAAATAAGGCGCGCAATCATATTGATTCTCCCTCCCTCTTTCAGATTCACGATAGCACAAGATTTTTCAATTGAGCCATGGGTGTCTTCATTTTTTTTAAAATTTAGTCGTGGAATCAATATACTAATCCAAACGGCGTAGTTTTGGTTCACAGGACAGAAGCTTAGGTCCAGTCACTGGACAAATAATTTTCCCATATATATATAGGGAAAAAGATTTCTCCTGTCACTGGAGATAGAGTTATCTCCAGTGACCCTAAAACTACGTCGTTTTGAATTAATGAAGGGTTTGTTAGTAATTTCAAGTGAATTAATGAAGGGTGTTTTGGTAAAATGTATATGATTAAAAAATAAACAAAATTACAGAAACACCCTTAATTAATTCACTTGAAATTACTAACAAATCATTCATTAAACAAAACGACGTAATTTTGGGGTCACTGAAGATAACTCTATCTCCAGTGACAGGAGAAATCCTTTACCCTATATATATATAAGAGTATAAGATGCTGCAAAAATATATATGTAAATGCCGCTGCATATAAAAGGAAACCAAGGGAGGAAAACTATTGCTATTAATATATATATATATATATATATGGCAAAAACTCTATTCTCCTTGTTTTATTTTTTTTGTTTCTTTTTAATGCTTGATGGAATTTATTGGCACCGTTGCTATTGTCATTTATTGGAACAAAACAAACGTCAATTAGTTACTCCTATTATTGCGAGCTGAGAGATTTATTTTGATTTCAAATGTAAAGTAATAATTGATTTTATATATTAAATTTATGATTTCTCAAAATTGTTTCTATGAATCTCGTGTATTAAAGAGGTTTGCATAGTAAGAGTGATTACCATAATGCAAATAAGTAAATGAGATATTTTAGGAAGATGGGAAAAAAAAAACGTTGCATATGGGATGACGTTGCTATTATATATATATATATATATGATTCATTGATTTGAGAAAAAAAAAAAAAGGCGTTTTGCAAACACGTAAGAGTATATATATATATATATCCTTGTATTTAGGGAATCCGAAATTGAAAATAAAAATAAATAAATAAATAAATATGAGAGACAGAATCTAATCCAATTTACTCCTATATAATAGGATCTAATCTAACTTCTTCCGATATTATTTCATTTATAATATTATTTATAAATATATATATATATATATATAATAATAATAATAATAAAATATATTATTATGTTGTTAATACTTGAATCTAAACGTCCTCCCAATTTAAAGTGCTCTGGAAGTTTAAATTGATTTTAGGGTAATAATAAAATAAATAATAGAAAATAAAAATAAGTAGTAAAATAGATGAATAAATAATAATAAATAGATATTGTTATTATTATTATTAAGGGGAATAAATAATAAAGAAAATTATTAATAAATAATAAATAGAAAAGGGAGTTATTAATTCATAATAAATTCTAAAGGAGAATTGATAGTCTCCTGGATTTTTCAGTTCTATCATAATTTATCCACTTTAAGCATTCCAAATATATTATTGTTAAAAATTAGTATACTTTTAATTATGTAGATTTTTAGAAGAGTTATTAATGGTTAGTAAATTGGTTGTGGTAGATTGATTTTTGGCGTGTGTTTGAGCTCTTGGATTAGGAGCAGTGCGATAATAGTTAGCTACCACGAGAGGTAACTACTTTCCACTTGTTATGGGTATTGATATGTTGCTTGTGAGTATTTTGTGAAATGATTATGAAAATCTTAATAGAAATTGCTTTGTGGAACTTTATGATTTGAATTGTGAATATATACATATTTATTTATTTATGTATAAAAATTGAGAATTTTGATATTATGATAATTATAGAAAGGGTTGAATTGGGAATAAATGGAGTAATTATTCCACCACGTGATGAGACCTCCACTGATGCATGATGGTTGGCTTTATATTGTCCCACCTATTCAATGAGGGACTGGCCCACTAGTTCAATGAGGGCTTATGACACCCCGCTAGTTCAATGAAGGGGAAAGACCCATGGTCTGGGACACGTGCTCTGAGGATTTTGGCTGGTCCTCATCACATGACCAGTGAGCTTTTGAGTAACCAGTAATATGGATGTAACT
Organism: Acacia crassicarpa; assembly: GCA_034222035.1. Taxonomy (NCBI): domain Eukaryota; kingdom Viridiplantae; phylum Streptophyta; class Magnoliopsida; order Fabales; family Fabaceae; genus Acacia; species Acacia crassicarpa. The sequence continues at coordinate 1,820,438 of JAWXYG010000003.1, forward strand.
TAGCCCATGGGTCTAGTCGGAGGAAATAAGGCGGTTCGGTTGGATTGGTGGGAGGCATATTGGGAATTGTGTTAATGAAAACTGTGATACATAATTTCTGATATGAAATTTTGTGATGTGGATATTGGCAAATTATATATATTTTTTAAATATTTTTTTTATATAAATTGTTCCACATGGCACCTCACTAGCATATATCAGTATTCGTAATAAGTTGGATTGATGGTTACTACATTTTTCCATGTGATAGTTCCAGTCCGGGTTTATCAGGGAAAACTTCGGAAGTTTAGACTACTTCTTCTGACAGTAGTGCTTCCATCTTATGGTATACGTTTGATGATTGTATATTGCCACGTTAGGACTCATTTTGCATACTCTGATTTATTTTGTATATTTTGGTAATTGATGAAGTATTACTTAGTGGTTGATCAACCCTTAATTAATAATTATGCTAAGTAAAATAAAAGATGTTATAATATAGACAAAAAAGAAAAAAAGAAAGAAAACTTCAACTTAATATAGAAAAATAATAATAAAGAGTCATATTGATAACACTTGTAACCGTACCAAAATGGGAACCCTAACGAGTGTCTCCAGGTCGCTTTAAAGTTGTCTTTTGATTTAAATATTTTTCAGTTGGCCAAGCGTCTCGTAGCGCGATAGCACTAGGGCTAGCTTTAGGAGCTGGCCTTCTCCCTTGTCCAGGGTTCAAGCCCTGCCTCCCCCTCCCCCACTGGCTGTATAAAAAAAAAACAAATTCAGTTGGTATTTCAACGCGAGCAATTCTTTCAACTATTAGCTCATATTGATTTATTTGAAGAATTTCCTTTCGCTTGCATGAACCCCCACAACGATATCCATCCTTTGAAGCTTGTCAAAAAATTCTTGAATCTTTTTGTGATATTTTGCAACCTTCACAAGTACCAATTGTAACTGATGAGCACACAAATTTTTAAATTTTGACTGTACATAATTTCTTTTTTTTTCATTTATTCAAAAAAAATATTATTTGTGTCTGTACTTGCACACACATATCCCAACGTGGCTCCGCCCCTAGTCTCAAATATCTCATTCTCATTCCAACCACCCTCAAGTTTCCATTAGCAAGTTAATCTCGCATGAGTACTAACTCAGCAAAATAAGAACTTATTTTTTAAAAAAGTTATTATTTTGGTCAATTTTCCTGAGTATCATGCCTGTCTCTCAGCAATAGTAGGTCCTTTTTAAGCTTGAACTCGTCAAGTACTACCCTATAGGATCGAGGCTTTCAAGTTAAATGATAATCCCTTTGGTTTAAAATATAAAATATTTTTTAGCATCTTATAATTATATTTGTTCAATTTTTTTAAACTAATAATTATTTAAAATTATTTTAGTCCTTTCTGAATCACATGATGCAAAAATATCAGGTTAGTTATACAAATATAAATAATTTTTTATTCCAGATCCGCATAGGCAAGCAGTAGGTTCAAGAACGGACACAAAACCCAAGAAAATATGCTTTACCTTCAAGCGGATATTATCTCATCCTAGTTCTTCATGATCTTCATTGCTCCCCTCCTCCTAAGTCAACCACAGGATATACTCCTGTCACTTGTTTTCATTGTATTTTGTACATTACCATAAATTGTTTTATGCTTTGTAGTATTCTTATAGAAAATACATTTTTTCAGCTCTATCCCACCATCAAAATCATCATGTCCATTTTTGTTTCGCGGAAAAATTGGACATTTCGAAAGGCCTTATGAAACTTTGACTGTGTACTCATGAAACAATTTTTTATTGCTCTGTTAGAATAATTCATAGCTAAACCCAGCCACCTGATGACCCAAGCCAGTGTGATTGAAAAATTAAGTATTACTATTATATTAATATAAGTGTGATTGAAAAATTAAGTATTACTATTATATTAAGGGATAAGATTTTGTCACTACCATTTTTTGTCACTATTAAAGTCATTACCACTTTTTAACCGTTAGATCAGAATCTCAATAGGAGAGAGAAATGATAAAAGTATATGAGATTCTAATCTAACGGTGAAAAAGTGGTAGTGACTTTAATAGTGACAAAAAATGGTTGTGACAATATCCTATCAGTTAGTTTTTTTTTAGAGAGATTAAGAAAGCCAATCAAATTTTTAGAGTATTTATATTTTTTAACTAATTAGTTTGATTAATAAAACATATAATCTGAAAATATATTATATGATTAAATAAAGGAAAAAGTATTTCTCCAGTCACTAAAGATAATTTTATCTCCAGTGATATCAAAACTACGTCGTTTTAGATTAATAAAGGGTGTGTTTGTAATTTTAGGTGAATTAATGAAGGATGTTTTGGTAAAATTCATATGATAAAAAATAAACAAAATTATGGAAACACCCTTCATTAATCCAAAACGACGTAGTTTTGGGTTCACCGAAGATAATTTTATCTTCAATGACGGGATAAATCCTTTATCCATAAATAAATTATTTAATTTAGCTCATGTCTACGAAAAATAACCTTTATATTTTATATTTAGGAGGGAGGGAATTAAATTACGACGTGATTGTTTTAACTCAACACGATAAATGGTAATTGTTTTATTGTTTTCACCAGAATTTCGGGGAGTCTAGCCGCTGCTGAAAACCGAAAAACTGCGCTACTGCAGTGGCTTCCCTGTCATCAAATTCCACTATCTTAATCGAACATCAGAATTAGTCTTTTGCCGTTCCTTTAATTTAGGTAATTGGGTGATCAAACCTTGGTGTACACCTTTCCGTGCACCCTTGCAAGCTTCCTTGTTCTAGCCTCCGTCGAACAACAGAGAGATGACGGCGACGGTAGAATGCTGTGGGACGCGATTTGCTCTGTACGTGTTGATAGTTATAGGATTGGTGTGCTTTGCCGGACTGATGGCTGGTCTTACTCTCGGTCTTATGTCTTTGGGCCTCGTCGACCTTGAGGTTCTCATCAAGTCTGGTCGTCCTCAGGATCGTGCCCATGCTTGTACCCTCTCTGATTCTTTTTACTCTCTTCCTCTACTCATCCACCACATGTTTTTTCACTATTTCATTTTATATGATCAATCGTTTGGTATTTGGATTCTGATTTGGTTGGTAGAATGGTAGATCCTATGGCTTGCTTGATTTGATTTCGGGCGCCTTACTGAGATTCTGCTTCTTATATTCTGAACTTCCTTTATAGCGTCTGCGACTTGATTTATATAAAAGCTTGAATTTCTGGGGTTTTATGTGAATTACATGCTGCCCTGAATTTGGCAACTGAAAATATCATCACGTATTAGATTGTAAGCTTCCTAATTTGCCTTAACCGACATGTGGTGATGTTCGTATTCTCTTTAGGATGTGGGTAGTAGACTTCCTAGTTTGGGAACTGAATTGAACTCTGTTTTCTCGTCCACCATACTTTGTATATCAAGAAAATGGATTTCCTTTATGTATATCTAGTTATGATTTTTGCAAAGTTTGATCATTTACGAAAAAAAATTGAGCACATAGTTCTTGCTTGATAAGTTGATATTTTAAAACCTACTAAGCCCACTTTCGCAAATTTCAAACTTCTGTTCTTGCAGCTAAAATTTTCCCAGTGGTAAAAAACCAGCATCTCTTGCTTTGCACGCTTTTGATTGGCAACTCTTTAGCAATGGAGGTAATGTTAGGCTCTTATGGCTTTGGTAGTGCCATTTTCCTGATTTTTTGGGATCGATCATGATTTTGATGCTTACAAGTTGCAACATTCCATATGCCGGGTTTGCTACAGGCTCTTCCTATTTTCCTAGATGCTCTTGTGCCTTCATGGGCGGCAATTGTGCTATCAGTCACACTCATCCTCATGTTTGGAGAGGTAAATATGAATTGATGATATAATTATGTCAACTCTTTCTTGAAAATGTGCAGTATATTTCAAAATCATTTGAATTATCTCAACTACGTATTACTTTATTTCTATACTTCAGGTTGGTACATATTAGATACGTTTAGATTGTATTTTTTATCTACTTATCATGTTAGTTAGTTTGTTCTTATATGTCATGATTTTTGTTTTGTTATTCTTTTGTTAGCTATTGTTGTATGGGGGCTTAGCCATGCTTCTATAAATCAGGCATCCTGTGCATACATACATGCATACTTAATTACATTGGAAAGAAGTACTCTGCTGTTCAGATGGTAACAAAGCCTAGTCTTGGTCAGCTATAAACTTCTGTACGCCTTCACCTTCATGGAAAAAAAAAAATCTAAAGCCTTTGCACATTCAAACTCTTCCAAGTAAATTGTGGCAATGGACCAGCAGCATGTTATGATTTTGTTTGCCTTTGTTATGCTTTTGATACCTTTTGTTGCATGACACTTTGGCTTGCTCCTCTTAAAGCGGGCTTGTGTGCCTATGTAAATATAGAGTCAATTCAAACTAAAAATAAGTACTTTGCTATTCAGACTTGTACCTTTTGCTTTGGAAGATTTCTTCCATGATTTGAGTATTTTTGCTTAAAATTCAATGTGATGCTGCAGATAATGCCACAAGCTGTCTGTACTCGTTATGGATTGACGGTTGGTGCAACTATGGCACCCCTTGTTCGTGTTCTTCTTATATTATTCTACCCCATTTCTTATCCAATTAGCAAGGTAGAAATTTATTATTATGTATTTATAATTTATTAACTATGAATGTTGGAAGAAGCTGATATCTATTGTATGTTCTAATAATTCCAGGTTCTTGATTGGATGCTCGGTAAGGGACACACTGCCCTTTTAAAGAGGGCAGAGCTCAAGACTTTTGTAAACTTTCATGGGAATGAGGTTAGATATCAATGTTAAAGTTCTTGTTGATCAATAAAAACAGTGCCTTTAGAGTCATCTGAATGCTTTAGATGGGCGCATTCATAATTTTTTGATGTGAGATTAAAACTTATGAGCCTTATGCTGCAATTTTTTTAATATAGCTTTGCCTAGTTCTCTGATGTACCAAGGTGTATGAATTTATTTCCTCATCTAGGCTGGCAAAGGAGGAGATTTAACACATGATGAGACGACAATCATAGCTGGGGCACTTGAGTTGACTGAAAAGACCGCTAAAGATGCCATGACCCCCATTTCAAAGGCATTTTCCCTTGATCTGGATGCAACTCTAACTTTGTGGGTTTGTGAATTCTTTTATGTCCTCTCCATCATGTTTGTCTATTTTTATGGTCTTACCTTGTCCTCTCTTCTGACTTTGAAGGGAGACACTGAATGCGATAATGACCATGGGTCATAGTAGAGTTCCAGTTTATTCAGGAGATCCAACAAATATCATTGGACTTGTTCTGGTATTTTCATTCAACACCTAATAGGAATTTTAGTTTGAGGTTTTGTCAGCTACTGGAGTGGGATTATGGATTGTTTATCAATGATCATAATTGATTTGCATTATTGTCCACCTGTTATATTCATGCTATCATCTTGGTTATGGCATGACACCAATCGAAATTTATTATTCTAAATTCTGCATTTGTATATTCGGTAGTTGTATTTTGATTTGTTTAGCACTGTGGCTTGTTAAAAATTGAACTACCAACTGATTAGATTGATAAGTTAAATAGATCTAACTACAAGCAGATTATATATCCACTCCCTCATTTTATGTAGAACATCTCCTTTATTCTCGCATTGTCTTACTTATATTCTGTGCTTTGAATCTCAAATTTTAAAAATGGTGATCTGAACTGATTCATTTTTGCTTTATATGTAGTGAACTATATTTCATGAGGGCTAATGGTAGGAATGGCTGTTTGATCTATGCATAGATTTGATGTTCAAATGAGATGCACTGTTTTTGTTACCTCTCAGAATATCTTTTAAGACGAAAGAAAGTGAATTTGTTGCATTTAGTGCAATTGAACTTTGCACCATCTGTTTGTAATTAATTCTACCATCTGTGTATGTCAAGTAATTTTATGCTTTCACTTGCTAATGATATCCATTGTATTTGGTGGTTCCTTTGCTTTTACATGCAGGTTAAAAATCTTCTAATGGTTGATTCAGAAGATGCGGTTCCCCTAAGAAAAATGATGATTAGAAAAATCCCTCGGTAAACTCTTTTCCTTCGCACTAGATGAGATACTTACCAATGAAACAAAGTGAATGTCTGTCGGATGACTACATTTATTCCTACTTGATGCATTAGTATTCTTGGCTATGTTTATGCTTTTCGGATATGCTGGTTTACTACTGGTAGTCTGTAATCACGATTTCCTCATCATCCTGCAGTGTTGCAGACAACATGCCTCTCTATGACATACTAAATGAATTTCAGAAGGGTCACAGTCATATAGCCGTTGTGTATAAGGACCTGAATGCTAAAAAAGAAATTCTTAAGAAGGGTAAAGATGGGGAACAACTTGAATTTAAGGACAGCTGCAAGAACAAGGGAAGAAAGGCATCCTCAGAGAAAGGTAAAATAAAACTTCACCCTTTTATTTCACATTATAACTTTTGAATGATCTACTCAACAGATCCCTAGTGATATGCCTGGTCGACCTGACTGGTCAATTTTCATGAATATAGGTGCCAAGATGGAGATGATTGAGGGTTCTGATGAAGGTCCACAGGTGAAGAAAAGCCCACCAGCAACTCCTCCCTTTAAGAAGCGACATAGAGGTTGTTCATATTGCATCATGGACCTAGAGAATGCTCCCCTGCCAACATTTCCACCCAACGAATTGGTTGTTGGTGTGATTACAATGGAGGATGTCATTGAAGAACTTCTTCAGGTTAGATGCTTTTCATACATTTTATGGTATCAACTGTTGTTTCTGACTACAATTATCCTGTTTGTGTTTTCATAAATATGTTTCTGGTAATAAGGATTCAACTGTGTATATTACTAACATAGTTTTAGGGGTGGAAAATGGCCGAACTTCCATTTGTTATTGCTACTGCTGCAAATATTTTCCCCTCCTGTGTTTTTTATACACGTGTAAAAAGATACATTCTCTAGGACACTTTTTGTGGTGCAAAAAAGTACTATTAAATTTAACTTCTGCAGAATTACTCTTCTGTTTTGTAGGCTCCCCATAATGCTTGCAGAGGTTTTTTTGCTACCAAGCTATTAGCTTTGTATCTTCCTATTGTTGCTACTGATTCCATCTTCATTTGATATTTTGCGTGTTTCAGGAGGAAATATTAGATGAAACTGATGAATATGTTAATATTCATAACAAGTAAGTAGATTAACTTTGTCCTCTCCAATCTAATCATATGTTTGGTCAGTCATCTGAAGCCTACTGTTTAACTGGATTGCCAGGATAAAAGTGAACATGCAGGCTTCCAAGGAGAAGGCCCCTCATACAAAGATAATGCAGTCTTCTGTAAAGGGATCATCAATATCATCAACTTCGAGCTCTGTCGGTATGACTGCTGATGCTCTAGCATTTTCAGGACGCACTCTAGCTACTTCCTTTTCTACTGCCACTTCTACAACCGGCTCGTTTCATTGAGCCGGTTCAGGACACGACGCATGCATAAAATAATGGACTTTGAAGAAGGCAGAGCAGGAGATTGTTACTTGTGAGTGAATAGTGAATCATGTTAGGTTATACAAAAAGGAATTGTATAAGATGTATTTTGGGGTTGTGTAATATGCATGTTTCACCTAATGGAATAAGGTAGGTTTTGTTTTGTTGTCGTGTGTTAGAAATTACAAATAATGTATGTATGCCAGATCCTGCAAGGGAGGTTGGCGTTCAGGTACGTTCTATTCCAAAGAAATAATCAAACGTAAGTGAGTTTATTGTTTCTGTCAGACGTTAATGTTAAGGTAATTAAAATCTAAACCTCTTAAAAATCCATAAGATGTTTCTAATTGATTTCCCTTTTTCCCTTCTTATTTGGGCATTATTCCAATTGTCCATTTGTTTTCCGATAGGACATAAGACAAAACTAAAAACTAAAGAAATAAAACGAGTAGGTCCTATTTCCTAAGAGCTGGAAGAAAAATTAAGGTCGGGAACAGCTGTGACAGCATAATACGTTCTCTTTACGTTCAACTTCAAGGCTTCCAAGCGAACTAAAAAATCTTTTATTGTTCGTGGATTGTCTTGAGAAATTTATTGTTATAAAATAATGTAATGTATATATTTTAAAATGGAATAACGTAGACTATCATATTGAATTATATGATTGTCATGGAAAACGTAATTTTCTACTTCTTGGTACTAGCTCAAGTTGACATTATTTTACAGCTATTACAAATTCAACGCTGTCTTTAAGCTCAAAGTCTTGAAAAATATTCCTTTTGATGCTTGGGAGCAAGTTCAAAGGAGTTATATGAATATTCTAGTGTCATGTTATTATTGAGGTTAGGAATCCTCCCACAAGTTAGTATTGAAATGTGACATACTCTAAATTTAATAGAATTATTAATTCGCCTAGCTACATATACCTGAATTTAGATATGTTTTTTTACATTTGTTTATTTAATTTTATTAGGAAACTATAAGCAATAAATTTAATAAATTCATTTGTAGCATTGTTTATTCATGATATTTCATTACGAAATCATTGAGAAAAATGTAAAAACCGTCACCTTTTTTTCCAAACAAAATCAACCCAGAATCAGCCCTGGTCAAAAATTCCAGAATCAGCGATGCCAATTCGCGCGAAACAAGGGCCTTAACATATGTACTCATATTCCTTCATCAGGGGAAAAAAAGTGCCATAGCTGGTTTGCCGCAGTTGAAAACACTGACTCCTTCAAGACACTGCATCTTACTTCAAAGGATCCAGGCTCCCACGAACAGTTCGACTATGATTTCCCAACATCTTTTCACGTTGCAGAATCATTTCTTTCATTTTCCTTCTACCTCCGGCATTTTAATACTCTGTTATCAGCCACACTAAAAAGTGGTTTCGCTTCTTTCTTTTGCTGTTAATTTTGTTTTGTCCCTTTCCGAAAATAGACGTTTCTCCTGCCGATGGGAACAAACCCTGTTGAATCTCATCTTAGCTCTCTTGTTCACCCAGCTCTGTACCCAATCTTTTGATCCGCTTAGTTCAATTTAAATGGTTTCTGCATTTTGGTGCTCTCTGTATTAGCCTCTTTTGGGAGGAATCCCGTGGATCTCGTTTCTCCACTAAGTTCTGCTTAGTTTGTCGGGGCATTCCATTACTCATTTTCATTTCTTACATGTCTTCTAGTTCAATTTGTATCAATTAGATTTGTTTCAAACAGCCGGTACTGTGATAGATTGCATAGATGGCTATAGCTCGTATAGTTCGCCAAGGCAAACGCCCATATGGGTTATGGGTAAAAATGACGGCTGTGACTGTGTTAGGCCTTTGTTTTATCTTTGTGTGGTCAGTTTTTACTTCTCCCTCCTCCTCCGTAGCCACCCAAAGGGAAAGCTTTGACGACATTGCTGAGCCCGTATCTACTAACATGAGGGGGGAAAATTCTGGGGTTCAAACAAAGAAGATAAAACCAGAAAAACAGGAGGAATCAGGTAAGGTAGGCAATTCGTTGAGAGATGAATTTCAGGGGGACGAGAAGAATAGGAAAAAGATGAATGAATCAGCTCCGGTGTCTGTTAAACACCGAGAACATAAGGAAAGAAACAGGAAGCCGGGGACACATGTCCAGAAAAAGGAACACAAGGAAATTAAAGAGAACCAGAATCAAGAGTCTAGGAATTCTGATGGTAGAGAATCAGAGGAGGACAAGGAAGAAGAGGGAGATGGTCAAGAAATAGAAGTTGAAGAACAAGGATTGGATCGGGAAAGTGAAACGGATATAGATACAGATGGTGGCACCGAGTTAGTTGAATCGGCTGATCAGGATTCTGAGGTGGTGGAGGATGGAAATGTGGAGTCAAAAAAACCAATCAAGAGGAAGATAAAAGGACCGTTGTTTGATCCAAAAGCCACTTATAAATGGAAATTATGTAGCACTAGAAGCAAGCATAACTACATTCCATGTATAGATATTGAAGTTAGTTCTGGAAAGCTACAGAGCTATCGCCATACAGAGAGGAGTTGTCCAAGAACGTCCCTGATGTGTTTAGTTCCTCTTCCTCATGAAGGATATGGCTCACCCGTTCCATGGCCTGAGAGCAAGTCGAAGGTATATGAACAACTGACTGGTTAATGTGGATGGATAGAAATTCTTCTCATCTTTAATCATATTTCATGATAAATTTTTGTCAGTGCAGATATTGCACAAGAATGTGGCACACCCAAAGTTAGCGGCGTACATAAAAAAACATAATTGGCTGGTGGAATCGGGAGAATATCTTACATTTCCACAAAACCAGTCTGAATTCAAGGGCACGATTCTCCATCATCTCGAGTCCATTGAAGAGGTAGGTTTTCTATTATGCTGCCCCTTGGATCACCACCGAATGTTTAATACCTTGTTAAATGTACATAATTACTGCTTGAAGAAAAAAATTTCATAACTTGAGCTACAAAGGGGACTTATTTGGATGGTGGTAAATTGTTCTCTTATTATTCGGGAATTGCATTTTAGTGATGTTTCCAATGTTTACTTGTACTAGTTAAGTTTATTGGTATCATTGTTGTCAACAAGTTTTTTTTTTTTTTTGGTATTTGATAGATGGTACCAGACATTGAGTGGGGGAAAAATGTTCGTGTTGTACTGGACATTGGATGTACAGATATGAGTTTTGGAGCTCTCCTTGATAAGGATGTTTTGACATTAACACTAGGCTTAAAGGATGATCTAGTGGATCTGGCCCAGGTGGCTCTAGAGCGTGGTTTTCCAGCAGTGGTGAGCCCTTTTGGTGGAAGGAGACTCCCTTTTCCTGGTAATGTCTTTGATGCTATACATTGTGGTGGTTGCGGCATATCTTGGCATTCCAATGGTTTGTGTCTTTTCTTTCTTGTATTTATTTGCAGAAAATCTTATATATGTATGTATATTATAATTATAGCTGATTTTCTTTCCTTTATTTTAGGGGGTAGGCTTCTTTTAGAGATGAATCGGTTACTAAGGCCAGGTGGATACTTTCTTCTGTCAGCTAAGCACAACAGTATTGAAGAGGAAGAAGGTCTGCCTCGTTCTAGAATAAAAATGGGCTTGCTTATGAAATTTTGGAAGTTTAAATATTTTTATGTTTTCTACAAAGGCGGTTTCTAAGGCACTGTTATGTTCATATGATCTCTTAGACCATCGTTTTGGTTCTGAGTATTTTTGCAGCTTCCGAATTTAACCACTTAATTCTTTATTTTTATCTACTGAGCAACTTTATTGGTATTTTCTTTCTTTTGACCCTTCTGTACACTGTCAAAGTGTATGATAATCTAAAGCATTGAGGGATATATTGAATGAAATTGAGATAGCGTGCATATTTTGAGTACCAAAAAGTAGTTTTTTTCTTTTTATTCTTGATGTGCCGTATTTTTTTTTTAGCTGAATGCAGATTTTCTTGGAAGAAAAATTCTGTTTTATGGTGCTTTATTGATTTTGTGTGTTTTGCTTAATCTTTTTATTCCCATACAACTTATATTCCCTTTCAAGAACAAAGCTCAAGATTCATTAGCATATGATCTGCAGGTTCTGATGTGATGCGAATATGCGATGTTGTATTCCCTGCCGATATTCTTTGTTAGAATGCAGTTTGCTTCTACCCTTCGTATATAGTAATAGGTCATGGATGCATATTGTATTTTCATAAGGAAATATTGAAACACATGAAGGGAATGATCAATGTTTGGTATTGATTTTAAGTAACCTCATCCTGCGTCTTTGCATTGTAATACATTGAAAGTGATAAGGACTCTTGTCTATTCCAGGCTTGACAAAATTGATGGCATCTATTTCTTGGAATGTTCTGGCTCATAAAAGTGATGATGTTGGTGAAGTTGGTGTTAGAATATATCAGAAGCCTGAAGCAAATGACATATACGAATTGAGGAGGAAAAAGATCCCCCCACTTTGCAAAGAAAATGAAAATCCTGATGCCGCTTGGTATGCTGCTGTGATGTTATTTTGCAGATTGATTATCCCAATAAATATGAATTAGCTCTTTAGTTTGTACAGTATATGCCTGATCATTTTCAGATGGGAAAGGTTACTTGCCTCTAGCCTGTGATTATGGGTTTCATTGTGGCTTTGTGCGCCCAAGCACAAGCCGCTCATTAGGTTCCATCAAAGGTTGTTTGCTTATGATGTGATTATAATCAGCTTTAGTTTTCTTACTAATTGGCAATTTATGTATATCCGTTGGAGCAGGTATATTCGAATGAAGTCTTGTCTGCACTCAGTTCCGTCTGGGATTGAACAACATGGGGCAGAGTGGCCTGAGGAATGGCCCAAGAGGATTGAATCTTATCCTGACTGGATGAACAATAAAGAGAAATTGGTCGCAGACACAAACCACTGGAAAGCTGTGGTTAACAAGTCATATCTCAATGGAATGGGTATTGACTGGTCAAGTATCAGGAATGTAATGGACATGAAAGCCGTCTATGGAGGGTAAGTCTTAAGACATGCTTGTAGGTATAACATGGATGAGTTAGCAGTTGCACAAAAGATGGTTCTACACACACAAACACTTCGCTTCGGCGATTTCTGAGATTTATGGTTGGAAGTGGTTTGTGAAAATACAGATTTGCCGCAGCTCTCTCTCAACAGAAGGTGTGGATAATGAATGTGGTCCCTGTACATGTACCAGATACTCTTCCTATCATCTTTGAACGTGGCTTTGTTGGTGTCTACCATGATTGGTGTGAGTCATTTGGCACTTATCCAAGGACATATGATCTTTTGCATGCCGATCACTTGTTCTCACGCCTCAAGAACAGGTATAAAAGTAGACGTTTTCTCACAATCTTTGTTATGTCTTGTACTTGAATTTAAAGTCATTTGAGACTTGAGAGTTGTTATGATTGTTGCTTATTAGGCTTGCCTGGGGTGTTATTGTGCAGGTGTAAGCAGCCAGTATCCATTATTGTTGAGATGGACCGTATATTACGGCCTGGAGGTTGGATGATCATGCGTGACAAAGTTGAAATTCTAAATCCAGTAGATGATATATTAAGAAGTCTTCAGTGGAAGATCGTTATGACTTTCGAAAAAGATAAGGAAGGTATCATATGTGCCCAGAAAACTTTGTGGAGGCCTTAAAATCTCGCTTCATTTCCCATAATTGTGCCAGAGCAACAGCAAATGCAACTATATGATATGAAGGGAGCATGGTTATATATTATTAGATGAGGATAAATAACTTTCTTTTTTTGGAAGTCACAAAGTAACAGCCTACTTTTTTTTTTCTTAAAAAAAATTCTTTCTTTCTTTCTTTTTAATGTTTCAACATAACCCACTTGTTTTCCCGTTTCAGTTTATTTATCTAGTATACACTGAAATCATTTTACTTATTCTATTGCAATTCATAGTGAAGTTCTAAGATTTGTGATGAAACCATGAAAGGATGATAGTCATAAATTTTCTTATCCAGATGGTTGTGACTTGTGATCATTTAATCATGTATAGTCGTTTGATTTTTGAAATACTTGTGATATTAAATTGATTATTGGATTTTAGGTATATGAATAAACATGCATTTGTTGATAATATAAAGTAAGCGAAGTTTTCTTATTTACTTGCTGTGTGATAAACATCAAGTTTGTTGACAGTTGAAGTTGATTTATTAAACACACGCGCCGTTAATGAGAATTTTTTATTTATGAATACACACAAAATCATCCGATCATAAAGATAAAGGGTGAAGGTGCAATTTAACCACCAAACTATTACAGAAAGAGCGTCCGGCACAAATATTTATTTAGAGTATCTAAAATACAAACAAACAATTAAAAAGGGTTAAAAAACACAGCACCGTTAGATTATTTTTTAACCGCCGTTTATTTGTTTGCTGCAATTTGGATATACTGATGTTGTTGACCAAAAAAAACGAAGGAAATGTTACAAACAACGATGGTATACCTAGCGCTCCTCTTCAGCAACACTCTGATCAAAGATCACACATTGAACTGTGAATTGCCTTCATATGTAAACACTAAAAAGAAGCCAAATCTAAGAGAGTAGTATTTCACAAATTCCTCCCAACTCTTGCAGAACACAACTAGTACTTCATTTTCATATTTCTTCAGTTCCATCTTCCAAACACGACCATCTGGAACACTAATCATTGCCTCACTAGTACGCAGTTCATTCTCAAATTTTCTCACGAACTCCTTTGGAATCCCACGTAAGGTCACTCATATATCGAGTCAGATTTATCATATCAATCGAGGGAAGATAACTTCAACAGTCTCTAAACACACATGAAAACTACATCATATAACATGAAGATAACTTGTTTTAGATGCTAGAACAGAACACGGACTTGAACCCAAAACAAACATAATAACAGAGCATTGGTGTTTATAAGAGCAAAACACTAAGAGTTTACTCGCCCCTCATTGAAATCATAGACAATAACCCCATTTTTTCCCTTCTGTTGCTATTCAAGAAACTTTCTCAACTAATCTCATGCGAATAGCGTAAATGCCATACAACAAAACTACTACTTTCACTAGAACACCAAAGTTTATGATTATCACTATCGAGGAAAGTGAGGTGCCCATTCCCAGCTGACATTATATCTAAGCAGAAGAAGGTGGTCGTAACTCCGTGGGCGGGAGAAAAGTTGTTGGAATATTGATTAACCAAGAGGTACCTATATGGTGAATGTGGTTAAAGCTAAGATATTGTTGAGAAGGCAAGTGGTGATGATCATAGACACTTGATGGGTGCACAACGATTAAGAGTCTAATTACATAACTCTTTTGTAACCATGAGATACCCACGGTGTGCTCTCGGAGGAAAATGTGACGTCATTTCCACAGTCAAGTGTTTGTGACCATATACGTGTGATGGTTATGTAATTTTTAAGAATAAAGTATTTTTGAAAATGCATAATCACAAACCAGTCATCACACAGTGGTTAAAGTTATTCAATTATTTATGGTTCACCACATGCAAGTGGTGGATATCTTATGGGTAATAGTAAACTATTGCTCTGTTATGTTTATGGGAAACAGGGGCAAGCAGAGTGCTCTCTTGTAGAGTTTGACCATGATGTGTTTGCTTCTATTTAAATCCACTTCCTTACAACTCAATTTTAGGTGTTTAAACCCACAAATAAAACAGAGTGCATGAAGCAGCTGGTGATCTTTTCAGCATTTTCAAGTTTTAAGCGAACAGAAAAGCAGAGTTTACCATGTTTTGGGCATGAATGTCTCCCAGAAGTATGATCTTGTGGAATCGTCTAGGTTCAGCATTGGCAGAAAAAACCGACGGCCGGACAGAGCTACGCCTACGACGCGTCCATTGGGGACTCATCGGAAATGTAAGTGGCTTCGCGCAGGGTGCACTTCAAGTAACAGTGTCTTTAGTTCCCTCCCTCACTCAGACTTTGTTCTCCCTTGTCAAGTGTCAAACTGTCAATCAAGTTTCTAGCTTTAAACAAATAAACGTCCGTTAACGGTGCTGTGTTTTTTAACCCTTTTTAATTGTTTGTTTGTATTTTAGGTACTCTAAATAAATATTTGTGCCAGACGCTCTTTCTGTAATAGTTTGTTGGTAAAATCGCACCTTCACCCTAAAGATAAAAATAAATTATAATCTACGGTGATGAAAATTAAAAAAGAATAGTCTAAATATACTTTTAGTCCTTTAAATTTATATGAGGTATATATTTTGTCTCTCGACTTTAGGAAGTATATTTTTAAAGGACATGATATTATCACTACTAATTTTAGTCACTACCACTTTTCCACCGTTAGATCAGAATCTCTTATTTCTCTCTCCTATTGAAATTCTGATCTAACGGTGGAAAAGTGGTAGTGACCAAAATTAGTAGTGACAATATCCTATTCTTATTTTTAATTTTATAGTTTTAACACCGTTAATGTTACTAATTGAAAACACTGATGTAACAAAATCAAATAACAACGGTATAAACTTGACCATGTAATTAAATGCTATTAATGTTCCATTTAAACTATGTGTGAATTGAAAAATATCTAAAAATATTATGAAGCAATCAATATCAAAACCTCAATTGACTTGAGTTTGCTACATCAACAATTTTTATTAGTTAAAAATACACAACTAAAAGACTATATTTTATAGAATTAATAGATCAAAAAATACCTCTTTTTTTTTTGTCCCAAAAAAAGAAAGGCCTCGTCTAAAACTTAGAAAACTAAAAGTACACTTTAAAAAATATGTGTTATTAGATTTATTATTGGCATTGAATATTTTAATTCTTGAAATTTATTTGACTAAAGGTATATGCGTCCCAATGACTATATTAGTACGTGATTTTCATAAGGCTCAAAATTGAGACATTGTTTAAGCGACACAAGCTGTTTACCACTTGTGTCAAACCGTTGGTAAGCTTTTGGTCACAAAAATCTTAACCCAATAACTAAATTGTTTCATTTAAACAATTACTTTTAGATCTAAGCCCCCTAAGACTGACTACTCGTTAGGGCCTAGGCCAATTGTATGTAAAAAACGGCTTAGAATGAAGTTGTGTAAAGAAAAGTCCTGTTGGGAGCTCTTGCCCCATGACCGTGGGCCTGACACAGGGCGAAATCCAGATTTATTGGAACCGAAGGTTCCGGTAAACTTAGTGGGATAACAAAAAAAAAAACCTATTGAGAGACTCTCCCATCATAGTCAAGTGCGTGACGCGGGACAGATTCAGATTAGTCAAGGGCTTAAGGCACAATTACCCCTTGTCCTTGGGCTCAACTGACAAAGGGGTTGAACACTCTCACCAAAGGGAAGAGATTCGACTCTGGAGTTGGTCAAGGCGTTGGGGGGGCATCCTAGCTCTTAGGTGCCTAGGTTAACCCCTGAGGGTAATAGACGGCTCGTCCTGCCCAACATCGGTATCACCTAGGAAAAAGAGAGATTTTGCCCTGCCCTTAGATCGTGGGTGAACCCGACCCATTTCCTAAAATTTTATTATTAAAAAAAAAGGGGCTTAAGGCACAGTTTTAGATATCAGATGGGCCAAAAAAAAAAGTTGCGTAAAGGCCCATGGACTCTAGAACCTGGCTCATCCCAGGCTCCGATTTACGAACCTCCGTCGTTTGACCCAAAAACGATAAATAGAAAATAAAGGAAAATCGCCGTCCCTCCCTCCCCCGCGATGTTTTCCGCCTCCGCGAGTTGCTCTTCACTGAGATGTAAGTGCCATGCATGATCATGCGTTGTTACTTTCTCTAAAATAAGTAGCATAAGAGAAGCAAATCATGCCGTTGTCTTCAGTCCCAGCTCGTCTTACGCTTCTCGCTCTTTTCTCTGCCACCACTTTCTATTGCCTGTACAAATCTCGCCGACTCAGACACTTGAAACTTCCCCTATATCACAAACCTACTCTTCCCAACACCAGGGGGAAGATTCTCTTCGTCTCTCAAACAGGTACTTCGAAATCCCTTGCCCAGCGTCTCCACCAGCTGTTGGCGGCCAACGACCTAGCATTCGACCTCGTCGACCCGAAGGATTACGAACCTGAAGACCTTCCTAAAGAAACTCTTGTCCTCATCGTAGCTTCAACCTGGGAAGATGGAAAACCACCTCCAAGTGCCAATTTCTTTGCAACCTGGCTCGCTGAAAGTGCCAAGGATTTTAGGGTGGACTCTTTGTTGCTTTCAAGGTGCAAGTTTTCTATATTCGGCGTAGGGAGCCGAGCTTATGGAGCCACTTTCAATGCTATTGCAAGGGATTTTGCAGAGCAGATGAGGGCGTTGGGGGCGACGGAGATGCTTCCCCTGTGTGAAGGAGATGTCGACACAGGTGATATAGATGGGGTTTTTGATCCTTGGTGTGCAAAAGTGATTAGGTATTTGAAGGGTGATGTTTTAGAAAATGGCGGGGTTTTTGAGTCCAGTGTCGGTGGGGAATGCAATCCTCAAAACCTTGAGGATTCCGGAGAGGATTCAGATGAAGAGGACGGTATGGAGTCGGAGATTGTTGATCTTGAGGACATTGCGGGTAAAGCTCCTTCGAGGAAATCAGTGTCAGTAGTTGAAACTAATGGGAAATTCGACGGCAAAAAAGAAATGGTGACTCCAGTGATCAGGGCAAACTTAGAAAAACAGGTATGTTTGTTTATACTGTGGCTTTGTATTTTGTTACTGGAATTTTTACTTGGGAGTTAGCACTTACAAAATTCACTTTTGCTGGCAAGTTGCATTTAATACTAATTGTCAGCGACGTTCAGTTGCCTACAAGTATTCCCAAACGATGCTTAAAATAATATGAGAGGAAATGACATTAAACTTGTTTTCTGTGCTATTATCGCCTTTTGTGAAGTTTGTTTCAATTCTATCTCAGAGAAAGTAGTTAGTAAGTAAATGCATATAGAACATAGTAGGCATTTGAAAACTGCACAGGAACATTTTTAAGTTTTATTCTTCGTCTATAGTCATTCAAATGCCTGCGGAGGAGATTTACTTTTGTGCCAACCTCTGCACAGTATAGGGAAACCCCTGCTTAGGGACTAGGTCCAGTCACGTCCTAGGATGATGCTACCTTGAGTCCTTAATATAAGATCCACTACTAACTATATCTTATATCAAGGACAAGAGGTAGTATTATAACACGACATAAGCAGCTATTATTCTTATACTTACTAAATCATACTCTATATAAGTGGATAACCAGGGTAATCTTTAGGCCTATGATATTGAGCAATTTCATAGATATCTGTTTCTTTTAGTATCTATTCATGTTTACTGCCTGTTCAACTTTCTGTGATATGATATCTGTTCCTTCTACTGCTTGAATAGTTATGGTTTGCTATTGAACATTTGTCGTACCTGACAGTTTCTTTCCTTAATTTGCTGTCCCCAAACAATATCAATGTGCAGGGATACAAAGTTATTGGTTCCCACAGTGGTGTGAAAATTTGTAGATGGACCAAGTCACAACTTCGAGGTCGTGGTGGTTGCTATAAGCACTCATTTTATGGCATAGAGAGTCATAGGTAATCATTATCCATTGTTATAATGATCTTTTCTAAGGTTTGATACATGTTTCACATGACCATCTTATAGATTATATTTTGGCTGATAACCGTGTAGAGTTGAATCCATTAGCTTTGCTACATATCTGTGAGGAGGTTTTTTTTTTTTTCCCCTCTCTCTCTCTCTCTCTCTATTTGAGGGTAAGGGCTTTTGCACAATTCTTCAGCTGACATAGTTGTTTGATGAGTAGTAGTGTCTTTTCTTTCTTTCTTTTTCTATGGGGATTTTTGGTAAAGAATCAGTGGAAGTGAGTTACAATACTGTATATTATTGATAGATGAAGGTTCAGGAACCCTCTTGATGCAGTGGTGCATGATTTGTAAAATTTTAAGCACTGTGTCATTCTTATGATCCTTTTTTTAATAGTAAAAACAATAAAGAAAGCCATAAGGTTGGTTACTTTCGCTTTTTTGACCTGGCCATTGGTTTCAATAGAGTTTCTGCTGTTGTCAAAGGTTGCATATTTTTTATTTATGTCCTTATAATGTGCCTTCTGTTTGATGTGTTGAACATTAAAGTTCAGCTGCCAATTTAAGTGTCTAATATTTGGGTGATACAGGTGCATGGAGGCAACCCCTAGTTTGGCATGTGCAAATAAATGTGTTTTCTGCTGGAGGCATCACACAAATCCAGTGGGGAAAAGTTGGCAGTGGAGGATGGATGATCCAATAGAAATTGTAAATTCTGCAATAGACCTACATATAAATATGATTAAGCAAATGAAAGGAGTCCCCGGTATATTGATTTTTTTCCTATTCTATAAGCATTTTATAGTATCAGGCTTCTCTCAGATTGATCTATCTGCATATGGTGATGGTTAAGCAGCCAATGTGGCTATTGATAATTACACACTTTATTAGTCACTGTCTTCTGATATGAGAGCAGTAGGCCTTCTACATCCCCACCCTTCACCTTGTTACTGCATGATTTAATTACAAAATTGATCCATGCATAACCAAGAGGCAGCTTTTTTGTAGGAGTCACCTTGGAGCGATTATCTGAAGGTCTCTCTCCTCGTCATTGTGCATTATCACTTGTTGGAGAACCTATCATGTATCCGGAGATCAACACACTTATAGATGAGCTGCATAAACGGCAGATTTCTACATTTCTTGTGACAAATGCACAGTTTCCAGAGAAGATTAAGTTACTGAAGCCTGTCACACAGGTTCCTGGGCTTTAATATCTTTCAAAATTAAAGATATGCTGTTGCTTTAAAGGCAAACTTGATTATTCTTTGTTTTGGCACTTGTGCAGTTATATGTAAGTGTAGATGCTGCTACAAAGGACGCTTTGAAGGCAATAGATAGGCCACTTTTTGGAGATTTCTGGGAGCGATTCATTGTTAGTACATTCTAACATTTATTGTGGAGTGCCCTCTACATATTAAGTGCAGATAGATTGCTGTTTTACGGATTAAGTGAGATTTTCAAATTTAAAGTAAATAATGAATCTACTAACAATCTAAAGAGTGGCTTAGACTTTTCTTAAATGTGCGAGAGCTCTCGTGACTTTTTGTTTTGTTTTTTTTTTTTTTTTGGGGGGGGGGGGATGGTGTTGTTGGACCCTTGTTTTCTCTGTGATGGCCATATTTATAGTTTCCTGTATTTTGTCATGCTATTCAAATTATCTTTCACTTTCCTGATGATTATATTTGAAAAACTATGACAGGATTCCTTGACTGCTTTGAAGGAGAAAGAGCAGCGAACTGTTTATCGTTTGACCCTGGTTAAAGGTTGGAACACAGATGAAGTGGATGCTTATTCTAAGCTCTTCAGTGTCGGAAAACCTGACTTTGTAGAAATCAAGGGAGTCACATATTGTGGCTCGTAAGTTTCTCTTACATCTCCATTAGCCCATCTAGCTTCTTGTTTGTGGCATCGTTATTGAACGGCAAATACTGAAATATTCACAGGTCTGCTACATCAAAATTGACTATGGAAAATGTCCCCTGGCATGCTGATGTGAAAGCTTTCTCAGAGGCATTGGCTTTGAAAAGCCTAGGGGAGTATGAAGTTGCCTGTGAGCATGCTCACTCATGTTGTGTCCTCTTGGCGAAAACTGAGAAATTCAAGATTGATGGCCAATGGTACACATGGATAGACTATGAGAAATTTCATGACCTGGTGGGTATTGTGGACTATATTTGGTATGAATTATAGTTCTTTTCCGCAAATTTAATGTTGTTTTCCTCACTTAAAATGCAGGTGGCTTCTGGGAGAAGTTTTACCAGCAGAGATTACATGGCTGCCACGCCATCCTGGGCTGTCTATGGAGCAGAGGAAGGTGGATTTGATCCTGGACAATTGAGATATAGGAAAGAGCGACATCATAAATTAAACCGATGATCATTTAGGTCAGAAATACAAGAAA
Organism: Acacia crassicarpa; assembly: GCA_034222035.1. NCBI lineage: Eukaryota > Viridiplantae > Streptophyta > Magnoliopsida > Fabales > Fabaceae > Acacia > Acacia crassicarpa. The sequence continues at coordinate 1,841,856 of JAWXYG010000003.1, forward strand.
CATGAGCCAACAACCTCTGTTTCCCACCTTTGTTTTTTTTTTCCTCTTTTTCTTTTTTCTTCTTCTTTTTTTTTTTTTAAAGTTTCATATCAAAGTATAACTCAATTGATTATACTAGAGGACTTATCTCAATACATGCCTTTACACTTAGGATCAACGGTTGCAGTGTAATTTATCCACTCCCGCCTTTCTGGTAGTATGTATGCCTCATCATAAAGTTCCGTTTGGTTGGTGCAAGGGATAGGAACTCCTTAAAAATTGAGATGTATAATGTTTTATTCTATTTCTTTATCATTCTTCAACAAGTAGCTGTGTTTTTTATGAAGAGGGAAAAGAGATATTCTTATCATTGTTTAACCATCAGCATGTTGAAGGCTGAGCTTTTTGTAACAACATCCATAGAAATGTTGGACATCCTCTTAACCCCCGGGGATTTACAACAAACGGCTTAACCAACTCAACCTACATGAGGGGGTTCTCATCTACTTTGTGATCAATGAAATGTTGGTTATCATCATTTTGTTTTAAGGGCAAAGGTGCAAGTATGACAACGAAGTTTTAGCAAAAGGGCATCTAGCACCAGAATGTTTTTAGGTACAAAAATCGACATCAAGTTTTAGAGGGGGTAAAAATAACGCACGTTAACCCCCGAGTCACTTTTTCTTTCTACCTTCCTTCACAAGCCCACCTTCTCTCCAACTTCATCCTCAACCGGTCTCATCTCTCTCATCCCTCAGACATGATGCTTCATGAACTGGGCTCTTCGGTTCTGAAACCAAATAGCTACTTGCCTTGGCTGCAATCCGAGTTCTTTAGCGAGTTGAACTTTTCTTTCTGGTTCGAGCTTGTTTTCTACCTCGAAGTTCTTTTCCAAGAAGTGAACTTGTTGGCACGTGAGCCTCCTCTTCTTCCCTGCTTGATGAAAGCATGCATCGTATTGATTTTCTGTGTTGTTCTCTTCTTAGTCCAGACCCTGGAAGAATGGCAGTTTTGTGACCGTGCTTCCGCTAACATTCTCGAAATCAACAAGATGTTTTGAGCCTCAAAGCAGACAACTTTTAACTTGTTAATTCAATTTCTGAGAAACCCAATTCCATTCTCTTGAGAAAATCAACAAACAGTTCATCTTCATAACAAGAATTTTTGTTCAAAGGATCAAACCAGAAACTAACAACAGAAACAGAGAGGAGAATTCAATTCACCTTGAAAGGAGGGATCAGGGTGGTGAAACATGAAAGAGTCAAGAACATGAGAAGAAGAGGAAGGAATGCTTTCGTTTTGAAGAAAAGCTGTGAGATTTGAGGAAGCAAAAAGCTTAGGACCAGCCATGGGCAAGGGAATAACTAGAAGGTTTCTGGGAATATTGAGTTGGAGGGGCAAAGAACAACGGACAATAAGGGAGATTAACAAGTGTGTTATTTCGTATTTTAAAAAAAAAACAAGTGTTATTTTTGTCCCCTCTGAGACTTTATGTATATTTTTGCACTTAAAAAACATTATAGTGCTAAATGCCCCTCTGTCAAAACTTTATTATATTTGCACCTTTGCCCTTGTTTTAATTAGTCAGATTTAATAAAAGCAAGGGTACTTCCAAATTGCAAGGGTGTTTGTGTCGGATTCATGGGACATTTGTATCAGACAAAAAATTTGATTATGCTGTGAGCCTGTGACAGTTCAAATTTTGTCTTATCATCCGTCGTATTTGTGATGATACTGGGTTCTGCATTTACATCAGAATTATGTTTTCTAATTCAAATATTTCTCTCTAATTCAGAAGTTTGGCATATAATTGGTGTCTCTTCCAGGAAGCTGCATCATTTCTGTCCGGGCAATGAACGTGGTTGCTTCGTCATACCCCCTTATTTGCAATTGGGAGTGTCTGATTTCCCATTACACAGAAACATAGTTTCACAGCGAGCTAATTATGTTATGGCTAAATACTTGCTACTTGCTAGTTCGTTCCATATACATCCATTCGCCCACTTGCTTTTTAGCTGAACGACAAACTTTGGACCCCCATAGAGACACCGCCCATTTCTATATCTTTACTCATCTAACTGATTAACGCATCAATCATACTCTTATTGTTGCAGCTTTTTAATAATCTGCATTGAACATCGTAATTATCATCCAAGAAACATGTAAATGATGTTCATATTAACGTTGCTTAATAGTTTATTAAAGAAATAAAAGTCTAAATCATGTCTGACAAAATGAAAAATCATCATCCATTCATTGGAGAGGCATAGATTGGAGAAAGTATCTGCAATTTGTATGTGAGGGCCGTGTATGGGAAAACGGGAAAGGTAAGAGTGCTGAGACAAGAGGTAGGAGAAGCAGTACTGTAGCCTGACCACTTTAGTCCTATTTATAAGTTTTATTTTGAGCAAATCACATATACCAAGGAAAGGTAATTAGCTCAATGATTATGAGATGAATTTTTAACTTTACCCTCATTTATGATTGGGTGCTTTCAACTTTTTCTTCTCTTTCTATTTTTATTGGTACAAATATGGGCAAAATTGGCACAATCTCATTTATTTGGTCAAAGGGGACTTATAAATATGATCAAATTTTTTTTGTCAAAAAGGGACTTATAAATAGGACTATAGTAGTACAAAAGAAATAAGATATAGCTGATTTTTTTGGAAAAGTTAAAAAAGATAATTAAATTATTTTAAAATATTTAATTGTTTCATGTTTTTCAAACTATTTTGTCTAACTTATAAATTGATATAAAATTTAAAGATACATAATATATGATATGAGTAAGTAAAATATTTAACTTTTTTAATTTTTAATTTTTTTTTTTTAAAAAAAGTTAACTCAGGAGGGAGGGAGCCGCAGTTACTGTGGGGACTGGGGAGGGTCCTAAGCAATGTTGTCAAAAACTAGTTTCTACGTAGACACGGAAAGGGGTAGTAGAAACGTAAAACGTAGAAACGACACGGCACGTAAAGTTTCTACTTAGTACTACTTAAATCAGAGCTTAAAATTATATACATATGCATGGGGGAAAATAATCAAAAATCAGTAAATAACTACTCAAAATTCAATTAGAAAAACATCAAAATAATAAAGTTTAACAACTCCTAAATTATAACAATTCATTCAAATCAAATACATCATCTTGAATGTCGTCATTGTAGAAATAAAATCAGTGGGACAAAATCAGCCTATAACAAAATTACTCAAAGAGCTAATAAGAAAGGGGCCAAAAACAGGGGAGGAAATTGTAGAAATAAGCACCGGCGAAATAGGATAAATAAGCACTGATGAATACTAACCAACGGAAGCATGAGATGTCGACGTCGGAGCACGAGCAGTCAGTAGAGCACGAGGAGGAAGCACGAGTAGTCAGCACCGGAGACGAATCAGAGAGCGGACGACAGCGAGCACGAGGAGTCGACGCCGGAGACGGAGTGGATCAGAATCGGCGACGCAGAGAGTGGGAGTGGACGACAGCGACACCGAGAGTGGAGGATGCAGCAAATGATTTGGGGTTGGGCATTTGGCTTTTAGGGTTTGGGAATGGGAGTGAAGTAGTGAAGCACGATGGTCGATGGGTTCGGTTTTTTTTCCCTTGTTTTTTTTTTTGGGTTTTAAGTAAAAACTGTAAGGACTATAGAAACTTGCGTTTTTACCAGTTTCTACGTTTTTACACTAGTGTCTACCCGTTTTTGTCTTGGCCAGTGTCTACCTGCGTTTTTGCACTGAACTCCCTAGTAAAAACGTAAAAACGCACGTTTTTACGTTTTTACACTAGTTTTTGACAACACTGGTCCTAAGATATCCCAAAAACTCAGAAATAATAGGCCAACTTGTCCACCACAATCAAATTGGGATCCGCTGCTGACCCACCAGTTAAAGCGCGTGTTTCTAGCGCGTCAGGAAGGACCCACCTCCCTCCCCGTCAAAGCTTGGTTTTAGTTTTACTCCTCTCACAGGAAAAAGAAAAGCTGATTTCACTTCCGGCCAATGATACTGGAAGGTCAGAACTACTATCATCCTTCTCTGTCTTACGGTGTCTAACGTTGGATTTAGATTCTCCTTGACCATGTCTTAAATTGAGCTTCATCTCAGAGATATTAATCATTAAAGGTTAATGATATGCTGGTTTGGGATTAGTTTGGGATTAGTTTGGAATCCCAAAAATGTTTCTCTCCGTACATATCTCATACCCCTCTATTCTTTATTATAAAACAATAACTACCAATTGTATTTGGTTTTTCTATATTATTACTAAAGTGCATGAATTATTTTTTTTTTATATATACCCATAATTAATAAAGGTAATAGGTGAGAGTGTAATATAATACTCCCTCTGCTCCTTATTACAACCCATTAACTAATGAGTGTCTTTAATCTTTTTTATAGAGCACTTGCTTGTTTTTAAGGAGCATTAATTGTTTTTTTCATATACGTCCCTAATTAATAAGGGTAGTGGATGAAAGTAATAATTAATAGTTTATTGAAATTAGTGTGGGATAATATTAGAAGTTATTTAAATTGTAGGATAACTTTATTGACTTTAACTGTTTTTATTGGTTTGTGAGAATTGTTAATTGGTGCCTTATAATAAAAACCAAAGGGAGAATTAGAGTTTAGTGCAATTGGTATATCACTCTGGTCCTATTTATAAGTCCACTTTGACCAAATCTCACATACCAAGAAAAGTTAGTTGACACAATCATTATGGGGTAAATTTTCAACTTTGCCCTCATTTATGACTGGGTTCTTTTTTACTGTTTCTTCTCTCTCTATCTTTATGAGTGCAATTAATATGGGTAAAATTGTCACAATCTTATTTATTTCCGAAACTGGACTTATAAATAGGACCAAATTTTTTTGGTCAAACTGGACTTATAAATAGAATCAGAGTGGTAGGTGATATTAGAAGTTACTTAAATTATAGAACAATTTTATTGACTTTAACTGTTTTTATTGATTTACGAAAATTGTTAATTGGTCCTTATAGACAAGAGGGAGTACTTACCTAGTATAACGTAAATCATAGTTAAAAAAAACTATTAGTGAAGATTCTAATCACTATTCCAAACAAACACATTAGAGTAGTTGTTGCTTATTCTTTGATTCAATTAAGGTTTTGATACTGTAATTTCAAATGGGAGAGGAGTGTTTCTATTGACCTTTAAGATCTCCATCTCCTTGACCTTCCCCACCATTCGATTAACTTTCAGTGGTTGGAATTTAAAATTTTATAACAATATATTATAATTTTAAATAAAAAATATATAAATACATCTAAACAATTAAAATTTAACTTGAAAAGTTCAAAAATGTCAGATATAATAAGTACAAAAAATAGAAAATACTTTAATAAGTCTACCAAATTAAAGAATTTATATTAATTTTAATAGCCTAAATTTGTTTCTCTATTTAATGTTTAAATATATTATTATAAAATGTTAAATCTAAGCCACTCAAAGTTCATTCAATGGTGGGGAAGGTCAAGGAGAGGAAAAGGATAAGACACTCAATGAAAACACTATTTTCCTAATTTCAAATGATTAGTTTTAGTCCCTATGATTTTATAAAAACTTTATATGAGTTTAAGTATATTGTTTTTATTTTATAGAACCAACCGATAACAATGACACATATAAGTGGTAAATACTTTGTATGAGTTCAAGTATATTGTTTTTAGAAACAACCGATAACAATAATGACACATATAAGGGATACAAGTTATAAGGGAATGGAGGAAAATTCACACGCTGCATGTAGATGCAATCGCTTGTGTATAGATATCATACTCCCTTTTTATTATTAAAGCCTTTTTAAAAGAAACGAGCCATTCTTAATTATTTTTTAAAATTATATATAAGTTTGATAATTTTTTTACTTTTTGGATTTATACTTTAAAATATGAATAATTTAATATTTTATTTTTAAATAAAATCAATGATTTGCTTATTTTCTTTGATTTCAGTAAATTGGTGGTTTGACATTGATAGAAGCGGTTTTTCCAACGTGATTTAAAATATATGAAGTAAATATGTAATAGGAGTATTATCTCAGTCTGTATGCACACATTTCTAACACTAATTCAAATATAAATTGAGAATTGATTGTGTTGCGTAGCATATATTCCTCCCTGTAATCTTAAATATAAAACTTAGTTGTTTTTATAGAAATATTAAAGAAATTAATTAAATTATTTTAAAGTATTTATATTTGTCATTTTTACTTTAAATTATTTTTCCTAATTGATATATTCTCTTCGGTTATCAATATTAGACAGAGTTGACTTTTTTAAAAAGATTAAAAAAGTTAACTAAATATCTTTAAACTAATTAATTTGATTAATAAACTATTATATATAAAGATATGTAGCATATGATATAATTAAATAATTTTTTAATATTTAAAAGTTAATCATGTCTTATATTATTACAGGGAATATTAATCTCGCATTAAAAAAAACAAACAAAAAAGAAAAAAAGAGCGTGCCGTTCTGACTGGGGTGAGTACGATCATACGTAAAACAAAAGACAGTCCCTCGTCAACCCGCGCGCCAAGTACGTGGACTTCACCTTCCACGTCAGGCTCCCTAGCTGGAGCAATCGGAATCACTGATTGGTCTCGCAAGGCGGCTACGACGTTCTGGACTGAGCGTGCACTTCAACCGCCTTCATCCTTCAACCCGCGCCCGCCTTCTCACCACAAACCACAGCCAATTTTTCCAGATTCAGACCTACTGGCATCAACCCACCCAGGTTTCATCCTTTTTCCTCATCCATATCTTCTCTTCCAGAATTTTATTTTCTTCTATCTCGTTCTCATCTTCTTTTAATGATTGAAATCCCGAGGCCAAAAAAAGGGAATTTTGTTCATCAATTAATCCTAGAACCAGGAACGGCGGAATAAAAATAATAATCCTTTTACCACGCAACGGAACAATTTCCAACAATCAAATTGAAAAAGGATTGTGATAGCAAAAATTAATATCAGCACGAGATGATAACTCACAACTGCTACTTTCAGCAGCAGATTAATACAACCTAGTAATCTTATCTTTCTTTCTCACCACGTTCGGATAACGTACAAATAATACGATTAAACTCATGAGCTATCACGCACGCAATCGCAAATTGGTTTCTTTGATACCTGCGCTTCCCGAAATTGATCATTTTTTACCAATACCAATCGTTGAAAACCCAAGGCAAACCTTGCAACACAATAATTGTTCCTTTTTCTAAATAAAAATAAGAGAAGAAGATAAGAGAAGGTATTAACTGCTCTTTCTGGGTTTGCTTTTCCGCCTAGCTCTGCTTCTCGAAGGTTCGGCTTTTGGGTCCTTTGACGACAGCTGTGTGCATGCCGATGATCCCTCTTGTTGCTGCGCATGGCGTTGTTGTTGTTGTTGTTCCTGTTCTTGTCCTTGTTCTTCTCCCTCGCTGGTTTTGCCTTTCTTCGATGAGCTTTCTGAAACTTCAGCTCTACCTCCCGCTTCTTCTACTATCTCTTCTTTGCTTATTTCCGTTTTCTCAGTGATCTTACGAGGCCTACCTCTTTTTCGAGGAGTCTGATGTTGATCTTGTTGCTGAGTCTGAGTCTGAGTCTGTTGGGTGTCATCTCCTGTTCCTGTCGACGAAGATTCAGCTATTGCCACCGATAGTTCTTTCGTTTTTTGTGGCTTTTTCTTACCCATAACCATAAATGCTTCTCCCTTATCAATAACACAACCAAGCTTCAATATTTCTATCTCCCACTCGCTGTTTTCTGATTTCTAGATCATTAAAATCAAATCTGTAGCGCCCTAGTCCCTCTATTGAATCCACACAAATTAAGAAAAAGAAGCAGAAAAGAAACGCGGCAATAGAGAAGATATTTTCTTTTCGTAGAACACTGGGTGTCCTCTTTCTCTCTCTCTATCTCAAGAAGCGAAAAGCGAGCAAGTAGGCCAAAATCTTTGACCAGAATCCAGGCTTGGGGGGAGAGACGGTATTAAAGCAGCCCCCGGTGTTAACAATAGAGTAGAAAATGATATAATAAACAATAAATACAGGGTTTCAATTTCATTAGAGCACAAATGGAATAAACAATTCCTGAAAGCTCAAAAAGCTATCTTTCCTTTTCTTTTTGTCTGTTCATTCCACCAATTCCCATACAACCTTCATTTTCTCTCTCCCAGCAACTCAAGGGCAAAAAAAAAAAACAAGATTTAGAAAAGAGACGTCGCTAACCTACCTAGAGGGATGGGTGTCTGGTTGATAGCGATTAGGGAGAGAGCAGAGTATTGAGGAGAAGTTCTCGCTCTTTGACAACCAGCACACATATTATATATATATAGAGAGAGAGAGAGGAGGGAGAAAAATAAAGTAGTAGAAGTGAGAAGTAACCATGGTTAGGGTTAAGGGGAAAGGGCATGTGGGTATTTGAGGAGAAGGAAGGGGTAAGGTTTGGTGTATTATAGCAGTCAGTCTCAGACTCACACCCAGTCTGACCTTTTATGTCGCTTCCCGGGTTTCGCGTCTCTTTCTCTCTGCGCCTTCGTCTTTTAATTAGTGGGGTCCTTCCTACGGATCATACAACTGTACCTCCCTCTGCTTCTTGCTTGCCCCATATTTATTTATTATTATCATTATACTATTCACAATCATCCTCCCTCCTTCATCCATTCGTTCTATATCATCACCATGCACAATCAAATCTTTATCGAGTCTCATACATTATGATGGATTACGGAGAAATTCGCTTTTTACTTTCCTGGGAATTCCGTGATATGATTGGACCACTAAAAAACTTTCTTTTCAATTCTTAATGCCCTGCAAATTTGTTCAGCTGGTCGATCGTCTTCCTATGCTCCAATTCGGTGAACCAACAGTTACCATACAACAGCCCATCATCGAAGCAGATTTTCTCATAATCCTTTCCTTCAATATCCCTTAGTATTTGTATATCCTAATGGTCTAATATTTGATTCAAGCGTCTAGAGAAAACCACGTCATCTACTTTTTAAAATTTTATTTTTACCTTGTGAGGTAATTTTTGCCTCATGTGGTAATTTGAAAAAGATGATGTGACTCTCTTTAAATACTTGGATTAAATATTGGACGGTCAGGATACACAGATACGGATTCAGCTTCTCTCCTTACCACCTCTCTATCCATCCCTTATCATCTCTCAATCCAGAACGTCGAAATCTTGATCGAAGGGTCCAGAACATTTTTTTAAAAAAAAATATTCTAGGCCTTTGGATCAAGATTTCAACGATCAGGATTTGACTGTGAGAGATGATGAAAGAGTTGAAAATGAGAGAATCCTCTCCGACACGGATACTAATAAGAGATACTAAGAGAAGAGATTTTAAGAGAATCCGAATCCGACCATCTAATGGTTTGGTTATTTAATATTTCCTGAGTGGGTCATTCCCTCCCCAGGCCCCTCCCTAAAAGCTGTCCATTTCTTGTGTGTGCCATCAATAAACAATGCTGTCTCATTACTGCTCGTGTGGCGACCATAGTCCCTAGCCATAATTAATAATACCATTATTACTTAATTAGTGAGGTAATTAAGTTCAACTGATACTGCTCAAAGCATTGCTCACGCACACAGATTATCAAACCTGATCAATTACATCGTAAGTACCCTGATCAATTACATCGTAAGTACCCTGATCAATTTATGGATTTTAGTTTATTTTCTAATAGCATATTAGATATGAATTATTCTTTTGGTCGATATTAGATATGAATTATTGAAGCAATGAAAATAGCACATCTTAATAACATGTACATTAGCTTGTTACAAGAGGACAGTATACAATAATTACGGTTCAAATATTACTACCTTAAAATCTTGTTTGTTTTGCCATGTAGAACGTATCATTCCACACTCCAGGTGTCTCTGCGACAACAGTTGGACATCCATGATTCTGCTGAGAGAAAGGTAATAATGTGCACAACGCGCCATTAATGATAATAAGAGTTAATGATATTGAAGTTTTGATTAGCTAGCTCATTCATCACCCCCAGTCTTTATATATATATATATGGTGTTCCTCCCTGTTATCTATGTCTCAAGACTCATCAATTCTAACCAGCTTGATGCCATGCCCTTGATTTTGAAATTAAGATAAGATAAAGTTCAAAGGTGCACCGTGTGCATTTACATAATTAACTTCCATGTTCACACGTTTGTTTTAAAGTAATTTAATTAGCTTCCTTAATCTCTCCAAAAAAAATTAATTAGTCCTTATAATTAAAACTGGAGGGAGTATATATATATATAGGGCGCTCCGTTTTAAAGGTGGATACCGTTGTTGTTTTAAGATAAAATAATTAAATTTCCTGGTAAAGTTATGAACATAAATATATACTCTCATGTTCCTGTATATAAAGCACTTCCAGCATTTTCACGTAGATTAAGAAAGACTTTAAACCTCATCAACTTTTCTACAAAATTCAACAACTTTCCAACTCTATATCTATTTAATATACATTAAATTTCATAAGAATTAAAGTCACAATAATAAATTAAGAGTCCAATTGTACATTCATATAAAATTTCTCAATGCCTTATAAGTAAAATAAAAAAATTCTCAGGAACTAAGGAAACGCAGGTTTATTGGTTGCTCAACAAAAGGCAATATCTTAATAGAATACTCCCTCCGGTCCTTATTATAAGGCACCAACTAACTTTTCTCACAAACCAATAAAAACAGTTAAAGTCAATAAAGTTACCCTACAATTTAAGTAACTTCCAATATTACCCCTACTAATTACACTAAACTCTAATATTATATTAATTTTTACTCTCACACACTACCCTCATTAATTATGGGCAAATATGTAAACAAATAATTAATAATCATTGGGAACAAACAAGTGTCTTATAAAAAGGACCAAAGAAACTTGCTAGTTGATACCTTATAATAAGGACCGGAGGGAGTATGTGAGAAGGGGAAAGTTGGTCCGGCCGAGTCAGGACCACTAAATAAGAGAGAGAATAATGAAAGATATGGCTTGGTTTTGCCCTACAAAGTTAAAAGCAAACGTCGCAATTATATTATATGTGCTTGAACTCTTAGGCTTTGTTTGAGAGTTTTATTTTGAAGGGAAAGAAAAGGGAAGGGAGGGTTTTGGAAATCCTTTCCCTTGATATATACAAAAAAAACTACTACCATAATCCTCTCTTTCTTTTTCTTTCCCTCCAAAATGAAAATCCCAAACAAAGCCTTGAGGTCGGAAGTCTAAACTCTAAACCCCACAGAACAGCCAGCCAACTCCACAAGCCTGTGCTTCTGAACCTATAATCGAAACTACATGTCACTCAACATCTACGTGGAAATTGATGTTAACTACGCAACTTCAAAATAACTCTAATAAACCACCACCTTCCTAAATCTTTTAGCAGATAATAATTTTGTTATCAGAGGACAAATAACACGTCAACTTTATTCCTAGGAAGTTCAACTATAAATTCGGATGGATTAGATATTAATATTTGATATATTTTTGTGTTGAGATATTATATATGTTATATTGATATTTCACATATTTTATAATTATAATTCTGATATATTATTATATTTAATATTTAATTAAATTAGACTAGATTCTAGGACGATGATCATATTAGCTTTGTCTTGTTGTTCTTGTAGTGTCCTCTATTTAAAAATTCAAGAATTTATAATATTTCAGAAGTTATTGTTTTTTTTTCTCTCTCTACCTTAATCCTTCGAATTTTAACATCGATGATAAAAAGACAGCATCATGCCTCTACCTACAAGCCCCACCAGTGTACAGCGCGGATTCGAACGTCGGCCATGTAGGGTGGGCACCGTTTACCACGTACTGCAGTTTTCATTTGCAGTTTTTAACTTTTAGCAATGGACAAATATTTACTACCTCCGGTCTTAATTATAAGGCATAGTTGACTTTGTTTAGAGAGATTAAGAAAGCTAAATAAGCTACTTAATCATTTTATATGTTGTATATCTTTAGATTATATATTAGTATGTGAGTCAAACTAATTACTTTAAAGAAAAAAATAAAAAGAAAAATACTCTAAGTTAATTTAATTAGCTTTCTTAATTTCTCCAAAAAAGTCAACTATGTCTTATAATTAGGATCGGACGAGGGAATATTTGTTTTCAAATATCAAGTCAGTGATGACCAGCAGGAAGGAAAGAAAGGAGTGAAACATAATATTTTAAATCACAATATATTTTGCATGAAATTATTACAGGTATGAAAATGAATGCAATTAATCCAAAAAATCAATTCAATAACACGCTACACCGTTCACAACTAAACAGGCTCACGGAACCAAGGCGTTGTCTGAGTGGTTACGAATAAGAATGATGTAAGATGATTAGAAAACAAAAGGAAGGCACGGAGATGAGAGACGACTCCGCCGTCGGAGCGGGAGGGACAAGGTACGATAATGGAGGATGTGTGGACGTAAGGTGGGTCCGATTTACCCTGGCCCTCAGATGCGAATCCCAGGAAATCTTGTACTGTCCGGAGGGGGTTGGAATCTGGTGCGAAAAGAACACGCTGCTCTGGTGATGCCTCCGCCGGCCGGAGCCTAGAGGAAGACTCGTGTTCAAAATGAAAGAGATGGCCAACCAGAGGTGGCCACGTATGGCGCAAACGAACCCCAAGTCCACACCCGCTGAGGTACCGAGGGAGTACGTTTGGGGAGTGGGCATGGTCAAATACTATTTATGGAGGGAGGAAGTAATTACGTGGTGGGATCCATGCAGCCCAACTTCAATTATGGTGTCTTTTGCTCCACGACAACCTTCGTGGCCTCGACTCAATTATTTATCACTTTGATCGTATTTATAATCTGTTTTGATTAAATCTTATATACTAAAGAGAGTTAGTTATTCAATAATTATATGGTGAATTTTTAAATCTATCCTAATCGAGTATTTTTCAACTCTTTCTTATCTCTTTATTTTCATTGGTACTCCCTTTGATTCTTATTATAAAACATCAACTAGCAAGTATTTTTAGTTCTTTTTATAAGGCACTTGCCTTGTTTCCAAAGAGCATTAATTATCTTTTTCCATGTATGCTCATAATTAATCAAGGTAGTGGATGAGAGTAATAATTAATAAGATATTAAAGTTTAATATAATTAGTAGAAGTAATATTGGAAATTACGTAATTCTAGAATAATTTTATTGACTTGAACTACTACATTTTTTTGGTTTGTGAGAAGTGCCGGTTAGTACCTTATAATAAGGACTAGAAGAAATATAATTAATATAAACATAATTATCATAATCTTATTTATTACATGAAAAAAAAAATTAGTCAAAATAGATTTACAAATAAATTCATAGTGGTAATTATTCAAAAAAAAAACTATTTTAAAAGCCTTTTTAAAGTATTCACTTTCCCTATCTATCTCTTCAATTAAACCAAGCCTTAATATGTTGTACTATTGTTTAGTTAACTTTAGTGGTCTCTTCCTTTCGTTAGTAGCTTTATTGATTACAATCCTTCCAGATATATACTACTACCTCCGGTCTTAATTATAAGAGCTAGTTGACTTTCTTTGGAGAGATTAAGGAAGTTAAATAAATTACTTAATCATTTCATATGTTGTATATTCTTGGATTATATATTAGTTTATTAGTTAAATTAATTAGTTTGAAGAAAAAAATAAAAATACTCTAAAGTAATTTAGTTAGCTTTCTTAATCTCTCCAAAAAAGTCAACTAGCTCTTATAATTAGGATCGGAGGGAGTACTACTTGTACGATCTTGTCGGTAGGCTCCTCTAGTGATCAACCTGCTACTGATGTAGCAGCGTCTTAGACCAAAGAAAAACACTAAGCATCATTGAATGCCTCTATTAATTTGTCCGTTGCCTCCATTTCATTTCCTATTTTTAAGTATTTTTTATCAAAAAATTCAATCTTATTTATAAATCATCTCTCGGCAATAAATAATATTGTAATAATTTTATCCTTATTAATTATACTAATAAAAATAGAGAGATAAGAAAGAGTTAAAAGATCTATATATTCATGAATGATGGCAAAATTAAAAATTTATCCTACAATCATTAAGATAGCTATCTCTTCTTAGTATGTATGATTTAATTAAAAAGAACTAATAAATAAGAGTGGTACCCATTACATTATGTATGCCTCCTTAATTTATCCGATATTGTAAACTTTAACATATTTAACTCCATCAGCTATATCCGCAGAGTTTATTTTTTTGAGCAGGGGAGAGCCTGAGATTCGATCCTATTGATTAATGGGCTGAGCCCACTCTGCCTCCAACCTCCCCGCAGCAAGGATCCACCTTAGCTGTTTTTTTTTTTTTTTTTTAACAACCGCATAAAAAGTTCTAAAAGTTGGACCCAAGTTTTCTTAGTTTTTGAATTTCTCTCATTATCATTTTCTTATCATCTCTCATAATCTTCCAATCACATCCTTCTAATCAATATAATACTTCGTACTACTTTGACTTTTCTCTCATTTTCTCAATCAACAATTAAAATGGGGCTGATGAGAGAAAATGAGGGGGAAAAAAAACAAAAAGGAAAGGATCTCCTTTCCTCAGTTCACATATGAACCACAGTGTTTCAGGATCTTATCACACAAGTAATTATGTGAGAAGTTCTAAAAGTTGCCATTAATCGCAAAGAGAATTTGTCACGCATCCTACAACGAATAAATGGAGGTAAATGTCGATATAAAGTTGCCATTAATTACTGCACTTGTCATCATGTGGAGCGAATAGGATCTAGAATTGAAAGGAGTGAGGGGCATGAGGATGTCTGGGGTGGCAGACGTCTTGCTTGAAGCAAATGACAGCAGCAATGTGCGTAAGGGGAAAAAAGGGTGAAAAGTCTCTGTGTTTTAATTTGATGAAAACAAAAATGGAGGGACAATATAATTCTGCATTTCTGTGAGAAGAGATGAAAGTGATAAGGATTGACGTGGTGTTGTAGCCGAAGATTTACTGAGGCAGTCACGTCGCTTTCATTGAACAACACGTAAATGCAAAATACTTGGCCTCTATCTCATTCTCATAACACGACATTTTCAGCTCAGAAGGCCCATTTCCTTCCCCAATTCCCACTAACGTGGGTCTCCATCCCCATCTACCATCACCTCCATATTTTGTTACTATTAACGTTATCAAAAAAAATTAACGTTATATTTGGTCCCTTCACTCTCCTTCCTTTTTAATTTAATTTTAGTCTCAACTTTCACATTGTATGTCTTGTTTTTTTTTTTTTAAAAAAAAGGTCTAATTATTCAAACAGAATCAAACTTGAAAGATTAAAATCTATTATTAAAAATTTGGGAGACCAAGAATTATATTAGCCCCTTTTTACAATATATTGCCATTTTTTTTATCAATTCATAAGGATTTGACGTACTTATTTTCTTTATCTTAGGCAATATTATTATTAGTACTACTACTACGATGATTAATTTTCATAATAAATACTAGAAATAATTGTAATGGTTAATGTTTTTTAGCGGGACTAAATATTTCATTTATACACTCACATGAAATTAAAGTAGTTTTTTATTTCAAAAAAATAGACCAAATATATTTTGGCTCACAAAAACAAATACTATATTTCTTTTTCTTTTGCCAAAATTACTAGTATTTCATTAAGGGGTTCACATTCTATATTTATTAAAAAGATGAGTATGAGATGCTCATCCCTCTAATTTTGGGGATGAGCCCATTTTTTTTTTTAAAAAGAAATTCTTATTTATTTGGATTAAATTGTATTCTATACTTTGAATGTTTTTTGCACCTAGTATTTTAAAATAAATAATTTTTTCTTTTGCATTCAAAAATATTTTTACTGTAACATCAGTATCCTAAACTATTTTTTCAAAAACACTTAATATTTGAAATATATTTTTAAACACCCCATATCTTAAGTTAATTAATTTTTAGTATATGGAGTATTTTTTTAAAAAAAATAAAAGATTAAAAGAAACCTTTTATTTAGGGATGAGCAACGAATTCATATATAAAAGATGGGATTTATATATTATATACTTTCCGCTTCCAATAGCATGATGGATGTATCTGGGTCATCCCACTATCCCAGGCGCTAGTTGGTTGTCCAGTATCAAAAGCTTTGAGCTTGTAGGTCGACATGACGGCGATCTGGAAGGTATTTTCTTTCTATATTTTGATTAAATATCTTTGTGGAAGGGAAAGAACGTGGAATCATAATCAAATGTCATGGATCAACAATTTGCATGGTTAGAATCTGTTTGTGGACATGCACCATTCTTTATTAGCGTGATATTTGGCTGCGAGTATGACGTGTATGCAATTTTGCTTTGATCGTCGCTAATTTTAACCAGGGCCGCGCAAAATACTTACTTTGTTCATCAGCTCATCTTTGTCTTTCCTTCTATGCTATCTTCTTACATAAACCTGCTGCAATTAACCCCGAAATGAGTTTCTTCTGGCTTGCCTGTCTGTGGATTACTGGTCGGTATCCTTCTCTCTGTATCATCTTTCTATAAATATTAGTCCCTTGAGGATAATGAGTTTTGCTTGGGTGCCCTTTTCGTCCTCCTATAATCAAATTTTAATTATTTGATGGGACGGGGTGCAAAAGGAAGCCTCCACCACTAAAATCGGCATTATTCTGAGAAATAACTTCACTTGTATAGGGTTTTCCCCTAGGTCATTTTACTCTCTATGATATTTGCTGAACAAACTGTACTTTCCCTGGAACTACGCTGTTTCTCTTCCGCCATCTCCTTTTTTAAATTTCTTTAGTGTCTTATTTTTGTTTATCTTCCCGTTTCCTCGTTACAAGCGTCCTGTTTTCAAGACAAAAGGGTCTATTTCCATGCTGTATTACGAGTAAAACTGTACTGTTGCATTGTAACATTTTATTTTGCTGAGTAGTGCAATAATAAGGTTTGGATTCGTACCGTTAAATTCCTCTGTGTCTATTTCATTTCTTACTTCAACTTTCATATGGACTATAAGAATTCATTTTTTCGATTGTCTAATCATCTAATAATCTGTTGATAGGGAAATAAGCTTTCACTCCCAATCAAATATGAACTTTGACGGTTACAATGATGCTTTGAATCGGTCTTAGAGGATTTCAGTCATTGTGTGCCTGAGATATGGAAGTTCCTTATGAAGCATTTAGCAATGGAGGTGTTAACCACAGAACTCAGATAATTAAACACTCTCCTTATGAACCCTGTGCCAATTTATTGTCAGCTTGGTTTGATCTGAGAGTTTTCTACGTGAGAATTAGCAATTTTCAGGTGGATGGATCCACGCCCGATTTTCTCACGCTCAATCATATCCCTCTAAATCCTGATACACTTTTAGAGTTGAATGGTGTAAGAAGTAACATGTACTCAGATGGGCTGTCGTCAGTGCTTAGAAGAGACCGGGTGGATAAGAAATCTGAAGAAACAACCTTTGTGAGCACAGATAGCATACGGTTGAGAGGGAGCACGAAATTTGAGGTTCATGATAAAGAGGAATGTATTCTCTCTGGAGTTTTGGAGATGTCCAATAGCAATGGTTTCCCTGGGGAATCAAACTTCAATGCAAAGCGATGGAGCATGAGTTGTGAATCAGAGGTCACTGCTGGTACTGGCTTCCTGAAGATGAAAAACGTTACAAGCCCAGAGATAACCAGTCCAACCATTGAGGTCTATGTTGCAGGCTGCTTCTCAGGAACACCTATCATCTTAACTAAGACGCTGAAGCTCAATTTCCGGAAGAAGCAGAATGGGAGATGTTTGTTGGATGCCATTCCAGAATATGAAACACCTGATTTCCAGAGAAATGTATCTGATAGACTCGATATGCAGGTAAAATGCTTGACAGCTTTCAGTATAAATAGCTGGAATTACGTGAGATTTTAGCTTAATGTTCTAATGCTTGTATCTTTCTGTTGGACGTCTTAAGTAATTTCCATTACCTAAAGATTTATTTCTCCAATCTCGTTCTATGAATTATTTATGAGTTAAACGTCTCTTGC
The DNA here is from genome assembly GCA_034222035.1 of Acacia crassicarpa. Lineage (NCBI taxonomy): Eukaryota > Viridiplantae > Streptophyta > Magnoliopsida > Fabales > Fabaceae > Acacia > Acacia crassicarpa. The sequence goes on from JAWXYG010000003.1 coordinate 1,859,852, forward strand.
TGGATAACGATTCTGTTTAGCCTATATTTGTTTTGTCCAGTTGTTTCTTCCTATCCTGAAACATTTTCTATGCTTACTTTCTCATCACTTTCTTTTGACATCCTTGAGCTCTAGGAGATGCATCAAGTGAATCATGCTCTGGCAGAGGGAAATTATGTTGCTAGTTATCTTTATAAGTGGCCTTTGGTTTATTTCAATGAATATCTTGTCTTGATTTTCTTCCTCGGAATTCAAACTTTGAATTCTTTTCTTGATCAGACATTGTAGGCCTACGCTGGTGTTTTTATGTCAGATAAAATCTCTGTAAAGTTTAACGGAAGATAGAATTAAATCTCATCATAGAGGTGCTATCATGATGTTGAGGCGCAAGTTTTAAGTTGTGGCCCTCATGGGGACTCCGGGAGCTACTAAATTGCCTCAATGTTCTGTGCCTTATATTCTCTAATGCCAATTTATGAGGCAGCGCCCTGTGTGGACTTATAGTGTCAGCCTTTAACGACTTTAAAAGTTTGCAATGTTGGTCCAACATGGCCCTTGTGCAATTCGGCGGTGCTTCCAACCGAAACGGGGTGCCTCCGTATCCTGATTTGGTTTCTTTTATCCCATCTTTTCTGAAAAATTATATTGAACTTGGGAGTGTGGCGGTGAGTGATTATGGAAAGGGAACTTATTTTCAGTACTTTTATCAAATCCTTGTCTTGTTCAGCTGAGTTTTGCAGCTGTCTTGCATCAGGGTGTCCGTGTTCTCATTGATTTTGTCTATAGCAGCAGTCAATTTTATTTTCTATCAGTCAATGTAATTGTCTCATGATTTGAAATTGAATGTATACGTAGGACCTTTTTTTTTTTTTTTTGGGTATAGTTTATCATGAATTGTAAATGTCGTAAATCAATGTTACTCAAAGGGGACAGTCTGCTAAAAAAGCTCACTCCCTCATTCAACATCTTCTCACGTCCTGGGTGGGAATATATGCTATTGTGATTAGAGCACTCCAATGGATGGGGATCTTATCTCCATTCAGCAGCGATTCTGACACGGCATTTCCGATACGTTAATATTGGCTTGATTCTTATGATTGATTCTGACACAGCGTTTCTGATACGGGTATCTGATATGTTGGAACAATTTTTTTTTTAGAGTATCGGTGCTTCATAGCCATTCAGCACTCATCTCTGGATTTCCTTATATTTGATTCCATTTATGCTGAATTGCTGATCTTTTAGTTGCGTAAAACATGTTTTCTTTCTGTGTGAATCCCCTTTGGCTAAACTATCTTATTAATGCATCATCTGCATCTGCATCATGATTGCTGGGTATGAATTTTGATGTAGTCGGAGGATTCTAGTGGTTTCTTGGGAGTCCTCTCTTGGTTTGTTCCCTTTGTGAAAATGGTAGAAGTTTCCGTGACCAATGTACTTGCGCTGCTGTAAGTAAATAATACTACTGTTTGTTCTTGTCATGTGTTACAACCGTCTTTTTTTCCTTCATAGGTAGCTGATTTCAGAAGCTTCAAACATGAAAACGAAGGTGATTATAGCAGCATGTACTGGCAAGGATCAGGATATATAGATGGGGAAGATAGTGAATTATCATGGTTCAATGCAGGCGTGCGAGTTGGTGTTGGAATCGGGCTCGGCGTCTGCCTAGGCATTGGTGTAGGGGTTGGCTTGTTGGCGCGCTCTTACCGAGCAACTACCCGAATCCTTCACAGGCGCCTCATATAGCCACTTGCTAACTGTCCTGCAAAAACTAGCCTGTTTCTCTGTTCATAAATAATCGTTCTTTTGTTTTTTCCCTGGCTAATCTTAATATTTGATCTCATTATTCCTCCCAAGCCACAAAGCAAGATGCTATGCTTCTTTTGAAGGGTATCACAATAGATGGTTAATTTCTGTCGTTGTAATTCAGTCTACTGTATGACTGATTTTGAAGATTGAGTCAAACTTATATGACATGCACTTAAATCTGAATGAATAATGATTCTCCACAAGATAGATCAAATTATTCGGTATTCTGGCGAAATGACATGGCAGCTTTTACAGTTCAATACACACTGTAGTCAGAGACATTCAAGTATGTATAGTGTTGATAGGAACTCGCTGGATTGAGTTCGATGGACCAGTGTAATTTTTTTTTTTTTTTTTTGGGACCATCAAATAAACAAGCTTCTTCATTTATGAGAAACGACTACTTAGTACAATAAACAAGATGGACCAGTAGCTTTGATCTCCAGTGTAATTTAGGCACTGGATTGGCCAGCTCCAACGTGGCTTGATTGGCCGTCATCAGCTCCCCAAAACGCAGCGGATTTCAAATCATCCTGAGTCATCAATCTAGAGTATTCCTCATGGTCATACTTCATTGTAGCTTTCCCCCCAAATTCCATGGGAAGATTTTCTTCATCAAAATACGACTTCATAAGATCCACGCTTTCTTTCTCTTTGGGGTACACGAACTTGGCCTTTTCAAGTGTTTTGTTATCCAGGAGGTACTTGATTATCTGCAAAAAAAATAACACCGGTGAAAATCAGGATGGTAGCAATATGGTCTGTTTTATATGTAAAGAATGCATACTCTGGGACCAAACCTTTAAAAAAGTCTCAAAAGCCCGTGGAGGATTGTAAAGAAATGCTACGGCAACCCTATCTGGAAAGTGATTTTGTAGAATGTTAAGAAACTCTCTAGCTAGTCTTATGGACATATTGGTAAGTGACCATCCAGTGAAATCTATCAACCACGCCATTTGGTGTTGACCTTGCTCGAAGTTAAGCACCGCATTTTCCAGAAGATGCACATCGAACCTTATCAAACTCTCAATTGAAGTTATTTTCTGCAAAATCCACCACCACATTTAGCTCTCAAACAACTCAGTAGTTGTTAAACTTAATACTTAGAACCTGACAATATAATACCGGAATTGGAATCCCAGTTCTGAAAATGAGAACTGTCCTTCCCTGTCGGTCATGAAAACTTGCTCTGTATATTATCCCCCTCTCTCCTTCCTTTGCAACCTCATGCTGTCAAATGATAAAACATTTATGGTTAAATTTACACAGTAATATCACTAACAAGTGTTGAAAACATCATACCCAGCGGATTTCTTCAGGCTTGTAGGTTGATCTCCACTCTAGTGTGTGTCCTAACATCTTCTTGGCTTTTTTCACATTCCAATTGTTAGCTTCCAGATAGCCCTTCAAACAACCATCAGTGCAGTACTTTAAGCTGCGTCCAGATAAGGGCCCAATCTCAGTCCTGAGCTCCTCAATCTTCCATCAACAAACAACAAACAGGGCATTATAGAACAGAGGAAAAACCAGACATAGCATATATCATCAAGATGACATTTTAACAGAGCTTGTTACCTTTGATGCAGTGTAAACGTCGCTGCTTTCCTGAACTTGTTTGCCTTTGTTCTGGGACTTGAACATGATGACTGAAAAACCAGTGAGAACTATTATAAGGCAGGAAAAAAAAAAGGGGGGGGGGGGAAACGGAATTCAAGAGTGAGGAAAATGAAAAAAGAAAACCGTATGCAAAAAGTAAAGCCACAGGGAAAATGTCAAGACCAGGGAACCCAGAACAAGATGAAATATAAAGTGCCCCATAAGCTCGAGCATGGCAGAATATGGATCCAGAGTGACGTATGATGAACATCCAGACAGGAATCATAAAGAATGTATAAAAAAACCTATATTCTACTGAACTATACAGAGAAAATCAGAAGACGTTACTTACTTTGGGTGAAGGAAGAGTCCTGTGCCGAGAGGGGGGAAATTAAAATAGAAAAGTGGCACGAGCTAATTATTTTCAAGAAGAAGAAAAGCTTACAGCCACCGATAATCACTAACAAAGATCAGAAGAAGGTTCTCGGGAAGAAGAGGGGGGCAGGAAGCGTAATATATCAAAGAAATATATAATGGACAAAGAATTGAAGGCTAATAAATTCCTGTGACCTCCATTTCGGTACCGTTGAGGAAGTTGCCTATCCAGGGACTCTTTGCTATATCCTGAAGGACAAAAATGTCTTACAAACACCGCAATGCTCTGAATAGTGAATAGACTTGCCGTGGAAAGTTCAATTTCTTAACGTGTTTTTATCTTTTTTTCGAAAGAACAAGCTATATCTTCCCTTACAACCCACGAGGCAGTATTATTCAAATTGTTAATTGAATATAGTTGATGATTGATTGATATTCTTACTTACCCATATGCATTACTTATATATGACACATGATAGTCACTTAGAAAGCAAAAATTTCACATCTCGACGTGGGCAAGAAAAAGAAAAAATACATTAAAATATCAAGGGGCAAGCAAATCAGTTTAAAGTTAGTGCTAAAATGTACGAAGTTCCACATATATACGAGGGTGAGCCAAATATCTCTGAGCCACAACATCATTAGCAAAATGTCTAAAATACTTGGTAGCTAGTGATAGATCATTAAGGGACGTCTTGTTGGATTACATTGATATTATCCGTCTTAACCTCGATTATCACTCTAGTCCTATTTGTGAGTTCAATTTGAAAAAATAATGATAGTCATTAATCGGCCGCTAGTGACTGGTGAGCATTAATTGTATACATCCATCCTTCATCTGCCTTATTTGCAGCTGCCCTCTCTGAATAGAGTGTTTTTGTTACATGTAACTATCCATGATCTAGATACTTCAACTAACTCAATAGTACTATCTAGGTAACTTACTCTATCCAGTCTTAAATATAAGATAAAGTTGAATTTTTTTAAAGAGATTAGGAAAATTAATTAAATAATTTTAAAATATTTATATTTCTCATTTGTGCCTCTAAATTATTTTACCTAACTTATAAAGTGATATATAATCTAAGGAAACACAACATATAATATGATTAAGTAATTTATTTAAATTTTTTTATCTTTTCAAAAAAAAAAATCAACACTATCTTATATTTAGGATCATATGAAGTATTAAGTTAGATCATGTCTTAGCCTTATTCTCCGCATGGGGCGTCTCTGCTTTCCTATATCCTAATACTGTACTAGGATCACTCCTTTGTCCACTTTTTCTCCCCTGTGATTTACATTTAATGAAGACAACTTGAATTCTTTGACCAAAAAAAAAAAAAAAGACAACTTGAATTTGATAGGGAAATTCGTTTAACGGCCCCTATTAGGTAAAAAATTTCAGAAAAGACCCAAACATTCTGACAATACAGAAAAAGGTTCAGAGATTCTGACAATACCCAAAAAGGCCCCAAGATTCTGACGGGGGCTGATATAGTTGTTAATAGGGCTGATATAGTTAACGGGGGCTGATATAGTTGTTAACCGGGCTGATTTAGTTGTTAAATTTTTTTTTAACAACTAAATCAGCCCCGTTAACAACTATATCAGCCACCACTAACAATTATATCAGCCTCATTAACAATTCTGTCAGAATCTTAGGGCCTTTTTTCGTATTGTCAAAATCTCTGGGCCTTTCTAGGTATTTTCAGATTGTTTGGACCTTTTCTGAAATTCTTTGCCTAATAGAGGCCCTGAAACGAATTCTCAATTATTCTTGAAACATTTCATTATTTGTATTGCATATTATTTATCATTTAAAATTTCATCATTAAACAAAGTATACTTGAGTTTCATGTTTCACTGTTGATTATTTTATTATCATAATAGTTTACTAATTTGTAATAAAATTAAAGTTCATTGTGAGATGGGTTTCAAGGACTCACCTAAACTAAAATATATGTTAATATTCAAAGAGTTGTACCTTTATCAAGTAAATCAATTTTTGTGAACATCATAATAGTATGTTATCAAATGAACATAAATAATATAACGGAGGGGAAGTAATATTTTGTCTTCCAACTTTCCTTGACTTGTCAAACGTGATGGTTTTGTGTCTGTATTATATAATATTAAGCATAGCATGAGTCTTGCATATCATTTGAAATTTGGAGTATGAGCTATGCTGTGCATGGTTCGAGGATTATGTACAGATTATAGGCCTGTTTGGGTATCCTATCTAATGGATTTATTATCCCATTAGATGGGTTAATAAGTCCATTAAGAGAAAAAATATAATTGTTGGGTGTTTGGGTTGCTTTAATTTTTAATGGATTTTGAAGCTTGATAGTTTTTTTTTTTTTTTGGAAGCCACTTCCCCTAGCTTTTAATCTCATTGCTTCTGATCCCATCAATGCACATGTGGGACCCCTTTGTAAAATGACACTGTTGCCCCCCAGTCCATTTCATCTTGTTCGCATAGGCTGATCTGGATTTCAAGTTCTACTCTCATACTAGTAGACCGGAGGATCTATTTGTGTGTGTTTATTTGTATATACGCATTTTTTAAACTCTAAAGTAATGAATATTAAAAAAAAATTAACCTCAATCATAGTTGAATAATGCCATAATTAGCGGGTTTTTAATTATTCGTCACTCTTTTTTACACCAAATTACATAAATAAAAGTTGGTAAAATTGGTTTAAACTTTAAAGCAATGAATATTAAAAAACAAAAAACAAAACAAATGCAAAAACATCTATATTTTTTAAGACCTTCAAAAACACCTGTATTTATGAAAAGATGATCCGCGAATACTTAGTACAATGAGACTAACAAATAATTTGTGTGGGAAAAAATATCATACTGCTAAGAAACTTATAAATGCTATATTACTTCCTTTTTTTTTTTTTAATGTAAGGGAGTATTATATACTAGTGTCCTAAATTGAAGATGATGATGATTCACTTGATAATGATGATTCACTTGATGAAGTATCCTCATCAACACGAATGAATGATCTTCCGCATCAAATCAGAAATGAACTTATAGGGACTAGGTTTATTTAAGCACTTCATTGTGTTGTAATTTATTTAATGGAATTTTACTATTTTATTTAGCAAATTTATATTTAATTTTAATTTTTTATCCCAAATTAAAAACACATGTGTGTGTGTAAATTTGATTCATGTCATTTTCAGTCATTTTCTATCTTATCTATCTTTTTAAAAGCTATGTCAAACAAGTTCCCATCACAAACAAAAGCTACTTCTACTACTGTTATCCCAAAATAAATCACATAAATAAAAAATAAAAAAAAAGTCTAATAAAAAAAGTCCATCAGAAACAAAAGTCACTTCTCCCACAACTATTCCAAATAGACCCTATGGGTGTTTAGTTTATAAAATGTAAATAAAGTCCAGGACAGAAAAGCGGTATCTCTTCATAATTATAGTATTGATTATGAGACAAACAATATAGTCCTCCAGTAATCCTGTTTATCTAATTTGTGGAAGTTATCAAGTTAAATAAATTACTTGTTTTTCTGAAATATTTTGGTGTAATAGTAGGGTTATCTACAAATGTTTTGAAATTTAAAATTATTATTTACAAATATCCTAAAATATGAGAATTATATAAAAAGAATTGATGGATATAAAGGTAAATAATATGTCATATTCCAGTGGTGAAATAATATGTCATTTTCAAGACAGTTTCACAATGAGTAAATAGCATACGAGTAGTAATTTTGGAGCTCTTTGGTCGCTCCCCCAAACTGCCAAAGCCCTAAAAGTAATCATGCCCCCACATAAAAGATTTTATTTAAACTTGAATAAAACAAAAGACATTTTTAATTTTTTTTTTTCTAAATAATGATTGTGTATTTCTTTTCCTTAAGGAATAAGAATCATTCCTCCGCCGGACCGGAAAACAATATCCATGGCGTAAAGTTTATTAAAAATAAAAATAGAAAAGGGGCAGAAGTATGTGTTGAGGAGTTGCTACCAGAAGAATTGAGTGGCAAACAACGGTTCTGCCATCATCACCTGTTTGGCTGTTTCCATCACAAATTTTCCGTCAACCTCTGATAGATACATCAGTAGCTTCTAGTCGCCACCACGCAATAAATACATACAACACTCCATTCCTGTTCCTTCTTCACTTACAATCCCATCCATTCACAGCCACCGCCTCCCAATAATTCCTCATGACACACACACAATTGCTAAAGTTTTTTGTTTTTTCATTCAAACGGCAAGCTATAGCCTCATTGTGTGTCGCAAAAGTTGAATGAAGAAGAAAAATAAGAGACAGATCAGAGGGTTGAATTGTGGAAAGAGGAGGGGGCGAATCAAGACGAGGAAAAAGGAGGAGAGAAAGTGTGTTTTTGGGGGGCTAAAGTAAAAATATAAGATCGTTCATTAAATGAAGTGCATGTGGGCTCCCAAGTTAGACTTTTTGTGTGTACCAGAATTGACATTTTTGAGGATTCTAAACATGATTGATTGTAAACAAGCACTTTGTTTATTGAGCTGGGATGACTTAATTGGTCAGTGCATAGATCATGTGGTCCACACAATAACTTCTCTTGATAGATAGATTAGCCTCGGGGCCAAATCCAAGTGGAATCGAACCACCATCCTCCCAAAACGTCGCCGTATTAGGCGCTCATGGATCCATTAATCCAGCAAGTCGTAAAGTCAAACAGCTTCATATCAGCAAACCAGGTAGAGAAGACTCCATGCCTCTCTCTGGTCACCCCATCAATCCACTGTCTCTAACCAAATCCCACCGAAACACATTTATGACAACATCCATCCAATGAGTTGGGCCTTACAGCCTCGAACATAACGCCACACTGCATCCTCCACGTCCAACCCATTAATGCCCTTTTAAAAAACCCCTAATAAGTTGTAAGATTTATCCAAATACCTGAAAAAAGAAAAAGATATCAAAGTGCCAAGAATTATAAACCATATAGTATTGAGTCTGCAAAGAATTCTACTTCACTATTACTATTTGTATTATTTATACTCAATGCAGATATTTATGCATTATATATTAATAATTATTTGTTGTTAATATACAAGCCTAGGTATTTCGTACCAGCTTAACAAACACCACATAATATTAAAAGCTAAAAGCTTGTGCACTTGCCGTATGAAGTTCACCCATAATGGTAACAAGTCAAGGGTTCAAATCCAGTTACTTCTAACCTTGACTAGCCTCACGATTTTCAATAGAATCAGCGAAAAGTCTTTCATCCAAAAATAGTTCCATCCTCTTATGGAAAAGTGTGGTGTACTTCCCTTTCCTCAATAATAAAAAATAAAAATAAAATCATCAAACAAACCTCGATCCTAATTATTTTACCAGATTTTGGTGAGATTAAAAATAGAAGCTAAATTAGTTAATTATATATTTATTTTTCTAAAATATCCTCAGAATCTCTCAATTACTATATAGAGCCTAATTTGAATCAAACGTTGCAATAGTAAAGACCAAAAAAAAGCCGGGCTATACCCATTGTCCAAGCAACTTGGGCCCCCGTCCCTAAAAATAAAATACAGCCATCCATTTCAAAGATATAAAGAAAAATATTTTTAAAGAAATTTTAAGATTATTTTATTTAATTTTTTTTTTTTAAAATCTCTCACATAATAGAATATAAGCGTCTTATTAGTTAACGGAAACGGTAGAATTGAGATGTATGTGATATTAATGATTTGTAAGCATTACTTACTTTATATAATATAAAGATATATTATTATTTTGTTTAATTATTATTGAGAAAATATTAATAAAAATATTTTTAAAAAATCGACAAAAAATTATAATTTTGTCTTATAATTAGAATCATACTCAACTCTCAAATATTGTCCTATAATTAATTATGACCTGAGGACACAAGTTTTAAAATTCGGTTGAGAGGCCATACATCTAACTCGAAACTTCTTTATAAATTAGACTAGAGTATACGTTTAGTCCTTTAAGTTTGCCTTTAGTATCATTTTAGTCCCTTAAGTTTGTAAAGTGCACGTTTAGTCACTTAATATTAACACCGTTAGTCTGACCGATGACTATGTAATTAAAAGATGACCAGGCATGCTTATATGTTAGTATTTTAATAAATTAATATTTTAAATCTTATTAACTGAAAATATTTAATCGTCACAGACTATTTTATGATTTTTCACAGTTTGTGAAGATTAAATATATATTTTTTGTCAAATAAGATTAATATTTTTTAATTAATAGGATTTAAAATATTAATTTATTAAAATACTAACATATAAGGATAAATGATCAGTATTTAATTGCACAATCATCGCTTAAAATTGTTATATCAGTATTTTCCGTTTAAGTCAGACTAATGGTGTTAACATTAAAGGACCAAACTTGTACTTTATAAACTTAAGGGATTAAAATGATACAAAAGGCAAACATGAAGGACCAAATGTATACTTTAGCCTATAAATTTAAAACTACACACCAAAAACAAAAAAGGAAAATTAAGCACAAGTCCTAAGGAAGAGAATTTATCACAATAAAGTCCCTTGAAATCATGAAATTATACAGAAGTCCCTAGACACTTCTGTGTAATTATTTGTGAATGTAAAATTACCATTTTGGACTTCTGTGTAATTATATTCATTTCTAAAGTCCAGAGGCTATTTACAACAACAAATGCTATATTTACAACAGAAAAAGTATATATTAACAACAACTATTGAAAACTAGATTTTTTTTTTCATTTCTCACGTCCAGAAGCTATGTACAACAACAAATGCTATATTTACAACAGAAAAAGTATATATTTACAACAACCTTTGAAAACCTGGATTTTTCTAATTTCTCACGTCCAGAGGCTATTTACAACAACAAATGTTATATTTACAACAGAAAAAGCATATATTTACAACAACATTTAAAAACGTGAGCTTTTTCATTTCTCACGTCTAGAGGCTATTTACAACAATAAATATTATATTTACAACAGAAAAAACATATATTTACAACAACCTTTGAAAACGTGGATTTTTTCATTTCTCACGTCCAGAGACTATTTACAACAACAAATGTTATATTTATAACAAAAAAAAGTATATATTTACAACAACTTTTAAAAATTTGGATTTTTTTCATTTCTCGAGGCTATTTACAACAACAAATGCTATATTTACAACCAAAAAGGCATATATTTACAACAACCTTTGAAAACCTGGATTTTTTTATTCCTCACATCCAGAGGTTATTTACAACAACAAATACTATATTTACAATAGAAAAAGCATATATTCACAACATCTTTTGAGAATTTTTATAGTTATATCCAGAAATGCTGTAACAATCAGCTCAACATATTATAAAATTTTCACAGCTGAATTTTAAAAAAAATGATACTCCTATGCGTCAACTTGACGACAAGGTGATGTTTCTTCCTAAGAATTGAAAACCCCTGTTTCTTTATGGCCGTCATCATTCAGCAACCTCTACTGGAATTAGGTAGGGTTCTCATTTGGTGCACATAATTAGGTGCCTAATTATGTATAAGTATTTTTTTTTAATTTTTTTATATATTGTATTTATTTAGATTTAAATTATATGCTGCTTTCTGGAATTTTTTTTGCATCCAGTATCTCAAATTAATTAGTTTCCAATCCTGCATTCATCTGTAACACCAGTATCATGAAAACTAATTAATTTGAGATACTGGATACAAAAAAAAATTCCAGAAAGCAGCATATAATTTAAATCTAAATAAATACAACATATAAAAAATTTAAAAAAATATGCTCATACCTCTAATAGAGGTATGAACACATAATTGGGCACATAATTATGGGCACCAAATGTGAACTCAATTAGGTATCTTCTCTATACTACGTTCTGTAATTACTTGAATCATTTCTAGCTTTAGGGTTTTAGGAGGGTGAAAAATTCCCTGTTTATACATTTTGATTGTGCTTCCCGATTTCGATATATGAAATTGGATGAAGAGTGTTCCAGAATTGGGATATTGTTGTGTTGTTTGGAAAAGTTTCTGTCTACAATTTCAGCCGGATAAAATAATGATAATTTACCACGAATTTGTGGCTTTTATGCCTTTGGATCCATTGGAAATGATTCCATACTGGATTATTTATACTGGCATGCCTAGGTTATTTATGGGTTAAGTGACCACTTATTTGTTGTCTCACTGTGTAAGCGAGGGTCCAATGGAAATAATATGTAGATGTAGTTATACTAGCATGTCAGGATTGTTTAGAATTGCAGAGAGAGGAGAACGAAGAGAGGAATTGGAAGACATCAGAAGGAAGGTTAAAATAGTAATTTTACTTCCACAAATAATTACGAGCAAGACCTTGGGACTTCTGTGTAATTTTATGATTTTAGGGGACTTTATTGTAAAACATTCTCATCCTTGGGACTTGCGCGTAATTTTCCCAAAAAAAAAACCACCCACACGATTGCAGTGTGTACACAGCTAAGGGTGAGCAAAAAACCCACAACCCGTGGATTCACCCATGCCCCGTAGTATTTTGGCTCGTTTAAGCCTGCATAGATTTGCCCCATAACGGGTACGGGTTGCCCCATACCCGTATATGATAAACGAGGCAGGGAACAGGTTAGGGCACGGGCTGCAGTTCCCGCCCGTGTTTATCTATATTTTTTAAATAAGTTATTTATATTATAATATATTAAGTTTTACATATATACGTCAACATTGGCACTTGGTTGCGCGGTAAGGATAGCGCTTAACATCCATAATGACTCGGCTTTGATTCCTGGAGCTCGTAGATGGAATGAGTTGTACGCATAAGGCTATTTTCCCAAAATAACCCTAATTAAATAACTATTTACTAAAATGTCCTTATTTCCAAATTATTTCTCAATCTACCCCTATTTAGTCTACTAAATCGATTTAATCGAAGTTTAATTTCAACATAGAGTCAGGGAAGAAGGGAGATCCAACTAACTTAATTAGGGCATGGTTTTACGATTGATCTTTTATAAGATAAAATAAAATGTTAGGGGGGGTCCAATTTAGAATTTGAATTGTCCATATTTAAAGGAAATAATACACACACACACACACACACACACACATATTAAATACTAACAACTCATGTTAATATTAACAATTCATTAAATATTACACACACATATCCTATCTCTATTGTGTAGAAGATATTATGTGATTTAATAAAAAAGAAAACATCAAATAAAAGGAAACAATTCATTATATATATATATATATATATATAAGAATCACTTGATTATATTTAATGAATTGTTAGTTTTTCCTGCGTAATAAAGAATCAGTTGTTTTTTCTCCTTTCTCTTCATTAAATCTGGAAGTTAATTTTTATGTCACTGCATAGATCTCAAAAAGTTATGTGAAATCAAAAAAAGAATCACTTGATTCGGACTCTCGAGCCAGAAGTTATGGCCTTCCGAAGTTTTAACTTTTTGTGTTTTTTTATGATTTAGTCGACTAAGCTACAGTACTTAGTCGACTAAATTGCGGGGAAAGTTAAAAAAAAATTGAGTTCGCGGTTTAGTCGACTAAATAGGGACAGATTGAGAAATAGTTTGGAAACAAGGGCATTTTGGTAAATAGTTATTTAATTAGGGTTATTTTGGGAAAATAGCCGTACGCATGACCCCCCCCCTAAATTTTATATATTTAAACATTTTAAATCTCAAATCAAAAGTTAAAAAACCCTAACCTACTCTAACATGCTATTCTCTCAACTTGTACGATCTCGACACCTCCCCTCCCTCCCCCTTCTCTTTTCTCTCTCTTCTCTCAATCTCCACCTTCATCTCTATTCTCTCAGTCTCAGATTCATACGATCCCACCCCCTCCCCCTCCCCTTTTCTCTCCTCTCAATCTTCACCTTCATCTCTATTCTCTCAATCTCAGACTCATACGATCTCACCGCCTCCCCCTTCCCCTTCTCTTTTCTCTTTCCTCTCTCAATCTTCACCTTCAATCTCGTGTTGCAGCTTTCAACCGTCCATGAGCTTCATATTTTTCTCTCCTTACTCAGCAATTTCGTTTACAGCAACGAAGCCGTCGATCTGTTCAACTGTGTCGTTATTATTGGTTGTTGTTGTCGATCTCTGCGACATTCGACACCTCACCGTCACAGATCTACCCACCATCTTTTCTTTCATCTCATCTCTAATCTGTTTGGTTATATTTGTTCTAAGTTTCTTGGTGGGTTCTAGGTTTTTTTTTTTTTTTTTGCCATAAATAACTTGAAGGTATAAACGGGACCCGGAACCCGTTGAAACCCACCCGTGTTTTGCTTGTACCCGTCATAAACGGATTAAACAGGTTTTACGAGTACAGGCTACCCCGTACCTGTGTAAAATAAACAGGCGAGACACGGGTAAGGGCACGGGACAACCCGCCCGCCTGTTGCTCAACCCTAGCAACAGCAACTATAGGGAGGCATTTTTCACCAAAAAAGATTTTATTTAAACAAAAAATGTTTGTCCTTCAATTTTTTTTATCATATACAGTCCTTAAATGCAGTTAGAAATCTAGAAAATCTAATTAAAGATATTAAAAAGATTCTCGAATATTATTTTACCAGGAATCACGAAATGGCCGGCCATCTAGACTGAGAAACATAGCATTAGTCATTGCCACTTTAAATGTGCACAGTAAAGCAATCGTCGTTAACAAAACACAAATAAATTGCATTGACAATTGAACTCTACATACTCATAGGAAAGAAACAAATAAATTCAACGCATACGATATATTACATGCCATGGCAATTCAGTTGCTGTAAAGAAAAACAAATTATTTCTAATAAAACAACCATTCTCCAAAACTCGTATCTATTTCCCAAGCAACAAAATAAATAAGCAAAAAAACAAACGCTAATATGCGTTGTCAAAACATCTATTTCACCACTACATATCGAGGAGGGGCTGCATGATTCTGCATACAGTCTCTAGAATTCTGCTACTGACAACAAAGATACATGCAAATGCAGATAGTGCATTGTCAAAGCATTAACAGACAGGAAAACAACTTCCCATTACGGACGCCCAGTTACGACACTGTATGCTCACGTCTGTGTTACACCAGAGGCCAGTTCTGCAGAGCCACAACTTAAGAGTTACAGGGTAAAGTCTTCAGAGTCTGCACCACACAGATTCATATTTAAGAATCAGTCAAGAGTGCGCAAAGCAAACATTGAAGCTGACACACATTGCATGCCCCGTCTTCTCTATCTTCAAATCAGGCTCCATAACATTTTTCCATTACCTCAAGGGACAAACTCATGTGTCCTTCGTTAGGAAATATCAAACAGATCACCGACGATGGTAATTATCAGCCAAATAGTACATGCGGGGACACAGGGCATCCAAGCAAACTACAGCAATTTTATATTTATAATCGGCTAGTAAATCTAAAGCATACATGATAAACTACAGAGTACAGATATTAAAAAAAAAACTAATATGGTTGTGAACATCAATCTCAAAAAACCACTGCAGTAAAACTACAATAAAGCAAAAGCATACATGATAAACTACAGACTACAGATATTAAAAATAAATTAATATGGTTCTGAACATCAATCTCAAAAAACCACTCCAGTAAAACTACAATAAAACAAAGTGTATAAAAGAACTTGATGATACTAATACAAAATTTCTTTAGCAGTAAATTGAATAAACTACCGAGCATGAGAATGGCGTGAATGAAGATGTGCATGTACCAGATACATGCTTAATATGAAGTCGCTTTTACAAGGCTGTTCATCCCATAAAAAGGTACACGTATCATGCCACTTAAAGAAACATGGAAACAACGGTCAGTTGTAGAAAAATAGAGAGATAACGCTGAAAATTGCTTGTTTGTTGAATTCAATTGCCTTCAATGGCCAGCTGGTAAGAACTTTAGCATGATAAATCACTCAACTGATGTGGTTAACAAAATATTATTAGATATACTTGGTGAATTTAATTACCAAACTTACGCTTACCTCGTGCAGACAGTGGAAAATAAGAATACATATCGATAAGAAAAACCAAGGACTCAGGTCAATAGCTTATTGATCTTTTCTTCAAGAAGGACAATTATACCAACAAGATAACGTTCTAGTCATTCTACCTGTTTCATCTTCAAGTCAATAGCATATTGGTTCAAGCAAACTACCGGGAAGTAACTGCTTTAGCTTCACACTTCGTTCATATTGGTTCAAGCCAGTGACGGGGGAGTAACTGCTTTAGCTTTACACTTCGTTCATATTGATTCAAGTCAATTACGGGGGAGTAACTGCTTTAGCTTCACACATCGTTCATATTGATTCAAGCCAATTACAGGGGAGTAACCGCTTTAGCTTCACACTTCGTTCTTAAGAGTGCCGCACATGTAAAGCATCATTTGTCTTTAAAACTATAACCCTCATCGACAAAAACCGTCAACAGACTAGACAATCACGAATGTCCACATGATATAGAGTATAACCTTAGCTTTAGTGTTTGAGCATCGTGTCATAGGTCACTGGTGCTTGGAGTTTAATCCGAGGCCAAATGAAGGAATATCGTATGAAAGATAAAAGTAAAAGGGGAGAAGAGAAAAAACGCAACGCACGCCACCAGGGGGAGAGCCGGGACAAAGGGGAAATTTTGGCCCCGTGCCGTCTCCCCCCAAACAACAAAAAAGAATAATTTTATTAAGATAGGTGACCTGCCATGCAAGCGCACCTGCAATGGCAAAGGTCGGGTAACAAGGAAGAAAACAACAGAACAAGTACCTTCAAGATGCATGCCTTATACATCTATCACAAACCTCAGCATCCAAACCCTCCAAAGATCAGATCCACAAGTTATACGACACAGATATAATAATGGCTCATCGACAACAAGTTGAATAATTCAGAACATATGTAACTTAGACCCCTTTCGCCGACAGCTAGCGAACGGGGACACAGCAAATGCGTTTATTCTTGAATTCCCAGCGCCGCCGTCCCTCCTGAGATCAAGATCCAATCCCCCATCAACCAAACAACAAAATCCTGCCAATTATGAAAGGCAAATATAAGAGAAACCACCCAATAATACCAAATTTTATCATCCTCGAACACCGAAATCATAAGAGAAAAACACAGATCATTAGATACACAATCGAGACTGAGATCTCTGGTCTAACGCAGTCCGATTTGATGGCCTCAGACCCATATCAACTCACAGGGCATGATCTGATATCCGTCCTGAACGGGTAAATCTGCCAATCTAGACTCCGAAGAGTTAGAAACAGATGCTGCATCTGGAGATGGAAGATGAATTTCTGGGAAAACAGGATTGAACAGCGGCCATTTAACTCCTTGAAACCCTCGTTCTAACTGTTTCCCGCTAGAGGAAGCCTGCCGCGCGGACAGGATGCACGCGGAAGCCAAGATAGGGTTATCATTTTTATAGGAGAAAGAAAACAATCAACGGCTGTGTGTGACCAGGAGCCAGATCTACGGTTGTGACGCTTTCATTACAGTGAATTAACAATTAAAGGCGGTTGTTTCCTCAAAAAAACAGAAGAAAGAAAAAAACAATACTTAAGGCGGGCGCGCCAAGAAAGAGGGTCACCGGGCAAATCGTTAGGCGGTTAGGGTACACGGTCATCATCAGGGGTTCTCATTTAGTGTACATAATTAGGTGCCTAATTATGTGCTCATATGAGCATATTTTTTAAATTTTTTTTATATATTTTATTTATTTAGATTTAAATTATATGCTGCTTTCTAGAATTTTTTTTGCATCCCGTGTCAAATTAATTAGTTTCCAATCCTGTATTCATCTGTAACACCAGTATCATGAAAACTAATTAATTTGAGATACTGGATGCAAAAAAAATTTCAGAAAGCAGCATATAATTTAAATCTAAATAAATACAATATATAAAAAAATTTAAAAAAATATGCTCGTACCTCTAATAGAGGTATGAGCACATAATTAAGCACATAATTATGTGCACCAAATGTGAACTCCATCGTCAGCTGTCAAAATATAGAAGCAGGCAGAATTTGAGGGGTTTTTTTTTTTCTCAACAGGCAGAATTTGAGTTAGCATCTTAGCATATAGCATGGTGCTATTTATAAGCTTATTTTAAATAAAAAATTTGGTCCTATTTATAAATTTAATTTCATATAATAAATGAGATTGTGATAATATTACCTATATTAATTATACTCATAAAAATAGAGAAAGAAGAAGCAATTTTAAAATATCCAATCATAAATGAGAACAAAGTTAAAAATTTACCCCCATAATCATTGAGTTAACTACCTCTCCTTGGTATGTGAGATTTGATCAAAGTGGACTTATAAATAGGAACAGAATGATAGTTAACAAGCCTAAGTTGTCTAATAACATTTTTTTTACAAATTTTACCACTAATCCAAACAAGCACTCAATCAACCCAACCAAACATATCCTCTCACAAACTTACTTTCTATATTGTAAATTATATTGAAAAAGGAAATTCTAATACTAATTCAAATAGCACTCAGCAAAGCATGTGATTTAATTTCAGCCAACCCAAAAGAGTTTGAAGCTTCACTATATCCATTCAAGCCAAAATAAAATTAAGTTTTGTGAGTAAAAAATAATGATACTCTTATTTTATTTATCTTATAAATTGTCTTATTTATTTATAAATACTCATACTTGTCATCTAAATTTTCACATTAGCCTTATAAATGACTAAAATATTTTTAATTCCCTAGGTTCTTTTGAATCCCTTATTTGTCTTGTCAATACTCATATTTACCTTATGAATTTTCATATTTATCTTGTAAATTGTCAAAATGCTTTTAATTTTCTAGGTTATTCCGAATCCCTTTATTTATTTTGTAAATACATTTATTTGCCTTATAAATATCCTTATTTATTATAAATCTTTTTTTTTTTAAAAAAAAAGGTATCATTATTTTTTTACCCCAAAACTTAATTTGAGTGAAGTGTCAATTGTAGGTTCCAAAGTTTCCCAAAATATGGGTCATCAGATTCTGCCGATTGAACGAAGGTTCTGGATAAAGCTTAATTGTTTCACAAAAATTACATTTTTAGTCTACTTTTTGGTACCAATAAGAATATTCTGTTAACAAAATTAAATACTTCATTTTATTAATTAAAATTATGTTAACAAATCAAAATTGTTCATTTGCCTTCCAACCCAATCCAAATTAAGGAATTAAGCACAGTAAGTAATATTTAAATAGATATTTAAAAATATATATTAAATTAATGAAATTTTAGAATTGAATAAACTAATTAAACTCTTGCAGGGCTTCGATTCGGACTCACAGGTAACGAGACAGCAGAGGTGCTTGGAACTGGTTTGTGGCCATGGTTTTGAGCTTGTTTTGTGGTTGTAACATCCACATTTTTCATGTGCCCCAATGTGGATTTTATTTGTATTTATTAATTTTTTTTATGATGTTATGTGTATTAAATTTGATCAAAGGGGGTGAGAAAAAGGTCACATGAATATTTATTAGAGATTATGAGAAAGAAATTAAAGAGTAATTAGTAAAGGGGTGACTTTGGCTTGAAAATCTTAGAGGGAATATCATGTAGTACAGAGAAGCTAATTGATAAATAGAAATCCTTATATAGATTAAGGATTTATCTTTGACATTGATCCCATATTTACAACTAAATTAGTGAAGATACATATGTTCATTTGGACTTCACGCCACATCATCCCTTTTACCATACAAAGTTTTGATAAACAAGTCATTGGAATTGAATTGAGTGGTAAAATGGTAAATAAGTGGAAGATTAAATTCTTAATATTTTCTCCTTTTTCCACCGCCATTCCCTTAATGAATATTAAGTTTCATGTTCCATTTCAATTACATTCGGTCAATCAGTACGGGTAGGAATAAAGTGAGTTGGCATTAAGGTAATTAGATGGAATATTAATGACCTATAATTTTTCCCAAGCATCCACCGACTTTGACATTTGATAGTTATTAAATCCACTTTATATTTGATACATTCTCTGCCAGAACCAGCAGGAAAGAGATAGAGAAGCTTTTTATATATATCAATGGCGTGAGAAAATTCAAGAAGAAAGAGAAATGAACTCTAGGTAAAATCTCATGGTAAACCACCTCTAATCCAAAAACTCCATTTACAAATATTGTTCTACACCTCGAGAGCTTCTATTCTATGGTTTCAGTTTTCTCATAAGAGGAGTTTCAAGTCATTGGGTTAGTCAAATTGCTACTGAAATTCCAAACTGACCATAGAATCGTGATAAGGTAACCATAAACTTCATTTTAAATCGATTGGTTTGAAGTTTGGATAAGTTTTTTTTGTACTTTGTAAATTCCTATATTTTGAGACAACTAAGGTTTTTGGAGTCTTATGGAAATTTACTTATGAATATGTGATTATATGATGATTTGGAAGCATATGAACTTAGTTTGGTGGATAAATTGTGAATTGGTAAATTGTCACACTTGAGTTTTAAATTTTGGTCTGATCAAGGCATGGTCAAGGAGTGGGATTTTGGTCATTTTGATGCTTCCATTGTGTTCGGAATGCAAAATTGTGTAGGGTAGAGGTTTGGTAGAAATTTTAGAAGCTCCAGGATTAAATTGTACCGAAACCTGAAAAATGTTTTGGAAGTTCTAGTATGGACAGTCAGTTTGCAACAAATGTTTGGGCTAGTGAATAGTAACCAATTGCTATGAAAATTTACAGGATTAAAATAGTCATATTAAGGGTCACATGGATTTTTGAACCACCCCAAAATGATTTTTCTAGGTTTAATTATGAATTTTTGAAGACCAACAACTGTTTGTTGGAAATTCCTGAAAAATGACGAAAATATAGGGAACATATGTTCATATTAAATTCCTTGATAAAAAAGGAATTTAGTAAATATGGACAAATGAATTGGGCTTATTTTAAATTATCAAAAGGGGAATATTTACTGTGGAGGAATTAATGATATTTATATCTTGTTATTTTAGGACTGTTTGTGATATTGTGCATCGGGAAACTCTATTATTATTTGTGATCGACTGCCAGATAGTAACCTTAATCTTCATATACTATGTGTGACTTGTGTATGTATGTTTTACCATTATGTTGTTTTTCCATGTTTATTGCATACATTTGGTTATCATTCACTTTCCTAGCGCTATGGAACCGGAACATGCTGTGTGCATAAACGGGCCTTGCTGTGTGTCGTGCCCGGCAGTCTGTGCTGTGTGCTATTAGGACTGCTGCAGTCTGTGCTGTGTGCTATTAGGACTGCTAGTTCCAGATTGGCTGTGTGTCTTGCTATGTGCATGATACTGAATGAGATGTGGTTTGAACTATTTTTATTTGTGATTTGCTTACATGCTTGGTTATACATTTTATATGAAATTAACGGTTACTCTGGGATTCAATTTTGAATCCCAGCTCCTTTTAAGCCATCTGGCAGTTCTTCGAGACCGGAGCAAGGAGACAGGGGTAAGGCTCCGGAGTTGGAGTAGTATGGAGGTGACTGTTATTTTTGGGTATTTATTTTGATTACCGGATGACTGTATTATATTATTTTGGCCAGTCAGGCACCATTATCTGGATGACTGTATATTTTGATCCCTTTGGGAAAAGAATTTATCTTTCCGTATTTTTATCAGTATATTTTTGTCCAAACCGGTGTGTGCTTTACTGCTTATACTCTGATATGTGTCGTAAATTAACGGGGGAAATATAAGCTAAAATTAAACAAAAGTAAAGGACTATACTACCCGCCACCCGAAAGGGTGAGGTCAGTAGGTGTGTAATAGTGACAGTCGATTTTTTCCAGATTGGCGTCACCTAACTTTCCTTGTTGTGACGGTGTTTGGGTTAGATATCTTTTCTGGGAAAATCATATAAACTTTGAAATTTTAAATGAGTCTTGTTGTTGCTTGTAAGAGTATAAATATTAACTATAAGGGAATAGTAATTAACAACCCATTTTAATAAAAAATCTCTAATTTTAAAATTTAAAGTTTATTTCTTATCTTTTTCCCTATTTTTAAATATTTTACGATATATAAATCAAATAGGACGCGGATAGTATTGATTAACCCCTAGCACCGTAGATTTTCCAAATGGGCTCTGGTGCTTACCTGGCTACTAGGCCCTCTCTATACACTACTAGTGATCGAACTCCTAACTAAATAGTTAAGGAATGTAGTTAAATGTCAATTGTGCTAAACCTGGGGATTAGTTATACAGAAGTTCTCATGTATGAAAAAAAAGAAACAGAGGTGGGGCATTACGAAAGGCATTAGAAAGAAAGTATTGGAGGTTCCAACCCTGGCCAGCCCCACTACTTTGTTAATTGTGCCTCGGCCTATTGATTTATCGCCTGCACATATAACCAGTCTCTGTTTGTTAAAAAAGGTGTAATCAGTATTAATACTCCAAAAAGTACTCTTATAAGTAGGACGGGAGGAGTATATAATAAAATTTACGATAGGTCATACTAATCACATTTCAATGACCTAGCTCCAAATCCCACGCATCTGCAAGGATTTCGCCTAGTTGTTTGGTATAAAAGTTAGATTATTATCCGTGCATGACCAAGGCTGAATTTGGCACATTTCAACAGAAAAAATAAACAGACCTGGCAAATTAAAGTTCTTTGTTTGTTCTGTCCGTCTGAATTCCTTCAAAGAGACGAGCCTTAGTCCTCGAGGCAAATTAATATTAATATTCCCCAGCGATTCCGTGTTCCATTCATCAGTGTCTGTATTAAAGGGCTTGCTCTTTAACAGGTGCTTTGCTTATTACGTGGGCAAAAGCTTTTTAAATCTCTGCCCCCGCTCTTACGCTTCATAAGAAGACTGTTCTTTTCCTGACATGGAAGTGTTCCAGTATAAAGCTAAAAGTTGGCCGGAGGGGGAAATACATGTGTGGAAATGTGAAAAAGGTATTATACACACAATTTTGTGTGTGTAGTTCACGTGTATTTAAGATATAATATTAATGTCTAAGCATGTCTTCCATTAAAGACTTGAGGAGTATTAATACTAATTAATGACGACTACGGTGTAATTAAAGGGCTATTTTCTTGTTTTTCTTTATATGCGTAAGATGTGAACGGTTAAAATAGCTAACTTTATTTTTTTCGTCACGCTCCAAGTTTCACTTGGTCAATAATGGATATTAATTTCTCTACTCAATCGCATCACTGAGAAACGGTTAACGAAGAAAAGGAAGTGATCTTTTAAGCCTTTTGCCGGGCATTTGGCAGCCCTTCAAGTTCACTCAAGTCAGTATCTGGGTCTATGGCATTCCCTTTCGTATATAGCTTTTGCCATCTTGACGAGAGCGTAGCAAGTTTTTAGGCTTATACAAAACCCTCTGGTGGCGGCTTTTTCCCTCCTTATAACTATTGGGGCTCTCGCCTCTCGCTCCACACAAAGCAAAAGCAGGATACTCTTCTCCCATGGCACTCTTCCCCCTACCCTTTCACACTTTTGCATTTCTCGTCCTCTTTCATGCGTTCGACATTGCCTGTGAGTTTCTTTCAATCTTCTTCCCTCTTGTCTTCTCATCTCAATTCAGAGTTTCTTGATTTTTCTCTCCTCTATCTACTGCCTACGCCGGACTACGAGTTTGTGTCTTTCTGGATTTTTTGATTTCGTATTTTACAGTTTAGCACCTGACATGAAAGTTTTCTATCATATATCATTGAATTTATTTTTCGAAATTCTGTTCTCAACATTCATTTCTTCCTTCTCACGCTTCTGCCTATCGTTTATTTTTCTCAAGATAATTCTGTCTCTGATTCTGACAGTCGTTCCTTTTCTCTTTTTTGCATGAACAACTACATTTGTCTTCTCTGCAGATTGTCAATCTTTTATTGGCGTTAACTATGGTCAAGTCGCCGACAATCTTCCCCCACCATTGGCCACCGCCAGGCTTCTTCAATCCACATTCATAGAGAAGGTCCGGTTGTACGGATCAGATCCTGCCATAATCAAAGCCCTCGCCAACACTGGCATAGGAATCGTCATCGGAGCAGCAAACGGCGACATACCCGCTCTTGCTTCCGATCCCAACTTCGCAAAAAACTGGATCAACTCCAACGTGATTCCCTTTTACCCTGCTAGCAACATCATCCTCATCACGGTGGGAAACGAGGTCATGACCTCTAAAGACCAGAATCTGATCAATCAATTGCTACCGGCAATTCAGAATCTCCACAATGCCCTCAATACCGCATCTCTGGGCGGAAAGATTAAGATCTCCACCGTACATTCCATGGCGGTGCTGAGGCAATCCGAACCTCCGTCATCCGGACGGTTCCACGCAAGCATGATGAACGTATTGAAGGCATTGCTTGGGTTTAACAACGCCACCGGTTCGCCCTTCGCAATCAATCCTTACCCATACTTTGCGTACAAGAGCGATCCGAACAGGCCTGAGAACTTAGCGTTTTGTCTCTTTCAACCAAACTCAGGCCGATTTGATTCGAACACAAAAATCAAGTACATGAACATGTTCGATGCTCAGGTTGATGCAGTTCGTTCTGCTTTGAATTCCATGGGATTTAAGAACGTGGAGATTGTGGTTGCCGAGACTGGCTGGCCGTACAGGGGAGACAGAGATGAGGTTGGTCCAAGTCTTGAGAATGCCAAGGCTTATAACGGTAACTTGATCGCTCACCTTCGTTCCAAGGTTGGGACCCCATTGATGCCAGGGAAATCGGTAGACACGTATATCTTTGCGCTCTACGACGAGGACTTGAAGCCTGGGCCTACTTCCGAGCGCGCCTTTGGGCTTTTTAAACCTGATCTATCCATGACCTATGACGTTGGGCTCGCCAAGGATAACCAGGTAAGATTCATAAAACAAAAAACACTGAAAATGATTTAATTAATTTTGTTGGAGGTACTGTCAAACACTAAATATAGGCACCTCTTTCAAGGAAAATTCAAACTTACAGACTAGCCCTCAACTTTTGTTTGTCATATAACATTTGCTTTGTTTGATGAAGGCTGCCAATAATACAAAGAATGATGTATGGTGTGTGCCAAAACCAGGCGTATCGGACGCCCAACTTCAAGCAAATTTGGATTATGCGTGTGGACATGGGATTGATTGTGGCTCAATCCAATATGGTGGGGCCTGTTTTGAGCCCAACACAGTTCTATCACATGCGGCATATGCCATGAACCTCTATTACCAAACTTCTGGTCGAAATCCATGGAATTGTGATTTTTCCCATACCGCCATGTTGTCATCTAGTAATCCCAGTAAGTTGGGTCCAACCAATCTAATTTCCACACACTGTTTTTCTACAGCATAGTTACATGCTCGTTGCGTGGATTAATCACTGCTTTCCCTTGGTTATGCTTATTTTGTAGGTTATAATAGCTGTGTTTATCCCGGTGGAAGCATCTAAAAAGGAAGATTGCTTCCTTTTGAATTTGGAGAATTATACAGTGGAACAGATGAGTGGGAATATTTCTCATTCACTTTCAAAATCTCAAGCACCTTATATATGCCCTCTATGTACAACTTTACTATGTCTCTTCATGCCAGATGTGAAATATGAAAAAATAAGATATAAAATTCATAAATGTGAGTGGGTCTGGAATAAATTACAGAAATTATGAAAGTTACACTCATTTGAGAAGTTTGAAATGGAGTGGAGGAAGGAGTTGTTGGGGGTGTTCCTCGTCTTGTGTTGCTTTAACTTGTGTGATGTGTGTGAATAGTCCATGAGATTTTGCCAGTGAGTTTGATTTAACTTTCCGTTATTGGCCCATATACATGAATTTGTTTGGTGATTGTACATGGCAAAAAGAGAGAGAAGAGAAAGATGTCAGTGGTTAAATACTCATACCAGTGCCTTTTTCAAAATGTTTGTTTAATTTATTCGAAGTCAAGCATGAAAATTTAAAAATTCGCCAAATAGTACAGAGAAAAATAATCTTTCAATCAACTTGTTTATGCACCACAAATATAAAAATTCACCAAGCTATACGTGTCGATGCTTCTATTAAATGCGCACACACAAAAAACAGAGAGGGGGAGAGAAATAACATTTGTTTTGTGTCTGAATTATGAAACTCATGCAAATTAGTCCTATTTGAGCTTTGCTGTCCGTGAAACATATTATATTTCAACTCAGGAAGCAGAACCACATACTCCTGAACGTACAATATTTCATACTCATGCAATTTTTAGCAGATGGTATACAGCTTTTTTAAGCCGGAGGATCATTCTCAAAACATTAATTATGAGAAATGAGAGTTGCAAATTTGCTCATGTCTTACAATAAACTCGTTTGCGTCTTGTTGTAAATTCCCTTATGCCTCATTGTAAATTTCTTTATGTCTTGTTGCGAATTTTCAACAATCCATAAAGATATTTACAATTCTCTCTCCCCGACTTTTCTCTCTCGCTTTCTCTCTCGCTTTCTCAGTTGCCTGTGTCTTCTGCCTCGCCGGCGGCGCCTATGCCGCCGGCGAGCCTCCTCCTGAGCCACGTTAGCAGCCAAAGCACAGATCGGCCTTCTTGGAGTCAGGTGCTGGCGGGTTTTAGGCCGGAACGGAGATATAGAGGGGTGGCCGTCCTTCTTGTTCGGCGCCGGTTCTCCTCTGGTCTCCGGCTTCACCACCTTCCTAGATCCGGTGGTCCTCTGTTCTGTGGTTGCTTTGATGGTCCTCCATCGTCTTCGGCGGTGGGTTTTTTGGCTCCGATGCCCTCTTCGACGGTGGCTTCTCCCTTGGCAGTGGTCGCCTGCGCGCCGGCGGTCTCTGGCTTGTCGGCGGTTTCCGATGGTGGGGGTACCTCGGTTCTCTCTTTCCGGTCGCTTTTCCTGTTTTTCTTTCTTTTCTGGCTTTACATTTATTTATGCTTTCTGATGTTGTGGAGTTGGGCAATTGTTGTCTGTGTTTGTCCCCTGTTGGTGTGGTTATGGGTTTTTATGGTGGTGTTCCTTTTGATTGATTGGATTCGTGTTTTTGGGGTAAGGGTTTTATTGATGGTTGCTATTATTTTGTGCTTTATCTGGGAGGAAACCATTGATAGGATTGGTAGATGGGGGCGATTCCATATCACTTATGTTAGCCAATATCTGTTGGGTGGGTGGTTGATGTCACCAAGGTTGCTTCATTGGTTGAGCAAGAATTCTCTTCAGGATTTCACTTGTCTTGTTTCGTCTGAGGTTGGGTGTTCTCTGTACTGTTCCCCAAGTTGGGGTGGTTGTGTAGCTGACCGTTGTGCAGCTTTTTCTTATAAGAAGGTGTGCCCGATCGGGTGGGTTTCGGAACCAACACTTTCTTCTATGTCCTTTCTAACCTCGGATGGCAAGGAAGCCTATGAAGTCTTTGAAGATGCTCTTGTTCCTATTTGTATTTGTTTTGTGGTGACTAGCTGTTCTTTCAATTGGTTTGGCATTGTTATATTTGTTAGCCTTCTTGTTCTGAGTTGTTTTTCTTTCAGTTTGTTGTCACAGTGTAATTGTTTTATGTTGTTATCACAGTGTAATCGTTGTATGTAACTCTTATTATTAGTATCAATATATGTGACTATTCTGACCAAAAAAAAAAAGATATTTACAATCAAACCTAAGGGAATTAACAACACTATTTTCTTATATTCCCAACCAATTTTTCAACTATAATTAGTAAATTTACAAAACGATAGAAGGTAATTTACAACCAGACAAAAGAGAAATAATAACTCTCATTTCTTATATTCTCAACCCAATTTACAATTACAATTAGGAACTCTACAACAACACATAGGAGGAATTACAACAACATATAAAAGAATAATTAATAGCTCTCATTTCCCATACTGTCAACCTTATTTATAACAACATTAGTAAATTTCTAACCATACATGGGGGAATTTACAACCCCCTTATCTCTTGTTGCAGAATTACTAATTGTAGACGTAAATTAGGTTGTGAATGTGAGAAATGATACCTGTTGGTTCATTTATGTCTTATTCTAAATTTCCTCAGGTTTTATTGTAAAATCTTTTATTCTTGTTGTAAATTTGCCCATGTTGCAAATTTCCTCGTAGCTTGTTGTCAATTTGTCGATTGTAAAAGTAAAATAGGCTGGGAATATGAGAAATGAAAGTTGTTGATTTACTTATGTCTTGTTGTAAATTTGTTTACGTCGTCTTGCAACTTTCTTCATGTCTTGTTGTAAATTTGCTAATTGAAGTTGTAAATTGGGTTGAGATATGAGAAAAAGGAGTAGTTAATTCTCATTCGTCATGTTGCAAATTTGATTATATCTTGTTGTAAATTTTGCCCAAGTCTTCTAGATTTCTTTGTGTCTTGTTGTATATTTGTTAATTGTAGTTCTAAACTACTACGTTGAGAATAATAAGAGTTACTAATCTGCTTATGTCTTATTGTAAAATCGTTTATTTCTTGTCATAAATTCCCTTATACCTCAGTTCTAAATTCTCTTATGTCTTGTTGTGAATTTTCAACAAGAGATAAGGTAACTTATAACCAAACGTAAGCAAATTTACAAAAAGACATAAGGAAATTGACGATTCTATTTTCTCATACTCCCAACCTAATTTTCTACCAGAATTAGAATATTTACAACACGACATAAAGTAATTTTTAACTAGACATGAGGGAAATAACAACTCTTATTTATCATACCCTCAACCTAATTTACAATTGCAATTATGAAATTTACAACAACATATAAAAGAATCAATAGCTCTCATTTTTCATATTGTCATCCTTTTTTTGGAACTACAATTAGACAATTTCTAACAATGCATAAGGAAAATTACAACTCACTCGTCTCTTGTAAATTTGCTAGGTATAGAAGTAAATTAGGTTGAGAATGTGAGAAATGACTAATGAGAGTTGGTAATTCCCTCTTGTCTTGTTCTAAATTTGCTCATGTCTCATTGTAAATTCTCTTAGGGTATGTTTGGTTTGGGGGAAAGGGAGGGGAGAGAAAATGGGGAGAGAGAAAAGGGGTTTGTGGTGGGGCCCACAAAAATTTTATCTCCTTCTAACATTTTCCCTCCATTTTCCTTTCCCTCCCCTCTCCTCCCCTTCCCCCCAACCAAACACACCCTTATGCTTTGTTGTAAATTCTCTTATATATTTTTGTAAATTTGCTGACTGTAAAAAGTAAATTAGGCTATGGTAAATGGGTGCTGCTAACTCCCTTATGTCTTGTTGTAAATTCATATATGTCATCTTGCAAATTCCTTGATGTCTTGTTATAAATTTGCTAATTGTAGTTGTTAGTTGGGTTGGGGATATGAGAAAAGGGAGTTGTAAATTTGCGAACTTTTTGTTGTGAGTCTGCTTATGTCTTATAGATTTTCTTATGTCATGTTTTAACTTTGAGAAATAAGAATTGTTAATTCACTTAATTCTTATTGTAAACTCGTTTATGTCCTGTCGTAAACTCCCATATACACACTTTACCGTTAATTCCCTTATGTCCAATTGCAAATTTCAAACAAGATATAAGGCAATATACTTTTTCTATATCAGGTCTCAATATGATAGTCTAGAAAAAGGTTTTTTTTATACTAGTGATAGTTTTTGGTTAGACATCTCGTTTTTTAACACTCGTGTAGGGAAGTTGGTGATGCTTCTCAAATCAACCTCTTTAGCCGCTCGTGGTGGCCTTTGTAGCGTGTTCCCCCACTTTCGTTAATGATAGTTGGTGATCTGTAACTGTATGATTAGGGGTGTTGGAATGAGAGATTAATTAAGTTGCCATATCCTCGTCAGGTGGTTTCTAAGATACTTTCTACCCCATTTTCTCTTTCTGATTCGAGGGATAGTATTGCTTGGAGAGAGAACTGTTTGGGTAAGTATAAGGTTGCTGATGATGCGTATGGCCAACTTGTCACTAATTCACATTGATCAGGTGTTGATTTTTCTGCATTTTGGAAGCAAGTTAAGCGTTTACAGCTTATTCCTAGAGTGAGTTTGTTTCTGTGGTGCTTTTCGTGGAACTCTTTGCCTACTAGAGCTACTTTGTCTTCTCATATTTGCAAGTGGATACTTCCTGTTTATTCTGCCCAACTGCTAATGAATCCAGATTTCACCTATTTTTTCAGTGTCATTGGGCTAGAAGCGTTTGGTTTTCATCTCCCTTTGACTTACTTTCCGATGAGATTTGTTAGAATATAAGGGATTAAATGAGTAGTTAGGGAGTTAGTTAGTAAGTTAGTTAAGAGTCATAGTCTATATAAAAGGGTCCTAGCATAGCTAAATCAATCAATAAATATGTTGGATGTGGAATTCTCACAATGTTAAAGAGGGAGTTAACTAGATCTCCCTCCAAGAGATTATATGAGCATATTGCTCTTTGTTGAGACTAATACAAGATTCTTCTATATCTGCATATTATTTCTCTAATTGTTTCTCTAATTATATTTGTCAACAAGGTTCCTGAACTTAGATTTTCCGATTGGCTTCTTCATGCTTTGCAACAGAATACTGAGACTGTGGCCATCACAATCTGTTGGGTTTTGTATTACATTTGGTTATTTCGTAATAAAAAACTTGCTACAAATGAGGATGTTCAACCTCTGGTGGTTATTAATTTCATCTCTTCGGAAGTTCAGTATTCTCAAAGGATGTCCCTTGGCTTATGAAAAATCCTTCCATACAACATTAGGCATCCTTCGCAACACAAGATTAGCAGGTCGCTTGTTCCTCTGTTTCTTGGTTAATTCATATATCCAGGCTGTCAAGATCTAGAGTATTGCATCTTCGTTCACTACAGAGTTGTATTTTTTTTTTTTTCCATGTATCTATGTTTAGGCGATTTTCAATCATTGTTCCAAAAGGTCAGATTAAGAGGAATGTTCTCTCAGGTTATCTGAGAATGATGCTTCTTTTCCTTCAACAGCAACAAATTATCCCACATCATCTTCAGTATGGCATTGTGATTTATTCTGAGGATGTTGCTTTCTGGAAGGTGCTCGCCAAACAAAATCTGTTGCTGCCTTCCTCTCAACGGGTGCTGCAGGATTGTTTAATATTACTACGTTTGTTTTCTTCTTTTATTCCGCTTTAGTTGTGTTTCCTCTTATCCTACTACTTTCATGTTTTTTTTATGTAATATATTCATTAAAAAAAATATAACCAACATGTCAATATATAACTACAGGGGTGAAAAAAAAAAAAAAACACGTTGATACTTAAAATTCTGCCATGTGTGCGTTCTAGGAACGAAAACGAGGGAAATGGAGGAAAATGTTGCACGGAGCCTATCCTGAGGCCTCAGCACCCAAACTCGATCGATCCCTTGGTTAGATATTCGTGTAGAAAGCGAGAATAAGAAAGAAATCAAAGATTTGGAAAAAGGAAAAATATGGCGACGCGAGAGAGGGAAAGAGATCTAGAGCTCCTCATTCCTGTCTCAGGAATCTCTGAGATTGACATGGGATCCTCTAAACCATCCTCCCCTTCTTCTCCCACTATAATTTCCACACATCATCACTCCGGTCAAGAGGTTTTTTTTTTTCGTTTTCTCTTTTCGTTTTCCTCTCCCGACATTTTGATCCACGCTTAATTTCCTTATATGATTTTGATTCCCTCGCTTACGCAGGCATTTTCCAAGGTAATTCGCAGCTGGGCCTCAAAGAAGTTCATGTCAGGATGGTATTTGCATTCTCTTTCTAGGGTACACTTTTAATTGATAATTTTGATATTTGCATACTTCGGCTGCTCAAACGGAAGTCTTGCGATGATAATACAGATTTTATTGCAGAAAGAAAGAATGAAACACCTGCAATCTGATATCTAAAATGCTCCTAAATGAGTTTTTGTATTTAAATTATTGTCTGTCATATTTTTCTTGAGAATTATTGCTTTCAATATGAACTCTCGCCTAATGTGATGTGCAGTGTCATCCTCCTTCCTATGGCTATAACATTCTATATCACTTGGTTTTTTGTCCGCTCTGTGGATGGTTTCTTCTCCCCTATATATAATCATCTTGGGATCAATATTTTTGGTAAGTTAATGTCATTATCTAGGGACTCAAGCTCGTGCTATTAAATCATAACCACATAAACTAACAATCATTTTGACATGATCAAATTGAATTACTGGCAGGTCTCGGATTTCTTACTTCCATCACTTTTATCTTCTTAGTTGGTGTTTTCATGTCATCATGGTTGGGAGCTTCTGTTCTCACCCTAGTTAATGTCATTATCTAGGGACTCAAGCTCGTGCTATTAAATCATAACCACATAAACTAACAATCATTTTGACATGATCAAATTGAATTACTGGCAGGTCTCGGATTTCTTACTTCCATCACTTTTATCTTCTTAGTTGGTGTTTTCATGTCATCATGGTTGGGAGCTTCTGTTCTCACCCTTGGAGAATGGTTCATCAAGAAAATGCCTCTTGTAAGCTACATATATTCTGCCTCAAAGCAAATAAGTACTGCAATATCCCCAGGTATGCCTGTCCCCACATATTCTTCCATATGCTTCAATGCCTCATTGGTATGGTCGAGGAAAAGGGGGAATAAGTTAAATTCAATGCATTAATTAATAAACACCACAGATCAAAATTCAAATGCTTTCAAGGAGGTTGCGATCATAAGGCATCCGCGTGTTGGTGAGTATGCACTAGGGTTCATTACTTCTTCAGTCATACTACAGAGGAACTCAGATGAAGAAGAGCTTTGTTGCGTTTATGTTCCTACCAATCACTTGTACCTTGGAGATATTTTTCTGGTCAGCCCTACTGATGTTTTGAGGCCTAATCTGTCAGTTCGAGAAGGGATAGGTATGAGCTCTTTCATCAAACAATGCTGAAAAAATATGACATATGGTTCTTTAATTAATATCTAAGTGCTCATATGCTGTACAGAGATTGTCATATCTGGTGGCATGTCAATACCTCAAATATTGACTACCATGGGTGCTAAGGCTACTCTCGCAAGAATGGGTGTCTTTGCTGGATCAAAAGTATAATGTTATATATATTTGGCACTGAAGGCATGCTTGTGTGCATTTAAATTAAACATTTTTCATTCAGTAATTAAGATTTCCCGCCTGTCTTTTCCTGCCTGTACAGAGACATTTAGAAAGAGAAGCTTTGATTTTATGATGCCCAATGGAGCAAGTTAGCAGGAGAAGCTGGCTGTTTTAAAATGGATGTAAATTGGCCATTCCCCTCCATTTGTCCTCCGCAGCCTTGAAATAAAAGGAAATACAATATAGACGCCAAAAAGGTTTTCCTGCAGTTATGGTTTTCTAATTCTCTTTAGCACTATCACTTTCACTAGCCATTCTTTTATTAGGCTCTTATTGTGTTTTTGCAGTAAAGATTTTTTTTTTTTTTTAGTTAGAGAGAGAGAGGGGGGGTGTAATAAGAGGGAAAAAAAAAAGAAAGCTAGAGTTTGCACTTGTGGTGCTTGAAGCGTGGGTTCCACAAGCTTCCTATTTAGGCTCCTTAGACTTAGGTAACTTGTGGTACTGTGAACTAGTTGTGCTTTTCTTCTGAAATCATTTTGGGTTCTAAAATTTTCTTGGATTTGATCTGTTGCCAAAGAATTGTTGGATTAATAAGTTTGGAGGGTTACCTTTTGAAATTCTGAGGCTTGCTTTTCCTGGGTGAGAAATGGAAGCCATGAGCAAGGTTGACGTCGACTAAATTATTTGATGGGCTCAATAATGTGCACTCATCTTGTTGGCCTTAAAACTCCACTACGCTAGGACTTCACTGAGATTGAACCCAAATAATAGAATTAATCAGATCAGGTTACGGGCTACCATGGCTTGAGCTACTCGGCGCTAGAAAGCTTAATAAGAGAATTGACGAATGAATGACGATTTTGATTCTTTGCAATTATAAATTTTTAATATGAAAATTTAACAGAAGATGAAAACGATGATAATTTTTCTCACTTTATTTTAATGATAGTAGCGAGATGGACAGTTTATTGTCTAATTTATCCAAACAATGTAGCTTCATCAAATCGTGATTTTTTTTAGGAAACAAAGAATCATTTATCTTTTTTTGATTCGATCCGACTCAGCTTGATCGAAATTTAATCAGTTTGTCTATCGAACTAATTGAATACCCATTACCGCACGATCAATCTTTGATCTGGCCACTAGGTCAGGCACGAGCAAGGGGAAGGGACACGACATGAACCCGAAACAGACATGAGCCTCTAATGACCGCAAAAGATCTGATTTGAGGATAGATTTTTTTTTAGGCTTAGGCTTGAACCTTTATAAGATTTGGTTAAATTTGAATTCTTTTTGAAGGCCTATTTTCAATGCAGACTTTTAAATTTGTGGTTTCATATTGCTGAATGTCATAAGTGGGCTCTATACACTTTGAGTCTACTATAACCTATACAAATGTAGGTTTTTAGTACCAGCACTCCTTGTAGTACGATGGTATTGGGATGTATATCCCTCCTTAGGTCCTTAGTTCGAATCCCCCTCCCCTCGCCTTGTAATAAAAAAAAAATGTAGGTTTTTAGTAGATTTTAAAGCATAATATTTGCAAATAGTACCTTTTTCAGCCTACATATAATTAAAATAAAATCTCGTTATTGTTATTGTTGTTATTATTATTATCAGTCAAGCATGATTTCACCAACATTCAAAACTTATAATATGATCATCCAAAATAAAAAAAAATTATTATTGTTAAAGAGAATATTAAGATGCAGCCATGAATAGTTAGAGGATGTTTTAAAGAAATTTTCTCAAAGAATAGTAGGGGTAGTGTTGTAATTAACTAATTATAATTTGAAATTAGAATATAAAAATAAAAAAATATTGTTATTTATATGACCTAAATATAATTATAGTTATTTAATGTGCAAACAGGTTAAACCTGAAGGCTTACTTACATGTTTAACATTAAAAAAATAGACCCGACCTATTTACATGTTTAAATTTTTAAATTCTTGACATTATCTTTTTAACAAACATACTCGATCAAATCCTAAACAAGCTAAGCTGTAGACAACGAGGTTTGACTCATTCTCACCCCTACTAGAGGAAACTAATAGGGGTGGGCATGGGTAGGGCGAGACCCCAGCCCGAAGAATGAATGGGCTGCATTTTGCAGCCCGATGTTAAGCCCTACACAATAAAAGTCCTAACCATTTTTGGGCTGGACGGGGCAGGCTTCCCTTACCCAAGTAGTGAGGCTTTGCCCTACTCTTTGAAGATTTTAATTCACAGTTTACAGAATTTCAAAGCTTTGGAGATAGCTGAAGTATAACATAATATATTTATAATACATTTAGACATAATAATATAATAGATTTTAAATAAAATGATATATGTAGAACAATATTTATTTAAATATATTTAATTTTCTGGGCAGGACAAATGGGCTGGGCAGGACCCCTTGCCCGATGCCCGTCCTTGCCTAGTTACTGGCCCAGTCCAAAACTGCCCAAATTTTTTTTGGGCCACTTTTTTGGAGCTGGGCTATGCAATTTTTTGATGAGCTTAGGCAGGTGTATTGGGCATCTAGGCATCACACTCACCCCTAGAAACTAATATGACCATATGAGAAGTGATGGAACCGCAAACGAAAAGGGCAGAGGCAGAGATAAAAATGAATATAGAAGATACTTCATTAAACAGATTCTTACCACATATAAACAGCAAGGGCAATAATGCCATTTGATCATTTCCCCTCAACGATAGTCCACGACGCGGGGCAGGATAGTATTTTTGAGAATGGTTTTGTTAGACCTTGCTTTCCTGCTGTTGTTGTTCTATTGCTACTGAATAAATTCATATCTGATAAGGATGCTATTGGGGGGTCTTTTTTGCATAATAATAGTTCCAGCATGTGTTGGGATAAACCTCCTATTGGTTGGTATAAACTTAATGTAGATGGGGCCACTATGCTTAATTCTTCGAAATCTAGATGTGGAGGGGTTCTCTGGGACTGCTTGGGGAATTGGATTGTGGGATTTCATAAGCCTATTGGTATTTGTCAATCATATGTTGCTGAAGAATGGGCGCTGCTGGAGGGCCTTCAGATGGCATGGGATGTGGGAACAAGAAGGATTATAGTTGAATCTGATGCTCAGGAGGTTATCAACTTGATTCTTAATAATTCATATAATGTTGGCAGTAACTTTTTATCGCATTTGAAATCTTTGTTATCTATGGATTGAGAAATTGAACTTCGAGTTATTCTAAGTGGCGAAAATAGAGTTGCTGATGCTCTTGCCAAACTGGGTATATCTAGTTCTAATTTTCATAGTGTATGTCCTATGTTTCTAAAGACTTGGGTTACACAAGAGTGCTTGGGATTTATTTCCTCTTGTGTGTAATTTTCTGTTTGTAATTATGGCTTCTAGCTATCTTATTTATCAAAAAAAAAAAAAAATAATACACTATCCAAATAGTAGCCGTCCGATCCTACCACCTTGCTAGCTGCAGCCATCTGGATAAAACGACTTCAACCAGAGACGTTTTGGCCCGCGAGGTGGGGGCGGGGACAGATATCATGGAAAAGATGCGAGGAAAACCATCGGGGCACAAATCATACTCACTAATAACTCGCGTCCAACACACGACAGTCAATAGGTTAGGAGCGTGTTTGTCACTACAGATTTTATAGCGCGTGGATGATGTCCTCATTCATCAAAGTCACTCGGCTAACCTGTTCAGGGGTCGGGCAACATATCACTACCGTGAGCCCAAGGGTCGAGTCGGGTTAATCTTCCTGTGAGTTAATCTATATTCCCCACTGGCCCTTCAGTCTGTTTTCTCTTACCTCGTTCAAGCGCAATCAAAAGCAAAGGGTTTTCCTTGCCTCGCTCGCTTTCTCGCCTCGTCCTTGCTATCATCCATGGCTCACCGTACCGCCTCTGATACTCGCCTCCACATCTCCGCCAATCCTCCATATCAGATCTCCAAAGGTACTTCGTCTTTTTATTCTTTTTGCCTCCTATCTTTTGACCTGTCATTTCCGTCGTAAACCCTAGCTCTGCTGAGCTACTCGGGCCATTCCTTTTCATTTACTTCAGTTGATTTCCACAATGGAAATGCTGTTCATTTTTTAAAACTGAGTTTAGGGTTTTGCTTCATCTTTAAACTGTCATGTTTTTGAAATCCTTCTTCCCAATCCCAATTTATTTAGTTCTCGGTCTGGATTTTGAATTTGAGAGGTTAGGCACATTGAGGAATTGGTCACCACCTGCGGGTTTACTCATCGCGCTGATTTGCTCACCTCTTTTAGCTTGCATTTGAACTGGCAGTTTCAAATTTTTAGGCGTCATTAATTTCTTTTCTCTCTCTTGTTTGCTCAATATTTTTTACTGTACATGTGTTCTCTTTTTTTGGTCCTTTTAATCACTTGGTGTCTAGACATATTCTGTGCTGGACGTCGCTGTTATTTTAAGTCATGGCGCCACTGTATTTTGTTTTGTTGCGTGTTGTTTTACAACTTCAAGTGAACAATGGAAGAAAATACACGTAATTTTACGATGCCCATGAAGATAATTTGTTTTAGGAACTATGGAGGCTAGACAAAATGTGTTCTTTGTTTGTGGAGGGAAAACGGCTTGTTGCTTTATTTATTTATTTTTTGTTTGCCTTACATGCTGTTTATGTCATCAGTGAAACTTGAAAATTTACATAAATTGTTTTACATCAATTTGCGTTGGCCAATTTGTGTGATTATTTTGGGTTTTAAGTTGATGAAGTTTTGATTTGACTGAATCATCTAGCCCCTGGTGCAGATTTTCAGGGCCCCGACAATCCTATTCCTCTCTCTCCTCAGTGGCTTCTGCCAAAGCCTGGTGAGAGTAAATCTGGAACAGGAAGTGTGGTATGTAATAGCTGCATCTGTTATTTTCTTATTTTTTATTTTCCCTACTTCCGATCAGTGCATGTATACAAATATGATTTTTTTTGGCATGTTTATTTTATTAACTAGAAGCCCCTTTGCATGAATAAATTATAGTTACCTCAAAAGTTCTTTTCGATCTCTCCTCTTTTATGTTCCAGGAAAACCATGTGGTTCCAACTCCACCATATGGCAATCGCTCAGAGCCTCTCAAGACCTCTGGAAATGGTGAGGATCTGCATGATGCCCATAAGAAAAAGGATGTTTTCAGGCCATCCATGCTTGATTCAGAAAGTGGTCGCCGTGACCGATGGCGTGATGAAGAGAGAGACACGAAGTTCATTCGAAAATGGAGGGATGGAGACAAAGACCTTGTTGATGGTCGGCGGGGAGATCGATTGACTGAAAATATGCCCTCAAGGCAATTTGGAGAATCACGTCGAGGTATACCTGACAGATGGAATGATTCAAGCAACAGAGAAGTAAACTATGATCAGCGACGTGAAAGTAAGTGGAACACACGTTGGGGTCCTGATGACAAGGAGCCAGAAAGTTTGCGTGAAAAATATGGTGGTCCTATGAAAGATGTTGACGTTCATATGGACAAAGGCTTGTCAAACATTTCCAATCATGGAAAGGATGAAAAGGAGGGGGATCATTATCGGCCGTGGAAGCCTAATTCCTCACAGAGTCGTGGAAGGGCAGAGCCACCCCATCACCAAAGCTCAACACCAAACAAACAAGTCCCTACGTTTTCTTATGGGCGGGGCCGTGGGGAGAATACGCCTCCCGTCTTTTCTTTTGGACGTGGTCGGGTTGGCCCTGGTGGTACCTCTATGAACAGTGTCTCTTCGTATTCTCATTATCCTGGAACTAATGTGGATAAAATTGAAAATGTGCCTGGAGAGCCTGGTCTATTTATGTACAGCAGGACAAAGTTACTTGATGTGTACAGGGTAACTGACATGTATGTGACTAAAAAATTTGTCGATGAGTTTGTTCAAGTGCCTTATCTAACACAGGACGAACCTTTAGAGCCTCTAGCACTTTGTGTGCCAACTCTTGAGGAACAGGTAATTAGTATTTTTGTATTGTTCTTCTGGATGCCATTGCAGCTTTTGGTGGTTGATTACATTGTGTTCCTATGTGAGCAGGATACTTTAAAAGGTATTGACAAAGGGGAAATAATCAGTAGCGGTGCACCTCAGGTGTCAAAAGATGGATGGAATTCTGCTGATGGTGCACAGTCAAGACGAACAAAGCTTGGTGGTGCCCCTCTCCAAGGTATATTCAGAATAGAAGCCCGAAGATGGGTTTGGGTGTGGGCGAACTTCTCTTGGAATTGATTTGTTTAGCAGGCTCTCTTGATGATTATAAAGATGAAGGTCTTGATAATGTGAAAATGATTATATAAATTGCTTAGAATGATCTTCGAATGAAAAGCTAACACTAATACTTAGTTATAATTTGAGTATGTTTATAGTGTCAAACATAGTTTCTTATTAATGAGCCTTATCTGTAATGTTTTGATGCAGTGTCTATCTGGTCTTGTTCGATTTTCTGAAAAGTAAAAGTAGATTGTCTTCATATTAGCATCTATCTAAGAATAGGTAGTTTTTAACGACATAAGAATAGATAGTTTTAATTTTATGGAATAGTTTATAGTTATTTACAAATTTGCAACTTCCCTTTCTTTTTGTTAACTTTAAATCAACTTTTTTCTTGATACATATTCTCATGATATATGAGGAGTTAATCATCTTTGTCATTTTTCTTGTAAAATCAATTTTGACGTAATTTGATTTAAGTAGTTTTTATCTCAAAGAATAAGATTAGACAGCTTTTTAATCTTTCCTTTTACTAAAAAGAAGCTAGAAAGTGAATTAACTTCACAACACTGCTGGTAAGTCTCGTACTCTGTTTATGCTTCTAATGTGTGTGACTAACAATTTTCTCCCTTCTACACTTAACCAGTAATATTGTGTGTGTGTGTGTGTTTTTTTAATGCATATTTAGAAGTTTTTCTATTTTCTTGTTGCAGACAAGATTGAAGATGTAGTTTCATTCAAGCTGGCTGATGAGGTGCCTAGCAATAGAGAATTAACCTTTGAAGATGGTTCTGTTAATCCTGCTGCTGAATTGCGAGCTACACCACTAAGTGAGCATTCAAACACTCCTTTGCATGATATGCCTGGTGATCTTAAGTCAAGAAATTTAGATATGAGCTGGTCACGTCAACCAAAGGAACCTTATGGTCAGCGGGAAAGTAATCTTAGTTATTTATCTGATACCAAAGATGTATCCAAGTGGCAAACAAATGAAGATCCCATAATTAAGAGGCAGCTCTCTGGCATTTTTGACAGTGGGTTTGAAGCACGGAGAGTTCCTCAGACTCCTCCAGAGGAGTTATCTCTTTTCTATAAAGATCCTCGGGGTCAAATTCAGGGTCCTTTTAAAGGAATTGATATTATTGGATGGTTTGAGGCTGGATATTTTGGCATTGATCTACCTGTTCGTCTGGAAAATGCTGCAGCTGACTCACCTTGGCTGTCACTTGGTGATGCTATGCCACATCTGCGGGCTAAGGCCCGACCACCACCAGGGTTTTCTGCACCAAAACCAAATGAATATACAGATGCATCTAGTCGGCAGAATTCAAATGCCTTTGGGAATATTCACCCTGGCTTAGGTGAGACTGAAATGATGAGAAATGATTCTAGGAATAGGCAGAGCTCTGAAACAGAAGCGGAAAAAAGGTTTTTGGAGTCACTGATGTCTGGAAATAAGAACAGTCCCCCACTTGATGGTCAGACTTTGCCAGAAGGTTTGTCATACTTTTTCTTTATTCTGAAGATCTTTTCCCTTTTCAATAATTTGGATACAATATATTTCAGTGTATTGCCTTTGCTATCCATGGTTAATGGTTTATTGAGCAAATTATACTATGCTTATGGATTTTGTGGCTTGACATTAATTAGGCTATTTTACTGGCTTCTTCTTATAATAATTCTGGTTATCTGGACCCATCAGGAGTAGATGCTGGAAACAACATGTTCTTGCTGGCCAAGAGGATGGCACTTGACCGACAGAAGTCAATACCTAATGCTTACCAATATTGGCCAGGAAGAGATGTAGCTTCCCTAGTGTCAAAATCAGATATTGTACCAGATGCTCCTGCACCACCGCATTCAAAACTCTTTGCTTCAGCAAGTGACAATGGTCTTCAGCCTCGGTCCCAGAATGCTGACTTGATGTCAATCATCCAAGGACTGTCTGACAGGTCATCCACAGGGCTAAATAATGGTGTTGCTGGATGGTCAAATTATTCTGTGCAAGGTGGTTTGGATTCACTTCAGAATAAAATTGATTTACACCATGATCAAAACTTCCCTCAAGGGCCATTAGGATTTCAACAACAAAGGATACAAGCTCAAAACCAGCTGCCTTTTAGCAGCCTGGCAGCTCAAGCTGTAGATAACCCTTCTGGTGTTTTAACAGCAGAGAAACTACTTTCTTCTGGTTTGTCCCAGGATCCTCAAATGTTAAATATGTTGCAACAGCAGTATTTGATGCAGTTGCATTCTCAGGCAGCTGTTCCGTTGCCGCAAATGTCATTGCTGGATAAATTATTCATGCTGAAGCAACAACAGAAGCAGGAAGAGCAGCAGCAACTGTTGAGGCAGCAGCAATTGCTTTCTCAGGTGCTTCAGGATCATCATTCTCAACAGCGCTATGGTGATCCTTCTTATGCACAGTTGCAGGGAGGTGGAATACCAATGGGGAATTTGCGTGTCGATCCTTCTCAACTTCAGCCACCACAAGAGATTTTCCCAATCAGTTCTCAAACACCAATTCCCAGCATGCAAGATACCCTCACAAAGACCTTGAGCTTACCTGTGCAGGATACAAGTTATGGTGTAAGTAGTGAAGCTTCTGTTCCACCTATATCTCACCAAATATTTGGCAACATCACTCATCAGAAAAGTTGGGGCCCTATTCTTCCGGAGCAGAGTAATGAGTTGCATCAGAAGGAACCATTGCCTATATCAACAATTGGAGAAAGTTCCATATTGCATGAAAATATAATGAAAGAGGGGAGTGCCATATTGCATGAAAATAGAATGAAAGAGGGGCATGTGATGAAATCTCTTTCTACTTCTGACACTGCCGCTAAATCTCTGGAGCAGATTCCAGACAACACATGCAAAGCTGATGGTATTTTCTTGACTGTGACTTCTGAGTCTGCTGAGCATTCCATACCTGTGCAATCTGCTGCAGCTGATGCTGGCAAGCCATCAGCTGTAACTTCTGGTGTTGAGTCTCCAGCAGCAAGTAATGTGGATGCTAATTTGAAGATTGTATCAGATGGTGCACATGAAGAACAGCCTGCTGGAAGAGACAGGCTCAGTGATGAGCCCACATCTGCGGATGTGAAAAATGTTGAAGCACGGGAGCCGAAGAAGGTTTCTGAGAAGAAATCCAAGCGGCAGAAGTCTTCCAAATCCCAATCTTCTGATCTAGTCAAGGGATTGCCAAAGAATGTGCCTTTGGAGCAGTCAAAGCAATCAGAAACTCTAAAGTCAAATGCTAACATGAAGTTGGGAGAAGCTAGCAAGGGTGAGCCAGTTTATGAAACCAATTTGCCACCAGCAAGAGATAAGAGCAATAAATCTATAGCAGCTAATGAGTTGGCAGATCAAGATGCCAATGTTTTGTCTGCAACTGTTCCAGGAAGAATCACTGAAACTGTTGTTGAGAGTGACATGAAGGCAGTTAGTTCTGTTTCTGCCCAGAATACTGAAGTAACTGTGGGGCGAGCTTGGAAACCTGCTGTGGGTATCAAGGCGAAGTCGTTGCTGGAAATTCAACAGGAAGAGCAAAGAAAGGCACGAACGGAAACACTTGTTTCGGAAATTACTACTTCTGTCAACTCCATGAGTCTGTCAACTCCTTGGGCTGGGGTTGTGGCCAATCCAGATGCAGTAAAGGTATCCAATGGAAGTCAAAGAGAACTAGGCAATTCAGAATATTTAAGTAAGGCTGAAACTTCTCAGAATGCTAAGGGAAAGAAAAGCCAACTACATGATATTTTGGCAGAAGAAGTTTTGAAGGAATTTAGTGAAAGAGATGCCGAAA
Organism: Acacia crassicarpa; assembly: GCA_034222035.1. NCBI lineage: Eukaryota > Viridiplantae > Streptophyta > Magnoliopsida > Fabales > Fabaceae > Acacia > Acacia crassicarpa. Next base: position 1,902,603 of record JAWXYG010000003.1, read on the forward strand.
TTCCAGACATGTCTTCCTCACAAAATACGTTGATTCATTCTGATTCAATAGATGATGACAACTTCATTGAGGCAAAAGACTCTAAAAGAAACCGGAAAAAGTCAACAAAATCAAAGGGTTCTGGGGCCAAGGTTTCAAACCCCATTTCATCTAGTGAAGTAGCTATTGGTACAAGTTCTGTAGAGAAAGGTAAAAGCTCTCGCACTGTGCAGGTGGAGAAAGAAGTAGTGCCCGCCATCCCTGCAGGACCCTCTCTTGGAGACTTTGTTCCTTGGAAAGGGGAGCCTGCAAGCCCAACGCCATCTCCAGCATGGTCTGCTGATGCTGGTCGGGTTTCTAAACCAACTTCATTAAGGGACATTTTAAAGGAGCAGGAGAAAAAGGCTTCTGCACAGCCTGGCCAATTACCTACTACTCAGAAATCACATTCTGCCCAAGCAACTCGGGGTACTGGTTTATCTTGGCCAATATCAGCATCCTCTCCATCGAAAGCTTTATCTCCAATGCAGACAAGTTCTCATTCTGCTTCTCAGTCAAAATATAAAGTGGATGATGACTTGTTCTGGGGTCCCATGGAGCAATCTAAGCAAGAAAATAAACAGTATGACTTGTCTCTGTTTTGTGCCATTTATGTTTACTTGATTTTGTTTATTCGATGCTTATATCTATTTCCAAGGCTGTTGTAGGCTACATTACAATGGCCACTGTAACATACAAAACGGAACAGTTTAATATTTGTTTATTCTAGTTGATAGTGCCCTTTTTAATGCATGACTAGCATGCAATACGTGAATTAGATGCTGGTATCATGATCATAAATGAAGATCTATTGGCAAAAACACTCGTGACTTTCGAGGGAAGGGGTAGCAGTTTCACCTTCAAAGTAGAGCATTCAAATTTTATAGTAACATGCGTAGTAGTAGATCTTTCCATATACATCATGTTTTGGTGGACAAATTGAGAGTGAATGAACTGTAGCTGATTTGTTTCCTTTCTATGAATGTAGGTCAGATTTCCCTCAGCTTGCAAGTGAGGGGAGCTTGGGATCTAGAAAGACTCCCATTAAAGGCAGCACACCTGGACCATTAAGCCGACAGAAATCGGTTAGTGGTAAACCAGCTGAGAGGTCTGTGTCTTCTTCCCCTGCATCATCTGTGTCGTTGCTGAAGTCGAAAAAGGATGCCATAACTAAGCATTCTGGTAAAAATTAATTGCTCATTCTTTTATCTTTTCATCGTTGTTTAGTTCACTTGCCAGGAAGTTCTGCATCTAATTGCGTCCTTTACATTATCAATTTCATGATTGGCTGTTTTGTGATACACTAAAATTACTTCTTGACATGTACAGAGGCCATGGACTTCAGAGATTGGTGTGAGAACGAGTGTGTTAGGCTTATTGGGACAAAAGGTACATTCCCTTTCAATTTTATGTTTGTTCTGGTCGATAAGTAAATTTAGATGTCTGTTCAGCTTTTGCGTAAATTCTTATTTTCCGAACAAGAGGAATTTTGTTGAGTGTTTTGTTTGTCAGATTAGAAGGGACACCTTGGATAAGGTTTAGCATTACAAGAGTTTATCAATATTGGCCTATAATTAACGCTACATTGAATAGTGCAGCTCAGAATTTTATTTTTCAGTATGCTAAAAATCATTTCGTGCAAAAAAAAAAAAAAAAAGTATGCTAAACTCAAAGTGAACATGACCATTTAAATCTTGTATGGCTTGCAGATACAAGTTTCCTTGAATTTTGTCTGAAGCAATCCAGATCAGAAGCCGAGATGCTTTTAGTAGAAAATCTTGGGTCATATGACCCTGATCATGAATTTATTGATAAATTCCTAAATTACAAGGAGTTGCTCCCATCTGATGTTCTTGAAATAGCGTTTCAAAGTCGGAATGATCACAAAGTTCCTGGGCGTAGTAGTGTTGGTGACGTGAATCCCGGAAATGCAGACCTGAAGGACCTTGACGGATTCGGCCAGGACGGATCTTCAAAGGGCGGAGGAAAGAAGAAGGGTAAGAAAGGGAAAAAGGTCAGCCCTTCAGTCTTAGGCTTTAACGTCGTAAGTAACAGGATCATGATGGGCGAGATCCAGACACTAGAAGATTAATTTTAGCAGAGCTTATTGCGGGAGATATAAATACCTTTTGGTTGTACTTGGTAATCTGTAAATGATTTTTTCGGTTTAGATTTTTCCCCCCTTTCCCAACACCAGCAGCAGCAGCACCAGGTGGCTCTGCACAAGCATTTTTGTCGACTAACTTTAGAATTTATTTTGACGTTTGAGGACGCCGACTGAGCTGTAATCTTACATCTGGCTTACTGACTCCACTTACTAGTTTGCCAGTCCTGTTTTATCATCCTATTGCTAGGAAGTTGTTAGTGGAACAAAATTTGTACAGATGAAAATATTTAATACCTGGATTTACAATTTCAAGGACCATTTGCGTTGGATGCGGCTAGAAGTCTATAAATTTTCAAGGCTTATGTTGCTCGAGTGCCTACGTTTTCATTTTGAGCTAACTAAAGCAAAATATGCACATAGCACCAGAAAAAATATAATCAAGAGATTAAGTTTGATAAAATGTTGGCTATTTTTATTCTGATCTAAAGTGAGAAGCAATTACCATATTAAGTCAGTGGTATTTATTAACATAAATGATAAAAAGCCCAAATTGGAGAAAATAGCTTCTCTTCAAGGGGGCTTCCCAATTGTACTTAGCATCCTTCCTTGTCTCGCCAAACCCTTTTGTCATCCGCACACCACAGGTTGGGCGGTTGAATGGCGCTGGTGTGATTAATATTTAATGGTAAACTTTAAGTTCCAAGTCCTAGTCATCATTTCATGAACGCCCGACGGCCCACTCACTCACCTACGTTCCCAGGGTCTCAGGGCCTGTTTAGTACGGTGAAGATTTGAGAAAAGAAAAGAAAGGAGGGGAAGATTTTGAGAAATGAGGAAAGATGAATTATTTAGTAGGAATAAAATGAAGGGTGGCAATTCACAAAAAATAAAAAAAATACTTATTTTAACCTCAAAAGCAATTAGTTCAAAATGAAAAGAAAAAATATTTTTTTAAAAAAATATCCATTTATCAAGTTCGAATTTGTCTAGAATATTTTTCCACTAAGTTCAAATTTGTCTAAAATATTCTCCCTTCAAGTTTGAACTTATCACATAAGTTCGTATTTACTGCATACATTCGAATTTAATTCTATTTTTTTTACATTATAGAAAAAAAATTATGAAAAGTACATATGTTTGAAAGCGTCACTGTTCACATGGGAATTTAGGTTTCCACCAACGCTAGAGGATCTTATATTCTCAAGTTTAAAAGAAGATTTGTGAGCCCCAGAACTTGAGTTCACAGAAAGATGGACAAAAAGAGTGTCAAATATTTGGTCACCTTCCGTTCCCTTTCCTTCCCACTTGTTCCGCGTACCAAACAAGCTCTTAGTAGGCTTTCCTACATAGGTTCCTTGAACACATCGACAAGTTTAAAAATTATATCCTCTCCTATTCTTATATAAAACATATTTACCTAATTTGATGTTTTAAAAAATAAGTTAGTTAATATAACAAAAACATCATATTTATCTTCTTTAATTCCCTCTTTCTCTCTCCTTCTTGATTATTGTTAAAGGGATATTGGTAGAGGTAAATTAAAAAAAATTGATAAATATAAAAATTATATTATTAATTCTCCAAATATGTCTTATATTAATAAACTCAGGGAAAACTAGTTTTTTAAATGATAGTACATTAATTGTGTAGTGTTTGACTTGTGCTAAATTATTTGAGTGTGTTAATGTATTGGCTTGTATTAATTTTGTTAAAATAAAATTCGAACGATCTCAGAGAAAGGGACGCCATCAAAAAAAGTATCATCAAGATAAACCATCAAGTAAGTTTGGAGGCCAAATGTGCTGATTTAGTGAGAGGAAAAGGGAATATTTTGAAGCAAGTGTGCTCCATAAATAATCTGCTTCAGTCTGCTCAGGCTTGCGCATCAGAAGTCAGTACTCTCAATTGTCAAAGTTTTGATGTTGTGAAGATCAGTATTATTCCTTTTGTCTGGAATCGCCAGCGTTAAGCTTTTCCACACTCTTCTCTGCCCCTTGCTTGATTTTTCTTGATGCCCTGCTATTCTGCAACAGTGTCATCGTACTTTAAGTAGTCATTGCCTATTGGTGAATACAAGCATATAATTTATAGATCGATGATGACTAAACAAGAAGAAAATGGCTCAGGCGCTTTTGCCTGAGAGAGAATCACAGTAAATTAGATTCGATCAAGAGTTAGTCAAATTCGCAACTTTAAAAGCGAGAACCATCGGAGTAATCAAACAAAAGATCTAATTCGGCCAAAGATTCTTGAATTTGATGGCCATATATATATATATATAATGAAAGAGCTCATTTTCAATCTTTTTTACTGACATGGAGAAATTAGTAAAACTATATTTGATATATAGCTAAGGGATATGCTAAGTTTGTCCATTTTAAGGAATATATATATGTAAATGTCACCAAGAATTTATCTTCCAAACTAGCTTACCGACCTTAGGCTGAAGAGGAGGGGCCTGCTTGGAATTTGAAAAGTGCAAAGACATCTTTGCAATTTCGGAAACAGCAGCTTCTCGTACGCCACGAACTTCACTCGCCAATTGCTCGTAAGCTGCTTCAAATGCCTCCGACCAAAACCTCGGCAACCGATTGGCGGCGCTGTGAGTGTACACATCCCACATGCGCCTCACCATTTTCTCCCTCTCCTCCAATTCCTATTCCGTACAACAACATCCGATTCAGATTTCAGACATACACACTAATTACGAAAACAAATCAAACCGAATCAAAGTTTATTACAATGCCGGGAGTACCAGGACATCGAAATCGTTAAGAATCCTGGAATTGAAGTCGTGGGGGAAACGAAGAATATTGGCCGCGGACAATTTGAGAGTGACGGAGCCGGTGAACATGGACCAGAGAGCCAGAAGAACGATGGGAGTTATGACCCACCAGAACCTGTAGCGTCTGTTGCCGCCGGCAACTGCATCTTCTGAGCTCTCTCTCTTTGTCATGACGGTTCTTGTGAAGGTTGTTGGGGATGGATCTTCGTCCTTCACCCTATGTTGTGTCTATGTTTGTTCGTATGTTCAGCGAGTGAATATAGGCGAGCTTCTTAGAGGGGGAGAGACCATAATTAAAGTGTTCAAGATCCTGAATATAGTCAAGTGGTGCGTTGCGACCCACCGCGTTAACAGGTAGGTAAGGGAGCATAGTGTTAATTTGATTTTATTTACAAAAAGTCTATCTCATGTATAACTAATATAGGAGTAGCGTTATTGTTAGCTCTGCTCAAGTTGATTCAGTGTTCAGTCCAAATTCGGGCTAAAATATAATGACAACTTGACTCTGAATCACATGATGGAGGATTCTGTGTTTTTTCTATGGCTGCCACTAGGCCACAATCAGACGTGTTTTACAAAGTCAAATGTTATTTTCTCCAAAACCGATTATCTTCCTCTTATCAGAAGCAGTCGAGCTCAAGACATGGTCGGACACTAAATAGGATGTTTGGATCAGAAGAAAAGTGAAAAGAAAATCGGGAGATAGGATGCTAGAAAAGAAAACTTTCATAAATGATAAAAAAGTTTACCATTTTTGGGAGTTTTCCCTCTTAATTTTCTTTCATTCAAATTTTCTCTCCATCCAAATATAAGGTAAATGTTAGCACATCTCTAGCTAGATACAAAATCAAATGTTGACGTGTAGAACCACCATGTAAGGGTATCTTAAAAAATTGAAGTGGGGAGGTATGTCTGAGCATAACCTTTAATGGATACTCTCTCGCCAAAACCTAGAAGACTCAACGCTCTCTCTCGCCTTCTCCACCAATAGGGCTTCTGTCTTGCCGGCAAGCCTCCTCTCAAACCACAACTGCAGCAGAAGTGCAGATTGGACCTTGAAGAATCATGGGCAGACAAGTTTTAGTTCGAAACAAAGACATAAAGTGGTGACCTTCCTTCTTCTCTCGTGCTGGCTCTCCTCTGGTCTCCGTCCTCATCGTCTCTCCACCTCCGGTGTCCCTTTGTTTTCTGGGTGCAGCTGTGGTCCTCTCTCGTCTCTGGCAGTGGGAGCTTCTGTCTCGATGTCTCCCTTGACGGTGGTCTCCGGCAGAGGGGACGTCTATCCTTTCTTTTGTTTTTATTGTTTTATGTTTGTGTGTTTCTTCTGATGTTATGGATTTGGGCATTTATGATGGTGTTTTCTGTTGTGGCTTTGGTCTGTGATTTTGGGGAAAGGATTTTATTGATAGTCGATACTGTTATATGCCTTACCTATGAGAGGACCATTGTTACGATTGTTCGACGATGGAGAATCCAAATCACTAGTGTTGGCCAAAATTTGTTCGATGGGTAGTCTACGTCACCAGATTTTCTTCAATGGAGGAACAAAAACTATTCTTCATAACTTTACCTGTCTTTTTTCTTTTGAAATTGAATTCTCTATGTCTTGTACCCCAAATCGAGGTGATTATGTAGCTGATCTATTTGCAGCTTATTCTTATAAGGAAGTGTGCCATATAAAGTAGGTTTTCTTTCAAGTCACTTCTAACCTTTGATGTTAGGAAGCTAAGGAAGTCTTTGATGTTACTTTTACTCCCACCTGTTTTGTGATGATTAGCTTTTCTTACATTTGGTTTAATTTTTGTTGTATTTGTTAGTCTTCTTGTTCCGGTTTGTTTTCGTTGAGTGTCTGTTCCAATTTATTTTCATAGTATAATCGTCATACTTTAATGTAACTTTTAATATCAGTATTAATATAAATTCCTTTTGAGCCAAAAAAAAAAAAAAAAAAGTGTAAGGGTACCCCCGAGCCTCTAGTGTAGCCATACCCATATAGTCACTCCGTAGGAAATAAACATGACCGCCCACTGGTCTGAAGCTTATAAGGCCCATTTAATAAAGTAGGCCACCACTTTTTGGGCCCACCTTTTATTCGCCCGAACAAGAGGGATGGAACTGGTCAAAAACGGAACACGCGTGTTTGGATTGTAAAGCAATGTATCAAATTTCAGGACAATAAAGATATAATTGTTGGTTAATCATAGACAGCTACAAATGAGCTATTTGATGTGGATAAGCATGCAATCTTTGGGTATGGCTACAATTACAAATGAAACGTGTGATTTGCCGCAATCAGCAGAATTGATTTTTCGTTGCTGTTTCGAAATGCTTGTCTATACGTCCACGTGCAATTCGATCCAGAAATTGTGATGCCAGGTCTCTGAATGATTTCGTCGGGTTGTCCATATCTAGACTGGGAATTCTGTTTCATAACAAAAAAGACCAAACCAATTCCTCAAAGAACAAAAAGACAGAAAAAAAAAAAAAGACAGATAAACAAGTGGGGATGAGGTGGCAGATTCATTTTTTGCGGTTGGGGAGACGTGCGTTGTTGAACTCGTCAACTCATTCCGGATTCAGCTTCCCTGCTCGTCCTCTGGACGAGCAGGGAGAGCTCGTCCAGATCCAGCCGTCCAGAGCTGGATCTGGACGGCTGAGATCTGTTTTTTTTTTCGTTTTTTATTTTTTTTTATATGAAAAAATTATTTTTTGAAAAAATGTTAGTTGAGAGATTATCTTTATTTTAGATCCTCTACCCATTAAAATTATTTTAGATAAAAAATATAAAAGTAAAAAAAATCAGATCTGGACCGTCCAGATCAAATCTGGACGGTCCAGAGCTCGTCCGTACGGACGAGCAAGGAGAGCTCGTCCATAGGACGAGCTCTGAAACTGGTTCCACTCATTCCTGGGTTTGTTCTGTCGATTGTGGCGTGGTCTCACATTTTCTTGGATGTCTATTTACTGTAAGCAGCTTGAAAGGATTCACGGTTATTGTGTGTCTCGATGATGGTTGAGAATGAGGTGACGTTATATTTATTAATTAATGTAATTATTAATTGATGGGAATTGGCATTAACTCTGATCTGGTTTGCTTTTAATGAAGTGGTCTGCCTTGGACTATTATATTGGCTCTCCGAATTAATTTTGTTCCTTGCCGGATGGAGAAATAATTCTGTTGGCATCCCATTCTTTGGTTCAAAAAAGCTGGGAAGTTCGTGAATAAAATAAAGCTGAAGAAAGCATACAAAAATTAAAAATCAAAGCATTGTAACTCTATAAGTGACACTCACATTTTTATTACGAATGCATTCATGCTTAACTTTTTTTCATGCATAATAAAAGTTGTGGAGTCCGGTCCTATGGACTTACTAAGGATAAGATGCGTCGTCTTCAAATTCAAACACATTTGTAGGTTGCTCTCTGACAATATTCTCACGTTGGCATGAATTTGTGTTAAAGACATTATGAACCACGAGTCAACTTTTGTAATAACACTACCAACTTTTACTTACCCCGGCAATACAATAATGTTTATTTTTTATTTCTTTCGTAAAACTCCATGTCATAAATATTCTCATCTAGAGGAGGACACTGTTGTTGTTTTTTTGTTTTGTTTTTTTGGCTACAAAAATTTAAGTAAAAAAGTTGAATTCACCTTAGATCTAAAAACAGAATGAAATCTCATTTCTTCATAGGTGATACCAATATCAGATAGGGTAAACTATTTATTAACCTCAGACGTTTACCTAGGCACCCAGGAGTTAGGATAGCCTCCAACACTTTGACCAACTTCATGACCGATGCCTTTCTCTTTGGTGAGAGTGTTCAACCTCTTTATCAGTTGAACTTAAAGAGCACACTTGACTCTAGGATAAGGTGATTTCGGCTTAGCTTGCTACTGCTTTAAATTAAAATAAAAAATGTGACCAGATCTTCTGATTCTATTACTTCAGGGGACAGCTCTCAGGTTCTGTATTAATTATGCTGGATTGTATGGCAACTTAATTAGTTCATCATAGGCCTTTTGCCCTCTTTCATTTTCGTACAATACAACCACTCAAAATTCCAGGTCCCTTTCGGGCATGAACCATATGCTCACTTGGATTAGGTCATCGCTGGGTCCTACCTTTATTTCTTTATTCGCCTATAGGCCGGCCTTTCTTTTCTTATATGCCCATTCTTCACCCAGGAGCAGTATATTCCCCCATTCTCTCTTGGAGCAGTTCCAATTAACGCAGGCTTGATTTCCATAATGGCAAAACGCTTCAAACTCAAGCTCTCATTCCCTTCGTTTCAACTGTGTCGCTCAAAAAAGCTTTCCAAATTCCCCGGCAATCCAGTTCCCGCCATTTACCGTCTTTCTCCGGTGAACCCCAAGGCACGTGATATCGCCTACCCACACATGCCGGCTCCCCCTCCCACTACACCCGAAGACCATGCCCGATGCAGACCCGTTTACTGTGACTCCAGATTCTGCAAAGCGGGTGGTGACAAGGGCAGGAAAGTAAAATCCGATGGAAGCCGAAGAAGTGTGACCACAAGCGTTTCGTCCAGGAGGAGTAATAACTTCCTCATGGACCAAGATGAAGACAGCGAGAGTCTAATTTCTGGTCTGAACAGCTTCTCTGACAAGTTTGATTTTGTCGAGACCGTCCGTGAGAGAGAAACCAGCAGTCACGTAATTAGCAGCGCAGAGAAGGTTCAGAAACAAAGATTCCAACGATCCGAAATGACAAGGAAGGAAAAGAAGACGACGATGTCGGCGGCGGGATCAATGACGCGGCGTACGGTGGAGGGAAAGGTGAAGGAGAGCTTCGCGGTGGTAAAGAAGTCGAAGGATCCGTACGAGGACTTCAAGAAATCGATGCTGGAGATGATCATGGAGATGGAAATGTTCGAGGCCAGGGACTTGGAACAACTCTTACAGTCTTTTTTGTCGCTCAACTCGCGCCACTATCATGGAGTAATAGCGCGAGCTTTCATGGAAATCTGGCAAGAACTATTCTCTGAACCTCGCGACGACGACAACAAGAAATATTCCAAAGATAGGTCTTGAAGCCTAAATCCATGGTTATTCTTTCTCTCTCTTTTTTTCCACGTGCATGCATGTATCTAAGGGATTTGGATTCTGGTGTGTATGTTTTAGGATGCATGAATTTCTTGAAGTGTGTTTTTATTAAAAGAAATCTTAAATAGAAATTTTTTTGTATGAAAAAAAATAAAATGATAAAAATACTCAAAGGCGCAGTAGACAAACGTGGTTCTCACAATTTTCTCTATTATTTTTTATCAATGGGATTGATTTGATTTTTTATTGTACATTGTTTTCTTGTTGAATCAATATATAATATCTATGTTTTTAACATTCTATCTTTTTCCCCCTCAAAAGGTTATATTATTAAAAGTTAACGACAACAAGCCGTAATAACACTAAGCAAAAACAAAATGGAACAAGAAGACTAACAAATACAACAAAAATAAACCAAATGTAAGGAAAATTAATCACCACTTAAAAGGTGGGAATAAAAGTAACATCAAAGATTACACTGGCTTCCTGAACATCTAAGGTTAAAAGTGACATGAAAGTAGGTGTTCGTTGCAAAACCAACCCTATAGGGCACACCTCCTTATAAGAATAAGCAGCAAATTGATCATTTACATGATTGCTCCATCTTGGAGTACAGGACATAGAGAACCCAACCTTCTAAGGGCGGAGCTTCTTTATGACATAGCGGGGCCATCCCCCCCCCCCCCCAATTTTTTAAAATACATTTTTCCCTCTTTTTTTTTTCCCCTGTTCCCCCCCTTTGGCGTTGGCAACTTAAAATTTTGAAGCTTTTGACAGTTGGTTCTCATTTGATTCCTAAGGATGCTTGTAAAGCTTTCAACATTGATAATATTTGCACTCTTATTGCAAAATACTATCCTACTGATTTTACTGAGCAAGAGAAGATAATTTTGAATTCTCAACTTCAATATTTTGTTATTGATGCTTCTAGTCATCTAGATTTAAACAACCTACTAACTCTACCTAAATTATGTTGTGCTTTGATGAAAACAGGGAAATCTAAGGTGTATTACTTGATTGATCGATTGATTCGCTTCTTATTAACTCTTCCAATTTCAACAGCTACCTCAGAACGCTCGTTTTCAGCAATGAAAATAATTAAGATAAGGTTGCGTAACAAGAAGGAAGATGATTTTACTGCAAATAATATAGTAATTCATATTAAAAAAGAAATCACTAACACTTTCACTACTGAAAAAGAAAGTAATTTTTAATTATTTAATTTAGTACAATGTTTTATTAATTTTGTATTATAAATTACATTGTTAGCTTTTCATATTTTGATATATCATATAATGGGCAATCTTCTAGAATTTCATGATATCTCCTCATTTTGTAATTGATATGATATCCATACTAGAGATACACATGTTACCTTATACATTACAATTATTAAAATAACGAGCTTTTACTCCCCGCGCGTTGCGCGAAAGAATATTATTAAGGAAAAACCTTAATTTTTTTATTAATATGAATCCACCACACTAACATTAGTTGAATATAATATATTCAATATAATTATAAGAGAAAACAGTTAATTGAATAAAAAATAAAAGATGACTCATTTAATTGACATAGAGAATCAATAGAACAACATAATAGAACATATAGAAATTTTGAGGGACGAATATGTGTAAATAAATTTTAATTATTCAAGTATAATGTTTTTGAAGAAAAGCAATTTTTTACAATTGTTTTAGAATGCATCACTTGTGAAAATAAGTACTTGATTACAATTGTTTAAGTATAATTTCAACTTTTTCTGATACATACATTAATATAATTTCACTTCTATTCAAGAAACTATTTCCTCTAAATGTTAACTAATCATTTGTAGTCATTTGGAGTTAATTCAATTTAATTCAAATAAATTAAAAATTACATTTTAGCTTTTAAAAAAAAACATTACGTCACAATACAACAAATCTCTTTCAATTACCAAACTTCTAATATGCATGGAGATTATGGGGGGGAAAAACACGGGATCAACACAATCCTTTGATTTTGCTACATTGTCTCTCACATTGGTCTATAATCATTGGAGAACAAAGCGCTTTCATATCTAAGCTATTAATGCCAACGTTAAGAATCCTTTTATTTTTTAACTAATAAGATGTTGAGGGTACTTAAATTCAAATTAATGCATCAACCTTAAAAATATCCTCCTAATTTTTTTCCTAGTGAAATTCCCACATTTATCATAACTACTGTTTCTTACCTAGAAAAAATACCATTAAACATAGCATATAAATAATAGGAATCACTCTCCCTTGAACGGGGAGCATTAAATTGAACGAAAAAATAATTTGTTTCAACTAAAAGAAAGTAAAGAAAAACATTGTCCAACGTTAAAATAAAAATACAACTGCACTTAACTACATGGATATAAACTAAAGATTACATCACACACAACTACGATTATAGATCAAGCATTTATGTTTGTAAATATCTAAATATACACAATTTGTTGTTATCCTCCTACTTCCATGACCATCATATGGAACGTATATCTCCAATCAATCCATGCTTCTCTTAGTAAGCATGGAAGTCTTAGTTCAATTTCAATTCATCAAGCATGGAAGTCTTAGTTCAATTTCAATTCATCGTTAACTATTAACATACAACATATATGATGTTTAAGAATGAGGACTTTTTGTTTGAGCTCATCACATTGTAGCTGATGAATTCCAAACTGACAGCAATCAACTTCAGGTATAATTGACCTGCAAAAACATATAAGATGGCTGTGGCGTTTTTCTTTTACATACATACATAAATACATATATATATATGCAATTCAAAAGATGATGATATAGGTCTATATGTTTAATTTCTCAATAGTGCAACGTAAAACTAAAAGTGATAAAGTGGAGCCTACAAAAGTGCACTCAAACCTTCCATAATACTAAACAGCAGACAATACTGATTTCAAGTGAGCTAATATATTATTTAACAAAATAAGGAGGATTGCATGCACAATACTGATTTCAAGTGAGCTAATATAACCTAATGATTTCAAATCAAAGGTTTAATTGCATGCTTAATATATCATTTCAAACCTCCTTCTATCCTCAAACCAGAAGGATTATTCTAAGCTAATATATTATCCCTGCATTTCCCCATAAACCAAATTTCAATTCCAAGTGCTTATTTCAAAAATGTAATCAAGAAAAATCTCATAACTGAAGGATAAACAACCAAAGAACAAAAATATTAGTGAAAGGACCATAAAAATTGAACAGTCAAACCTTAAATCATCATGTTGAATCAACATTGTTGTTTTTCAAAACTTGCAGGTACATTTTATACAGAGGACAAAAGGGCATAATTTTGAAAATGACCCATAAACCAAATTTCAATTCCAAGTGCTTATTTCAAAAATGTAATCAAGAAAAATCTCATAACTAATGGTACCATCAATGATGTTTCTAAGTAACCCATGAAATACTAGTGTACCTTCAATGATGTTTTAAAAGTAGAGACTATAGATCATCAATAAGGGAAAATTAGAATCAAGGACCTAAATACTAATATTGTTATTAAAAAGGACCTTAATTCTGTACATCTTTTATAAAGTACATTGATTGTAGCTAGTGGGATGAAGTTACCTTAACAATGAAACTTGAAGGGATAAATAGCAAAAGAAGAAATTTTAAAATGTGGGTGTTAAAATATGCATTAGTGTGAGAGCCGCAAAAATGCAGAGCACATTCATTTACAGATGTGCAGGCACTCTTTGGAAAATTGCCATAGCCAAGAGGAGATGGGCAGGCACCATTATCAATTATAATTTGCTGAACTGCTTCATCAATTTCATCAGTCATTGTGCCTGGCTACCAACAGAAGTAAAAAACTTAGTACAAACAACAACATCTGCAAATCATGGAAGTTATATCACATTTCATATCAAATTATAGATCCTAATATTTTGTAAAATAAATTATGGCTGTCATTCCTTTCATTAACCTTCCATAGGGGTATAGAGTATTAAATAGCAAATTTGTACTTCATTAGTTTACCAATCAAGGCAGAGAAGCCTAACAAATTTAGTTCATTGCTTATTTTAATTTAAGACACGAAGCTTAGCATTTACATAGGAGCTAAGAAGAATAGATACCAGCCTCTTCCCACTATATCCCATGACACCTGTTAGTGCATTTGTGGTATGCCTGCTTCCAACTCTCATCCTCCCTTTTATAAAATATTTTGGCAGAAATATTTCATGTAATGCCAGTATGAGTTAGAAACAAGTTGAAGCTTTTCCTTCCAAATTTTGAAATGAAAAAAGAACGTTTTAAAACCATATAACATGCTATATTAAGTAACATAATTGAACTGCATTGAAACTCCAGCTTACCAGGTTCAAGAGTGACTTGGCATACATGATTTATCATATTGCATTATTTTTCATTTACACAAAAACATGCATACTAGTATGGATATACTATGGTTTTGACAGCTTAATGTTCTAACATGAAAGATTGGTATCAAACATGTGAGTTGTTCAAATACATCCATAACAATAAATTTTATTCAGTATTTATGTCTAAGTGGGTAAACTTACGTTTTTCTCAAACCCACATAAGAGTTTAGCTCCTTGATCTGCAAGAAAAATGAAAGAAAATATGACTGAGCTGTTGATGTGCAAGCATATGCATGCAAACAAAAAATAAATCAACAATTGCGATCCCTAATGCCAATTACATCAAAATCATTTCTATAAACCAGGAGACAGAAATTGGCATGCGTTTTCAAATGACTGGTAATAAACAACTGAAAGCTCTTGAGCGGCACACTTCTCAGAAACCAACCAACTGATAAATTGAAATAGTAGAAATATACAAGTAGCCACTAAATTCTGCTTTATATTTTATCTTTTCCCTTAGAAAATGGTCCAAAAAACAAAAAGCCTGAGACCCATTGAACCAAAATTTTTTTTTAGAATGCTCTCCAAAGTTGAAAATAAAATAAACATGATTGCCAATGCACAATTCATGGAAAATCTGGCATTCTATCCAAAGTTTGCAGGGGTAGATTCCTAGCATAAGCAAAATAGATTAAAAATAAAAGAGAAGGCCCAGTATTGACCAATGATTGCTTTTTCATCATTTAGTTGCTTGTTCACTTCAAGAGGATTTTTGCCCTCTTCAACCTTAATTTCACGATCAAACTCTTTTCTCAACCTGGACCAAAGCACAACATAATAAGTCTTCACGTTTAATGAATCACACTATCACAGTATGATGTCAAAGGAAATGAACATGTATGAACGACAAAGAAATTTATTTGCTTTGCCACTGGCATATGTAAGCCTAGGAGGGATTCAAAATATAAAATCACCACATACTGGTTTTGTTCGAATGAAACTAAAAGACTTATACAGTATTTCAAAGTCAGCCTCCCTGTTTAGAAGCTCTTGCTTCATTTTCTTAGAGCCCATAATTCTGATGGCATTTCTGAAACATGCATCGCTTGTAGACCCAAAATTGTTCTTAGATTAGTTAACATATAAAAAGGGTTGATCTAAGTTAAAAATTGTTGATTGTTCTTAGATTACACCCCCTGATAACAGATAAAAACCAGAGTATCATCCCAGATTATTTAACAGATACTTATATATAAAAACTACAACACCATTGTACAGGAAACTGCACTCATAGTTGCCAATCACAAAAATCTTTGGTACTTATTCACCAGACATGCATCCACTAACAAAAACAAAGACCTATCAACAACCTTTTAAAGATAAAGGAAAAAAGAAAAGAAAAGAAAAACACCTCAATGATGAACCGTTCCCCACCCCTTTCTCTTTTTACAAATGGTTTGACTTGACACTGATACCTCCCCTACCTAATCAGCCACAAAAAAAGGGATTCCATAAATGGCAGGGACTACCTTAGGATGTAAAGGAATCCTCTGGCTCCACCTCTTCAATTTCCTCAATGGTTACTCCTTGTGAATGTAGCTCCATCATCATCCTATGCTATAAAATCAATACCTGGGAAAAAAGAACCAGAAGCAATTATTGAAGAAATTTCATCATTGAAATAGAAAATATTATCTGAACTTGAAAAAAAATAAAAATAACCCAGATTTGCCTAGACCATCATTATTGAAGAAACAAAAATTAAATCTCCAGAATTGTTCCATGCTCCTCCTTTGAAAAGTAGAGACTCAATAAAATGGAAATGGTGGAATTGCCTTGCTTTTGTCCTGCAAATTGATGGTTTTGTACAGTAGGCATGTTTCATCTTACGAACCCTTTCAAATATATAACTTTATGAACACATACAACACAATCCAGAGAAAAAATGCCCGTATAACAACAATACAAACCATGCCAGCCAAGTCAGTTTTAGGATGGAAGCATGAAATCGCTAGAGATGAGAAGCTTGTACCTTTTGATTCAGCTGTACATTTGGTTTCAGCAGTGCTGCAATGCAATTATGGCCAAACAAAATTTAGCAAGATGAAGTAGAACACTATGAAAGCAGGATTGTCTTCCAAGAGTTATTCTGAAATGTGAAACAAGGTTACTCTATAAGAACTTAGATCAGTTCAGAAGCCAAAAACAAAAAAACACCTCAAATTGGAAGTAGAAATATATATGTACAAACCTGTGAGGTGTCACAACAATTGCCATATTCATATATCATAAGTTTTCAAGCTGATTATCTACCCTTGGATTATGACATGTTCTTATCGCTAAAATTGCAAACTACAAAGATACCAACTGTAACATCCTGAATTTTGAATCTAATATCTTAAACATAAACCTATTTTGGAAAGGCTAGTAGGCTCTATTTTTGGAAAGTGATAAATTTGAAATCCGTATTTTGTGGGCCCCGTGAATAGTATTTACTATTCACGTATACATTTTTACTATTTTCAAATACGTATTTAAAATATATATATATATATATATATGTTATTCGCAAATACGTATTTAATACTTGAAATTTGTGAAATATGAAAAGTGTTCACTATTCACAAATACGTATTTACTATTTAAAAATACGGTATTTACTATTCCTAACTACGTATTTACTATTCATGTGGGACCCACGGCCAAAATAATTCTCTGCAAACTTCCCGTGAGCGACAACCTTTCTCGTGAGTTTTGAAAAAAATTCACGCGGGACCCACGTAATAATATTTTACTATTTAATTTATAATATTATATTATTAAAAATTTTCAAAATTTTTCACGAGGCGGCTGAGAGGTTCACGGGGTGCTACTTTTTGATTTTTGAGAAAAATTACGTAAAATGACCCAAAGACGAAAATTACACTTAAAGACCCATTTTCCAACTATAAATAGACCTTCCATTTCATTTCATTCTTCACAACTTCTAAGAGCCGTAGAGAGAGGTAGAGAGAGAGAGAGAGTAGAGAGATATTTGTTTGAGAGTTATAATAGCTGGTTGGTGATTCGGGTATTAGCAAGTAACAGGTAACTCTGAATATTCTTCCTTATACTTGTGAATAATGTATGATTATAAATTTGTTTGTTTACTATTTTGGCAAGAATATTTAGAAAATATTTATGATTTTAAGATCTGGTGTGGGAACTTTGATTTGCAAATCTGCAGAGGTACTACTTATACGTACGTTACTATTCACGTATACCGTATTTACTATTCATAATACTATTCACGTATACATACCGTATTTATTATTCATGTATACATACCGTATGTACTCTTCATTTTTACTATTCATGTATATATACCGTATTTTACTATTCACATATACACATGGTATTTTACTATTCATAAATACGCATATGGATGTATAAAACTTTATGGTATAATAATGCATTATTTTGAGTGAACATATTCATCATGGCGGTTGTATTATGACGGGTGGAGTAAGGAGGGATTTGAATGATAAGAATGATTTATGCCACCACTCGGTGCACAGTGGATGGTACTTGTTTCAGGGCCCCATCTTCCATGTTTTCCTCTGGCCGGGATTTCATTGGAGTTGTGGGACATGTGACACCTCCTTAGTTATTTTAAAGGAGGGGAGCCATAGTCCAGATTTAAGCTATATACCTTTGGCCGGGTGTATCTTAAGTTTTGGTGAGCTTGGAACAATTCAGTCAAATGAATGAGTTTCTATTGGACTATGTGTTAGCCTATGGCTCCAGTCAGCGGATACGGATGGAGGTGGTATAAGGGAGGCTGCATACTGCATAATGCATTTCTGAACAGTTCAAGAATTTGATATAATGATGAATATTCTGTAAAGACATGAGATGAGAACTTTTGAGATATATATGTTTTATTACCTTCTATATTGATGACTATTAGTATAAATTATTTTGTATGAGAAATTATGGAATCTACATATATGAAATCAGCCCATATCTTTTTGTCATATATTATTTGCTCGTGTACGGTAGAAATATTCAGTAGTTACTGAGACGTGGAATCTCATCCCATATTAACATTTTTCAGGTGATTATTCTAGTAGAGAGCAAGGGAAGGCACCTATGGAGTGAGCTCTGGAAGCTCTTTTGTACTCCTACAGTTTATGTTATGTTATTTTATTTGCCATGAACCTAAGATTTCCGTTTTGTATTAAACTCTGAAATATTTTCTGGAATTTATTCTGATTATGTATTACGGGTTTTATTCGAAATGGTAACATTGTAAAAGGATTTGGATATTGTTGAACTCTTTTGAAGGTATTTTCAATATTTTGACCGAATTTTTGGGTATTAAAATTGTGGTGTTACATTTTTGGTATCAGAGCTAAAGGTTCCATGGCAATTTTGTTTATTTTCTAAAGTGATTTCTTTAAAAAAAAATTTTTAAAAAGTTCGTGGCAAATTAAATATCATAACATGAGCACTTCCCTTTGTTAGATTTAGAATTTATTTAGCTATTTTTATTTGTTTAGTGTCCTTATAGTATTAATCATAGGAGGAGATAATGGCAAGAACTCGAAGAACTAATTCAACCTCTGCTCCATCCCAAAGAAGTCTCCCTCCGCATCAAGATGGTCCCTATCCTCAGGATAACAATGCCCTTTTGGCAGAATTACGAGACGTCATCCTGGAGATGAGAGAGAAAGTGAATAGACACGAGGATGAACTAGCAAAAGGAAGAGGCCAAGGTGGCAAGGAAGGAAAGGAGAAGGCTTTGGAAGTCACACCTTCTGACCATCAATCTAGGGGAGGAAGTCATTCTCGCACTGAAGATGGAGGTAGTAACGGTTCTCATTCTCAGTATCATCCCTTACCTATTACTGAGGTTTGGGAAAAATTTCGGAAGTTTACTCCACCAATGTTCGAGGGGAAGCTAGATCCGATTGCAGCACTGGAGTGGCTGAAGCGTGTAGAAAAGATTTTCAGAGTTATCGAGATTAGCTCACAACAAAAGGTGATGGTTGCTGAACAATTGTTGCAGAAAGCAGCTGAAGAATGGTGGGAAAGCACCAAAACAAAAGGAAATGCTGAGATGACGTGGGAAGAGTTTAAGGAAAAGTTCGAAAATTATTACTTTTCCCCTTCAATCAGAATAGAGAAAGAAACTGAATTCCTCACATTCAGGCAAGGGGAATTACATGAAGACGAATTTATTACTCGCTTTTTAGAGTTGTCTAAATTCTGCGGATATTCACAGAACAACTCTAAATGGTTGAGTGCTCGATTGGTTGAAAAAGCTAGACCAGACCTAAAAACAGCTCTATCACCGTTCCTTGATGAAACAAGGGATTTTGAAGAAATATGTGACAAACTGCGCACGATAGCAAGGAACAAACGAGAAGAGGAAGCTGAGAAGATGAAGGGTTTTCAGGCCAGATCTACACACCTCATGAGACCAACGGGAGGAGTTACTAAGAAGCAGAGTCACAACTTCAGTAATGTGAATACGCGGTTTAGCCAACCATCCAGAAATCACTTTGGTGGACCATCGAGGAGTTATTTTACTGGACCCCAAAGAAGTCATTTCAGCAGACCACCGAGGAGTCAATTCAAAGGACCTCAAAGGAGTCACTTCAGTGGAGGTCAGAGTTCATATAGGGGATCCACAGCTCCTGTTGCAAGCACCGCTAACAATCAGATGTGTGCCAAGTGTGGAAGAATACACCAAGGACCATGTGTGACGTGTTTCAACTGTGGAAAGCCAGGACACATTTCCAGATTTTGTGAGGAGGAGCCTCGAGGGGCCAAGGATGCTAGAACTGCAGTGCCAGGGAAAGTGTTTGCACTATCACATCAGGAGGCAAGTGCTTCACCAAATCTGATTAAAGGTATCCTCAAACTCCAAGGTCTTGAAGTAGAAGCCTTATTTGATTCTGGTGCCACACACTCTTTTATATCATACGACTGTGTGCCTCGATTGAATTTAAGAGTGAGTGAATTGCCTTATTATATGATTATTTCTACACCGGCGGGAGCTTCAGTAAAAACTTCTAGGGCTTGCTTAAATTGTACGATTGAGATTGATAATAGGATCTCAAATATAGACCTTGTTTGTTTACCCACGAAGGGTATCGATGTAATAATAGGAATGGATTGGTTGTCAGCTAATGACATCATCCTTGACTGCAAGAGGAAGACTATCTCTCTTGCGGATGACTCTATGAGTCATAGTAGACCACAATTGTTGTCTATAGTACAAGATGAAAAGCCTGTTCATCATGGTTGTCTTGCGTACATGGTGTTTTTCTCCATTCAAGCAGAAGTGGAGGAAGGGATAGAGAACATTGAAGTGGTGAAAGAATTTCCGGAAGTATTTCCGAAAGAAATGACAGGTTTACCCCCAGAGAGAGAAGTAGAATTTTCTATTGATCTCGTACCTGGAACGGAACCTATATCTAAAGCTCCTTACCGAATGTCTCCATCGGAACTAGCAGAATTGAAGAGGCAGATCGAAGAATTGTTAGAAAAGGGTTTTATCAGACCCAGTGTATCTCCTTGGGGATCGCCCGTACTCTTTGTGAAGAAGAAAGATGGGAGCCTGAGACTATGCATTGATTATCGCCAGTTGAATAAAGTGACTATAAAGAATAAATATCCTTTACCCAGGATCGACGATCTACTTGATCAGTTGAAGGGAGCATCCATATTCTCCAAGATCGACCTCAGATCAGGTTATCACCAACTGAGAGTCAAAGCTGAAGATGTCTCAAAAACTGCATTCAGAACTAGATATGGCCATTATGAATTTCTTGTTATGCCATTTGGGCTAACAAATGCTCCAGCAGTATTCATGGATTACATGAATAGAATTTTCCGACCATATCTAGATAAATTTGTAGTGGTTTTCATTGACGACATCCTTATCTACTCTAAGGATGAAGAAGAGCATAAAGAGCACCTTAGAATCGTGCTACAAGTGTTGAAGGAACACAAGCTCTATGCGAAACTGTCTAAGTGCGAATTTTGGTTGAAGGAAGTAAAATTCCTAGGCCATGTCGTATCGGCTGAAGGTGTTGCAGTGGACCATACTAAAGTTGAAGCAGTTCTCCAATGGGAACGACCAAAGACCGTGACTGAGATCAGGAGTTTTCTAGGTCTAGCTGGCTATTATAGGAGATTTATCAAGGGCTTTTCGCAAATAGCTATGCCTTT
This sequence comes from Acacia crassicarpa, assembly GCA_034222035.1. Lineage (NCBI taxonomy): Eukaryota > Viridiplantae > Streptophyta > Magnoliopsida > Fabales > Fabaceae > Acacia > Acacia crassicarpa. Next base: position 1,924,171 of record JAWXYG010000003.1, read on the forward strand.
AACTAAGTTAACAAGGAAGGGACAACCATTTGTATGGGACGAAAAGTGTGAAGCAGCTTTTCAAAATTTGAAGACTAAGTTGACTACGGCACCAGTACTTATAATTCCAGATCCTGCTCAGACCTTTACTTTGTACACAGATGCTTCCAAGAAAGGTCTTGGGTGTGTATTAATGCAAAATGGTAGGGTAGTAGCTTATGCTTCTCGACAGTTGAGGCCACATGAAGGGAATTATCCTACTTACGACTTAGAACTGGCAGCAGTAGTGTTTGCTCTGAAGATTTGGAGGCACCACCTCTACGGTTCAAAGTTCGAGGTTTATAGTGACCACAAAAGTCTGAAGTACCTGTTCGACCAAAAGGAGCTCAACATGCGACAGAGGAGATGGATGGAGTTTATCAAGGACTACGACTTCGAATTGAAGTATCATCCAGGAAAGGCGAACGTTGTAGCAGATGCCTTAAGCAGAAAGACAATCCATGTAGCCCAGATGATGATCAGAGAACATAAATTGCTCGAGGAGATACCAAGTACATCTATTGATGTAATGTCAGGTTTGGTCGCTACCATGGAAGCATTAACTATTGAAAGCACAATTTGGAAAGAGATTAAATTCGCTCAGCTCGAAGATGAGTATCTATTAAACGTGAGGGAAGATATTGAAGAAGGAAAAGAATCGAAATTTGGGATCGATAGAGATGGGATATTAAGATATAAAGGAAAAGTGTGCATACCTAATGATGGAGAAATAAAAAAGCTCATACTAGAGGAGGCACATCGGAGTAAATACACTATCCATCCCGGAGCAACCAAGATGTATCATGATCTCAAGCGGAATTGGTGGTGGCGGGGCATGAAGAAAGATGTGACTGACTTTGTCACTTGTTGTTTGACTTGTCAGAAAGTCAAGATCGAACATCGGAAACCTCCTGGATTATTAAAGAATTTGGATATCCCAGAGTGGAAATGGGACAGCATCTCTATGGATTTCATCATGGGGCTTCCTCTAACGACATCCGGACATAATGCCATTTGGGTAATTGTCGATAGGTTAACTAAGTCAGCTCATTTTCTAGCAATTGCAGCAGAATACTCATTGGAGAGACTAGCAAAGATCTACATGAAGGAGATTGTCAGATTGCATGGGATACCGAATAGCATCGTATCTGATCGTGATCCACGATTCACTTCACGATTTTGGAAAGCATTGCAGAATGCTATGGGAACTCGGATGAGTTATAGTACCGCTTATCATCCTCAAACTGACGGGCAGACTGAGAGGACTATTCAAACTCTGGAAGACATGTTGCGGGCTTGTGCAATCGAACTAAAAGGAAGTTGGGACGATCATCTTCATCTTGCGGAGTTTGCATATAACAATAGTTACCACTCCAGCATTGAGATGGCACCTTATGAGGCTTTGTATGGAAGAAAATGTAGATCTCCTATTTGCTGGACGGAATTGAATGAGCGAATTTTAATAGGTCCAGAACTTGTGGACGAGACGACTCAAAAGATTAAGGTGATTCAACAGAAACTTCTCACTGCTCAGAGTCGACAGAAGAGTTATGCTGACAAGAGAAGACGACCGTTGGAGTTCATGGTGGACGAACATGTATTCTTAAGAGTCACACCAATGACTGGCATCGGTAGAGCAATACGAGCAAAGAAGCTTTCGCCTCGTTTTATGGGTCCTTATGAGATTTTGGAGAAAGTTGGACCGGTAGCTTACAGAATTGCATTACCTCCACAGCTTGCGAACCTTCACGATGTCTTTCATGTATCGCAACTGAAGAAATACCAACCGGATCCTTCCCACATTATAGAAGTAGAAGAGGTAGAACTCGAGGATAACATGACGTATAAAGCTGAGCCGGAGCGGATTGTTGATGCAAGGGACAAGAGATTAAGAAACAAGACCATTAGACTTGTAAAGGTCGAGTGGAAAGGAATGACTCCCGGAGATGCTACTTGGGAAACGGAGGAGAGCATGCGTCAAACCTATCCTCATTTATTTAAATAGGTTAGAATTCTTATTATAGCGAAATTTTGAGGACAAAATTTTCTTTTAGGAGGGGAGAAATGTAACATCCTGAATTTTGAATCTAATATCTTAAACATAAACCTATTTTGGAAAGGCTAGTAGGCTCTATTTTTGGAAAGTGATAAATTTGAAATCCGTATTTTGTGGGCCCCGTGAATAGTATTTACTATTCACGTATACGTTTTTACTATTTTCAAATACGTATTTAAAATATATATATATATATATATATGTTATTCGCAAATACGTATTTAATACTTGAAATTTGTGAAATATGAAAAGTGTTCACTATTCACAAATACGTATTTACTATTTAAAAATACGGTATTTACTATTCCTAACTACGTATTTACTATTCATGTGGGACCCACGGCCAAAATAATTCTCTGCAAACTTCCCGTGAGCGACAACCTTTCTCGTGAGTTTTGAAAAAAATTCACGCGGGACCCACGTAATAATATTTTACTATTTAATTTATAATATTATATTATTAAAAATTTTCAAAATTTTTCACGAGGCGGCTGAGAGGTTCACGGGGTGCTACTTTTTGATTTTTGAGAAAAATTACGTAAAATGACCCAAAGACGAAAATTACACTTAAAGACCCATTTTCCAACTATAAATAGACCTTCCATTTCATTTCATTCTTCACAACTTCTAAGAGCCGTAGAGAGAGGTAGAGAGAGAGAGAGAGTAAAGAGATATTTGTTTGAGAGTTATAATAGCTGGTTGGTGATTCGGGTATTAGCAAGTAACAGGTAACTCTGAATATTCTTCCTTATACTTGTGAATAATGTATGATTATAAATTTGTTTGTTTACTATTTTGGCAAGAATATTTAGAAAATATTTATGATTTTAAGATCTGGTGTGGGAACTTTGATTTGTAAATCTGCAGAGGTACTACTTATACGTACGTTACTATTCACGTATACCGTATTTACTATTCATAATACTATTCACGTATACATACCGTATTTATTATTCATGTATACATACCGTATGTACTCTTCATTTTTACTATTCATGTATATATACCGTATTTTACTATTCACATATACACATGGTATTTTACTATTCATAAATACGCATATGGATGTATAAAACTTTATGGTATAATAATGCATTATTTTGAGTGAACATATTCATCATGGCGGTTGTATTATGACGGGTGGAGTAAGGAGGGATTTGAATGATAAGAATGATTTATGCCACCACTCGGTGCACAGTGGATGGTACTTGTTTCAGGGCCCCATCTTCCATGTTTTCCTCTGGCCGGGATTTCATTGGAGTTGTGGGACATGTGACACCTCCTTAGTTATTTTAAAGGAGGGGAGCCATAGTCCAGATTTAAGCTATATACCTTTGGCCGGGTGTATCTTAAGTTTTGGTGAGCTTGGAACAATTCAGTCAAATGAATGAGTTTCTATTGGACTATGTGTTAGCCTATGGCTCCAGTCAGCGGATACGGATGGAGGTGGTATAAGGGAGGCTGCATACTGCATAATGCATTTCTGAACAGTTCAAGAATTTGATATAATGATGAATATTCTGTAAAGACATGAGATGAGAACTTTTGAGATATATATGTTTTATTACCTTCTATATTGATGACTATTAGTATAAATTATTTTGTATGAGAAATTATGGAATCTACATATATGAAATCAGCCCATATCTTTTTGTCATATATTATTTGCTCGTGTACGGTAGAAATATTCAGTAGTTACTGAGACGTGGAATCTCATCCCATATTAACATTTTTCAGGTGATTATTCTAGTAGAGAGCAAGGGAAGGCACCTATGGAGTGAGCTCTGGAAGCTCTTTTGTACTCCTACAGTTTATGTTATGTTATTTTATTTGCCATGAACCTAAGATTTCCGTTTTGTATTAAACTCTGAAATATTTTCTGGAATTTATTCTGATTATGTATTACGGGTTTTATTCGAAATGGTAACATTGTAAAAGGATTTGGATATTGTTGAACTCTTTTGAAGGTATTTTCAATATTTTGACCGAATTTTTGGGTATTAAAATTGTGGTGTTACACCAACAGCTAAGAACTTTGACCCAAATTACCGACCTGAAAAAGTCATGCATAATTTCCTTCCTTTTCAAGCAGTTTGTTAACAGCAAGACTAGGAATAGAGTCCGACAATCTTTCATCATCAGTCAAGATATTCCCTTTTCTTTGAGGGGAGAGTGAGTAGGAATCCTGAATTCAATCCTGCACGAGTTCTTCTCCAAAATCTTCACCTCAATGTGCACATTTTCCTGCAATCATTAATCAAAGACAAAACCAAGTTAATCAAAGAAGCTTTCTCCCAGTCAAAAGTTTATCAAAGAAGCTTTCATTAAGAAAGACAAAACCTATACCATTGTATAGTTAAAAGTCTTCACTTTATCATCTTCACTTTTTCCTGCAATCATTAATCAAAGAAGCTTTCTCCCAGTCACAAGAAACAGACTTTCCAAACAAACTGCAAAACTGACTTTGCCTAAAGTTTGATTGATCTCAAACAAAATGGTTTGACATGAAAGATTGATAAAAATTAAAATCAAAGAGCACAACAGAACTTTTCTTAGATTGATGATCTATGGATATGATACTAAAGTGCCAAGAAAAAAAAAACAGACTAGAAAAATCATACAAAGTCGCATACCAAAAAAACATAAAGTGTTTAAAGCATGAGGAATGCTTTATGGAGGTGAACCTGAAGATTCTCAGGGAGGTACTCGTGCTTCATGGAAAGGTCCATGGCACACTTAAGATGCTGCTTGTGTGCATCAACAATCTCCCTATGCAGCCGATTCAAGGCCTCTTTCACATCCAGATCGAAATACGGATGATAAAGAACATTATATTGGAGCCCTATTTCCCGAAATCAATAAACAGAGAAAGAAATCCGAAAATCAGTGATATAGGGAAAGGTTTGAAAAAGAAAAATGGGATTAGGGATTCGAAAAGAGAGAGCAGAAAAGGGAGGAGGAGCAACCGTAATTACGAAGGCCAGTGGAGACGGATTTCATATGCTGAGCAGCCAACCAGTTCTTCCTTGGATTGAGAAATGACAGAATGACGCCATTGATCCCTCTCGTTGATTCCCTGCGCGAAAGCTCTTTTCCCTCTGGAGGCTGTGGCTGAGTTCCATGAAGGCTCTTGATGAATCTAGGAGCAAGGGCTTCTGTTGTGTCCTCCTCCCTAAGGCAGATGCTAGATGGTAAGCAGATGTGTAGTTGAGAGAGAGTGGTTGAAGAAGGGTTCTTTGGGGATGCCTTCATGGAAACACTACAATCTGTCCCGTGAAGAGAGTGGAAGAGTGACAGGAAGGTAGCGTGAGAGAGGAGAAAAAGAAAGTAGCGTGAGAGAGAGAGAGGAAGAGTGACAGGAAGGCTGACTGAGGAGAGAAAAAAAATGGGTCAGGGCTTGTTTTCCCGTGAAGGAGCTGGCGTGAAGCCAGAGGAATTCCGGACGGCTTATCTACAGTAATTTGTGAGAAGAGCCAGTGCTAAGCCGTGAAAGAGATCAGCTTGAAGGATGTGCTATTATATATATATTGATTTTATTATAAATCTGAATATTTTTAAAATGTTATATAATCTTAAAAATTTTAATTAGTTAATAAGTATATATTTGGCCCCCCAAAATTTTTGTCCTAAGCTCCACCCCTGCCAACCTTATAAGAAAGAAGAAGAGTGATATCCTCAAGAATACTTTTGCTCTTCCATTTAAGCAAATTCAGTGATGTTGACCACCCACCGAACAAATTATGGCTAATACTAGCGTTTTGGATTCATCACCATCGAACAAACCTAACAATGATCCTTTCATAGGTAAAGCACATAGCAGTAGCGACCATCTATAATTCCCTTAAAATCACAAATCTAAGCCACAATAGAAAACACCATCAGAAATATATACCCAAAACCACAACAACAGTAGAAACACACAAACATAAAACCACGAAAGCAGAAGAAAAGGATGGACGTCTCCTCTACCGGAGACCGTTGGCGAGGGAGACGTAGTGACAGTAGCTCTCACCGCCTCAAGACAAATCTGGAGAGGGAGATGAAAAACTCGCCCTAGATACGAGAGAGAACCACAACCGCAGCACACAGAAATTAAAGGGACACCATAGCTGGAGTAATGGTGAGGACAGAGACCACAGGAAAGTCGACGCTAGAAAAGATAGAAGGTCGCTGCTGTGTGTTTCTGTTCCGAACTAAAACTTGACTGTTCTTGACTTTTCAAGCTTTGATATGCTTTTCTACTGCAGTTGTGGTTTGAGAGGGACTCACTGGTAGTATGGATGCTGTCGGTGTGACTGAGGCCTTAATGGTGGGAAAGTCGAGAGAGAGCGTCGAGAGGGGTAAGCATGTCTGTTCCATGCACTAAGGATGAGAGAAAGGAAATAATAATAAAAAAGATCATCGATATTGGATCAATCTAAAAAAACATAACAAAATACAAATAAATACAAATAATAGTCTAATCAGCGGCAGAGGAGGGGGTGCTAGGGGTGGCCCGACCTCTCTATATTTTTAGAAAATTATATTTTAGCCTCATAAAATTTTAATATTTTTTATTTGGTCCTTGCAATTTGTTTCATGAAGGGATTAAAATGAAATATTGAAATGTTTGTGAGGTTGAAATGTAATTTCATAAACAATAGGGTTCTATTTTATAATATTTGCCCTCCATAATTGTAATTTCTAGCTTCACCCCTGAGCCTAATATACATAGAAAAGATTGACGTGAGAAATATATTTTATGTTAAGCTTACCAGCTACAAAACCAACAAATAATACTCTAATGAATAGCAGTAATCTTGAAATCAAATGACTCGACAGCAATGCAACTCGAATGCTAAACTGGTCAAAAAGTTTGAACCGTACGTTTGCCACTGCGTTGATGTTTATGTAGTTCAGAAGAGGGGTGTAAGACTGAAAAAAAAAAATAAAGCCTAGAACATACTTTTTAGTGATTTAAATTTTATATAAGCTATTATATTTTTGGTCTTTTAATCTTATAAAAGGGTAAAGGTGCAAAAATACACATGTACTTTGCCCTTAGGAGCGCTCAGCACCATATACTTTTTTTTAGAGCAAAAATACCCACATGGTTAAGAAAGTGGAGCAAAAATGTCACTGCCGTTAATTAACCCAAACCTCCGTTAGTTTGTGTAACTGGAGGTGACATGTTGCATGCATCCATCTTCTTCCTCACTCAGCTTCTCATTCTTCCTCATCCTAATCCCATTTTAAAACATCACCATCCTAATCCTTATAATACGAAAAGTCCCAGAAACTCACGTTACCAGGAATATTCCTGGTTGGGATCGGTGGGAATGTTTGGAAGGTCCCTAACGCAAGCCTGACGAAGCTGTTCAACTCTCTGAGCAAGGATCGGAGGTTGGAACTTAGCAATCATCTATATTACACATAGCACTCAATTGGCTCGCTTGATCCTCCTCCATCCATAAACTCAAAACATGGCATCATCATGCTCATTGCCTAGCTACAAGTAAAGCAAGGCACATCATTTCCTTAGTTACTGCTTCTGCGCTCCCACACCACACTAGAGCCATCAAAATGAAACCCCATTTTGCAGATGAAGCCATCATCGATTCTCACAGAAAGCCCTATTCTTGATCTCCTGAAACAGAGCTTATTTTTGTTATGATATGGATTAGTTAGATCCACATATGTAGGAATTACTGTTAGCCATATATGTAGGGATTATTGTTAGTCTCTCTCTTGTATATATACCTATGTACTTACCTTAATTAAATAAGACTTTTAAATTCTCTAATAACAATTTATAGCCATCAAGTCATCCATTGCATCCAGAAGATCTAGTGTGTATATGCATTCATTGGGGAATCATAAATAATTTATTATAGAAGTAATGAATGCAAAGCATTCAATGCTTACTATTTAATATTATGAAGCCACTTCGTATTTATTGCAATAAATGCAATAAGAATAATGGCATACACGCAGATTCATTATTCATTTTAGGGTAAAGGTACTGCGACGATAAAAGCAGGTGGCTTTGTAGCGCTAGAATCTGTTTCTGGTGCTTGTCAATTTCTTCAAGTGCCTCCTTTTTGCTCAAACCAAATTTGATGGGTTCTTTAGGAGGAGCTCTAGTCACTACCTTCTTGGGACAACACTTTTTTGTGGCTGACGTTATGACTGCTTTTAAATCTCTTCGTGGAGGCTTTGGAACATTTGAAGGGGTAATACTAGGTTTGAACCCTAGCCTTCTGGTGCTCTTTTGGTATGTTTGGGTGAACCATCGTCATCATCTTCATCCATAAATGGCACTTGCTCTGGACAAATAGAAGCAATGGCGTTATTGGCATTTTGTAACTCTTTTGATATGTGATCATATCACTCAGCTAAAGCTCGGTAAGCCCTGAATGATTCTTCCACAAAATTAATTAGCTCAAGCCTCCCTTTATAATACATATTAGCTCTCTTGGCAAAGGAATCTCCATCTTCCTCTAAGAGTGTCATAACTACTTCAACTTTCTCCTAGAAATCTGCAGTTTTGGACTCAGGACCGTAAAATATTAACAAATAGAAGCCAAAAAAATAGATTATGTACAGCTGTTAGACATACGATGGCATTTCAGTCCTAAGTTTGCAATTAAAATTAAAATAATATGCGAATTCTGATCCACAATACAATATATAGGCCAATGAATGCCCATCATTATATATATCAGGTCTGATCGTCCTAACATAATAGGAAATGATTTATAAACCACAAGCTCTAACCAAAGAATTTGACCACCACATGCATATAAACAAATTTTACGGTTCCAAAGTTTTGAAAAATTGAATAACTAGGCAACCAAAGCTTAATGTATGTTGAAAACAAAGGAATTTAAGGTAAGCTAAGAAGCATCCCATGTTGACGTGAATATGATATGCATGAAACATTTCTCTCTCTTCAAGCAAAAGAAAAAATAATCCCTTGTTGTTTAAGTTTGCACAAGAAGAGAATGCATGATACTGATAATAAATCAAATGACCTTGAAGGTTTTGTTCCATCCCTTTTGATTGCTTTGTTCTGATGTGGCTTGCCCACCACCATGAATAAGCATTGCTAGCCGCTCTGTGCAACATAATGATCTCTTCTTCTTCTTCTTGATCCCTTTTAATGTAGTTATTGATGACACTGAGACGTTATAGAGACAAACAACGTAAATAAGCTCTGTTTCATGAGATCAAGAACAGGGCTTTCCGTGAGAATCGATGATGGCTTCGTTTGCAAAATTGGGTTTCATTTTTGTGGCTCTAGTGTGGTGTGGGAGCGCAGAAGCAGAGTAACTAAGGAAATGATGTGTCTTGCTTTACTTGCAGCTAGGCAATGAGCATGATGATGCCATGTTTTGAGTTTTTGGAGGGAGGAGGATCAAGCGAGCCAATTGAGTGCTATGTGTAGTATAGCTGATTGCTAAGTTCCAACCTCCGATCCTTGCTCAAAGAGTTGAATAGCTTCGTCAATCGTCAAGCTTGCGTTAGGGACCTTCCAAACATTCCCACCGAGAATATTCCTGGAAACCGTGAGTTTTTGGGACTTTTCGTATTATAAGGATTAGGATGGTGATGTTTTAAAATAGGATTAGGACGAGGAAGAACGAGAAGCTGAGTGGGAAGAAGATGGATGCATGCAACACGTCACCTCCAGTTACACAAACTAACGGACATTTGGGTTAATTAATGTTGTTAACGGAAAATGCTGGCACATGAAACTCTTTATTCTGTCTTAATTACACAGATATTCCCTCTCTTTTAAAACTCATATATACCTTTATTAAAATCAAAATATATGTTAAACAAACCTCCCTTATCTTTTTAATATTCATTTTTTATCCATCCAACCATTAGTGAACCGTTAAATTTGACTCTTACATTTTCTTTTTAATAAAAACATCCCTCTTTAACATAAGAATTATTTAAACATTTATATTTTTTAAAAAGAAAACAAAAAAATGCTAAAATATATTTTCAAAATTTGTAATATATTATAAAATTTAGTAATTTTGATTTCTCATCATATTTATTGAAACATGTTTATTTTGGATTTTTTCAAGTGGGGAAAAGCATATTTCGAACACATATTTTTGTTATCATATACTATAAATAATATAAGTTCAAAATATTATATAAATTATTCATCTTGTTATGAACTGATATGTTGGGCCTCGTAGATATGCGGCCCAATGAGAGCAGTTATGACAGAGTCCCTCGTTAATCAGGTAAATTGTTAATTACCCCTTCATCATGCCTATAATCCAGAGACGTACAAGTAGTGGAGCAAGCATTTACAGAATGTGGAAGGGGCACACTACCTGAGCAATGGATTCACAATCATGGGAGCGAAACCCTAGATAATCCATATAAATAGGAGATTACCCATCAGGTGTATGCTCTACATTCTCTATTCCATTATTTACTATTCAGTCTCACTGTGCACACACTCCACCCCTCTGGCGAAACGTCACACCTGTGTAGTACAGTGAGTCAGTGATTGGAGGACGTTCTTTGATATCTTCTTCATAGGTATCATTGAGCAGTCGTCTTCTCTCAAGTGTTCAACCCCTAAGCATCTTTGAAGAGCCATTTGATCCCACATTAACATCCTCTAGTCCATTTGGGCTAGACACTTATGTTCTAATTTTTTTGTTTATATATATAAATATATATATATATAATAAATTCAATAGAATCTATAATTATATGTATATTTATATGTTATATTGAATTATAAAGCAGAACACATCTCTATATGGCCTTCGCCTTCTTTTTGTTTTTTGGCCCCTCTTTGAGGCTTGCAGACGTTGAGGAAAGATTAGGGATTTAACATGATGAAGGATAAATTAGTAGATAATTTTTTTTAAAAAATATTTTTAGAAGGGAGGTCTAAGTAATTAGAAAAAAAATAAAAAGGTGATATTATATTTTACTCTTATTTTTATTACAATATATTTATATTATTAAACTAAAATGAACTCACAAATCCTTAGAAATGGAATTGAGATTTTAAGATATTTTTCAATTTATACATGTTTTAAATTTAAAATCAATAACATCTAATTCCAGGGTTATCATTTAAGCCTACATGGTTATCATTTGAGTATGTTGTGTCGGCATTTTTGGTTAGTAATATTGACAAAGATCAAGTTACACCTCCACCGACCTCACCCTTTCGGGTGGCAGGTTAGAGGGATTCCTTTTTAAAAATCACCTTTCCCTTATTATTAGTCCATTTAATGATAAATCAGAGTACGCGTAGCAAAGCACAGGATCGGTTTGGACAAACTACGTACTGGTAAAAAGTAAAAGTCAACAAAAAGTAAAATCCCCAGAGCGTTAGTTTACAACCATCCAATAGTAAAGGCCAAAATATATGTACAATCATCCCAGAAATTAAAAATACAAGATATGATAGGGAATCCCCTATCCTTCATATGCTCTGTCTCCCTACCTCTGCAAAAAGGCCTTTATAGCTAGGCACGCTCCCCTGTATCACCAAAAACTCCTGGAGTTCAGATTTGACCCTCAGAGTAACCATCAATACTCATACACTAAACGTGTGATGTGTATGTATGCAATTATATCAGTATGTAAACACAAGTAAATATGTCAAATACCACAATATGCAAACAAGAACACACACAACAACACATCTTTGTCACGTTGGGCTGCCTTACCAAGACAGGCCCCAGAAGCACAAACACGTCTCTGTTGAGTCGCCTTGCAGGCAAACCCTGGCAGACATCACTTGTTTCCGTTGAGTCGCCAAATAGGTAGACTCTGGCAGGCACCCTCAGCGCTAGGGACACATCACAAACATGTTCTATATGCATATTTGGAAAAACAATACATATGGCAAGTAATACGTACAACAAAACACATAAAAGTGCCGGAGTAAAGAGGTTACTACCTGGTGTGTGGACATTGCTTTTAATATTGTTTTTATGCCCGGAGATTTTTCAAAAATACCTTTGACCTAAATACATCAAAATATACCATTTTCAGTAATTATAAAAATGTCCTTACATTTATTTTGCTAAAACCGAGCTCAATACAGAATTTTCAGAAATCCAACGATTTTGGCCCAACTTCTAGGATTCTTAATAAATTCCAAAAAAATCATTTTTGCATGAAACCAATGCCATATGAACCATTAAAGAGTCCATTTTCCAGGAAAAATATACCCAGACCATGAAAGTACTTGTATTTTGGCGTGTTACTTATTTTCTACACCTTGGTCAGATTTCGCCCTGATGCACACAGAGCCAACTTTGACAATTTTTATCTCCTAGTAGGAAAATCCAAAAATTACAAAATTATACATCTTGGTGAACCTTAGGAAGTTTAATTTCTGTCTGAAAAATTTCAGCTTCATTCAAGGTCATTTGCTATTTTAAAAACCGAGTTGAAGCACTACTGCCAGAAAATTCCAGAGTTGCTTAAAGGCTTAGTTTCAAGACTTTTCGGTGATTTCAAGGTCAGAGAGTAAAACCATGACTAAACCCTACACAAAATCATGTTCCAGAGCCATTGGTGACCTTAAAAATGTAAAAGTCCAACCCTTACACTAAGCACCAGCCATTTGCACGAAAATACGTAGTTGAGAACTCAAGAAGATGAAGTTGTTGGTGTTCCCTAGAATCGGAAGATCGGTGGATGAGCTTGGAGGGTTAGCTATGGTTGTAACATCCTGAATTTTGGACCTAAAGACTTGAAAACTAGCCTATTTTTGGAGGACTACTAGGCCCTATTTTTGAAAATGACAAATTTGAAATCAGTATTTTTGAATATGAATAGTATTTACTATTCACAAATACGTACATGAATAGTATTCACTATTCACAAATACGTATTCACTTTTTATAAATACGGTATTTAATCGATATTTTGAGAAATATGAAAAGTATTTACTATTTACAAATACGTATTTACTATTGGTTAATACGGTATTTTGTGGGGTATGAATAGTATTTACTATTTAAAAATACGGTATTTACTATTCCTAAATACGTATTCACTATTTGAAAATACGTATTTACTATTCATGCTGGACCCACGTCAAATTATTTCCCTCTGCCAACACCCGTGAAGTTTGAAAAATTTTGCGCGCGGGACCCACTCAATAATAATATTATTATAATATAATATCTTATACTTTGGAAAACAATAGAAATAAAATTATTTCCAATAAACCGTGAATTAGGTTTTTAAAGTAAGGGTATATTATAAACAAGTGAATTTCTATCTCAGAGTGGGTTATCTCCAAAGTCATTTCCGTAATCGGCGGAATGATTTTTGAGATAGGTTGAAACCGATAATTTGAATTAGGACAGATAGTGGAACCTGTAGGAAATAAATCGTAACTCAAAATCCTTGAACTAAGTAGTAAACAACTGCACATATTATGAATCAGTGAATTTTTGTCTAGAAGATGGTGTCACCCGAAGTAATTTCTGTAACCGTCAGTGTCCGACTTAAAATCTTCGGCAGGTTACGGAATACCCTAAATAGGATCAAAAATTTAGTTGACCCAGATATTTCTGAAGAGGAAAAATAGAACTTCAAGGCTGTGCTTCCGGATTCTTGAGAATTTCTAATATAACGCGATTAGAACACCGATCAGGGAATCTTTATAGGATAAATGCAAAAGAGTAAGAAAGTGTCATCGTCATGATGACGTCATCGATGACGTAAGCATCTTGATGACGTCATCGATGACGTAAGCAAATGGATTGGGCGGTTGAGATGAAGCCATGTTTAAAGTCAAGATCCAACGGCCAAAATCTGACCTGATAAAGTATGAATAGTATCATGCTTTTTCACTATAAATAGAGGCTTCATTTCTTCATTTTCTTCACACCAAACTCAGAGAACAACAGTTGAGTTTAAGAGAAGAGTGAGAATTCTTAGAGTTAGAGAGAGAGTTTAGAGTAAAATTCTTGAAGCTGGAGAGAATGAGCAGGAACTTCAAGGGTAAGTTCTTTGGTCTCTAGTCTTAATATTTGGTAGTTTCTTTTGGTAATTATAGTAGAAATGCCAGATAGAGTTTTTCTGAGTATGCTCTGTGGCTGCAGCTTAGTCTGATCTGTCACATCAGAAAAGAATTATCCTTGGACAGTAAATATTATTTACTGGCACAGTAAAAAATATTTACCGGCACGGTAAAAATATTTTTACTGGTACTATTCACATGAATAGTGAATATCCAACATAGTTTCCGCAAATGCTGAAAATTAATGGTCACTGATAAAAATGATATTATAGGATATCCGAGGATTCCGGAGTCAGATTCAAAGGAAGTTTGGGGATACGTGAATAGTGCCGTATACGTGAATAGTGCCGTATACATGAATAGTGCCGTATACATGAATAGTAATTTACTATTCACGTGGAAGGAAGGTACGGACGCGTATTGTAACACTAACTCTGATGCTTATGGTATGCTTATATGTGATAGATAGTCTGAAATTCTGTTTTTGAAAATTGATCATACACATACAACTTGATACGGGTTATAGTCTTGATAACGCCGTTATGTTTTCCTAGCGCTGAGGACACGGATGTACACCGTGGCACTGGTGAATAGTGCAGACTATAATAACATGCATATTGCAGTGGCTGTGTTATGTTATTATGTGAATATATGAATAATGTATGTGATTATTGCTGTTTTGACATGAATATCTGTCATACATATTTGATACATAAGCATGAGGTTAACCGTTACCTGAGGTTCAATGGGTATTGAACCTCAGCTCTTACTGTAGCTTCAGGATTTTCGGAGTGAACAGAAACAGAAACAAGGGTAAGCAGCAGGCAGAAGGACTAGCTGGAGAAAGTCCTGTAGATATGTATAGTCTTTCGAACTCTTTGTATCAACAAACCAGTACACTACAGTGGTTGAATATCAGTTACTTTGTATTTAAAATCATTTCGTTGCTCAACTCTGGTTAAATTATTTTGAACTCTGATCAAATAATTTCGAAAATGCTTTAGAAAAGTTGGGGTGTTACAATGGTGGCTGGCTGGATCCCCTTTTGCCTCTGGAAATTTCGTGCTCAAGGGTGAAAAGAAGAAGAAATTACCTTTTTAATAAAGGTAAATTTGATCCAGTAAATTTGGAATCAACTAGTATAATTTTCTGACTTTTGTGTAATTATTAGGATATAATTTTTAACTTAATTCCCAAGTAATTCCAGAAAAATCCAGAGGGGTCCAGGCTTCAGCTATGTGGCGAAATTCTCTTAAAAAGATCTAGATATTTTCCTGCTTTTGGGGCAAATTACCTGTTTTGGCCCAAAAATTTCAAAAATTGCAATTGTGACCCAGAACTTTTCAATAATTACCAACTTTTCCCCATCATTTCACCTGCTCAAAAGGACCTTTATGGCGCCATTTAGGGCCCACTTTTTTGCCCTAATCAATTTTTGTCAATTTATTCCCATTTTACCCTCTTTTTTTTAACGTGGAACCCACGGTTTGACTTTTACATTGACCTT
Source organism: Acacia crassicarpa (assembly GCA_034222035.1). Taxonomy (NCBI): domain Eukaryota; kingdom Viridiplantae; phylum Streptophyta; class Magnoliopsida; order Fabales; family Fabaceae; genus Acacia; species Acacia crassicarpa. The sequence goes on from JAWXYG010000003.1 coordinate 1,939,765, forward strand.
TCCCCCCCTTTTTTCTCCAAGTAAATATTTCTAATGATTAAAGGGAGTGTGTGACACCTAAGGGGCCCCACACATCTGATTTCTGTTATTTATTTCCCTTTTTCTCCACTTTATTAGTCAGTTCTCGATCTACCAGTCCGTGTGGGTCCTGCCGAGCAACAGGGTGTTCCCCTTTGCACTTTTCTTTATCTTTTTCAGACTTTTCCCTCTCGAATAGACACTCCTATGGGATACTCTCCAAACTTTATGGAGTGGCCCCACACTTGACTTACTCAGTCCAAAGGAACCCCTAATTGTTCCCTATCGGTCCCTTTTTGTCGATTAATCGCTTGTGGGACCCGTATGACACGTTGTGGCCAGAGTATGACCTAAATCACCTAGTTTTCTCTTCCTTCTCATGGTAAAAAAATTCAAAATTATAAGGTCCAAGAATTGACCACTTTACCCTTGTTTTACTCTTTCAAGTTATCAATATATATATAAAATCTCATCCCATTGAGCCATCACCAAAACGGCTTATAGATGACTCCTCTCACATTTTACTATTCATAAGCCAAATGAAGCATTTCTCGGGCTGCACACACAAGCTGTCTCCCATTTGCAATTCCCCGGGCCATTTGAAATTCAAATGACTCATTGATATATGCGCCATCGGTATTGACGTGACATAAAGAACTTTTTCAACTATTTTCATTTCTCATCCCTGACATCTCCTCTCCCCAAAACGGCTTCTCCTTTGTCCTCTGTTTCGAATATTGGACAGCAAGCAGAGCGTCTTCACCAGAGGTAAAGCGAGACCAGGAGAGGAGAGGAGAGAGAAGACGCCGAAGAACAAGCTAGGAGAGAGAAGACGCCAGAGAACGAGCTAGGAGAGCGAGACACCGTGGTTTGTTCAGAGGGAGAGAAGAGAACGCGATAGCAGAGGCGGCTTTCCTTAGTCTGATGCAACGCCTGATGGAGCTCACGGTTACCATGAAAATTCTGTATAAAAAAAAGAACTTTCTTCCATCTTATGACATTTGAGAGAAGTGTGAGATTTCTTCACGATTTAAGCTTTCTTTTCTTTTCTTTTTTTGTTTCGTTTGTCTTCATCTATATCCATGGTTCCTCTTCTCCTCTTTGGTGCACTAAGCTGATTTCATACCTTTTAGAGAGATGGAGACAACGATAGCGGTGATGAAAAGGCAACACCAAAAAGAATCCGAAGGTTTGTGGGCTGAAGCGATGGAATGGATTGTTGATAGGATCAATGAAGATGATTCCTGCGGTGGCTCCCTCTCTGATTTCTAAGGGTAGTGTGGAGATATGGGTTTCTATTCCTTTCTTCTTGTCACTGTCCTCCCTAAATTACCAAATTTTTTTGTAAAATTGATATGACTCGTGAGTTTGGCATCTGAGAAGTGTGAAAGTGCGAGGATGGTGGGATCTAGAGGTAAGTGTGAGCCCTTTCTTGTGTTACAACTTGGTGGGATCTCAAGATGAAGGTGATGTGCACATTGAGGTGAAGATTTTGGAAAAGAACTTGCGCAGGATTGAATCCAGGATTCCCATTTACTCTCCCCTTAAAGAAAAGGGAATGTCTTGGCTGATGATGAAAGATTGTCAGACTTTATTCCTGGTCTTGCTGTTAGCAAACTGCTTGAAAAGGAAGGAAATTATGCATGACTTTTTCAGGTTGGTAATTTGGGTCAAAGTTCTTAGCTGTTGGTATCTTTGTAGTTTGCAATTTTAGCGATTGGTTGCATGGTTTTGGCAGACTATGAGTCTTGAATTTGATTATTATTGAGTTAAATTTAGTATTGGTAGACTATGAATCTTGACTTTATGGTTGATAAGAACTCTTTCTTGCTGACTAAATCTTGACCTATAGGGGATCAAGGTCATACCAGCAAGAAAGCAAGAAAGAGTTCTCTGAAGTTGTTGAATTGCAGAATTGCAGATAATTGATCCTCGTAATCGTGATATCAAACATCTTACTTGGAGAAATAGGTCGCTCCTTTGCCCAACTTAAGTTTCGCAAATGCCCTTATTTTCTATTTTCCTTTCTTGATTTCTCTTATCTGTTTAAATTGTTCTTTCTTTTTGTGGCTGATTAAGTAGGGGGAGATGTCACTCTCAAGTCAAAGATTTGTAAAAAGAGAAAGGGATGGGGAAGGGTTCATCATTAAGATGTTGCGTTTTTTTTTCCGTTTATCTTTAAAAGGTTGTTGATAGTTCTTTGTTTTTGTAAGTGGATGCAAGTCTGGTGAATAGGTACCAAATATTTTTGTGATTGGCAACTATGAGTGCAGTTTCCGGTACAATGGTGTTGTAGTTTTTATATATAAGTATCTGTTAAATAATCTGGGCTCTGAGAAAATGAAGCAAGAGCTTCTAAACAGGGAGGCTGATTTTGAAATTTTGGGTGAAATTTTGAATATACAAGTGTTCTCTTTCGGGTGAAATTTTGAATTTCAAAATGCCTTTTTCCTCTTCGGTTGCAGATCCATTTCATCTATTGATGATAATGATGATGACTTCGTAGAGGTCCAAGTGGATGAGGTATTTGGGCATGGTTGTCATTGGGCTTCAACTCTTCGCCCTATTCAGGTTCCAGGTTCCAGATTCATAGTCCCAGAAATTATAGTAAGGCATCCATTATTCACGAGGCGAAAACTGCTTCAACCATCACCATTAAAGGGATTCTCGGCCTAGATTGCGACTTGGCAAGGCCCTTTTGGCGCATCCTCCAGCTTCTCTCATTCAAGGTACGTGTTTCCTATTATATAGGCTGAGCTTTTTGAAATCAGGGAGTACTATTCATTTCCGGCTTGCATTTGCCTTATGCGCTTCATCATCTTTTCATTGTGAAAAACTGTGCTTTTGGATTTCCATGTTTGGTTTGTTTCCCCTCCCCTCTTTTGCTCTGCCTTTGACTTTATCTGACGGAATTTATTTGTCCATTCAAGTGACCTAATTTGAATTCCCTGATGGCGGTATGTTGCTTGCTCTTAACTCTCTCATTATTTTCTGACAGCTTATGGTATATTTCCTTTCTTAATCTTCCTTGCGGTAATTGATATAGATTGAGAAAATTCTTAAAGATGAAGCCAGTGAAGAAAAAGGAGAGCGGGCTAGGATGGTAAGCTTTTTAAGTTTGGAATAGTGGTTTCTTAATTGACGAAGTGGGTGATGGAACAACTTCTGTTGTTGTGTTGGCTGGGGAGCTGTTGAGGGAGGCAGAATATCAGGTTCATTTATTTGATTACTGTGTTGGTCTTATTTGAATATCAGGTACATATATAACGAAAGCAACTTTTCTTTTGTCCATCATTAATCTTCATTTGACATAGTAGACCTCTACCATATGTCTAATGTACTCCAATTTACCTTTTAGTGTGATATATTGATAGTGATATCCTTGACAAAGTTTCCTCTTTTTTTTCATCTTCCGTTAAGATCTCTGTTTCATTTAAAACTATTGCGATGACATGAATGTTTTCTTTTTGGCATTTTGCTATGTGCACATTAAATTGGCCTGTCCACCACTAATGAAGATTACTGTCGCCATTGATGCTGTATGCTTCTAATTGTTTTGCCATTTTACATCAGAACTATGGATTAGTGGATTACTCTGAGTAGTCCTTGGTGCATGCAATATATCATCTAATTTGAAATTTGTAGTTGTTCTGTCTCTCGTCTCTTAAGACTCCATTATGTATTCTGATGGGTTCAGCATGTTGATTTCCCCCCTTGGTAGCATGTGCTGTACTTTGATGTCATGAAATTATTGTGGGGTTTTTATCAATTATTTTCTAGTGATGCTTTTGTGATTAGTTATGACTTATGAGAGCCTGTGGTGTCATTGGTGGTGTTCAGGTTTCCGAATGGCAGCTGAATGTGCTCGCAATGCTTTGTTGCAGAAGGTTGTGGATAACAAAGCTGATGCTGCTACTTGTCTTTATCTATAGTACTTTTTTTTGTCCAACTTATCTTCATATTGTTAATTTTTTTGATCTTGATTAATGGAGCTATTTGGCAGGAGCGTTGTGTCTAGGTCGTCCTTTTTATACTAATGGAGCTAATAGATAGAAGTATGATATTTAGTCAATCTGTTAATATTGTTAAGAAGTCCTAATTGCATCTCTGCTAGCGTGAAAGAAAATATGTGGATGTGATTTGCATGCTTGAATTTTTAAGAATTTTTTTATGGCATTTCTTTCAAGTCTAATTTTTTTGTTAAGTAACATATTTAAAAATTCTTTTATCACTTGGATTACGATTCCATCTGTAATTTATGTTTTTTCATGATTTAAAACTAAAAAAGGGATTTGCATTTCTTTATTATATTTGTTCATATTCTCTCCTGTTTGTTTGGTTCACAATGTGGTAATCAATTTGTCTTCAAAATTGTCTCAGTTCATCTGTTTAGCTCATGAACAAGAAATTGGGGAGACTTGCATGCTGATAAATGAGTCTATTAAACCTAACAACTTGCAATTGTCAAAAAATGTACAAGTTGAACTGACACCACTATCAAACAATGCTGAAGTTTCATTTTATAAAGACAATAGTTTGACAGATGAAAACAACAAGGAATCTCATGTACAAGTTGATTTTTTGCTGATGGTAGATTATTTGTTCTTATTCATCTACTTTTAGAGGAGGAAATTAAGAACATCAACAAGCACTGCACTGCACTTTTTGAACTTTTTTGATATCGTCATATAGAGCATCCAAATTGTAGTGTTATGGGCTCACATTATTGTCTTCAGGGGTGGTTTTTTTTTGGCCTTCGTTACTATGTCATTGTTTGGATTTACTTTTATTGAGTAGATGTTTTTGGAGAAAAGTGATTAAAGTAATTCCCTAAAAAAACATTGTAAAAGAGAAGAATTACATTTCAAATCGTATAAAAAGAAAGAAAGATGAAGAATACATATGTGTGAGATAGAGTGTTAATCAGAACAAAAAATTCATCTTAAGTTTAACCTCAAAACATGAACTATATGGACCTCCTAATTTAATCCCTTTAAGTGTGTAGTGTGACCAACAAAAATGCTTTTGAATATCTCAGCCCCCCTCCAAAAAAAAAAAAACACAAAAAACGGTGCACGAGAGGCATCTTATTTTCATTTTCTGTCTTATTTTACCTTTCTTGACACTCATACAATATTTTTTATTTTTGAATGCAGTATAGGATTGTATTTGTAAATTTATAAAAGGTTGACGTTTGTCCTTGTGAATATCAAAATTCTTACTAATACTTTAATTAATGAGAGACATATCAAGAAGAAAAGGTATTTTATCTTAGTTTTTTTAACTAAACAAATATTTATTTAACAGTTTTGTAAAAATCTCTTTGAAGTTTTTAGAGTTTTAGGTTGAGTTAAATTTGTTTTCCTTTTTTTTTTACCCTAAAAAATTATTTTCTCATAAAGAAAAAATTCACAAAATTCAATTATATATTCGTGTATGTAAAAGATTAAACATATGTAAATTAAATAATTTGAAATAAATCATCGCTATTCATATTTTTCCAAAAAAACTAAAAAGGGATTTATTTAACAGCTTAAAATCTATTTGGAGTTTCCTGAGTTTTTAGGTTACGAAAAATTATTTTCTCATAAAGATTACGTAAAATAACTTAAAGTGAAAATTTGGTTCACCCCAACTTTAACTGTTTCCTTTACATATGGCATGACATTACACCATCTGACTGTGTCTCTCACGCATGTGTAAGCTCTCATGTTCATTTTGCGCAGTCAATAAGGCGGATAAAAAGCGGTAGAGAATAGTGGCAATGGAAAGAAGCTGATCCCTTCTGATTCCACAGTGACAATCATGATGTAATGCATAGTTAATTCTTGATTTCTTTTACTTCTTATTTCAAGTTCTTCACATATATCAATTGTTTTTTAAAAATAGTGAAGATATGAAAATCAATTTCAATGTTCCTTGCTAATGATGTTTGGGGAGATTTCTTTTAGTCCATATCTTATGATATTTAAAATGCTGTAAAAAATTATTTGTAATATATTGATATTCATTGGTTGTGATATTTTAATAATATTTAAATATAAGAAAGTTAGATTTTTAAGAAAGCAAAATACGTTTGAGTAACGCATAAAATATTATCATCTCGTGCAACATACGGAGAAGTATAGGCTCGTTCCACCAAGTAAGTGATCACCATACGATAAAATAAAACAATAACAATAATATTTGGAAATAAAGTTTGTCATTAATTTTTACAATAATTATAATTGTAGGGGTGTTACAGATCGAATTATATGATTAAGAGGATATTTTTTTACTGTTAATGGATCAAAATATCCTTTAAAAAAAATGGAAACGAACTGTTTCGCAACTTGTCAAAAAGTTGTTTTTTAAACAAAGAAATAAAGCAAAAGCGGTAATTTTGGAAGTTCAACTAGAACCGCGAAATCAATACTCTCCAAAATTCTGAGGCCGTGATCTCAAAGTTGGTTCGAATTTCGGAATCGGACACCGAACAAAGAAAGGTGGAAAAAATGAAATTAAAGTAAAAAATTATGGAAGCAGCGCCTTAACCCAAAATTCAAAAACATTTACCGCCATTTTCCTTCTCCAAAAAATCATTAGATCCACTCCAAATGTTTGCAGAGCCAAACTTGTTCTGCAATCGAAGCCGAAATTTGGACCACATATGGAGAGCGACGAAGATATTGCGCTACGGCCCTCCTCTCCCGTGCAAGAACGAAGGTTGAAGCGTTTGAAGAAAGCAGTTAGAGTTCCTGAAGATCCCCGCCCTAATACGCCCGACTGTAACCCTTCTCCGCCTCCTGCTAATTCTCCTGAATCTGATGTACACTCCGACGGCGGAAATGGTTTAGATTCTGAGGATCTTCATGTGGCAACTGCATCTTCATTTGAGACTATTGGCGACGAAAATGGACCAAGCGCCGAGCGTGACGCTTCGGAAAGCGTCAAGGAAGATGGTTTGAGTGAGACGAAGGTTTCGGAATATGATTCCGTGGCTGAGGATCTTGGAGGAAATGACCGAACTTGCTCAACGGAGGAGAAGGGGCTAGATATCAAGGATCTTGACACCAATGAACTAGAGAAAAATCAGCATAGCCTGGGTACCTTTTCTGATAAGAGAAAGAGAAAGAAGAGCTCCGGCAGTGATAGAAGTGAGGAGAAAGTTAAAGAATCTACATCTAATAAAAAACGGGCTGAGAAGGTATGTATTTGGGTTTGCCCACTTGGCTTCCTAGGAGCAAATCTCTTTTATCTGGTCATTGTTTGATTTGCTAATCTGAAGCCCTTGATTTTCCAGGAAAGACAGGAAAACCTTAAAAAGCTTCGGGCCGAGTCTCAGAGACTTCTACGAGGTATGATTGCAATCTGGAGCTGTATTCATGGGCTAATAATTACCCTCCATGGGATGTTTTAAGTAACGTAATCTAACTTGCTTTGAAGTTTCTACTAACTCTATATTGCGTCATTACTTCTCTAGAAACTCGAGATGCAGGTTTTAAACCTATTCCCGGTGTGCAGAAGCCCATTTCATCATTATTGGATAAAATTCGGCAGCGAAAGCTTGAGCTTTTTAAAAAGTAGGTGGATTATATTAGATTCTGTTTTAGTTCGCACTTCGGTTGCCTTTTACATTAGGCATTTTGCTTATGCATATATTGGTTGCAGATCCATTTCTTCTATTGACGATAATGATGATGACTTCGTAAGGGAGGTCCCAGTAGATGAGGTATCTGGGCGTGCTTGTCTTGGGGATGAGATAGCTGATAAGGTTGAACCTGGTGAACGTCAAGAAACTTTTACTTGTCCTGGGGACATGATGATTAATTTAGACGCATCACAGTCAGGGGGATCAGGCCATGCTACAAGTTCCTTTATTTGTAAAACTGAAGGCATTCCTTGTCCGATGGTTAGTCTCCATGCTCATATAATTCGACCGAATATGTTAAGAACTGATGAATATTGCTATGGTGAGGAAAATGGAGTGCTGTTAAATATTTAAACTTCTTCAGGAGTCACGTGCATGCATGAAATATATAGTGAATACTGTCATTTGAATGTATATTTCTTGGATTGACTTTGGGAATACATCTAATTATCAATCTTGCTGCTTGACTAAACCAATATCCCTATTGAATCTCAGGTCATGGATCCAGAAGCTGATAATGTGTTTCGAGCTCCTATTAATGATACTCAGGTTTTAATGTCAACTGTTTGAGAAGATGCTACCTTCTAGTATTAGATTTTTCGCACTGATTGCTTGTCTGTCTGCAATTTCTAGGAGCTCTATTCTGACTCCCCTAGAAGTGACACCAAATATGAGGCCTTGAACGAAAAGCCTGGTAGCCCTTTAGATGTTTTTGAACCACCAATCCCTTCTATGAACTTGCAACTCGATTCTGCGCCTCCTGATGATGAGTGAGTGCTTAACAGTTTCTTTCTTGCCTTGTGGTTTTCGAATTGGGTGTCACCGACAATTAATTACGTTTTAATTTTATTTAGTTTTCTGATCGCCATTTGCTTGGATATTGGTACTGGGTTGTTTTTTGTATGGGACATGCTTAGTTTAATAGTTGTTACTCCATGATGCACAACAATGGTGTAACGTTGCAATGATAGCTAGCGCACATTTTTCTTCAACAAATTAGTTATGCCCATTAAACATGCTGAAATTAAGGAGATACTATCGTGTTTCCTGATAGAGGGAGTTAATTATGACGGGCTCTCCTGTTTTCTTTCAGCTCTTCTGATGAGGAGGAAAACGAAAAGGAAAATATAGATCCGCATCCACATCCATCAGCCAACTCTTCACCACCTCCAAGTGGTGACCCTGTTAAGGCTTTCGTTGACGAAGAAGCAGAAGAGGAGGATAATAGTGACAATGACCTCATGCGCTTCCAAGAAGATGAGGATGAGGATGACGAAGATGATTCTGAGGAGCTTAATAATATGATAGCAACTGGATACGAAGAAAATCCAATTGATAAGGAAAGACGTGACCGACTTCATCAGCAGTGGCTGGAGCAACAGGACGCAGCTGGAATGGATAATCTGCTGCAGAAACTTAATTGCGGTTCAAATTTGAGGGACACAACATCAATTGGTGGGGAAGAAGATGAGGAAAGCAATGAAACCGAAAACGAATCAGAAGATGAAGAATATGTTGCTCAGCCAAATGCAGCACGGATCAATTTGGAAAAAGTGAGGCAGATGATTCCTCAGATGTTCTCAGATAAAGATGAGGCATATGTATCATCCGATGATGAGGCACCGGTGAAGAGGCTACCTAAACGGTGCTTATCTGCCAAAATAGTGAGTTCATACTTCTCTGGAACCTTGTAGGGGTCTACTGAAGCAGAATAACTGTATTTCTGACCTACAGCAAATGTAGAACTTGTTGAGGTGTCTAACATATTTAAATCTTGGTATATTGAGTACTTATTTTTTTAATATTTATTTGTAATAAACTTTAATTGTTCAAGTAATATGGAACAGGCGGAGCAAACTACATTCTTGTCACCGGCTGAGGATGAAAGTTGCAGGGAAGTTTTCAGTCTTATAAAGAAACTGAATACTGTGCCTGACACCAAGAAGAAAGGAAGGACACCCTGTAAGATGCCAATAATTTCACCAAACCTAGGCTGCTAGATTTTGTTAGGATACTGATTGTTCCTCCTGTACCCTGCAGCCTTCTTTGATACTCCGCTCCTTGGACAAAACATCAACGTATTATCAAAGGTGAGTTTGTTTTAATTCCTGGATGTTAGAAAATGACTTGCTACTTCATTTTATGCCAGCTATAAGAAAGTAATAGTTGTCTGTTACTATATGGTACAAATAGGGCCTCTGGATCTACACGATCAGAAGTTTCTACTGATTATTAATTGCAGGCATTTTAATTTCCATTTTGGTCCATATATCTATATTTTGTCTGCCACTTTGGTTACTGTATTGAATAGCCATGCTGGTGTTGTGAGCTAAGTTTAGAATGTCATATCTGAACTTTCATCTTGAAATATTGCAGTCATCTTTCCTAAATCGTGCTTCAAATCATTCGTTGCCCTCTTCTCAAAAGCATGGACCGAACAGGGCTCGTTCTTTCATTTTTGGACGGGATGACAGCAATAGCAGGACTTCAATCTCTATGTCAGAGGACTCTTTGGATACGGTAATGACTATCATGAATGGGAAGGGTAGCACGCATTGTATAACCTAAACATAAGTACTTGTCTAAACAAAACTTATTTTTTCACTAAATTTTCTTTATGATTTCCTCCAACTCAATAACTGAGTTCATTGAAGTATTACACCTGAGTAAAAGGTGAAGAAAAGGATTTTGAATTAACCAACATCCGAGATGTGCGGTATGGAGACGGTAGATATGGTGTTGGAAACTAGGAATCATGACGACCACATGACTGCTATGAAGTTTTAAGTCATCTTACTCTTCTATTCACCGCAAAAATCAAATGTGCAATATATTTCACTCCCATCATTTATTCCTTGTGACTGTGTTGCCATTACTAATAATGCTATATTGTATCGGTGCAACTTGCAGAATCAAACGCAGAGTCAACAGCCAAAATCTGGTAGTGCCAAGTATCAAAGTAATACCCAGAATCGATATCATAACTCGAACTCCACCTCTCAGAAGCCAGGTACTTGTCTTCTGGAGATATTAAGGAAATCTTCACGGCATGCTGAGCGACGTTTCCAGAATGACACAGTTCAGCAAACTGAATCAGTATTTGCTGCATTCAAGTTAATTAAGAAGTCAATTCAGACAGAGGGAAGAGTGTGACATACAGTGTGAAATCACGGGCTCTTTTAATGTTGATTGAAATTTGGTGCCTCGCCTAGTTCAGTATTAGTGTTTTGTTTTTAAAATCAACTTTTACTTTGCCCCTATTTTCCATTTCATTTATATAATTTACTGGCAACAAAATAATAAAAAGTCCAGGTTAGACATTGATTGTCTCGCTACATTTTCTGGTATGACAAAAAATTTATTCCAAAGAAAGTCGGTTTCAGTACTCATTATTGTGGTAATGAACGTGAATTTGGATTGTCCATATTAAAATTGGATATATATAATATTTTCTTTTTTTACAATTTCAATATATATTTATATATTTATAGATTTAAAAAAAAAAGATGATTTTTAGCTGCCGCCTTCAAATCTTCTATTGCTGATCCACGTTGCATGCTTCATTTAGTTGTGGTCACTACTTTACTAACCTTCAAGTTCTTTGGTTGTTTGAGGCATAATTAGTGAATAATTAAATTAGTGAAGGTTTTGTTGACACCCAACTTATCACTGAAGAGTTGATCGGTTCTTGGTTAACTTCTGCAATGTATAATTGAAGAAATCAATAAATACGACCACTGATAAGTAATTTAATTCTGAAGTTTTATCTTTTATTATTTCTTATAGGGTTAAGTTGCATTTTTATCCTTAAAGTATGCGCCTAAGAGTAATTTTATCCCTGAAGTTTTCGGCGTAGCAATTTTGCCCCTGAAGTTTCAAAACGGAGCAATGTTGCCCCTCCGTTAAAAACCCTAATTAAAACGGAGCAATGTTGTCCTTCCGTTAAAAACTCTAACGTTGACCTTTAGGGTTTTTAACCGAGGGACAACATTGCTCCGTTTTGAAACTTCAGGGGCAACATTGCTACGCTTGAAACTTCAGGGGCAAAATTGCTCCTGGACGCATACTTTAAAGGCAAAAATACACCTTAACTCTTTCTTATACGACAATAAAATGGTCAGAGTATAAGTCTTAAGTACAAGAAAACAGTAATTGACACCACAGTTGAGCAATGAGCAATAGTAAGGAAAAATATATTTCTGAAACGAATTAAGAGATTATCTTAGAACAATTTTAAGGCAATTTAAAATCAGAGTCACTGTTTAATATGATTAAATTAAATATTAAAAAAGATAGAGAATTGACCGACCTCTTAAAGACCATGCAAATATCCCCTCTAATTTAAACAGTAATAAAATTTCTTATACGTGTCTTGATTCTAGAGGAAGGTTTGCGAACTTAATTTAAATCAAGCGAACCTGACTGGAACATCATTTGCTTTTGTAACCATGGAAATCGCTGAGCTGATTTCGGGGTGGAAAAAGCGCTTGCTTGCCCTAATTTACCTCGTGGACCCAAAGTCAAACCGGGAAAAGAAACCTCTTCGGACGCTCGGAAAACTCCCTCTCGAGATTCTTTAAATCTGAAACAGATTTAAGTTTCTTCATCTATTCCAGATCCAACTTCTTACCCTCTAAATACATCAGCGACTCGCGCCCCACACTCATGGCTGCACACTGATATATAACTTCAAGTTTCTTCTTCAATGGCGTATTCCTCACAAGGCAAGTTCCTTCTGCTTATTTTATTGTTCTTGTTTTCTTCTCTAGATGCTTCTACTGTCCTTGTAAAATCTGAATCTTGTTCAATACAATCCGAGCATGACCAAAATCCATGCCATGAAGCTATATCTGAACCTGAAACCATAAATAATCCGAATCAAGAGATTTTGCTGAACAAGCTGGAGGAGTTGGTGAGAAATCTTAGTGAGATAGTGGCCAGATTAGAATCAAAGCTACCGGATCTCTCAAAGGCGGCTCTCGTGGACGAGAGATCGGCGCTTGAGGAGCTGGAAAGAAACCACGAGAATAAAAGATCAAATAAAAAGGTTGAAGATGGGGAATATGAGGGAAAAATTCGAGATGCAGAGAGAGCTCGAGGGGTTTCAGTGACGAAATACTCACCGTTTTGGTCCGAGAGGTTTCATTTTGTATCGGCTGTGAAATTAGATTCAGATGCAACCTGTATAAATGTTTTGCCATTTCGGGACTATGAGGGTCTCAGTAAGTATGTAGCTGTAGGGGATGAGAGAGGAAGAGTCTATGTATTCTTGAGAAATGGAGATGTTTTGCTGGAGTTCTACACCTCGATGGCGTCCCCCATCACGGCAATGGTTTCCTACACATCTGCTCGCAAAAATGAGAGCGTTGTGGTAACAGGACACACTGATGGCGCAATCTTGATTCATCGTATTTGGGAGGGGTCGAGTGGAGAAGATTGGAGTTCTCTTTACATGGAAAATGTTGGTAAAATGGCGTCTCCAGAAAGCGAGGAGGTTGGATTGCCTATAACCATTTTGCAAGTTCATTATGTTGGAAGGTTGAAATACATTTTATCAACTGATAGTAGCGGGAAGATTAAAGTTTTTAGGGAAAATGGTATATATCATGGTTCTGTCATGCCATCAAGTAAGCCACTAGCATTCTTGAAGCAAAGGCTTTTGTTTTTGACAGAAACTGGCGCGGGCTCATTGGATCTGAAGGGCATGAGAGTTAGAGAATCTGAATGCGAAGGGTTAAACCATTCCCTCGCTCGAAGTTATGTTTTTGATGCCACGGAGCGTTCTAAAGCATATGGGTTTACTTCAGAGGGTGATCTGGTTTATGTTCTGTTGCTAGGAGATGTAATGAACTTCAAATGCAGGGTTAGATACAAGAGGAAGTTTGACATGGAGGAACCTCTGGCTTTCCAGGCTATTAAGGGGTATATGCTAGTCGTTAGCCCAGAAAAGGTTTTTGTGTATAATGTTTCATCTCAGCATTACGTGAGAGTCGGTGTGCCTCGGTTTCTTTTCTCAACAAGTCTTGATGAGATCAGATCATCATTTTTGAACTATCCAACCTCGAGTTTTGATGCGGAAAGAAGAGTAATACCCTTGATTGCTAGTGACCGTGAAAAGCTTGTCATCATCGGCCTTGGAGGTGGTTATGTTGGAATGTACAATTCTAATCTTCCTTTATACAAAGCGGAATTCAATACCGTATTCTGGACCAGCCCAGTTTTGTTTTTCATAATGTTTCTGTTTGGGGCGTGGCATTTTTTTGCAAAGAAGAAGGAAGCACTCACTTCTTGGGGACCAGATGACCCATTTACCTCTACATCAGCCACAACTAGTGCCCCTACCTTAGGATCAGGCACTGGAGATAGATCTTTTGTGGACTCTTCAAGAAATACAGAAGTGATGGATCTTAGAAGCGGTGGTGGTCTTAGGGGTCCAACAAGAAGGTACGGGTCTCCGAACAGATATCCTGGTGGCACACAGAGTTCATATAGGCTGAGCGCAGCAGATCACAACTCAAGGCCTTCTTCAGTTGATCCAGACTATCGAGTAGCATCTGAGCTCAAATTCAGGGGCGCAGCCATGGATCCTCCTCCGGGCTTCCCAAAAAGAAGAGAGGTCTATTCGTAAGCAATCAAGGTGTAAATGATCGCAGTTGACTTGTAAGGTTAATTGCATGAGCTTCTAACTGGTATGACTCTTAGATTTCCCTTGGTTTTTCAACCTCTAAGACGATCATTTGGCATCATCACCATGTCATCTGGTCTTTTCAGTTTTCAGCTTATTGCTTAAATAAATAAATAAAGCTAAGCTAAGCTCTGCTTTTTCTGTTCCCACAACTTCTCTTGTATGCACTGCGTGATTTTTAAAAGCCCAGGCTTTTTAAGAGCTAACTTGGGAAGATCTCCTTGGAAACCCTGCTTAGGCTTTAGAGGTTTACTAGAATTAGGTATTGCGAGTTGTTGTTATTATTATTATTATTTTTTGGGAGCAAAATAATACTTAAATGAATAAACGGATTTCTTTTTTTCCTCTTCAAATACAATTTTACCAATGATGAGTATGCCGGTGGAAGTAATTAGTGAAATTAATAGGTAGATGAACGTAAATAAGGAATTGGCTAACCTACTTACAAGTTAAAAGACAAAATTTTAAGGACGAGGGGTACATTGGATGTGAGTTTGAAAGAAGGGGGAAGAGGAGATTCCTAAGATGTAGTGTTCCAGGATTGAGACAGAATGTTTTTAGGCGGCGGAGCTGAAAACAGAGTTGGAGAGATACCAGAGTAAATGCTAGGATCTTGAGTTGCCAAGAGAATCAATGGACGACTTTTTTACGCCTTTCTCTGAAACAAGAGATGTAGACCTACAATATGTACTGGTTTCAGATGCTTCCGCAAAAGGAAACACAAGTTGATTTCTTGATTTACGGCGACGGGCAGTTGATCCGAGGAAGACAAACTATTCTCATCTTTTTGTTTTCTTTTTCTTCTTTGTCCGATCACATACTTTAATCTCTACTTATACCCAACCCACCTCACCTTACGTTTACTAATTACTACTATTATCATCTTTAGGTTTTTTTGTCGGATTGGATATATTATACTATTACTGTCCTTGTTTGATCGGCGTAAAACTTCTGATAATACTTTAAGAGAATAGCTATAGAAAGCTATGCGGGAACATAAATGTGGCAATTCAAATTCTCTCTGCGCATTCTAACATGCCAGTGTAGCAGGGACGTCCATGACCCCCCGGAGGATGAAGCCTTGTGGTTATGAATAATCACTTATAAAGTCATTATCACTCCCGAAAATTAGTAGGAACAATCAATAATTATAACCATGAATATGGCATTTGCATTTGAGTGCGACCCGAGCATAAATTTGTGGAAAGGTAATAAAGAAGTGATGCAAAAATATGAACACGAGTTGTTTTAGAAAGTCTAATTCACGGACGATGTGTGAAACTCAATGCTCCTTTTGGTGCATCGTTCTATTTTTACTGTTACAGTCCAGACGATGTGGGATGTGCAGGTAAAAAGGCCGGTATTTGTTAATGTACATGTAAAACTCACATATATATATATATATATATATATATATATATATATAAAGATAAAATATATAAAAAAAATCACTTCGATTTAAAATATTTTATATCTATCTTTTGCATGAGATAGGATATTATTACTACCAATGTTATTACCATTTTTTGCACATTTAGATCAGAATCTTATCTATTTTTATCATTTCTCTTTCCTATTGAAATTCTAATCTAACAGTGAAAAGTATGGTAGTGACTGCAATTGGTAGTAACATTGGCAGTGATCGGAATTGGTAATGACAATATCCTATCCCCTTCCGCATTATTAATTTAGAAAATATTCTGTAACTGTCTTCCTCATTATATATCTTTTATAATTACCTCTCATTATTACATATATTACTGTGAACCAAGGAGAAGCTTACTACTCTATTTGTATATAGTTAAGATTTGCTTCCCCGGAGATGTGCATATAGGGGGTGAATTATTTTCGTACTGAAGTTAATATTGATGAAAGATTAAGGAAAAATCCTTTTAATATTCTGAGGGACAAAAAAATCTCAAAAAAAATTCAACAAAAAATTCAAATGTAAAAAGAGAATTGTTAAAACTTATAAATTGAGTTGTTAATTATCTACTGAAGAAATAATTAATACTATCTCCGGTTCTAATTATAAGAGCTAGTTGACTTTCTTTGGAGAGATTAAGGAAGCTAAATAAGTTACTTAATCATTTCATATATTGTGTATTTTTAGATTATATATTAGTTTATTAGTTAAATTAATTAGTTTGAAGAAAAAAATAAAAATAAAAAGACTCTAAAATAATTTAATTAGCTTCCTTAATCTCTCCAAAAAAATCAACTAGCTCTTATAATTAAAACCGGAGGGAGTAAGATTTTTCTTACATCAAATTTTTTATGGGACTTTTTTAAGAATTTTTTTTTATCCTTTGAGGTTGGGATTTTGCATCTCATCTACTCTTGTCCCAAACATGATTTTCTACGGTACACATGTTCACATAACTGAAGACGATCAATGCGATCAAACAAAAAGGGTGAAAAAATGGAGACCGATCAATGATTTGGGGGGGCCGAGGATTCCTACTAATGGCATGCAAATTCTAGAAACAACACTTGTAACCTAGGGGAGGTAGAACCGACAAATAAAACATAGTCTTTTTATTTAACATCGGAAGAACACCAAGGCACACTTGTCCCCCTTATCCAAAAAAAAAATAAAGAAGACCCTGTTCGGGCCAGATCGGGATCTGGACCCTAACTTCACTCCATTAGCTGAAGTCGTACACGTAAAGTATACCATACACTCGCAGAAAAGAGTGCGAAAGGAAAGTGCCTCTTGCAAAATTTTGGAGCAGTTACATCGCCTTCTCCTCCTCCCCCTATAACTTTTCTCTGCCCCGTAAGAGCAAGCGATCATTCCTTTCCGGCCACTGCTATCAAATTGAGTGAAATCACAATCTTCGTAGCTGTGGTCACCGTCTCACTGACATGGACAATTCTGGTTAGTTATGCATACTGTGTACTCTTTCTCATTTCTTTCATCTCATTTCTTCTAATAGTCACCTCCATGCTTTGTTTCTACGTTAGCTCTTCCTCTCGGATTCTTTTTATGCTAGGAGGACAATTCGAATGTCAGTCACAACTTATGTTTTCCAGTTTCGAATTTTTCAGCACTCCGATTTCCCTTTATTGTGCGGCTATTTTGTGTGGTTACACTGGTGTTTAGTCTTCGTTTTCCGCTTGTTCACTCCTTTTTCCTTTTTTTCTTCTTATTGTATCATGTTCTGAAGGAGCTGAACTGATCTCTGACAGCTGTAATCTATGAACTCTGGGCAATAATTGTAATGGAATTGATAGGAAGTTTGAACTTAGAGTTCAACATAGTGAGAATATTCTTGTTCTGTCGGCACAATTTGCGAGACCTAAATAAGCTGCATAGTTACATTTGAAAACGTTTTTGTTTTTTCAAAAAATATTTCATGGAAATGACTTGATACGACTTGATTTATGAATAGCGAATATGGAGTGATGCATGAGAGTTTTTTGGAGTCTCACGGCATATATATTCTTCTTTATTGTGTGTGACATGAATACAGGCCTGGATATTTGTATATGTTGTGTATGACCTCTCTTTCTTTCCTTCTCCTTTTCCTTTATCCTTCTTCGCTCTGGATTGGACGTGAGTAGAACTGTTATAAGCTGAGTTTCACGCGCCTCGTCCTCTTATGTCCGTTGGATGGGTGTTATGCTTCATCCAGTTCAATGACATGATTTCCATGAAGGAAGTCCAAAGGCCAGATATTTTAAATGTTTTTGTATCATATGAATTCTTAGGACAACTTTTTGAGGAATTGATGATTGTGACATGTGAGACCATTTTTCTATTTGTAATTGCTACATTGATCTTGGAATGACACCTTTTCCATCAAATATTGATGCTCATGGCAGGAAATCCTCAAGATGTTAATGTGCCACCAGTTGAAGGTGTTGCTGGAGGAGGAACAGCTTATGGGTGGAATGATGGTGGTACACAGGGTCTGAGTCTACGCAAGGGATATATTGACCCTACAGAGATTCCGACTAGGGACATTGTAAATGTGTGGAGCATGCCAAGCACAGCAAATGTTGGATCACAAGATATGCCTAGGCAATTGGATCCCGTCAGTCCTGTATCTTATTATTATTGGCTTATGTTTATAATTTTCACGTGATAGTTTTATTTTGCCTTGTGGCTTGAAGTTTATATCATGCATGGACATAATATGCATAACCCCACTGTCTGCAAGCATGTATCCAACATTACTTGTTTATATGAAATAGCTATATTGATTAATTTGTGAACAAGATTTGTTTCATGCTTGATCACATACAATAATTACTTCTGAGTCTACTTTTGTCTTTATACTTGTGTACGTTTCTCTTTTTCCCCTGAGTAGGTATATAATAAGCATGCTTTTGGACAAATGCTTTTTTACTCCATTCCATGAACAATTAAACATTGAAGCCTATTACTTTTGTGAAAAGAAATTATGGCTTTAGGCGGATCATTTCTCTGTGGACTAACTAATACTGTTATCTTTGGGATCTTTAAAGTTGCTTGTACTGTATATTGAAGCCTTGGGATATTTATGTTGCATTATGATACTGATGCAAGGAAATTATGTTATTCCAATCTTGGCATTTGACTTAGTATTTGCTTTATGTTGAAGATACATCTGCTGGCGGCTAGAAATGAGAGGGAGAGTGTTCAAATAGCTATTCGACCCAAGGTTTCTTGGGGTGGTACTGGTGGTGTTGGGGGAGTTGTGCAGGTTCAGTGCAGTGACCTATGCTCTGCCTCTGGTGACAGGTTGATGTATTTCTACAGAATATCGTATAGAATATATGGTTTACTTTGATTTTATGCTGACACCATTTTGGGCAGGTTGGTGGTTGGCCAGTCTTTAAAGTTGCGGCGAGTGGTGCCTATTTTAGGTGTACCTGATGCTCTTGTGCCAGTTGATCTTCCAGTCAGTCAAATAAGCCTGTATCCAGGGTACTTATCAGGGCAATATTTCTCCAATTTTTACCCCTCCAAAGTTCTAGTTGCACATAATGGTGGATGAATTACTTCTTCTGACCTCTCTCTTGACACGTCTTCATTTCTGCAGGGAGACTTCTGTTCTTTGGCTATCGATTGATGTTCCAAGTGCTCAACCCCCAGGACATTATGAGGGGGAGATCGTCATAACTGCTATGAAGGCAGATGAGTGAGTCCCCCCACCCTCACCCCTAAATGATTATTCACTCTTGATTTTGTATGTGACATTTCTATTTTCTATGGCTGGCTGTTATCAACCTTGTCCAGATGTCCAGCTCAAAGTATAGTCAAGGTCGAGAAACATCAGTTGTTTGAGGAGCTCAAGGGATGCCTTAGCATGGTTGAGCCCATTGATGGAAAACCATTAGATGAAGTGGTGGGTTGTTTTGTTTAGTTTAGTTTTGTTAAATACTCTCTGTAATTCCGATGCTCTTATTTAACCGTGGTGTTATTATTGGCTGTTCATGTAAGCATCTATTTTTTAGGTACAAAGGGTGAAATCTGCAACTACATCTTTAAGAAGGATTCTTCTGTCTCCACTATTTTCTGAATTTTTTTCAGATAATGGATCAGTAGATATGATGGACGAGGATGCCATTTCAAGCCTCTCAGTACGCGTGAAGTTGAATCTGACAGTTTGGGACTTTACACTTCCAGCAACTCCTTCACTCCCTGCTGTTTTTGGTGTATCCTGCAGTCATTGAACGTTAATTTTTTTTTTTTTTAATTATTACAATGCTTTCAGAACATATTAAGTGTCTGCGTTGTCTTAAATGGGCTATTATACTTATTGCTTACCTGTAGTTTTATTACAAACTTGCTCTGGAAAAGCTCCAGTTGGCATAATTCAGTTATTACATGTTTGACTTATACATGCATATTTAAGCTGATACACTTCGGGCTTACATGTTTGTGAAATTATTGAACATTATCTTACATGTATATTAGTTTCATTGACTGCACACTAGATATCTGATACCGTAATTGAGGATCGTTTCGGTGTTCAACATGGGACAACTGAGTGGTATGAAGCAATGGATCAACATTTCAAGTGGCTTCTTCAGTACAGAATTAGCCCCTATTTCTGCAGATGGGGTAATGGCATGCGTGTTTTGACATACACTTGTCCTTGGCCAGGTATTTTTATGAGAATTTAATCATGACTAATCAATTTTAAATGACTGTATAATAGCACTACTGAAATTGTTCTCTTCCTGCTACTGTAGCGGACCATCCAAAATCAGATGAGTATTTTTCAGATCCACGGTTGGCAGCATATGCTGTACCATATAGCCATGTAATCTCCAGGTATAGAGTCAGTTATCCCTGTTTGCTTCTGCCATGCACATCTGTGATGAAAACTGATGAGTTTCAACCACCTGTTGGTGTGCCACAGTAATGATTCAGCGAAGGATTACTTGCAGAAACAAATTGATATCCTGAGAACAAAGAGTCACTGGAGAAAAGCTTACTTTTACTTGTGGGATGAGGTAAAATCAGTGCTTGGCTATTTGTTCATGATAATCATCTCTACTCTAGGGTGACATCGTTTTGTGTTATCTACCTTTATTCGAAGTCTTGACTATGAAGATATTGGCTGCTAAGAAAATTTAGATATTTTTCCCCACTATACAGTCTAGGGTCAATTATTTTGCTTGCCCACCTGCTGAATGATTGATTTTATTATCTAGTAATTTTTTTTTGGACTTTCCTGATGTTATGAATACTGGTTGGATGCATCTTATGGTGATCTTGATAAGTTCATTTACTTATATATTTGGCAGCCACTGAACTTGGAACAATATGATTCTGTTCGCAATATGGCCTGTGAGGTTCATTCTTATGCTCCAGAAGCTCGTGTTTTAACTACTTATTATTGTGGTATGTGCTTTCTGCCTAAAATAACTCTAACCTCTGCAGTCTGCATCCATATGCGTAGTTTACATGTTATACACACCACACTCCATTCTTTATGGTTTAAATTATCTACTATCAAGGCTGTGGCATTGGGTTATGCGGTATATTGATTTTCATGTGATGACTGCAGATGTTGTAACATGATTCTCTTATCTGACTTTGATTTCTAGAAGCCTTTATTAGCACTGTCTGACCCAAGAGCTATGGACCTATCGGTGAATCTTTTTTAATATAGGATACCGTAGGCAAGTTTTTAATGAGGTTCATTAGATGGAGAAAATTCTAGAGACATTTGTATGAGGCCACGAGCCTAACAATTGAGTTTTTATCATAGAGAGATTGTGGCATGAGGAGAAAATAGTTACACGAGTGCTGGGACCTGATGGCATATGTTTTATACGTCCTGATTGCGTGTGTCAATGAAAGTGTGCGTCCTTTGATCCATCTTGGGAGTAACAACTATTGAGAGGATATGCAATAGGCTTGATGGACCAATAAGGATGGCTTTTTCTGATTCTTTACAGGTTGTCTTTGATAGTTGTGTGGCATGCTTCTGCAGTCAATTAGATTTTCCTTGGAGACACCATAAATTGAAAACTTAATTTCCTTGTCAGGCTTTTCCACTGAGTTTTCAATTTTGATTTATGTGACGGATTGTCATGTATTTTTATTATATATGTTCTATGGTTATGTAGGACCAAATGACGCACCTCTCGCATCTACTCCATTTGAGGCTTTTGTAAAAGTCCCAAATTTCCTTCGTCCTCATAATCAAATTTATTGTACAAGGTATTGCTCTACATAAATGATGTGGGCTATTGCTATTTGCTTTTCTGTGCCTGTTTTTGAGCTAGGCAAATATATCGGAAGAGATAAGAGTAGAACCATCATGTTTCTTGTCTTTCCCCCAGAAGCAATGCTCTAGGACATGCAACATTGGTCTCGGCATATGATATTGAAACTTCTCATTAAGTTGTTTTGGGATTCCTCATCAAGATTTGATTTGATTTCCACGTTTTCTTATGAAACATGGGTACCTCTAGATTTAAGCCGTGCCCATAATAGGCATATTCTTGGCACCTGTACCTTTTCAATTGCTCTTGGCCAAGTTCTTTTCCTGATTCATACCCTTAAGGATGCATCATGTTAAACTTGATTTAATTGCTGGATGGTCATACTTTTTCTTCACAGGATTATTCCTTACTCTCATTAAGTTTATTAGGATATTGAAATTTGTCTCTTTTCAGTGAATGGGTTCTGGGCAATCGAGAGGATCTGGTCAAGGATATTATTTCTGAATTACAACCAGACAATGGTGAGGTAATATTGATTTGTTTAACTCTAAGCTGTAATATTTATTGGGTACATGATATCTGGAAAAGCAG
Source organism: Acacia crassicarpa (assembly GCA_034222035.1). NCBI lineage: Eukaryota > Viridiplantae > Streptophyta > Magnoliopsida > Fabales > Fabaceae > Acacia > Acacia crassicarpa. The sequence goes on from JAWXYG010000003.1 coordinate 1,962,360, forward strand.
GTAATATCATATTTTGATATATATATAGATATATATTTAATGTCAATGTCCCTCCCTTTCTCTTACTCGTAACTTCCTTATGCATCCAAGTTGCATGCTAAATATTGATCCATCTAAACAGGTTGATTTATGAAAATTATATCAGGCACTTGGCAAAGATTTTGAACATTGTGATTCATTTTTAACTCCTTTCTTTAATTGACAGTCAAAACTACATTGATGCAGATATAGTATGTCTTATTTTGACCTCTTGATTTTTCCAACAAATGATTTGTAATTGAGAACCAATGTAAGTGGCTGAGGGAGTGCATGGTTTACTTAGTGCCAGGATGATTGATTGCATTGCTAATGTTTATTCAGTTGCACTTCTATGTCAAGATGCTGATTATTTATTTATTTATTTTTTGGGGTGGTTCAAGGGGAATTTTTAGACTTAAAGTAATGATTAAAGTTTAACAAGAGAAGATGCATAGTGGAATGTGCACATCTGTTGCAGTGTTGTTTGCTTTGATGGATCAAAGTGATTTTTTTTTTTTTTCAGGAATGGTGGACATATGTGTGCATGGGACCATCAGACCCTCATCCTAATTGGCACCTTGGAATGCGAGGCACTCAACATCGTGCTGTCATGTGGCGAGTGTGGAAAGAGGGTGGCACAGGATTTTTGTACTGGGGTGCCAACTGCTATGAGAAAGCAACTACAGCCAGTGCAGAGGTGTTCATCTGCCCTGACTATGGTGTATCATTATCGGATTAGAATATTCATCTATAAAAGGATTCTTTTTACTGATAGCCGATATATTTCTTGAGCACAGATAAAGTTCAGACACGGCCTTCCACCTGGAGATGGAGTTCTATACTACCCTGGTCAGGTGTTCTCATCTTCTAACGAACCGGTTGCTTCTTTAAGACTAGAGCGCCTACTTAATGGCTTGCAGGTAAGAGCGATGTAATTTCAAAAAGTACTTAGCTAATTACACTGAATGTACTTAAACTTTTGCCGACTTGCTTCTGTTATATAAATGCAATGTTTATTTTCATGGTTTGCTAGTGTTAAGTTGTGCATAGTTGTTTAATATTTTGATGACTCCATGTTGACATTATTGTGCGGATTTTTCTAGGACTATGAGTACCTGAAACTATACGCTTCCCGATATGGTAGGGATGAAGGGATTGCTCTCTTGGAGAGGACTGGTTTGTATTTTGGTCCTGAGCGTTACACATTTGAGCATATGCCAATCGATGCAATGAGAGGAGAGATATATAATGCCTGCCGTTCCTAAATTTTTGTATGGACGATGCCACGTTTCAAGTGGTCTTTTTGGCGGCAGCTGTCTGTATCCAGGCTTCAGTATTTAGCTTTCAAATGTCAATTGATGTAGTGCATAATTTTATCTGCGGGTTGCATACCAATGTGGCTATAGTATCCACCACTTGAAACGTAATTAGAACAGAGGGAAGCTTTCTCCTGTTTTTACCCGGAATAGTGAAATGGGCCCACAATGTTGATGAGCAACTGGAGTTAATTTTCGTTCAGGCGCATGTAAATATTTATTCAATGTAAAACCACTTCCAAAAAGTTAAAACAAACAGGCAATTGAAAAAGCAGTCATTTTATCTTTCAGCTTTGGTATGGAACATAGAAAGCCCGGGCAAACCATGATAATCTGAGGTTGCATGCTAACACGCTAAACTATGTATCAACTAGGAGGCATGTGCAATTTCCCATGTTTCTGACCCTAGGGGAGGGGCAATTTTAACTTAACCAGTTTATATAGCTCTCAACAATATTGTTAGACATGTCTGTATGTTTTCCCCGTTAAATTCGTTATAGCTTTCATAGTAACGATGATGATATCGTGGTTATCGCCGAGTTGGCGATATTAGCTCAAAATGCCTATCCCACTCATGGCTAGACACTTTTCAATGGGCCTGTCTGGCAACAGGCAAAATGGACTTATTATCCCATTAAATGGGATAATAAGTCCATCAAGTAATTTTGGCCTGTTTGGAAAGAGAAAAAAATTGATGGACTTATTGAGGTAATGGGGTTTTTTTTTTCCTGAAGCACTTATGGGGATGCTTATTAGCCCATTGAAGTCCATTGAAAAGGAGTTTATATTTTGAGACCATTATGCCCCTAAAAGTCCTGTGCCTTCTCTCTCTCCCATCCTCTCCTCTTCAATTCTTCTCTTCGCCTGCTCTCATCCGTGAGCAATTACTTCATCCCTGACTCTGGCGGTTTTTACAGGATTCGAAGTGTGAGGAAAAATATGAAAAATGAACTGGAGAAAATCCTCAGTTTTAATGGATATGGATTTGGTCCATTGAACTTTTTCCCCGTGTGGTTTTGATAGAATTAATTGAGTTAAAAAATGGTTTCAGAATTCTGTTTTTTTTTTAATATAAAAAATTAAAATAAAATCTTTCATAAAAATAAAAATTATTTTATAAAAATTAATTCAAACACACTTTAAGACTTTAAAAGGAGTGGTTTGATTAAGCACTTTATTGTATTGTAATTTATTTAATGGAATTTTACCATTTTATTTGGTAAATTTATATTTATTTTTGATTTTTATCCCAAATTATTACATTTTATAGGGCACATATATGTGTGTGTGTGAGAATTTACTTCATGCCCTTTTCAGTCATTTTCCATCTCATCCAACTTTTTTAAGCTATGCCAAACAAGTTCCCATTACAAACAAAAGCCACTTCTGCTACTACTATCCCAAACACAAATCACATCAGAAAAAAGTCCATCAGAGAAAAGTCCATTAAGAAAAGTCCATCAGAAACAAAAGCCACTTTTCTCACTGCTTTCCCAAACGGGCCCAATAATATTGGCCAAGCGCAGGCGGGGGCTTATGAATACTCCCCTCTCCGACCATTGTAGCTTTGTTTGACCTTCGGTGGGTCGCAAACTGGTTGTTTACAAGTTTATGCACACACATTTTGCCAACAAGAAGTTTTTTTAAACATGCAACTACATTGTTAGATTTGAAGTGTCGATTGTCTCTATAGTAAGTTAACATAAATTCAAAAATTTAATAAACCTCAGATGATATTATTATTATTATTTTGCTTTGATGATTTTTTTTATTTTATACTTGTTACGGACCGGCCCAATAGGCCCAGGTTCAGACCTCGGCTCAACTACGCCGGATCTGCATTATATTAGGAAAGGATCCGAGATCCCACGGATTTAGGATCTCATCAATAAGGATTCTCCCTCAGTCATAATCCCAACAAATCAGCCCATGATCTATCAATCAGGGATATCGCCCATCAATATGAAGATACACGCACCAGACTCCTCTATAAATAGAAGGAAACCCTAAACAGGTGCACACGTTCTATCTTATGCTCTATTTACATTCCGTCACACAGAGCACACACCCCACTCCCCTGGCTACGTGCCTTCCAGTTTACCACGAACTACGTGGACTTTGATCCCTTCAGAGGGTACGTAGGCTCTAGGCTTGACAACCTAGTCAAGTCCATTCTCTGTGTTCTTAAAACAGAACAATACTATTTCACCTTAGTTACAAAAAAAATGGTATGTCAAAGATAATAAATTGACAATTTGATGCCCGTTCTATTTACTTTTAAAAAAAAAGAAAAATAAAAAACTCAATACTAACTAGTAATAAATAAATGGAGATATTGTGATAAATTATGTACCGAGTGACGAGGGCCTACTTTATTTTCAGTAATATTTGAGATATTTGACTTTGATTTTTCACCCAAATGGCCAAATCCCATACTTTCGCGCCCGGTGAGCTTAGCCTCAGCTGCTCAATCCGCACTCGTTTAGGCGCGGCTTGCGAGCCCCGCGGGGAAGCATCCAATTATTCTGTCCGGCTGGTTAAGGAAATCAACCGAAGCCCTAGGTTGACCCGAGTGTTTTACCAGTTATGTTGGACCTGTGAACTGAATAGAATTTTCCAGATTCTACTTAGTTAACGAATTACCATCACTTTCTTTATCGGTTCGCATGACATGCAATTCCATTTCCTTTCCTACTGGTCCCCATTACCAGTCTGTCTCGACGGAAAGTTAGGGAGAGCAGAGAAGCTCGTGTCTTCTACCTACCTCCTTCAAGATTTATTTGCGGTCTGTTTCATTTACGCCTCCGATATTTAACCACTTCCGGCCTTCCTCTGATTTCGCTTTACAATTAGGGTTTTTCTTTGCTCCAATTTTTCGGGAACGGTCCGATTCTCCTGTTACCTGTTAATTTCTATCAGTTCCTTTTTCCTTTTTTCAATTAGTTGATTTTGATTTTTATTGTTCTGTTGATATTTCTGGGTTCCACCCCCTCCCCCGCCAAAAAAGAAAGGCTGATCATTGGGCGCTTCTCGACCAAAATTGGTGGTTATTTTTGTTATTTGCTGACTAAGGCTGCCATTATTTATAATTTTGACAAACTTCTTAACGTATGCCAGGTCCTTGATTAAGGGAAAATATCGAGCATTTCAGGGGTTGCATTATACTGAATGAAGAAGTGTTGCGTAGGGAGTTATGAGATTGTCTCTGGCATATTTTTGTGACCGTGGTGTTGTGATATATTATATAGTTGAAGAAAAGTATTTCTCGTATTAAAATGCTCTCTGGTAACTTTTCAAGACTCAGAACTGCAGTCCAAAGATCGATTGTGGGGGGAGAGAGTGGAAATCAAGGTTCTTTTGGAGTTTTCATTGGACAAGGGAAGTTGTGGTTTGGCGGCAGTTTAAGGTTATTTCATTTTTTAAGCGGCTCTTGTGCTGATTTCGGTGCAATTCTCCGTCCTGGAGCTGCTTTAGCTGCCAGCTCAGAAATAGTTGACCAAAGAAGAACCTTGTCTTTAGTTGGCACTCTATCTCGCACATTTTCCATCCCATCATTATCGGGGCCTTCGTTTCAGGTGTGTGGGTACCACATTGATTGTGCATTTCGTGAGTCTGCTCAATATTCAGTCAGCAGGAATTGTAAGCTGGAATCAATGGCTGTTCCCTTAGCTAGAGGAGCAGTAGTTGGTGAATGCTATTTTGATAACCTAAAGTCAAAGAGCTGCCACCAGTCACTGTTGACAAGGAAGGACAGTAATCTGTGGCTGGGTAGAGGTATGGAGGATGGCAGAAAAGTGTGCATGAGATTGAAAAACCCTAAGCAACCAGACAGTCGTGGCATTTATGGTTATTTCATATATAATGTGGCAAAAACTTGGCGGAGTTATAACCCTTATGCAGACTCAGGGTCAAGAGACTTCCATAGCTCATCATCAACATATCTCTCTGCTGGCCCTATTCCTGATGTGCCTTTTGATTCTTCTGTCCGAGGAGAGCAGCTAACAAATTCTGGGCATTCATCTGATCAGTTTGTTTTCTCCTTTTTAAGTTCGCCATCTTAAATCTTTTCTGCGATTAAATCAGTGACCTAATGAGCTAATGACCGTGATGCTTCTTGAAGTTTAACCTGCATCCTACTTGTTACAATGATTTCTTTTATCCAAAAGTAAAAACACGATGAAAAACATTTCCATTGCAGTTAATGTTTGCTCTTACAACCATAATAGACATTGATATGTGGTCTGAAGGCATTATGAATGTATCTAAGAGTGTAGATATGTGGAATGTGGGGATTTGACAAGTGCTGTTTTCATTTCTAAAATATTTATGATACAATTCCCATATTGAATGAACGTCTTACTGGATTTTGTCATCACTAATATAGTTTAAGGGTTGAAAATGGATGGTGCTGAGGTTTCTTATATTTAAAATATATAGTATTAATCGATTTTCAAGTTTGTTACCATCAAAATTTTATGTTGTAGTAATTGCCCTGCTGTAGTTTAATGATTTCCGTAAGGATTACTTGAAACTGTGGGTAAATAATTTCCATAGTACTTTTATTAAATTTGGAACATGAATTCATTCATTTGAGACAAGATGATCAGTACTTTTAAACCCCCCCCCCCCCCCCAAAAAAAAAAAAAAAAAAAAATCCTCATCAAAAGAATCTGGCAAATGCATACTCACACTGTCCTTAATTGCAGAATTTCTCGTATGATTGCAATCTTAATGCTAAAATGAGATGGTTGGATGATGACCACAGGAAAAGCCTTTCAGGCAAAATGCTTAAGTTAATTTCTGGATCATGTTACTTGCCTCATCCTGACAAAGAAGAAACTGGTGGAGAAGATGCCCATTTCATATGCAATGAGGAACAGGCGGTAGGGGTGGCAGATGGAGTTGGTGGATGGGCAGACGTTGGAATTGATGCTGGAGAGTACTCCCGTGAACTCATGTCGAATGCAGTGAATGCTATTAAGGAAGAACCCAAGGGTTCTATTGACCCAGCTAGGGTGCTGGAAAAGGCGCATTTAAGTACTAGAGCTAAGGGTTCCTCAACTGCCTGCATCATTGCACTTACTGAACAGGTATGCTACCTTTACCTTTATGATGTCTTCTGTAATGTACTTATAGTTTCAATCTTGCTGCAGGAACACTAACTCTAGCGCTATGTGCTTCCTTATCATCTATCAGAGAGGACTGGTTTTACGACTTGTAATCTTGAATCTATTATCAAACTATTCTTGGTGCCATTTTGCTTATTGTTATGGAAGTATTTTCAGTCTAGGCAGTATATTACCCTGATTTTTAATAACTCGCTTAGGTTAATATATCACCAATGATTGAATGAGAAATAACTTGAAGAATAACTGAACAGTTGAACAATAATTTATTGCTAGTAAAATAATTACATAGAAAAGCAAGGGTTATGTGATATTTATGTATATTGTCAGTAACTTTTGGGGCCATGTTGCATTAGTCATTTTCTGCCCTATGTGCAGCCATGCTGTGTGTTGCTAAAAGTGCCCAATGCTGTGTGTGACGCAAATAGAAAGCTTTAGTAATGATTTTATCAAGTTTAGAAATGGGGCTTTTCTCTAGAGAAATACAAATATGGCTAAATTGCAAGAGTAGTTTATCTCTTCTAAAATTGAGCATTTTGTTTTTCAGCTTTACGTATGCCTTTGTACTTCAGGATGAATTGTGACTTGACTTGGTTATCTGTGTTGTTACTTTGGTTTACCATTGATAATCCTGAAGGAGATTTTTAATGTTTTGACTTCATTGTTCATCTATTGGATCTTGTGTTCCTTTTTGTAGGGACTTCATGCTATCAATTTGGGGGACAGTGGTTTTATGGTGGTTCGTGATGGTTGCACCGTCTTCCGATCCCCAGTGCAGCAACATGGTTTTAATTTCACTTACCAACTGGAAAGTGGAACTAATGGTGACTTACCCAGTTCTGGTCAGGTATGGTTTTCTATGCTATGCTCTAAGCCCTTGATTTTTTTATTGTGGCTTCAACAAAATGTTAGTGAGTGGTATTATGACTTCGTGATTCATATTTTTGTTCTTGTGTATCTCCTTGCGATTGATATTTAATGGAGATGGTTGAAATTTTCCTTGAGTATTGTGTTTTGGATTGAAGAGAGGAACCAGTGGAGGCCGGAGGGATAAGGCTGACAGCTTCTCTTGCTAGTTCGCTCCCCCCACCAATAAACAGGCTATTATTGTGCTTCTCCACTTAGCCAAACCTAGACCTTAGGAGAAGTTCTTGACAATTTGCATTGAGCCTTGGTGATTTCAATAATTTGTAATTAAATGAATTATCTGCAATAAGATCATGTCTTGGTGACTAACCGTAGTTCATATTTTAAACATCTTCTTGATGTATCAGAGTGTATTATTGTGTGTTGTAAAACTTATTCACAATTGCATTCTACTTGTACAGGTGAACTTCTCAAATCATGCATTGCCGTCCTTTTGATTTTTTATTTTTTGGCTGGTGCAGTCTTTAACTTCAACCTTTAGTTGTGAGAACCAAGCATAAAATGAGGCTGTTTGTTGTGAGAGTGTAGAATAATGATATTCTGTTAGTTTCTGCTATTGGATGATATGGTTTCACCTGTATGATTGGTTCTGGTTGAGTTGATATCAGGTGTTTGCAATACCTGTGGCTCCTGGGGATGTGATAATTGCTGGGACAGATGGGCTGTTTGACAATTTATATAACAATGAGATAACAGCAGTGGTGGTACATGCCATAAGAGCCGGCTTAAGTCCTCAAGTGACAGCTCAGAAGATAGCAGCATTGGCACGCCAACGGGCTCAGGATAAAGACCGCCAGACTCCTTTCTCAACTGCTGCTCAAGATGCTGGTGTCCGCTACTATGGTGGCAAACTCGATGATACTACAGTAGTTGTTTCATATATTACCTCCTCCCAAAATCCCTGACTCTTCCTCTCTTTCTTTCTTGTATATGACGCCTTTTTTTTGTTAGGACGATGCAAGTGTAGAAGATACAAGTCAATGGTGGGACGCTTGGTGTACCATTCACCAATTTTTGAGATAGGTAGAGGCACAATCACAGTCAATTAATTATGGATTGTAATTGTAAAGGTTTTTTGTGAACGGGAACTCGTCGGGTTTGACCAGTGCTGCGTTGCAGGGTATCTATTCGTCTCTTCTTTTAAGTTTGAATAAACTGGACCAACGCCCATTGTTTTATAATGTCAATATGAGCCTCCAAAATGCCGAAACTACAGAAGGGGTTGCTTTCGGAGAAATGGGGATTTGGAGAGGAAGCTATTAGGGAAAACTGATTTAATCTCGGAAAATAATGAATTTCATAATAAGCTATTAAGCTTTATCTATATGAACCAATTTTTTTCATATACACTATTATTAATATCTATTTTAAAATACTAAACAATACTATTATGAATCTGAACCAAAATTATACTGAAATTAAAAATTCACAATTTATTATCTTATAATTTTAATGTATCTAGTCTTGCATCTATAATTTGAATTTGATTTATAAAATTTTATAATTAAATTAAGAAATAAAAAAATAGATAGATTTAAAAAAAAAAAGAAATAAATAAAAGGAGCTGGAAAAACTTGTACCCCGAGAATGTAAGCAAATCCATCTCGTCCCCACTTAGTCCATAATCCATGGTGGGCCAGCAAGTTTTGAACGGGCTTCCTGCTGTCCTGGTTTTAAGACTAGGGCCATTTTTGTGATAAGTGGGCGTTGTGCGGGTCATTGAGCGTAGAAGCCATTTGGGCTTAAGGCCCATATTCTTGTCTTGATTCTGCTGTGAATGAACGAACAAGACAAAAGACGATTTATATCAAAAAAAAAAAAAAAAGACAAAAGACGATCGACTTTTTATATTTTTAAAAGAAAATATATATAATCAAGAAGAGACAGACGACTTTATCTAGCACCGACCGTAGACGACTTGAGAGTTGAGAGTGCATCAGGCAGCGGTGTCAAGCACCTACTAAGCTTCTGAGTTCTGACAAGGAAGAGAGTAGGATTCCTCATTCCCGCGTGTAAGTCAAACCCTTCTTAGATGTCGTAAGGGGGAGTTGTGGTGCCCAGATTCTCTCACCACGCCCTATTAAAGAAATTCAGATTGTCATGGCGGGTCGTAGGGATGTGTTGCTCGCCAGAGAGAAAGGCCAATCTAATCTTGGATCTCGGATCTTTGTTGCCGTAGTTATAGGTGTTCTTCTCGGCTGCGTTTTCGCATTCCTTGTACCTCATGGTTTGGTTAGCTCCAATCGTCTCTTCCATGATCGTCGAATCGAAATTCCCGATCTTCAGGTTTCTTTTTGAACTTTGAATCTATAATCTACTGTTGCATTTTACTCGCCTCAACTAAATGTTTGTTGTGGGGGTTGTTAAGAGTTGTGTGTTTGATCTAAGATTTATATACTGGCTTATTCAATGTGTGGTTTTCTAATAAGTATACTTGGTCTGTTAGCATCTTTCCCTTCATGCTGATATAAGATTTTCAAATTTCATTTCCGCCGTGGTTTCGATCGTTTTTAATTGAATCATCACTACTAATTAAATCCGCAGTTTCATTAAAGAGCGTCTCCTCATGGCATGACCTGACCTGCTGAGCCGCCATTCATGCCCGAATACCTTCCTTTCGTATTAAGTTATTAACTACCTGTTACTGAATATTTTGTTCTACTATTACTGGTTATGCTTTTGGCTTCCTAATGAAATGAAATGAAAAGGGCATAGTCAGAAAGAGAATATATGTGTCTGTCCATGTAAATAAACTGCTAAATGTTGGGAGAGTACATCTTCGTGTTCATTTCATGCTTAGTTTGGACCTAGGACTTGTCTTATTGTCGACCTTCATTTATTTTTATTTTTTTTCAAGGACGAGATTAATAGGACAGACCTTGCATGAACCTCTTGGCCTACATTCCATAACACTGCCCCGCCTTTTGGCCTTCTCTATCTCTCTTAACTTTCTCCTTTATTTATTAGATTGGTTCATCTACTTGTGAATCACCGGAGCATGTTAATGCACTAAAGGTAGATATTCTAACAGTGACACAGAAGAATTCTGAGTATAAGAAGCAGATCAAAAGTCTAATGGAAAAACTGCGGTTAGCTGAGCAAGGAAAGGATCATGCTCAAGAACAGTTTGTTATGTTGGGTGAGAATCATAAGGTTGGGCCATTTGGCACTGTCAAGGGTCTGAGGACTAATCCGTCTGTCATTCCTGAAGAATCTGTGAATCCCAGGTTGGCGAAAATCTTGGAGGAAGTTGCTATTTATAAAGAACTTATAGTTGCATTAGCAAACTCTAATGTGAAAAAGATGTTAGAGGTCTGGTTTACAAACATCAAGAAAGTTGGCATACCCAATTATTTAGTAGTAGCCTTGGATGATAGCATTGAAGAGTTCTGCAAATCAAATGATGTCCCAGTCTATAGAAGAGATCCAGATGAAGGAATCGATACAATTGCTAAGACAGGAGGTAACCATGCTGTCTCAGGGCTTAAATTTCGCATTCTAAGAGAATTTCTGCAGTTGGGTTACAGTGTCCTTCTTTCAGATGTGGACATTGTATACTTGCAGAACCCCTTTGACTTTCTTTATCGAGATTCAGATGTGGAGTCTATGTCTGACGGTCACAATAATATGACAGTATATGGGTTCAATGATGTATTTGATGAGCCTGCGATGGGTTGGGCACGATATGCTCACACAATGAGAATATGGGTCTATAACTCTGGTTTCTTTTACATTAGGCCAACTCTTCCTTCAATTGAGCTTTTGGACCGTGTAGCTAGCCGGCTTTCTCAGGAATCAAAATCATGGGACCAAGCTGTTTTTAATGAAGAGCTCTTCTTCCCTTCACATCCTGGATATAATGGGCTTCATGCTTCCAAAAGAACCATGGATATGTACCTCTTTATGAACAGCAAGGTTCTCTTTAAGACCGTTCGAAAGGATGTTAAACTTAAAAAGCTGAAGCCAGTTATTGTACACGTTAACTATCATCCTGATAAATTTGCTAGAATGAAGGCAGTAGTGGATTTCTATCTCAACGGAAAACAATATGCATTGGACCATTTCCCAGATGGCTCTGAGCGGTAGGAGTTTTCACTAAATTGTGGTTCTGACACGTGAAGGACTCGCGTGTTGTAATTTACTGGACACAGGAGCATTCATGATAGTTCACCTCCCAGGACTCGATTTTCATTTCCAATTTGTATCTCAAGTGCGAAGGACTATGGTATGAACTTTCTTTGAACGCCCTGCCTGGCTTATTGACATGATACATTGGTCTTGTGTATTTTCTTGTTGAATGGAGTTGGTTATTTTTTTCCACTTTAAGTTGAAATTCAGCGTCTGCATTTTAATGGTACCAAGTGTTTGTTTAACCTAACAATGACTGAACTGTTTAAAATGCATTAAGATTAACAAATATCTTGGAAGTAATGATGCATCGTTGGCTCTCTGTTTTCAACTTTTCGTCTTTTGACTCAGATTGATTGGAGGAGTCCTTGAATTCTTGTTGCTCGCTTATTGTATGATTTGGCTCTTCCCTTTTCCCGCACCGCATCATCTCTTTTCTCTTGACTCTCGAGCTCTATTGCTCTGCTCCTACTATAGAAGATTGCAAAGGTCATTATTCGGAGAAATTACATCTTACGACCATATTACAGTTTTGGATTTGATTAATGCTCAACTTAGTTTTTCGGTTGGCATATGTGAGACAAATCTAATCCAATTATCTTAATTTTACGCGATATTTGCTGATGGAATCCTTACCACAGAAGCTTGGGCATCATAATTCAGAAGTCGCTGATAGGGGAGCGATTATGGTTGATAATGACGTGTTCGTGCACTTCTTTTGTACCCAAGACAGATAATTTCTGGATATTTCTTTCAATCATAAATATAATAAAAATTAATTTGTGAAGACAGGAATTGATGTTTTTTATAAGCACATATATTCTTCAATTAAACACAATTCTGTTTGAGGCATACTGGGTCATTTAACCTTTGATTTGAATTTTGATTCGTTAAGGCGCAAGGACAAAAAGGCCCATTTGATTTTGAACAATTGTACAAGGTCGCAGCGTTTTGTCGTTTACCTTGCACGTTTAGGAAGTGTTGTCGTTGGTTGCAGGATCAAGGGACCCAATTTCTACTCTGGACAGGGTAACGTCCCCAGTCGCATTCAGGTCAGGTCTCCCCGTGGGCTGTCTCATCCTCCACGTTGAATTGCCTAACATCTCTTAGGCCACGCCTTTTCTAATCCTATTTATAAATCTTCTTTAAAGGAATTTCACATATCAATAAAATATATTTAATTCAATGATTATGGGGATAAATCTATAATTTTGTCATTTTTTATTTTTTTCAACTCTTTCTTCAAAATTTATGGCATATAATTAATATGTGTAAACTTGTCACAGTCTCATTTACTACTTTAAAACTAAATTTATAAATATAACTAAATTTTTTTGGTAAAAAAAAGCCTTATAAATAAAATCAATTTCAGTTGTGATTGATTACCCTTTGCCCTCCCAAAAAAGCTATCAAATCAAGTGGCCCTTTCACATGATTTCTGTCTCAGTTTGCTTGTGGATTCTATGAGGAAAGTTCAATTATGGTTGCTATCGAGTTTAGTTTACTTGTTATTATTGACCTCCTTACAGTTCAGATAATGCATAATATAGGCTTGACCTAGGATCTCTACTTTTGTCCCGTGATCCCTTTTTACGTTGGTGGGAAATGTCTGTATCTGTTCCAAACACCTTTATACCCGAGAATTCAACTGAGATGGAAGGTTAGAACAAAAAGGAAAATGAAAGAAACGGTTATACTATCATCACTTTATCGTTTTACTCAAAAGAAAATAGTATCGATTGGAAAACAACCCATGATTAGCATGGAATCCGTTAAGCTGTTGATGTTTTATAGGCAAATGATGCCAATGAGCTGTCCATATTTGCGTGAACGCACGTTCATGCAGATATATACACTTCAGCCAATAATTGGACACACCCACCACTCGTTTCAACACTGGATGTTGCTAAAATTGGGAAGGAAAATAAATTATTTAATCATATCATATATTATCCATAATTAAATTATGGGAAAAGTATTTCTTCTGTCACTGGAAATAGAGTTATCTTCAATGACCCCAAAACTTCGTCGTTTTAAATTAATGAAAGGTTTGTTAGTAATTCAGGTGAATTAATGAATGGTGTTTTGGTAAAATATATATGATTAAAAAATAAACAAAATTACGAAAACACCCTTATTAATCCAAAACGACGTAGTTTTGGAGTCACTGGAGATAACTCTATCTTCAGTGACTGGAAAAATCCTTTACCCTTTAAATTATATACTACCAATTTATATTTTAAGCAAAATAATTTTTAAAAAAACGATAAATATAAATATTTTAAAATAATTTAATTAATCTCCTTAATATTTTCAAAAAAGTCAACTCTACTTTACATGTAAGACCAAATGAGTATTTGACTCCCAAATTTCAGGTTTGCTGTACTATAAACTATAATATCTCAACAAAAACCACATAACATAATCATACCGGTTGAAAAGGATCAAATAACAAAGATACATTCGACCTACGATTTAAATTATTAAGCAAAATTGTCTTTCCTAAGGTAAAAAAACGAAAAAGTTTTTTTTTTTTTTTAAATGGCGAGATCAACTAGGGTTTGGGAGCCCCCCCCTAAAATCCAAAATATGGAAAGAATGAATATCCGGTGCGTTTAACTAATGGACGAAATCTGCTTGGAACACAAAAATGCATGGAACACGCATTCATGATAGAGTACAGTAAAGCCAACCGAAGGGAGAGACTTGGGAGCCAGAAGAGATTCATTGGTCAACACTATCTGTCCTATCTTCCCCATTTCTTCGCACTTCACTTCTGTGAAAAAAAAATAGTCCATTTTAGTCGAATTCACTTCACTTTTCGCGGACTGTTGATTTTTGTTTTCGGGTGAGTAGTGAGTGCGACTGTTTTAATAACTCATAATCTCTCAATTAAAAAAAGTAATATTAAAATTAATTGAGACTTTAAGGTCATTTTTGTCAACCAAAAAAAAAAATGGTGTCACGGTACATCACTGCTGTCCATATCTAGACGCTCTAGTCAATCGTGGTCATCTTTTTTTTACTCCTTGCTTGTCTCTTCTCTCCTTGTTTCAGGCTTTGGCAGTGAGCGACACTGGGAGCGTCTTCTTCTTCTTCTTCCTCTTGCCCTTCAAGCATCCGTTACCGGTCTTCTTCTGTCCTTTTCAGCCATTCACTCGTCTCTCTTCATTCGCAATTCGGAATTACTGTGTGATAAGTTACTCTCTCATGTTTTAATTGTATTGTTGTTGCGGTGCTGCTGCTTTTGTACTCTCCAATGGCCATTCTCTTTCATTCTGTACTTGTGAGTTCCGCATTTCTTCTTGTGCTCTCTGTCTGCGTGTCCTTACTGCTTTTCTCTTTGATTCATCTAAATTTAGTTTTGACTGGCTAGTTGCTCGCTCAGACCTAGCGCTTAAAATATGTCTCCCTGGTGTCTTTACTTTTTTTTCTTCCTGCTTGCTCTAATTTGGCTTGAAAGAAGTAAGATATTTGGCAAAATACGACATCCGCTAGGGGCTTTGAGGCATTACAACTTTTTGAGACTGTTCGTTTCTTTTCTCGGCTACCAAACAAAGAAAACGCCTCTGTGGTCGGGGGTCTGTGATCACTGCGGTTATTCTATTCTGTTCGATCTATATATGTATATGCATTTGTATAACTTGAAAATTTATGCTGTTCCAAGCTAGATCTGAATTTTGAATAGACCAGAGAATATCTGTGAGGCCAACTTTCTTCCTGTCAACCGGAGCTCTTCTTTTTTTGTTTACTGAATGATATTCTGCTTCCATTCCCCCAACACGCTCACCCTCGTTTAAAACATAAATGTGTCCTTTTTTCTTCGCTGCGTGTGAACTTATACTGCTTATGCTTTTGTTGAAATTATTGTTGGAATCAGGTCCTTTGCTGGTTTTTCGTTTAGGAAAAATGAAATTGAGGTCTAAGAAAGGATGGAAGACTTTGGTACCTCTTCATTTGAAGGGTAAATCAGCAGTCCGTTTTTCTCTGTTCCCCAAAGTCAATTCAAATAGCTATGGTCCCGGCGAAACTCCAGTTTATCTGAATGTATACGACTTGACACCCATGAATGGTTATATGTACTGGACTGGCCTGGGTATCTACCACTCTGGTGTTGAAGGTATGGCTAATCTTCTTTTTATTGAATTTGATCTCTGTGCCTCAATCTAAGCTTAATATCTACAGTAACTTGGCTTCTGCACGCGAGACCTTGGTTACTTATGAAGTTATGATGGAGGAACAAGTTGCTCTTGTTAAAGGGAATTTCATTTTCCATCATAATTAGAAAGCGTTGGTAGGGGAGAGGAACAAAATTTAATCCTTGTATGTGACTTTATGTAAGCAAATGGCTTGGTAGGTCCTAAAATGTTTAAAATTATCTTATGGCTGGAGGAGGGTGCTTTAATGAAGCGTGTGACAAGTGGATGAATGACGAACTGGCCTGGTGCTCTTGATCAGTGATGGTACTAGCGGGCATGTGAAATTTGCCTAATAATATTTTTACAAGTAATTATATAAGAATGTTCCGAGTTATATATGAAATCACTAAATTCTGTTTGTATGAGAATTATTTGACAGTCCAAGGGGGAAAGCTTGGTAGCTGTTTGTAGTGTGAATAATATGAAATCAATAAAGATTTTGGTTTAGTTCAGCATTATGATAGTTGTATTCATTTGGAAATCATCTCCCTCCTCTAAGCCCAATGTCAACAACTCAACATTAAGATTGTCTTGCTGTGTTGTTTCTTGTCTGCAACAACTAGAAGGCTCTCTAAGTGAGGAAACTGGGAAATGCAACTGAGCACTTATGGAAATGTTCATCTCTTTTATAATCAGCTCACTTCCTTTTCTGCTAGTTTACAAATACCCCAAACTTGATGATTGGCAGGGCAAAAAAGAAAAACTGCTGCTTGGTCCCTTACCTTCTCATTGAACTTGGTAGTTGATTTTAAACTTTAAATGGGAGCTTGCCTTTTCTGATACGCTATTTGCACTGTACAGTATATGGTGTAGAATATGCATTTGGAGCTCATGACTATCCAAGTAGCGGTGTCTTTGAGGTGGAACCTCGGCAATGCCCTGGATTCAAGTTCAGGAAGTCAATATTCATAGGAACCACCTGTTTGGATCCTGTACAGGTCAGGGAGTTCATGGAACTCCAGTCAACAAACTACAATGGCGATACATATCACTTAATTGTGAAGAATTGCAACCATTTCTGCAAGGACATCTGTTACAAGCTGACAGGGAAGTCAATTCCAACATGGGTTAATCGACTGGCCAGACTAGGTATATCTTTGGTTCCTTTAACTTCCCATAACATGCTAAATTAGATGGAGGTTGAATTTCAAGATACAAGTAATGGTTTACACTAGATTTTGTTTTTGAGGATACTGTATCATCAAGAACCGATTTCATGTAATTCTAGTCCTTAATGCCCGTTTAGCCTGTTATCATATGATCTGGAATTCCTGATTAATTCAGCTCATTAAGATAGTTTCTGATGTAACTTGAGCAATATTCCTTCTCCTTCATAAGGGGAGGAAAATTTGTTCATATATGACGTGTGCGATGGTCAAAACGTACTTTCAAGTTTGTGCGGCTTGTAGGTTACTAGGTCATGTCACTCATTAGATTTAATGGCAATGATGGGCTTCTATGTAAGTTGCACATAATTAATATTCATCTTCGTGGAACCTGTGGCAGGTTCAGTTTGCAACTGCATTCTTCCAGAAGCACTCAGAATTTCTGCTGTGAGGCATGATCCTAATTTCCAGACTCGTGAGAGTGAAAAACGAAGGCTGAGAAGTGCCGTCAATTGCCTCTCCTCAATCTCAATGCGGCAAAAGCACTTATCAACGTCTTCACTGTTTCTACAGTCACCCCTGAAAGGCTGCTTATCGTCATGGGAATTTAGGAAGTCCATTAAAGAAAGGTAACAAGCTAATCCTAGAGAAGGTAAGATATGCCAATGTTTGATCAGGACCAGTCTTCTTACTTCTGACTCAATCTTGGACATTGGAAATCTTTTGTAAGCAGCATTTGCATTTCCCCTTGAGAACATCGCTTGAAGTTTTTTATTCTGTTTTTCTTTTTGGGCCTCATTGAATCTCTGTTTTATAGAGATTGTGGTGTAAAGTCATCGTTATGGCTCCATCTTCTGTAAATCCCATTGAGAATTATCGTTTCGGAGGTGAAGAAGAAACTATATTTAGTGTCACCTTCGTCAGCTGTATTTCTCTGTTGTAATTTGCCGTATCTAATTTAAATTTCTTTTTCGAAGTATACGTGAAATGTTATTGCCATTAGCGAAGCTGCATTATTATAAAGTTTGAAAAAGAAGTTGCTATCATAGTGTTATTTATTATAATTCAGTGGTTCTTGGGGATTACTTTTTGTCCGGGACTTGAAAATTTTGATATCAAGTTCTGATGTCCCTTGAGATCTGAAACTTGTTAAAGTCACGTGTACGCGAACTTGATAGGATTACATAGGCGGCTGTGCCCGTTAATATATGACATTTATTATTTGTACAATAATGTTCAACTGTGTACTATTTGAGGGTGTTAATGTTTGGAAATCGCAACTTCCCTCTTTGGCGTAGTTGCTTTGGCAGCAAAGAGCCAAAGATTATGATGATATCAAAGGGGCTGAGGCCTCCCCGCTTGCTTTGTACTCCAAGAGTTTGCGGGGCAGATATTGACGCTATGAATTTGTTTAAAGGTCATTGAGTGGTAAAGTAAATCCTTGGAAAAACTGGATAAATCAATGAGGGGTAAGGGAGAAAAAGATTGTTAATCCAAATTCAGAACTTCAATGCTTAAGGTGAAAAAATAAATACACGCCGGGTTATGTGGGTCCTCCATAAATTTTTTAAGGATTAAGGAACAATTTGGTCAACAAACTATTGCCTCAGGAGTGCCCAACGCCAACAAAATAACTGGACCAAAAATACTAAAAAAACTTTTGAAAATGTGCTATCAGCACACAAAAAATAGAGGAAAATTTTTATGTGCTAAGCACTTCTAAAGTAAAACTTTTTTGTGTTGAACACTCCTGAAATAAAAAAATTTGTGCTGGATGCACATTTTTAAAATTTTTTTGGTATTTTTATTCCAATTAAAAGTTATTTATGCTAGACGCTTTTGAAGTAATAATTCGTTGGCCAAATTGTTACTGAACCCAATTTCTAAACTGCAAGTCGGTACCTATCCAAGATTAATTTCTTTAGCAGATTGCAACTGAAAACCTAGACTTTTTTTTTTTAATATGAAAACCTAGACTTGTTCTACGTAAGTATTACACCAAATAAACAGAACCGGCAATGGTATTCTGAACCAGCTCACACTGCAGAGGATTTCTTCACCGCCCATAAGAAATTTATAAATAAATAAATAAAACAAATGAAAGGCCTATGCCCTAAAAATTGCACCAAAACCCAGAGCTAGTACCTATAATCAGACAAATATTATCTGAATGTTATTGCTTGTGCTGCACAGGATTTTCTATATTTTCTTAAATTTCTTCATTTTTTTCCTGACAAGATAGAACCATGCAAGGAATATACGAACCCCCAATCCGAATTAGCAATTGCGTTACAAACCTGCAGGAGCACGAAAGAGAATATTCAGAACTATGCTTCATGGCCTTTCTAAGAACAGACGACATCATTTTACCACAATGAAAAGTTGGCAACCGCTCATATGACTCTTAAATTGGGTGCTTCAACTATAACCCTATATAATAAAGGTTATTTTGAAAAGTAGTAAAAACAAAGCAGTTCAGATACTTCGGTGATCACTGCTCACACTATTTACAAGAGAATTACGCAAGTGCCATTCTGAAGTTTAGGTGAATGTATGAAGAGCTATAAACACACCGCGCAAAAGCTGTCCATTCATGAGCAACTACTAAATATGAGACGAAGAAACTTAAAATACATATCATTACAGATCGGAGCCATGGAACAATCAATCGTCTTTCTGATGCAAAACACTAGGCAGGTTATTATTACCATCCAGGGCAGCATGATATATCCGCTTTTCTGCTAGCCCAATATCTGAAAGTATCAAGTCACCCTGCAAACAGAAAATTTAAATAAACTGGATCCAGTAAGTACCGACAATTAGCCATGCAGTAGCACAATAAATAAGGCGGAAGTAGTCCCCTTTGAGTTAGAATGAATGAAGTCAATGAACAACTGGCTCCGCAAAAAATAACAGGAATAAAATTTTACATAATATTACAAAGTGTGAGGAGTAAGATTTTCATTATCACAAACCGGCAGTTGACACTGAAGAGCCCCGTTAGCATTACGAAGGACCATGTGAAAAATAAAAAGAATGACGAACAAGATAAACCGAATTACCATATAATCTAAATAATTTTAGAACAAGACACATCCATGCAATATTCCCTCTGTCCCTCTATATAAAATCCTCAGTTTCCATACATCCTTCTTAAATTTCCCATCCTCATGTTTTATCAGTCTAGTTCCCCTCCTTGTTTACTTCTATTCCAGATACCACACATCAAAAAGTCAAATCCAACCAACCTAGTATCTGAACTGGTTAGGAATCCTTACAATGGGATCAGTGAGATACAACCCAAAGAAGTAGATATTATGCTAGAATTTATAAAGATGTAGTATGATTAGCTTTCCAAATTTTTCATACCATATATCAGTCAACAAGAGTTGCATACCTCACTAGCCATCAACCTTCTAACATTATTAGCATATAGTTTAGGGTCATCCTTCTCTTGCTGTGAGGGGTAGTAAACAGGTAACTTTTTCACTTCCATATAATTTACAAACTGACAGAGAAGTAAAATTACATGGCGCGCCTGCACAAAGAATACACGTTAAAGTTGCTGTAGAAAAAGAAAGACCTCAATCTAATTATCAACAAAACTTGAGTGCAGAAAAGTCATTAGGTTTGATGCAAGAAAGCCTCTCTGTAATCCAACAGCGTAAATGAAGTATGACTTTTCAAGCAAGGTCAAAGCAAAAGACTTTTTAAAGTAACATTTCGTCTGCAACGGTAACTAGAAATTTTGAGTAGGTGAAAAACAACTAGCCAACCACTGACTCCCTTACAAGTATGAATCCCGAGATCAAACTTCAACTAGGATCAGAGTACAAAATAACTTCTCAGATTCAAGCGACAACTCTAGGGTCAAACCTGACATTCTTGCCAAAACCGTGAAGCTAGATGTCGAATACTACATGAGCTTCTATTGATAGAAAACATAGAAAAGCAGGAAAATTCTGATAATTGACTACTTAATAATTACTTACCCCAGAAATGGAATCCCAAGCCGGACTAAATCTCTGGTGAGGGTATCTTAAAATTACAGGAAGCACAGGTAAACCTGCCAAGAAACCACCAGTCTTGAATGGAAGGAGGAAGTCCCCATTTGTGGTTGTACCTTCTGCAGAATATCCGAAATCAGTAAAATTAAATAATTATGAGAACAAGTTTCGATCTCTGAACTATACCAGATATATAATAGAGATCACCTCGATGGTAGATGGAAATATGACAGCACATGCAGCAGAAAAATCAAGAAGGCATAAGTTTCAAGATCAAAATATCTGGTTTAGATTCTGATATAGGAGAGAATTTAAAATCTTATAGCTTCATTATATCATAAATTCCTAATTATATGGTCAACCAGTGTTCCTTACTTCTTTTTACTAATCATTCGCTTTCTTTCTTCAAAATAATTTCGGTGCCTGGTCTTGAGACTTTCAGCCTAATTCAACAATATTCGAACTCAGTTTAGGTGATATAATTATATTTTGAGAATACATAGGTCATAGGATAAACACATGCAACAATCAGTATCATAAGATGCGTATTACAGAAAGGGAAGAAAATCAATTATAAGAGAAGGAGCAATATCTATCATTTTCTACAAGTGCCAAAGACAGGTGCATAAAAGCAATGAGTCACATGTAATTCCAACATTTTGCTACAGAGAGAATCCCAGACCGTAGAAGAATATGGTCGCCTTGTCCAACTAACAGGATTAACTTACATGTAGCTAAAGTACAAATCAATAGACATCACAAAGGAGGCCATTTCATGATATCATAAAAACTAATATTTAAAAAATATACCATTCTTCCATATTCAAAACTACCGAGAAAGATAACTTCATGGTGATAAGAAAAAGTAAATATAACTAACAAGAAGAAAAAAATCTAAAGGGAAGTAACCCGGAAATAGCATCATAATTGGAGCAGACTTGTTACGGTGAGCTTCTCGAATTCTTTCAGTGACAACACCTGCAGGAAACAAATTCACAGGCATATTCGGACAAGCTCCAGAGCATAACATATTGTATCGAACAATTTACTAGGACCCTAGTCTGATGGACTAATATGTATGCATGTGCATGATGAAAATGACAACTTAAGCACCTCTAAATTCTAGTTGCAACAAATCACAGAGGCTTGAGAAAGTCTAGTTTCATTGACGTTATATGTTACTCAATAGAAAAATGTCCAGGTTAAGGCTTGAGAAAGGCACAGGCAACAGCTAAAATCTGCTTCTATTTCAGAACTGTATTATCCTATATATACCAAGCCAATGCTTTCGGATAGGTGATTCTTAAGGAAAGAATTTAAGCATAGTTCCCTTTTCCATAATCTATACTCAAACCAATTCTAAGTTCTTTTCTATTTACCAAATGAAATTCAGCCCAAAATGCTTCCAGATCCAATGAATATTTAAACTGAACAGTTATTGAGCTCATCCTACCGACAATTGTAAGTTAGGTTCTCAAGAAAGCATTCTCACATCTAAAAGCAAAGTCTAGCCATTCATTGCAACTCTAATGTAATTCGAGAATTAGGTCGCGTGTGTTTTCATTGTCATTCAACCAAGAGAAAATCAAGAAGGTTCTTCAGTGAATGAAGACGCAAAAGGCCCCAAGCAATTAGTACGCCATTGAACATAAGGCAAGAAATTCATACAACAGGAGAGTCGGAAGAAGATTAGGCATTTCCCTTTATGCACCTGACCTGAAACACCCTTGAAGTCTGAAGACTTTGACTCCCGCTGAACATAAACACAACCAAGGCACTTGCTGCCATAAAACATGCCATGATATGTAAGCTCTGGTTATCAAATTATCTCACTGATAAAGGAAATGAATGCACATTATATCAGAGGTAGAATGCAGCATTCTCATTTGATAAATTATAAGTTCATCACAAATTGAAAAAGAGCTGATCAACCACGTCTGAAGGGCAGAAAAGAAGGAAAACGACGAAAGTTCTGAATGACAGATATTCCAGTACATCAACCCAAGAGAACACATTAAGAAAGCCAACAGACCTGATAATACCGACTAGAGGAAGTTTAGCCACTGATCTCTTCAGCAAATAAATCCACAATTGAAATCAAAAGTTTAAAATGTATGTCAGAAATAATTCAAAATGTCAACAAAACATGAAAAGGATAAATCAAAAGCATAAATTGTTCCGAACATCACAAACCTTAGCAACAAAACTTGGGAAGGACGAAGACGAGTGATATAAAATATCCAAGTATGATACGTGATTAGATATTATTACACCAGGTGCTTCCAACCCTTCAGGTTGATGTTTGCCTTCCTTTTGAAAAAAAATGGTGAATTAGGTCAAACTCATGTACATATATATATATATATAGACATTGAAACAGAGAATCTTGTAACGACAGTAAAGAAATAACATGATCAGAAGCTAATTATGCAATAAGAGCTGAAACACATTCAGTTTGTCCCTCTAGGAAGGGAGGAAATGCACGGAGTTCATGTTTCCCAGTATGTAAATTAGCAGCAAAAATAGCATCCTATAACCCAGCAAGTATGGAAAACAAGTAGAGGAACAAAAATCTTCATCCCGCAGTCACGGTCCGAGTGTCAAAGGAACAGAAAAATATAGGCGTAATTTAGTCGTTGCATTGATTAGAGGCCCCAACACCTCTGCTAATGTGTCTGGAAGAGTAAATGCTTGTTCCACGATGCATCAATGTTGTCATGAGAGCTTAGGTTAAGTTTAGAGCATAACCGAAATCGTTCCAACCTTGATTACTTATAGGATATTAATATGGGAAGCGTGTGTCCAGAAATGATGAAACAACAAGTAACGAGCGAAGTTTCCATGATATTCCCAACCTAAGTAGGAAAAGCGTGGGGATGATTAATCTGAAGGCAAATTGCTGGAAACAAAGTACCTCAGTGGCAGGCTTGTCATCAGTATTCTGAAACTGGCTGGTCTCGCTTATCCAATAAAACCCAAGAACAAAAAGGATGATTCTGGACATGGTTTTCCCACTCTGAACAATCAGAGTCCTCCTCAATCCATCCATGTGCGCATAATCTTCCTGTTCTTCATCCCGATTCGGGGCGGAGAATAGCGTGCAAATTCTACATATCAAGTAATAGGTGAATAAAAGGGTGAAGCACAGGACCAGCCTTATTGGAACCAGCGTGACCAATGCCAAACCAAGCAAGACCTTCTCCCTCGTCGGCAACTCTCCGCGTCCCATGATTCCATAGGAATCATATCTAACAAATGCAGCAAATTTCTTCTCGAGGTCCTTGAGGTGGGCAGAAGAGACGTGGGAAGTTGGGTCCGACTTGAGAAGAGGACGGTCGTCCTTGGTAGAGGCCTCATCGTGGACGTGGTTAGGATTTGCTGAACTGTCGACTTCAAGCGGATTCGAATTGAGGTCTTTGAGTTCGGTCTCCATAGCCGGAACCTTCGATTATAAGAGCAAGATCAACATATTGAAATGCTGAGTGAAGATCGGAAATGAAATTTGCTTTGGAGGTGAATGGAGAAACGAAAGAAGAATAGCGCCAACTGCCAATGGCCCAATGCAGATGCCGCAGATCTGAGAAAAGCGCGTGCACCCGTCGTGGTCGTTAAGAATCCTCCTCTATGTTTTATAACTCCACGAATCACACCAGTCTTTTTACAAGACAAGATTAGGAAGATTTTGCGCGGGTTAAAATTTTTACAGAATTAATATGGTACATAAAATTTATTATAACTCTTTTGTGTTTTTTGGCCCAAAAATTTATTATAACTCATTTCTTTTTATAGGACCAGGCATTCTTGTAGAGATATAGTTGAATGTTTTTTCGAAGTATCAAAAAAATAATTAAATTATTTTAAAATATTTATATTTATTATTTTTTAAAACTAGTTTGTCAAATTTATAAACTGATCATATTATATGTTTTGTATCATCAAATTATACATTAGTTTATAAGTCAAGCAAATTAGATTAAAACAAAATCTTTAAAATAATTAAATTTGCTTCATTGACTTTTCCTAAGAAACCAATTGCATCTTATATTTAAGTCTGAAAATAAGGGATAAAAATGAAAAAACAAACTTATTAAATGTTCAGATAGCTTTTATCAAGCTCTTATAAAAAATACCAAACCAATTCAAAAATTGGACTCGTATAAAAAGGACTAAAGGACCGGAAGAAGTAGTATAATTTCACAATAACACCAATCTTACTAAATATAGACACTTCTCTCCATTAAGATTCAAATCAACACCAATCTCTCTCCGTTAAGATTCAAATCTTAGTGTCTCTTTATGAGGAATTAGTACATTTTGTAGGCCCATTATATTGCAAATAAATGTACTTAGTGTTAAGTATGTTTACGTCTTTAATGTGAGATTTAGTTTATGATATATCACTATGCTCTTATTGATAAGTCAATTTTAAAAAAGATGAAAATAAACTTATAAATAATATCAGATGATAAATTGAAACTTAGATTAAGGATATGATGTAATATAATAAATGGTACCCAATTTGACCTCAAAATAATCATTGCTTGTGGGAGGCGCCACATAAAAGTGGGCATGGGCAGTTTGGCACAAAATGTGTTGTGGTGTGGGGTGGGGATGCAAGCAGTTTCTATCAAACGTGCGGTCACCGCAATTTTTCGAAATGCTAAATAAATAAATGGGGAAGAGTAGTTAAGGGGGGAAGGTAATTGATGTTTGTCACGGGGAAAAGGCAAAGATGATTATTGATTAGATAGACCCGGTGGGGTTATTAGCGCCATTCCAATCGGGATAATGTTCATTCTAAAGACACCAAAGATATGGATGGCAACACTCCTAAAATAATTTTTTTCTTTATTTCTGTGCCCTGGAACAAAAATTGATGTGAATTAAGTTTGGTAAATCTGTTTTTTTTTTTTTTCGGGATGAACCGGTTTATTTTTTGTGCTGAGGAGTAAAAAAAAAAGCTAAAAATGTTGGTTTATCTATTTCAAGGCAAAAAATCAGAATTAATTTTTCCCTCAATCGATGCAGAAATTAATTCTCGTTCACCACCACAACTGTCGTTGCCACCCCCAACACTGCCGCCGCCCCACCACCGCCCCCGCCACCGCTACCGCCGCCGCCGCCCTCGCCACCACTACCGCCACCACTACCACCACCGCCATCGCCGCCGTCATATAAATAATTTTTTTAATATAAAAATTATATAAATAATTTTTTATGAAATTTAAATTTAAGTTAATTTGTAAAGTATAATAATTATATTAATTATTAAAGAAAATGACAAAATGGTAAAGTTAACTTATTAATCATTCATCGTCCTCCCTTACTATTTTTTTAACTCCCAAACAAGGGGAGGAAAAATGTGTTACCAAACGTAATTTTGATTCTCGGAGTAAAAATAAAATGAGTTAACAAACGTAATTTTGATTCTCAGAATTCTTCCAAAGTACAGAATCAGAAAAAAAACTTTTTCATCTCATAAACAGTGCTAGGCAACAGAATAGTTGCCATGCACACCCCAAAAGGTCTGTTATGCGCTTCTTGGATGGGAAGAAAATTGAATGGAGAGATCAGTGGAAGTTGGTTTGAGTGGAAAGAATTATGATCATTTAAATAAGAGGTTTCGGTTTCGAATCTTTGTGAATGCAAAAAACTTATCTGAGAGAGGTCTCTAATTCGGCACTTAATAAAATCTCGAAATGGTTGCACACTTTACTACCATTTTTTATAAAAAGAAAAAAAAATGAGGGGGGATTAGGAGAAAAGAAAATGGAAATAAGAGAAAACTAGGGATGTAATCATATCTTTTGCCTGAATGAATTAAAGAAAATAGGGAAGAGAAACACTGAATTGTATGCAATCTCATCGTCCTCCCTAAGGAGATAGGAGAAACGCTGTTTTTCATTATTTGAATCCTTAACTTTCTAGTTATACAGTAACAATCTTACAGTTGCATCGAAACTCACATTTGATTTGTTGCTTTAATTCATGAAAAATTTAAAACACATATACTCTCTATATTGTTTGTTAGTAAGTAATGAACTTAAAAAGTAATTAACGGCCATATTATAGGGATTAAGAGTTAACTTTTCAACCCACTACAGATGGCGTGGAGCAGCTTATATGTCCTGTCAGCATCATGTTCTTTGTGGAATAGCAAAACAGACCTAGCGCTTATTCTTTGCACTTCTCTTTTAATGTTTCTATTCTGATTCCTATTACGTATTCCTCCGATCATAAATATAGGATGTATTTTATAGTACAAAACTATGTCGTGTATTAAAATCCAGATGTGGTATTATATATATCAAATTCCTCAATTATGAGACATGCATCAAAATATAATCTACTTATTGAAAACTAATCTACTTTGTTTATTAAAGCTAATGTCGCCTTTTTTAACCATCTTACCGCCGTGTTCATCAACCCCGGATGTAAAAACTTGAGTATGATTCAGTCTATGGAATAATCTTTAGAAGGCCCATTTAGCTGTTCTTCTTCTGTTGGCTCTCATGTATGCTCTGCTCGTTCCATTTTAAGCAAATGGTGCGGACGCATAGAGATGCCAAAACAACGCAAAAATGTGCCTAAGTATATATAATAGGGTTAAGGTGTAATTTTACCAATGAACTATTGATCCAGGAGTGTCCAACACAATTAACTATTAAATGGACCAAAAATATCAAAAAAAAGTTTTACTCAGGAGCATCCAGTACAACGCCGTTAGACAAAAGTTGACATCCGTTATCTAAGGTGCAGATTGGCCAACGAACTTTTACCCCAGGAGCGCCCTGGACAAAATTCTAAATCTTACTAAATAAAATTATTATTTTCTCAATTGTCATTATTGAAAACTACTTGTATATATATATATATATATATGGATAAAAATTACTCATTTTTCAATTTTGTCAAAATTATAATTTGCTAAAATAAACAAAATTTTTAATTAAAATTTTAATTATATGATTTAAATAAAACTCAAGGTGTTTTTATAGTTTAATTTATATGTTAAACAATATATATATATATATATATATATATATATATATATATATATATGATTTATTTTTAATGGATATCAATATTGATACTTAATAATATAAATCCAGCAACTTGATCATATATTTGTTAATTAAATGATCTATAGATTATTTGTGACTTGTTGACCCAAAGAAAAAGATAACTTAAAAGGCTTGATGAAGGACAATTTAATAATAGACTAAAGAGCAATTTTAATGGGTTAGGAGCAACCTGGCTTATGAAAATTTTATTAACATTAAATGAATTTTTTAAATCACATAAATTTCTTCTAAAATAAAAATAAATCATATAATTTTTTGTTTAACATGTATAATAAACTATAAAACACTTGAGTTTTATTTAAATCATATAATTATATTTTTAATTAAAAATTTTGTTTATTTTAAAAAATTGTAATTTTTACAAAATTGAAGAATAAATAATTTTTGTCCATAGATGATACAAGTAGTTTTGAATAATGACAATTGAGAACAAACTTATTTAATTTAGTAAAATTTAGAATTTTGTGCCAGGCGCTCCTGGAGTGAAAGTTTGTTGGCTAATCTGCACCTTAGATAACGGACGTTAACTTTTGTTTAACGGCGTTGTGCTGGATGCTCCTGAGTATTTTTTTTTTTTTGATATTTTTAGTCCACTTAATAGTTAATTGTGTTGGACGGTCCTGAACCAATAATTCATTGGTAAAATTGGACCTTAACTCTATATAATATTTAAGCAACAAAGATGGATTGCCCCATAAATAACTAGTACTCCCACAAATCTATACATAAGAATCAGTTCATATTTTTTAAAAAAATTAATTAAATTACTTTAAAATATTTATATTTATAGTTTTTTTCTAAATTAATTTGTCTAACTAATAAATTGATAGATTATTTAATCAAGTATAACATGTATGATATGATTAAATAACTTAATTATATTATTTAATCTCTCAACAAAAAATCTATATGTTATATTTATGATTGGATGTGATAGTATCTTAACAGAGTACAATCTCTCTCTATGAGGGAATGAGCTATGGCGCTGAGCTCTGATCCAGAAGCAGCCGGCTAGGTTACAGTGAACACCATAAGAAAGATAAGTGATGGAATCCGCAACCTCCCATTTACGTGAGGTGGTTTTGCCATTAAGCCAGCTTTAAGGCGGCTAATTCATTGTGAGCCTTTAAAGTTTGAATCTGTCTCCAAAGCACGAATGGCTGTGTTGAGGTTGAAGAAAATTGGGCGTCACTGTTTTCTTCTTTTTCTCGTTTTAGCGGACCAAAAATTTGTTGGACGTCACTGTTTTATATGTGGGCTCTATCTATGTATGTCTGGGTTTAGCGGCTCAGTTTTGTTCCAGCCTCACTCCTGGGGTTCATGGGCTGGAATCATGTTCTGATTCTCTCTCTCTCTCTTTTCTTTTTTATAAAAAAAAGTTAAAGTGAGGGGAGACACCGATCAGGACCAGAGTATGCCTTCAAGTTTAAAAAGAGTTTACAAAGTTACTTATAGATCGCTCACCAACAAAGCCCTCACATTGACCAGCGGTTATTGAACCTCCTCCCTTTTAGGGTGAAGACCGACGTCTTAGCCAACTATGTCAATTCTTATGTTTTGATTCTTCACTTTGATTTATTTTGTTCAGTAACCGACTTTTTGTCTAAGAAGGGAAAAATATCAATCATAAACCATTTGTCATAGAAAACTACTTGTAGGAGTTATAAGCGTATGCCCCTCTGTTGCTGGATCGTGTCCACTTTAATTTTAAAACATTCAAGTTTCAAGTACACAAACTCTACTCTAAAATTGTGTTTAGTTTTATATTAAAACCATATTCTCGCACTAATTAATACTTCAATAGTACATTCCGTATTATAAAATTCCAATAAAGTTCAAAAGAGCTATTAAAATTGATTAAAATTAATAAATATATAGGAAGTGTATTTTTCATAGATTTGTCCTTATCTATAAGTGGGAAAATAGTTCTTGTGTTAATGTTCTTACTTTATGTAAGCTCTAGACCGAGTATTCATTTAATTTCAGTTTGTCTTGGGTCAAAAAAAGTGAAAAAAGGAGTGAGTGAAAATGAGAAAAAGGAAGGAAAGCAAGAAAATTAATAAAAAGTAAAACCAAAAGTATTAGGGCCTGGTTTGGATATTGTGGAGATCTCGTAATTACAATTTTATTAAAAATGCTCGTATTTAATGTTCACATCTCCCTAATTTTCTGCGTGTGCAAGTGAAGAATAAGAGCAAGCAACAATCGAGTTTTGAGCTGTTGAAGGAGCAGCAAGAAGAACACGCGCAAAGGAGCAGCTGGAGATTTATTTAGATAAACGAGAAATGCAATAATACAAAGCAGAGAGAGAAAAGAGGGCCCAAAAGTAACCGAATTGACAATGATCAGACTTTTTATTTTCCTTCAACCTGCACTTTTGTTTTGGTTCCTTCCTACGGTACTTCCTAGCAATTCATATCATGTTTGGCTCAAATTCACGCACGCTGGGTTGCTGACGTTGATGCCGGTTTGCGAAAACGTTAAAATCCTACCCATCCCAAGATTCTATAAGTAATCAAAGTATCTAACGGTGTCAAATCAGCCTCGTCCTATTATATTCTATTTTGCACGGCTCCGCTTCCTTGGCGCTGGCGGGAAATTCAGGTGCATCTCCGTGGCGGGAGATGATCAAACATGAGATGAGAGTTGAGCGCCACAAAGTACTTGTTTGGCATGGCTGTAGATGGGGAAAAAGCACATCAGAAGCCACTTCACTTCACTGTGAAAGCAAAAAAAAAGGGTGTTTGGGTGAGACCCATTTTGTGATGTGCTTAAAAAATGATATGGAATTTTTTTTGAAGCAAGTCAGCCTTGCTTTTAAACGCATCACTTTTCTCCTGGTCACATTATTTTTTCTCCCCTCTCACACCTGACCGTTATACCCATGTGTGTTTCCTTCCTCCTCTCCTCTTCAATGGCCGGCTCATTGCAATTAATTATCTTCAATGTCACGAGCTACCACCTGGGATTCGTCTTCAATGTCGCCTGCTTCTCTGCCCTATAATTTCGATTCGTCCGCTACCTACCTCGTCTTCTCTTCAATTCGTTCGCTACCTACCTCGTCTTCTCTTCAATTCGTCCGCTACCTACCTCCCCTTCTCTTAAATTCGTCCGCTACCTACCTCCTCTTCATCCGCTATATGTTCGATCGGTTCCATGGCTTCAAACTCCATCTCCATCTTCTTCGATTCATAGGCTTCAGATCCAGCGCGAGTGGTGATTTTCGTCTGTCCCCTGCCAGGTCATTGAGGTTAGTTGGTTTTTCTACTGGTTTTCCTACAGGTCATTTTGCTATAGGATTTTTCTACCTGGTGATTTCTGCCGGGTCATTTTGCTAGAGTTGGCTTTTCCACTGGTTTTAGTACTGGTTTTCCTACGCGAGTGGTGAGTTTGCTACGGTTTTCCTATGTGGTGATTTGTCTGCCGCTGTTCTATTGCTTGTTGTTGAAGAATAAAAGTTAGAGGCATGTGTTAAACCCATTTAGGATAAGTTAGTTTGCTTTCTTGTTTTTTTTTTATTTTTTTTTTTTGCAATTTTCTCTGTTTATTCTAGTACCCTTCTCTAGATGCATACCTGGATCTCAAGCAAAGAGTGATGAGCGA
Source organism: Acacia crassicarpa (assembly GCA_034222035.1). Classification (NCBI taxonomy): domain Eukaryota; kingdom Viridiplantae; phylum Streptophyta; class Magnoliopsida; order Fabales; family Fabaceae; genus Acacia; species Acacia crassicarpa. Next base: position 1,993,875 of record JAWXYG010000003.1, read on the forward strand.
GAATAGTGTCTTGAAATCTTGTTCCATGTTAGCGGAATAGGACCTTGAACTCTGATGATGCTTATTTTTTATGCACATGCAACGTTCCTATTGCAACAGGATGATGCTTAATTTTTATGCATAAAAAAAAAATCTCCTTTGTTTATTACATTGTCAATCTTGTTTCTGATCTATTTACTATAGTTTATTGTTTGCTTATGCTGCAGATGTCCTCATGATGAGTTGGGAGATATCAACTCGCATGACAGAGGGCTTCCTATTGTTTCACTAAGATTAGAGCTTGCTTAATAGAAATTGACTTTGATTGGGAAGGTATGTTTTGGTTCTAAAACGATGGCATTTTTATGTGTTAAGTTATGGTTATTGGGCTAATAATAGGGCTGTGGACTACTGAATTTTTCTTAGATTCTGTTGTAGCATATAATAGCTGCATTGTTCCCTTACCTATTTGTAATCTACGTACCTGTTTCTTGACATTCAATAATGGCTCTGTTTGGGTTGGCGGTAGGAGCGGTGGCTTAAAAGCTACTGACTTTAGAAAAAGCTCGGTAGGAGTGGTAGCTTAAAAGCTATCTAATTTATGTTTGGATTGATAGTGGTAGAAGTGGCGGGACCCGCGTCAAAAAGCTGAGAGCGTTTTGGAAAAAGCTGCATGGTGGAGCTTTTAGCTTAACGGGCTTTTTGAGCGTTAGGAGCTTTTTCTTAACGCTCAACCCAAACAGACCAAATGAGCGTTAGCAGCGTTAGTGGACTTTTTTTCAAAATTACTGGTTCTAACGCTTCTAACGCTCCTAACGTGGTGCATTCCAAACAGAGCCATGTTTAATTGAGATGATACAAGCAATGTAAACCTAGTGGGATTTCCATTCTACAATTATCAATGCATATTTGGATATCTGCAGTTTTACTTATTTCTTGCAAGATTACGTTATCTATATGCTAGAAGTGAAGAAGCCAAGGGTATTTGATTAAATAACTATCCAGTATCAATGTTAACAATTGGTTAGTTTAGAGTTTTGCTTAGTCTAGTGAAAAGTGAAATGTCAAAATATGAAGTAATTGAGGATTGTGATTGCTGTGCAGAGTGCCTCATGCTTGAATGGTAATCTTTTTCCTGGTACAACACACGTCCTAACAATCACAACTACCATTAAATTACAACTACAGGATGAAAAAATGAACTTAGGATATAGGATTACCTTTAACTGGTTTGTGCGTGCGTTACCTTTAATCAACTTCTTAGCCTCTCTTTTAATCAACTTCTTGTACGTTTTGTTATGAATTTAGGATATATTAGTGGTTCCTTACCTTCATGTCATTACCCCGCTGTTCTACATGCTCTCTGCTTCTTCTCTTTTCTGAAAGCCCTGGTGCTTACAAGCTGAAATAATTGTTGTTGAAGGTAATTTTGCTGCTTACAAGCCCTGCTGCTAAGCTTGAAGGTAATTCTTTTCTGTTCTACATGCTCTTTGCTTCTTCTCTTTTCTGTCCCTCACTTTAATTTTGCTTCTTAAATTTAATTACATTATTTCTTTTCTGGTTGAAGGATTTTGCTTCTTAACTAATTTAGATGACTCCCTTTTTGTGATTGTATTTGGTAAATCTTTGTGCAAACACTTCCTGCCCTTTGTTTGATAGAAGTGTGAATGTGTATTTAGTGATAACAAAGGGAACATAAAAATATGACCACCGTAGCAGCAGAATGGAATGTAGGTTCCACTAAGACTTTCATTGACTTATGCATTGAGCAAATATATAAAAAAGAATGACAAGACACTTCATTTAGCCGGGACGGGTGGAAATACATTGTTACTGGATTTCAGCAAAAAACAGGTTTACCATATACCAAGAAACAGCTAAAAAATAGGTATGATAGCTTGAGGAGAGAATGGAGAGCTTGGGAGAAGTTATTTTTAAAAGAGACCGGTATAGCCATTGACTATGCAAACAACATGGTTATTGCTGACGACGAATGGTGGGAGCGGAAAATAAAGGTACCAAACTATTAAGCTTCTAATATGTGTATTATTACCATTATTTGATTTTGGTTACACCTTTGATTTTGGTTTATCTTTTGCTTGCAGGAGAATAAAGAGTATCGAAAATATAGGTATAAAGGTATGAGGTTCGCCAGTGATATGCAAGTACTGTTCAAGGATGTTCTAGCGTCGGGAGAGGATTTCGAATGTCCATCATTAACTAGACGAGTGTCACTTGGACAAGATGAAGATGATGTATATCGACCGCAAATGGACCTACACGAAGGCTCAGGTGACAGTGAGGAAGAGCTTCAAGGTATTACAACTGGAGGTAGTGTGCAGATGCTAACAAACTTAGATGGCATGAACTTGACATCGAACACCCAACCTAGTGGTTCAGCAAGTATTGGGAAGAGAAAGAGGGGTGAAGGGGCAGATGGATCATAAAAGAAAAAAACAACCTCTCAGAGAGAACTTGTTGACAGACTTAGTGTGATAGCTGATGCAACTAAGGATAGCAAAACTGTCCTCAAGAAGATCTCTGAACATGATGATCGAACAAGTAATGTTGTAACTGAATTACTTACCATTCTGGAGATTGCTAGTGACAGTGATTTTCAAAGGCGATGTTGTAATATGATGATGCACCGAACGCCTCGGAACATGTTTGTGGGCCTTAAAGGAGAAAAAGCTGCCTTGTTGGAGTGGTTGTGCGAGCATGCCTACAATAGCCCACACTGGCAGGCTGCCCCGAAGCACTAATCATATTTATTTCCTGATGACTGTTAATGACACTTTATTTAATGACACTTATCATATTTAGTTAATGTTTTTATATATTGTATGACGAATTTTATTTTAAACATCCCACATATATAAACCATTTATATTATTGTATTGATTCGGTTAAGTCTTCACCTTCACCCAGGTTTCGTTATATATACATGGCAAGTTCGAGTGATGAGGTTATTTCAGACAGTTCGAAGGACGAAGAATTGTCTTATGAACAAAGAAGATCCCTACAATAATATACGGAGAGAATTCCCCACTTTCCCCCTTTTTTTCTTTTCTTTCTCTAAAAAAGAAATATACGGAGAAATAAATAATTTCATGGTACGTTTAAAGAGGAGAGGTGAGGGTGGGGGGTACTTCCGTATTTTCATCCCAATGTTTAAAGAGGACAACACCGACGGTAGGTACACTACAGCCAGCCCTCTGTGCAGGTGGGGCCCCCCCTTCAATTACGGGGGTGTCCGTTACGTTCTCCATTCTACGTTACTTGACATTGGCTGCATTTTCCTCCTCATTTACAAAACTGCCATTTCCCTGCAATAAATACCAATATTAAGTCATTGATTGACCCCACACACTTTTTTCTTTTCTTTTCTTTTTTTGTTGGGGTTAAAAAAAGCCGATCATAAACATCACTCAAAGTCACTGGTGAATCATCCATAATATCAGTATTCAATACTCAATTGATTTTGTATACACCATTCAAAATTTTATTTTGAAACCTATAATGATCGGAATTGTTTATTATAATGATATTGATTTTCATGTAACACGTTTATCTTTCTAAAGAAGTATGTGTGTATTTTGTACAAATATGAAATCGGTTAAAATGGTCAAATTTGAAAAGTATAAATAACAATAAAACAGTACGTATACATTGTTCCAATGAGGAACGGACACACGAACATAATTTGTTGCTTCTATCTAAAACATTAGGTAAGGTCGTTTACCCACAGATAATTCAATCAATTGTTCAATCTGCTAGTCCCTATCTTTAGATAAAACAGGGAGCAGCCAATGACAGCTTCAATCAATAATAAAGTTATTCCTATTAAAAAAAAACAACAAAAAATACTATTACTTTAGCTTCTTAATATACAAATTAAGTCACCAATTTTTAGATATTAAAAAAATTAGTTATTTTTAACTAATATGTGTTATATGCATTAGAACTACGTTGTTGAAAATTCTTTCCACACCTGCAATCAAAAAATTATAAATTTGAAGGATGATGTGAATTAATACTTTATATTTGAGATTAAAGTGTGTTTTGAATGGATAGATCAATTTTTTTTTTTAAAAAAAAAGCATCAGCTGAACATTTTAATTATTTGCAGAGGCGAATGTGAATTTCAATTTTGAGGAAGAGTTGAAAAGAAAAGAAATGGGGGGTAAAGGAGAAAGATGTAATTAGAGTTGGAGGCGAGGAGGGAAGTTAGGTTGGGGCATAGGCATAGTGAAGAGGTCAAGCGCAGTGAGTCGTACAAAGGGTAAAAGAGAGGAGTGAGTGAGGGAGCAGCGAAAGAAACAGTATCCGATGCATTGCAATGGCATCTAGAGGTGGACCTCTTATCTTTGACGTGGCTCTCATCCATTCGATCATTCCCTCTCGTCGGGATTCATACTAACTCACCAATTAACAATCTCACTCACTCTCATCCCCCCTCTCTCACTGCCTGTGTTTTTCTCTCTGCAGAATTTCCCAAATTTCTCTTCCATCCTATCTCTTCCGCTCCTCAATTCCCTTTTTACTTTTATCTGTAATGCATGATCTTCTGCCCAAATGCCTATTTGATTTTTAATTTCAGCCTTTTACTGCTTTTTCATTGGCGGAACTTCCTCTTTTGATTCCGGAAATGCTTGAAGCCATGGAAAGTTCCGTCAATGGTGGCTTCTCCCACTTGCAGAGCTATGGAGATAGCAGCGAAGAGGAGCTCTCTGTGCTTCCTCGTCATACCAAGGTGGTGGTTACCGGAAATAACCGTACTAAATCGGTGCTTGTTGGTCTCCAAGGAGTGGTTAAGAAGGCCGTAGGACTAGGCGGTTGGCATTGGCTGGTAACTTTCTGCGCCAATTTGGATTACTTGGAAATTCCATTTTGGTATTTTGGATTTCCTGTTATTGAATTTCGCTTACAATGTAGTTTCCCTTCATTATTTTCTCCTGAAATTTGTGTTTTGGGGGTTCAGTGGAAATGCTTCTGAGCAATATTAGTCCATTTGGCTGTTCACTTGTTTTTATTCAATTCATCTTTGCTATCATTCCATTGGCTTCATTTGTTCGATCAAATTTATTACCAGGAAATTTCAATTTCCCCCCTCAGAAATTTATTATTTGAACTCATGCCAGATGTTTTAATCCGCTTCGTTCCTTATCGGATGAAATCTTGATAAAAGCATTTCACAGATGGTTTGCATATAAATTTTTTCTCTCCCTGTATTGGGTGATTTGTGACGTGATTTTAAGAAACTCATTCATTCGTATAGATTTTGAATTATAATCTTAAGTCACTACATATGGATATCCATTGCATATCTGAGTTGATCCGTGGATCTGATGTTTTAGCTGATGCTTTACAACGATCAGTTTCTTTCTTGGGACTTTGGTATGCTCTGGCGTATCGAATGTTGTTAATTGATCTATCGGGAACTTAATTATAATGACGACTGTTGACATTTGTAGATTAAGTGGGTATTGGTTTCGTTTACAAATCGAGGTTTTCGATCAAATGCAAGTAAAATACCACATGAAATTTTTCTTCGGTGATCTTTCTTGGGAATTTTTATCTTTCAACTTTTACCCATCTAGCTGTTTGCTATTTTATGTGTATGAATGTTGAAAGAATTGCATAATTTATTGTGAAAGCTTATTTATTTTCGGTCGAGGAGGACGACTGTATGAGGAGCTAATATTGCCCTCTATTTTGGCAAGTTTGCGACACATTATGCTGTTTTCTACGCTTCTTTCCAATTTTCATGCTCAGGACATGAACAAGTTCATTGACTCTTCATCTTCATCATTTCCCATGGATTTTATTCCCCCCCCCCCCCCAAAAAAAAAAAAAGGGGATCTGGTTTCTGGAGAGTTATGGTTCTCTATGTTGCCATTGCCTGGTTCCTGAAACAGAATCCTATATAGTATTCCTAGTGACAGAAAGGATTTTATCTACTGTTAGTTTTTGTATTGGCGTTGCTAGATTTAGTTTTGATGATTTTCTCAAATTTTGCGTGCTATTTATACTATAGGTTCTTACAAACGGTATTGAAGTTAAGCTACAGAGGAATGCTCTTAGCGTGATTGAAGCACCTACAGGTGATGAGGAAGATGACGAACCTGAATTTGAAAACATGCGGTGGAATGGATTAGATATGGGTGAGTTTTATTAAGATGTGTTCTGTTTTCACTCCAAGTCTTGATAGCTTTTTCACAATTTTGTGGGCATTAATATTGCCAAATGTTCTGAAGCTCCTAGTAATTTATTGGGCATTAAATGATTCTAGAGGCTGGATCCATTTGAAGTCTGTCTCTTTTTTTTTTTTTTGGCTCAAAGTCTGTCTCACTATATGTTGACAAACTTATTAATTTGTTTCCTCCAAGTTCTATATTTCTAATTGCGCTCTTTAATCTGAAGGCAGTGTGGTTAATCAATAATTCTATCGTATTTTAATAAGTAGTAGCTTTTTTCTTTGGCTTCATGTCTCTGGTTTGGAAAGGTGATTGAGTTTGGTATATTGGATCCATTGTGTCTTCACCTTTTACTTTTGCTGTTTCTAAAAGGTCTGGCGTCTTACTCCTTTATCGTTCTAATGGGCCCCACCACTTCGTCTGATTTTCTATGTGCTGTATTTGATTTGATAGCATCGGACGACACACAAAAGTCCCACAAATCGAGGCACAGGATGCAGAGATCATTGGGATTATCGCACAAGCATTCGAGCAGGTCCCTCTCTGGTGATTCACAGTCTAAGGGGTCCATCTCCACGCCTCAGGGGTCCATGGTACATCAACTTTTTTGTTTTCTTTTACTAATTGTTTTGCCATCCACTTAGTAACTAGATTATTGATATTTCATTTGTTCTCGTTTCTCTAAAAAATAATTTTATGCAGAAGGTTGACTTGAGCAAACTGGAGATGGCTGCATTATGGAGATATTGGCGACACTTTAATCTTGTAGGTTTCTCCCTACTTCTAGACTTGTCTTTTTTGTTCATGGTCTGTGTAAAGATGCTAACGCAGTAATCTTGCTGGCATCTAAAAATGTGTTGGTAGGTGGATGCCGTTCCAAATCCATCGAAAGAGCAGCTAGTTGATGTTGTTCAAAGGCATTTTATGTCTCAGGTAGTTATTGTTCCTCCTCTGCGTTGCTAGTTATCACTTGAAATAATGTAATCTGAAATTAAACTTGTGTTTTTGTGAAGCAAATGGACGAGTTGCAGGTGATCATGGGATTTGTCCAAGCTGCAAAGAAGCTTAAAACTGTGTGCAAATGAGATGGAGATGAGTTAAATAAGGGATTTTATTGTTATATCACCTATGCTAACAAGAAACGGTACTCAAAATCCACTTGCCTTTGGATGTAACATAATTATCAGTGGGTTGTATGTATGGATCCCAACAAGTAATAGGTTAATTAAGAGTTATAGAGGCTCTTTCTTTTTTGGCAGCCTAGCTAATAGTTATGTAGATATATGTGACCCCTGCGACTTGTTTGGGGAAGCCTCCAGGGCTCATTTTCTAGCTTCCTTAAAAGTATTGCTGACCAGGGAAGTGAGTTTCCTCAATGTACATATATTCTATATGATCCTATTGTCCTCGTTGTGCTTTCCTTCATTACTAATCGTTTTATCGTGTGGATGGTGATTGACATTCTGTATTCGGTTTTTCCAAAAATAGTTTTGTGGTGCATAATTTGGAAGAAAGCAGCCTCTGCCCTTTATCTTTGTTAATCATTTTTTAACTGGTAATTTTCTTGTATTATGGACCTTTAAACCGGACAGTTTATCAGCTACTCGACGTGCTTTAGGATTTTGGACTAGGGAATGGGGAATAACTAGTCTTGAATCTTGATATCTTTTGGACGGAGGACCGTAGCCATATTTCCTTCCTTGACAGCAAAAATCAAGAGCCACGATACTAAATATCACCTCTAAAGTGTAAGAGATAAATAGCTACACCATAGTTTTAAAAGCTTAAATATTTTACAGCTGATATTTTTTTCCCACAGATGTCCAAGATCAATGTTTGATCCAATACTTAATGATTTTTAATCAATTTTCCCAATTTAGATGAGGGGCATTAATCGATAATCCTGTATGTTTATAATTTGGACCGAAGCATTTTTCTAGCAATTATATATATATATATATATATTAAAGGCAGGGGTAGTAAAAATGAAGCATAGAGAAATAAATGGGGCGAGACAGAAAGAGCAACCACACAGCCTTGAAAAACCAGAAAAAGAAAAGAAAAAAAGGAGCGAGGGGGGTAAAGTGATGGGCTCATGATAGGTTGTTATAAATGTTGGAGGCAGCCGAGCCGGACCATTGGCTGAGGAAGCATCCTATGCCACCCTTTTTCTTTTTCTTTTTTAAATTTAAATGGTGGTGGAAAAACAGAGAAGACATTATTAGTATGAGTATTATTTGGTTGGTTTAAAGTTTAAACTTTAAACTAAACAAAAGAATTATTGAAATGTGGAAAATATCGGTGGGATGATGATGACGATTGGAGGGAGAGTCAAAATCAAAGGATTTTAGGATCAAAGCGGGGCCCATCAGCGTCCCTCCTTTCCTTAGGCCGCATTACCATCCGTCCCTCCCTTATTTAATTAATTACTATCCCCATCCTCCCATCTACACCAACTCCTTTATTTTTCTTAATTCTATTAATTATTTATTAACACGCGTAATCACGACAGGCCTCCGTCCAATAAGGCAAAACGGCGCCGAAGCAGCTATGTTCCGCTCCCAAGTCACTTCAAATCAAATCAGATACTACCGTTTTGTGCTCTCCATTATTCCGTTGAACGTGCGTTTCACGGCAACGCTTTTCCCTTGGCCTCGTTATCTTTGAAGCATCATACCTTTCGAACTGAAGGAAGGACCTCGCTTCTCTTCTTTTTTTTTCCTGGTCCGCTCCTATACTTTACCTCCTTTATAACTATTGGTTTCTCCCTTTTTCTTTTCTAGTCCACTCCCATCCTTTACCCGGGAGCGGATAAAAAAAGAAAAGGAGAGATGGTTTTGCAAGCATTTATTCATTTTTAAAATATTCGACTTGTGTTGAAAACATTGAATGGGAAAATGTGAGTGGGTCGCTCCATCAATGTCTTTTTTATGAGTTATTAGAGGAGGAGGAAGATGGAAGTGGCAGGTGAGGCGCTGAGACTGCAAAATTTCAAAACCTGCCTCCACAAATCCGGAAATCCGAATTCAAAAGTTGGGTGAGGGTTTGGTATGCTTTCATTTGCTTTCTTAATGTCTCTCCCTCCCTTCTTCACCACTTCTATTATTATGTGTAAGGCTGTCCCAGAGACAACTTCTTTAGACTTTAAGCACCATTGGTCAGCCAAAGTAGTTTGAAGCTGCTTATTATTTGTGATTGTTTAAGATCACTTTTGGACATATTAAAAATGATAAATCTCATATCACATACTTATTATATATATTATAAATCACGATTAAAAAGTTACTTTTGTAGGCTTCAATCACTATTCCAAACAAAAATAATACAACCCACTATTCTAATGTTGCCCCCCAGCCCCTCTCTCTCCTTTTTTTTTTTTTTTAGGCAAATGAATTATATTATATATCATGTGCAAGTGAGGATTCTATTTTATTAAATGGGAATATGATATTTAAGTTAATCTTTTGGCCACCTTTACCCTTTAATAATTCTTTTGACCTCATCTTTTTGTAACTTCTTTTTCACTTTTCACAGCACAAAATTATTTATTTTTATAATTTAACGTTATTTTAAGTGAAAGATTGAAAAATTATTTGTGTTGAATTCCCATTTCATATATATATAATTCTATTTTAGTATATATTTTAATAATACCATAACAAATTTTATTTGTAATATTAAAGTTGAATTATAATTATAATTTTTATTATTTATGTTGAATTATATATATTTATGCATATATATCAAGGGAAAAACACTTCTCATATTGTAGGAAAAATATTTTCTGATATCACACACACAAAATGGTGGGACCCACAAAATGGTGGGACCCATATATATATATAATGTTAATTATATATATATGTGGGTCCCACCATTTCATGTGTGTAGGAAGCTTCTTCTTCTCATGCAACATGAAAAGTTTCAATCCCATGTATCAAAGTCATGTCCGTTCCAGTCATTTCATATCTATACCTGCTTAAAGATGATCATTTTTTTTCTTTAGATTATATATTTTTGACTGGTTGACAAAAAACAAAAACAAAAAAACAAAAACAGAGAGAATGTATATATGGAAGGATTTTATTTAAAGATGATAATTTTTTCCTTCGAATTATAATTTATGATATTATTTTTTTCCTGAAAAGACATATGAGAAATTTAGTTGGTAAGAAAAACTTGATACTCCATAAATCTTTGGGTTTAAACTTCTCATGTTGCATGAGAAAAAAAAGATTCCTACCCACACATGAAATGGTGAGACCCACGTATATATATATATATATAATTAGAATTATATGTGTGTGTGTGTAGGTCCTACTATTTTATGTGTGTATAACATGAGAAAACACTTCTCCTGTAACATGAAAAGTATTTTTCCCTAAATCTTTATACACAAACTACCTAGAAATTTGGCACAAGCCGAAAGTACTCTGATTTAGGTTCTAGTCATTTAAATTTTTAATATATAATTATAATATATATGTATTATTTAATAATATCAATGTTCTTTTAAGTTATTTTATGGGATTAATATATCTGCTTTTAAGGTAGATAATTTACTCTGCTTTAAGTTAAAACGACACATTTTGATCTTATTTTTTATAAAAGATACACATTTAATAAACACCTTAAAATCAGTTTTACCGTCTCACACGAAGAGCCATGGTTCTTGTTCTTGTGCCAGAACTCGAATTTCTGTTTGTGTCTTGCACGATGTTTGTTCAAGATGATCTATGGTGGGTGAGGCTTCTTATCAAGACTCTCAAGATCCACCGTCTATTTCTCCTTTTTTGCTCTTTACACGGCACGCGTTTCTGCAATCTTTTATCCTCGAGAAAAGTTAACCAGCCCAAGGTCCACTTTGCACATGTTGTGTTTCCACCATATCAGTGAAGATCACGCAAAAATAGGCGAATTTCTTTGTGATCTTGTGTTCAGTTCGTCCAAATCCGGCTGACAGAAGCTTCCGGCGCTGATCCTCCGTGCTTCTTGCCTTCTTTTTTTGTGCTTCTCTGACTTATCTTTTGAGGTCCGTTGGCTTCCGCGTTTGTGACTATCATCGGAGGTTCATCCTTTACGATTCATTTTTTGTAGAATTGATCAAAAACTGCGTCGTTTTAACTTAAAGCAGTGTAAATTATCTGCCTTAAAAGAAGATATGTTAATCCCACATAAATATAACAAATATATGAAAGACAATTAAAAAATGAGCATAAAATTAAAAGGTTAAATATAAGGGATTCACTTCTGCTTTTAAGACAGACAATTTTATCTGTCATAAGTTAAACGACAGCGCATACCTAGATAAGATAACCTCACTTTTTCTTAACCTAGCGTGAAGAAAGAAAAGCCAGAGTCAGTCTTTTGATTTCTTTCGGGTCTGACGGCGCAGTACAGGGATTTCTTTTGGATATTCCACCGTACATTGGAAACGCTTGAATGATAATCCCAAACCAAAGCTGCTATGCGTTGTTTCTTTATTCCACCGCACATTATTTTTTCAGAGGTGTTTCAGCTAAAAATTGATGAAAGCAAATAGGTTTTAATGGATTCTAGTTATCGCCTTCTAGTTCTGGCAACCTGGAGACAGGATCTTAAAGGTTCTCTTCAGTAGTTTGTCCAACAGTCAAAAAGGTCTTCTTCGTTTTTTTTTTTTATTGTTCTGTTTGTGTCTCAGTTTCTCTAAAGGTTGTTGTTGACTTCATTTTATTTTCCCATCGTGAATGAAGAAAAAGTGAGGTTGTCTTATCTAGGTGTGCGTTATGCTGCGACGTCGTTTAACTTATGGCAGATAAAATTATCTGTCTTAAAAGCAGGAACGATAATCCCTTATTTTATATAAAGTTGATTTTCAAAAGACATAATTAAATTCAAACTTAAATCACATTACACAATCCGACTTCCACTTAATTTTATATTTGCAAAAGTCATATTGAAGAAAATTCATTTTTGTCACCGTTATTTCAAACACACTCATCAATCAAATTACAAGTACGCTTTTGATTTACATAGCTTGCTCCTTATTTCCTTCTAAATCAAACAATTAATCCCTTTAACTTTAATTGACTCAACATTCCACCATGATAAAAAGTATACCAGCCGAAAAATATTTGTGATTTTTCCTGTGTACTAAAATCTAACTCTCAAACAAAAGGAAGTTTAAGGAAGCCCCAAGGCGAGCAGAGTGACGGGAGAGATTTTCTTCTTTACAGGAGAAAGATTTTATTACGAAGAAGAAATTGTCTGCAGAATTGACTTTGAAAACAATTCATTCTTGAAGAATAATCCAACTAATTATTACAAAGAAAACAAAATAAAAATAAAAATATTTTATCTTTAAACTTTATTTTTTAAAAGGAATAAGCTATGATTAAAGGTTTAAAGCTCCCCACATCAACCAGACCCTACCCCTATAAGTAAGAACTGAGGCATTGTGCAAACGTTATACCTAGAAAAGAAAATGAGGAGTATGTTTGGCATGCAGATTGGAATAGTGTTGGCCTTGTTGATTTTCTGCAATTTATGTGCTCTTGCCTATTCATCCCCACATATTCACTCGCACCACAGATCCAAGACATTGCCGCCGCCTCCTCCGCCTGCCGGATGCCACCATACACCGCCGCCACCAGCATGGTTCTACTTCTACTCACCGCCACCTCCTAGTCCCATGCAACCCCGTTCTCCAAAAATCCCGAGGCGTCGGCTACTTTGATCTTGGATGCTATTTAGCATTGTCTTCACAGCTTCGTGCCTTAGATGCTGTCAACTGCCTTTATGTTTCTCCTATATGATCTCTGCTTCATGTTGTACTGCGTAACTTGTTCTTCTTCACCTTTATGTTGTTTCCAGGTTTTGTATTCGAGAGCTAAATGAGAGCTTCAAAAATCGTGTTCATTTCATTTGAACACTATTTAATGAATTTGTAGGAACAAAGTTTACCAAAGAATGTCAATGATGGCAACGTTAACATATGTTGTTTTTAGTGTTTGGGAATTAAAACGTACTTGTTCTTGTTCTCAATATGTCCCATCAACCTGAAGTCACCATTCTCATGGGCATACTGCTCATCACCAGCTCTCCTTTTTTTGTTTGGCCGTCAGTATCTTACATCCTACCGCTAACTAAAACTTAATTAGGAACATACACATGCATGTTGGAATTATGTGTCTCTTATTTCTTTCTTCTTTTCCCGCCATTTGAGACAATGGATATTGAGTGAGTTTCCCCCTCATTTGATATATGTCGCTTTAAAAGGACAATTGATATTAAAGTCTTGGTTAAGAGATTAAGGAAAGGCTTATTATCACTAGCTCTCCTTTCAATGAATTGAAAACCAATATAAGTTGAAGAAGCCTCACAGATTTGGATTAAATTCTCTGCAATATCCCTCCTTGACAGCACTAGATGCAGTTATTGAATTCTAGCCATTGTTAATTTAATTCAGCAGTCCCGTTGCTAGTCACATGTTTGTTTTAAATGTTATTTGCATTTTTGTCATCATGAATATAGGTGAAGAAAGTATGATTTCACTTTATCAAAAAAAAAAAAAAAAAAGGAAGTATGATATATTTAAATGTTACTTGTAAAAAGCAGAGGAAAGTTGGATTAGACCCAACAAATGTAACAAAAGAAGAAAGACTCAAGACGGTACTCTTATATGGACTGGGTTCACACCATCAATAAAAAAATGCACCCTTTTTTTCTTTTTCAAGAAAGAGAGACACATACCAAGTTACAAATAGATGAATATGCCAAATAATCAGAATAGAATTGATGAGTAACTGCATGCGGGATAGCCACTTGATGACTGCAGACAATCCCACTATCCGATTGCAGCCTTAGTTTATGGAGGTTCTGTATGCCAGGAAAAAGAAAAGCAAAAGCTTTTGTTTTGACTATTTTTATGCGCACAAGTATATACAGTTGAATATTAAAGATAGATATTCTTTCAACGAAGATCTAGACATTGATTCATCAAGTTTTCAGTAACTAACTCCTTGTGATGGACCCAAGATAACTCTTGTTTTGACTTTTAAGGTGGATGGAAGGAAAGGAAATACTCCTCCAGTGCTAAATATAGTATAAATTATACTCTAAATCATGTCCTATATTTATATTTATGGTTAATAAACTATATGAAGGCAATGTCTCTAGCCATTAGATTGGGATGCAGGCTTAAAAGCCCAAAAATTCGGGAGGGACACGCTGCAATTGGGTCACAAGCAGGACGGTAGAAACAAATCAGTCCTTAAATCCAAAGCCCAAATTGTTGTTCAGGGTCAAAAATTTTTTTTTTGTTGGGTTGAACTTCACTTTATGACTCCCACAAATATAAATTCCGTTTTGGTTTTGATCAATTTATCGTGCAGGATTTTAAAAGATGAAAGATGGAAGACCAGTTTTTAGATTTAAAAGTATACGCACTGCCTAGCAAGTTTTGTTGTTGGTATAAATTAGACTCATTGTTAGTGGGAATGTGCGATGGCCCATTATCCACCCTCTGCGACTCATTCCCCTTTTCCATAAGCATTTTCACATCTCTTTCTTTCGGCTGAAATATTCATTCTTCGCTCGTCAAATTCAGTCATATATTAGGAGGCGTAATCTGATACCTTTAAATGTAAATTTTATGTATGAATTTAATTTTAAAGTGATTATAATTTGGAAGGCTATCTATAATGAATATTGCGTCGGAATATTTTAAATTGAAAAGATATGTTTGTTCAAAAGTCCTGTATCGCTGTAAATTAAAAAATTTATGTGAAGAGTTGTGTAGAGAGTTATAACGGTTAAGATGTTATTATATCTTATATTAATATTTGGTGTATTCTCATTTTGAGATATTATATATCTCATATTGATATTATATTTGATTAGATTTATTTAGATTAGATTTATAATAGATTCTAAAATTAGTCCAGGATAAAGTTTTACCTGTATAAAGGCTTTTACGTGTACTCATTGATTTAAAGGATTAAGTATTAAGGATTCAATAATATGCTTCCTCTCTACCATCCTTCAAATAAATTCTAACAATAACATTAAAGGTCATATCCTTTTAGTTTCTAAACACAATAATTAGCGATTAAATTTATTGTCTTTGTCTTTGAATGCACACAAAGATAAAGTCAAATTATCACTTTGTAAAAATCATTATTGTTTTAACTTGAGTGTTGTGAGTGCAATACATACTCTAAGATCTTCATTGTATCATGTAGGAAATTCACCGTTAATCCAAAATTGCATCCTATGAAATAGGTATAAGTAAGGTGAATTAAACCTAAAGGAAAGTGATACTCTCGCCTTAAAGACATATATGGACTACATTCTTCCTGGTCTCTTATTCTTGTACTCCTCAGAAATCTAGCGCCACCAATATATTATAGTGTTCCTTGTACTTTTGTTTGAAAGCAGCGTTATTGGGGGTGAAGGGAAAGTTTAAATGGAGAAGTGAGGATGACAAAAGCACAAAGCAGTGGGAGGAACTTCATACTCGTACGTTTTGGACACTACAACAGTTTGAAGGGTTTAATAAGTTCACACGCATTGTTTAACTTAGTATTGCCATACCACTGGACCAGCAATTCACCGTGCAACTTTATTTCACTCCATCCAAGCTCCCTTGATTAATTGAGTGATTATCTCTTTTATTTAAAAACACAACTTTCCGTGTATTGAGGGATGCATGTGAGCCTTCTTAATAATTAAGGATCACAAAATGTTGGAGAGTTTCCGCAATAAGAGGCACATGTGCTGCATTATTTGGCAACTCTAATAAGACAGGACAGTAGAGTTGACCGAGTCATTATGTTGTAAGTAGAGATGAAAGAGTTCACAAATGGGAGAGAGCACTCCTGATGATCTGCCCCACAATTCACACATCGTTTTCAATTAACGTTGTTTTGTTCTCCTAGCTAGCTTTTCTCAGAGAGCTTGCTTTTTTGCATATCTTTTGAGTCTTCAAAAGTAACCTAAATCCCAAGCCTACGGTTGATGTTGATCGTAACCTTTTATTATTATTATTATTTTTTTAAAGAATGTGTATAATTTGTATCTAGCTAGTTAGGATCGCATAACTTAATTAGTTTGTAGATAAAGAAAAATCATAAATACGGTGCGGGAGGAGCTTTTAGGGCCACTAGAATAATGATATGGCATCTATATGAGTGACTGGGGCTAGTTTTCGTGTTTTATGTCAGCAAATTCTGAAGACAAGAATATGAATAGAATACAGATATAGGATCAAAAGCAATTAAGCCAGAGAGAGATATGCAAATCATATGTGGAATAATCGTAGCAGGTGTAGAAGTTGCAAAATGCAATATGGGTGAATTTGGATAGCATGGAATACCATTAGATTCAGCACTGGGCATCCCATTGGTCAGCGCCTCAAAATATTAGCAATACATACCATATTACCATCCCTTCTTATTCCTAATTACTATCATTAATTTCCATTCCGATTTACTCAGATCTCTGAGTGTGTGTGTGTGTTAATACTGACAAATATATACTAGTATATGTATAGAGGAGTTTCCCATGTTAGCCACCTGTGAAACACGAGGTCGACAAAAACCATTGAAACGAAAGTGGCATATATATGCATGCTGCTAGATTATGGATGAACAATTGGACTGCACTATTTTTTTTTAAAATTAACTAATAGAGTGCTTTACTCCACCATTCATGTCAAGCCTGACCTTTTTCTAGTGCACTAACAATCTAAGCTTAGGAAACCAGTTTCTAGACCGTTCAGATTTAATTTCTTTTTTTTAAAAAAAAAATTATTTTAATGCATAGACGCATCAAAACCCTAAACCCTTAAGGTATGGATTTTTATCCCCTTTATTATGTTAAAATATATATTGACCAAGTAGGTATAATTTGACACTAATAGCTGTATTCTAACTTGAATTTTCCATATTGTGATATATGAATAAATAAAAAGAAACCAGAAAAGATTTGAAAAGGCTGTTATATGTGTGTGTGTGAAATTTAGTTAATTACCGAAATAAATGGACATATTTAGTTTGAACTTTGAACGTATTTGTGAAATTGAGTTTAGGTAAAGAGCAAAGAGGAAGTTGACGGTCGTACGTAGGTAACATTAAAATGATAATGAAATTTAGTAGGAAGGCAACATTTTGGGCATAAATATTAAATAATGAAGAATGAGCAAATGAGGGTCCACTTCTGAGGCAAGTTAAAAGGACTCTTATGGGGCTTTGGTTTTTAGGTGATAAATGAATCAGCATGTACGTATATACATGTAGCCTTTCTTAATTAATTAGTCGGATACTCACATAGAAAAGCCAGAAACATGTATATATATAAGACAGAAAATTTTATTTAAAACCTAGATCAGGAATAAGGATTAATTATCGGTCATATTGGGACTTCATTACATTACTGAGGTCATATTACTGCAAACCATATTTGTAATTATTGTGGGGGTGACAATTGGACCTCCTCGTCTTGTCTCTCATTTCATCCCATCACCACCACCACCATATCTAATATGTTGGTCTACTACTCATATATATATATATAGACTAGCTAGTAAGATCCACGTACATACATTGTAAATTGGGCAGATTTGAAGAAGCAAGGAATAAATAAAAAGGAGGAATATTTGTTACTACATATGGCCAAGCAACAAATTAAAAGGGATGGATGTGGAAAATGACTAGGCTACAAATTGACGAGGGAAAAGAGAAGGATCATGACAAATTAAGAATGGTGGAACGTGGTAGCTAGCTAGATTCCCACTACTCCTAGTTTGTTGGAATCCTTATTTCTTGCTTCTCTAATTCATCTGCTTCTTTCGCTGGTCAGCTATTCAAATTTGGATCAATAGTACGTAGTATGCTTCTTTATTTTCGCTACATCATCTCGATGCATGAATCTCTCTGCTAGTGAATATATATTCTATTGGCATATAATTAAATATTCCCAAGGGTCAGATAATTAGATATGGTTGAATGTATGTATGTATTTCACGCCTCTAGTTGCAAATCAAATATTAATTTCCTGATCCTCCAACGAATTTTAACTGTTACCGTTTAATTTGATGAGACATAAACGTAACGTAACAATCTTGTTGTTCTAGTTGAATGTTCAACCCACACGTACGTACGTATATTGTCTAGTATATATACCAAAAGCGCATAAAAATGAAGCAAGTTGTACGTATTTGGCGGCTGATGATGACGTCCACGCATTTAGGCTTTTCCTCACTCCTTCTGGCTTCATTTGATTATTCTGCCCCTCTGCCTTTCGCGGAGTCAGAAACTTCTGTAGATTAAAAGGACCTATACACACACACACACACACACTGTTATTATGAGCCATTCAAAACAATATCAATATCAAGCATCCGAAAATAATTGATATAATTTAGTCTAATTAATTATCACGCATCTTCCTATCCTTGAGCTATTAACAAACAATAATATATAATATGCATACGTGTCAAAATGACACTTAAATTGGAACTACTTAGAAAAATAATTGGGGCATATATATGCATGCATGTGGTATATATTTCGTATACATTGCATATTTGCATGCCTGGTATTTTTTCCAGTCCGGCCAACTTTATATATTTCATAAACGAAGCACAGCTGATGATGAAGACATCCGCAAATAATAGTAATTTCGTCCGTTACGTTGGTGAATAAAAAGGAACTAATTAACATATGAAATCAACACGTACGTAATGGTTAAAGTAGGATGTTATGAACAAATTAAAGTTGTTGGAAATATATTCGTTGAGAGAAACGAAAATCATTTTTACACAAAGTCTCAAAAGAAGAAAACCTTCGTCAATTTTTTTTTTAAATATTTAAAATGGTTTAGGAGATTATTATAGAGAGAGACGGATATATGTGTGAATAAAAAGAAGTGGCCGGAGTGGTTTGGTTGGGATGGGATGGGAATTGGAATTAGTGTAAGAATTATTTATTTAATTTAAGAAAATTAATAAAATTAAATAAATTACGTATAAAATATTTTTATGTAACATTAGCTTTTACTGTTACATTAGTGTATGAGCTAGGTAAATTAATTAGGAGAAAAATAATGAATACAAGAGTTATTTAGAATTAAAATGCACTCTTAGATTCGGTAATGAATTAGGTGTGAGGGATAGTGATCATTGGGAGCAATATATAGAGGAGTAGAAGTAGAGTAATACTCAACGTAGAGGAGCAGTGTGGAGTGAAGTCGTGACACGTACGTATGAATAGAGGAAGGGCATTTAGAGCAAGATTCTCTGACGACCACACGCATCCCTTCAAAAGCGGCCATGCGTCAAGTCAGCTACAGCTTCCTCGTTCATTTCCCCTCTCCCTCCTCCATCACTATTCACTATACATACGTTCAACAAACCCAAAACCCAATGCCCTTTCTTCTCTTTCTTCCTAGCTCTCCCTATATATACCCCTCCATCACACTCCCTTTCTTCTCCCATGGGCCTCTTGCCCATTCCTTACCTTACTGTCAATATTTCTTATTCCCCCTCCTCCTCTCTTGCTTCTCAATGGCGTTTCGTAAATCCATCGCCAGCCGCCTCTTCCACTGCTGTAAAACCTTCACTCAATCGTCTGCTTCACTTCACGCTGCCGCCATTCTCCCTCCCTCCAATGATTCCTACACAAAGCTCCTTCGACAGCACCTAGCCTCCCCATTTTACGGCCGACTTCTCAACCGCAGAGCCGTCTATCACTCTGGCCCCTCCCGGCTGCCGGAGTTCCTATCCCTCCCCCTCGGAGACAAACTCAGGGAGAGGCTCAGCGCCACCGTTGGCATCAACGCAGACCGCCTCCGCCTCGATGGTCTCACTCCTCCCCCGGCGACAGAGAAAGCCTACGTCGATTCGCCCTCCCGAATTACCGTCAGTGATGCGAGGAAGATCCTGAGGCTATCGCGAGTGGGGAAACTGAAAGCGAGGCTGAGACAGATCCCGAGGACCTCCATTTCTCACTCCGAGTATATCCAGATCTGCGTTGATGCTTGCCAGAATCACCAAGAGGGCATCGAGTTGGCCAAGATGTTGGATGACTCCGGAAACGTCATTGTTTTGGGAAACGTCGTCTTCCTGCGGCCTCAACAGGTAATTACGCTCGCCTACCCCATGGTCCTTCTCGTTCTTTATTTCCGATTAACATTTCGGTAATATTTGTTTTCATGGTTTTACAGGTGGCGGAGACCATGGAGAGCTTAATCGGGAAAACAATAGGTCTACCAAATGACCCGAGAAGGAGGGAGCTGGAGGAAATGGAAAAGCAGAAGGCGATGATAGATGAGAAGGCTAAAGCGTTGGTGAGAGGCGAGCTTTATTGTGGGCTGGGGTTGCTGGTGGTGCAGACACTGGGCTTCATCAGGCTTACGTTTTGGGAGCTTAGTTGGGACGTAATGGAGCCCATATGCTTCTTCGTCACCTCCTTCCATTTTGCTCTGGCTTACCTCTTCTTCCTCAAGACCTCCACCGAGCCCTCCTTCCAGGGCTACTTCCTCCGCCGTTTCACCACCAAGCAACAACGCCTCATGAACACTTACCACTTCGACGCCCGCCGATACCATGAGCTCTGCTCTGCTTTTTATCCTAATCATCGTCACTCTGTTTCAAAACCTCCCTTCTTTTCCTCCTTCTTCAATCTCCCTGAGGCGACCATTTCTTAGTGTAAGGAAATACTAGGTTGAGAGCTGGTTACTGGTGAGGCCCAATATCTCCCGTTACACGAACTGCACACCACATGGAGAAATACTTGCACTTGACTACGAAGCATTTATTTATGAAGGAATAATTGTTTTAATTTATGAGATCAATTACAACGGCTGAGGTGAATGCCGGAGAGAAGACTCTATTTATAAATGTAGAGGGCAGGGGATGAAGATTGGATTTCTAGAAACTTTAACGATGTGATTCATTTGTAATAATTTAAAACATGCATCTTTTAAGGTGACAGTGTTTTCTTTAATACTTCGTCAAGGTGGAAAAAAAGGACAAGCCGAGCCATGAGTTATTGACATCAGCTTCACCGTGAAGGAATCACACACAAGAAGAAATCAGCAAATAAAAGCATGGCTAAAGCTCAAGAGAAACAGAGCAGCAGCAAGAATTGGGAGCCAAACAGCATTTGAGAAAAATATGATGATATGAGTTAATGTCCTGGTCTGGGCATTGTGTTACGAAGCCCTTCAGTCTATTTCACAAGAGGTTGAACAGAGGATGGGTAACGCCGTAAGCCCGTAACGTTTCCTCTACAGTCTACACTGATGGGATCATGGGTGAAATGTCCCTGAACACACATATTACCTCCTCTCCTTAATGCTCGATATAAAACCCATTAAATTTTTTCAGGTATATTAATATAAATCACTTTTAAAAGTATTTATATTTATATTTTTATATTAAACTAATTTGTCACATTTATAACTTATAGGTTCTAATAATATATAACATATAATTAACTAACTTATTTAACTTCCTTAATCTCTCTAAAAAAAAACTGAGTCTTATGTTAAGGCTCAGTGCACACTGCTGAATTATTTAGTAATGCTGGCACCTTTTTTATACATAAAAGTTTAGGTAGGGGTAAACACCAGTGATATACTTTCAGGCTCAAAGAGCGCTTACAGAGGTACTTATAGATCACTCATCAATAAGGTTCTTACATTGAGGAGCAGGTATCGAACCTCATCCCTTTTAAAATGAAGACCGATGTCTTAGCCAACTGTGCTAACTTTCATTCATTCGCTAATAATGCTGGGTACCTATAATAAGCAACATTCGGTCATTTGCTGTGTAAGATTAATATGCAGCGGGCCCATTACTGTCTTGTCCACGAGCTATTTTTTGGGGTCTCGGCTGGTGTTTGTTTTGGGCTGGCCACAAGCAGGCATTCCGACAGCCTCAATACAACTCTTACAGCCCATTATAGTTAACAAGGTGAATCCAAGAGGGAAGGAGATACTCTCCTTGTCCTTCTTCTTATTGACCATATCTTGACCATCGATTTAAAAAAATGAGAGAAAAGTAAAAGTAGTACTGTGTTGATTGCATGCATGTGATTTATAGGTTATGAAAGATAATAAGAAAAGGATGATGAGAGAAACTCAATCCGAATCTCACAATTTTATTTTCTATACAAATGAGGGCTGATCGCCCTAATAAAGTTTTTTTTAAAAAAAATAAATAAAACAGAAGGGGAACCAAGGACAAGTGTCCAAGGAGTAGTGGGTTAAGCCTCAGCTAGCTCGTTCTTGTCTCTGGAGATGTAGTGAAGTTGCAGCTGCCAATTAAACGGCAACATACTCTGAATCTGGATCAACGCCAGAATACATTTAAATAGATGTGTCATGGTTGAGAAGCAGCGTCTCAATTAGATTCTTATCTCGCAATGGAGGAGACAAAATCATGCATTTCACCTGAAGCAACGTAAATCCTCCTGGCTCAGGTGGTCGCGTAAATTGCATATCTTGCCTTCCCTTTTAATCTCCACGTATACTAATACTGTATTCTCCGGTTTCTTGATTCACCCTATTTATATTCCCTCAATAATAATAAAAAATAAAAGGGAATGAAAAAATTAGAAAGATGACCCAAGTGTTTTGGAAATACATGTTATATTAAGAACTTTTTTATGTGCTTCTAAAGTGATTTATAATATACAAAGTAAATATATATGGGGAGTTTTGTCTCGACTTACATGAACGTATTATTTCTGTAACACTAACTCAAATAATTATCATTAAAAGTTTCCAGCACCACCACTCCAAAAAAAGCTCAAACTTAGATTATGTTCTTAGCTCGTGTAGGCAGCACCCTTTCTATATATGTATTGCTACCAATATTAACAATACTGTGAAAAGATTATATATAGATGTATGCACATTCTTGTATAAAGTACCCTCCTCGTCCCTTATATATAGCACCGACCAAATTGAAGTCTCCTTCTACTTCCTTCTTAATTAATTAACTCACACTCGGACGCCTCATGTCAATCACTAACATTTGTTAAGACAAGCCACTATTGCTGTGATTTTCGAAAGTGTTTCAATTTTGTAGGTAGGTCCCCATTTGGGACCACGATTAGAGGCCAGAGACGAATTGTATGATCAGTGTCTCGTCATCGCATCCCAATTGGTTAATACTATTCTAGCTTCCTAATTTCATTTATAGAAATTAAAAGGGTCAGTCCCACTTCATAATTATTGAATAGTCGCACGTGATGGAGTGATGCATGACCATGAATGCCTATAAAGCTTTGAAAGGTGGGCTTTAATTTGGATTTACCCACACCAGAGCGATGCTAATTCCCACCAAGAAAACCAAAGCACCTCCACTTCCCGTGTCACCTTAGGCTGCTTGAATTTTGACATTTATCTATATGAAGTGAGGAACTTTCTGAGCAAAAAAAAGAAAAAAGTGGGGAACTGGTTTCCCTACTCAGCAGATTTGCTGAACAGGGAGAGTTAGGAAGTTTGTATCGTCACATCTGATTTGGGCTATTTGATTTTTTCTTAGGAACATATATTTTAAATAATAATAATAATAAAATCTGACACCTCAGGCGTTCCTAGCTCTCCTTGTTCAGCAAATCTATAGAGCGGGGAAACCAAGTCTATGAAATGCGGCGTAAAATTGATAGGTGATATGACTCTTTATGCTTAATGCCTTTTTTTCTACATTTTATATTAATATTGATGTTTGATGATTATGGACCAGCCTAATTAGGCTCTACCCTAGCACTGACTCTTTATGCTTAATGCTTTATGTTTAATGCCCACTTCTTTCAAACTCAGTGGGATGTCGTGGAGGATAAAATCTGTGGCTTCGTTGAAGAATGCTTTGATAACCCCTCTAATATGGCCAACATCAATAAATCCAAGGTTGTTCTCATACCTAAGGTTGATAACCCCTCTTCGTTGAGAGAGTTTCGTCCCATTTCATTGTGTACTGTGAGCTTTAAAGTCATCACAAAGGTTTTGGCGAACAAATTTAGGGGAATTATGGGACATCTTATTGGATCGGAGTAGTGTAGCTTTATTCCCAACAGATCCACTTGTGATAATAACATTCTAATTGCCCAGGAAATTATTCATTCTATGAGAATGAAGGTAGGAAGAAAGGATTTGTTGCCATAAAGATTGACATGGAAAAAGCTTACGATAGGTTGGATTGGGGATTTATTGAAAATACACTTATAAGTTTGAAATTGCAGAGAAAATTTATTGATCTCATTATGGCCTGTATATCCACGAATTCTATGTCTATACTATGGAACGGAGATGAAAGTCCAAGTTTCACCCCTACTAGAGGTGTCAGACAAGGAGACCCGTTAAGCCCATATCTCTTTGTCCTGTGCATGGAGCTGCTCGGTCACCTTATCAAAGTTGAATGTCAGGCTCGGCGATGGAAGCCTTTTACCTTCAAAAGAGGAAGTCCCCAGATATCCCACCTTTTTTTCACTGATGACCTTATTCTCTTTGCTGAAGCTTCGTCAAATCAAATGACAGAGATTCGTAAAGTGATGCAAACCTTTTGTGAAGTCTCTGGACTCATAATTAATTTGGAGAAATAAAAAATGTTTTGTTCTGCAAATGTCAATTTCAATAGAGCGCTTGATCTTAGTCAAATGATTGGAATTGGAATCACTTCAGATCTGGGAAAATATTTGGGAGTGCCGATTATTCACAAAAGAATTACAAAAGCCACGTATTATCCGATTGTTCAAAAGGCTCAAAAAAAGTTGTCGATGTGGAAAAGCAAATTCCTAACTATCGCTAGCCGATCGGTTTTGATTAAATATGTGTTATCTTCACTACCCAGTTACTATATGCAATCAACTCTCCTCCCCATTTGTACTATAAATGAAATTGATAAGCTCTCGAGGAAATTCCTTTGGTTGCAGGATGAGGATGCGAGGAAAATGCATCTTGTTGCTTGGGATAAATTACACAAGCAAAGAAGCAGGGGGGACTTGGACGCCAGAATAGGGCGTTCATTATGAAGCTCTGTTGGAACCTCCTGACTAAAAAACATGCTTTTGTGGGTCCAATGTTTTTGGGCCAAGTATAATTGTGGAAGTTCGACCGTACCTAAAGTTTCAAAAAAGAGAAGCTCGTCATCGGCTTGGAAAGCCATTACTGAGGTGTGGGACAAGTTTATAGGGGGAGTTGGGAGGAAGATCAATAATGGGGTGGACACTAAGTTTTGGTGTGATCTTTGGCTACCGCTTGAGCGCCCCCTTCTAACCTTTGTCCACAATCCATCATTGATAAATAAAGACGAGTTCATGAGGGATAATCTTTTGATGAACGGACGGTGGGACACGAGTAGGTGGCAGGGAATCCTTCCCTTTGACGTCATTAGTATCATCTCTAGAATATGCCCACCTAGTAACAATTCCCCTGATGGCTTCACTTGGAGAGTTGCGAAGGATGGAGGTTTCTTTGTTAAATCAGCTTATCGATATCTCTCTGGCCGGGAGGGAGATAGTACAAATCAATTTTGGTCCCTGATATGGAAATGGCAAATCCCAGAAACAAAAAATTAAATTTTTTATGTGGCAGGTTGCCCATGGAAAACTTGCCACAAACTCGCTCAAAGCCAAAATTGGTCTTACAAATGATAGCCTCTGTCTGTTCTAGTGTAATAGTGAGGAGAATGTGCTTCATGTAATAAGGGACTGCGAAAGAGCAAGAAGTTTGTGGAAAGAAATTTTAAGGCCTAACTACTTTTCCCAATTTTTTGCAGGTAACTTGTAGGAGTGGCTTAATTGGAACACCAAGTACAAGCCAGGGAAGGGAAAATTTCAGAATTTCCCTTGGCCGAGAATCTTTAGTTTGGGGTGTTGGATACTTTGGACATCCAGATGCAAATCCTTATTCCAGGGCGAAAGCATAGATACCAGGGAGATGCTTCACTTGTGTAATTATCTTCTGCTGGAGAGCATTACTAATCATAATTTATCTCACCAGATTTTCCAACTTGACAGGAACGAAGAAAAGTCTTGGACTCCCCCTCCTGAAAATGTTGTCCGCATTGACGTTGACGGATCAGTACAACAACAATCTCAAGCAGCGTGCGGAGGAGTGATCAGGGATTCCCAAGGACACTGGTTGATGGGGTTTTACAAGTCTCTCGGTCTCCATACAGTTATCGAGGCAGAACTATATGCCATCATGATAGGTCTGAGAATGGCTCAAAAACTGGGTCTCCAGCAAGTTTTGCTCTATTCGGACTCTCTTGATGCGGTTAATATTCTCATGAGAGACTGCTGTTATACTGATCACCCACTAAGAGACATCATCGGCGAGATCATCGATCTTCTTTTCCGAGATTGGAACGTGAAGCTGTACTATGCCCCAAGAGACAACATTGCATGTGCTGACTTTTTGGCCAAGCAAGGCCATGATGTCCCTGCGGATGCGAACATGACCCTTATCCCAACAATTCCTGATGGGTGCCTTGATATGGTGATGAAGGACCAATTGGCCTGCAGGTCTTAATTTTGTCCTAGTTGTTGTATTTTGGGCTAGATTTCCATAGTCTACGCCCTATCTTATCTTATCAAGCTACGGCTTGCCTGTATTATTAAAATAATATATATATATATATATATATATATATATATATATATATATATATATATATCTCATCAGCTTTATTCAAACTGCCTTTTACCTCTATTCAAAAGCTTTGGATTAAGTAGTAATTTTGCCCTTAAATTTTATTTTGGAGTAATGTTGTCCTAAAAGTTTTAAAATATAGCAATATTGTCCTCTGTTTACAGCCCTAATTAATTGTATTTGACACTTTTTATAAGCTTTATTCTCTTAGTCATCTCTGCTTATAATGCACCAGAGGTTGTTAATCGTTCGCGTAGATAATTCCGTAGGCGAGTGATTATTGTTTAGAAAAATTCGTTTGAATTGCTTGCGATGTACTCATTTGATCTTCTGTTCGGACAAATTCATTCTTATTTTTTTGTTTGATTTGTTCGAAACATTTTTTCTAGACAAATTCTGCAGGTGAATGATTATTGTTTGATTGGGGAATGCCTACAATGGAGGACGCAATAGGAGAAGAAAGAATAGGCTATGTTTACTTTTTTTTAAAAAAAATAATAATAATAATTGTCACCCCTACTCCCTCCTGTCATGATTATAATTATAAAACCAGTTTAACTTTTTTTTTTTGGGAAGAAATTAAAAAAACTAAATAAGTTACTTAATTATACTACCTCCGGTTCTAATTATAAGACCGAATCGAGTTTTATTGGAGACATTAAGGAAAGTAAATAAGTTATTTAATTATATTGTACGTTTTTAGATTTTCGGGGCAAGATTGAGACCCAAAAAAAAAATTCAAAGTAAAATTGCTTCTAAGTGTGTACTTTGATAACAAAATTACTACTTAACTCGAAAGGATTTGCCTGGAGTCCAAAATAAAAGATGTGGTAAATAATTAATAATAATATTAGTTAATACATATTTTTATGTTTTACAGTGTTGATTGATGATCTATCTGTATTAATTTAAATCACCTAAGGGATTTATGAAAAATAATGGATCCAAATCTTATCAGTTGGAGGGTGGTTGAAAAGGTAGTTCTGAAGTGTAGAGATGTGGTGCATGTGGAAGCAATACCAGATTAGGTTAATTTGCATTTGGACGCAGGCAGAGAGTGGTAGGCAACCTAAACTATAGAGTTAAGAGGCTGAAAGTGAAGGTCAAACATCAAGGGCAATAATATAATGGTGGTAAGCTAATTTCAATCTAAAACTTCAACTAAAAGTGCTCTTAATATCTAATAATGTCCTTCGCTTTAATCATCGTCGCTGCATCCAGACGCAGGGACCCACCCTCCTTCTCTGTTTTTTCCCTAGCATTTCTGGTCTCAACCTTCCATATAATAATTAACGCACCAAAACAAAAATCCAAAGGCAATAGATATATATTTATAGGATTAAGGTGAAAAAATGTAAATGTATTTTATATTGAGAAACGTCTCACACTAAGTGTTTCTTTTATGTGCAAAATGATTATGTGGTTACACATTAAGTGCGAAACTATCGTTTGACCATTAAGTTTGATTTTTTGTTGACTGGACGGTGACGTGGCTCTTAAATGTGCAAAAATATATATGTGGTTTGCACAAAAGAGCATCCAACGCTAAGTATTTTTTTTAATTTAATAATTTTATTTCAATTAAAGGAAAATTATTATTTCTCTATATATAATTCTTAGGAGGCTAAATTTTTCTCCTCATTTGGGAAGGAGGATTTATTTAATGGGTAAAAACGGTAAAATTTTTATTTCTATGATTTATTTTATTTTTTATTTTTAAATTCTTTTAAATTTAGTAATTAATAAATGAGTATTTATGCATTTGAAATTTGACATTACAAATAATATATTTACTTAAAATAATTTTAATTTTTTGATCTAACAAATTGAACAAAAACTTATTTAAATAATTTTTCAATCAAAACAAAAAAATATCATTTAATTTTTATTGCATTAAGAAATATGCAATATAGACATTTGCACCTCTGAATGAGTTATTTCTATATATGATGAATAAAAGTAAATCAAGGAATATTATAGACTAATAGTTACAAAGAATAGGATATTGTCACTATCAATGTCACTACCACTTTTCCATCGTTAGATCAGAATATCAATAGGATATAGAAACGATAAAGGCAGATGAGATTGTAATCTAACGGTGAAAAAGTGGTAGTGACCAAAATTGATAGTAACAATACCTAGTTATAAAGTTGACTTTTTCAAAGTAAATGAATTATTTTTTTGATAGAATAAATGAATTATTTCTTTAACTATTTATTTTTCAAAAATTAAAATTATTTTTAAATAAATATATTATTTATTATATCAAAATTCAAATACATAAATATTCAATTATTAATTAGAAAATTTAATAAGGATTGTTTTCTCGAGAAAAGAAAACAAATTATGGAAATAAAAATTTTACTGTTGTTACCCATTAAATAAATCTTCCTTCCCAAAATAATAAATATTGAGAAAAAAATTGGCCTTTTAGGAACTATATCTAGAAAAATAACAATTTTCTTTTAATTGAAGTAAAATTGTCCAATTAAAAAAAAAAACACTTGGTGTTAGACGCTCTTTTGGTCAAACCACATGTGTATTTTTACGCCTTTGAAAGCCACGTCATTGTCCAGTTAGTAAAAAAAAAAAAGTCAAATTTAACAGTTAAACGATATTTTTACCCTAATTTTTAAGCACATAATCACTTTTGCTTATAGAAAAAACACTTGGTGTTAGACACTCCTTAAAAAATATATGTGCATTTTTACAATTTAACCCTATATTTATATATACTTGGATATTTCATCACCTAACTTTGTCCCTCCCTCCATATATACTTAGCTCCCTCTCTCTCTCATCCTCACCCATAAGATATATGGTGTCCTGGCCTGCTAGGACCCATGACGCTTTTAATTTTATTTCTTTATATATACGTGGGTGTGTATTTTGGAATAAAAATGAAACTTTCCGTTGTGGCAAAATGGGGTATCATTCTGATATTATAAAAGAAAAGTATCATCCTTCCACCTAAACTTTTGTTGGAGTAGTTTTGGTGTTGTTGGGGCTAAAGTTGTTCGTGAGGATCCGATCAACTGCCCAACGTACTCATGATTGTTTCAAAGAAATCCAAGAAAAACCATCAACCTAATTGCACTCTTTCTGTAGCATTAATATCAGAATCAATATAACTAATTAGTTTGAAGGAAGAGTATGTTCAGTTCAGGATTTTGGTACACAGCACACGTCCGTCCAACTATTTATTTAGTAAGTAACTTTAACTTAGGTTTTGGGCTGCGTCTGCTTATAACTACTCTCTCCTCTCTCTTTCAATTTCCATTAAAGTTTAGCTCAAACCAAAAATATAATAATGAAGCGGGCTTGCGCAGTCAATCTGGAAAACAAATCATCAGCCGGCCACGAACGATTCTAGAAAACAAATCCTATATATTAGCATATAGAACTCGTAAACAGTACTCTACTAGCATAATAAGTTACTAGTATTAAATTGGCGGAGAAGACGCAACGGTAATCACAAAACAAAACCGATCAAATAATATAATTAACAAGTGTGTTAAAATATAATGGTGTACAAGTGTGGGACCTAAGCTCATATATATGTCAGGGCCCGTTTGCTGAACATCCCAATGATGAAGTGAATGAGCTGTATCCTTATTACATTTAATTGTGGTAAACGTACGGATTATATATAGCTGTGGTATCTGGTATGAAACCTGATCGGTGATTAGTTTATGGGATAATTAATATGCATTAATTGTGATCAACTTGTATCAATGGGTTGGAAAGTCAGAGAAGCTTATTAATGGCAAAATAAGAATGTAGCTTGCGTTGTGGGTTTAATAAAATACCATACCTAATCCTTACCATTCTTAAGCCGAGAGATATGCCCTTTCTTTTGTTGGATCTTTTGCTTGTCAGTCATGAATTCTATTTCCTTCCCTTACCCGACCGGCTCCATCCACAATTGTTTCTCTCCTCTTCTCCTTTGTATCCATTTTGTTTCATTTCTAAGCTTCTCTTTCTTATTTTGCCCACAAAGAAAGACTTTCCTTGTTTATTGTCTTTTCCTTTAACGATCTTCTGCTTTCACGTACGTTGTACCGGGTGATAGTATTTCATAGGTTACTCAAACATATTTTACTTCCTAAGTGATGTAGCCTTTTTATCTGTTAGGAATATAATATCGCTATCAATGAACGACTATATATTAGAAATGAAACCTCAACAATAATAAATAGAAATATCCTCCAATTGATTTAGAATACATATTATAAATGAAATCTCAACAATGTTAAATAATAATAGGGAAAATCTCATATAAAGCTACTTAAAATAGAAAAATTCCAAACCGGGTTGGTAAATTCAATAAATCTTTAATTGAATCGTCACCCCAATTTAGGATTTTAAAATATGAGTAAAATAACTTTAATACCCACTCTTCTCTCCTCATTAATAAGTTTTATTACTCCTTAACTTATATTTCTCATGTATATATCAACATTAATTTTAATACAACAAAAATATGATTCGTTCAAATATGTTAAATATATCATCATAAGAATAAAAACCTACAAAATTTTCAGCAAAGAGTTTATTTTATTAACATGAACATTTTTTTAAAAAAAGTGTTCAAAAAAACATTTTTTTAAAAGAAAACTTATAATAATGTCACTATTAAAAGGACATATTTTGGTAAATATACTAGTTAAGTATGAATTTTTCTATATTTTTCACACACACACATATAGGTTTTTTTGGAAATTTTTATATTGATGTAAACCGTGTTATGAAATTTTAAGTGCATTTTACATCTTTTTTCTTAAATATCTATAGAAGTATATGAATTTTAAACGCTGCTTTTAAAAAAAGATAAATAATATTACTGATTTATATTAAAGAATTAAAAAATTTAAATGAAATATTAACTAAATTACTATCTAAAAACTCACATTTATGTGTTAAGGAAAATTATTTTGGTTTAGGTTAATATTGATAAGAATGACTTTTATTTCAATTCAATTTTGTAAAGGATGAAGTTGGCATGAGATTTTTTTTTTTGCTTTTATCTCACCCAATAAAAATAATAACTTTCCTTTTCAAGGGAAAAAAACTCACATTTTTTTTTATCATTAATACAATTGATTGATTTTCAATTAAAATATATTTAATTGATATCAATGATACTATTATGGCATAGGATACTTGAATTATTCTTGATTATCTTTTTATATAAAGTCATAAAGCAATAATACTTTTTTAAGAGGGGAGAGAAGAAAGGCTAACAGAAAAGAAAGGAAGAGCATTAAAGTCATTTTACACAGATTTTAAAATCCTAAATTGAGTTGATGACTTAATTAATGATTTGTTGAATTTACCAACCCAATTTAGAATTTTTTTATTTTAAGTAGCTTTTTATGAGATTTTCCCATAATAATATCCATATTCCTCACTTTCAATAATGAAACACAATTGACATCATGCAAATGCAGACATTGATTGGTATAATCCAATATGATTCAAAGATTAGGAGCTGAAAATAGAACATTTGAGAATTGTGTCCTGGAGTATCTTTTTTTGATATACACATATTAGTTATAAATTATTATTGCCGATAAAAGTTTTTCAAAAACTTAAATTACAATTTTTTTTTGATACAGTCAGTGGGGGAAGGGAGAGACAGGGCTCGAACCCTAGACAAGAAGAAAAGTCAACTCCTAAGGTTGGTCCTAGTGTCATCGCGCTATAAGGCACTTAACCTTTCTACATGTATTTTAAGATAGTGGAAATAATGATATTGCCCAACAAGAAAGAGTTTCCTTATTTACTGTCTTTTCCTT
The DNA here is from genome assembly GCA_034222035.1 of Acacia crassicarpa. Taxonomy (NCBI): domain Eukaryota; kingdom Viridiplantae; phylum Streptophyta; class Magnoliopsida; order Fabales; family Fabaceae; genus Acacia; species Acacia crassicarpa. Next base: position 2,026,492 of record JAWXYG010000003.1, read on the forward strand.
TAATACCAAAAGTGAGAATGAGCTTCCGCTAGCCCACGTTTCCTCATTTGTTCGTTGTTTGGATTTATTGAACTCCAAAATAAAATAAATGGAAAGAAAAGACATTTTTTCAGAATGAAGGATTCAATATATGAGCTAGCGACTTATCATCAACCATTAAAACCAATAAAAGCTTTATATGAAAAAGGAGAAAAGGGGGGGGGGGGAGTTTGTGGAATATACACCTAAGGAAGTGAGATGTGGGGATTTGATTAATTAATAAGGAAGGAACAAATTAATAATAATAATAATAATAAACATAAACATATGTAGGGATTGGATATTTGGATTAGAACGAACGGTGTGTGGTGAGTAGGACAGTTCACATGATAATTATATTTCATTTCATGAGGTGGGGGCCACCTTGTGATCATAATACTCGATTCATGAAACACTCAATAATATTACCTCGGTTCTAATTATAAGATATAGTTAATTTTCTTTGGAGATATTAAAGAAGCTAAATAAGTTACTTAATCATTTCATATGTTGTGCATCTTTAGATTATATATTAGTTTATTAGTTAAACTAATTAGTTTGAAGAAAAAAATAAAAATAAAAATAGTCTAAAGTAATTTAATTAGCTTCCTTAATTTTTCCAAAAAAGTCAACTATGTCTTATAATTAGGATCGGAGGGAGTAATACGTATCTTCCATGTTTTTCTTTTTTAAAATGCTGCTTCTACTCTCCCAATTCACATCTCATTTTGTTCACTGTTTTTGTCTTTTGTCTTTTTTTTTTTCCTTCCGGTTTGTCACTTATGTGGTGCATTTGGAAGTTCCCCATTTTGGAGAAATTGCCTCTTAATGGTTACTTTGTCTGTGAGTTATTTTTTCAGCATTCTTTTCGGTTTATGGGTAACGTGTAATTTTCGTATCCAACAACGTTTGTTAGGCAAATTTTTCCTTGATTAAGAAAACATACCATTTTAATTAACCACCTCAAAATACTTTATATTTTTGCCAAATGGAATGGATTATTGTCTGGATTTATTTTCTTTTCTTTTTTTTTTTTAAAAAATACGCGTATAGTTTTTCACGTTTATATCCCGTAGGTCGGCGTCTTAATTCTAAGCTACTCATAGTGGACCTTGAAAACAGGTGGAAAAAAGTAAGACGAATTGTAAGCTCCAGGCAGCACCAGAAAATGAGGGAGATGGTTGGTTTTTTCTTTTCCTCCGCCCTTAAAAACAGGTGAAAAAGAAGAACAATGTGTAATAATGTAAAAGTCTATTATATTCTGTGGTGATTAATGTAAGAGTCAATTGATTTTTTTTTAGAGATTAAAGAAGTTAAATAAATTACTTAATTATAATAAATTATATATTGATTTATAAATTAAGTAAATTGTTTATAAACAACCATAAATATTAATATTTTAACCTAATTTAATTTATTTTCTTAATTTCTTTTTAAAAAACATTAACTAACTGTTACATTAATGACCCAATAAAATACAACTGCCTGCACCATGCTTTGTCCAAATTCTTCCGTGGTGCTAAACACCCGCGAGTAATTTAGTCATGATATTAGTTTTCTTTTTTATATTTGAATTTTTCCCCTATTCTTCACTGTAAAAAAATTAGAACTTTTTTTTAAACTACAAAACGCTTAGAGAAGGGGTTGTCCTAATTTAACTATGGGTTTTGAGACTCATCTTTGAATAGAAAAAAGAGAAGATGGCTTGCCTTGCGACACCAGATGTACTACGCAAAAAAAAACAAAAAAAAATCATTAGGTAAGAAATTGGTTTTATAAAAATAGTAATCACTAAAACTTAATTAAATCGTAAAATTTTTGACGTGTTAATAACTTAATAAACCACTCTGGTTCTATTTATAAATCCACTTTAACCAAATCTTATATATCAAGAAAAGTTAGTTGACACAATGATTATGAGGTAAATTTTCAACTTTACCCTCATTTATGATTGAGTACTTTTTGATTGTTTCTTTTCTATCTATCTTTATGAGTGCAATTAATATGAGTAAAATTGTCACAATCTCATTTATTTCTGAAACTGGATTTATAAATAGGATCAAATTTTTTTAATCAAACTTGATTTATAAATAGAATAATACACGTTATAAATATATTGTTTCACCCAAAAGAAAATTTTAAACGTTATAAAAAAATGTCTTCAGGCTAAGGGATAAATTATGTGCCTTTTAATTTTTTAATGGGTCGTTTAATTAAATTAATTAAATATAGGGGTAATAAATTAAAAAAAAGGACAGAAAAATATCATTCCAACCCCAAAATCATGTTGAAAACCTATGATTAACAGGAACGTAACTGACAATTAATTTTATTAGGAAATCATTTTTACTTTTTCCTACATGCTTGAAAGAAAAACCTTTTTAATAGTAGGATATTTATTTATTTCCTTTCTCTCAAGTTGAAACATAAAGAAGGATTAAAAAGGTGATCTTCGCCACCCACTCCACCCAATCCATACCGATTTGATTTTTTCCTTTTTTCATTGCCTTCTCTCTTCTCCTCCTTACTGTCAGTGTCCTCTTTTCCCAAGTCAGGGAGATCGGGAACTGCAAACTGTTGAATTTGGATATTCCCCCTCTGCAGATTGAAAGCTCATCTCTTCGAACCTGTCTCCGATAATAGCACCTTTCCTCTGAAAATCGAAGTCCTGCCTTTTCGCTTCTGTCTTGGAACATTGTTCACTCCTTTCTGATCAAACCCACTGTCGGCCCAAAGGGCCACACTTCAATTACTTATTCTTTCGTCTTGTTGTTGATACAAGACTTTCCAAAATGCACGAGGGCCTGCGATTTTTCTTGGTCTTAAAGCAGATCGAAAAGTCGCCGGCGAATTGATGGAATCAACGTCGTGGGTGTCACTGTTATTCTCATTCCATGGAGGTATTGGTTCAGTGTGGTCCCCGCACTCGGTCCAGATTTGATTGTACGCTTCGATTCGCCGTCGTCGTGATCCGGGTAAGCTCTTCTACTCGTTCAGTTTCCACTGCTTTTACTAAAATCAATTCTTTTAGTTCAACGTTGCTCAAATGTCTCGGGTTTAGGCATTGGTAGCGTTAATTAAGGTCAAAAGGAAGAGGAACGATATATATTTTTTTTGAGATTTTTTTCCATATATCGGTGAAATATTTTTTACCCAATTTTTTTAATGGAAGGTTCTGACAAAAATGTTTCTTACACTTCCCGGAAAGTTAGGGTTTGTTTCTGGGAGCAATGTTTGATTTGGAAAGTGCTTGGTTAGATACTGTTGTTCTTTAATTTCGAAGATCCTGCTTTCTCTGATCTCCAGCTTCTTAACTCTCGCTTGGTACTTTCCAGATTTACATGAAACTATTCACTAGACTCTGGCATCTTATTTAGTATATCATATCTATAACTCATTTCTCCTTTGGTTTAACGAGCTTCGTTGTATACCTTCCCACTAAATTTGGGGGAGCTTACATGGTTCTGAAGTTTCCCTTTTGACGTTGCAATCTTTATTGGCCGTAGATCTACCTTTTACTGAAAGATAGAAATAAATTTTTTATTTCTCAGTTTTCATTAAATACATGCTCAACTTCTTTTATTGTTTAATATATATATTAGTGTCCTTCCTCTGCTTCAGATTCTGTTGATACTGGCATGGTCGGAGGCCACAAATGCAATACCTCAAGAGCACCAACTTCAACAAGGAGGCCTGAGAAAAAGAAGTGAGAACATTGCATCGCACTCTTGTATCCATGATCAGATACTCGAACAAAGAAGGCGACCTGGTCGCAAGGTGTATTCCATTACCCCACAGGTTTATGATCCTGGCTTCCCAAAACCCCTTCAGCATAAAGGCAGGTCATTACTTGGGGTGTCAACATCATCAGGGCCTCAAAATGATGCAAAGCAACCGATTAGAATATATCTAAATTATGATGCTGTAGGCCACTCTCCTGAGAGAGATTGTCGAAAAGTTGGTGATATTGTCAAAGTGAGTATTTGATATGATTTTTCTCTCAAAAAATCTTCTGCCTTGCATATTACCTAGGTTCAGTGATGGTATTCTGCCTGTCATTGTTTTTATTTTATTTTATCTTTGTTTCTCTATTAACAGCTTGGAGAGCCTTCAGTGACAGCCCCTCCTGGTTTCCCTACTTGTAATTCTCATGGCGATCCTCCAATTTTGGGGGATTGTTGGTACAACTGCACTGCAGAAGATATTTCAGGAGAGGACAAAAAACGTCGCCTTCGCAAGGTTAAATGCTTTTTTCAATGGTTTTTCCTTTGTTTCCTTGGTTGATGATAATCTTTTTAAAGCAGTACAAGGTGTTTTTTTTGCTTGTGGTGGTTAATTATAAGTTTTGGGCATGAAATTGTTTTGTCTTTTTACACTTGTTTACAATTGATTGCAGGCATTGGGTCAGACAGCGAATTGGTTTAGGAGGGCATTGGCCGTCGAGCCCGTCAAGGGATACTTACGATTAAGTGGATATTCTGCTTGTGGACAAGATGGAGGTGTGCAACTTCCTCGTGAATACGTTGAAGGTATAACTCAATTGTTGCACATCATTTGTGAATATAATAGTTTTTTTAAAATAATAATTCATGTGACATTTGTACCTGTGAATTTATTTACGAAATGTAAGGAATGATCTCTCTTTTCACTGTCCTCAGAGGGTGTATCTGACGCTGACTTGGTTCTTTTGGTGACTACAAGACCTACAACCGGGAATACACTTGCTTGGGCAGTGGCATGTGAAAGGGATCAATGGGGCCGTGCCATAGCTGGTAGCTTATTATTGGGAACATATGCCAGTTTGAATGTTCATCTTTAACTTTCATTTGAGAGGCTTCAGAACTGAATTTTTATCTTTGCAGGACATGTAAATGTTGCTCCTCGCCATTTGACAGCTGAGGCTGAGACTTTACTGTCAGCTACTTTGATACACGAGGTTGGTTTGGTTTATGCATGTAATTGAAATTTTGGAAACATGGGAGACACTTTGCAACGGTGTTTATCGCATATAATCTTTTTCAGGTTATGCATGTTCTTGGTTTTGACCCACATGCCTTCTCTCATTTTAGAGATGAAAGGAAAAAACGTCGCAATCAGGTATATACTGCCATATGTGCTGTAAAATAATGTATATTCTGTATATTTGAACTGTTAGTTCTCTGGTATTATTTTCTGTGTTATGGGTTTTATTGCTAGTAGTAACTTTGTGCTAGCCAAGCAATGTTGTAAATCAATATTTTCACAAATATTAATTGCATGATAAAACTTATTTGATTTGTCTTTGAAATTAGTTCTGGATTTATAATTAATGATGATCAGAAAATCTTCCTTCCAGTTAATCCAGTGGCTTATTTTGTGACGGCATATGTTTTAAGTTTAGGACAGTTCTTCAATTGATACCTGTAGTATTTTTTTCTCCTGTTGCATCGTAATTGTGTTGCAGCATTTGATTTGACACATTTTAGATGCTCATCATCATTTGGTTACTTTCCAGGTTACCGAACAGGTTGTGGATGAAAGACTTGGGAGGGCGGTAACCCGTGTGGTTCTTCCACGAGTTGTCATGTATTCACGACATCACTATGGGGTATTTGCTTGGGAACCTATTCCTGTTTGTATAATACCTTAAAGTTTTACTCTGTCATTTTGTGGCGTTAAATAGTTTCAATAAGAGATTAACAATAGATTTGATGGCAGGCATTCTCTGAAAATTTTACTGGTTTAGAGCTGGAGGATGGGGGAGGACGTGGTACCTCAGGTTTTTCTCTTTTCATTTTTTTTCCCCCTTTAATTAATCAAATTTTTTTTTTTTGGTAATATGCCTACCTGCCTTTTCTTCCATCCCTCGCATTGTCCATAAGAAATTCAAACATGTTTATCTATATTTTCTAATTATTGAAGTTTATCAAAAGCTTTGGTATGCAATGCTTGATCTGTCCTACCTCAATATTCCTGCTAACGATCACAAGGGATGGGTAGTGTTCAATGCATGTTTTTAGAAAGTGTCAGGAATCTCAACTATTATGCTAATAATACTACCTATATTGCTACATGTTTACACGTCTGATGGCTGAAAATTTATGTATCATTTGCCTAAAAGAATAGGAAGTAGATTTTTCCCTTTCTTGGTTAGATTTATCTCATTTTACTGTCCTATCTTCATCCATGTCCACTTAGAATCTTGCAAGTGAACTACCTAAAAAAGTAAGCAATTATTGTATTTTAGACACCTTGTTTGAGGTCCTTGAGATTTGTTTATGCTAGCCTCCAATGAAGTGATGGTTAATATAAGTTACTGACTTACAGGATCTCACTGGGAAAAAAGGCTTTTGATGAATGAGATTATGACTGGTTCTGTGGATACAAGATCTGTAGTTTCAAAAATGACACTTGCTCTCTTGGAAGATAGTGGATGGTACAAAGCAAATTATAGCATGGCAGATAATCTTGACTGGGGTCGCAACCAAGGTACTGAGTTTGTTACCTCCCCTTGCAATCTCTGGAAGGGGGCCTATCATTGCAACACAACGCAGTTGTCTGGTTGTACATATAATAGGGAGGCTGAAGGATACTGCCCAATTGTAACCTACAGTGGAGAACTTCCTCAATGGGCTCGATATTTTCCACAAGCTAATAAAGGTGTGTTCTATGCTTTCTTCATGATAAGTTGATTCCTAGTATTTGAATTCTAACATCTTGGGTCAGTTTTGGAAGTGTTGTGCTAGCTGTCAGCCAACCATTATACCTTGTAGACTTGCATTCAATTGATATGTAGCTACAAGTTATAATGTCCTTCCTCAAAAAGTTTTCTTGGCATTGGTAAAATTGCAATTAGTAACTTCAAGCATAATCAATTTATGGTTTTCATGCTTATTATAAATTATTTGACACTATAGTCTCTTGGCTGTAGTAGTGTTTTGTCGATTTATTAACTCATTTATTGCAGGTGGACAATCCTCATTGGCTGATTACTGCACTTATTTTGTTGCATACTCTGATGGATCATGCACAGACACCAGTAGTGCAAGGGCACCTGATAGAATGCTAGGTGAAGTCCGGGGAAGTAACTCTAGGTCAGATTTGTCACTACAAATTTTCACTCTAGCATTGATTTGCTTGGCTTTTGTGGGTTGCTTAAAGTTTGAGGGTCAATTTGTGCATTCTTCTAATGTAGGTGTATGGCCTCATCGTTGGTACGAACCGGATTTGTACGAGGTTCTATGACCCAGGGAAATGGTTGTTATCAGCACAGATGTATCAATAATTCTTTAGAGGTATGCTGTATGGTTTATAGTGAACTATAAGTGCTCCTTTTTTGCTAATGCTTTATTTGATCATATTTCTATCTAAAGTTTGGCAGCAGTCTGAATCCATATGCTTTTAATGATGACATGTCTTGATGGTTTATTTCCTTAACATGATAGCAATATGGACAGGCACCAAGTACTAGCAAATTTGTTGTGTGCTAACAGCAAATAATCTTTAGGCAGCTTCTTCTATTGTCTTTATTTGGTCTTCCAACAGAAACATAACAAACAGTACACAAGAATAATACACAATAATTTTGTTGGTATATATTCTTTTAACATGCTGCTTCCTGAATAAGGCAAGCATTGCACGCTTGCAAACCCTCAGTCAATGGTCAGATTTTTTTCATTCTCTTGCTGAGTAGCCACTTTCCTATAGGACAAATACTTGAACCAATTTGAGCAGGCCATGACTATGACTTTTTTCTGTAACAAAATGATGGTTTTGCCTCCTTTCTATTTTTGATGAAATGATCATTGATTGTAGTTTGATGTTACTTACAGGTTGCTGTGGATGGTATCTGGAAATTATGTCCTCGAACTGGTGGACCCATTCAGTTCCCTGGATTTAATGGTAATGAGAAACTGATTTATTGATATATTTGTTTACATCGTGATGCCTGTTGATTAATAAGTTGGCAACCTATCCTTTTATTAATTAGGTGAATTGATCTGCCCTGCATATCATGAGCTCTGTACCACAAACCCTGTCGAGGTACCTGTGCAATGTCCCAGTTCTTGTAATTTCAATGGAGACTGTATTGATGGAAGGTGCCACTGCTTTCTAGGATTTCATGGTCATGATTGCAGCAGGCGTGAGTTCTCATTTCCCAATTTGTATTTTCCCTTCATTATTTGTGTTCAACTTCTTTGCCACCTTCTGTTTGCCTGAAGATTTTAGTTTTGGCCAATTTTGATTTGTTGTCAATAAAATTTTCCAGGCTCCTGCCCCAGGAATTGCAATGGCAAGGGCAAGTGCCTCTCCAATGGAATTTGTGAATGTAAAGATGGCTATACTGGCATTGACTGTTCCACTGGTATGTATACAAGTTACTCAACCTTTTGATCTCCATCCTGTGTAACCATTCCTTTATATTTTACAACTAATTTTCACCCTAATTATTCTTGTTAGAGATGTTCATTTAGGTGTTTGATCATTATTCTTTTTGTTGTGTGATGTTTTTGCTTGTTGGGGGTGTGGATAAGATTAGGAATTTGCTACTAACTTATGGCAGTGTTATCCCCTGTGAGGGACTATGGAGGATTTGTTTGGGCTTTGAAGTGTTTGAACATATATACTTGTCAGAAAATAGATTCCTTTTGTATACTTTAGTTTTTATAGTGTCTGTGATTCTGCAGAATTATTTTGGTTCAAAAGGACATATGAATTAAAGATTTGGATTGATTTAGTCTTGCTTAATAATTCTTTGCACTAGGAAACACATTACTTGAGTTTTCTTATAACTGAGATTATTGACTTAGCCCTTGCATGAAATGCAGCTGTTTGTGATGATCAATGCAGCCTCCATGGTGGGGTTTGTGATAATGGAGTTTGTGAATTCCGCTGTTCTGACTATGCGGGATACACATGCCAGAACAGCTCCATGCTCCTCTCCAGTTTGTCAGTTTGTAAAAATGTGCTGGGAAAGGACGTGTCTGGACAGCATTGTGCTCCTAGTGAACCAAGTATCCTGCAACAGTTAGAAGAAGTAGTTGTCATGCCCAACTACCACCGACTATTTCCTGGTGGTGCTAGGAAATTATTTAACATATTTGGCAGCACTTACTGTGATGAGGCTGCTAAACAACTAGCCTGCTGGGTATGTTATCTTTTAAAATTCTGTTACTATGTTATCTGATTCTGGGCCTCCTTGTTTAAGCTTAAAAATAAGTGATTTTTAGATTGTTTAAAAAATGATGTAATGTTCAGAAGCTGTTCAAAATAACTGCTCAAGATAATCAGAAATCTGCGTTTTTAACACAATTTAATCATTTTTTAAAACTAAAACATATTTGCCTTGTATTCTCTTTGGTTGCGCTTAGACTAATTTCCTCGACAGTTTATTTACGATTATGATTACAGCTGGCAAGATCATTCTATTTCTTTCATTCTACTGGTTCTGCTGAACAGTGCATCTCTTGTGAATGCTAGAAACATGAAGATCTCGTACTTCATTTAAAGTGCTATAATTCCAATTATATATTTGTGCGAATAACTTGGTCCTTGATCTTCAGATCTCAATCCAAAAGTGTGACAAGGATGGTGACAACCGGCTCAGGGTGTGCCATTCAGCGTGTCAGTCATATAATCTAGCGTGTGGAGCTTCACTTGACTGCTCTGACCAAACCTTATTTAGCAGTGAAGAGGAAGGTAAGGGCCAGTGCACAGGCTCTGGCGAGATGAAAATGTCTTGGGTTAATCGACTTCGAACTTCATTTTCTTTGAGGAACAGTTCCTTGAAAGGAATTGCTGTAAAATATAGGCAACTTTAACATCATTTCATCTTTCTCTTGGGGATTTTGGCTTGTAATTTTCCCAGGGTTGTTGTAGGGAAAAGGTGGCATGTAACTCCTTAGATTTAGTGGGTGCTTCCTCATCCAAAATTGTTTAGGAAAAAACTGGATGAGTAGGATACAGTTCGGGCTTTCGAAGAGGAGAGCCTTTTGTAGAGAAAGTAGCTGAGAGGAACAAATATAATATATATTGAGTTGGTTGTCAAATTTGGCCGAAGGCCTCAAAAAAAGTCTCATGTTTCATCCCTTGTATATATTATTTGACCCATGTCTCTTTGTTCTCTGTCCCTTCCTAGTTGAGTCTTGTGGCGGGTCGATAGATTTTATTGATGTTTCCATTCAAATACCCCTAAGTAACTGCCATGTCCTATGCTAAACTAACTGTGGGGATCATTGCATGTCCTATGTTAGATTGTGTAGGAAAGAGGTGTAGTTGACAGAAAGGGCGGGTTGGGATCATAATGACTCAATGGTTTACGTAAAGGGTCCATGTCTGAACAAGCAATGTTGTTGTTAGGTTGTGAGGGTGAAACAATCCACATTACATGCTTATGCTTATATGCTTATTATGTGCTTATATCTCTAATTTGAGGTATAAGCATTTTTTTAAAATTTTTTTTTTATATATTGTATTTATTTAGATTTAAATTATATGCTGTTTTCTGGGATTTTTTTTGCACCCAGTATCACAAATTAATTAATTTTCATAATACTAGTGTTACAGAGAATTGCAGAACTGGAAATTAATTAATTTGAGATATTGGATACAAAAAACATTCTAGAAAGAAGCATATAATTTAAATCTAAATAAATACAATATATAAAAAAATTTAAAAAAAATATGCTTACACCTCAAATTAGAGATATAAGCACATAATAAGCATATAAGCATAAGCGATCCAGGGTGAAAGCGAAATGGCGGGGACAAGGGAAGCCAATTACGTATTTTTGGTATTCCTTTGCGGGTAAGATTCTGTTCATTCGAAATTTCCCCCAAACTGCATCTTTACACTTTTTGCTTCACGTCACCATATTCCAAAAATCTTAATACCTATTCGCACGCCATTATCTTCATTATCTCCTTCCCTTATCATTATATATCAAAACATAAATTATTATTATTTTCATGAAAGACAAAAGCTTATACTCTTTAATTACGTGAATTTCCTTATGATTTACAGGATATAGTTTCACCTATATATATTGACTAAAATTCTCTTGAACCTATTATCTATGTAATATAATCTAGTAAAATTTAAATACTTTTTTATAGTATTAAATAAATAAATTTTTATTCTCGCCATGAAAAAGAAAGTGTTGGAACAAGACATTTTTTGTTAAAAAAAAATTAGCAAGAGAAACAAAAATTATCTATAAGTTTAACCTTTGTCATTATAGCTCACAATATATTCATAATAAAAAATGTGTACGATTACAACCATTTTATGTTCCTAAAATAATAAAATGAATCTGACCGTTTTTCTCGATGTGTAGGGGTGATTAAGTTGACAAGGGCAAAAATCTCACTATCGGCCACAGAATCCGGACATTGTACCTACCCCGTCGTCAACTCTCCGTTATCAGTGCTCACCAATCACCATATATAAAGATTCATTGAGCAATAAACGAAAACTAGAATCAAAACAAAGAACCTTTCAATAATAATAATAGGAAAAGAAACATACTAAACATAAGTAACACATAAATGGTACGACTATAATTAGTCATCGCCTTCTTATACCTAATGTTCTTTACATAATTACTACAACGATTGAAATATGTGATTACTGAACCAACACAATGCAATGCTCGCTAGTGAAGTCATGTAATGCAGTCACTGCGGGGGGCAAAATGTGATGAGGTAATCGGAGCCGGAACACGTGCAAGTACTGGAAGCGTCGTCGTATGCGTAACTGTATGCGGTTGGGCAAGCGTGTTTGAACATCTCCGAGTACTGCGTGGGCCCACATGTGGCCGGCGTGGAGTGATCGCCGGTGCAGCAGAACTCTGCCGTGTTAAACGCCGCGCAGGCGCTCTTGCACGCCACCACGGAAGCCCCATTCCTGACCTGCAGCTCACTGGGGCAGCTGGCATTTAAATCCGCAACGCACCCCGCGTGCTGGCAGTCACCGGTCCCCCCGGTTGCCTTCACCCCCATTTTCACATTGTAACCATCGACCAGGCTCACGTCGTAGAAATCTTTAGAATTGCTAGGCGTTCCGAGTGTGAACTCAGCGAGCGTGACGGGAGGAGCGCCGCCACTGTTGCATTGGAGCCTACCACAATCGCCAGTAGCGCATTGGCCGTTTCCGGAGGAATCGAAGTTGCAGGAAGTTCGGGCCCAGAAGCGTCCGGACCAACCAGATGGAGCAGTGAGTTGGCGAGAGGATCCAGGTGCTAAGGAGAATCCACCGTCGCCCAGAGTTGCCACTCCGTTACCGGAAAGTGTGGCAGGCCATACCGTGTAGCTGCATCGATTTTCGATAGTGAACACCGTGGCTGAACCTATCTTACAACCTGCAACAGCATCCACAGCAACACAAATAAAATTCAATTGCAAAATGCACACACAGTGGGATAGGAGAATCGCGCGCATCGTATTTTAGTGTTTAGATATTGTGTGTTAACAATGTGAACAACATATATACATGTCATATAAACCAATGCTTTAGAAGAAGTGAATTCAGTATGTGATAAAAGTAAGAAAGGAGGGAAGCACCTGAGAGAAGGAGGAGGAACAGAAAGAGATGAGAAGGAAGAGCCATGGCGAGACAAGAAAGGTTAGAGATGGAAAGGGAGGCATGAGGAAGTTACAAGTTAGAAAGGGCTGTATTTATACTGTGTTTTAAGTGCCGTTGTCATTTTTATTATTCCGCATTTAATGCCCCGTCAGATTGCAATTTTCTATTAATGGCCCATAAATAACCCATCACGTTTTCTTAAAAATAATTTGTAATTATTTTATTTACTATCTATCTATTGATATATGACAATCGAATACGTCACATTAAAATTAGATAATTTAATTTCATAGATCGATCATATTGTCAAAACGAATAAGCATTGGGCCCTTGAGAAGTACGTGAGAACGCATGACTCCATAGATGTCGTCCGTGCTTAATTAACAAGTAGTTGTATCGTGGACTCTTGGGCAATATCGATCTGTGCCAAGCAAAAATTAAATACTTTTGCAATTCTTTTTTTTTTTTTTAATTTGGAAAAAAAAAAAAAAGAGAATAGTTGGATAAAGTAGTGGGTATCGTGTTTTGAAAATGGGTAAGGAAAGCATGAAATAATGGGAGGAGTGTTTGCGGGAAGAAAGGGAGATGGCGAACGACGTCGCCGGAAGCAACACGCCCACGTGCTAACAGCTAAACGTCAAAATCGCCACCACTCTCCCTCGACTCTCCACCCACCTAACTACCATTCTCCACCATCAACTAATCGATCACTATTACAATTTGGCAACATATTCAACATTCGTTTTCATTCATTGCTGCGCTAAAGTTGACACATGCATTTAGCTTCTTTTCGTTTGGTTATGGATGAACTCCTGAGATTTCATCCAAAGCATAGAACAATCAATGCAAACACGGGACCTGCATTCCCATATAATTAAGCAAAATGAGTATAGTGTACTTAAATAAACACTTAAATTAATCATCTTTCTGAAAAATCTCTCGAGTCACCATTCTATAATAGACAGCAAAAATGAGATCAGATATAATTAGGACCAAAAGTAGTATGTGCATACCCTGGCCTAACTATTTTCTTGTTCATATGGGCTAAATGTTGTAGCATTTCTCTATTATCTAAATAAATAAATTCTTTCCAACGAAGAAAGACATTGCAAGCAACACAATTTGCGTACTTAATATGAGCATCATAATTATGATAAGCATGGGATCTGTGGACCCCTTCTCCAGTGGGCTTATGGATATCGATAAATTGGAATTCATTAACTCGTTTGGGAAAAAAAAGGAAGTCAACAGTCAATTATGAAAACAAATTAAATGATAGGCGGGAAAAGAAGATTGACACGGTGGTTCGTTCAAGTAAAACCTTGCCCGTTTTAAATCTAATCTGTTACTGACTAGAACACCCCATATATCTGATTATCTATTGCGTCTGATCGAGGTTGATCTCATTCTTTAATTACCATCATTTTTGCCACACGGCTATATATGTACACACGTCATCATGCCATGCTGCAAGCAATAACCATGCAGGGGATGAGTTGTTCAAACCAAATCTGGGTAACAAAGTTAGGAATTCAACTTATACGGTAAGTGATGCGACCTAAATTGACCGCGAGGGTGAATAGTTTAAGCTTGAAGAGAAGCTAATCCCATTATTATTAGCATCATACCCACAAGCCTACAGTACCTGTTATCCTGGTCTAAAATTAACACAATACCATGCTGGTTGTCATACAAAAGATTTATTGATCAATTTTCAGAAACACAGAGCCGATAGAACTTTATTTCTTTCAAACTTGAGCCCATGACAGCCAGACCATCATGATAAAGTAAAGGACTCTGGGAATTCATCATGCTGAAAAAATAATACTCGCAAATTCTGGAGCGAAAGCCCTTTGTAATATTGGAACTCTTACTCTTTGGTGTTAACCATATAAATGTAATTTGATGATTACACATAAAAGAAAAACAATTATTGTCTTGAACAATTCAAGAACATGTTCATCTTCATCCAACATGTTTATTGCATTTATAAGTGAGATCATTATCCACTCTTTTGTTTCTTGCTGTAAAAGAGTGTATTAAAATAATAAGTAAGTGGCATCAATTGAAGTTTGAAATATGTAGCGATAGCAAGATACACACAAGACAGGCCTACATATACCCTAAACCAAATGAGAGAAAAAAAAGTAAGATAGGCGAACACGGCAGTCAAAGAAACTACCACAGCAAAAGTAACCAGGCACTTGAACGTTGAAAGTTCCTTTTCATTTAGTTGGTTTGGAAATTGGCCTTTAATGTAGAAATCAGAAAGCAATTGGTCCTTGATCTGGAACGCATCCATTAGCCAAGAAGCAGCTTTTGTTTCAGAAGCTGGAATGTCATCTATAGGGATTCGCCGAACATGCATGTGCACTTCTGAAGGATCGATCCCGAAGACATTGTCCAGAAAAGAAGGACATTGATTCTTGTACGCAATGCTCACATCATATACTGCACATTATAAAGTTCATCAGACATAAAAAGATGAATCGATGACAAGGAAAAAAACAAAAGAAAGGAAGAGCAAAACCACAGTGGGCCAGTCAATTGCTTTATAAGTATAATTCTCATGTTGAAAGATAATCAAACATTATTTAGAGCAAATGCAGACCTATGAACTGGTATCACATTGACATTTTCCATGGGGAAGATGCGGAGCCATAAAATATCTGTACTTGCTAAATCATATTTTTCAATATCAGGTTTATTGTCGTACCAGAATAATTGCAGGTTTAGCTACATATGATCACACAAATGCCAGATTTTCTCAAATAGCCACTTTTATCAATTGGCTAACAAACTGTCCTTAAAAATTCAGTAGCAGAAAATTATAACATATAGAAACCTGCATCCAGTGAGTCGCGTAGAACTTCCAAGCAGGCATAAAAACCTTTAGTTTTTGGAAGTAGCACGTTTTTTAGCACGGGTAGCCCAACTTCAGCTGCATAATTTTGACCCTTTTTGCTCTTCTCTTCGCTGCATAAAAAGCAATATCACATTTTTTTCCATTAATTAAGTCGTATATCCATAGAATAGGACATGAAGTCTATATTTTAGCGTTGCTATAGTCAGAATAGAACTTGACCACATAAATTCCTAGAAAATACAAGTCTGTGTTTAATCATATATTATCATCAAATCAAGACGCGGGCACTTAGAAGTCAAAAGACAGTGAAAGGCAAGAGGAATGATGAGGCAGTACGTATAATCAGTCCCTTCCGGAAAAATTGCCAGCCACAAAGGATCTTCAGGGTTCTTAAATGTGGAAAGCGTACTGAGCAATACTGGCTCATCTATCTCCCACTTCCTCTCCACTGCAATGAACTCCAGAATGTGAAATCCCCAACCGAAGAGAGGCAGCTTCATCAAGCTGCTCTTAAGAATGTATTTTATGTAGCCCAGACTTCCCTTTCGGAGTGCAAGATTCCACAAGTACATCCAATCAACCTCAGTTCTGTGATTTGAAATAAGTAAAACACGTTCCTTCATCGGAATACTATCTCCAGAAAAGATCACTTTAGTTCTGTTTATCTTTTCAAATAAAGAAGGCCATAGGGCTAGCCAAAGCCCGAAGAGGAATGAAACGGCCTTCCTACTACAACGAATACTGAAAAGCCGCGTCAACACAGCTGCCACAGGTGTAAAATAGGCTAAAAACATAAAAGCTGTGGAGATATACACCACTAAACAGAACAAACCCCTTAAAATCCTAATAGGGGTCAGAGGACGGTGCTTTAATCTACAGTCAGATTTCAGAGGTCTGGAAACTTCCATCTTCTTCAAGGAACTGTTGGAAAACCTCCTTTCTGCAATAATGGGCTTTAATGTTATTTAAAACTTCCCAAACTTTTGGACAAAAAGAGGCAAGTATAACAACAATAGCATGAATAATAAACAATATTTTATCTACAATAAAATAAAGGGAAGTATATCAATTGTGTGGCAGTTGCGGAGGTCCAGAGGAAAGCAGTAAGTAGAACATTTCCATCACTCTTATATAGCTCTGCCAATCTGTTAATGAGTGAGTTCATCTAATCACATGCTAGCTGAGTAACCAAAAAAAAAAAACGGAAAAGAAAATCTAGTCTTGCTACTCCAGCAAACTCTAATTATGGTTTCTGATGTCCTGGCTCTAAGGAAAAAAGATTTTAATTTTCAGTTGTAGGAATACCTTTAAATGCAAAATAGCAAATACATTGATGCAGGGTAAAATTCCGCCCGCAAAATGATAGAAGCTAATTTAATGGTAAGCTCACTTCAGGAAGAATTCATTTTTAAAGGAAAAGAAAATTTTCCCTTGCAAGCGAAGCCGTTATAACTGATAAAGAATATCATTTGCTGAAAAGAGCAAAACACCAGTAGAAATACAGAACGGTTCAGATGAAAGACAAAATCACTGGATACATGCCGGAATCTTGCAAAACATTTCCCGCTCGGAAAACAAGAACGCCTGTGGAATACGGAAGCTTATGTTTGGAAGACCATAACAGCAGATCACCAATCTAATAAGTGCTCCAGAACAACTTCTCTGTCTAGTAGAGTCTACTGTACTATTGTCCACAACATTAAACCCAAAATATTGACGAAGACCCCACTCCTTTCCAGAGCAGGTCACGTTTTAAAATTTCATGCAATAAGCAGTAGCTATTGAAGAAATCTATGTTTCTCATCCAAAATCCGAGGCAAAATGTTTAAGAAACTTAGGGGGTAATTTCGAGGAAAGGCAACATTGTAAATCATGATTAAGGATCCTAACAAAAGAGATTATCAGATAATTCCCTTTTGGCCAAAGACAATGCACCGGCACGACTACGTTTAGTATAAAATAATGGATTCTTGAATTTTGACCCCTAAGGCAGCAGTGCTAATCAGGGTTCAAAATTCTAATTCCTTTGCCAATCTAACTTTTAAACTCAGCCGTCCCTTCCCCATAAACAAGGCAAATCTTTATAAAAAGTATGCAGTTTCCAGTGTCAGCTGAAATCTATTCCTCAGATCGTAATATTCGGTCAATATAGACAGGCAAATACAGGGGAGTGACAAATCCACTTTGAGTTGGGAAGACAACAAAGATTACTATCATTTCTTACCGACAGCGAACACAATCACAGAATGAAAAGAAAGAAGGAAAACGAGATTAACCGATTGGACAATTTCTTATCTTGGAAAAGAATCAAAGACCAGACAAAGTAAATATGTAGTTAAATCAGACCGAAGAAATAAGATAGGAGAAATTACCTGTAGCGAGCCAGAGCAAAAAAACACAAATGAGTTATCAAGGGAGAATTGGGAGAATAATAGGCGCTTTCCTCGCTCTGGTTCTCGTTATTGAGTATCAAGTGGACTTCCTCCGGGAGGAAAGGGAAGGAATGTTTGATCAATGAAACAGGAATTGTGAATCTGATTCAAGAGATATTGTTTGAGGAGGAATCAGAAGACGCGAGCGTTCGGGAACCACACATCGTGATTGGCGAAGCTCAGGGATTGGATTTGTTTACACTTTTGGAATGGATTTTCGATCGGGCCCAGGCGGGAGATAACCGCCGCCGCCGCCGCTTCGCGATTGTTATTTATGGTTAATTATGCAATAAGATTAAATTCTTTTCGTAACTTCAAAATATTTTCTGAGCAAAAAAAAAACTTCAAAATATTTTATAGTGTCTTCCGAGTCTACCAAATGGACAATACTTTAACGGAGCCGAGTTCGTAGATAATAGGAATACTCGTAAACATAAATGAACACGGGAATCTCAAATAAAGCCACGAAAACTAACATGATGTATTTATAATATTATTTTTTGTTTTAATGCTTAAAACTTCTTGTTTTCATGAATTTTGAAATTTAGGGTTTTTTTTTTTAGAAAAAAAAAAAGCATAGTAGGAGTTATGAATGAATGTATGGCAAGTGATTTTGGAATGTCTAAGGCAAATGGCAGATAAATCATAAAGATCGCTTTTGTAGCCTTCACGTTTGGTAAAGAGGCCCCATCAATAATTTTCATAAATCAATAATTGGGTGAAAAGGGCCCTTTTTTCCTTTGCTTACTCTCAATTTTGACAAACACGCATAGATTGCTTCCATACTACGCTAATAATTTAAGCGACTTGCAAGTTGGATGCAGGAAAGATATTTATGAACTGCTGGCACCACCATTCTCTTTCCTCTCTTTGCTCTGAAACTGAGCTTCATTTCATATTGTAACATTCTAATTTTGATCTTTGAGGCTTACAATGAATAAACATGTTTTAGACCTTCTCATGATTTGTGTCATAAATCGTGACATTTTTTAAAAGTTGACACGGTGTAGCAACTTGACTTTGACCAAATTAACCTACATAATTAGGGGTTCACATTAGGTACTTTTCTCTTAGGTGTTTCTTATGTGTTTTTTCCTCTAATTAGAGGGATTAAGTATTTTTTTTATTTTTTATATATTCTATTTATTTATTTTAGATTATATGCTGGATCCTGTGATTTTTTTTCACCCGATATCTCAAATTAATTAATTTTCAATTTTGCATTCAGAAATATTTTTCATATAATGCCAATATCCTGGAAATTGATTAATTTGAGACACTGTGTGCAAAAAAATTTTAGGATGCAGCATATAATCTAATCTAAATAAATAGAATATATAAAAAAATCTTAAAAATAAGAGGTGCTAATCCTCTAATTAGAGGGAAAAGCACCTAATGTAAATTCCATAATTAGTAGTTGGTCTAGTTGATGCCACTTTACATGAAGCGATTTGCATTATCACACGAATGAGCATTGGGGCTTCCATGAGATTGAATTGATTCTTGACCAAAAAAAAAAAAAAAGATCGAATTGATTGGGTTAAAATAAGGGTAGGTGTGAGCTAATATACATATATTTTTTAATAAAATTTTCACGATACCTTTTTGTGAGCACTTAACATAGGAGAGAATTCTGAATTCTGATATAAATAAGAAATAATTTAAATACTTTTTGGATAAAACTTTAAATATTTTTTCGCCTTATCTTTAAATCTATTATCTGTAATTAGAAGAGTAGGTAACAGATAATTTTATTCAATTATTCAATCTAATAAAACGATCATGTGCTAGAAGTAATAATTAAAAGGATTTTTATAGAGACCAAATCATGATGGTTAAAACATAATTTAAGGAACATTTTTTTTTTCCACATACATTCCTGTCTCTAATATATTTGAATATCTGGGGGCTGAGTTTGGTCTGAACAAATAAGACCACCACCAGTTTAAATGTACTTTGGCCCCACACACACACAAAACCAGAAAATGCTTTTTTCCGAGTAGACTTCCGACCCCCAAAAGCGTTGGCCTTCACATTAAAAAAGAGAAGGTTCGATACTTGCTGGTCGATGTGAGGGCTTTATTGGTGAGTGATCTGTAAATATCCTTGTAAGCGCTCTTTGAGCCTGGAAGCATGTCATAACCCTAATGGGGTACCGATATTTACCCCACCTAAACTTTTTATTATTTTTTAAAAAAAGTTGGTGATATATTTTTTTTTTTTAACAAAAATAGTTGACTATACTTGATGATAAGAGTTTGACTCTTCCTGCAAGTTATAATACTCATCCACCCAGTAATGCCTTATTTCTGCCTGTGTCTTGAAATACTGTGGAAAAAAAATTATAAAAAAGTTTTATGGAATTAATACATATATGTAGGTCTCACCATTACATACGTATGTGACATGAGAATATATTTGGCTTTTTTCCCTATTTGCCACTTTTTAGATAAATAATTATCATTTTGCCACTCTTTTCAAAATATTTCTCCATCTGCCACTTTTAGTTGACTAAACCACAGTTTAGTCGACTAAAAATCGTGGTTTCTCTGTTTTTTTTGGTTGACCGCTCATTTAGTCGACTAACCCACTTGGGTTAGTCGACTAAATCTCGGCTGGAGGGTTAGACTAAGTGTAATATATTGGATTTAATAAACAAATGTAATATACTGGATTTAATTTACCGTGGCATTGATATAAAAAAAGGTTAATAAAAAAACAGCAATATAATATTTACCGGGGCATTGATATAATAAAAGAAAATTCATTTATACCTAAAAAAAATTATTTGTTTCTGTAAACATATATATACTGAATTTAATTGTTTTTAATAAAAGATAAACTTCAACTTTTTGATATATTTGGCGAAACTGGAACATATATATGATCAACATATATATACTGGGCATTTGTTTCTTGAAAGTAAAATATTTTTGTTGGAATTTTGAAATAATTAAGGGCAAATTTTCTCTCACTATAATCCTGATTGTTGGAGAGATTTTAGGATTTAGTTAGAAGATTATGTAAATTTGTAATTCCTAGATATTAGGATCTATCTCTAGATATTAGGGTTTATCTAGGCTAGCAGTTAATATTTTCTACCGTATATAATCCCACGAGCTGTGTTAAATAAAAGTAAGTTTTTGGGATCAATAGATTAAATTCGACAGGGAACTTCAATTTTAATAAAATATAAAATTCAGCTTTTTATAAAAATATATATTTGGCGAAACAAGAACATATATATGATCAACAGTAGTAGATAGATTTTTGAATAGCCGAAATTGGTTGGATGAATCGTTCAAATTTATAAAAATTTAATTTGAATATATAAAAATTCGTTAGATAAATCGTTCAAATTTAATTTGAATAGCCGAAATTGAAGATTTTCAAGATTTTTTAAATGATAAATTCATTTTTCTAAACAGTAGTAGATAAAAGATCTTTATTTTGAATTTATATACATTTAGTCGACTAACCCGAGTGGGTTAGTCGACTAAATTTCGTGGTCATCCAAAAAAAAAGAACCCACGACTTTTAGTCGACTAAACCACGGTTTAGTCGACTAAAAGTGGCAGATGGGGAAATATTTTGAAAACAGTGGCAAAATGGTAACTATTTATTTAAAAAGTGGCAAATAGGGAAAAAAGCCAATATATTTCTCCTATAATATGAGAAGTATTTTTTCATTAAATATATAATCCTAGTTAGCAATATCGGTGAAAAATCAAAATGAACACTCTGAAACGGCAAACATCGCGTACGTTGGGGATGAGCCGCCACGAGTGCGATCGGTCACCGCAAATGGCCATTCAAGGAATAATGCCATTTGGAAATTATATCCAGACCCTTCCTTGAGCTAAGACTGGGTCCAAAAAACTATTTGGAAGGCACATTAATAGAAATATTGGGTTGGTTTGATTTTGTTTTTTTAATTTTCGTATATATTATCATATTGCATCCGGTTCAGGATTCGTGACTACCTTTACCAACACAAATATCTCCTCTATCCTCTAAAACTCGAATTTGAGGACTAAAAAGGATTTAGCGAGACTTTACACTATTATACTAACTTTATATTAGTAACATTCTTAACACTACCACTCGCGGTAGTCTTGTGAGTGAGATTTAGTTCAAACTAAAAATAATCCTGCATATTTTATCTCTCCCAAATTCATAATTTGTTATTGTTTAATTCTGAGAACACAAGTGTTACACACCTACCGGCCTCGCCCTTTCGGGTGGCGGGTAGTGCGGTCCTTTACTTTTGTTTAATTTTAGCTTATACTTCCCCCGTTAATTTACGACACATATTAGAGTATAAGCAGCAGAGCACACATCGGTTTGGACAAAAATATACTGATAAAAATACGGAAAGATAAATTCTTTTCCCAAAGGGATCAAAATATACAGTCATCCGGATAATCAAAATAAATACCCAAAAATAACAATCACCTCCACACTACTCCAGCTCCAGAGCCTTACCCCTGTCTCCTTACTCCGGTCTCGAAGAACTGCCAAATGGCTTAAAAGGAGCTGGGATTCAAAATTGAATCCCAGAGTAACCGTTAATTTCATATAAAATGTATAACCAAGCATGTAAGCAAACCACAAATAAAAATAGTTCAAACCACATCTCATTCAGTATCATGCACACAACAAGGCACACAGCCAATCCGGAACTAGCAGTCCTAATAGCACACAGCACAGACTGCCGGGCACGGCACACAGCAGGGCCTGTTTATGCACACAGCATGTTCCGGTTCCATAGCGCTAGGAAAATGAATGATAACCAAATGTATGCAATAAACATGGAAAAACAACATAATGGTAAAGCATACATACACAAGTCACACATAGTATATGAAGATTAAGGTTACTACCTGGCAGTCGACCACAAATAATAATAGAGTTTCCCGATGCACAATATCACAAACAGTCCTAAAATAACAAAATATAAATATCATTAATTCCTCCATATTAAATATTCCCCTTTGATAATCTAAAATAAGCCCAATTCATGTGTCCATATTTACTAAATTCCTTTTTTATCAAGGAATTTAATATGAACATATGTTCCCTCTATTTTCGTCATTTTTCAGGAATTTCCAGCAAACAGTTGTTGGTCTTCAAAAATTCATAATTAAACCTAGAAAAATCATTTTGGGGTGGTTCAAAAATCCATGTGACCCTTAATATGACTATTTTAATCCTGTAAATTTTCATAGCAATTGGTCACCATTTACTAGCCCAAACATTTGTTGCAAACTGACTGTCCATACTAGAACTTCCAAAACATTTTTCAGGTTTCGGTACAATTTAATCCCGGAGCTTCTAAAATTTCTACCGAACCTCTACCCTACACAATTTTGCATTCTAAACACAATGGAAGCATCAAAATGACCAAAATCCCACTCCTTGACCATGCCTTGATTAGACCAAAATTTAAAACTCGAGTGTGACAATTTACCAATTCACAATTTATCCACCAAACTAAGTTCATATGCTTTCAAATCATCATATAATCACATATTCATAAGTAAATTTCCATGAGACTCCAAAAGCCTTAGTTGTCTCAAAATATAGGAATTTACAAAGTACAAAAAAAACTTATCCAAACTTCAAACCAATCGGTTTAAAATGAAGTTTATGGTTACCTTATCACGATTCTATGGTCAGTTTGGAATTTCAGTAGCAATTTGACTAACCCAATGACTTGAAACTCCTCCTATGAGAAAACTGAAACCAGAGAATAGAAGCTCTCGAGGTGTAGAACAATATTTGTAAATGGAGTTTTTGGATTAGAGGTGGTTTACCATGAGATTTTACCTAGAGTTCATTTCTCTTTCTTCTTGAATTTTCTCACGCCATTGATATATATAAAAAGCTTCTCTATCTCTTTCCTGCTGGTTCTGGCAGAGAATGTATCAAATATAAAGTGGATTTAATAACTATCAAATGTCAAAGTCGGTGGATGCTTGGGAAAAATTATAGGTCATTAATATTCCATCTAATTACCTTAATGCCAACTCACTTTATTCCTACCCGTACTGATTGACCGAATGGAATTGAAATGGAACATGAAACTTAATATTCATTAAGGGAATGGCGGTGGAAAAAGGAGAAAATATTAAGAATTTAATCTTCCACTTATTTACCATTTTACCACTCAATTCAATTCCAATGACTTGTTTATCAAAACTTTGTATGGTAAAAGGGATGATGTGGCGTGAAGTCCAAATGAACATATGTATCTTCACTAATTTAGTTGTAAATATGAGATAAATGTCAAAGATAAATCCTTAATCCATATAAGGATTTCTATTCCTCAATTAGCTTCTCTGTACCACATGATATTGCCTCTAAGATTTTCAAGCCAAAGTCACCCCTTTACTAATTACTCTTCAATTTTTTCCTCATAATCTCTAATAAATATTCATGTGACCTTCTTCTCACCCCCTTTGATCAAATTTAATACACATAACATCATTAAAAAAATTAATATATGCAAATAAAATCCACATTGAGGCACATGAAAAATGGGGATGTTACACAAGTGTCTAATCACAGAGGATTAGTATGGGGTTGGTTTAGGATCTATTGCTTTTTCCGGGATAGGAGATAGGGATTCCGGAGATGAGAAAATTCTACGATGCCTATGGGGAAGACACCACAAAACATCAAACGATCGCTGTGCTACGCAATAATGACATTAAACCAAGAGGGGTGGTGTGTGTGTGTGTGTGTTGTGTAACCATATAGTAAAAGGATATGAATTGAGATTGTGCACTTGAGAGTAATCTTTTATTTATAGAAATTACCTAGGGTTTTGTTTTGAAGGTTGTGCGTCCGCCCCTTGAACAACATACAGCTCCGCGTCTAACAAATGCCTGCTCCACTATCTGACATTTCCTGATTTGTACTGCCGAGATTAACGTCTTGATTACAGGGCGATTAGCACTTTGTCTACTTAAACCGATCTTTTACCTAGGTAGGTCCTTATTGGGCCATGTTAGATCAAGGCCCAATATACGAATCCGTAACAGTTGCCCCCCAGCCTGGAAGTTTAGGCTTCTAAGCTTCCGAGATGGATTAATTGTCTGACGCAAAACACGGCCTCAGCCTAGCTATATTCAACCTATCCGAGTTGTATTTTTGCACTTAATGTTATGTGAATAAATCAACTTGAAAATACTTACTACTTCCGCCAATAACCTGGTTAGTAGCCCGGTTTGCACATTCTTGGCACTTATTACCTGACATGATTTTTTGCGTATCCGAGCTAAGCGGTCTGCATCTTCGAATCCTTCCTACCCTTAATCTCGAGGAACCGTGAAAGTCAATTAAATCCTTCGTATCTTGCCCCCAGC
Source organism: Acacia crassicarpa (assembly GCA_034222035.1). NCBI lineage: Eukaryota > Viridiplantae > Streptophyta > Magnoliopsida > Fabales > Fabaceae > Acacia > Acacia crassicarpa. The sequence continues at coordinate 2,051,740 of JAWXYG010000003.1, forward strand.
CATGTAAACTGAGGTTTTCTTTTGGTAGTCGAGTTACTGAATTTGCACACTTTCGACCGATATACCTTGCCCCCATATCCCGGGGTACCATGTAAACGTAGTGGAATACGAACGAGCTTAACTCTTTGTCTGTTTGTTTCCCTGCATTGTAGCGTGTAACCGCCCTTTCTCACTAAAAGGCCACGTGTCTGTGTCAGCCGTCCTCAATTTTCGTGCGTATTTAATGCTCATGCCCTTTTGCCTCCGTCATGATTACCCTTTATGAGATTTCACCCTGATTTGCCTCGTACTCCTCCCCCGACTTTTCAAATCTGTGACGTTTATATGTATTACTTTCTCCTCTTTTGTCTTGCCACTTTTTTCTCACACTTCGCTATTTTTTTGCGGAAAAAACGCTTGTAGTGCTCTTTCTTCACCAGGCTTTTAGTCCCTGACGCTGTTTCATCACTCCAGCATTTCTACGGCCTCTCTGCGTTTTCTGGCTTGGACGCCTTCTTCCTTCAAACTTCAAGCTTTCTAACTGTTCCGGGTAAGCATTTCGAATCTTTCAAGTTTGGCTAAATGTGTTTGGATTTCCAGTAACCCCCACCCTCATGCTTTACTTTACCAAAATGCGACTGGTTGGATGATGGTGATGACCAATGGTAATTCCTCTTTAAACGAGAAATGTTGAGAAAAAATGTTGAAATCTCATCGCTTGGTTTGAATCATTCGAACGCCTCTGGGCTTTTCTTTTATTTTGAATCTGTATTGATTTTCTAGGTCATTCTTTGTGCTGTCGTACACTTTCGTGGTGTCTTCCTGGCATATTTTGAAGTTTTTATGGGTTTCCAGTGTTGCAACCTATTTGGTTACCGTCCCAAGGTTCTCTCCCTTTTAACCCCAACTCTTTTTCCTAGGGGCTCATGGATACCAACAATCTTCCATCCTTTGATACTTACGGTAGTTCTCTCCCAAAAACAGAGAAGGAAATGTTCATATCCTTGATAAGGAGTACAATGCTCCTAGGCCGGGGGTGAGAGGTTTCTTTTTAAGAAAAATACAAAAAAACAAACTTTGAATTGCAATTCCAAATCAAGTTTGTTATTAAGAATTGATAAGAGAATGACGAAACTTGATAAACAATTTACAACTCATTTTTTAAAAAATCCGTTATTTAAAATTTTACAATTTTGAAGATTTTTACGGTCTCTTTTTCATCATTTCATGTCCTTATTTTTCTTTTTTATTACTTCATCTGATCTTAAATATAAGATAAAATTGATTTATTTAGAGATATTAATCAAGGAAGCTAAGTAAATCAATCTTCTAAGACAAACAGATCAGAGAAAGAGTAATGGGCTTAGTTATTTCGTATGCTTGCTTATTCGCTTGCCTCAAGGCCGGGATGGAAAGCAGAATAAGAACTTGAATGAGATTGACTCTGTATCTCTTCCTTGACTCTGTAAAGCTGACTAAACCTCCCTCCAAGGGCTGAACTCTTTTTCAAAGAATTGGTGAGATTCCCTTGACTACAAATTCAATAGCACATATTATAAACCCGAAAAGAGAGCATTGTCTATTTATACTGTCACACACTCACACTCACACTCACACCGACAGCGACTTTCATTTTCTAAATAGAAAGGAAGAAGTCATTCACCAATAGGAGAAGGATATGAAAGAAGGACTTGGCTTTGGTCCAATGCACCGTGTCGTCCGTTGCGGTGCTTTACATAAAACGCCGCCAAAAATTGGCGCAAAAATGAGCTTTTCCCTCTTATTTATTTATTTAAATATTTCAGGCACTAACTAATATTTAAAAGATGCTAAAATGGTATTTTAGGATATTGACCGATATACCTCAAGATCTTGAAAGACTATTTAAGATCTTGAAAAATATTTTAGAACATCGATTGGGATTAAAAAGATACTTGAGGATACTGACTGGTACTGAAAAAATGATTCATGATACTGAAAAATTATCCTGAGATATATTTTATGTATGGGTAAGTACTTGAAATAATTTTTCAAGATCTTAAGATAAATTTTCAATATCATAAAGCATGAAGCATTTTTTCAGTACCAGTCAATATTCTCAAGTATCTTTTTAATACCAGTAAGAACCCTAAAATATTTTTTCAAGATCATAAAGTATTGTTTTAGTTCCGTTTAGTATCTTGAAATATTTTTTTGGCATCTTTTAGTTATCAGTTACTGCCTGAAATATTTAAATAAAAAGAGAGAGGGAAAGCTCAATTTTGCACCAAAAACTGTGCCGTTTTATGTAAAGCACGGTAGCGGATAGCAAGGTGCATTGGACCAAAGCCAAATCCATAAAAGAAAGAGAGTACCAACAATTATTTTAAAATATTTTTATTTTTTCCTCCTAGTTTGATTAATAAATCAATATATAATCTAAAAATATATAATATATGATATAATTAAGTAATTTTTTTAATTTTTAAAAAATAATTATGTTTCATAGTTAGAATTTTTTGTTTTGGGGGGGGGGGAGCACTACTCCATGGAGTTGGCTCCCATCCTCTTCTTCATCTCAACCGTTAGATTGAAAGATTAATGATTTAGATTTAATCTTTTATAAAAATATTAATAAAATATTTAAAATAATAGTTTTATAAAAAATTAAATCTCAACAGTGAAAATTTTAATTCAACGGTTGAGATAAAAAAAAGGATGAGAAGAGAAGAGAAGGAAGGGAAGAGGAGCATAGCCAATCGCCCTCCGTACTCCCTCGGTTCTTTATTACTCCAATTCCAATTCCGCGTGCTTAGTTCTACTTTGCCAAATTGTACTCTGTTCTTCATTTGGCCCAAAGCATCGATACTCCGATACTTTCTAGTTTTCGGTGTCTATATTTCTGAGTTCCTTCAAGAATTCATCATCTTTCCTGGAATCTGTCGATCACTCATTACTTCTGCAGATCGGTAACTTCTGCTCTCTGAATCTGTTGATCTATTTATTTCGTATCATGTCCGGTATTTTCAAACCCTGATTTCCTCCGGATCACTTTCGAACTGTCTCAAAAATGGCGTGTAATTGGCTATTACTATGAAACAAGATCTGAGGTTGTGCCTATTGAATTTGAGAGGGGTTTTCCTTTCTTTTTTCGTATGGTCACTGGTTTTGCTGAATTGAACTAATGGCTTGTTTCTTGATATTATTGAATATTGAAATGTTTTCTGGATGATTGTGGGTATCCCGTGATGCGAACGAACTTCTACACCACCATATGGAGTTTCGTGCTTGATGAATTATGCCGATTGTAAATGTAACCATCATTGTTCTCATGAATTTCAACGTTGTTATTGAATCCCCTTCTCGTGGGGCCAGTGAACAAGATTTCTACGTTTGCACGGTTATCACCTATGAAAAACGATATAAAAATTTTTGATCGGGACTTGTTAACTAGGGTTTCTTAAACTGGTTAGGTTTTCCCCGAATTATGTGTCTGTAGATTGCCGTAAGTAATGGGTTATATGGGGCTTTTGCAGGCATCTGAAGGTTGGGACCCAATAGATGGCAAGCAGTTTTGGGGAATCAACGAGCAGATCACCTCCAAGCCCTTCCTACTCCAGCAACAATAGTAACAGCGATGCCGGCAATTTTGAATGCAACATATGCTTTGACTTGGCACAAGACCCTATTATTACTTTATGTGGTCATCTTTTCTGTTGGCCTTGCCTTTACAAATGGCTTCACTTTCACTCACAGTCTCGAGAATGCCCAGTGTGTAAGGCTCTCATCGAGGAGGAGAAATTGGTCCCCTTATATGGGAGGGGTAAGTCCTCATCTGACCCAAGGTCGAGGTCTGTTCCTGGCATGAACATACCACATCGTCCATCAGGTCAGCGACCTGAAACTGCCCCACCACCTGAATCAAACCACTTTCCTCAACATGGGATTGGATTCACGGGTGGGTTGGGAGGCTTTGCTCCGATGGCCACCACAAGATTTGGGAATTTTACATTCTCCACAGGATTTGGTGGTTTTATTCCATCATTTTTTAACTTTCAACTGCATGGATTTCATGATGGAGTTATGCATGGTAATCCAACTGGTTTTCACTACGGATTTCCTAATTCTTTTCATGGTGGCCATGCTCATGGGTATTATCATCGTCATCCAGGTCAAGGGCAACAAGATTTTTATCTAAAGAGGATTCTTATGCTTGTTGGTTTTTGTGTTTTTCTTGCTCTTATTTGGCAATAGATTGGATAAAGGTGAAGCTGCTAAGAAAAATGATGTTTGCCAAATTTAAAGTCATTGTAGATCTTCTGGTGCACTGTGTAACTAAGGAAATTGTTCATATTTTGCTTCGTCAGTACTATTGTAGCCATATCTGTGATAGTTTCTGTTGATTGATTTTCATGTTTGCCATATGCTATATCTCATCCAGAATGAGCTAGACGTTAATTTGTTGATTCTCATGGCTATGTCCGCTTGAATGAGGGAATATAAATGATGGAGTTATTTGCTTTCTCTTGCCATTATTTACGCCTGGGTTTGAAAATCAAGGTTTGTAGTTTTCACCGCTGGAGAAGATGTCGATGTCTGAGCATTTGGTGATTACTGATTTGTCTTTTGGATTGGCTAGAGTCATGCATCGATAATCTTGATTCTTGAACATATGGGAAACTAGTGGCACTTTTTTTCCTATGCTAGGTGATCTGTCTATTGATTATTTTTATTTCTTCAGGTATATATGGGGGTATCCTCTCTGGTTTACGCTGTCTTAAAAAGTCTATTATATATGTAACCTTGATGCCCTCGCTTGAGTGACAGCCTAGCGTCACCCAATTTGGCCATGCTAGGGGGAATTCCTAGGGACAAATTCAAGTATAGCAGCTTGATATTTGAAGTTTCTGGCATGTTTATAGTATTAATAACGTTGGATGATGGCATCGGCATCGGCAAAATCTAAATCAGATTTTTATTTTTTGAAACATCACTTTATGTATATCTTATTTATTTTTTAATATATTAGGAGGGTTTTTTCTGATACTTTATTAGGAGGGTTTGAATTAAAGCCACTACCCATCTCCCTTTATTTTCGGACGTGGCTTTCTATTGGTTTTTTCCCCTTATCATCCGTTGCCCTCTTTTTCTCTCAAATTGCACCGTTTTAATGTAAATACACATGCTCTCACCTTTTTTTTTTTTTTTTTTAAAGGAAAATAGTATTCACTATCTGTAAAATTTTTTCAATACAGTCAGTATCTTAAAATATTTTTCAAGTTTATAAAATATTTTTTTAAGATCGTGAAATATTTTTTAGGAACCATTTAGTATCCTAATATATCCTATTAGTAAATATTTTTTCAAAATCCTAAAATAATTTTTTAAGATCATGAAATATTTTTTTTCAATCAGTATTTAATATTTTGAAGTATCTTTTTAGTACTAGTCAGTATCCTGAAATAATTTTTCAGGATTATGATTTATTTTTTTAAGTATCATTTCCTGAAGTATCCTTTTAATAGTGCATTAAAATATTTTTTAAAAAAATTTTTTTTTAGATTGTGAAGTAGTTTTTCAGTTATCGTAAAGTATCATTTTAATACTAGTTAGTACCTGAAATATTTTTTTAAGAAAATTTTTTAAGATTGTGAAGTAGTTTTTCAATTATCCTGAAGTATCATTTTAATACTAGTTAGTATTCCAATATTTTTTTTTAAAAGATGATGAAGTATTTTTTAGTACCAATTAATATTTTGAAGCATCTTTTTATTATCAGTCTGCTTCCACAAGGCTTTCTTATTGCATTAATTTGCTTTTCAATATCCTTCTACTTAAGGCTGATTCCCCCTATTACTCTTTATTGGTAAGGAGATGTTCTCTTTCAACATGATTTGTAATTGGGTCAAGGTGCAAAAATACACATATGCTTTGGTCAGAGGAGCGCTTAGTAGCAAGTGTTTTTTTTAGGTGCAAAAGTGATTATGTGGTTACAAAAGTAGAGCAAAATTACACATTGACTATTAGTTGACTTTTTCTGTACTGAAAATGATGACGTGGACGATGGCATGGATGTTAACGCTTTATGAATTACAGTTCAGCCCTGGATACATTTCAAAACATTTCAATTTAGTCCCTCTATAAACTTTTAGTATTTTCATTTTAGTCCCTGGTTAAAACTTGCATTTTGACCAGGACCTTCTTCTTCCTCCAGACAAACCCGAAAGGCAGACCAGAGAGCCTAGCTCGGTCTGTTTTCTCCATTTTTTTGGATACAAATGGATTGAAATTAAAAGCTAGACAAGGAAATTAAAGGTTACACGGGGGAATAACTCTCAATTTCTCTTGATAAATCATCTGCTACAGATGCCCAGGACAAACACATCCAGAAACACAGTGGTTGAAATCCCTTCCTTGGCTAATGAATCAGCCACTCCATTACCTTCTCTAGGGACAAATTGAATATTGAGATCCCAAATCTTCTTTCTCATCCACCAAACTTGCCAGGAAATAAACTCCTCACCACCATTAGAGTTGGCGTCATTTTAAAAATTGCAACCCAAACTATCGTCGTGGCTTGAGAGAAAATTCAATTTTCCCTTTTCCTCTGGTTTCCTTTGTTCCTTACGGACCTGGTCATTTATGAAGAACTTTGTAGCTCATTTGAAAATGAAGTGAGCTAAGATTTAACGGGGAAAAAAAAATTAATGAAAGAAGTCAATTATCACAACAGTTGACAGAAAAATAGGGAAATTAAAAATCAGTGCCACGCGCCAACGAAAAAATAAAATAAAATTCTCTATCATTTGCTCTCTTCTGGAATATAAATCCAAGTTGAAACTTTTTTAGACAAGTAACGAAGAGTGAAACGCTTTCGTGTGTGTTTCTCTGTTAAAGACAATGAGGGAAGATGATAATGGCAATGATTGTGTGTGGTGTTGGTGAGGACCAAAGGGATCGTCGACGGATTACCGACGGCGGGGTTGATGGAGATGGGATCGTCGGTGCTCCATCTCCTTCCCTTCACCTCTCAAGCTCTACTTTTTCTCAGATTCAACTTAGTGGAGAGGAAGAATGAAAAAAGCTGTCTGCTTTTTCTACGAGAAAGAAGGGAAGAAGAAGAAGTAAAAAATGGAAGACAGGGAAGGAGCAACAGGTGGCAATATTTTAGTGGAGAAGTCAGACCCCACTGCCACATCAGCGCTAAATAACGGTCAATGGTAATTTTGTTCCACTTTTCTAACCACATAGTCACTTTTGCACCTAAAAAAAACACTTGTTACTGAACGCTCCTCTGACCAAAGCACATGTGCATTTTTGCACCTTAACCCTTTGTAATTTTAGAAAAGAGTAAGAATTGTTTAACAATACTTTTTGAACAAATATATTATACGAAAAAGTTAAATTGGTTGTTAACAAGCAGAAATAACAGATGAAGTTCCTGTAATATACATCAAATGCCAAAGAAGGGAGGCATCAGTATTAAAATAAAAACCGTGAGGTATAATTTGCCGATATTTTTACGAAAAATCAGCAAAGTCAGTCCGATATCATGCTGGCAGGGGCTGTGAGACTCAAAGTCTGTCAGCACATGGCAAGAAAAAACTAATAACTAGGACTAGAAAATATCATGCTGGCAGTGACAGTGAAAGTCTCAAGAACGTGGAAGGATTCAAACGCAAGCACTGGTTGAATGTGTGTACCAAAAGGATCCTATTTATGACTTTAGTTCTCTTAAGGTTAAATTAAAATACTGCAAAAATAGAAGAGAGTGATACAAATAGTAAAAAGTAACAATTCATCTCAAGTAGCAGAGAAATTGAGAATGAAAGTTCCCTTAAGTAAAAGTAAGCGCAAGACTTTTATGTTTTTTGTTTTTGGGTTCAAACAACCTCTTTTATTTCTCCATTCTTCTTAAATACTCAATAATCTTTTAAGCGGAAGAGAGTCCATTTAACAATTTTTTTTTTTTTTTGGGGGGGGGGGGGGGGAAGCAGTCCATTTATCAGATGGGGAGCATTGGAAAATTCCAAGATCCTGTCTTGAATTTGTGATGCCCAATTGTTCCTTTTTTCCAAATACAATGAGATACCAATAGGACATAATTTTTTTTTTTTTTTTTGCTAAAAAAAAGTTTTGGAGGGGTTCAGCATCAGTCTCCCACTAAGGCTAGGGGCACGGCCCCGGGCTCTATAAGCACTTACTGGGGACTGACGAGATCGTCTACCAAAGGAGTCCCACCAACGACAGAGGGGATCGAACCCACGACCCAAAGGCTTAGTCCTAAATCCCTTACTATTTATGCCAACTCTTTTGGCAATAGGACATAAATTTTGATGTACGAGGAATTAGTCTTTTCTATTACGAGTGACTAACTCCTTTCACTAGATCCTGCACTCGATGGTTGCTTGCGCCTTGGTGGACCTTCGTAACTAGTCAACGGGGACTCGATATGTTCTTAGCCAGGCCCACCGAGTGAGACGGGCTTTGGAGAACTTCATTCATAGCCATAGGATAGGCTGATGAAAATGCCGAGAAATTTGGCTTGCCTTGTTTGAAAGAGCGGAGACTGACTTACGTGAAACCCAACGACATAAAGTCAAGTCCTCGCAGAGCAGGGAAGAGCGGTCGGTCTCCTCCGCAACTTCCTTGCAATTTACCACCTTACATTCTTCTCTCTCTATATATATAATGATCAAGATTATGCGTCCCCGTACTGCCAAAACCACCCTCTGTGCAGTCTCACAATCACGCCATGGCAACCGCCATTGTTTCCAAGCCCTCCAAGAAGTTCTTCTCTAACAAAACCTTCAGGCTAATCACCTTCCCAAGATTCCTTTGTTCCTCTCCCAAATCATCAAATTCAAATGCCACCCCCCACGAAACGCCTTCCATTAGCACCACAACAGAGCACGACGACGGCGATACATTGGACCAGAAGGAGGAGCCGATGAGGCATGTTTTCGATCACTTCGACGTCGACAAGGATGGCAAGATTTCATGCGAGGAGCTCATGCAATACCTGGCATCGGCGGGCGAGTCAGTGACGCATAACGGAGCCAGAAGGGTGATCCATGACTTCGATTCCAACGGCGACGATTTGTTGGAGTACGGGGACTTCGTGCGATTGTTAGAACATAAAGACACTGATGAGTCTTGTGATGATGTTCTGAAGAGCGCCTTCCAGATGTTTGAGGTTAATAAAGGCTGTGGCTACATAACGCCCAAGGGTTTGCAGCAGATGTTGCAGCAATTGGGGGACTTGAAATCCCACGAGGAGTGTGCCGCGATGATTCGAGTCTTTGATCTTGACGGCAATGGATCTCTTGATTTCCATGAATTCCAGCAAATGATGATGTCTTCGTCTTCTTGATTCTCCTTCTTTGATCTTGGTGTCATTTTGTTTGTTTTTCCTTCACAAACACTCTCTTTTGCAGCATCCAGCATCCAAAGAAGTCATTGTACAAGCACGAGCGGCTACGCCGGCTGATATCTTATTGAAAGCAACACATAGTAGCTTAAGTATCACTAAATGACGTAAACGCGTTAATTCGCTCGAGTTGAGGTGAGGACACAAAATTCCTTAGTATCAACGACTTGGTCGTGTATATTTTCTTAAACTAGTTTGCTTTGCTTGTACCTTGTACTATATGATGTTGTGCTGTGTTAAAGTCCCGGGAGCCCAATAATAATGGAACCGGAGATAGGCACCATCTGCCTAGCTGATCTGGACCGTCCAGATCAGATCTGGACGGTCCAGATTTGATATTTTTTACTTTTTATTTTAAAAAAAATAAAAAAAAAATTTGGGTAGAAGATCTAAAATAAAGATAATCTCTTAACTAAAACTTTTTTAAAAAATTATTTTTTCATTTAGAAAATAATTTTTTAAAAATATCAGATCTGGACTGTCCAGATTAGCTAGGCAGATGGTGCCTATCATCCGGTTCCCAATAATAATGCTACCGTTCACTATTCAAACGTACTTGTAATGATGCATTCTAGGTCTAAGATTCCCTTCACCCTATCCTCAGTTAGGAGGAAACTTAAAAACTGGGTCAAGTCGGAAATCACATTTGAGTTTATATATATATATATATATATATATATATATATATATTTTATACATCATGGTAGGGGAGGGACAGGGTTCGACCTCTGGACATAGGGGAGGGATGTCAGTTAATACTAGCTCCCATACTACTGTGCTACTAAGACACTGGCGTTTATCCAGATATTTTAATTGAACTTACCCCAACAGAGTTACGCCAAAATATGGTTGTGGCCCCTACTTTTTAGTAAAAATTACATCTACCTTCATCACATTATATACGCCTTCTGGTCCTTATTAGTTATTATAAGTTACCAACTAGTAATTTGTTTGTTTTCAAAATGCATTAATTATTTTTTAAGTGAGGATAATCATTAATTAATAAGGTAATGAGTGAGGATAATAATTAATATAATATTAGAGTTTAGTCCAATTAGTAAGAGTAATATTTAAATTTTAGAAAAACTTTATTGACTTTAACTGTTTTTATTGATTCATAAGAATTGTTAGTTCATACCTTTATTACCTTATAATAAAAAGTAGAGGGAGCACTAAAAATGACAATGCCCTTCGCATGAGAAGCTTCTCAGGAGCTGATACCGTGCTGGAATATGCAACGTAATTGATCACTCAAGAATAAAAAAGCGCTTTGATTTCCGCGTAACCCAAGCGCCACGTTTTACTAAATTTTCAAGGAACTATTTGAAAACATATTGGTGACCTACAAAAGCTAAAATGCAACAACCATTGGCCACGTAAGATGCATACTTCACGGTGGCAAATGAAGCTCTCCAATGCATTTGTTTCTACTCCAAAGCGAAAAGCCAAAGGGAAAAACGAAGCGTGTCTCGAAAGTGAACGTGCTCAAGAAGATATATCATTTCAATCTTGACCAAGTTATAAGGTTACTGTGAAAGATATGGATTCTTCAAGAAAATAACCTCAAATGTCGTGCGAACTGAGAGTTACATAACATTGGAAGGTGATTTTCCATTTTTCTTCTCCCAGAGTGTGGGGGTCCGGGGGATGGTACAGCACTTCACTAGGTGTAATAAAGCTTTATTAGATCAGAGAAACAAACAAATCGTATGTATTTAATCAAATAATGTTCCCCATCAGTAACTACTAATTACAGTTACAAGTTCAAAAAATTCAATTACCCTATCAAAGCTATGCCTTGTAGCTTTAGCCTCAGTTTCTAATGTCAAAAGGCCAAGCTTTATGTCTCTAAAGAATGAGAATCCGTGTGTAGCCAAGGTCAAAGGGGAAAATTCCCGGTCATCCAAATATGGTGGAGGGTGTTTTGGAGACCATACTTACGAACTGCCAGTTGGCCTGCCCTGAATCCATCACCATAAACGGGGGAAATGTCTGATTCGATCTGGTGCTTGAAAAATTCCCCAAGCTTCCTCTCAAATTGAGGTCTTTTGGCTTTCCTGGATGCATAGGATGAAGATGAGGATGAGGCTGATGATGCAGATGAAAGCTCAGACTCCAACCACATATGAGCCACAACCTGACAGATGCCTTCTTCAACATCTTGTCTAAGAGTCCGATAACCTTCATATATACACATTTACGGAAAATAGCAAAACCATATTAGAAGATTAAAGACAGCCCAAAAAAACACAGGTTGCCACTTTCAGTAAGGCGTGTCTAAACGGTTGCATTCCAGAAAATGAACACCAAAAGCAGAGAATTGCGAATAATTGAAGAGTACCTTTAAGTCGCAGCCATGCATGCATCATTTCATGAGCTAGGATTGACCCAGTAAGCAACCTGAAAAAAGAAAAAAAACCTCAATCATGCATAAAACAGTTCATCAAACCAAAGGGGAGCAATAAGAACCGGACTATTACATTTTTTCCTGAGGGGAAAAAAAAAACAGTTTTCTTCCTCAAAGTGAACTGATGTATCCTAAAACCGAGGACAAACAAAGAAACATGAATATTCAATTAGCAAGAGGACCTTTTTGTCATGCAGAAAAAGAATCATGTATATTCCCCACAGACACCAAAGGGTGAGAAAATGAAAGTAAGTTACAATTTTACTGCTTCCAAGTTCAATTTTTCCAAGATTTATTTAAATTGCATAATAAGGACAATACAGGTTTTAAGTAAAACAAAAGTTTAGTCTCACTATATTCTTGTCCAGACTTTCTGCAATCACATATTCACAAACCTACTTACTTTAAAGTTTACCCAACAATTTTTTGTTTCCTTTGAAAATTTTCTGGTTGTCTTTTGGATTTGTTACTTTCCATTTATTTATCTGGTCATGGGCATCGTGTCTCCTACTGATGCAAGTTATATTATAGATCCAACAGCATTAAATCTTACCTGGGAAGGCCATACAAAATGAGAATTGCTGTCACATCACAGCGTCGAGTCAGTTTGTAGGGTTGTGTTCTCATGTCTACAGCCCTATTGCCTGTTCCAATCCTAGGTCGCCTCAAGACCTGGTTAGGTTAGAATGCAATATACCATAAACATTTAGTCACTTGAGGTTCTTAACAAATTCTATTCATATTTAGAAATAAGAGCCCCAAATAAAGCTTAGCAGGAATTTACAGTGCTGATGTTCTGTTCTTCAGAAAGGCAGAGTCCCCTGGTCTCAGGCATGTGATAGTGGCCCTGGGGAAGATAAACAAATAACTATATGACTAACAAGTAACTACAAAAAAGGAAACATTTGATTGGACCTAGAACTAACTCTTCATCTTAAAAAGTTCTATGAGCTAGGACAGGATGATGTCTTGCAATTGCTGACTTCAAAACAGAATCACAAGTCGGTTTCTTTTATCAGCACTTAATAAAACTATGACATCAAATTATATTATTTGACATACTTTGAGCATAAAATATCTAGGTAGATAGAATTGAAGAGATAAAGCATTAGCAACTATGAGAGACAAGAAAAGTGAGTCATTTTTCATATTAATTCCTTCGGAGAATATCACCAAACACAAAAACACTAGTCCCTTGTATGTCCAACAGCTGAATGTCATTATGATATTATCAGGTAATGTTTTTGCTGCAACTTGGTAAAAAATGCATTTTCACTCACATTCTTCTCCCCTTCTCTTGCTTCATTCAGTGCTTGTCTTTCAACCAAGAGTAATGGAACTTGTTGGTCCACTCTCATGTGAAGACCTTCATAAAATTTTTGTATGTCTGAATAAAGGGGTTGGCACTCGCTTGTATCCATGATAGCAGAATTCAGACATTCCAGGCATAGCTTTCGACCATCATTAAGAGCAATGTATCCTGTCTCTCGTGGCTGCATATGTTAAAGGAAAGTTTTTTTAGCTGCGTTGTTTTCAGTTTAACCAAGCAGGGTCATCCACCATACCTTAGGCCAGCCAATAAATATTTGGTCAGATGAACATATTGAATTCAGACTGACCTCCATACGCTCGCAGCTGCAACAGCGTGGAGTGCCATCATGTTCATGAGAAGGGCAATATTTCTGGATCCAGAAAGGATGTGCTCTATATTCAATAAGACCAGCAGGGTTTGTTGGAATCTGACAAAAGGTATACATTTTCAATAATTAACAAAAGGAAAAGAAATATATGGCTGAATACAACGGGTAAAGCAAATTAGCTTGTCATGATTACAATTCCAGTATATCAGAATACATAGAAAACATGGTCATCAATTATAAAGCTTACTGATACAATGATCTGCTTGCCATAGCAGCAGGCATTAGAACAGAAGACAAAGGTGAAAGAAACATAAAAAGTTACAAGTTCGAACTTCTAACCCCCGGAAAAAATATTGAAATTCCACATACTTCCATGCTTTATCCAAAATAGTGACAGACCAACCGTTCATGGTCAAGAACAGGCAACAATCCACAACGCTAATTTTCTGGTAAATCAATAACCCAATGGCATTTGGCATAGACACAAGATGTATGATTTCAAAGTTTGATAACTTTACATTCTAAATACGATATTTTGTTTTAATCGGTAATAGCACAATAATTTGTAGAGCCAAACCATTTGAGAAAATAGATATAAGTAGAATATAAATTTAAGTGAAGGAAAAATACTTACAAAGTGCTTGCAGACATCACATTTTGGATGGTAGTTTTCTTTGTAGCATGACTTATGATAAGGGTAATTCCCAGATGTGGAAAACTACAAAAGCAAGGATTGATGCAAGTGCTTATGGAATAAGAATAATGAAAAGGGAGAGCTTTGCCTGGCAACTTGACAGTCACATACCTCATAATCAGAGATTGGGAGGTTGCAAGCACGGCAACGGAAGCATTCAGGATGCCAGAATGCACTCAAGCAATTTAGATATCGTCCATAACCAATCTCAGTATTACAGCCAGCACAAATCCTACTAATAAATAAACAGATTTAATATTGTCTGCATCGAAAGTATAATTGATTATATAACATTACACAAAAGGATAAATGATCTCTAAACAAAGTTGACCACTTTGAAGCTGTTAAGGAATAAAGGATTACATTATATCCCATGTTCATCACTACTATTTCCCCACTATTCTTGCTTTACAATTCAACGAATCAGGTTTCAATATGGTACAAGCACATAAGAATACATAGTACCGAGATTGTTCACAGAAGCATAATTCAACAAGCCATGGCTGCATTCATCATTGTATTCTTTATACAATCCCCTAAAGATGAGATAAGATAAATACTCTCCATAGTCTACACCTAACGTCCTTGTTTGCCTATTAACCAAACCAAGGAAAACAGTACATAGATTCTTACCTTTTCCATTTAAAAGAGAGAGAGAGAGAGAGAGAGAGAGATACTTATTCTATCTTTTTTTAGTGGTCAGTGATCAATTGAAGAGTGAAGAATTAAGGCTAAACCTTGACCCCCAAGTCTCCTAAACGTCCTTGAAAATCTCATGTCTACATATTAGGCAACATGGAACAATAGGCTTGGGTTTGTCCATATAATCAAAATCACCAAAACTACTTATTTGAATCCCGCCAACTTATGTGCATTTCATCTTTCTTATTACTTTAGAAGTGGGACATCTTTTTTCTACCATCTCCCCACTTTTTTTTCTCTCTCACAAGTTTAGTTTTCTATTTGCCAAGGTTTGTGTTTAGAGCCTTAGAAGCCTCAGGTCACAGCCAACATTTTTTAGCTCAGGCTTATACTCTTGAACCTTAGAGGGCTCAGGTCTAACATTTTTCTAATAGGATTCCTGATTCTTGTGGTCATTAAGCTTTGATACCATGTCAATTTTTTATAGGCTTGGGCTTCTCCATGTCACCCAAATAGCTTAAACAACTCAGTTGGGCTTCATCTTTCTCATTAATAAAAACCCAAGTTTCTGATCGTTAATATAATCCCATTTTAATAAAGATGTGCAAGTGCAAATTTTGATAGTATCTCAGCACTATTGAAACCAATCCCATTTTAATAAAGATGTGCAAATGCATATTTTGATAGTATCTCAGCACTATTGAAACCAATCCTTAGTCAGCTGACACATCTTTGATAATAAAACGCTTAATAGTATCAGTGAACATTTGACCCATAGGATCAGTCTATATATGTATATATATATAAGGAAAAGAGCGAGGGATTAGAAGGGGAAAATGTGAACGACCAACTAAGTGAAATAAAATACATCAAAATAGAGAATTCCAAAGAATAAGCAGTAGCATAACATGCGCCAGGGAGAAAAGGAGAATACTGACAATCGGAACTTTTGACCACATGACAAGATGTGAGTGAAAAAAGTTCAGATAACTCACTTATCAAGTCCATTTAAGTAGCCAAACTAAATAATAGTTAAAAATATAATACCCCAATCAGACAATATTGTCATTCTTTCTCCAACTCATACCTGGACCCCATGGGGAAATACACAGGCATCGGTTGATACATATTTCCATTTCCATATCCGGGAGGAGACTCAACATTTAGACTTTCTTGTACTGCTCTAGCAAGTTGTTCATCTTCTTCTAATAGTGACTTGCGGTCTATATAGGACAAAAACTTGTTAACATAAGCATTTATACATTTGATCTTCAGAAAAACGCAATTTAGAGCCTATAAAGCTGAAAAACGAACACAAAAACTTGTGCAAATGATTGATTAATGTTTAGTGCTTCTCAAGGGCATAGCATAAATTCATTGGTAGATAAGCAGTCACATAATAATTATACAAGAGAAAGCCAAATGATAGACGCGGATTTTACATCACAAGACTATCAAATGTAGCATCCATTGTGGCATCACAAGACGCGGATTTTACATTGTGCGTTGTTGACCAAAAAATTGTGCGTTATTGAGAGACAATATGAACCAATGGACACTTTGAACCCAGAAAGCCAGATAGAGTATCAATTCAAGCAAAAAATAAACATCGTAATTTTTGGAACCAATTCCATGGAGAAAACTATAACTTCAAACAAGCAGTCACCAAAATGATGTTTTGCTGATAATTAAAAACAATATTCAAGAGAGTTTGAGCATCATTACATAAGTACATAACAGAAACATCGGAGTAACCCAGAGAAAAACTAACCCACAGAATATTGAATTTTGGAAATTGTAGAGGAACTTCGATATTTTAAGAAAAGATACAGGCATCATCCTGGGGGTAAAATCCAGCAACCAATTACTAGTTCCTGGAGATACCACATTCTAAAAAGAAAGACCACCAACTGGTCACTGCCCTCATATGCGCATAAACATCTTCCAGTTTGCTTTATATCCATTAGAAGCTGCCCCACTCGTCATTTATATTTACACAAACACACTCTCATGCTAGTAGTCCCTTAAAATTCATGCAATCGCATTTAAAAGTTATATCACTCACCATTTATGTTCTTTCTTCGCTGATTTTCCTCTGCAAGAGATAGTGCAATAGCACGATCTATATCTTCATTCTCATTCTCTGACCAGACATCCTGCATTTAAATTCCGGTTAACAAATCCAGATAACTAATCTAGAGTCTAAAATGGGGCTCTATAAATGAATGCAAGACAAATTAGAATTTGTGGCATTTCTCAGTTCTTCAAATAACTATTGAAGATGTCAAATGAATTTGCCAAAAGGGAAGTAAAGTGAAGTTAACAATTGCATTACCCCCGAAGTTGATGGTAAGTAATAATCTGTATCCTCCCTATAATTTGCATTATAATGCCCTTCCGAAATTTTATGGTCAGAGCCTTTAAAAATTTTGCTAAGCCAACCCATTCGGCGATTCCTATATGTTCATGGTATTGTTAATTTTTACCTGCAAATTAGACAACCACGTAATCGAACAAGGTCAGAGCTCTTGGTAATGCAAAAATAAGAGCAAAAATTCCTATCATTGACTCCATAGCAATAAAACAAAACAAAACACCAATAGTAATCAATCTGATCAACATAATCATTTCATGCATCTAAATCAGGTTAAACTGCCGCCAGATAATAATACAATATTACCATCAAAAGGTACCAAAACAATCCAGAGGAGTGGAACAAATACAACAGCATGCGAACTCAATAAATAATTAAAACCTTTGAACTGCAGATGGTCCATAGAAGCAACGGGTATATCATAGATAAAAACAACTCATGAAAGAGAGATGAGCATAGATTCTTATTCTTCCAGCTCAATGTACCCATTTACTTCATGACATCTGACCTCCAATTACTGATTTGGAATAAACAGAGGGCAAGGTAGTGGAGGAGTGGCTTACCTCTTAATAAACACAGAATCTACTGGTGCTCGAAGAACGAGTCAGAGACCCTAGCAGATTATTCGACCGCAAAAGAAACGACCAGTTGGAAAAGACGTTATCCTGCGACGCACCTTTTCCCGTGTCCTCTCTCTAAGCTTATGATCTAATTCGCAAGTCAGAAAACTACTTTAACATCAATTTCTGCGTGTCTGCGAAAGAATCTATGAAAAAATCAAGTATGTCTAGAAACAAATGAGAACGAAAGAACTTTAGATCATTGACATCTGTAGGGATTCCAAGCAAACTTTATTTTTGTAAAGAAAATGGAAAAACATATATGTGTGTGTGAACAGAGATTATGACCAAAACTCCACGCGATTTCGAAAGTCAAACTAAAAGGAACGTAAAACAGTGATCAAACAATTGTCATAACCCCCAAGGGGTTTGACGAAAGATCATGGAATGCACATAATATTGAGAATTTCTACCGGTTGGAAGGATGAGAAGGCGTGTGGGGCCCCTTCTTAACTCTGCCTTGAGGAGACCCCAACGCCAATAGTTTGTTTACGAAAACTAAATTAAAGAACGAACAACACAGGAGTCCCTATTTGCTTTTTTTATTTGTATTGGGTTGGAGCCGAAGCGAGCGTACGCGGTTCAAAGAAAAGTCAGGTTTGATTTGATGTGAACGGTGAACAGTTCAAAAGTCCGAATTTCATAAAGAATAACCTAGGCTTGCCAGCTTATTAAAGCAAAAGCACTACAGGGCCAAGTAATCTAGCAAAATAAGACTGTTTATTCAGGTGGTCAGCCCCACTACGCCTAAAAATATCGTCCGCCATAGTTTCAGGGTCTTAATGACTTATTTAATGAAATTAAGTTGGCGAAAATTTTGGGATTTATATCAATTAGACATGGTGTGTGTGTATTTTTTTTTGAGTCAAAGATGAATGTATTAACTAAAATCATATGTACAAGAGGCGCATGCTCCAGCAGGAAATTAGATTACAGACTGGAAATTAGCTGCATCAATGAGGGTCAAAGCCAAAGAACTTAAGAGTTCTGCCTCATTAGCTGAGTGATTCACAAAAGAGCAGACAGACAAGATGATGCTCTCCGCCTTTTTGGCTTCGTTGGCAAAAATGTTCTTGTTCCGGTTATCCCATAGCCGCCAAAACAAAGTCCTAAAGAAAAGCCTCCAGTGAGTGCCCATGCACCGGGGATTAAGGTTCCAAAGTAACCACGCTTGGAGAGGTTTCCCAAAGAAAAGCGGTGGGATTTTCTGTGGAACTACCTTCGACCAGCAAGATTGAGCAGTCAAGCAACGACGGAGGACGTGATCGACATCTTCCACCCCGAAATGGCATAGTTCCAAGATTCATCAGTTGTCATCCCCCAGCGGGCTTGTTCCGAATTGGTTAGAAGATTGTTCTTAAACTTTAGCCAAAGAAAGGTACGCACTCTCTGAATGTCAGGTCACTTCACTGACTAAACTCCATTTTGCATTTTTATCGCCCCATAGTTCATACTGACTTGCTTGGTATGCCGAAGACACACTCAACATCCCGTTGGGCGTGAGGTTCCAAAAATTTGGTGGGGTGAGAGCGGCTATTTGCAAGTTCAGAGCCTTGGGAGGAGATGTCGGAATTTTGACCAGTCCCACTGCACTGAGCTGTCACATAAGTATGGGTTGTGTTTGTTTTATCATTATTTTCTCATCATCCTTCATAATTTCTAAATCATTTTCGTTTAATCAATTTAAAAAATTACATTATTACTTTAACTTTTTTCACTTTTTCCCAATCAACAGCTTAAAATGAGGCTGATAAAGAGTCTGTTTGGGATAACTGTGGTAGAAGTGGTTTTTGTTTTTGATAGACTTTTTTTTCCTGATGTGATTTGTTTTTGGGATAGTGGAGACAGAAGTGACTTCAAATCTTGAAGCTTGGTTAAGTGGCTTCACAAAAAAAGCAACTTCAGACTTTAAAGTTTATTAAATAATGAAGCTATCTAAACACTCAATTATCAAGTTTCTACTTATGATGGGCTTTTAATAGACTTTTTTTAGCTTCTAAAACTATGTCAAACATGCCCAAAGGATATGGAGAAAAAAAGACCAAGAGAATCCTCCTCCCATAAGAATAGAGGTGTTTGTCAATGTCAGCTTCAGAAACATCAGAAAAGGAGAGAAATTGAAATAGCCCTGGGCTCGTTTGGAATAGCAGTGGTAGAAGTGGTTTTTCTTTCTTATACATTCTTCCTGATAGACATTTTTTTTTGTTGGACTTTTCCTGATATGATTTATATTTAGGATAACGATGACAAAAGTGACTTCAGACTTTGAAGTTTGGAAGAGTGACTTCACAATAAAAGTAGTTTCAGACCTTGAAGCCCATTACATAGTAAACTTTGCCAAACACTTAAAAAAAAAAAAGTTTTCATATCTAATAGACTTATTTTAGCTTCTAATAAATTTATTTCAGCTTCTGATGCCAACCCAAACACACTGTTAAATCCCTGGAGGGGCTAACACATTTCCAATTGACTAGTCTTGGTTTGCGTGTAACCCCACCCGAGCCCCAAACAAAGCCACGAACGATTTTCTGTGTCCCTACAGCAATTGGATGGGAGAAGGGAGGTCTGCATAGTGAAATAGAGAATAATACTAAGGGCTGTCTTTGCGAGAGTAATCCTTCCCGTAAGCGATAAAGTTTTTGCTTTCCAATTAGCAAGCTTCGACTGAACCTTGTCCACTAAGTAAGTACCTGTATGTTTCATTGGAAACTCGTGAGTGAAGAAGGGGAACTCCAAGGTGATTGCCAAGGGGCTCAATTTTTGGGTAGTCGAGAAATTGGCATATCTACCTTCCCTCCCTCACGAGGCATTAATCAAGGAGACCCACTCTCACCATATATAAATCTTCATCCTCTGGATGGAACGGCTCTCTCAAACTATTACAAAGGAGGTCCAACGGAAGAAATGGGGCACTATAAGGCTCGGGCGAAGAGGTGATAAGCACGCCAGCTCCTTTTACCATCCGATCCTATGGTTGCGTTTGCTTGTGTGTTGTTTCTCGATTTGTCGTAGTTGTTTGTGGTGGCCGGGACTGGTTTTTTCACCTACCAAGTGACTATTTTATAATGGTTAGCTTCTATTTGGTGCTCGACTCGCCTTGCTTAAGAATGTGATGGGAATCATCTGTTAAGTGAAACCAGCCTTTAAAAACAAAGCTTTATACACCTTTCCATTTATTCACCTGGAGAACTAACACAGGAAAAAGGGGTACTCAAAGTCAAAACATATGGAGAGAAGCTAAATTGGTTCTTGATGATATGCACTGTATACTGAATAGAAAAACGATCATTCATCCCGGAGTTCATTAATTGATATATACTCTTAAAAAAACTTATTATCTATGAACGAATGTGCACCCTTACCTCCAAATAACTCAAAAACCGATTTCTAGTAACTGTAAATTGATGCAAAATAGAGAGGCAAAGGAGGGGAGGGAGTGATGAAGCCCAATAGTCCAATACTATGACTATAATCTGATATTTAATAATCCAAGTCTACTCGAAGAAATTAGAACCCTAAAACAGTAATAAAAATAATAACTACCTATTTAAAGTCCTAAAAATAATGATAAATCTAAATATCCTATAAATAACAATAGATAAGATAAAACAGAATAAAAATATCTAGTCATCCATCATTACCCTGCATTATATCCTACCATTAAATCTAAACAGATTAGATATGATACAAATCAGAACAGTCACTAACCCGCCATTTACAAATAGTCCTTGGACCATTTAAGAATTATATATTATAACATTTTTTATGGCCTCTAAAATATTATGGTATGTATGTAATTTAGGACCTCTTGCAAGAGGTGGGATTCCCTAGGGATTGGTGTCCACTTCAGCAGTAGTAACCCATGGAAAAGGTTAGAATATCCTTCGCAGGCATGCTGTGTTGAATTCAGTTTCAATGGGATGCGAATGTAATCTATGAAGGAATTTATTTGATGAATTAGCATAAAGTAGCTGAAGAGAAGACGCGATTCTTTTTTTTGGGGTAAAGCCAAGTCAAGGAGTTTCCTTTTTTTTTTTTTTTTTTTTTTTTTTATCAAGGTAGGGGAGGGGGGCAAAGTTCGAACCCTGGATATTGGGGAGGGAGGCCAGTTAATACTGACTCCTATGCCACTACGCTACTAAAGCGCTAACAAGAAGATTCAGTTTTATTATGGGATGTTGGTTTTTATTTTTAAATTATCAAATCGTCAACGGTAAAGAACCAGCTTTCATTCGCGCTTGGCTTGGGTTGGCGCCGCCAGTCCATTGCCCCTTCTTAATTTTGCAATTTTCTGTGTTAATATTAAAAAAATTGTCCAATATAATATATAACCAAAATTTATGAGTTGTGACTAGAACTGGTAATATGGAAAAAATGGATGGTTTTAGATCTATAAAAGTGAGACGGTTATAATGCAGGTTTTTTTTGCCCGAACCCATATGTGTCCAGCCCGTGGCATTTCTGTTATTTTTTTTAAAAAAATTGTGACTTCTTTGAGTATATTGTGTAACCTAATACCATTTAATATTAACTAATTATTGATTATATTGAATGTTAATGATGAATTTTGGATTTATGTTTATTTTGTAATGTGTGGACTTGTGATGAATGCTTAATTTGTAATGTTTAAAACTTTAAATTTGATGTTTTATTATCACTTTATAATTTTGTAATATATTTTTAATTTTTTATATGATTTAGGTTTGTAAAAAAAAAAAAAAAGATTAGTATATGGTTAAAAAAAGTTCTAAAATACGAAATATATATATATATATATATATATATATTTTAAAGGAAAATGATGTGAGTTGGGCGGATTAATCCACCAATTTAGAGATTATGAGTCGAATTAGCTAAATGTCGATTTATATTGATATAGTTCCTTTTTGTCAAAACCCATATGATCTCAAGTTATGATTGGTTAGCCTGAATCCGATGTTTCAGCTCATATTATCAGCTCTAGTTGTGAGCAGCCAGCAAATGGAGGAATCCTTGGAGAGTTGATCAACGTCAACATTGGTGGATATAGTTGGAACTAATTCAAGGAAATTGGCCAACCATTCCGAGCAAACTGCCAACAATTCTATGTAGATATATAACCAATCAATGAAAGAAGGAAGTCATAGGAACATTAAATAGTAATACTTTAATATTTTGAAATTTGAATCTATCGTTTGCCAGCTCCAGCAACAAACAAACAAATGAACACTTTTTCATACTCTCTGTACTTTCTCAACTGTCAAATTTATACATTCAACAATTTACGAGGGAGGAGAAAGATATGTACCAATAATAATCAAAGAAGAAGAAGAAGAAAACTGAGGGATTCAGGTACAAGTCTAGGTTTGACGATGTCTCAAGCAGAGTCGAGCCTTGACTGGCTTATGATCAGAACCGTTGATTTCATCTATTGATTCATACGAGTGCAATACTGCTTCCATGTTATCTGAGTCTTCTACCTTGAACAATATACGATCTGTCCAAGCTGGCACCCTCACCTGTATCCACACATACCCAATAACCAACACAAATTTAATTTTTATACGTACATGGCAAATAGACCTGGAGATCAATGGAATTGCATAGATATATGCATACCTTATAACTGGTATCATAGTTGCTACTTCCTACATTATACTTGTAAGTTGGCCTGAAGGTCAATGTGCCCTCATAATAGCCATTGAAAATCTGTCCTCGTCCAGCCTCTTGTAAGAGCTGATCTTTGCCAAGCAGCTTCTGATATATCAATTGAAATATTAATGAATCAAGAAAGCTTTTGTTAGATTTGAAGTTGTGCAAAGTTTGAGTCTGAAAATATACAAACCTCGTGGAGGTCCTTCTGTATCAGAGATCTGGCCGGGTAGGTTTCAATGTCTTGTAGCCTGTAGTTGAGATCTCCCATCCAAACAGTGACGTGGGCAGGTCGGGCATATGGATTCCAGTTCTTGGAGAAGAGGGAGTGTGATATGTGCCTGCTTTCTGAGTTCCTTTCTTCCACTCGCCCCGCATGAGCTGCCCAATATACCAAACGTTCAATCAAGTGATGAGTATTTAGTCACCTGCTCATGTAACCTTAATTTTGTGTGAATGTGAATGGAATGCAAATTAACAAGGTTTATATATTTACCAGAGAGATGGCAACAAACGAACATCATCCTTATGGATTTGTAGTTGATCCAGATTGCCACTGCCCCTTTCTTCCTTCCTATTATGCCTCCGCACCCTCCAACTGATTGTTTGTCCACCTTCAATTCTGCATGTTTATATATATGTAACAGTGATAAATGATTATATATATGAGTGTGTGTGTGTCTCGTCCATACATACTCTCCTAGCGGTGCATCAGGATAGAAAAGAAATTAAAGAACGAATTATTGGGTAACAAACCTCACCTCTAATAAATGATCCTGCATTCTTAGGCCCGAACAGGTATAGCTGCAAAGACTGCATGATAACTTTGCCTATCAGGCTTCATTTCAGGCAGAAAAATAAAGGAAAATTATAATGAGTTTACTGAAGCAGGAAACATAATTTAAAAGCCCAATTATAACAAAGACAGAATTTGAAGTGTGTATTTTAAATATTTATTTGGTTTTGGACATTGGAGGTCTTTTATTTTTGTACAATTAAGCTGAAAGTGCCTCAACTATAAAAGAATACGAAATTTTCCGTCATTATCCAGTGAATTAGATTACTTGTTAGGCGTAATTATCTTAAAAGTCCAAAAGCGACAGCGTTGAGTATTCAATCAGTCTAATCCCTGAAATGACATTCGAATGGACAATGCAAGAACTCGTTTTGTGTAGAGAAACCAAGTAGAGAAGTTAAGATATACTTTGAAAATGATACTTGCGAGCTGACGGTAATTATTATGTCAACTATATATTAGTAATCAAAAGATAACATGGAAAGGGCTAGCTGTATCTGCAAAACGTCATAACTAGATAAGGATTAGATCTTCCTCGTTGAATATATGTTAAGATTTTCAACAAAGAAATTGAGAAATAGGAAACGGGGAGAGAGTGATAGAAACAGATCGATGAGGTCTAGCAATTACATGTGAGTATCAGCCAGAGCTGCTTTCAGCCGCCTTGCGACTTTATTTCGTGGAGCCTCCTGCAAGCCAATGACTAGAAGATCATACTCGCGGTTGTCGCCCACCATCTCTGCTAGATCCTCAGAGGTAACCTTCACAGCAAATCAAACGAACATTATGGCAAACTCATATTTCAATTAATTGGAGGAACACATATAATAATTTATACCTCAAAATCATAAGTTAATGGAGGCACAATTATATATTGACTGAACCTGGCCATTCATGTTCCAAGTCACTATGGAGATGCAGAGATCTGAAGCGGTGGACGAGTTACAAACTTTGTCCACGTCTACCGTTCTTATTCCTACGTGCGACGGGGAAGCTTGGGCATGAATGAAACCCATTGGCTCTCTCCTCATCCTCGTTTTCAGTTCGCAAAATCTGACCCAAAGGGAAAAAAATCAGTAAAAAAATAACAGCCAAGCTAGCATGAAACTCGAACAAAATGTTGCTAGGCTAACAGATTTATTTAAATTTGTGCGTTTCAGTTCCATCTTCCATAGCCACACACGTCCATACCCTTTACCAGCTTGATTCCCCATTCTGCAAGTTGATCCCGATTATTAAATATACGTGGCAAACAAAAACTTATGCTCTGATCTGATATCAAGAATTGAAGATTATTATACTGGTAATAATTCCCAAAATAAGGGTAAAGAGACGATCGAAGGCGAAACTTTTTGGGCGATATATCATATATGGAGCAGTGAGAGAAGTCATTTAAGAGGAGGGAGATAGGAAGATTTAAAAATGGTTGACTTTGCAGGCTCATCATTGTAACTTGTGAGGGTATGGTGATATGTAGATGGCGGTGTAAGAAGGGAAGAGAAGTCAAACGTCTAAACATTTCGAGATGTGGAACTCGTATATTTTTCCTGAGGGGTTAGGTCGAGGCTGGTTGAAAATGGCGCAGAAGAAGGAAGTTAAAACAAAGTTGAAAACGACAATTGCAGAATATTGGCCTGTACACACGCACCATGCAACTTAATTACTTTGAGCAACTCTATATCTAACTGCCTTTTTCAAAGGACTGCCGCTCAACATATTAATAACATTTATAACTCATAATATGTCCTCTTGTTCGTTAATCTTAAATGATATGCCTCATATTAAATTCTGTGCTGTAATAAATAAATCAAGCACATATGTTAAAAAGTTTATATACTCATGTTCTAAATGTGGGATATAAACTAAATCATAAACTCAGGATATTAGGTAATATATTACTATAAAATTTGCATTAATGTAATTTAATATTAAAAAAACATGACAGATAGAATTTGTTTTGGTTGTGTCAGTTAAGAATAGACGAGGGGGATTTTTTTTTGGGTCAAAGACGAGGGGGATTTTAATTCAAGTTTGATTGCACTTTGCTGCATTATCTCATCTCACACTAATAATAGCCTATCGCGTCTGAAAATCGAATTCCATTATTTCCCAAACACCTAATAAAAATCCCTAGATCGTGAAAAGATTATGATTCAACGAGGATACTCCCTCTGGTTCTAATTATAAGAACACTTTTTTAATACAAACTGTACTACAAAAGTATTTCTATAATTAAGACCGAGGTAGTAATGAGATTTGAAAGCAAGGGATGACTCCTCAAGATCTGTAAAGCTATAAAATATGAATGTTATAAATATATGGGGGTGTTTGGTGACAAAAGGAGAGTGTAGGGGATGGGGGAGGAAATTTTTGTTTGGGTTGGATTTTTTTTTAAAAAAAAAGGTTTAAGAAACGGCATTAAAAGGTTTTAATTAATTTTCTTTATTCTTTTATTCAATAAGGTAATTTTCAAAGGGACTTAATCATAAATGTTTCTTTTTATTTTAGTCCTTGGAATGATTTTAGGTATGAATTAAGTTTTACTTTTTATGTTCAATTCTATCAAATATATAGGGTTAAATATCAAATTTGCCATGGAAGTTTCCCAAATGGAGCGTCCAGCACCCGAAAGTTTTTTGGGTACCAAATTTACCCCGGAAGTATTGAAAAGGTATCAAATTTACCCAAAAGTGACGGAAGTCCACGTAGATGCCACGTCATCACATGTGGCATGCCACCTCATCAATCAAAAGTATCATTTTTGCCCTGGAAGTTTTCATTAAGGAGCAATTTTGCCCCAGAAGTTTTCATTGAAGAGCAATTTTGCCCCAAAAGTTTACAAAAATAGCAATTTTGCCCTTCTTTTAAATTCCACGTGTGATGAGGTGGCATGCCACGTGTGATGAGGTGGCATGCCACGTGGACAGTTAGTCAAACTTAACAGTCAAAATTAACGGATGGGCAAATTTGCTACCTTTTATATACTTCTGGGGTAAATTTGCTACCTTTTTCATACTTCCGGGGCAAATTTGATACCCAAAAAACTTCCGGGTGCTGGGTGCTCCATTTGGGAAACTTCCGTGGCAAATTTGATATTTAACCCAAATATATATTATCTTATGTTTTAAATATAGGATAAAATTTACCGTACAATTTGCATTATAAATTTGATTCTATATTTAAGACATGAGAAAATATCAATTATCTAATAAAACTATAAACATTAATAGAATATCAACATATAATTCATTTAGCAATATAAAACCCTGTTAAATATTTTGGAGTCTCAAGTTCACGTTCTAGTAGGAGGAGGCCAATTAGACATGACTATTTGTTTGTCTCGACTTTTTGTGCAAAAATATAAAATAGAGGAGGAGGAGGAGGAGGCCAATTAAACATGACTATTTGTTTGTCTCGACTTTTTGTGCAGAAATATAAAATATAGAAACAGCATGACTATCTGTTTAACTTAATTTAACTTCAAAGATAAAATGCTAAAAATTAATCAACGTGACTTAAACAGCATACTAGTTTATTGTGATTTGGGGATCTTTATATTACTTAACCGTTTGATATTATAAGGTCAATTTTATTAAGCATCATGTTTTATTCTTTAATCCGGTAAACAATGTTTTAATTTGTAAGATCATACACAAACACACAGAGTAATTAATGATGTCTTTTTATTAAGTAAAATATATAAATAGGCAATATTTTTTAAAAAAATTGGATAGTTCACTAAATAGTACTAGTATATTTGTTTCAAAAAAAAAAAAAAAGTACTAGTATATAATTATTTGATAGTCGGGCGTTAGTTAAAAGTGGCGGTATGAAACGGAGTATTTTGCTGCTTGGGGCCAGGTTCGCGTTTTCTCGCACCCTTTCTTGGCTCCGCCACAGACAACAGTATCTCTGGTTCTCGGAGCTATGACTCAAATTCATGCTTATGCCGACGAACCTTAAAAGTGACTGACAGATTTAATTCGGAATCCGATCGGATCTGACTTTTCTACGCGTGTGATACAATTAGTCGGTGAGACGGCCCAGACTTAGTTCTGAAGTGTTACGGAGGAAATCTGTGTTCTGACAGTTGCCCTCAAAAGCTAATTTCCTTACCTCCAATCACTTGGCCGCTGGACATGGTAACTCCTGAGCCTTTTTTCTTTGTTTGGAAGCATGCATCAGAATCCGAGTATTGTCGGACTTCAAATATTAGCTAATGACATTCATTATTCGTAATACGGTCGTTATCGTGAGTAATTTACTAGCAATACCTTGGGATGACTTCAGATATGTTCGGTCGTCATTCTTCAGTATGTCTAAATGCGATAGAGGAAGAGTCCTTCTGGCCTGTGATGTTGTTTGAGGTTATTCGATCGAGAAGATGGTTTAGATCAGGCACAGGGGTGTTAACCTATTGTTTCCTCTTGGCTTCAAAATATCTCTATCAACTGTTCTTCACGAGCTCATTACATCCATGTGATTAAAATGTCCCAGCCTCACTTCAATGATATATCCACATTAGTTGTTCCTCATTACTTAAAATGCTAGACTTGCATGTTACTGCCTCCGGCCTATTTATGAGTTCTTATAAATAGGCCCGGAGATAGTGTATATAAAAAGGGGGTCTCGCTGCGAACGCAATAACTTTAAAAAATAAACTAGAACTAGTTTAAACTTCTGATGGTAGGAGTGATATTGGGATTTTGAAAATGGAGAAATAAAAGCATGGATTTATAGAGACATCTTTTCTCCTAATATCCCGTCAATTGTCGTTTCCCAGTAGCCTACCTTTCCATTTTCTATCCTCCCAAGCACACCCTGAAGCAGAATGAAAAAGGAAGTAATAGTTGTTTTGGTACTCCTCAAGCCACTTTGATGCTGTTGACTTTGACGTGGGGATAGTGTGGCTTTTGAGGAAGAGAAGTTTCCGCAATGGATGTGTTGCTCATGCAAAATTTTAGCCATCTAAATTGAAAACATAAGAAATCCTTGTGATTACACTTTTGATTTAATTTACCAAAAAAGCTACACCAGCACGCAGGGAGGACACCTGTTTTTTTCGCTTTTGTTTTAAAGTCAGTTTTAAATTTTTGTGAACCCAAAACCCTTACTATGTGTCAGAATTTGGAAAATAGAAATACAAATTGGAGAAAACGGAAGAAAGATAAGAGAAAGAGTATGGTAGATGGGGAACTCTAGAACCAGACCTAGAGATTCTATGAGTAGCAAGTTAGAAGAGAAAAGAGGAGAGGAGGGAAGAGAGAAGAAGAGAAGCAAGAGTACAGGTAAGAGAGAAGAAGGGAGAGACTAGAACTAGAATCTGAGTTCTAGGGAAACAAAGGAGATAATTATATGAGTAATAATTTCATTCATATTTGTTCCCTTGCCTTTGTATTCCAACAAAAAAAGAGAGTACATGTCTATTATTTATAGCCTAACACACTGACTGCAAATAACTAGTCACATAATAAAACTGACATTGTCTTAAAATAACTGACACAGTCACACAGGACACTTATAAAAGTGACATTAACTTAAAATAACTAGCATAAGACACTTGTAATGGTTAATAAAAATTCACATAATAGACATAAAACATAAAACAAATATTATTGTAATATCTAATTGCTGTGACTCTTCCTAGAATGAACTAGTATATAGGCCAGTGGTTCCTATCACTGTGACTGTCCTTTAACTGAACAATCTTAAATTCTCTCCCATATATTACCTTCTAAATGTAGTAGTGCCCTAACATATGTAGTTTGTTTTCTAAGTCCTTTTAATCTGTGTTTTATGTATACCAGAAGCGAGGAGAGCAACCACAGTCTCCTTGTCTAACAGACTTGCAGCCAGATAAATTAAGTTGCTTACCAGGTCATGTTATTGATCAGATTCTGTCACATTTGTCAATTCGGGAAGCAGTGAGGACTAGTGTTTTATCCAGCAAATGGAGGTACAAATGGTCTACTCTACCAAATCTTGTGTTTGATAACCAGTGTCTCCCCATATCTTCCCAAGATCATTCAATTATCAAGAACAAGCTTGTGAGAATTATTGATCACGTGCTTTTGCTTCACTCTGGTGCCATAAACAAGTTTAAACTCTCCCATCGTGATCTAATTGGTGTGATTGATATTGATCGTTGGACTCTTTATCTAACCAGAAGATCTATCAAAGAGCTTGTGCTGGAAATCTGGAAAGGGCATCGTTACAAGATACCCTCTTGTTTATTTACTTGCCAAAGTTTAATTCATTTGGAATTATTTAACTGCTGGCTTAAGCCTCCATCAACATTTATAGGCTTCAGGAACTTGAAGAGTCTTGATCTACAGCATGTTACTATGGATCAAGATGTGTTTGAAAACTTGATATCTAACTGCCCACTGCTTGAACGCCTAACACTGATGAACTTTGATGGGCTCACTCATCTCAACATCGATGCACCGAATCTTCAGTTTTTTGACATTGGAGGCAAATTTGAGGATGTTACATTTGAAAACACTTTCCATTTAGCTGTTGTATCCATTGGTTTGTATTTGAACCTTGAAAATGAGAAAAATAGATGGCAAGGAAGTTCTAGCAATTTGCTCAAGTTCTTTGTTCATTTACCTCATGTTAGAAGGTTGGAGGTTCAAAGCTATTTTTTAAAGGTATGATTCTCGTAACTCCTGGCACAGCAATGTCAAACTGAACTCATTTTTCTAATTCTGAGAGGCGAAGAAAAAAAGGTTGTTTTTCTTGAGAATTTAACATTCAGTGAAAAACTAGATTGTCAAAACTATAGTTTAACCTAGTAGATTTGACGTCATCATGATATGATTGTAATAAATAAATGGGAATTAGTTTGGGTCTCAGTTGGGGTAGTTGTACGGATAGATGCTGTTGGCATTAATCTATGAAAGGATATGGAGAAGCCATTTGTAGGAAGGCTTGACAGTTGATGAATTCAAGTTCTTTCCCTTGTTGCCTGTCTCTGCTGTTTCTCTCTCTCTGTTTTATTTTCCTCTCTGCACCACCCCCCCCCCCCCCCCCCCAAAAAAAAAAACTCCTCTATGAACAATTATCTATCACATCATGATTTATGTCTGCACTTTCCTAAGTGTAATAATACCTGTCCTTTTTCTCCAGTATTTGGCAGTAGGAGTTGTGCCACTAAAGCTTCCTAGACCATGCGTAGATTTAACTTATCTTTCCATACGCATCAATTTCAATGATTCCAAGGAAATTTCAGCTGCTTTGTGCCTTTTCAGGAGTTCTCCGAACCTTCAAGAACTGGAGGTGTTGGTGAGTTTTTTCTGCAAATTATGATTCAGTGTCATTGGTTCTGCTCACTGATATGAAGATGCATATGTAGATTATATCAGTCATTAAGTAGCTTAATTTGGCAAAACACTCATCTTTGAGTTTTTCTATTTCCTCGTCTCAAGTCTTGGGCCGGAATTTTCTTTATTTTAACACTTGGACTACATATAGGCTCGCACTGAGGAGCAACAGAGTACTCTGGGAATACAGGCATACAGTCGGGAGGATGAGTATTGGAATTGCCCAGTGGTGCAACTACAATATGTGAGGATGGACGGTATCTCTGGCATCAAACCCGAACTAAATTTTATCAGCTTTCTGCTTTTATATTCTCCCGTTCTGGAACGGATGACTGTGAAGCCTGCTTCTTCAAATGGAGGATCAGAGTTAATGAAAGAATTATTGCGGTTTAGGAGAGCATCAGGGCTTGCTGAAATTATATACCTGGATCCTTGATGCTAGATTTTATGTGCACACTATTCTCTCTTTCCATTTGAGAGGGCTTTTGAGCCGCTTGGTGAATATCCCTTGCATCCTTACACTAGCGCGTGATATTTTATGTCGACTGTAAATAATTCTCGAGTAACTAGCTTTTGTTCGTTCGTGGTCGTTTCTTGGGCGCCTTTTTTATCCGTGATTAAAATTCCAATTTCAATGTTTTTTTTTTTGGAAAAAGACAAATGAATAAATACCAAATGAATTTGCAAAACTCTCAGCCCACCGAATTTATAAAAAGAGGTGATAAGTACTTTTGAGGATATACAAATTCGGGAAAATGACCATAATGCCCTTCAGCCGTCGTCAGAGAGAGGTGAACAGGCTCCATTTGTCGTAACTGCCGAAGTGCATGTTTGCCATCTAGACCTCCGCCGTCGACGCCGCACCGCCGCCTTGGACGCCGCATGCCAATGGATGATAGGGTGAAAAAGGGGGAGGGGGAACTGGGTAAATTTTTCAATCCTACGTTGAGAGATTTTGGAGGTTGAGAGATTGGAGATTGGAAGAAGAAGACAATTTACGGTGACGGAGGAAGAAGAAGAAGAAGGAAAGAAAAAAAAAACGAGTGCACTTTCAATGCACACTCGAGTGCACTGAAAGTACACTCCACTGCACACGAGTTCACTCGAGTGAAACATTGAAGTGCACTCCAGAGCAACAATTTTTTTCTTTTTCTTTTTTACAAAACTTCCATCCATTATTATAAAACTTTCATCGTATTTACAAATATACCATCGTCATTTACAAATTGTTTTGGTGTGCTTCATTCTTGGCTCTAAAAACTTAATGCATTATTAAAAAACTTCTATCGCTATTTACAACCATAGCCATTTACAAATATACCATCGTTATTTACAAATTGCTTCATTCTTGCCTCTGAAATGGAAACATTATTACAAAACTTCCCAAAGCTATTTACAAATCGACCATCGCCATTTACAAATATATCATAGTCATTTATAAATTGTTTTGGTGTGCTTCATTCTTGCATTATTACAAAACTTCCATCGGTATTTACAAATCTACCATCGCCATTTACAAATATATCATAATCATTTACAAATTGTTTTGGTGTACTTCATTCTTACATTATTACAAAACTTCCATCGCTATTTACAAATCTATCATTGTTATTTATAAATATACCATCGTCATTTAAAAATTGTTTTGGGAAATTTGTAAATGAAGCACAACAAAACAATTTGTAAATGACGATGGTATATTTATAAATGGCGATGGTAGATTTGTAGATAATGATGGATATTTTGTAATAATGCATTAAAAAAAAATTGTGTATGGATTTTTTTTTTTAAAAAAAAAGTGCACACTCAGCGCGCGCACACACACACACTCTCTCTCTGTGCGCAAGGGAAAAAAAATTCTGTAATAAGGGTCTATAAGCAAGCATTGGGAGTATATTTTTTTTCCCGCCTCCTTCTCTTCTTCCTTCACACCCGCGCCATCACTGTTGTCTTCTTCGGGAAAAAAAAAAATACTAGTCAGTTTTTTTTCCCTTTTTCACTGTCATCGGTGCGGCATCTGAAAGAGATTTTTCGTGTCCCTCAAAATAACCAAATTCAATAAAAGATTTGCAGTAATAGGGAACCTGGATTGTTTTCCCAAAGAATTTACAGCGGGTTTGATTGGAATAACATCGAAACAAAAACAATAAAAATGGGGGGTTTTGGTTGAAACAAATTAAAAACGAAATTTAAAAGAAACAACAAAATATTCAAAAGCAGATTAAAAACGATCAACCCAATGTTCAAATTCCAGAGACTTCCATCATCGAACGAAATATAAATAACCCACGTTTGGCTCTGGACGAACCGAGATCTCTGCATTCGCCCAGAAAATCCCTTGACTAGACGATCGCCTAGAATATGTTCAAACAGCGACGTACCACTGTGCGATCGCACAGCAAAACTTAAAACCTAATTCGAACTCAGTCCTTGCGATAGACCAAACCGAATATTAAATCTAATATTCGGATTATTTCCAGAAATCGGATCCGATAAGATGAAAATAGAAACGAATTAAATTACCAAATTAGCACAAGTTCTCTGGACGAATTATGGAATCCTCACGTTGGATTAACCACAGAAGTTTAGCCAAGCATGGCCAGAGGTGTACCCACAGGGGGGGCTAGGGGTGGCCCTTGTCCCCCCTAAAATTCTTGAAAATAAATATGTAATGTGGGTGTGGGTGTGGCTTTGTGTGTGTTTATTTTTTTTGATACATAGGTGATAGGGGATTGGGGGGATCGAATCCAATACAAGGGGGTGGGGAGATTACTCCCAATACCACTACATTACTAGTAGTGCCGGTGTGTGTGTGTGTTTAATTTATTTATGTTTTGGTACAAGCCTCTATGCCCTTTTATTATGTTAATTTGCATCACAAAAACGAAGCCCAATTTCACTACCTTCTCACATTCGATCCATCAGAATATGGGCCTTGGTCTTTTTAGATTCCCTTTTTTCTCTTCAAAAATTAAAATCATACTATCCTATAAATTATATTCGGTATGAAACTGTCCAGATATTTTTAAATTCAGACTATGAGGACTGTGCTCTCTTCAACTGTCAATAGTCACTTCTAAAAATCTCAATAACATCAAGGAAACAAGGTTAACTACAAAACTCATTAACTTTATTTGAAAATGAAACCTTTTTCAACTTTACTTGTATTTAAAAATAGAATTAAAAATCAAATCCACCCCAGAAGTATACGCCTATGAATAATATTGCCTTAATAATTCTCCGTTCTAGTGAGCTTCCCTCTGTCAGTGGCAGTCCATCAGTCGTCCTCCATTATCGATGCCGTTGCTCAGCCGTCATTACTTATTTTCGCCCCCGTCATGAAAATTCTTGGGTCCACCACTGAGCATGGCTAGGCAAAACGTAAAAGAAAAGATGAAGAAGAACATGAAGAACAACTCAAAGAAAATTAAACTTCTGTCTTTTTTAATCCAAAACTATCTAAAACGTGTATGTATGAATATTGGCGGTTGACCTAACTAAAAAAACCCTAGTTGCCAAAACAAAATGGGCTCTACAAAGTTTGGCCCAAAACAGAAATAAAATAAAACTGGACTTTAATTACAAAATTCGAGCAAAATAAAATCCAGAAAAATGGGTTTGTATTTAGCTCCAATTTCATCCATCTTTTTGTCTGAATCATCCTTTCAAGTCTTCATAACAATTGTAGCTCTCTGAATCATCTAAAAAAGGAAAGAAGAATCAAGTTAATCGGATATATAGATCAAAAGTTATGGAAAAAAACACTAAATCACTGTAAATATAAAATTTAATCATAAAAATGAATTCAATCCAATTAAAAGCTCAAAGCTCAATTAAGTAATAAAATCCATTATTTATTAATTAAACAATCCTAAATTTATTCATCAAGAGATACAAATAAGTGTAATAATATTCAATCATCAGCGTCCAAGGCGGCGAGTGCGACATCGGTGTCGACGGCAGAGGGTCAAGATGGGCGAACGTGCGCCGGCAAATGGAGTCTAAGAATTAAAGAATGAATCCTGTTCACCCTCTCTCTCTCTCTCTTCTCTGAAGGATGAAAGAAGACAAGGGCATTATGGTCATTTTCCCTGAATTTATATATCCCTCAAAGGTCTTTGTTACCTCTCAGTCTTTTTACAGATTCGGTGAGCTTATGAGATTTTACAAATTTAATGGTATTTATTCGTCTTTTTCCTTTTTTTAAATACAAATTTCTATGCATTTTTTGTTTAGCATTTATTACCCCAAAAGCTAGATTTGAACCCAAAAAGCTAGTTGAAGCCCAAAAATCATGTTTGGATAGAAGTTAGAAGCAAATGGCTTCCCTAACCCAACCCCACCCCCCCCCCCCCCAAAAAAAAAAAAAAAAGAGTTTAGTTTATGTGCAGCATTTTACTTGAGGGCTGAGGCTAGGAATAAGGATTTACGCTTCCTAAAGGCTTTGACTAAAAAAACTTAATGTGTTTATTGTAAATGGGCTAAATTTTGGTTAAGCAGTGATTTTTTAATCTTTAAAACCAGTAACAATTTCTTGGAAATGTTTTAAATATTAAAAATTTTGTTATCGTTTCTTACTTAGCAATTTACAAGCGAATGACGTATACGTATTGATATTTCTGTCTTTTGTATATTTGCAAAGTCTTCCTGAAAACTTTAACATTATTGAATAGCAAATTGTAGTTGCTAAATAAATATATGAGATTTAAACTTCTCATGTTGCATGAAAAGAAAAAGATTTCTACATACATGATATAGTGGGACCCACACACATATATAATGCTAATTATATATATGTGAGCCCCACCATTTTATAGGTGTGTAACATGAGAAAACACTTCTCCTACAACATGAAAAGTGTTTTCCCCTAAATTATATATATTGAAAATGAATTGCATATAATTTGGTTTGATCTAATTTAAAATGAGTAACGATTCTTCGTCAATCAAGAACGTAGGAATTAAATTTCTTTACAGCATTTATTGCTCACATATAAAACATTAATATTTCCTTTGGTCTTCTATATAGGGCGCGTCTTAAATGGATTGATGATCCTCCCAAATATAAATTATTCGGTGGGTCATTAATCAATTCTTTTTTAAATATCATCCCTTGAGTCTTCAAGTTTAATATATCCATTTTGGATGCTCTTTTTTCAATAGTACTATTCCGGTATTTGGATCTTTTTCTAGATCTTATTATTTGATATATAAGCAACCGACTAATTGAGTTTGGGATTCTTGATTGTCCCTTCCAGGTGTTACTTGAACTTGAGATTGTCTAACATTGTTGGAACTACTATGTGTTAGTTGATTTTGAGCTCTTATATATGAGTAAAGCCGTAAAAAATCTTTTTATTCTTAAATAAATTTAATGCGTCGGGAAGTTAATGAGTTAACAATTTCTGGATATAAGTAAGTGGGTGAGAAAAGAAATCCTCTCATTATCTCAATTTTTCATAATCTCTCATAAGCCTGCATGGTCGTTGATTGGGAAGATGAATCAATTTGCACCGTTGATTAGGAATATAAGAGAAAAGTCAAAGGAGGAATAACTTGATAACGTGACTCATTTTTTACTTTTCAGATTTAATTAAACAGACATAATTTAGATATTATAAGGAATGATAAAAAAAAAAAGACAATGAGAGAAATGGGGGCATTTGGTGAGCATTTTATATAACCATATCATTTTGGAGTGACATTTCTTTTTAGATTCTAAACATGTGAGAAATTCTAGTTGAGTAAATGAGCAGTTCAGCCGAAAAAGATCTCATATCCGTCTTTGCTTTTGCGGTTCATTAAAATCCCTCCCTGCAGTGTTGGCTTTTACCCCTTCCGGTGGTTTGGGGCTGGCATGCAGGCTGCATTACTGTCCGCAGACTTGATTGCAACGGTTGGTCTCCGAGTCAGCGTAGACCACTCAACTAGTGCTTCCCTTCCAGATTTCACATTTCAGTCGGACAAAACCACCTTTCAAACCTTTTTTCTATCTTGTGGCCATGACCCTCCTTTCAAACTGCGATTCCCATTTCCACTTCCCGGAGGCCACAGCTACCCTCTCCATTTAATGAATCCATTTCCACGTAAATAGATGGACACTACAAATCTCCTTTAACTTCTATCATGCTTAAGGCCATTTCAAAGTAGAACGAGTAAGTGGGCCTTGAAAAGTAAGTTTGGCCTATAGCAGAACGTAGCTATGGCCGTCGACACCCCACTACTGCAGGGCAACGGCGGCGCTGATGACATTCAGGAGGCAAAGCCAGAAGGGTTTTTTACGAGATTCGCATCCGAGTCAAGGAAGCTGTGGCAACTGGCTGGCCCCGCTATCTTCACCGCCATTAGTCAATACTCCCTTGGTGCTCTTACTCAGACATTTGCTGGTCAAGTTAGCGAGCTCGACCTCGCCGCCGTTTCCGTCGAAAACTCCGTCATCGCTGGCTTTGCCTTTGGCGTCATGGTAACAACTCTGTCCCTCTCACTCGTTTTTACCTTTTTCATCCTACTTGTCTGAAGGGACTGGTTCTGATTAATTAAGCTCAACGAATTAGTATTTCCATAATTCTCAATTTTCATGAACTCCTCCGAGCTACAAGTTTGAGTTGCACGCAAGATATCTCGTCTCGTCTTTTAACAGCTCTAACATTTTTTTGTTCAACCGGGGAGAACAGTTGGGTATGGGGAGTGCACTGGAGACGCTATGTGGGCAAGCATACGGTGCGGGGCAGTACAGAATGTTAGGGGTGTACATGCAAAGATCGTGGGTCATCCTGTTGACTACGGCCACGATCTTGGTACCTATTTATGTTTGGTCACCCCCCATATTGGAGCTCATTGGAGAGACTACCGAGATCTCCGAAGCTGCTGGTCAGTTTTATTCGTTTCAGTTCAGTTACTCATGAAAGCCCCAAGTTCGAATGAATGCGATTTTTTATATTGTTTAGCAGTAATAACGATAAGGAGTTTGAAACAACATGATGGAATGGAATGTGACGAGTTAATATTTTATTCTGTTTTCAAAAGATACGAGTCACATGACTAACTAGTAAGAAACTGTTTTTTTATTATAAAAATAAGATCATCATATGTACTCTGACGTTTGCTTCAAGTATCATCCGATTTTTTTTTTTTTTTAATTTTTATTTATGACTTGTACTTTGTTGACGTAGGCAAGTTTGCTCGGTGGATGCTCCCACAGTTGTATGCCTATGCTTTGAATTTCCCAATCCAAAAATTCTTACAGTCACAGAGGAAAGTGTTTGTGATGGCATCGATATCAGCAGTTGTTCTGGTGCTTCACACATTTTTTAGTTGGTTGCTCATATTGAAGGTTGGGTGGGGCCTAACCGGAGCAGCAATTGTTCTTAACACATCTTGGTGGCTCATTGTCATCGGCCAATTGTTGTACGTTTTCATCACCACATCTGATGGTGCTTGGAGTGGATTCTCCTGGCTAGCTTTTGCAGACTTGTTTGGCTTTGTCAAACTTTCTCTGGCTTCAGCTGTTATGCTATGGTATTTCTCTCTCACTTCATACTCCAATCTTCCATTTGTTTACAATTTCTTGGGATTTTGATGACTGAGGAGGTTGTGTAAATGGGATGGCAGCTTGGAGTTTTGGTACTTGATGATACTAGTGGTCATAGTTGGGCGTTTGAAAGACCCTCTGATACCTGTTGATGCCATATCTGTCTGGTAATTAATTGCTTACTCTCCTCCTCCATTATGTTGCTGTGCTTGACATAACTTTCAATCTTTCATTTTATGTTCTGTCATGTTTGCAATCAGAAAACAAACTTATCAAACCATTGCCCTGCTCATATCTGATCACTAACAGCTTTCTCTCATCATAACTACAGCATGAATATAAATGGCTGGGATGCTATGATTGCGATTGGGTTCAATGCGGCAATAAGGTCATCTTTTGTTTGTGCTTCTGTTTCATGTGGTGATCATGACATTCTAAACTTCTTGCTTACATTTGGTCTCAGTAACTATACAAGTTTGGCTGTTTAAGATAACCTATAATTGGTTATATTTGTTTAACAGTGTGAGAGTTTCAAATGAACTTGGAGCTGGTGATTTCAAAGCTGCCAAATTTGGGGTGCTTGTGGTTTCCATCACATCCGTGTCCATAGGAGTTGTTGTCATGGCAGTTGTGCTTGCAACGAGGGATTACTTTCCTTATCTGTTTACAAGCAGTGCTGCAGTTGCCAAGGAAACAACCAAGTTGGCTAGCTTACTCGCCGTGACAGTACTTCTTAACAGTCTCCAGCCTGTCTTATCTGGTTTGCCCCAAAAAGCACAGAACTCACTCACGTTACTAGTAACATTTATTCCAATGACGACAGTTTACCCACTCATGTTTCTGTTCTTACCTGTTAGGTGTTGCTGTTGGAGCTGGCTGGCAAGCTATTGTGGCATACATCAACGTTGCATGCTATTACATTGTTGGATTACCAGCAGGAATAGTCTTGGGATTTGTTTTCAGTTTCGGAGCTGAGGTGAGATACGGTTTTATGTACCTGATATGCTTAGGATAGGTACGATATATGACACATGAAAGAGGTTCTGTAAGCAGTAATGTTAGTCTTAGTACGCAATATGTAGTAAGTACCGTTAGAGTCTTGTTTAATTCTTACTCGTGATATTTACAATCTTTGGATACAGGGTATTTGGTCGGGAATGATAGGAGGCATAGTTCTGCAAACTATAATCCTTGTAGTTATCACTTCCATAACCAACTGGAGAAGAGAAGTGAGCGTTATTCTTATCTATTTTCTAGTCAGTAAATTCTTTGTGTGATTTTAAGTTTGTTACTTGTGAATCGTACAGGCTGAACAAGCTGAGAGCCGCGTCAAGAAATGGGGCGGATCAATTGCTTCCGAGTTTAGAGTTGATTAAGGAGTAGTTACTGAGAGATTTCGAGAATGCCATTAATTATATTGCTCTGAGGAAGCATAAGAATCTTAGGAGAAGTTTAAATCCTATCGTAGAATCTCTCAGGATGTAATTTGGTTCAGATATGTCTGGAGAATGGAGGGGTAGGGGTTTTGTTTTTATATTATTCAACACTTGAAGCATTGTTGAACTTGTCGATCAATGTACGACTTTAATGCATCTTCAACAAAGACCAGTTGATTTAAAGGTTGAATTTGTTGACTGTATTGGCCTACTTTTCATATGTCTTGCATGAAAGATCATTACAGAGAAGAGAACCCCTCGTTGGTTCTTGGGTACAACTAGTAAAGGGGTCGGATACTCTCACCAAAAGGAGGAGATTCGATTCTGGAGTTGGTTAAGGCGCTATGAGAGACATCCTAGCTTCTAAGTACCTAGGTAAACGCCTAAGAATAATAGACGGCTCACTGTGCCTAACATCGGTATGACCTAGAAAGAAGGGAGATTTCGTCCTGCCCTTGGATCGTGGGTAAACCTAACCTCTATCCTAAAATTTGTGTATCAAAAAAGAAAAAAAAGATTGTTACAGAGAGTGGTAG
This sequence comes from Acacia crassicarpa, assembly GCA_034222035.1. NCBI lineage: Eukaryota > Viridiplantae > Streptophyta > Magnoliopsida > Fabales > Fabaceae > Acacia > Acacia crassicarpa. The sequence goes on from JAWXYG010000003.1 coordinate 2,092,759, forward strand.
CTGGGAAAATGCCTGGGCCACATTGGTTATTGCCACTCAAAGGACCTTTCTAAGAACATCCACAAAGTATTCTTTTTGGATGTATAATCCTAAAAATTGAAGTTTTTTTTTTTGGGGGGGGTAAATTAAAAATTGAAGTTTTGATCAGACCCACAAAATAGAGAGACGCCTTTTTCATTCAAGTCCTTTATATAGGTTTCATAAAGAGCAGCAAAGCATGAATATGGGAAGAGACTGCAGCCTGGTTTAGTGGTTTGTAGGGATTGGGCTTGAGTAGTGAGTAGCTAACGGCCGTTGGATGATCCGCGTTGCTTATGGGAGTTATTATTATTATTATTATTATTTTCCATAACTCTCTGGTATCTTTATCTATCTCTTTTTAATTAGGAGGATTTATCGGGATCATATTAATCTAGATTCGTTCTCGGTCAGTCTCTCTTGTGGGAGGGAAGAACTACTGATGTTATATGTTCCATTCACAGCCTCAAATTAAGGACCTATTTAAGGGAGAACAAATACCTTACCACTTTTTTTTTGTCCTTTTATCGATCATTTTCATTTTTTAAAAATTGTACCAGTTCTATTTATAAGTCCATTTTGATCAATTTTTTTTTTTCATATTTATAAATCCCTTTTAACCAAATAAATGAGATTGTGACAATTTTGCCCATATTATTGTACCAATGAAAATAGAGAGAGAATAAATTGTTGAAAGGTACTCATTCATAAATGAGGGTAAAATTGGAAATGTACACCATAATTATTGGGCCATCTACCTCTTCTTGGTATATTGATTTGATTAAAAGGGATTTATAAATAGAATCAGAGTGGTATATTTTAATTAAGATATTGATTACGTTTATAATATATTAATATCAGTGATTGCTACTAGAAGAAAAAAAAATGATTGTTTTGCTCTTAAAATATACGTTCATTTTTAAATTACTCTGTATAATTTGATACATTTCTAGATAATTCTTTAAGTTATACTCCACAAATATATCCTATATTAAAGATATGAGAGAGTATAATATAAACATTTAAAAGTTGCTGTCTATAATAGTATAATACTACTTCCAGTCCTAATTATAGGAACATTTTTATAGTATAATTTACACTATAAAAATGTTCCTATAATTAGGACCGGAGGAAATATAATCTGCCTGATGCCTTTTAAAAAATAAAAATGTCTTGAGTATCGTCTACTACTGCTATAGGTTTGGGTTTGATCAATTCTAATCAGATGGTAATTGGTTGGTATAGAATCTTCTTTTGTTTATCATATTCTATACTTTCTCCAGTCCTAATTATAGGAATACTTTCGTAGTATATTTTAGGAATACTTTCATAGTATATTTTTATACTACGAAAATATTCCTATAATTATGACCGAAGGTAGTAATAACTAATAGGTTATCATTGAACCCCTCATTTGTTATTCAGGGAGGCCATAAAATAGCGAGATTGGACAGCTTGTGTCTGTCTTGTGTAAAATAGTAATGCTTTATTATAGTTATTGCCTCTGCCATGTGCATCATCAAACTCCTGTCACCCATTCTTAAAAGCTTCGTCCTTCTTTCTACAGTCGACACGAGCTTGTACTTCTAAAAAAGGACAAATAAAAAGAAATAGAGGACATGCATTAATAATCAGAGAATACAAACGATCTAACTCACAATCTTTAATGCAAAGAAGAGTTTTTAAAACTAAAATAATATTGAGGTCATGTAAGACTTTCCGAAGAAGTGGAATTAGGACCAAGGGATTTGGAAATAGCTTGATTCTAAGTCAACAATAAAAATAATATGCAAGCAAGAAGCAGCCACATCTGCATTTACTGGCCACATATGATTTATCTTTCCGTAATAGTGCCAAGTCACATTGGCAGTTTGAAACAACAGTGGACCATAAGGAGTTACTTAAGGCCTGTTTGGTTTGAGGGAAGGGAGAGGGAGGGAGAGAAGAGAAAGAAATTTTTCTCATATATTTACTAAATAACTTATGAAATTTTTTTAATATTTCAATAATATATTCTTAACAAAAAAGAATATTTCTTTTCATTAATAGCAATTTGGTCAATATTCTTCTTCTCACTCCCTCCCCTCAAACCAAACAGACCCTTAGACAATAGGGGCATGATTTGAAGATAAAGGTAAAATATGAGGTTTAAAAAATTATTATCCCCTTACTGCTGTAACAAAGCATTGAACTTGTTTGGGTTAGTGATGGGGGTGGTGATTTATTTTTTATCTAACTTTTGTAAAAGGTCGATAGGAAAAAAAATCAGGTTGAAAATGTGATTTTTGTTTAAATTGATGGCAGCAAAAGTATTTTTTTTCCCCCCAAATAAAGACGTATTTGAGTTAGCGGTTGAAAAGTCAGTTGAGATATAAAATGATAAAAAAAGATATGAATCTTATTGAATATTACATATATTAATATTAGTTGTATATATTGCGATAATTGAAGAAAAAACGTAAATTTAAATTTAAATTTAAGAAAAAAAAGTTAAATTATATTGAAAAAATTAATAAACAATAAAGCCTTTAAGTAAATATATTTAACGTAAAAAATTGCATATAAACTAGAATGCGTAGAAATGTTTTTTTTCTCCCTAAATTATACCAATTTAACTGATTTTACTTATTTTTCTTCTTAAATTTATTTGTTAGGAAAAATAGAATTTGTAAATTGTAACTGAAAGAAAAGGGGGGGGGGGGGGGAAAACAAAGAGATAATGGAAGATGCGTAGGCCCTACGAAGACATCCCAGACATGTAAGATGAGAAGCGTGGCGTCCAAAAGCTACAATGAAAAAGAGGTTTAAATAGTCTAAAACTAGAAAAAAAATAGCAATAGACAAAATTCTTAAAAGCCCCTCAAACTTTTTGACTGTGCCTTGCCACTTCTACTACCATCAATCCAAATACAAATAATATTTACAGCCTAATTTTTTTACTACCAGAATTTTAAAAAAGTCAAATAGAAAATAAGCCATCACTAATCTAAATAAGCCCCAGGGAGAGTGGCTTTTTAGGGAAAAAAAAAACATTTTTTTAGGGAAAAATGGGATGAAAAAAAAGCCAACCCAAACAGATAATTTGTTTTCCACTGGGTCTATGCAAACGGGCCCAACCACTGGTCAAAAGCTCACCAATTGGGTTCTCCAAACAGCACATTGTTGTTGTTGTCCCTGGGTAAGATAAAAAAAAAGAGCTAACGAGGATTACAAAGATTGTCACTGTTAGCTGAGACATTGGCCTCCACGTAAAAAAGGAGAAGGAAGGAGAAGATCCAATACCCTTACTTAATAAATAATATAAGGACCTCATTAGTAGTCGATTTATAAATACTTGATACGCCTGGGCGTGCTCTGACCTAATGAAATATTGGTGTCTCTAAATTTTTCTGTATTAAAAAAAAAAAAAGGGAAAAATGGGGAAAACTCGTTATCCCTTCCCGCTGGCTCCTCCCGGGCTATCCACCTGAGCTTCGATTGTAAGAGATTGCGTTAGGGCAGTGAAGTAGCTCAACAAAATGGCACTTTCCATATCTTCCCTTTCAGTTTCCTTCTCATCTCTTTCGTTCTCCTCCCATATTTCCCAGAAACCGCTCAGCCTCTCTTTTGGAAGAACCCAATCCACCTCAATCTCCCACGTGTCCCGAATCCCCTCGCTGGTTGCATCCGCCGCTGTCGCATCTCCGGCGGAATCGGAAACGGCTGACTTGAAGAAATACGTCAAATCGAGGCTTCCTGGGGGTTTCGCTGCTCAAACAATCATAGGCACTGGTCGGCGAAAAAGCGCCATTGCTCGGGTTGTTCTCCAGGAAGGAACTGGCAAATTCATTATCAATTACCGTGACGCTAAGGTCTCATCCCCTGTATTTATGCAATATGATCATTTAATTCCCACCCGCAGCTTGTTTGATAGTTTTAATAGTGAGAAAAGTGTTGTCCAGAGTTTTCTAATTGAGTTGCAGCTTCTGCATTCTATCGTTTTTAACCGTGTTTTCAATCGTCCACTCAATAGCGATTTCCTATGTTTTATGTGTTCTCAATTGTTCTATCTGTTCAGCTTGAGATGCTTTTAAATACTAGAGCCGGAGACCAAGATGACAAGTTTTCATGGGATGTTTTGACACAATATGTTTTCTGAATACGGGTGTTTGTGTAAGTAAAGAATAGCTTTCTAGTACTTTCCGGACACCTTTTACATTGGAGCTACAGCTCTTATTTTTTTAAAAGTCACTGATAGAAACAAAAACAAGAAGTGTCTGGGCTTCAAGATACATTTGCGCATGGAAGATGCTTAGGTCAATCCTTTACTAGAGGACTTTGTGATCAGTATGGAACTGGTGGAAACCGAGGAAGGAAGAACTGTTATACATCTGTTAATCAATGGTGGATATTTGTTTCAATCCAGAGTGTTAAACAGGTAGGCGTATTTTGGGAGTTATAATGTAAGTCTTTGTGATATAGAGATGGTGACAGGATGAATAATAACCAATTGATTGACATTTCCCTGGAAAAACTTTGCGAGCGAAGGGTTATCACTAACCAGGGATTGAACCTTGTAATCACATGGTAAAACCTCTCATGTTACCTTTCTTGAGCATGAAGATAAAAATGCTTGAGTTGGAATCAGAACACAATACAGATATTTGTGAGCTGAGAAGGACATTGTATTCTTGCTTTGTTCTGCCTATTGGGTTTTATATTTAGTGCGGACATCTGCTTGTCAAATTTGTACGTTTCTCTTTAGGTCTTCTCATGTGGTTTATTGACTTTTCTTTGCTCAGGAATATCTTCAGGGAAATCCATTGTGGCTTCAATACATTAGGGTCCCATTAATAACTTTGGGATATGAAAATAGTTATGATGTATTTGTGAAAGCTGAGGGCGGGGGCCTCTCTGGTCAGGCTCAAGCAATCTCCCTTGGCATTGCTCGGGCCTTGCTAAAGGTGAGTGAAGATCACAGATCGCCTCTGAGACAGGAAGGACTCTTGACCAGAGATTCAAGAGTGGTTGAGAGGAAGAAAGCTGGTCTGAAGAAAGCTCGTAAAGCTCCCCAGTTTTCAAAACGTTAAGGTTGAAAGTTTACATGTACAGTTTGTGTCCCATGTTCTGGAGTTTGACTGTATTTGAAGGTGTCAATTGGTTTTCCCGTGTAGGCTTCTTTTTAGAAAAGGAATGAGACAGGGATGGCCGGATGGAGAATCTGAAAAAGTAGAGAAAAACTAAGATTCCAAAGTATTAATCTGTTACTCCTCTGTTCTTGACTTGTACCAATGATTTGGTAAATGCAGCATTGGTTTGTTATCTTAACTGCTCGCAGGTTTGTTTATGATTTCTCTGCAGTCTTCATTCCTCTTGCATGTTCATTGATTCCTGTCGTTAGTATCGGGTTTCTTCTTTAACTTTTAGTATGCAGCAGGTTATTCAACAGATATGTGCAAAATTTCTGAATATCTCCAATGACTCTGTATAATATGAATAAACGTTTGTTTTGTGAAGTGTGTTTTGACTTTTGTTAACTTGGATAAGTATGCCAGTTGTATCAACCTATGATGCACCGAAATCGATACAGCGTTTTTGATACGTTACCGATATATGACATCAATACGTTACTTCAAAAATACTAATATTCTGATACGTGTTAGTATTAAATATTTTTAATATAAATAGTCTATTTCACATCAACAAAATATAATAAAAGAAAAATTATTAGCATAATTAATGGAAAATGAACCTTGCTGCTTGCTAACTACTTTGTATTCATTAAGCCTAGCGCTCAATTTACTTTCAGCTTAGTAAAAGCACTTACGTATGATATCTGATAAGTAACCCAACAAGTACTTAGTGCCGATCAAACCTATGAAGCTAGAGGAAAAAACCGAAGCAAAGAAGACACTCAGTGGACGATCCGCTCATGGTCAGACGAGGAGGAAGAATCGCAAGAGCAAAACACCGACAGTCGATTTGGGAAATGGGAGAGGCAGAGGCGATTTCACCTAGTCAATATGTCACTGCGTTCGTGGTTTGCTACTGTGCTCGTACTAGTGGTCGTTTGGTTCGATTAGGACATTTAAAACTCTCAACAATATGATTCCCAATTCGTGTTTTTCACTCAAAGTCGCGTCTTCCTCAAATTTGCGTTTCAGAAATGCTCCAATTTCAAAATTTGACGTTTCGGTAAATCATAGGTGTCAACCGCATGTTTTTCCCTGCAATATGTTAGTCTATGTTTGAGACAAAAGGATATGCAGGTTACTCCCTTTGGTCCTTATTATAAGGCACCAACTAACTTTTCTCACAAACCAATAAAAAAAGTTAAAGTCAATAAAGTTGCCCTATAATTTAAGTAACTTCCAATATTACCTCTACTAATTGCACTAAATTCTAATACTCCCTCCGGTCCTAATTATAAGACATAGTTGACTTTCTTTGGAGATATTAAGGAAGCTAAATAAGTTACTTAATCATTTCATATGTTGTGCATCTTTAGATTATATATTAGTTTATTAGTTAAACTAATTAGTTTGAAGAAAAAAATAAAAATAAAAATAGTCTAAAGTAATTTAATTAGCTTCCTTAATTTCTCCAAAAAAGTCAACTATGCCTTATAATTAGGACCGGAGGGAGTATTATATTAATTATTACTCTCACCCTCTACCCTCATTAATTAGGGGCAGACATGGAAACAAATAATTAATGCGCATTGGGATCAAGCAAGTGCCTTATAAAAAGGACCAAATAAACTTGCTAGTTGGTGCCTTATAATAAGGACTAGAGGGAGTACTTGTGAATAGTGATGGTAAATATGATAAATTCTACATATTTACTTAATTTAATTAGATTAAAGAAGTTGATTAAGTTAGTTAATATGACATGTATTTTCTAAAACACTCTAATCTTAGTTAATATGACATGTATTTTCTAAAACACTCTAATCTCATTTCTTAATTCTCACATTCCTTCTTCTCATTGATTATTGTTGAGGGGGCATCAATAGGAATAAATTAGGAAAATATTGATAAATATGAAAACTTCGTCTTATATTTAGAACTAAGATCAATTTCCTAAATATATCTTATATTAAGGATTGGAGGGGTAATATCCTTATTAACTCTAATTATATTTTAGAGGAGGGTATGTGTCATTTGTTTTAATCATATCCTAGTATACTTTTGGCATTCAGGTTTTTAAAATGCAATAATTTGTTCTGGAAAAGCACAAGAAATTGAAATGTTCTATATTGGTTAAAATCAGTTGTTGAAAACTACATGATACAGCCTTCAGTTCTTTTATAAGCATATATTAATAATTGATGTAAATTGATTAATAAGTTAATTGAAATTAATTATTTTTTCTTGTAAAATTTTAAAATTATTTTCAATAAAAGTCATTAGTTGGCAGCGCTTGTTTAATTAGTTAAGGGTTCCAGATTTTTTTTTTTTTTTAAAAAATAGATGGGCTCAATAGTGGGGAGCTCACAATTGAGCGTTTTTTTTTTTGATAAGAAAGATGGCTGAAAGCCTACATTAAAATGAGAAATTACACTTGAAGGGAATTTAATCCTAAGCACTCTTGTTCCACCCAAGTTAACAACTGAGTAGGGCAAGAATTAAGAATTGCAGAATTGAGCTTATTTTTCCTATAGATCAAATTTGAAAGTTTGGATTTGATGGGCTCATAAGTGCTAGGCCTAATGTATGCAGCCCAATAATAGTGCCAGGCCGAATTTTTTTTGACAGAAGCCCAAATCATACAAGAGTCAGAGGGGGTACAGGTATGGGGTGATTTCTTCCCCTCTTTTTCAGTTTTTTGAAAATTAAGATTTTCTGTTTTTAATATAACGGGTCTTTTTTTTTTTTTAAAAAAAAAACAGTAATCAATTCGCCTTTCATTTAGTCAGTCCTATTGGGCATTGGCGCGTTATAAAAAAAAAAAAAAATCATACTATTGGTCATTGTTTTACTTTTGCGTTTATAAGTGGTATTTGCAGGTTGGGGCATGCCTTTAGCTTCTTTCATCCAATTAGAATACGTATAAGTATAGGATTCGAAATAAGGCATTTCTTTTTAAACCTAAAAAAAAAAAGAAAAAGAAACAAGGCATATTCTTTTAACTGACTTCATATCCTGTTTTCATTTAGATGACTATAAATTAAGAGTAAAACATTGAAGAAATTTTATTTTAGTCTGCTTGACATATGATTAATTTTTAAAACTTTAAAATGATCATTAATAATATGAATTATTATATTAACTTATTAAGTGATATAGTAAAATCGCATCTGTGGTTATAAAAATAGACAGGAAATTAAAGCAGTGTGTGTGTGAGAGTGTGAAAGAGTGTGGGTGAATGGCTTTTTTTTAAGGGGGAAAAAAACAAAAGCGTCATATACATACATGGACTTGATTTCCTACGGTATTTATTTTTGTGCAGTGTTCAAATGTAGTGTATACTGTATACATCGGCAAGAGTGTATAGAACTGGATTGGATAGGAAGGCATGTTGGATTCCCCCACCTCCTAGATCAATTAAAATAAATGTGGATGGCTCATTTAGGGGGAAAAGCAGGTATTGGCATGATTTGCAGAGAGTTCAGAGGCTTGTTTGCTGGTGGAATAGCTAAACAAGTGGAGGCTTCTTCTCCATTCATGATGGAATGCCTTGCTGTAAAGGAGGCATTAATTCACAGAAATTATTTTTCTAACTCCAAGATAATAATTGAAACTGACTGTAAATGTTTGTTTAGAATTCTACAAAAAGAGTCTTATGCAGGTGGGGAATGGCAATGCAGGGACATGCTGGAGGAAGTCGCAGGATTGCTGGATTCATTGAAGGATGTTTCATTGTCTTTGGTCCCAAGGCAACACAATAAAGTTGCTGATAGATTAGCAACTAAGGCAGCAAAGAAGATGCACCAGCCACATTGGCTGGATTTTGTCCCATCTTCTTTAAGCAAATTACTGGAAAGGGACGCTACATCCTCTGGTGTTGATTCAGCCTACAGGCCTGCTACGGTAGATAGAGAAGGAATTGCCTAAGCATTTGTTGCTGTCATATATACTTGTATTTTTTTTTGGGCTCAAACATATATACTTGTATTAGTGATATAGTGTTTTATAGTTGTTCATTTTCTCTCTTTCTATAGTTTGTCACAGTGGTTGCTTTATTCTGGTATAGGTTCTGTGATACTGATTAGGAATTGTTTGTTTTGATATAGATTTTGTTTGGTAAGCTGTGTGATAGGTTGTAATTGTAGGTATAGTAAGAAATCAGGCTTAGATTAGAAAACAGAATATCACAGAATGCAATGCACAGAAGCCTCAATAATCCAGAGGCACTATTCAATTGTATTTATAGAGTCATGTATCCAATACAAATGTTACACGTGTAATAATGGTACAAAAAGCATAACAGAAAAGATTCTAGCAGCTATACAGAGATCTAGACTATTCTATTAATAATTGAATCCTAATTAGTCTTAACATTCCCCCTCAAGCGAGAAGAGGTGACAACCAATCCGAGCTTGGTACGAAAGACAGAGAACTGAGGATGAGAAAGAGCTTTTGTAAAGCCATCAGCAATTTGTTGAGCTGATGGAATATATCTTACATCCAATTGCTTAGCTAAGACTTTATCTCGCACAAAATGAACATCAAGTTCAATGTGCTTAGACCGAGCATGTTAAACGGGATTAGAAGCAAGTGCTTTAGCACTAATATTATCACACCTAATAACAGGGATTTTCCGGCATTTCAAACCAAGTTCAGTGAGTAGGGAGTGCAGCTACATAAGCTCAGCAGATGAATCAGACAGTGAGCGATATTCCGATTCTGCACTAGAGCGTGATACTACACGCTGCTTCCCAAAATACCATGAAACTAACGTTCCCCCTAAATAAATTCCAATACCAGACATGGATTTTCGATCATCAACACAAGTGGCCCAGTCAGTATCTGAGAAACCAACCAAATTCAAACTAGGAGAGGGCTTGATATGAAGACTATATTGAAACGTGCCTTTGAGATATCTCAAGATCCGTTTAACAGCATTAAACTGAACATCCGTGGGACTGGACAGAAAATGACTTAATTTATTAACAGAGAAGGCAATATCTAGCCTAGTTGTAGTCAGGTATTGCAGTGCACCAATAGCTTGACGATACACAGTGGGATTAGGTAGTAAGGTTCCATCATGAATTGAGAAATGCTTGCCAGAAACCATTGGTGTCGACATTGGAGCTACATCAAGCATGCCAAATTTTCTGAGCAAGTCTAGAGTATATTTACCTTGATTAAGGTAAATGCCAGAGGAATCTCGAAAAATTTCAATTCCTAGAAAGTAGTGAAGAGCACCAAGATCTTTGAGAGAAAACAAAGTATTTAACTTAGTGACAAAAGAACTCAGATATGCTTTGTTATTGCCAATCACCAATATATCATTGACATAAACCAGAACATAGACAACCAGATTGTTTTGCTTTAACACGGACATAGAGGTATCACTCTTAGTGTTTTTAAAACCCCATTGAATGAGAGTAAGGCGTAGGCAGTCATACCAGGCACGCGGGGCTTGTTTGAGACCGTAGAGAGCTTTATCAAGCTTGCACACACGAGTGGGTCGAGATTTATCTACAAATCCTTCCGGCTGGCGCATGAACACCTCCTAGGAGAGAAAACCATTTAAAAACGTGTTGTTATGTCCAACTGCCGAATATCCAAGTTGAACGTCGCAGCGTTAGTGAGAACAGTGTGAATAGTGGACGATTTGACAACTAGACTGAACGTCTCATGATAATCGATGCCTAGCGATTGTTGAAATCCCTTCACCACAAGCCGCGCCTTGCGTTTATGCAGAGATCCGTCAGAATTATATTCCGGAAGACCCATTTGCAATTGATAACTTTTTGGGTGCCATTGAATGGAACCAGATGCCAGGAATTGTTGCGTCGTAGAGCTCGAAATTCCTCTTGAATAGCAGTCTTCCATTTAGAAGAGGAAAGTGTGTCTCGAGAACTGACAGGTTCGGCAAGATGTTTCAACAGGCTAGGTTCTTCAGAGGATAAAAGCCCAACAAACGGGTGTTTGGGCTTGTGCACGCCACTCTTGGCCCGAGTGATCATCGGATGAATATTGGCATCAGAAGGCGGACTTGGGCTTGGAGCATCACCAGAGCGCCCAACGGCAATTGTGGTTGAGGGAGGAGACAAGACCGAGACTGATCTGGAAGGACTGGAGGACAGAGGCGCAGTGGTCATTGAAGGTAATCCACCAGAGTCATCGGTGGATGGAACTGTGGACGCAAGCTCGGAGGGAGCAACTGGAGAACTTATAATGAGTGGAACAGAGATACTCTCAGACGATGGATGGCGATGTTGGAGAAAGCCAGTGGTAAATGGATACACCGTTGGATCAAAGACAACATGACGAGAGACGTATAGTCGACCGGAGGAGCTGAGGCATTTGAAACCTTTCTGCTACGAAGCATAGCCCAAAAAAACACATCGCTGACTGTGAAATGAGAACTTATGATTATTGTATGGTTTCAAACATGGGTAGCACGCACATCCAAATGGTTGCAGAGAGGAATAGTCTGGTTCTGTTTTATACAACTGAAACAGAGGAGAAGAGTTACGAAGCACTAGTGTAGGCATCCAATTTATAAGATATGTAGCAGTCTGAAACGCTCCAAGCCAGTAATGCAGAGGCATTTGAGCCTGAGCGAGTAGTGTGAGACCAGTCTCGACAATATGTCTGTGTTTCCATTTAGCACGACCATTCTGCTGAGACGTATAAGGACAGGTATAGCGCATTTGAATACCATGAGTATTGGCATTTGAAGCAAAAGGCTTAAACTCTGTACCCATATCACATTGCAGTGCTTTGATTTTAGTATTAAATCGATTTTCAACCAAGGCGCGAAAATGATTAAATGCTGTGATTGCATCTCTCTTATGTTTAAGCGGGTATAACCAGGTATAGCGACTGTAGTCATCAACAAAGTGTATATAAAAGTGATGTCCAGAAGTAGATGCAATAGGGGAAGGACCGCATAAGTCAATATGAATGAGATCAAGAGGAGCCGACGCATGAGATGTAAAAATGGAAAATGGTTGCAATTTTGATTTACCAAACTGACAAGCTTCACAAAATTTAAAATCAGTACTCTTAATCGGAACATTACATTTATTTAATATTTGGCGAAACACTCGTTGGCCAGGGTGTCCTAGTTTTTGATGCTATAAAGAGAAATCACAACTAGATGAAGAAGCAGAGGTTGAGTAAACTTGAGCTGGATGAACAGCAGGAGCCAGGAGCTAATCACTGGTGATTGGGTAGAGGCCTTGTTTTGGTGTCCCTTGCATCAATAGACGCCCTGTCAATCAATCCTTCACATGCAACCAGTCTCATTAAATTCAACAGAAACAGGATTATCCTTAACCAATTGAGAAACGCTTAAAAGCTTCTTGGTAGATGAGGGAACAACCAAAACGTTAGTAAGATTAAGATTAGGACATAAGTGAAAGGATCCAATCGCTTGAACAGGAGTCCGTTCACCAGTGCAAGTGTGAATATAACGCTTACCAGCGGAGGAGGCTAGATCAATGGACTTAGAAGAGGGTGAGACATGGTAGTTGGCACCACGGTCCATGTACCACGCAGGATCAGTGACACTACCAGCAGAAGCAAAATGCATTTAACCATCATCCACAAGATAGAAGCACTTTGAGACGTCATGCCCATGTCGCTTGCAATAGTTGTAGAAAGGGCGATTCTGAGAGCGTCCTCGATTAGAGCATCCACAACCACGAGGAGAGCCATGACCTCCGTGGAAGTTGCCATTCGGCGAAGCAGTCCAGGAGGAATGAGAGTTGTGACCATGTTGGGCAATATTAGCAAATGGCTCAATGGTGAGATTGGAAAAATGAGAGAGCTGGTCCAATCGACTTTCAAATGCAAGCAAATGAGCCTGAAGATCAACCCAGGAAAGATCAGTCTGGTCAACTAATTTAACAACGATAGCATTATACTCAGCGTCAAGACCATTTAAGGTATGAGCCACAAGTTCATCAGATGTGATCGGAGCACCAGCTAGAGTTAATTGATCAGCGATATTTTTCATTTTAGTTAAAAAATCAGCCATCGACATTCCACGTTTCCGAGTGCGATAGAGGTTAGAACGATGGACCATAATTCGGCCTTTGGTAGAAGCACCAACCAAAGAGCATGCCTCGGTCCAGAGTTCGTGAGTTGTTTCGCAATGCAAGAGCTGAGCTCCAACTTCAACACTCATGGTGTTGCGGAGCCAGCCAACAAGAAAGCGATCAGTAGCATGCCATTCCTCAAAGATTGGTCTTCATCCCAACAACATCTGGGATGAGACGAGGAGGAGGCGCAGTGATGCCATCAATATGTTTCTCAAGCCGATGACCTTCCATGAGTGGGAGAATGATGCTTTCCTAGAACAAGTAATTGCTGCGATCTAGCTTGACCGAGCTTACTTGATTGAAGGAGGCAAAGAGAGAATTAGTCTTAGCAAGAGTAGAAGATGTGGCGGCGGTAGGGTTAACAGGGGCGGTAGGGTTAACATTAGAGGCAGAAGATTGATCAGACATTGCAGACGTAGAGAGAAAAAGGAAAGGCAACCTAATGCTCTGATACCAAGTAAGAAATCAGGCTCAGATTAGAAAACGGAATATCGCAGAATGCAATGCACAAAAGCCTCAATAATCCAGAGGCACTATTCAATTGTATTTGTAGAGTCATGTATCCAATACAAATGTTACACATGTAATAATGGTACAAAAAGCATAACAAAAAAGATTCTAACAGCTATACAGAGATCTAGACTATTTTATTAATAATTGAATCCTAATTAGTCTTAACAGGTATTTTCTGAGTGCTTTACTTGGCTTCGGCTATTGGTGTCTGTAGCTCTTATTTTGATATTAATAAAACTAGCACAGACCCCGTGCAATGCACGGTGGTAAGTCTAATAAAACGATCTATATTGTTTTACTGCAATGTTACTTAAAGATGTATCAATTGTATTTGTAATTGTTTTATATGATAGCGAAACTAATTGTTTTTATCACCATATTGTCATGTTGAAAATTTTATAAATTCTTGTAAAGATTGAAATTAAATCATTAATTTTCTAGAAAACTTCAAAATATAACAATTTTTGATATAATGGAATATGGAAATATAAGTTCTTATACATTGATTACAAATTTCATTGTAAATACTATCCATGTCAACTTCCTCAAATTCTAATGGCAACACAAACAAAAACAAACAATTGACGCATAAATGTGGATGTGTGTTACCAAGAATATAAAATGAGAAAAAGTTATGAATTTAAGTAATACAATCCGAATTTCCAATCAAGATGAAGATAGGTATGCAAAAGGGGGGAAAATCATTTAGAAAACATCGATAAACATGTGTAACATCCCAAAATTTGGAAACTGAGAATTAAATATGATTTGGGAGTAATTAAGGAAAATTTAGCCTTAATGAAGTTTGGAATTTATTTTTAGAATTTAAAGGCATATTTTTCCTTGAATTAAGGACAAATAATTATGGAATAATTTTGGCCTGAATATTTTGAAGATAATATTTAATAGCCTCAATAAATTATTTAAGGAAGGAAAATCTTTATTTAGGTTTAAGGATTATTTCCTATGACCAATCCTTATTTTCATATTTAGTTCCTTCAACCCATTTAGCCCAATTTATCTTTTACTATCTTCCATCATATAATTCGTTCTTCATTTCCTTTGGGCCAACACACGTACACTCATTTAACTATCCTTAACCCAATTAGCAGAACACACACACACTTAAATAATCGATTCAATTCCCTCACCAGCGCAAATATACCCTGGATTATAGCAACTCACTCTTCTTTTAGCTATTCTTCCGACACCTCACCCATTTAGTGACGGACCCAGGATTTTAGGTTTGTGGGTGCACAAATAGTGGTGGGATGAATTTTTTTTTTTTAAGGAAAGTTTTAAACGCATTAAAAAATAAAAAAATATAAACAATAAGAATATGACACAAATTTTATTTACATCAACCAAGTAATCCTTTCCTGAGGGACTTCAAGAGGAGAGCATAAAGAGAGACACAGATAAGAAGGGTAAGGACTTTAGCAAAGATGAGAATAAGGATTATTCCAAATAGTTTTGGCCTTTCAGCATCAGCTTGAACACTGAAATCAATACCAATAGGCATTCTAGCAAAAGCCCAGCAGGCTCACAAGCCACACCAGAGGAGAGATGTGCTTAATCATTTCAGAAACCATAACAGTTGTGATAAGTGAGTATGGACCATTCTCCAAAAACTCCCGAAAGAAACATCAATATAACGTTGATCAACATAGAGGAGGGTAGAAGAGACTATACACAGGTCAAGATCAACAAATAGATAGTCACCCGATAACCTCCATCAAACATTGCACGAAATGCATCTGAAGATGCAAGTAGGCAGATTCTGTGAGCATAAAACCGCTTCCCTGCAGTGAAGGTTGAACACAACCCAATAAACTAAGCATTCTACCTGATGCTACAATAAATTACATTTCAAATAATTTATTTGACAGTTTTAGCAAGGAAAAAAAATTGTTAGGGGCATACCTTCAACTAAAAATGTAACATCGGACAATGTAGCATTGTTGACATACTGCTCCCCCAAATAGACCTGCAAGAATAATAGCTTATCATCGCATGCATTCCAACTTTATGAGACAACTTATTGTGGAAAGTCTGCAGGAGACGTGAGGAAGAGAAGATGTGTGAGGATTCTTACAAGTGCAGCATAGTTGACATCAATCATATCATATAAAAACAAATATTTAATCAGCATAAGCAAACTAATTACATGGTCCATTCATTTATCACAACAAATTGTTCATTGGATATATACATTAACTTTGAAACTCAGTAGGCACACATTATTTAAGAAGATAATATAGCCAAGATAATTACAACTTTTACAATTTTAAGCATTATCCTTCCTTGCCTCACCATATTCCCAACTTTGCTCCAATCATTTTAGCTTTATATGCGGACATAAAAAAACACCATTTCAACCCTGCTATGAGAGAATAATTAGGCGTCTGTCCAACAAGTCCTTTAAAGAAATTAAGTCTCTATAAATTGTATCTGGATCCCTCAGGATCTGATCACCATTTTCTAGTTAAAAGAATAAATTTGACGAGTGAAATGTGATTGTAGGAAAAAAGATACACATAGATCTTTTACTGCCGATGCATTGCTATTGTGTCAAAAATTCTGTTTGATGGTTGGTTGGTTCCTGCCGAATATCATTGGGTTTCCAATTTTTTTATGAGTTCTATGATCTGAATTGCCTGAATTGAAATAAGATCAAGTGAGCAATTTCAAGTTTGAAATAGGTGTAGTTTAGGATCTGTATCAATAGTAAAATATGATAATTCCTTTGGGATCCGTGTCTATGTATCTGTAATACTTTGTAGTGTCAATGATAAGCTTCACTCCTTGACATTTCAGTAGCGTTATTATTGTTCACCATAGTTTTAGTTTATCCATTGAGTGCATGCGTGACTAAATGTTCAGTCTACATTAGGAACTCATGGCAAGTGTTTTGTGGGAATTTGAATAATTCTCATTCATGTAAAACAAGTGTACATAAGAACTATCTATATACAGAGAGCAGGAGCAAAGATTCTGGAGCCTAATCCTGTCAAATCTTCATAAATCAAAGAAGAAATATTTAAAAAGATTAAAAGCATTAAATACAAGATTTCCATAATCATGCCACATGTTCTTATGCTACATCAACCTAGACATGTGCAACTATATCATCTACACACTTGCTTGTTCTCTCCCTCCTTGAGGATATCACCCTTCTTCTCTGGAAAAAGAGATTGTGAAAGAGAGAGGGAGAATTGAAAGACGTCACTTCACACTAGTTGAACTACTCCAGCAATTAATTAAAATTGTATTAATCTTTTGTTGCTGTTGTCATATGAACCACAAGGAATCAGCCTTGTTTAGGCATTTGGCTGATCTTGGCAACAAATTCCAGGGATCTTGTTTGACTTTACAAACTATCATTGCCATAGTAATCAAACTCTAAGAACTCCTAAGTTGTGGGCATATATCTACTTTCAGTGGGGATGAAGAATTAGGGAACTTACAAGTTACAAATTAGGAACGAGAGAGGAAGAGGGAGCAGCCTGATCGACGGCGGAGGAGCCTGAGCGATGTCAGACGACGAGCCTGAGCGACAGTGGACGACGAGCCGGAGGACGAGCGGACACGAGCCTGAGGACCAGCGGACGAGGGACGAGAGAATTTTGGGGAATTGGGGGAAATGTCGGGGAAAGGGGAAGTATTTAGGGATGGAAATGGAGAGAAAAGAAAAAGAGGGGAAAGGGAAAGGTTGAGAATCGAACTGGAGACCTCATATAAAAATATAAGAGTCTTTACCATCTGTTCTAACTACACATACCCTTAAAAATTTCTTGCAAATTATATATATTTTGTGTCTGCACCTGCCCATAGTTGCACCAATGTAGGTCCGTCCCTGCACCCATTCATGCAACCCGCCACCTCACCTCTTCCTTATTTATCCAACCCAATATTCGGCCAACGCCTATTTCCTCATTTGATCATTCATTTCGAACAGTGTAGAAAAGAAACAGAAAACAGAGTGAGGGAGCGAGAGAGTCAGAGAGCGATTGAGCCGAGAGGGGGAGAGAGAGAGAGCAACTGGAGAAGAAGAAAGAATCAGCCTAACCTGCACGCAAGCTAGTTTTTGAGTTGTGGTGAGTCTTCTATCTGGGTTCTCATCTAATTTTTTTGAAGATTATAGAAAGTTTGGGAAGTTTTTGAAGACTAAAATCATGATGTTAGAAAGGGAGAGCTAGTTCATATTTATGTTTGAGTTTGCATGTCACTGTTAGATTGATTTTTAGTCTCCTTTGGCTCTGCATGTGACTTTTTGAAACTCAAAACATGAAATATGAGTATAAGGTGTTGATTCCTTCTCAAGCCGAGTTAGAAGTTGAAATTGCAAGTGTTGCTGTAGACATCTGTGTATGAGTCCAAAAACAGGGGATGATTTTCAGGTTGTTTGCAAGGGTTAGAGATTGAGTTTTGCTCTTAAACTTTTACAGGATATAGTACACTCTGTAAGGTTCAAAATAAGCTTTGAATCACCTAAAACGGAGTTCTACAACTTCAGTTATGATTTTTCGAAGTTGAGCTGAAAAAAAAAACTGGAAATTTCTGATATGCTTCAAGAACAGTAAAATGGCGTGGCATTTCGGACTGACCAAACAAAATCATTAAAATGTGAAATTTTTCAGTTAAATAGTAGACACATAGAGGTTTAATTTGATAGGTAATTCGTCGAATTCCGATAAGTATTGAAGGAGTTATGGTTTCTCAAAGATTGATAAGAAAATCTGAAACATTTCTGGACAATGTTTATGTTTTTGAATCTTGGGAATGTTCTCAGCCATAAATCAACTTGGTGACTTTAATTTATGAAAATAGACTTATCATGGAGTAAGTAGAAATTGGGATCACTCCATTTGGAGTTGTATAAGTCAAGTTATGAATTTTCCAAATTCTCAGAAAAGTTAAAGGTTGACTTTTGATAAGTCTTAAAATAGTCACATGAGTTGTTAAATATGCCTAACCTTTAAAGTTAAGGTTTCTTGGATAAAAATGAAAGGTTAAAATGGCTGAGATGATAATTATCCTATAGTGAATAATATCTACTTAAATATGTCCCAATTAGTATACATCACTAGTCATAAGGATATTAAAAGACAAGTACTTTTGGGGCTGGGTCTAGAGAAGTTGAATTTATAATTATGATTGAATTGGTTAGTGACCCACTTCTATATGTAAATATTAATTATAGGACCTAAGAATCGCGGTGCCTGAAGGACAAGCGTAGTGATAAGAATCTGATGGAAAAGGTTTTGTTGGTAAGACCAACAGGTAGTAACTCTAATCTCACATTCTTTGCATAGCTATATATGTTTGTGTCTGCCATATTTGTTTGTCTCGCCTGTACGGGGCCAGCACCACCCGTGGCTCGATTGAGCGGAAGGGTCGACCATGGGGCCAACTTCCCGGTGGCTAGGTAGGGACTAGTGCATTCAATATTTTTGGTATTGAATTGCCAAAATGAATTTCCTTGTGCCAAGGTATTTGAAATATTTGAATTAACACTTGTATTACAAGCCGCATTATACTTGGTATGTAATACTTGTTGTTTGAATTTGAATCTGAACTTGAAATTGAATTTGAATTTGAATACTTTATATGCTGTGTGGACTACTCTGTTTGGTGAATTTACATATATTGCATATGCTAGAATTTGAGATTAACCTGTTACTCTGGGATTCATTCATTTGAATCTCAAAGCATTCCATAAATCTAGGATATGGACAGACTAGTAGGCAAGGAGGAAGAGGCAAGGCATAGATGTTGATTGATTTTAAGAAGAAGGTGGAGTTGATGATGCAGATTGAAACATATAGTTTTGCTTTTGTACCTGAATAATTTTATTTCCTTATGACTTAGCTATTATTTTGAGAAAGCTGTATGTGGCTATTGGGATGTATATATTTTATTGGATACACATGATTACATAGAAGTAGTCAAGATACACATATGCTGCTAACGATTGCTGCAGGGCGGGTATGTATATAACAAGCCCAAATCGTGGAGAATGAATTAGTAGAGCACTAGATTAATTGGAGAAATAAGGAAATACTCTGATAAATCTGGATAAGGTTTTTAAATACGATGTTCTTTAAATAATAAATTTCAACCACTGTTAAAATGTTTTAAATGTATCAGAAAAGCCCATTCGTACTTTAATATTATTTTGAACTCTTTATAAAAAGGGCTTCCATTTTCAAGAAGAAAACCTAGCCTAGTGGTTTAAATTTTATTAATTAGTACATCAGAATTCCTAATAACTGAAGATGCCACTCTGTTCTAGGCTTAGAACAGTGTGGGGTTACAAGATAGAAACACAAATAAAAGATATCAGAAGATATGAGTAATACATTAAGGGATGCAATGCAAAATCAATATTAATAAGAAGAAAAGCCAAAAAGGTGAGGAAAGAGTGGAAGATGTCCAATTTGACAATTTGCTGCTAAAGATCATGAGTGAGGACATAGAATGCGGAGTACAAATCCGAAGCGCACCCCAGTATTTATAGCATACGACATAACTGCTGTGACTACTCCCACTATAATGACATCACGATCCACTCCCACTATAATGACATCACGATCCCTACATCACGATCCACTCCCACTATAATGACATCACGATCCCTAGCTGTATGCGCACAACGTCCGCTAAAACTACATCATGGGGAATTAGGGCGTGCTCACGACAACATGAAGAGCCCAACTTCCATATATATATATATATATATATATATATATATATATATATATCCAAATTTAAATTAAGGGTAATTCAATCTTTTGGTCCTTCAAAAATAAAATTTACTTATATAAGAAGACAAATAAATAAGGAATTATATTTGAATCCCTATATTATCTCTAACTACATCTCATATATTTGTTTTAGAAAATAAGTTTTCACTAAATAAATTTTGAAGATTAAAACATGAAAAAACACGATCCCTAGCCGTGCGCATGATGTCTGCTAACACACATCATGGGGAATTAGGTGTGTGCACGACAACATAAAGATGCCAACTTCTAAATAAATATATAAATATATATATATATATATATATATATATATCCAAATTTAAATTAAGGGTGATAAAATCTGTTGGTCCTTCAAAATTTAAATTTACTTATATAAGAAAACAAATAAATAAGGAATTATCTTAGTTAATTTATTTGGAATTTGAATTCCTATATTATCTCTAACTACATCTCATATATTTGTTTTAGGAAATAAATTTTAAAGATTAAAACATGAAAAAACATGATCCCTAGTCGTGTGCGCATGACATTTGCTAACAGGACATCATGGGGAATTAGGGTGTGGGCACGACATCATGAAGAGGCCAACTTCTAATATATATATATATATATCCAAATTTAAATTAACGGTAATAGTGCAATACAATCTTTTGGTCCTTTAAAATTTAAATTTACTTATATAAAAAGACAAATAAATAAGAAATTATCTTAGTTAATTTATTTGAAATTTGAATCCCAATATTATCTCTAACTACATCTCATATATTTGTTTTAGGAAATAAATTTTAAAGATTAAAACATGAAAAAAAAAAACAGTAAATTCAAATGTGTTTTGAAAATAAAAACTTGAAAAAACAGTAAATTCAATTTAAAAAACACTAAATTTAATTGTGGTTATTGATGAAAAAATATTTAGTTATTATTGAGGAAAAAGTAAGATTAATAAAATAAGAAATTATCTTAGTTAATTTATTTGGAATTTGAATCCCAATATTAGCTCTAACTACATCTCATATATTTGTTTTAGGAAATAAATTTTAAAGATTAAAACATGAAAAAAAAACAGTAAATTCAAATGCGTTTTGAAAATAAAAACTTGAAAAAATAGTAAATTCAATTTGAAAAACGCTAAATTTAATTGCGGTTATTGATGAATAAATATTTAGTTATTATGGAAGAAAAAGTAAGATTGATAAAATAGTTTGTAGCTACCTTCCTCATTATCTCTCTTTCATAACCACATTGCTTTTTATTTTTTATTTTAGCCGTTCAAATATTAAGAGGATGCGTTTAATATTTGATAAAAAAATAATAAGTTAAATGAGTTATTTTGGCAGTTTGTAGAATAAAAAGAGTCGTGTGCTCACGATGTCTGCTAACAGGACATCATGGGGAATTAGGGTGTGGGTATGACAACATGAAGAAACCAACTTTCAATATATATATATATATATATATATCCAAATTTAAATTATGAGTAATACAATCTTATGATTCTTTAAAATTTAAATTCAATTATATAAGAAGACAAATAAATAAGAAATTATCTTAATTAATTTATTTGGAATTTGAATCCCAATATTATCTCTAACTACATCTCATATGTTTGTTTTAGGAAATAAATTTTAAAGATTAAAACATGGAAAAAAAACAATAAATTCAAATGCATTTTGAAAATAAAAATTTGAAAAAACAGTAAATTCAATTTGGAAAACACTAAATTTAATTGCGATTATTGATGAAAAAATATTTAGTTATTATTGAGGAAAAAGTAAGATTGATAAAATAAGAAATTATCTTAGTTAATTTATTTGGAATTTGAATCCCAATATTAGCTCTAACTACATCTCATATATTTGTTTTAGGAAATAAATTTTAAAGATTAAAATATGAAAAAAAAACAGTAAATTCAAATGCGTTTTGAAAATAAAAACTTGAAAAAACAGTAAATTCAATTTGAAAAATACTAAATTTAATTGCGGTATTGATGAAAAAATATTTAGTTATTATTGAGGAAAAAGTAAGATTGATAAAATAGTCTGTAACTACCTTCCCCATTATCCCTCTTTCATAACCACATTGCTTTTTATTTTTTTATTTTAGCCATTCAAATATTAAGAGGATGCGTTTAATATTTGATAAAAATAATAAGTAAAAGGAGTTATTTTGGCCGTTTGTAGAATAAAAAGAACACGTGTCAAGCAGTGTGCTTTTATATAGGTAAGATTGATCTTTTTTGGGCCAAAAAAAAAAAAAAACTGTTTCGGGATGGATGGTTGGGAGTATATGAGATAATTTAGTTAAATATACATATTATAGTTATAGTGTTATAATACACTTTTTTTTTTTTCGTGGCCATCAGAGATTCAGAAGCTTGTTTGCATGGTTGTTTATAGTAAATATTAAATAAATCTTTATAATTGCCCCCAAAAAATAATCTGGTCAAAAGTATCGAAACAAAGATGCAACCGTGACCGTTTTTGTTGCATGCATGTTTACTTCAAAGAAGGGAACGTCATCGTGCGGCAACCAGAGTAACCCCTTGAGATCATCGATCAGAGCAAATGGCGAAATCGAGCGCAGAAGATGCTGAACTCCGTCGAGCTTGCCAGGTTGCGGTTGATCATGAAGACCACAAACACAAGGTGGTTATGTCGATTCGTGTTGCCAAGAGTCGCGGAATTTGGGGAAAATCCGGCATGCTCGGCGTCGGCAGTCGTCAAGGAATGGCCAAGCCTAGGGTTCTCGCTCTCTGCCGTACGTCGTCGTTTTCACTTCTTCCCTTTTACTTTTTTTTGGGCCAGCACTTCGTCCTTTTTGGGAG
The DNA here is from genome assembly GCA_034222035.1 of Acacia crassicarpa. NCBI lineage: Eukaryota > Viridiplantae > Streptophyta > Magnoliopsida > Fabales > Fabaceae > Acacia > Acacia crassicarpa. Next base: position 2,116,082 of record JAWXYG010000003.1, read on the forward strand.
GAATCCAGTAGTGCCATAGCTAAAGACTAATCTAGATCATGTACACTGCCTAGTTCAAACCCAGAATATTATGTTTAAGGAATTCAACACTGCTTCCCTCTTCAATACATGCTGCTTTGCTGCACTATATTGTTACATTCTAAAGCACTCCTCCTCAAGTCCAAAATACATGACATAGTTTATAGTATAAATTACAATACAAATTATATCCTATATTTAAAATCAGAGATAACAATTAATATTCATGCACATGGATAGTTTGAACCCACTTAACAACTTTAAGGAAAAGCAGTCAAGGTCTCAATTAAAAATAATAATATTAGAAAAGTCTCATAACTTGTTAATGATAAGTGAAAGAGCTATTATTTACAGGTGAAAAAAATCACCATTAATAAGTTATGAAACTTTTTTATATTCTTTTTCTATTAATGTGATTTGCTCCTTTAGTATTATATGCCGTATCAGATGCTGATGATTTACTTCCCTTCTTCGCCAACAATTCTTCATAACTAAAGCTATTTCTGTAACGGTACTTAAATTTTGCCTTTGAAGTATTGTTATTGACGTCTTGCTATTTCTTGCAGTCAAAGCGAAGGGTCAGAGGACAAAAGCTTTTCTTCGAGTCTTAAAGTATTCCAATGGAGGAGTTCTTGAGGTAACTTTCCCCTACCCTCTTATTAATGATCAACAAAGTTGGAAAATGTGCACTTTCCTTCCTTTTTATAAGGAATAGATAAAATGAAACTAAATTACCTGATGCTTAATGGTATTGAAGTACAGAAGATTTGGTCGAAGATATATCATGCTTTCTATCTAAATATTTATTTTGTGTGTGGTTGTAGTGTGCGAAAACATACAAGTTGAAACACCTCTCAAAGATGGAACTTGTAACAGCTGACCCCAGTGGATGTTCGTTTACTCTGGTAATGGTCTATTCTTTCGTTCTATGAGCTGCACAGCAATTGTGCAGCAGAGAGGATCTTCTGTCTGCGTTCCATGGACAGAGTTCTCAGTTGTAGCGCTGAAGCAAAATGGAGAATAAATCTTACCCTGTTTTGAAGTTTGTTCTTATGTTTTTCTATGATACATTTATTTAGATGGTGAATTTGCGTCTTTTAGGTATTTGACAATAACATCAGAAACCATAGTGGGGCTCCTGCTCAGTGGACAATGCGCAATGTTGATGACAGGTTTTATCATTAAGAGAAAAGTATAATCTCAAAAATTCAAAATTTTGTAGTAAAATTTTATGTTTGGACAAAAAATTCTTATCATTGTCCATGACTTTTCTTGTAGGAATCGCATCCTAATCCATATCTTAAATATATGCAAAGATGTATTGGCTCGCCTTCCTAAAGTTGTTGGTTTAGATATTGTGGAGATGGCTATCTGGGCTAAGGTGTGAATGATGGTGTTATATGGTTACATTCAAGTGAAAATTATAGGCCATTAATGTTTTTTTTTCCTGTTTACCTTTTGTTCAAAACAAATGTGAAATAGGAGAACACACCCGCAGTTGCTGCACAAGCCCAACCTCATGCAAACCCAGAAGATGGTGGTCCTGTAGAATATGATGTGACTGAGACAGAACTGACAGTCAATGTAGAGAAGGAACTTGTTTCTCAGGCAGAAGAAGAGGACATGAAGGTCCTTCTCGAAACGTAGGCGCTATTCCTCTCAATCTTTATTGGCATTCTTAATATATGATATTAAATATATGTGATGATTGTGAGTTTGAATAAACTGTGAGTGGTGATCTCTATTTTCCACATGGAAACTAAACTGCATTTTGAGCTTTCCACTGATTTTGTTTGTCGTGCCTTTGTCAATATCTGAATAAGCAGTTATGCCATGATGGGTACTGGCGAAGCAGAGGCGTTTTCTGAAAGGCTGAAGAGAGAGCTTCAGGCTCTGGAAGCAGCAAATGTGCACGCCCTCTTAGAAAGTAAACCTCTGGTGGATGAGGTATAACTGTTCTTAAGATCAACCTCTTTTTACCTAATTTAACCTGTGAAGCTTCTAACTCACATCGAGATTCAAAGCTTTGATTGTATCATCATTGCCACTTTCTTCACCCACCATAACCTGCTTTCTTGATTCACCAATTTTTTTTTTCTCAATTCTAGTTCGTTTCATATTAGGAGAGAGATAATTTTTGCCTTGCAGGTTTCGCAAGGGCTTGAAGCAGCGACAAATTGTGTGGAAGACATGGATGAATGGTTGTGCATTTTCAATGTGAAATTAAGGCACATGAGGGAGGATATTGAATCAGTAGGGGCTTTCACATCTCATGTTTAATTTGCTTAGTGCAATTTGATTAGCAGTGTTATAGAAATGCCTGCTTCAATCATAGAGAAGAACACTAGTTCTTGTGCATACTCTAAAACAAGGGTGGGGGTAGATATTTTTTGTTAGTATAGGAGCAGAAACTTTCAATAATTATACAGGAGAAAAAGACAATATATTGAATTATAATAAGAAAATTTAACAGTGCGCCAAAGTGCATGGTTTATACTCTGCCATGACCATATTTCCTTAATAAAACTTTATTTAGTTTGTCACATTGGTTGACGTTCTATGAAATTCTTAAGTAGTTTCATGTTTACAAGTATTCAGATTTGTTGATAATTTTATGACAATGATTATATAAAGCAATTTATCCAAAGGAGGACCAAATGGGCAATTTTAAAAATCTTAAACAACGAAAGAGGAAATAATAAATGAACAGAAATAACTGAAAGACAATGGTGGGCCAAATGATCTTAACTCTGTCATTTTACTCTCTTATAATGTAGAAGTTTTAGGAGAAACCGTTCTACTTTCCAATTCCTTAAACTTGGTTAAGAATAAAATGTAGACAGTGTATCTAGAAGCTTTTATCTTTTCTAAATTATTTATTGTTTTTAAGGACTTAAAAATTGTTAGAATAACTTGTTCATAAACAGTGAGTAATTATCAATTATTTTTTGTTTTAAAGTGTGACATAAATTAAGCAAATATGTAACTTGTCAATCCTCCACTTAAAACCAAGAGAAATGTGGTTATAATTGATAATTGAAAGTTGAAGAAAACTATGTCAATGTAGGCATGAATAGCCGTTTTTAACTTTGAAAAATCAGATCATGACTAGAAACCTAATAGGTGGCCAATCTTGTGCTGCAAGAGGTCCTTTCTGGTTAAATTGAGACTTTTAAATGTTACTTCTCCAAGTATTGTAGGTGTGGAAAATTATTCTTAATCTCTAAATCAAAGAAAGTACATACGGGCCTTTATATAGGCAAACTTAATACTAACCCTAAAATCTAATAAAATCAAAATAATTAAAGATATAAGATATCCATATCCAAACCTAAGATATGATAAATCTATATCTAATCCTAAGATAATAAGATATTGACTAATTTAAATAAGCCATAATAACCAGAGTAGGCATTATAATTCTCATAAAATTTCTGAATTTTCTATTGTACAGATAGAAATACGCAACAACAAGTTGGAAATGCAATCAGCAAACAACAAAGTTCTTATTGAGGAAGTTGATAAGCTTCTTGAGAATTTGCATGTCCCTCCTGAGGTATACCTTTATTGGGAGAATTAAATGCCATGGTTAGAATTTGACAATTATACTTGAGCTTGGTGTTAATTTCAATATTCCATTGGGTTCAGCTTGCAGCTAGTTTGACAGGAGGTCCACTTGATGAGGCACGTGTGCATCTGACTGTGGAAGCATGTGAGAGCCTGGTGGATGTCTTGCCTAGGCTCCAAGTGCCAAACATAGATCCTGCATTAGCAAATATGAGAGCTGTACATTCTCTATGCCTTGCTTGTTTGACTTTTGAGAACCACCTCGTAAACTATTTATATCACATGGCAACCTTGTTTTTGCTGCTTAGAAAGGCATTAAAAGAAATTCAATTGGTTGGATAGGCAATGCTTGTGAGTTCTACCGTGAATCTTAAATCATAAGGCAAATACAGTGTGTCTGCTGAAAGTTCAATTGTATATAATTTGATATCTAAGGTGACAATTATAAATTCTACCCATTACTTTTGACTGTTTTGATTGATAGGAAAGCCTCTGTATGAGAGTAATATTGTGAATTTGAGCTCGTAATGCAAGTAGAGTACCCGTGCTTATGGCCAATACTCAATACTGCATATGTGCATGGGTCAGAAAGTGCCTTCTTTTTTTTTTAGGTTTACAGAAAGTTGTTTGTTTGAACTTTGGTTTCGGCTATCCATATAGGTTAGAGACAGGCGTGCGGAACTTGAAAGCTTAAAAAGTAATTTTGTCAGGAGAGCTTCTGATTTCTTAACAAATCATTTTCATTCTTTGGTGCATTTCCTGATTAATGATACATACAATTCCCAGGTATTTTCCGTTCAGGTTCTTAAAAGAATTATAAGCTTAAAAAAGCCTACGTATTCTATTCATCAGTTTGTGTGCTTGCTTTAAACAGAAAGGACGGTTGAAGAAGCTTGATCATGCTGAGGCACGGTGCATATACAGGAAATATCCCCGCCTTGTGCAACTTTTAAAGGTTAAATTTTGGAAAACTTGACGATTTGTTTCTGATTTCTGAAGTTTTGTTTCGAGCACATATAATTGGTGCTTCATTTTCTGGTTTATCCCCAAATTATTCTTATTTTCACTTGCAGGATCTTGATGAAAATTGCTTATATACATTGAGGAAAGCTTACTGCCGTTCTCTCAACTTGCTTCTCAGAAATGAGGTCTGAGATTACAAACTATTGATACTCCGCATTAGTGTTATTTGTTCTTTAGTATTCTGGTGTTTGAGTTACTTTTATTAATTACTTCACCTCAATAAGAACTGAGAAGTCACTTTTATATCCAATTTAGTAATTTAAATCCTTATTTAATGCTGGTTAACGATTTCCTGACTATCTTCAAGGAGACAGAATATAAGATTGAACTTATTTGGGGTTGATCAACCATTTCCCAAAATTAAGCTAATTCAAATTATGCAGCTTGTATCTCATTAATAGTTACAATATTTTTAGCTATCTAGGCATAAGATACTGGGCTATTCATGGGCACAATCAATATGGGGAAAGAAATTACTCATATATTATTTGCGTTTTAACTAGAATCTTGCTTACTTGGCATTACCTTGAACTGGACTGTTTGTCCTTCAAGGAAACATAACTCAAACAGGAAAATGAAGTTGCAGCCTTGAAGTCGTTATTGTGGAGAAAAGAGGGAGGGAAAAGGGAGATGAAGGACCGTGCAAAATATGTTACTGATAGAATATAGTTTAATGAATGCATACAAGCTGAAACCTCAGTGAAAATTATTGTAAACCTTTCCTAATCCTTTTGTTCCTGTTAACAGATATCATTTGCTTTTCATCAGAAAATCACATTATCTTTATTCTAACTTATCAGAGAAAATTGTTAATTATTTCCTTAGTAATGACTAATGAGATTTCAATGTGGGTCCAACTCTCCCCAGACCTTGAGGGTGTCCTTTTTTTTTTCCCATTTCATTGTTACTCTTGCTTGAATAGAGATGATTTTGCTATTATTTTTAGTTAACCAGGAGAGATTTGCAAGCTCTTGCTTGCCAGCTTCCTTTTTAGACATGCCGGCCTGAATTATTGAAGTAAATCCTTTGTTTGTTGATACTCTTGTCCTTGATATAATATGAGATTTAGTTTGTAGTGCAATTGCAACTAGATGTTATATTAGTATATGATAGCCCTTTTGGATCTTCTTAGTTGTAACATTAGCAACTTTTGTTTGCAATTAGGTATTGCCTAAAGAATTCGTGCCATGCCTATTGTTTAAATTCTATGACTTGCCTTAATATATCGACGTTGCCTTGAGAAAGTGTGCATATGGAGGTCTTGAGTTTCTTGCCTCCTTCTGCAGGCCCGTGAGTTTTCGGATGAACTTCGTGCTAGCACTAAAGCACCTAAGAATCCAACTGTTTGGCTTGAAGGCATCATAGGTTTAGGGCAGAATGCAAACACGGTTGACACTTCTTCACTTTCTGAGGCTTATGAAAAGATGCTTGCAGTTTTTGTCCCACTTCTGGTGGATGAGGTGAAATTCTTCCCTATTTATTAACTTTTGATGTTTCTTAATTTATCAAAATTAAAAATTAAAAAATCCTCATGGCTTAAATTGCAGAGCTCTTTTTTTGCTGCCTTCATGTGTTTCGAAGTTCCCACAGTGGCTCCTCCTCCTCCAGGAGGCACTATTAATGGTGATGAAGATGGATATGATGACGATGATTCTGAAGCCAATGATGATGATTTGGGGATTGTGAACATTGACGAGAATGATAGTAAATCTGGTGCTTGTTATTCTGCTTTCCAACAATAACCTTTTCTTATGGCACCATCTAGTTATCCAGAATTTCACAATTGGCTTAATTTTACAGGCATTAATGCTGCGGAGCTTGCATCTTTAAATGAGTTCCTTCAGGATATGCTTGATGGAATCCAGGTATGCCTGGAAATTTCTGTATACTGCTTTCAATGTATGCTGGAGCTTATGATATTTATGAGACGAAATGATGAGGTTCTGTGAGGAGGCTGTCTCAAGCAATCCCCTCAATAGCATTGGAATAATGACACCTATTTAGTTGTGCGCTAACAACCTACGTTGGAAGCAACATGATGTAGTTGCCACCAACATCCTCGGCAAGAGAATGAACTAACTTCCAGAATGAGCTAACCCTAGTTGCCACCTGTAAAGCTACGCAGATTGCAGTCTGCATCCTGGGCCTACAAAGACGAAGAGAAGACCAGTTTTAACCCATCTGCTATTTTTTTTCTTTTTTTTATTAAAGACAGAACATGAACGTTCTGCTGTATGTTCTTGGATTGACAGCTACAAATTGTTTCTTAGGGTTGGGCACCCTTCAGTGATTTGCAGGATCAAAAGATCATACATTTTATTGACATCAAGCTACTTACTGGTTTCAGGAAGACTTCTATGTTATAGTAGATTGGGCATACAAAATTGATCCCTTGCGCTGCATATCAATGCACGGAATAACAGAGCGCTTCCTCTCTGATCAGAAAGCTGATGCAGCTGGATTTGTTAGCCTTGTGCTTGGTGACCTAGAGTCTTACATATCCATGCAGTTCATTCGTGTATGTGATACAACATTACTAAGAACTTACTTGTGCCAAATACATTTCTGAAGGCAATGTTGCCAAACCATTTGTTTTAATTCAACATCTTATTACACAGTTTGTAGATGAAGCTTGCCATCAGATTGAAAGATATGAGCGCACTGGGCGCCAAACGGGGGTCTTGGGTTATATTCCGAGGTGAAATGGATCCTCAGTCTCTACTTCTTTTTAATACCCACACTTCTGTGAACCATATTCATTTGATTTTTCCTATTTCTAAAAATGCAATGCTTTTGCAGCTATAAAGATGGTTTCTCCCACTTAAGAATCCAAAAGGTTGCTCAAAAATCACATAACAGTTAATGTTATGGGTCTTAGTTTTAAACGCCTAATACTCAAGGGGTTGTACTTGATCTTTTTGAATGTCTAATTTTCTCATACCTGAGAGTAGTTGGATGAAACTTGTGCCTGTTGTTTTGATTGATTTTGTTCATCTTGACTAAGCAAAAGCTATACAGTTCATTGCTATACTCAACGGCCTAAGATAATTTTTATTTTGATGTTTAAATTATGGCCCTTTTTTAAGGGAAAAAATATTTTCTTTGTCTAAAGATATAGCCGTTGCATATCATTGTTATCGGCTTATACATGATACGATTCATATCTCGAGTCTTTTTTCATGATGAGCGTCAATTATATATTTTCTTACCCACTCTTTCATAGATTTGCAACCCTTTCAACACGGATGGAGCAATACATTCAAGGGCAGTCAAGGGATTTGGTTGACCAAGCTTATACTAAATTTGTCAGTACTTTTCATCATACACTCACGTGTTTTCTAATATTTCGCAATTTTTCAAAGTCACTTGCAATTTATTTAGGAACATTCTATATAAGTGTTTCTTTTGAACAATTTCCTTTCAAAGATAAAATATAAGTTTTCAATTGTTAGAGTTGCATTCAATGTGGGCTTCTTAATTCGTATATAACGGAGGATCAAGTTGACAGTGAAATTATTATTATTATTATTATTATTTTAGTTCTAGATATGCATTAGTACATGGATTGTAATTTAATATGCTCTAGAAACTAGAGATAATAATGCATGTTAGGTCTGCAATGAACTTTCACGATGTTAAAACCTTGTGACTTTTTCCTCATGGACTGTTTTTGTCAGCACATATATATATTTGCACATATGTGAGGAGCAGCCTTTAATTGATATATAGTCTCAATTTTTTTCAATTATGATTCCTGCTTTTCAACAGCCTTTAGCCCTTTTTTACCTTGTTAGTTTTCAACATATTGTAACTGCTTTTGCTATATTGTTGTTTGCTGGCTGAATGGCTGCCTGACAGGTTACCATAATGTTTGTGACGTTAGATAACATTTCCAAACAAACAGATCAAAAGGAAATTTTTCTTATAGAGAACTATGCAGCATTTCAAAATAGGTAAGTTCTTGTCTTGTGTAGGTTAAGCTGATATTCTGAAGAAAGGCATTTTCACTTTTTTAACTCGCTATGTTGTTAATTTTGCTCAGCTTGTATGACCTCGCTCACGTTGTTCCCACTCTGGCAAAGTTTTACCATCAGGCCAGTGAAAAATATGAAGAAGCCTGCACGCGCCATATAAGCATGCTTATTTACTATGTAATATATATACACTCTCTTTCTCTCATCCTTTGATCGAGCATAATGTGTTGAACTTGACTAATTATCCTTCTTTTTCCTTGGGAAGCAATTTGATCGTCTTTTCCAGTTTGCTAAAAAGATTGAGGACTATATGTCCACTATCGCACCTGAAGAGGCAAGTGTGTTGATTTCTTCGCAAAATTTGATTATTCTTTGTAGATTTGCGTTATTTAACTCCTCCACTTGTCTAGAATTATTTCATGATTTTGTTGTTTTGCATCAATTCCAGATTCCTTACCAGGTTCAGATGTCAAAAGGGGATCTTAGGAAGGTGATAAAAATCAGCTTAACAGGGGTAGGGTGATGCATATTTATTTACTTAGAATATGTCTTCTCGCAATTGTTAAAACTTATCCTGGCTACCATGTCTTTGGCAGGTTGATAGGTATTTTTATGCCATGCATAAGAAACTACAGAAGAACTTGACTTCAGAGGAATTGTTACCTTCCTTGTGGGATAAATGCAAGGTATGTTTGTTATGAGCTCATTGGCCAATCAGTTACCTCCTCCTTTTTAAGAGAATCAAGAAAGCCATAACCCAAAAAAAAAACTGGTAAATTGATATATTCGAATTGAAGGAGTGAGTTTGATCAAGAGCATAGTGCACAAGTAGTACAGATAAACAAACTGTAAAGAAAAGCAATGCATAATAACATGATGCTATCTGATTGTTTTGTCCAGAGGGAATTTGTGAATAAGTATCGAAGTTTTGTTCAGCTTGTCGCAAGGACCTACCCGTTGGAGAAAATACCTTCTGTAGGTGAAATCGAAGACATTTTAGTTGGACTTTAAAAATTCATTTTCATATATTCCTTTATTTTGATAGATATATGTTACCATTCTTTTTTAATCGTGCACCTTACTTAATTTGATTTATTCTATTCTGCTTATTGAATTTAGTGATTTAGGTATGTATTAGATTGTTTTATTTTTGTTTTTTTATCAAAATGACTCAATGCAATTTGACAGGACCTACCTTTAAGTTATATACTTCTACCTCAATGTTTAAGTAATCAATGTGAAACTTTTCTTGATATATTCTAATATTGCTAACTCGTTTATTGTATGCGTTTAATTTTTTTCATAACTCATTTTGAAGTTCTTAACAGCAGTTTCATGGTTTCTTTGTTTGTATTGGATCGAGAGTTGGGGGGGAACTGAAATCAAAATAAAGATATATCACAACGTGAGAGATTCATACGTATTTTCTAATAACATCCCATGTGATTAAACGATGAGATATACAACACTACAAATCCAATCAATGAATTGAGTCTCTATTTTTTACTCATTTTCGTATGAAACTATGAATGAATTAGGTCTCATTGGATATCTATCTAACCTTATCCTGCTTATTGGGGAAAAGAAAAAGAAAATCTTTCGCAATTAAAAAGCTGGACCCATCGGTCGAACTCCAATTTTTGGGTGAAGTTTTTAGAGCCTCAACTCCTTAGACATCATTATCGATAAAGTCGGGAGAGCAGAAAAATGGAAGCCGAAGATGTGAATATTGCTGCTGCGAAGCACGCAAGATCCAATCCCGTGACCAGAGGAATATCCTTCAACTTATCCACCACTCCCACCTGAAGAATTAGCATCACCGCATGCCCAATTTTCGACTTTGCCTCTCCAATTGATTTTATTCCTACCCATCTCGGTGTTAACTGAAATGGAAAACCGCCATGCATCGATCGTTCAAGTCAGTTTTTTACAGTCGAAATGGTAAATAGATATGTCCAAGATTGAGTTGATAATAAAATAGATAATGCAATGTTGGTGCATTGACTTGAGAGTCCGGTCCATGAAGCCATGGCTTTTGTTCAGTCTTGGATCCAACAAACATGACGTACAGAGCCACCCCAAAGATGAGCATGCCAGTTCCTACCAGGAACATATCTGCCCAAAAATTATGAAAACAAAAGGCTAACGATGTCATGCTCTGTTTTTAGGGCGTGCAGGTAGAGGAAGAAGAAGGAGAGGGAGCACCATGCAAATTTACCTATGGCTTCGATTAGTAGTTTGGCGACATGTCCTTGATCCAACCTGTTTGTCCAGATATGAAAACATTGTGCGTATGACTGTATTACAAGCGAACAACCCTGCATTAAGTTTAGCAATGCATGCATTCGATATATTAGATATTAGTCAAAGTGAAAATGACAAGACAGGGTAACTAAAAAACTGAGAAAAGGAATTATATATGGCTGAGTCAACGAAATGACCTCAATGAAACATAATAGGGACGCGAGTAGAGATCCCAACACGGCAAACAATGTTAAAAACCGGCAATCAACGATGGCCTGCAGCCGCAGGTGAGGGTAATGCTTAAGATGATGAGGATGTGAAATGATCGGTGAGCAGAAATTAATAAAGGAATATAAGTAATAGACAGACATACCTTTTGGATGAGCATCTGGGGATGTAGATTGGTAGAAGGATTAGGTTTGAGAGAGTTCAGAAGACGCCCAAAAGTGGAAGTGAAGGCGGAGAGTGGTGACGATGGAAGCAGAGGTTGAGGTTGGGAAGTGAGTGGTGAATGCTTGAGACTGGTGGCCTTGTGGCTTTGGGACAATCGGCGACTTGAAGTAGAAGAAGAAGAGGAGGAGGAGGAGAAAGAAACGAGGTGCATGGAGGAAGTACAGGGCGGGCGAAGCATTTTTGTGATTCCCATTGTAGAGTCGATCGAATTGAAGGAGGAGGCATTGGGTGCTTTATGGGCGGAGGACAAGATTCTGAGGCTTTTGGACTGTTGCTGCAATGGCCGCCACGTGTAACCGTGTGGGCCCTCCACGACTCTTACTTTTAATTGGCCGCCACGCCGTCAACTGCTGAACTTGCACGATTCCAATATGGATCGTTTGTTTCCGAAATACCGGGAGCAGCTACGGGGAAAAATAGGCAAATTATTACCGCATGCGCTATCCCTAAAATACCTTAACTCACACAAATGACAAAGCTCCTCTCCTGCTTTGGGTCGCACCATTGCTTGTTCCCACTTCCTCTCCTCCTTTCTTCCCAACTTCCCGACTCCTCTCTCTCTCTTCAAAATTCGCATTTTGATTCTTGATTCCCAGTGTTGAATAGAATACTCCTTACATTTTATGTAACATCCTGAATTTTGAATCTAATATATTGAACATAAACCTATTTTGGGAAGACTAGTAGGCTCTATTTTTGGAAAGTGATAAATTTGAAATCAGTATTTTGTGGGCCCCGTGAATAGTATTTACTATTCACGTATACGTTTTTACTATTTACAAATACGTATTTAAAAAAAAAAATATATATATATATATATATGTTATTCGCAAATACGTATTTAATACTTGAAATTTGTGAAATATGAATAGTGTTCACTATTCACAAATACGTATTTACTATTTAAAAATACGGTATTTACTATTCATAAATACGTATTTACTATTCATGCGGGACCCACGTCAAATTATTTCTCCTGCCTACAGAAGTCTCGTGAGTTTTGAAAAAAAGTGGCATGCGGGACCCACTCAATAGTAATTCACTATTTGAAAAATAATATTATATTATTATAATATAATTTACTATTCATGTGGGACCCACAAAAAAATTATTTCCGCAACAAGCCACGGGAAGAGTCACGGGAGGTTTGAAAATTTGTCACGGGGAAAATTACGTATAATGACCCAGAGATAAAAATTACGCTTAAGGACCCATTTTCCAACATTATAAATAGAGGCTTCATTTCTTCATTTTCTTCACACCAAACTCAGAGTACAACGATTGAGTTTAAGAGAAGAGTGAGATTTCTTAGAGTTAGAGAGAGAGTTTAGAGTAAAGTTCTTGGAGTTGAAGAGAAGGAGCAAGAACTTCAAGGGTAAGTTCTTCGATCTCTAGTCTTAAGTTTTGGTAATTTGTACCTGAAATGCCTATAGAGTTTCTTCTGAGTATGCTCTGTGGCTGCAGCTTAGTCTGATCTGTCACATCAGAAAAGAATTATCCTTGGGCAGTAAATATTATTTACTGGCACAGTAAAAAAATATTTACCGGCACGGTAAAAATATTTTTACTGGTACTATTCACATGAATAGTGAATATCCAACATAGTTTCCGCAAATGCTGAAAATTAATGGTCTCTGATAAAAATGATATTATAGGATATCTGAGAACCATTACCGCTGCTGCTGTTATACCGCTGTTTTCCGTTAGAAGTACCGTTTTCGTCAAACGTACCAAAACATCATCAACGAAGGTACGGACGCGTATTGTAACCTTAACTCTGATGCTTATGGTATGCTTATATGTGATAGATAGTCTGAAGTTCTGTTTTTGAAAATTGATCATACACATACAACTTGATACGGGTTATAGTCTTGATAACGCCGTTATGTTTTCCTAGCGCTGAGGACACGGATGTACACCGTGGCACTGGTGAATAGTGCAGACTATAATAACATGCATATTGCAGTGGCTGTGTTATGTTATTATGTGAATATATGAATAATGTATGTGATTATTGCTGTTTTGACATGAATATCTGTCATACATATTTGATACATAAGCATGAGGTTAACCGTTACCTGAGGTTCAATGGGTATTGAACCTCAGCTCTTACTGTAGCTTCAGGATTTTCGGAGTGAACAGAAACAGAAACAAGGGTAAGCAGCAGGCAGAAGGACTAGCTGGAGAAAGTCCTGTAGATATGTATAGTCTTTCGAACTCTTTGTATCAACAAACCAGTACACTACAGTGGTTGAATATCAGTTACTTTGTATTTAAAATCATTTCGTTGCTCAACTCTGGTTAAATTATTTTGAACTCTGATCAAATAATTTCGAAAATGCTTTAGAAAAGTTGGGGTGTTATATTTTACACCAGCGATATCTATTATACGGTACAATCATGCAAATTTATTACTCTCACCGGTCCTAATTATAAGAGCTAGTTGACTTTTTTAGAGAGATTAAGGAAACTAATTAAATTACTTTAGAGTATTCTTATTTTTATTTTTTTCTTCAAACTAATTAGTTTAACTAATAAACTAATATATAATCTAAGAATACACAACATATGAAATGATTAAGTAACTTATTTAGTTTTCTTAACCTCTTCAAAGAAAGTCAACTAGCTCTTATAATTAGAACCGGAGGTAGTAACTAATTTACTCTGAAACTCCTATATACGGCTCCTCATAGTTTGTGCTTTTCTCAGATCTTGTTGCCCTCCGTGCAGAGCACGAGAATGATTCTGGCTTTATTATAAAATCTGAATCCAATTTGAATTTGTAGTGTCCTAAAGGTCCTCTTTAATTGGCTCTATCCTGGAAAGACAAGTCATCTTTATATGAATTTCTTCCCCCATATGCATGGGATCAATTTAGTCTAATTATTAATTTATTACTAGGAGAAATACGCGGTTCACAATTCAACGGAAGAGAAGAGTGCCAGTTTCGAGCAGGTGACTCTTGATTGGCGAGACAAAATTTCTCTCACCATCAAGCCAAAATGTCGAACGCCACGTGGCACCCAATTCATATTTTCTAAACTGTAAACAGTACAAATTCCATTGTCTTAACTCATTCAAAAATAATTTTTTAATCATGATTTATAGTATATAAATTAAATATGTGGGAAAATTTTATCTCACTTTATATACATAAACACTTTTGAAACTCATCTCAAGCATATATATTCCCTCCAATCCTAATTATAAAAATACGTTTATAATATAAATTGCAATACAAAAATATTTCTATAATTAAGACCGGAGGTAATATATTATATATATGACTTCTCGAAAATGCATGGAACAGCACATTATGAAGCGTGCATTGGCAAACCAGTCAGTCAATTATTTACTTACATGAAAACATATATAGTCAAAACATCAAATTTTCCTAATCTTCCTTATGCCAACTAATGAGGGGACGATTCTAGAGAATATTGTCGTGGGTTAGACTCTCGACGAGATGCAATAAAGACTGAGACCTTAAAATTTCAAAAGCCCCAAAAGCTCGACTTTGTATCAGGATGAAATCTAAGAGATGTGAATCCTTCTATTCAATTCACATGTTCATTACTCATAAGACTGTCCCAAGATCCCTCTACATCTCCTATTACCTTTCTTTTTAGGAAAAAATATTTTTTTTTTAATTCTAAATATTGTCTTATAATTAGGAGCAGAAAAAGTACGATTTTGGGATAACATATTTAAATTTATCATTTAATATTGATTGATGATCGTGACTACGAGCAAAATATGGGTTAAAAGGCCATGAATTGGCCCATTACAATATTCCACGAGCCAGCAGATACTATAGCATGGTTTTTTTAACCTTAATCCGTTGAGTGCTAAAACAAGACGAGAGGAAATTAGCCTTAAATTGAAACTTGGAAGGCAAAACTATTAGGGGGGCCTTGATTCCGATAGAGATTAAACTTAATGCAAAGTAATTTGGGGATGCTATGGATTCATACAGAAAAATATGGAAGGCAAAACTACAGAAAGTATTAATCTGACATAGTGCTTAAGTTTTGCTTTCTCCTTAATCTGTGTCCCTTTTTTTACAAGAGCAACTAAATAATGAAAGAAAATCCAAAAGTACTTAGTTTAGTGGTGAATCGAACCAGCTAAAAAGTGGGCGAAACCAGTTTAAATCCCATCTTATTAAAAAAAAAAAAAAAAATCCTAAGAATAGACACCAAGGTCTCAAAGTCTAATGAGAATTAGTCGTTACTTGTATACTTGGTAATATGACCCCAAAAAAAAAAGTTAGACACCAAGTGGCCTAAAGAGTTGTGAAAAGAAGGATAGACATAGCATTTTGGTTATTAATAATTATTGGGGTTGCGCTTGCAGGAACTCCTTCATTGAAAATCAACATCGCAGTCACATTGTGCAAGAATGAAAGATGAAGAGAGGGAAAGAAGAAGCTTCTGTGGTCGTTGCGGCACTAAACACACAAGTTGTTTGGTGAGGGGCTTGGGTCTCGTTTAAATGTTAAGCATGAAAAACGGGTCATTTGGTCAAAAGTCGGCAGTCAAGGAAGGCTCCTGAAGGAATCAGCCGTTTTAATAGTATGCTTAATCAGGAGCCACTATTTCCTTGGACGACCTCAAATTTGAGACAACAATAATAGCAGCAAACGTTGGAAGCAGGGGGACCATATGATTCACGGACATTCCTTTTATGGCAATCAAATGGTCGGTTTCTTCTTCCATGGAGGCTGCGTCTTTATTTTCTGCAACTCACATTGGCCGACTGTCTGAACTGAGACACAGTCATGCCTTCTTGCTTGTTTCGCTTTTATTTCATGAGATCGGATCAGAGTGCCCATTTTGATTTTTGACGGATTGACCCGGTACTGTGAGGGGGATAACTGATAGCCGGCCAAACAATGGCGGAAGGCTTTGATGGCCAGCTGGCCAGTTTGGCCCCAACTGATTTTATAAAATTTATAAAAATATATATGTATTTATTATATAATATTTTATTTAGCCACAAATTTAACTCCAACTAATTTTTTATCTTTTCTGTAAAAATAATGTTTGTTTCATTACTCATTAATTTAACCCCAACTAATTTTTTATCTTCTATGTAAAGATAATGTTTGTTTCATTAGTCATTGGGCGGTAGGAAGAAAGTAAAATTCTTGTTTGAGATACCGAAAAATATCATCTTACATATTGTTTTGATTTATTATTATTAGTTATTATTTATTTATATTTTTAAGGTTATTTGATATTATTTAGTAAATACTCCCTCTAGTCCTTATTTAAGGAACCGACTAACAATTCTCACAAGTCAATAAAAACAGTTAAAGTCATTGAATTTATCCTAAAATTTAAGTAATTTTCAATATTATTCATATTAATTATACTAAACTCTAATATCATATTAATTATTACTCTCTTTTTTTGCTCAAAAAAAGGTAATAATTAATTTTTATTAATTATTACTCTCACTCACTACCTTTTTAATTATGAGTATACATAAAAATATTTAATGCTATTTAGAAACAAGCAAACGCCTTATAAAAAGAACCAAATATACTTGTTAGTTGGTGCCTTATAATAAGAACTAAAAACAGTAGTTCAATATGTTTGCTTTTTGGCCCAAGCTAAAATTTTTTTCTGGTTCCGCCAATGCGGCCAAAAATGGCTCTAGTCGCTCCCAAATTTCTGATTAAAATTGATTAATATTTTTTCTTGACCTTAAAATTAATTAATATTTTGAAGTTATGTTTATGCATTTTGCCAATATATATATAGCACGTTTTAAAACTGAAAATTAGAAAATAAATATGTACAATTTCAATAAATAGGAGACCTTATTATTGTGTAGACTTAATTTTTATGACGTATAATAAATATTGAATAAAGATATAGTTACAAAGTTGTTGAATCATATGACGTATAATAAATATTGAATAGGATATAGTTACAAAGTTGTTGAATCATATGATGGAGTTATGATAGAATCAAATGAGAATTCATTAATTTCTAAGTATATAATATTCTTCCACGTCATTTTTTTTGAGGATGCACATATGTTATGTATTTATTATTTAATTAATTTTTTTTTGGGGGATTTAATATTTAATTTTTACCGTTTTAAGAAATGAAATTTTTTTATAACAAAATTAATTGCATTATCATTTCACAAAATATTTCCATAATTTCATAATACAATTTAAGATGCATTTATTATTTTACGTTGGTTTTTTTTATACTACTTAATAATACTTTTGATCCTTAATATAAGAGATATTTGGCTCTTTTCAAAGAGTTAAAGAAACTAAGTCAGTTACATTAAATATTTATGTTTATTGTTTTCTCAAGACTAATTTGCATGATTTATAAATATATATAATTTGATGGTATAGTATATATATTATGATTAAATAATTTATTTAATCTTTTTTTTTTAAAAAAAGTCAACTTGCTTTTATAATACTTATATAATAACAAATGGAAGGAATTAATGGTTTAAAAATAAAAGAGAATTGAAAGTACTTTGTTCCGAGTTAGGTTAACAGTAGAAGCTAATTTTACAACATGACTTATGATGTACGATGTTACGCCCCAAAAATCTAGAGATGACCAGCAAGAAACATGAGAAGAGCATTCCTAAAGCTTTAAGAGACACAAACAAATATTTCACTTATTAATTACGATAATATTGAATGTGAATACAGTACTTCTAAGTCATTAAAGTTACAACGCATTTCTTTCAATTAAAATATTAAGTAATTTGAAGAGAGTTCGATAAAATCTCTTCGAGCTTTCTGAAATTTCTACAATAGCATACGAGTTCATTATAATATGTCGCAACAATATATATAGATACATACAACTTAAACATGCTAGGAAGGTAGGAATCTATAGACGACGTGTAGCACCTAAACAAGATTTACCAACATATATATACAAAAGAATTTAAGGTCTCACATTGAAGAAGGCTTAATTCAAATTGCACACCAACTTCAGCCTAGCCATACGGACCTTCAGTTATTAGCAAGAGGGACATGATCAACTTCACTATCTGAGGCAAAAAATATTTTTCGATGAACAACATCCTATTAAAATAAGTAAACAAAATACTGAGGAATAAATTAAGCAAGTAAAATTTCATAATAATAGAATGAAAAATTATTCAATTTCCAAATACGAAATCATAAACGTAGACGACATTATAAAAAGATTATTGATAAGAAAATACTAAATAAACAAATAATTCATCAATGAAATTAAGTATCAAATGATATGAAAAACTCATTATGAATGAGGACTTAAACATAATGAGAACCAAGCGTGGACACACAGTCCACGAGGGTAATTAACCAAGTGTAGTTTGAGGTCACGAAAACAAGTATGGACACGCAGTCAATGAGGGTAAAAGAAATAATTCTTTATTTTAAATTTAAAGGTTGTTACATATATAAGATTGATTCTCTAATAGTTCTCAACTTCTCTTGTACTATCAACTTAACACTTTAAACAAAGATATGAGGGGGAAAAAAAGAACAAAAAATCTTAGTATCTTTTATTCCCGTTATATATTTTTCTATTATTAACTTAAAAAGTCAACTAATTATTTAATTAATTTTATTATTATTATTATTTTAAATTCCAAAAACAAAATTGGACTATTACATATAAGGTAAATGTGTTAGATAAATTTTATCTTGATTTATATGTATTTCTCAAACGCTAATTCAAAAAGTTCCCTATCAATAAAAAAGGAAGGTGGGGAGTAAATATGATGTGGATATGATAAGAGTGTGAATGGGTAAACGTAGGCAAGAGGCAATGCAACAAATACCTCATCTTTGGCAAGTTCAACATGCAGATTGACCAAAATAAAAAAAAAAAACTAATAATTACCGGATTAAGGCATTGTGCAAACTATTTTCTAAAATAATGCTCACACCTCCAGAGGCGTGAGAGGGCCCCACGCCACTGGTAGTGGCGTGAGGCTCTGACACGCCTCTGGAGGCGTGAGGCTGTCTCACGCCTCTAGAGGCGTGAGACACTGTAACGCCTTTAATAAAAAAATAATTAATTGATTAAAATATTTTAATTAAATATATAATTAATTATAAATAATAATTTAAATTAATAATTAAGAAAATTAAAATATCTAAAATTTATTATAAACTTTAGGAACAAGATTAATTAGTAAATTAATTAATTAATTATTATAAACCTCAAGATAGATGACTAATTATTTAATATCTTGTTCATTAACAATTTGATATATAAAGTATCCATCTTAGATAAGATAAGTTTAAATAGAGAATAATAATTAGTCAAATAATTAATTCACTAATTAAAAATTTACAATAATACAATGGATGATCCACGCTTTACGCTTTGTTACGCTTTGTAATACAATGGAGGCGTGAGCATTATTTTAGAAAATAGTTTGCACAGTGTCTTAATCCGGTAATTATTATTATTATTTTTTTATTTTGGTCAATCTGCCAGTTCAACATATTTAGATCCTATTTAGAAGATGGTGAGGCTGAGAAAGTACGGTAAGAATGGAAAAAATACAGTGTGAGTAAAATAAGGTGTTTTGATTGATATGTTTTTAAATAGGTTGTTAAACCAGAAGCAATTTTTAAGAAAAAATCATGAAACTTATTTTTCACAGTGCAGATAAACATTTATCACAATGAATCCAAACATAAATCCTATTTACATATGACCTTAATCATATCTTAAATTTACAAAAACCAAATTGAAAAAAGTCACTTCTACTATAACTAATCCAAACTGTCGTATTACTAGGGGTGGAAATAGGCCAGGTCAGGCCAGGCTTCACCCTTAAGTCCTTAACAGGTCAGGCCTGTTATACAAGGAAATGGCTTGAGCCTAGCCTGTGGCCTATTACAGGCTAAAATTTTGACTTGAGCCTGGCCTGCGGCCTGTTAAGAGGCCTGTATTTTTTACAGCCCGAAAACAGGCCAAATGTAAACAAGCTTAAAATAGGCCGAATGTAAATAGGCTTACAGTATACAGGCCGAAAACATGCCAACAGACCTAATGTAAACAGGCCAAAAACAGGCCTAATGTAAACAGGCCAAAAACAGGTCTGAGTAAGAGAAATTGATTTAGGGACTTAGGGTTCTTGATTTCAAAGGGCGAATGAGAGGTTTTGAGTGAGGGAGAGGGGAGAGATATTAATTAATCTTTTTTATAAAAAATTTAATTATTCTTAACAGGCCAGCCTGTTAGGCCTAACAGACCTATTTGGAAGTCTAGGCCTAACCTTTTAAGCCAAATAGGCCTTAAAATAGGCCTTGGCCTGGCCTTTTAGCCTGACAGGCCAGGCCTGACCAGGCTTTTAACAAGTTAGGCCACAGGCCCATAGCCTATTTCCACCCCTACGTATTACACTAGAGTTTACTGGAGGGCCTGCGCCATTTCTTTAAACAATTTCAACTACTTGGAATCCTTCAACATATTGTTTAAAAAACAGGAGTTAAGGTATAAAAATCCACATGTGCTCTATCTCGAAAAGCGCCAAACACTAAGTATTTTTTTTAAGTATAAAAGTGTACACGTGGTTACAAATTAGGTATAAAAACACTGTTTGATTGTTAAGTTTGACTTGTTTTTTTGCTGACTGTATGATAACGTAACTTTCAAATGTGCAAAAATATACAAGTGGTTTGGCTAAAAGAGCGCCCAATGTAACGCCACAATTTTAACACCCAAAAACTTGGCCAAAGATACAAATTCATTTATACAGGGCCAAAATAAATCCAAAATAATATCAGAGTTTTCAAAATGCGGAAGTCTTATGGTCATGGCAAATAAAATAACATAGCATGAGCTTTCCATATGTGCCTTCCCTGATTTCCCTACTAAATCATTTACCTGAAAAAAAAATAAACAAAGTAACCGTAAGATCCAAAGATCCCCGTAACCATTGGTTATTCAGAAATATACATGCAAACCAAGAACGAGAACATATTTATAAATTCACAATAATTAAAATATATGCCTTTATATAAAAACCTTTCACAAAATAGTTCTCGACTCGGTTACCAAAACTCCCTCCCAAAAAGGGTTCCAAAAACATCATAATTTATTTTCCAATAATTCACAAGAGATCTCACAATATAAAATATGTCAATGATGAATAGATCACCCTTATTACCCTGACCACCTCTTATAACCGTTGACTGGAGCAATCTAACACATAACTCATCTCTCATCATAACATATCCAATACTCATAACTTCAACATGGCTCCCCTCCTGGTAAAATCACAACCAAGGAGGTGTCATATTTGACCCGGTTAAAAGAAAAGTGATACCAAGGGCTCCAAGAATATCCACTCTCATCAAAACAACATTATCAGATTCCAAATCAAGCCTTCTATAGGCACAATAAATCCCAAAACAGTAAATAAATATACACATATAAATATTTGACAAGTATATAAAAGAATAACCAAGGTTACCTCAATTCCAAGCTTATTTTACCAATACTTCAATACTCTCAATTTACCATCACCAAATAATTCAACCTCAGATCATACCATCATTCTTCATTCCTTCCTTCTCTCTCTCTCTTCCGCTCTCTAAGTAGCTCTAGGAATTGTGAAGAATGAAATGAAATGGAACGTCTATTTATAGTTGGAAAATGGGTCTTTAAGTGTAATTTTCGTCTCTGGGTCGTTTTACGTAATTTTCCCAAAATTATAAAATGGAAACTTTCCCGTGACTTCTTCAGCCGCCCCGTGAACCTTTTTTTAAAAAAATTTAATAATATTTTAATATATATTATTTTATTATTATAATATAATATTATTTAAATAATAAATTATTATTGAGTGGGTCCCGCGGCCAATTTTTTTCAAACTTCACGAGAAAGTTTGCAGAGAATTATTTTTTTGCCGTGGGTCCCGCAAAATACTGATTTCAAATTTATCACTTTCTGAAAATAGAGCCTACTAGTCTTCCCAAGATAGGTTTATGTTCAAGATATTAGATTCAAAATTCAGGATGTTACATTTCTCCCCTCCTAAAAGAAAATTTTGTCCTCAAAATTTTGCCATAATAAGAATTCTAACCTATTTAAATAATTGAGGATAGGTTTGTCGCATGCTCTCCTCCGTTTCCCAAGTAGCATCTCCGGGAGTCATTCCTTTCCACTCGACCTTTACAAGTCTAATGGTCTTGTTTCTTAATTTCTTGTCCCTTGCATCAACAATCCGCTCCGGCTCAGCTTTATACGTCATGTTATCCTTGAGTTCTACCTCTTCTACTTCTATAATGTGGGAAGGATCCGGTTGGTATTTCTTCAGTTGCGATACATGAAAGACATCATGAAGGTTCGCAAGCTGTGGAGGTAATGCAATTCTGTAAGCTACCGGTCCAACTTTCTCCAAAATCTCATAAGGACCCATAAAACGAGGTGAAAGCTTCTTTGCTCGTATTGCTCTACCAATGCCAGTCATTGGTGTGACTCTTAAGAATACATGTTCGCCCACCATGAACTCCAACGGTCGTCTTCTCTTGTCAGCATAACTCTTCTGTCGACTCTGAGCAGTGAGAAGTTTCTGTTGAATCACCTTAATCTTTTGAGTCGTCTCGTCCACAAGTTCTGGACCTATTAAAATTCGCTCATTCAATTCCGTCCAACAAATAGGAGATCTACATTTTCTTCCATACAAAGCCTCATAAGGTGCCATCTCAATGCTGGAGTGATAACTATTGTTATATGCAAACTCCGCAAGATGAAGATGATCGTCCCAATTTCCTTTTAGTTCGATTGCACAAGCCCGCAACATGTCTTCCAGAGTTTGAATAGTCCTCTCAGTCTGCCCGTCAGTTTGAGGATGATAAGCGGTACTATAACTCATCCGAGTTCCCATAGCATTCTGCAATGCTTTCCAAAATCGTGAAGTGAATCGTGGATCACGATCAGATACGATGCTATTCGGTATCCCATGCAATCTGACAATCTCCTTCATGTAGATCTTTGCTAGTCTCTCCAATGAGTATTCTGCTGCAATTGCTAGAAAATGAGCTGACTTAGTTAACCTATCGACAATTACCCAAATGGCATTATGTCCGGATGTCGTTAGAGGAAGCCCCATGATGAAATCCATAGAGATACTGTCCCATTTCCACTCTGGGATATCCAAATTCTTTAATAATCCAGGAGGTTTCCGATGTTCGATCTTGACTTTCTGACAAGTCAAACAACAAGTGACAAAGTCAGTCACATCTTTCTTCATGCCCCGCCACCACCAATTCCGCTTGAGATCATGATACATCTTGGTTGCTCCGGGATGGATAGTGTATTTACTCCGATGTGCCTCCTCTAGTATGAGCTTTTTTATTTCTCCATCATTAGGTATGCACACTTTTCCTTTATATCTTAATATCCCATCTCTATCGATCCCAAATTTCGATTCTTTTCCTTCTTCAATATCTTCCCTCACGTTTAATAGATACTCATCTTCGAGCTGAGCGAATTTAATCTCTTTCCAAATTGTGCTTTCAATAGTTAATGCTTCCATGGTAGCGACCAAACCTGACATTACATCAATAGATGTACTTGGTATCTCCTCGAGCAATTTATGTTCTCTAATCATCATCTGGGCTACATGGATTGTCTTTCTACTTAAGGCATCTGCTACAACGTTCGCCTTTCCTGGATGATACTTCAATTCGAAGTCGTAGTCCTTGATAAACTCCATCCATCTCCTCTGTCTCATGTTGAGCTCCTTTTGGTCGAACAGGTACTTCAGACTTTTGTGGTCACTATAAACTTCGAACTTTGAACCGTAGAGGTGATGCCTCCAAATCTTCAGAGCGAACACTACTGCTGCCAGTTCTAAGTCGTGAGTAGGATAATTCCCTTCATGTGGCCTTAACTGTCGAGAAGCATAAGCTACTACCCTACCATTTTGCATTAATACACACCCAAGACCTTTCTTGGAAGCATCTGTGTACAAAGTAAAGGTCTGAGCAGGATCTGGAATTATAAGTATTGGTGCCGTAGTCAACTTAGTCTTCAAATTTTGGAAAGCTGCTTCACACTTTTCGTCCCATACAAATGGTTGACCCTTCCTTGTTAACTTAGTCAAAGGCATAGCTATTTGCGAAAAGCCCTTGATAAATCTCCTATAATAGCCAGCTAGACCTAGAAAACTCCTGATCTCAGTCACGGACTTTGGTCGTTCCCATTGGAGAACTGCTTCAACTTTAGTATGGTCCACTGCAACACCTTCAGCCGATACGACATGGCCTAGGAATTTTACTTCCTTCAACCAAAATTCGCACTTAGATAGTTTCGCATAGAGCTTGTGCTCCTTTAACACTTGTAGCACGATTCTAAGGTGCTCTTTATGCTCTTCTTCATCCTTAGAGTAGATAAGGATGTCGTCAATGAAAACCACTACAAATTTATCTAGATATGGTCGGAAAATTCTATTCATGTAATCCATGAATACTGCTGGAGCATTTGTTAGCCCAAATGGCATAACAAGAAATTCATAATGGCCATATCTAGTTCTGAATGCAGTTTTTGAGACATCTTCAGCTTTGACTCTCAGTTGATGATAACCTGATCTGAGGTCGATCTTGGAGAATATGGATGCTCCCTTCAACTGATCAAGTAGATCGTCGATCCTGGGTAAAGGATATTTATTCTTTATAGTCACTTTATTCAACTGGCGATAGTCAATGCATAGTCTCAGGCTCCCATCTTTCTTCTTCACAAAGAGTACGGGTGATCCCCAAGGAGATACACTGGGTCTGATAAAACCCTTTTCTAACAATTCCTCGATCTGCCTCTTCAATTCTGCTAGTTCCGATGGAGACATTCGGTAAGGAGCTTTAGATATAGGTTCTGTTCCAGGTACGAGATCAATAGAAAATTCTACTTCTCTCTCTGGGGGTAAACCTGTCATTTCTTTCGGAAATACTTCCGAAAATTCTTTCACCACTTCAATGTTCTCTATCCCTTCCTCCACTTCTGTTTGAATGGAGAAAAACACCATGTACGCAAGACAACCATGATGAACAGGCTTTTCATCTTGTACTATAGACAACAATTGTGGTCTACTATGACTCATAGAGTCATCCGCAAGAGAGATAGTCTTCCTCTTGCAGTCAAGGATGATGTCATTAGCTGACAACCAATCCATTCCTATTATTACATCGATACCCTTCGTGGGTAAACAAACAAGGTCTATATTTGAGATCCTATTATCAATCTCAATCGTACAATTTAAGCAAGCCCTAGAAGTTTTTACTGAAGCTCCCGCCGGTGTAGAAATAATCATATAATAAGGCAATTCACTCACTCTTAAATTCAATCGAGGCACACAGTCGTATGATATAAAAGAGTGTGTGGCACCAGAATCAAATAAGGCTTCTACTTCAAGACCTTGGAGTTTGAGGATACCTTTAATCAGATTTGGTGAAGCACTTGCCTCCTTATGTGATAGTGCAAACACTTTCCCTGGCACTGCAGTTCTAGCATCCTTGGCTCCTCGAGGCTCCTCCTCACAAAATCTGGAAATGTGTCCTGGCTTTCCACAGTTGAAACACGTCACACATGGTCCTTGGTGTATTCTTCCACACTTGGCACACATCTGATTGTTGGCGGTGCTTGCAGCAGGAGCTGTGGATCCCCTATATGAACTCTGACCTCCACTGAAGTGACTCCTTTGAGGTCCTTTGAATTGACTCCTCGGTGGTCTGCTGAAATGACTTCTTTGGGGTCCAGTAAAATAACTCCTCGATGGTCCACCAAAGTGATTTCTGGATGGTTGGCTAAACCGCGTATTCACATTACTGAAGTTGTGACTCTGCTTCTTAGTAACTCCTCCCGTTGGTCTCATGAGGTGTGTTGTAACATCCTGAATTTTGGACCTAAAGACTTGAAAACTAGCCTATTTTTGGAGGACTACTAGGCCCTATTTTTGAAAATGACAAATTTGAAATCAGTATTTTTGAATATGAATAGTATTTACTATTCACAAATACGTACATGAATAGTATTCACTATTCACAAATACGTATTCACTTTTTATAAATACGGTATTTAATCGATATTTTGAGAAATATGAAAAGTATTTACTATTTAAAAATACGGTATTTACTATTTAAAAATACGGTATTTACTATTCCTAAATACGTATTCACTATTTGAAAATACGTATTTACTATTCAAGCGGGACCCACGTCAAATTATTTCTCCTCTGCCAACACCCGTGAAGTTTGAAAAATTTTGCGCGCGGGACCCACTCAATAATAATAATATTATAATATAATATCTTATACTTTGGGAAAACAATAGAAATAAAATTATTTCTAATAAACCGTGAATTAGGTTTTTAAAGTAAGGGTATATTATAAATAAGTGAATTTTTATCTCAGAGTGGGTTATCTCCGAAGTCATTTCCGTAATCGGCGGAATGATTATTTGAGATAGGTTGAACCGATATTTTGAAGCAGGACAGATAGTGGAACCTGTAGGAAATAAATCATAACTCAAAATCCTTGAACTAAGTAGTAAACAACTGCACATATTATGAATCAGTGAATTTTTGTCTAGAAGATGGTGTCACCCGAAGTAATTTCTGTAACCGTCAGTGTCCGACTTAAAATCTTCGGCAGGTTACGGAATACCCTAAATAGGATCAAAAATTTAGTTGACCCAGATATTTCTGAAGAGGAAAAATAGAACTTCAAGGCTGTGCTTCCGGATTCTTGAGAATTTCTAATATAACGCGATTAGAACACCGATCAGGGAATCTTTATAGGATAAATGCAAAAGAGTAAGAAAGTGTCATCGTCATGATGACGTCATCGATGACGTCATCGATGACGTCATCGAATGGATTGGACGGTTGAGATGAAGCCATGTTTAAAGTCAAGATCCAACGGCCAAAATCTGACCTGATAAAGTATGAATAGTGTCATGCTTTTTCACTATAAATAGAGGCTTCATTTCTTCATTTTCTTCACACCAAACTCAGAGAACAACAGTTGAGTTTAAGAGAAGAGTGAGAATTCTTAGAGTTAGAGAGAGAGTTTAGAGTAAAGTTCTTGAAGCTGGAGAGAATGAGCAGGAACTTCAAGGGTAAGTTCTTTGGTCTCTAGTCTTAATATTTGGTAGTTTCTTTTGGTAATTATAGTAGAAATGCCAGATAGAGTTTTTCTGAGTATGCTCTGTGGCTGCAGCTTAGTCTGATCTGTCACATCAGAAAAGAATTATCCTTGGACAGTAAATATTATTTACTGGCACAGTAAAAAATATTTACCGGCACGGTAAAAATATTTTTACTGGTACTATTCACATGAATAGTGAATATCCAACATAGTTTCCGCAAATGCTGAAAATTAATGGTCACTGATAAAAATGATATTATAGGATATCCGAGGATTCCGGAGTCAGATTCAAAGGAAGTTTGGGGATACGTGAATAGTGCCGTATACGTGAATAGTGCCGTATACATGAATAGTAATTTACTATTCACGTGGAAGGAAGGTACGGACGCGTATTGTAACCTTAACTCTGATGCTTATGGTATGCTTATATGTGATAGATAGTCTGAAATTCTGTTTTTGAAAATTGATCATACACATACAACTTGATACGGGTTATAGTCTTGATAACGCCGTTATGTTTTCCTAGCGCTGAGGACACGGATGTACACCGTGGCACTGGTGAATTGTGCAGACTATAATAACATGCATATTGCAGTGGCTGTGTTATGTTATTATGTGAATATATGAATAATGTATGTGATTATTGCTGTTTTGACATGAATATCTGTCATACATATTTGATACATAAGCATGAGGTTAACCGTTACCTGAGGTTCAATGGGTATTGAACCTCAGCTCTTACTGTAGCTTCAGGATTTTCGGAGTGAACAGAAACAGAAACAAGGGTAAGCAGCAGGCAGAAGGACTAGCTGGAGAAAGTCCTGTAGATATATATAGTCTTTCGAACTCTTTGTATCAGCAAACCAGTACACTACAGTGGTTGAATATCAGTTACTCTGTATTTAAAATCATTTCGTTGCTCTATTCTGATTAAATTATTTTGAACTCTGATCAAATAATTTCGAAAATGCTTTAGAAAAGTTGGGGTGTTACATTTTGGTATCAGAGCAGACATCCTGGCACAGAGTTAACTAAGTTACTCCAAACAGTCTGATATCTAGAAAGGGGTTTTGTGGTTGGCAATCAGTTTCCTTGAATTCGTCGAGCCTTCCACAAATACACCTGCCTAGTCGGATTGTCTGAGTAGCGGAGTTAGGTTCTAAGCTTTCAAAAGTGTTTTATCTGGTATGAACCCGACTCAGTTACAGTAAACCATTGGTGCCGAAGGTAGGGCCGAGTCTATGTGGATCAGCCAATCAGTCACCCTAGCACGGTGAGGCTCCCATGATAGACGCCTACCTGGCCAATCGGTTTGACTAACTAAGTTAGGCTCTAAGCCATGGTTTTAAAAGTGTTTCGAAAAAAAACAAGTACAAGTACTGATACAATACTGGTGTTGTGATACAAAAAGGACGTACATCCTAAGGAAAAGGGTTAGGCTCGGGAGGCCTTGATATAGAGTAGATGGCACAGAATATGGTTTCTGTTGTTAAACTTTAAGACTTTTGGTATGGGAATCGGAATCTAAGTTAAATCCCCACTCAGAGTTTCAAGGGAAGTGGTACAGAGAAGTCGGTACGACTTAAGTTTTCTGGTAGACAGTAACCTACTGTTTAGATTTCCCTTGGATAGTAACCTATCGATTTAATGTCCTTGTCAAAATAATAACTTGTTAAGGTACCCTGAGAAGAAAATCCCTACCTTGTAGAGGCCAGACACTATGCGTGCAAAGGGGCGTGGCTCCGGGGACGAAGATCTTTTGATTAAGTCCTTGACGGTGGTGATCAATTGACAGAAGAAGGAAAGTACCCAGTAATTCTGGGGAGACAGTTATGTCATACTAGTACCTATGAGAGTTGTAGGTACCCAGTAGTAAGTATACCAATATTAGTACCAAGAATCAATAGACATTATGAAGTTAATATTGCTTAGGCGAGAGAAATCTCAGAACTATGACTCCTGTGAGAGTAGGAACCCTGAGAAAATATGAGTGAGCTTTGTTTAGGTTCCAAATATCTAAGAGATAGTTCCTTAACAGAACCATACGAAAGCTGGAAACCTCAGTAGCCACCAGGTTATGGTCTCAAGGTGGGACCAAGAATCATAGAGATATTAGTGGCTAATAGATTTCCCAAGAAGTAGGTGATTACCCAATAGGGAAAGTTGAGTTAAGGATAATGCCTGGAGCTAAACAGAAAGTGAAAGTCTAAAAATAGAATGACCCTAGATAAGATGGCAGACATAGAGACAATGGTTTATGAAACCACTAAAGGATAGGAACCTGATAAGATTTGAGTTCTCATTATAATGATTCAGAGACGATAACTGACGCTACTTATATGGGAAGTTTGATCGGAGAAGGATACCTACGGGGAGTTCTGATCAAGGAGGTTTACCTACAAGGATGCTAACCGGAAAAGCTGACTGGTCTGAGAAGACTGAGTGAAGCACCGAGTAATGTACCGTAGAGCAGAGCCACCGTGACGACGAACCGTAGAGTGGAGCCGCCGTGACAACGAACCATAAAGTAGAGTTACCAGTGCATCGGTTCTCAAGGTAAGTACATTATAATGAATCTCACATTGAATAGGTTCCCTAGAGAAAAGACTGTTGTAACTTAGTATATCGTCATGGTTTGCTCCAGTGCTATACAGCATATATATTGTGTTTATAGGCTAGCAGAAGCCCATAGTTGTCAGACAACGAATATGAGAAGTGTCCAGAAAATTTTGTGAGATCCGAGGATAGCGAACAATGTTTGAAATAGCTGGAAGATTAAAGTAGAATAAACTAAGTATTTTATGGATAGTTTGAGTAGCCAAGGACAGAGGTTCCAATGCGTGTAGTTAGTGATGACCTTCTAATGTTAGTTGTCTGATTCCTAAGTAAGGTTTTAAAATTGAATTTTTGAACTTGCCAATACACCTGCTGTATTAGAAATTTTGAAATTTATTTGTTCGAACATGTGGATTTTTTTTTTTGAAGCTGAGTTTTCAAATGAAATGTTTTCAACAGAATTTGAGACCACAGCGATTATTATTTTGAAATGATATTGTCTTGTAAAAAAAAAGGGTTTTTGATAGAACCCAGAGTTTGAAACTGAGTTTTTAACTATGTTGTGGTAAAGTCAGTACAAAACTGGAAGAACAGAAGCTGTTGTAGATGTACACAGTTTGCTGGGTCTTGCTAGATGTTTTAAAATGTTTGAAATCGCTGGCCTTTGATAAATGTTCTCTTTGAACAAAAAGTTTTTGGAGGGATTTTGTTTGAGAAAATGGAAATCGCACCAACAGTGAACGCACCCAATCCATAACACTTTGCCGAGGGCATATGTTTTGTTTAGTACAACCTGACTGTCTATGACTGGACTGAGTTCCGCTAGATAGGGTTGCTACTTTATGTGCCAGTGTGAACACTGGGTCTACTGAGAGAGGGGCGGAGGTTCTCCCACATGGTTGATAGTACTGTTGAGACTGGATTTGAGGATTGGGGTAAGGCGCTCACTGTACCAAATGGTTAAAATGATGGTGTGTACTCTCAATTGTAAAATTTTGTGAAATAAATTAGCTCCCTCAAAGATATGTGCCGGTAATCAAAGTTTTTGAAAATGATCCGGCAGTGAAAAATGTTTTCATGAATTTGTGATGGCAGCGATTAAGTTTAAAAATGTTATAGCACTATTACTTTGTGGTATAGTGCAGATTGTGAAATGTACTGAAACCACGGAAAATTTTTCATGTTTGAAAATTTGAAAATGAGACAAGAAAATAATTTTGGGTAGCAATGACATGATTGTCGACGCTATCGTGTTAAAAAGAAAAGCAGTGTAATTGGGAATTATGGTACAGGAACAGCAACTATTAGAAAGGTTTGGAATACTGAATTAGTTAAGTCAGATAATAGCTGCCGGTTATGATGTTGAGTAAGTGAAAGTAGTTTGAGGACTTGAATGGGAAAGTCTCGGATGAATTTGATGAGCAGATGCTCAAGGCAATAAGACGTAGTGTGCAAAGTATACACGGGATGATGCTCCTAGGACATAAGACCGGTGATACTTAGCACTGTGTGAAATGCTAAGTAACTATGTTTAGAATGCATCGTAAGACTAGCAAAACATTCACTGTATCAGGTAGTAATAAAGATGCCTAAGGGTTGAGGATGAATTCCTAAGTAGAAAGGTTAGAATCTCCAGTGCGATGGTAATAGATTGAGCCGGAAGGCCAATATGTGTTAAGCCAAAAGGCTAAATAAATCAGGCAGTGAGGCCTGTGTAACCGAGTACTGTGAGAATAGATCAGCAAGTCCTGTAATTTAGTACTATACCTGGGTATAAGATTGAGACATTGAATAGTAGGATGCGTGCTATTTAAGTTTGCATAAGGAAGGAATAGACTAGAGGTCTAAGATAACCTTTTAATTTTATATTGTCAAATTTCGAGGACGAAATTTATTGAACGGGGGGAGAATTGTAACATCCTGAATTTTGGACCTAAAGACTTGAAAACTAGCCTATTTTTGGAGGACTACTAGGCCCTATTTTTGAAAATGACAAATTTGAAATCAGTATTTTTGAATATGAATAGTATTTACTATTCACAAATACGTACATGAATAGTATTCACTATTCACAAATACGTATTCACTTTTTATAAATACGGTATTTAATCGATATTTTGAGAAATATGAAAAGTATTTACTATTTAAAAATACGGTATTTACTATTTAAAAATACGGTATTTACTATTCCTAAATACGTATTCACTATTTGAAAATACGTATTTACTATTCAAGCGGGACCCACGTCAAATTATTTCTCCTCTGCCAACACCCGTGAAGTTTGAAAAATTTTGCGCGCGGGACCCACTCAATAATAATAATATTATAATATAATATCTTATACTTTGGGAAAACAATAGAAATAAAATTATTTCTAATAAACCGTGAATTAGGTTTTTAAAGTAAGGGTATATTATAAATAAGTGAATTTTTATCTCAGAGTGGGTTATCTCCGAAGTCATTTCCGTAATCGGCGGAATGATTATTTGAGATAGGTTGAACCGATATTTTGAAGCAGGACAGATAGTGGAACCTGTAGGAAATAAATCATAACTCAAAATCCTTGAACTAAGTAGTAAACAACTGCACATATTATGAATCAGTGAATTTTTGTCTAGAAGATGGTGTCACCCGAAGTAATTTCTGTAACCGTCAGTGTCCGACTTAAAATCTTCGGCAGGTTACGGAATACCCTAAATAGGATCAAAAATTTAGTTGACCCAGATATTTCTGAAGAGGAAAAATAGAACTTCAAGGCTGTGCTTCCGGATTCTTGAGAATTTCTAATATAACGCGATTAGAACACCGATCAGGGAATCTTTATAGGATAAATGCAAAAGAGTAAGAAAGTGTCATCGTCATGATGACGTCATCGATGACGTCATCGATGACGTCATCGATGACGTAAGCAAATGGATTGGACGGTTGAGATGAAGCCATGTTTAAAGTCAAGATCCAACGGCCAAAATCTGACCTGATAAAGTATGAATAGTGTCATGCTTTTTCACTATAAATAGAGGCTTCATTTCTTCATTTTCTTCACACCAAACTCAGAGAACAACAGTTGAGTTTAAGAGAAGAGTGAGAATTCTTAGAGTTAGAGAGAGAGTTTAGAGTAAAGTTCTTGAAGCTGGAGAGTGAGCAGGAACTTCAAGGGTAAGTTCTTTGGTCTCTAGTCTTAATATTTGGTAGTTTCTTTTGGTAATTATAGTAGAAATGCCAGATAGAGTTTTTCTGAGTATGCTCTGTGGCTGCAGCTTAGTCTGATCTGTCACATCAGAAAAGAATTATCCTTGGACAGTAAATATTATTTACTGGCACAGTAAAAAATATTTACCGGCACGGTAAAAATATTTTTACTGGTACTATTCACATGAATAGTGAATATCCAACATAGTTTCCGCAAATGCTGAAAATTAATGGTCACTGATAAAAATGATATTATAGGATATCCGAGGATTCCGGAGTCAGATTCAAAGGAAGTTTGGGGATACGTGAATAGTGCCGTATACGTGAATAGTGCCGTATACATGAATAGTAATTTACTATTCACGTGGAAGGAAGGTACGGACGCGTATTGTAACCTTAACTCTGATGCTTATGGTATGCTTATATGTGATAGATAGTCTGAAATTCTGTTTTTGAAAATTGATCATACACATACAACTTGATACGGGTTATAGTCTTGATAACGCCGTTATGTTTTCCTAGCGCTGAGGACACGGATGTACACCGTGGCACTGGTGAATTGTGCAGACTATAATAACATGCATATTGCAGTGGCTGTGTTATGTTATTATGTGAATATATGAATAATGTATGTGATTATTGCTGTTTTGACATGAATATCTGTCATACATATTTGATACATAAGCATGAGGTTAACCGTTACCTGAGGTTCAATGGGTATTGAACCTCAGCTCTTACTGTAGCTTCAGGATTTTCGGAGTGAACAGAAACAGAAACAAGGGTAAGCAGCAGGCAGAAGGACTAGCTGGAGAAAGTCCTGTAGATATGTATAGTCTTTCGAACTCTTTGTATCAGCAAACCAGTACACTACAGTGGTTGAATATCAGTTACTCTGTATTTAAAATCATTTCGTTGCTCTATTCTGATTAAATTATTTTGAACTCTGATCAAATAATTTCGAAAATGCTTTAGAAAAGTTGGGGTGTTACATTGGTGGAGTAAACTTCCGAAATTTTTCCCAAACCTCAGTAATAGGTAAGGGATGGTATTGAGAATGAGAACCGCTACTACCTCCATCTTCAGTGCGAGAACGACTTCCTCCCCTAGATTGATGGTCAGAAGGTGTGACTTCCAGAGCCTTCCCCTTTCCTTCCTTACCACCTTGGCCTCTTCCTTTTGCTAGTTCATCCTCGTGTCTATTCACTTTCTCTCTCATCTCCAAGATGACGTCTCGTAATTCTGCCAAAAGGGCATTGTTATCCTGAGGATGGGGACCATCTTGATGCGGAGGGAGACCTCTTTGGGATGGAGCAGGGGTTGAATTAGTTCTTCGAGTTCTTGCCATTATCTCCTCCTATGATTAATACTATAAGGACACTAAACAAATAAAAATAGCTAAATAAATTCTAAATCTAACAAAGGGAAGTGCTCATGTTATGATATTTAATTTGCCACAAACTTTTAAATTTTTTTTTTAAGAAATCACTTTAGAAAATAAACAAAATTGCCATGGAACCTTTAGCTCTGATACCAAAAATGTAACGCCACAATTTTAACACCCAAAAACTTGGCCAAAGATACAAATTCATTTATACAGGGCCAAAATAAATCCAAAATAATATCAGAGTTTTCAAAATGCGGAAGTCTTATGGTCATGGCAAATAAAATAACATAGCATGAGCTTTCCATATGTGCCTTCCCTGATTTCCCTACTAAATCATTTACCTGAAAAAAAAATAAACAAAGTAACCGTAAGATCCAAAGATCCCCGTAACCATTGGTTATTCAGAAATATACATGCAAACCAAGAACGAGAACATATTTATAAATTCACAATAATTAAAATATATGCCTTTATATAAAAACCTTTCACAAAATAGTTCTCGACTCGGTTACCAAAACTCCCTCCCAAAAAGGGTTCCAAAAACATCATAATTTATTTTCCAATAATTCACAAGAGATCTCACAATATAAAATATGTCAATGATGAATAGATCACCCTTATTACCCTGACCACCTCTTATAACCGTTGACTGGAGCAATCTAACACATAACTCATCTCTCATCATAACATATCCAATACTCATAACTTCAACATGGCTCCCCTCCTGGTAAAATCACAACCAAGGAGGTGTCATATTTGACCCGGTTAAAAGAAAAGTGATACCAAGGGCTCCAAGAATATCCACTCTCATCAAAACAACATTATCAGATTCCAAATCAAGCCTTCTATAGGCACAATAAATCCCAAAACAGTAAATAAATATACACATATAAATATTTGACAAGTATATAAAAGAATAACCAAGGTTACCTCAATTCCAAGCTTATTTTACCAATACTTCAATACTCTCAATTTACCATCACCAAATAATTCAACCTCAGATCATACCATCATTCTTCATTCCTTCCTTCTCTCTCTCTCTTCCGCTCTCTAAGTAGCTCTAGGAATTGTGAAGAATGAAATGAAATGGAACGTCTATTTATAGTTGGAAAATGGGTCTTTAAGTGTAATTTTCGTCTCTGGGTCGTTTTACGTAATTTTCCCAAAATTATAAAATGGAAACTTTCCCGTGACTTCTTCAGCCGCCCCGTGAACCTTTTTTTAAAAAAATTTAATAATATTTTAATATATATTATTTTATTATTATAATATAATATTATTTAAATAATAAATTATTATTGAGTGGGTCCCGCGGCCAATTTTTTTCAAACTTCACGAGAAAGTTTGCAGAGAATTATTTTTTTGCCGTGGGTCCCGCAAAATACTGATTTCAAATTTATCACTTTCTGAAAATAGAGCCTACTAGTCTTCCCAAGATAGGTTTATGTTCAAGATATTAGATTCAAAATTCAGGATGTTACACCCAACACTAAGTTTTTTTTTAATTTAATAATTTTATTTCAATTAAAAGAAAATTATTATTTCTCTAGGTATAATTTCTGGGAGGCCAAGTCTTTTCTTCTGATTTATCATTTTGGGAAGAAGGATTTATTCGATGGCCAAAAAGGGTAAAAATTTTATTTCCATAATTTTTTTAAAAAATTATTATTAAATTTTCTAATTAATAATTTATAAATGAGTATTTATGCATTTGACATGTGATATTATAAATAATATATTTACTTGAAAATAATTTTAATTTTTTGAAAATAAATAGTTGAGGAAATAATTCATTTATTCTATCAAAAAATAATAAGTCATTGACCTTGAAAAAGTCAACTTTATAACTATAAGTCTATAACATTCCTTGATTTATTTCATATAAATAGAAATAACTCATTTAGAGGTGCAAACGTTTATATTGTATAGTTTATATTGTATATTTCTTAACCCAATAAAAATTAAATAATATTGTTTGCTTTTGATTGAAAAATTATTTAAATAATTTATGGTTCAATTTGTTAGATAAAAAAATTAGAATTGTTTTTAATTAAATATAGTATTTATAATGTCAAATTTTAAATGCATAAATACTTATTTATTAATTATTAATTAGAAAATTTAATAAGGATTTAAAAAAGAAAGAAAAAAGAAACTATGGAAAGAAAAAAGTTGGCTTGTCAGGAATTATAACTAGAAAAATAATAATTTACCTTTAATTGAAATAAAATTATTATTTTTTTAAAAAAAAAGAACTTAGTATTCGATACTCTTTTTATCAAACTATATGTGTATTTTGGCACATTTGAAAATCACGTTATCGTCCGGTCAGTAAAAAAAAAAAAAAACTTAATAGTCAAAGTCAAATTTAATGGTTAAACGAAATTTTTATATCTAATTTGTAACCATATATATATATATATATATTTTATACTTAAAAAAACACTTGATGTTAATTGTTCTTTAGAATAAGGCACAATTACATTTTTATACCTTAATCCAAAAAAATAAATCCTTCAACATCCTTCCCTTCCCATTAATTTGTATGTGTGCATGACGCTCTCATATCACCACATCACCACCAGAAATTTTGACTTATAGTTTAAATAATTTTTTTTAAGAGCCTAATTGAAAAAAAACTTCATAACACACACATTTAAAAAGCTAAAATCAACCATGTTTGAGCCTTCAAAAGTAATTTTTAGAAAACGCACCGATGATGGAGTATATAATCCTTTTTTAAGTTTTAAATATAAGATAAGGTTTATAAGGTAAATTATTGTAATATTTAATATTTAAGAGAGGTAGTACCATAAATGGAGTTGGTTTTTTTTTTTAAAAAAAAAATTGAACCGTGTGTCTTTTCTTATGAATACAAACAAGCGTTTGCAGTACTTGTACGATATTTTATATTGACATATTCATCAAATTGCATAAAAAAAACGAATTGATTTAAATTATATACACAAAATGCATGTGAAAAAATTGAAGAATAGGAGAATTAATTATGGAAAGGAGTGGGAGTGAGTAGAGGAGCTGCAAAATATGGAAGGTGGGGAAAGTGAGTTGGGAAGGCAAAGGACGGTGGAGGGAAAAAAATGATGCACACATTTTCACGAGTGAGAGTCAGACTAATGTTTCAGTATTCAAGCGCCAGAACCCATCACACACCGACCCTCTATAAATATCACCCCTCCTTCCTCTGTTCTTCTTCTCTGCCCCATTCCTGACTCCTCCCATTTTATATTTATATTACTCTAAACTGTACCATATTCATCACTCCTCTACCAAACCTCTCGCTTTCTCTGACGTCCCCATTTCCATTATTTCAATTCAATTCCCATCTTCTCCACTCACCCTCATGGCTTCCTCCTCCCCTTTTCTCCATCTTCATTCTCCTCCCACCTCCATATCACCCCATCGTTCCCCTCCCCCTCCCTTTTTCCTCCGAGCCTCCGCCTCCGTTCCCCCGCCGTCGGTGGCTGCCCATGAATCCCCCAACCTCCCTCTCCGCAAAATCCCCGGTGACTATGGCATCCCCTTCATTGGTCCCTACAAGGACCGCCTCGACTACTTCTACAACCAAGGTCGCGACGAATACTTCAAATCACGCATCCACAAGTATCAGTCAACGGTGTTCCGCACCAATATGCCCCCCGGACCCATGATTGCTCCTAACCCCCAGGTCGTCGTCTTGCTCGATGGCAAGAGTTTCCCCCTCCTCTTTGATCTCACCAAGGTCGACAAGAGGGATCTCTTCACCGGCACTTACGTCCCTTCCTTCGAACTCACCGGCGGCTACCGAGTCCTCTCCTATCTTGACCCCTCCGAGCCCAATCACGGCCCGCTCAAGCGCCTCATGTTCTTCCTCCTCAAGTCTCGCCGCGATCACGTCATCCCCGAGTTCCATTCCTGCTACACCGCCCTCTTCGACACCTTAGAGAACGAGCTATCCGCCAATGGGAAGGCAAATTTTGGAGACGCTCACGATCAGGCCGCCTTTAACTTTCTGGCCCGCGCTCTTTACGGGTCGAACCCCGCGGACACCAAACTGGGACTCGACGGCCCGAAGCTCGTTCAGAAATGGGTGCTCTTCCAGCTCAGTCCTATTCTGAGCCTGGGCCTTCCCAAGCTCATCGAAGATTCTATATTCCACAGCATCCGTCTGCCGCCGTTCTTGGTGAAAGCCGATTACCAGAGACTGTACGATTTCTTCTACGACTCATCCGGGTTCGTGCTGGACGAAGCAGAGAGGATGGGAGTGTCGAGAGAAGAAGCCTGCCACAACCTCCTATTCGCCACGTGCTTCAATTCCTTTGGAGGAATGAAGCTCTTCTTCCCGAACGTAATGAAGTGGATCGGCAGAGCAGGGGTGAAACTGCACACACAGCTAGCGAAGGAGATTCGATCGGCGGTGAGATCGGAGGGCGGACGGGTGACGATGAAAGCGATGGAATTGATGCCATTAATGAAATCGGTGGTGTACGAGGCGTTCAGGATAGAACCGCCGGTGCCGCTGCAATACGGGAGAGCAAAGCGAGACTTGGTGATAGAGAACCACGAGAACAGATTCCAAGTGAAAGAAGGGGAGATATTATTCGGGTATCAGCCATTCGCGACCAAGGATCCCAAGATATTCGAGAGGGCCGAAGAGTTCGTAGGGGACAGGTTTTTAGGGGAGGGGGAGAAATTGCTGAAGCACGTGCTGTGGTCGAATGGGCCGGAGACAGAATCTCCGACGGTGGGGAACAAACAATGTGCGGGGAAGCATTTTGTAACGTTGATGTCGAGACTGCTGGTGGTGGAGCTGTTCCTCCGGTATGATTCGTTCGATATCCAGGCGGCAAAGTCGGCCTTGGGTTCCTCCATAACCGTTACATCTCTCAAGAGAGCGAGCTTCTAGACGCTGCCTGGCTAGGCTCACCGGCTCAATATCCAGTATCCACCTCGGCCACCTTCAGAGCACATTGCACCATATGGGTAGGCCCTTAGTTTTTTGTGCGTCATTTTCACCAGGTACGAGATAGACTGTTGTATTATTCATGATCAATTATAGACATAGATTTAATTTAATGTGATTTTTTCATAATAGATTATGATAATAATTTATTATTATTATTATTTTTGCAAAAAGGTATTGTTACTTATGATGAATTGATCGCACTATTTAAAAGTAGCATGGCCTTTGTTTTCAGGCCATTCCCCGGGATCGCAATTTTGTTTTGCTGAGCAAATCTATGAGCATGGCATGCTTATCCTTTAAAACGGGGGAATGGGACCTTTTTTTTTTTTTTTTAAATCTTTTCATACCTCAAGATTAAATTTTATGTGGCATTTTGAAATATTTTTGGATGTCAGTATCTAAATTAATTAATTTTTAATTTATCTTGCATTCAGAAATATTTTACTAGTTCCAGCCAGTGTTTTGAAATAATTTTTTTAATTTCATTTAATATTGTAAAATATTTTTTCAATAGTATTCCGTATTTTAAATTAATTAATTTTTAGCCTATCCGACACTATAGAGTTTTTTTCAATAGCACTCACTAACGGTAAAAAAAATACTCCATGATATCTATGATACCGGATAAACTAAAAAGTAATTAATTTAAGATACTAGGTATTAAAAAAAAGGTCAGATAGTTAAATACAGCTAGAGTATTTATGATAAAAATAATAGACAAAAAATAATATCTATGATACTAGATACACTAAAAATTAATTAATTTGAAATATTTGGTGTAAAAAAAGGTCACATAGTTAAATACGGCTAAGGGCCCGTTTGGATGGACTTTTTTAATGCAAAAAAAAAAAGCTTTTTAATTAATTTATGTGTTTATATGATATTTTTTAGAGTAAATACCCTATTTGGTCCCTGAAAAAAACACGGGCCCCATTTTCATCCACAGGGACCAAAATAAGACATTTTTATGGACAAAAGGGGTTTTTGGAAATCTTCGAAGGATCAAAATGTTCACCAATCAACCCTTATTCGTCCTTTTCAGGGACTAAAAAGAGGTTTTTTTTTGTATGAGGGACGAAAACGGGGTCCGTGATTTTTTTCAGGGACCAAATAAGGTATTTACTCTATTTTTTTAAAAAAGCATCACAAAAAAAAAAACTAAAGTGCTACTTCTTTTAAAAGCTCTAATTTAGAGTTTAAAAAATAAACCAAAAAAAAAACTTTTCTTAAAAGCCTGTCCAAATGGGCCTAGGGATGTGGATTGACTCACCTGGCCCTTAGTAGTTGGAGTTTGGATTCTTCAGGTTTCAAATGAAGTAATGATGATTAAGGGGGAAAAAAAGTAAAATTTCATAATGGAGGAGAGTGAGTGGATGGAATATGCGGTCACTTTCCATGAAGTGCGCGATGAATGGTGATATGTAAAAGGATAGCTCAAGTTGCTCACACACATGCTAATGGCTGCTGGTCATTATAATACTAAATACTTAATAAGGGAGATTCACTTGTGAGCTTCCCAGGCTATAGCAACCCTTACCCAGCACTACGCATTGTTTCTTTATTTATATAAAACGCAGAATTGTTAATTCGTCCAATCCCACATCGTTCACGTTCATCTGTTCTGGCGGAATCTTTTCAGCAGCCTCTCTCTCTCTCTCCTCCCTTAAAATATAGACTTTACATGTTTCCGTTTTCAAGTATTATTACACACGTCAAAACATAATTAGAGAAAGAGAAGATGAAAAAATAAAGAAATAGTTGTCCCTCCATAAAGCTCACCTTCACCCTTGACTCCTTGACAATAACTTATGATCGTGCTCTGTTTGCCAGGTAAAGGCCCTGAAATATGAGATTCCGGTTAATTCTTGAATCCCAGATTTTGCCACTAGATTCCCTCAATCAATTACATTTACGCAGTAAAGCTGCTGGCAATGCAAGTCACCTTCGCGACCTCATTCGGTTTATTCTCATCGGATGGAGGTAAAAGCCAAAACCTTTTTAGTTCATTGATAGGGATGCTTTCCACGTATCCATCACTGCATATTCCAGGCCTATTCAAGTATCCATTATCTTGTTCTGCTCAGAATTAATCCTTTTCCTCCTCTTGTTGACTTGGTCAACAATATTCCACCACAAATTATTTATAAGGATATTTCATTTCCCTATATTATTTAAGGTTTTATAGTATATACACACGGGTAAAGCCAAGCAAGTTCTTCCCTTATATTGGAATATTCATGATTCCCCTGTATTCGTTTGAATATTAGGGGAGTGAACGAGTCCAGATCTTCTCATTGGCGTCTTCTCATTGTCCCTCGTAGGTTTTAAATCTAGATCATACATTTCATCTAATTGCTTATATCAACAACTTCATTAAGTTAAACTAACGGTTTGGATTGAATGATGAGAGATGAGGAAAAATTTAGCATCTTGTTCCAGATCTATATATGTATATATCCTAAAAGCTCTTTACTGTAGAAGTATCGGGGCCTACCAAGGCTGTGCTTCCCTGCCCGTGATGTCACCCGAATGATTTAGATTTACTCAACAAACTATTTGATGAAGGAGAGCTTTGTTCACTCTGCCAAAAGTCTGGGTCTTGCACTGAGACCGGAGAACAGTTCTGGGGCCTTTCAACTGAGTTTAACGCAGCAGTCTCAGTCTGCAACTTGACAATGCCTTTACCCTCCGGTTCCGCCTTCTTTTCTTTCACACTTAGAGGTTTCTCACTCTCATCAGAGGAAGGAGAAGAAGAAGACAACTCTGTTGAGACTATACGGTTGCTGTCTTCAAAGGTTGTCCACCTGCTCAGTCTTATCTGCTCAAGCTCAGCAGCAACTTCTGTCATGGAAGGCCTCATGTCCCTGTGGAATGCTAGGCATCGAAATGCTAGCTCGGCCACCTTGTGTACGGAGAAATGGGTCCAATAATCCATATGGGCTTCGAGAAATGGATCTATAATCTCATCCAAAAGTCCCTTCCCAATCCTGTCCGTAGCAAAAGAAGCCAAATTCACTGCATTCTGGGGACGAGTAAAGTCCACCACTTTCAATCCTGTTATGATCTCAACAAGAACAACTCCAAAACTGTAAACGTCACTTTTATCAGAGAGGTGAAAATCTTGATGGTACTGTGGATCAACATAGCCAGGCGTTCCTTGTGGGGCAGTTGAAATATGAGATATTTCTGTCATGCCAGGTCTGGAAAGACCAAAATCTGCAACTTTGGATCTAAAATTGTTGTCTAACAATATGTTGCTTGACTTGATGTCTCTATGGTAAATGGGGGGATTGATGGCAGAGTGGAGATGTGCTATGGCTTGTGCTGTTTCAGCAGCAATAGTGAGTCGAACCGGCCATGGAAGTCCCATCCCTTTCTCCCTTAACAGATGTTGGTTCAACGTTCCATTGGGCATGAACTCATAGACAAGGATTTGTTCTCCATATTCGAGAGAGCAACCGAGAAGGCGGACTAGATTGGGGTGGCTCACAGAGGAAATGAGCTTAATCTCGTTCATTACTTTCTCGATACTGTCAGTGTCTCTGTATTTGATCCTCTTAATGGCAACCCATTCGTCATTGTTGAGTTTTCCAGAGTAAACAGTCCCATATGCCCCTGTTCCAAGCCTCTGTTTCTCTGAGAAGTTATTTGTGGCTCTCTCAATGTCTTTGTAGGTATAAATAGGAACGCTGTAATTGCTGGTAGCTTCAGTCAAGCGCCTTTTTGTGCTCTTTGTGACTCTTAATTTGGAGCGCCGACGAAAGAAACAACATATTAGACCGACACCGATCATTAATAAAGCTCCAAAGAACATCCCTGCACAACAAGTTATCATAGTCACATAAAATGCTAGGTTGCATGCAGAGCATCGCAACTGAGTCTCGGCTGTTGATACGAACTTCATGTGCTATATGTCTATCATCGGTTCATTTGCACTTAATTTTACGCCAGTAGATTTTTTTCCCCCTTTAAAGACGGACCTCTTCATCAAAGTATGCGGTCCCTAATAATTAAGTCACTTTTCTATCAACACGTGGAGTAGAAAAACTAACCTCCAATTAAGACAACAAATCTGGTTGTCCCTCCACATTGACCAGACATGTACCTTGCTGGATTGCAGGATGAAGAGGCTGCTCGTTTACATGCCCAAATTTACGAAAAAACAATTAGTAGGGCAAATATTTTGAGGCAAAAGAAGGCAGCATAATTTGCAGCAAGTATATATATTTCAACATCAGTCCACGTCTGATCAGATAACATCAAACTTCAGGAAAATTCGATTATTTGAGCACAATCTAAAACTTTGATTTATCAAGCTGTCGTGATGAGGCTAGTCTTTCTACCTCACGCTGTTAGTAAATGTTAATGAGTAAGTATTGAGCCAGAGGGCAGGATTATAACATGTCCCAAAACAATAATCAATTAGAGTATATGCCGGCCCGTATTTCAAAGAACAATACAAGAGAGAGAGAGAGAGAGAGAGATGAAAATTATGGAAAGAAGTCTTGACCAGAAAGCTAATTGATTAATAAGACTGACTTCTTCAGAATTCCCTTAATCAGGGGTTGGACTGATCCATTGTGGGGTCATTCATGTTTCAAGGCCATTATGACGCATCTTCCTCGTCCCATTTGAATTGTTGTGACTCTTACCCCAAAACAAATTAAAGCATCCGGATCAACAATTAACCTGTGTGTCCCACTCCTACCTGCCCTTAATCTCTCTCTGCCTTTCCTATTCTTCGAATTAATAATTAACAATTCATATTATTAATAAGAGTTAGATCTAGAGTGCGTTATCCTCCCG
This sequence comes from Acacia crassicarpa, assembly GCA_034222035.1. Lineage (NCBI taxonomy): Eukaryota > Viridiplantae > Streptophyta > Magnoliopsida > Fabales > Fabaceae > Acacia > Acacia crassicarpa. The sequence continues at coordinate 2,160,403 of JAWXYG010000003.1, forward strand.
TCTATATCAATGAGCCTCTTGAATGATTAATTGCCCTAGCGTGTAAATTATATTTTCAATGAACAAAGAGTAGATTAAAACGTTTTAATTTTGAAGAATCAAATTAAATAAAATAATCTATTCGTGTCAATCATGTTGGCAAAATAGAATATGAGAATTATTAAATAATAAAGCTGGTAGACTATGTGGTAGACTCGATGAAAACCTGGAATGATGGTGAGGAAAACGCCACTTGATTAAACACAAACAAACCGTGGTCAACAAACGGGGCTATGTGTTCACTTAATTATGGCGATCATTGCGCTAAAAAAGTCAATCCACAATTATACCACGCCCAGTTAAAAAATATTTTCATCAACTAGTACTGACCTTTCCGGCAACCATTTCCGGCCGAATACCCGTCCCCCGTGAATCCTTCCCTGCAACGGCACCGATACCCGGGCTTCTTGTCCACCGGAGATTTTATTCTCGTACAGTTGGCGTGTCTGGAACATTGGCACTCTCCTTCCAGCCACCACCCGAGCTCAATCGTCTCAACCTCCAACGACACCGCTGTCGCCGTACTGATATCCGAACTGTTCCTTAATTCCTCTGCCGCTATCGACGACATAAGGTACCGACAGTGTTTGTTCCTTAAATTCTGGAGATTCATAAAATCAACGGTAGAGTTTTCATAGTAGCAGCTCAAATTGCTGCGGCCGGAGCTGCAGTTTTCCGACTCGAAGTGAGTCTGCACCATGGTCGCCGGTATGACGCAGGGGGAGACCGTTTCTCTGCAATTCTGCAAAAGGATGGCGTTTCGCGACGTGGGCGCGTAACTACGGCCGAAGAGCTGATGGAAGGTGCGAAACGGACGGTTGCATTGGGACTTGACGCCGACGATTATGGTGTCGGAGTTAATAGAATGCACAGGGTAATCTCCGATAAGGATTCTGCCAGAAGGGGTGCAATTGAGTCGGATGGCGCAGCCGGAAGAGAAGCCAAATACGTGAGGGAGATTCCGGAGGGAGTGTTGCTGAGGGCATGTTTGTCGGCAGTGAGGGTGGTTCGATTGGGCGGTGATCAGGGGAAGGAGAAACAGAACCAATAGGAAGAGAAGCGAGTGCTTTATGATCATGGATGTGGGAGAGATGAGAGATCATGTGAAGAAGAAGATTTTAAAGGAAAAAAGAGACGATCATTGAAGTTACAGTGGAAGTGTTGGGATGATCGGAGGGAAGCATCTATCGCGGGTCAATAATGAAGAGGGCGCTCCAGTTTAGGAGACGTTGGGGGTTGGAGTTTGGAGTGTGGAAATGGCGTCTTTGTTAGATGAGACAACACAAAAGGTTGTTAACAGGACTGCGTGAGCCTGAGCCAGAGTGGGGCACATTCCTCGTTTTCACACCGATTTATTTTTGGTCTAGTTCATTATATTTGTCTTCTTTTCATGCATGGTTTTTTTTTAAAAAAAAATAATAATAATAATAAAGAAGGGGGGCAAGAGAAGAGAACGAATAAGATGACGTAAAAGTATAGGAAAGGGTTATCACTTATGAAAGGATGAACAATTAGACATATTGTTGAAAGATCAATCACGGGGACGTTCCTATTCAAACCGATGGATTCGGAGCCTGATGTTGATCCTGCTGGTTGACAATCATGTTGGATCACCCTTTTTATCTGCCCCTACAACTCTGGTCCAACCCGACCTAACGATAAGGCTTGGGTCGCATCATGCACCAGTCTGAATCTATGTATAATCGTCCATTAATTAATTATCACGTATCAATAGTTTACTAAAAAAATTAAAGACAATTAGTTAATTTATTAATTATGGGTTAAATTTATAAATTTTCCTTTATTTATGAATTCTTTTTTTGTTCATTGTAATTAATAGAGGCAAAACTATAAAAATCACATTTATTATTTTATACTTAGGCTTATAATAAAAACCAAATTCTTTCATGAAAAAGGATCTAAGAATAAACCAGAGTGGTAGTAAATACCCTTTTTTTTTTTATAAGAGCCTAAAATTTGAATTGACTTAGTCTTTTTTATAAGAGCATGGAAATTAATGATTTTTATTTCTATTTCTGCCTGATGTTCTTTATATATATTATATTGATTAAAGGGATGATGACACTTATGTTTATTTCTCATGTTTATAAATAAAGGTATGTATTTTTAGAAAAATTATTTTAAAACATATATAGGAGTAGCTAGTATTATTTTTAATGAATTGTAAGTGAAATATAATTGGTGGGATCGGGCGGAAGTGAAAGAGAGAGATGAGGATGGAGGCAGCATGCAGGGGGCCCAAAAGGTACCCATACACGTAGATTACATGGAGTACGAGGCATGACGAATGAATATATATATAGCTATAAACGTAAGAAAGAAAGCTGTGGTTCGTTCCTACTTCCTACTAATTGACCCCAATGGAAGGGAAGGGAAGGGATAGAGTAGTTTTGTTGCGGGGGACTTTGAATGTCAGTCACTCCCACTCATCATCATCACTTCTCCCATGGCCACCTAACCCATAAATCTATATTCAAACTTCACATCAACACGCAAACGTGTCCGTCCGTGTTCACCATCCTATTTATATATATTCTATTCGATTATTTCTCCATTTCTGATTTCTGAAAATGATACGCTAGCTAATCATCACAATATATATATATACTATATAAATAAGCAGTACAGTTCATTTCATTTATTCCCCATCCTCACACCTCATCAAGAAGAATATAAGGAAACATAATACAGGAATGAAGTTATCAGGTTAGAATATATTGGCTGTGCAATGCATGAGACGCAAGCTAGCTAATTAAATCTAATGCATATGCATGTATTAATTACTTTCTTCTTTGTTTTTCTAAAATTATGGTTGACCGGCCATCTAGTGGGTAGGGGCTGCTTTTGCGCATTGTATTTAATTACATGCGACCACCAAAGTGAAGTAGCTTTATCTCCAATTAGGCCTTCATGCCTTAGACTAGGAATATATATTCTCTCTGGTTGACCTCCATCCCTCTAGTTGAGTTTCGAGTCATCCCTCACACATATATGTAGTTGAATAATGACAATAAAAGATGTACAACTGCAAATACCAGATCAGATAGATAGAGTATATATATATATAGTTGCTCATCAGTTCAATGTCCACTGACTGAAGGGAAATTCACACCACTTTAACTCCCATATTCGACTACGTACCATGAACATCTCGTGACCCTCAATTGAATTCTAGTTACTAGTTATATATAGTTGGCAGCCACTCGCTCCTTTTACCCCCTGCCTCACCCTTTATTTTAGTATTGATTATATATGTCGCATTCAATTCAACGCCTCACCTTTTTTTTTTAAATTTGGGTTGATTAAATTCTCTTAATGTTCAACTAAACAATACTCGGATCCCTCCTGTGGCAAATTTCATTTGTCGCTCATTCATTCAAATGATCCCTCCTTTTCCTTTCCAAACTTAAATCCCACTTTCACCATCTCCTCTTTTATATATGAGTCCCAGCCGCTTTATGGATATATGTGCTCCTTTTTTCACTTTCACATGATTCGGCAGACTATCACGATACAAAAGAAAGATATTCAATTCTGCCATCCACTTTTATGCCAACCGTCTTTGCGGTTCCTTTTTCTTTTTCAAAAGGTTTCGGCGACTTCTTTTTTTTCCTTTCTTGGGACAAGGTTTGGATGGGTTCTATGGAAGAAATATTATGGGGGAGCAAGGAGCTAGAAGAAAAGGCACCTCAAAACATGATGAACCAAGATTTAAATTTTTATTTGAAAAAAAATTGGCTATGCTTAGTCCTCGACAGTTTTTCAAATAAGATGGTCTCCAATAAAAAGATACTTATACTTCAAATTGGGGAAAAAAAAAAAAAGCTAGCAGAGGAGACTGGTCCTCCTTGGGCATAGGTTTGAAATGGGTGCATAGGCGAGTCGAGGTTTTTAAATACCTTAGGCGAGCCTAGTTGAAAACAGTATTGCTGTGTAAGAAAAGAGAGGCCCAAGAACGATTAGATGTGGGCCTCCGAACTAGATTTTTTTGGCCCATGAGAACAGCTGCTAGAGCTTCTAGAACCGACAAAAATACGAACAGAACTGCACGCTCTGGAGTTTGGGCAGTGAATTGGTTCTTCTCAAACCCGACGGTTTTTCCCCCTTACCTTCAAACAACGTATTTTTCTGTGTTTCCAGTTCCCACTTGTTTTTTCCCCATTCCCACGTCTAAATCACTGAAATCTCATACTTCTTTGACTAGCTAGATATGAAACGAATTGACGGTAAAGAAGAGAACTTGTAATATAAGCACGCACGCAATTGACTGGGGGAGGGGAAAACAAAAAAAAAATTACAATCCACCAGGTCCCTTTGCAGTTAGATGAACATGCTTTTATTTTTTATTTTTTTGCTGGCAAACGAACTATATACATATCATATATATAACCATCATTCAAAGTCTGAAAACAACAACAACTACTAGTACCAGCAGTCCGAGTTAATAAAACGTACAGCAGAGTAAATATGAACCAACTCCTCCTTCTTTTACAGACAACACTCCATCAGCAACATCCCTTCTCTATCTTCTACCTACTAGTCAGTTGAACGCGTTGAGGCTAATGGGGGAAAAAGGAAACTGAGCATAGAAGGCCGGGACAGATTGGGCAAGCAATGGAAGGCACGCACGGCATATTATTATTGAAAGTACAACATTGAATAAGGCAGCTGGGAATTGGTGATAGTAAACCAAAACAGGAAAAGGGTTAATTAGAAGAAAGTGAGATGGTCGTGAAAGGAGGAATTATGGGGAGGGGTAGGGGTGTTGGACTTGGAGAAACGAGAGGTGACCAGGGATTGGAGGGCAGCTGTGAACTTGTTCATTCTTTTTCTCTGGCGAATACGCTTCAGGATTACCTGTTTGTCCATTCCCATTTTGGCCCCGCTGTTTATCTGCAATTCCCTCGTCACCCTCGCCCTCGCCTCCTCCTCCTCCTCCTCTTCCTCCTCCGCCTCTGCGTTTTGTAGCTTCACGGCCTTTGAATTCCCTGACATGTTTCGCTCATCAAATGGATCATGTGAGAGTGAACGCTTTGGGTGATGCCCCTTATTTATAAGCCTAATCATAATGGGTCGGTGCCATCCCAACGTGATGTTCGAGGCTCCATCGATCTCATGGTTAGACGTTGGTCGGTTATATAGTTATATTTGCACACACATGCACACAAATGTTTCTCTGGGGATTCGGGGACTCGTTACGCTTGACACCACACCAACGGAATCAGATTCAGTCCTATCCTATCCCCTACATGTCTTTAATTTAATTTGCATAAATTCATTTGCTTTTCCTATATTTGATCCTATCCGTTGCCGCCTTCCTTTCTTATATTCCTACTTTATACTTTCTTTTGTCCTTATTATAAAGCATCAATTAGCATATTTATTTGATCTTTTTATAAGTCATTTGCTTATTCTTAAGGAGTATTAATTATTTTATTAATATATACCCATAATTAATAAGGATAGTTGGTGAAAGTAATAATTAACATATTATTAGAGTTTAATGCAATTAACAGGGTAATATTGAAAATTACTTAAATTCTAGGACAACTTTATTGACTTTAACTACTTTTATATTAGTTTGTGAGAATAGTTAGTCGATATCTTATAATAAAGATCAGAGAGCATATATACACAACGTACACTAGAGGCATTTTTTAAAGGGTAGAGATCTTTTCTCCAAGGGAACATAGATCCCCCTATTGCAGGATCCATGCCAAAAAATCATTATTCTTTATTATTCTACTTTAAAATTTTGAGGCACGTATGTAACATCCTTCATTTTAAAGGATAATTATTAATTACTAATTTAATTAAACTACTTATTAAAATATTTTATGTACACAGTTAAACTTCGGATTTTACTAAGCTCATGTTTTAAAACTAAATATGTCTTTAGAATTTTCCAGAATATCTAAAATATACTAGAATATTGCCAAGTGAGCCCTAGTGATGTGGCAATATACAATAATTTAACATGTACCAAAAAGGTGAAAGCACTACCGTTAACAAGAGTAATTTAAGCTTCCGAAGCCTTCTTTGACTGACCCACATGAGAACTATCACCTGAAAAATATTTGTAACCATCAATTCAGCTCATTGTAAATGCTAATATGTGCTCGTGAGGTGCCAAGTGAAACATTTTAAACAACAAAGTACTATATATCAACTTTACAAAATTATCAGATCACAATTTCTGTATCACAATTTTTAAATCAAATATCATATCACGAATCACATATATAACATGCCAAGCAATAGGTCGATACCCTGACAATCCTTATCACCCCCACCCTTATAACCGCTGACAAAACCCATGAGTTGTAATATAATAGGTTTAGTCCTTATAACAAGACTGCACCAAGCTCTCCGATGATGAGGTTTAGCCCAGCCAAAGACTACATAATTCATATCGGACCATGGGTTCCCTTTTCTTCGAATATGGAAAGGTGTCACTGTCCCAAGGGCTGACCCTTAACCAGGCCAAAGGAAAAGGGTGATACCAAGGCCCTGAAAATATCAAAGCCATCCACTGTGTACCAAGTGATGGCATACCACATGGTATTATATACATAATAACTCTCATCATCACTCCACAACCATCACTGCTCCTCATCATCATAATCCTGGCATGAATATATGAAATTCCAAATAAGATTTATGACAGTAATACATCATCACAAAAATCATTAAGATAACAATATTATTTCAGCTCAAGAAACCATAAAAAGTACATTTTCCCTAACAAATAATATTACTAATCATTCCAAAATAAAATATTACTAATCATCATATATTACTAATCATTCCAAAATAAATCTCACAAGGCAACTTCATAAAAAAAACATAGTTTTCATAAATTAAAAATCACTTACAAATCATCATACAAGCAAGTACAATGAGTAGAAAATGGTTACCTCAAGTTCTTGACATAAGAAATAAACTTGAGAGATATCAAGTCCACTCTAAAAATAAATATATAATTATACGTTAATAGAATTAATGACAATACCAACTAATATAATAATAAATAATTAATTAAACAGTAATTGTCTCATTTTAAATTTTTCTAGAAAAATGACAACTTATCTATTTCTAAATTTTTTTTTGACCTAATACTAACTTTTATAAGTATAACCCAATTTATTAAATAATTCCAAACCTCCACATAATCAAAATCATATCTAATTTAAAATCCTAAATCCCAATTCATAATTTCATATAGTTCAAGATTTAGCAAAACTAACCGATTAACTTTTTAATAATACCTCTAGTAATCCAACTAGATGCTTAAATCCTCATTTAATCGGTAAAAATATCTTATAAAGCATAAATCTTAAATTTTTGTATATAGAAAATTAAATTTGAATTCCCACGACTATCAACTAGTAAATCTAAACTGATTAAAATTACTTATTAGTCATGATCTTGATTTATACAGCTATCTATTATCAAAATTCAAAACTTTATCATAATTTTAATTCTAAAATTTTCACTAATCAGTATTATATTACTCTCATTAGAAAGAGAAAAATACGTACAGTGACTTTTGTGAAAAAAGTTTATTAAAAAGAAATTAATTTAATTATCTAAATAATCTTATAAAATAAATAACATACCTTAAAATATCTCCTTAATTCCCTTTTCTTGCCTCATAATCACACAACAAACCCACGTAACTATATTAGTGCTGCCACCATTTAATAGTTTTTTTTCCTCTCTTTTTTTTATAAAAATATTATTTTATTCATCATCATTATTTTTTCTCATCAATTTTATATTGAACTAGATTTTTTGCCCATCACTGTTTTTTTTTTTTTTTGATAAAATGCCCATCACTGTTCTTAAAGGTAAAAACACCAACATCAACAATTCTGTCTAAAGGTCCAAAACGAAAATAAAGAAATCATAATTTCTCATAGGCTCTGTCAAAAATCCACACAGACAAGCATGTCCCCACAAACGTACAAGGGAAAGGAAAAAAAAATTCCATACATCATTATTCGATGGCGCTTTCAATTGATATCCAAATATGGAGTGATGATGACATGACATGTACATCCAATATATGATAGGGTTAAGTTTCTCTCATAATCTCTTTTTTATTATCCCTTATCATCTCTAAATCATATCTATACAATCAATTACAATACTACTTTAATCTTTCTCTCATCTTTTCAATCAATGACCTAGATGGTGTTAAAGAGAGAAAATAAGAAAAATGATTAGGAGAGTATCCTCTTATATGAAAACTCCATGAATTGATAGTCTTACATGTTGCCAAACTCCTAATCATTCCGAAGAGATGACACAGATACTTTAATTAGCTAATTTACACACACACACAAAATAATAATTATAATTAACTACGAAATATTTACAAATTAAAAAACAAATCAGTCAAAGAGTCATATAGCTAGGAATAGCTACCCCTGCCACCAAATAAGCAAATTAGGAGTAGAGAAAAAAGCAGTCCAGCAATATATAGCAGCATGAACAAAGGCCATATGTGTTTCTGTGTGAGTGGTAATTGAAGACAGGTAAGTCCCATTTCGCCACCATGCACAGGAGGCTCCTACGTTACTGATAGCAAAAAGTTGATCCTTTCTCAATCAGTAACCAGATTCTTTGCATCCTCTGTTAGATTATAATCAATTATAGTATAATTGTAATAGTAATTAATTGTAATCAATTTATAATATAATTATAATTGTAATTAATTGTAACTAATGTCCTTGATTACAATTAATTACAATTACAATTATAATTAATTGTAATTAATGCCCTTGATTTCTGTACGATTGTGATATTTGAATATTTTTCTAGAATGATTATTCTCCTCCTATTAATACAATACACTGGCCAGATGATTTATCTGAGCCTGCAGTCATTTGCTATTTCTGTATTTTACCTTAATTTCTATCATGATATCAGAGCAGGAATTTGAATTTGCATAATACGCTTGAGGAGGTGAGTGATTGAAGGCTGCAGATTCATCTTGATAGTAGCATGTGGCCAGCGTGTGACCAGATCGCTGACAATTAATACAGAACGGCCGTCCATCGCCGCCACAGCGACCTCCACGATAACGTCCGCCTCTGCCGCGTGAATTCCGATAGTTGTTCCTACCACCGCGATGGTTGACAGAATCAGAGTTGTCGGTGGTGCGTTGTGCAAGATTAACAGAGGGCTGGATGCTTAGGTTGGCAAAATGACTCTGCTGAGTAAGCCGGGATTCAAAGGACAGAAGAGCGGCTTGAACTTCTACCCACGTGATAGCGGGTTGATCTAGTAGTCTCACAGCTATTGCATTATAATCCGCATCAAGACCGTTGAGTGTATGCAAAATCAAATCATCCATAGCGATCGGTGAACCAGCGAGCGCGAGTTCGTCAGACAGGTTCTTCATCTTGTTAAGGTATTCGTCCATTTTCAGGGATTTCTTCCGTGTGTTGTGCAGATCAGACTTAATAACCATTACTCGAGCCTTTGTGGAAGCGCAGGTCAGCGCTTTCGCCCCATTCCAAAGATCTTCAGCAGTTTTGTGATGAAGCAATTGAGCTCCAATTTCCTGAGACATTGTGTTTCTCAGCCACCCGACTAAAAGCCGGTCAACTGAGAACCACTCAGACCAGGCAGGATTTTCCTTTTTTCCTTTCTCGCCGAAAATGACCTTCGGCGGTGCTCGAGAGGTTCCATCGATGTGGCCCTCCAATCGGTTACCTTTGATGAGAGGAAGGACGATTGACTCCCAGACCATGAAATTCACACGATCCAGCTTGATCGTGGTGGTCTGACTAGAGGAGCTGAAGAGTGAATAGGTTCGTCCATTTGAGGCAGCAGCAGAGACGACTGAGGATGCTGTCGACATACCATGTGCTCTGAGCAATTCGAAGAAATGATTCCTATTGGTAATTCACATATTACTACTTGTACTGGGGAACAACGACCTATTCTGGGCATTGGTACTGTGACTATACCCTGCAAACAATCTAAACTTCATCTTAAGGATGTTCTATATGTTCCTTCAGCTACTAAGAATCTCATGAGTGTAAATCGTCTAGTCAGGATAATTCTGTCTCTGTAAACTTTTCTAATCAACGTTGTGATGTGAAGGATCCGGCGACCGGAAGAATAATAATGCAGGGGGTTCCAAAGCACGGAATGTATCCAATGAAGAAGGAAAGAAGTAGTCATGGCAATCCGATGGTGATGGCAGCAGAGCACAATGGCAGTGAAGCAGAATTTCTGAAGTGGCACCACACCCTCGGTCATCCCAGTGCACGAGTTTTAAAGCTTATTTTGAATAAATGTAATAAGAAGCTCTCAAATGCTTCCATTTGTGACAATTTCGTTTGTGAAGCTTGTCAACAGGGGAAATCTAAGTTACTACCTTTTCCAAGTTCTGTTTCTCAATCTAGATTACCACTTGAGTTAATCCACACTGACCTATGGGGTCCAGCACCTATTGAATCTAATGGAGGACATCGATTTTACATACATTTTCTCGATGATTTTAGCCGTTATACTTGGCTTTATCCATTGCGACACAAAAGTGAAGCTGTACATGTTTTTAAACATTTCAAGAAACTAGTTGAAAACCAGTTTGATTCAAAAATCAAATCAATTCAATGTGATAACGGTAGTGAATACAAGCCGATAATATCCATTGCACAAGGAGAAGGAATTCGCATTCGCCTAACCTGTCCATATACATCTGTTCAAAATGGGCGAGCTGAACAAAAGCATAGGCACATTGTCGAAATGGGACTCACCTTATTAGCTCATGCAGGGATTGATGACTTCCTATTTTTAATTGATATGGGATATATTTTAACATATTTAGGAAGTCATCAATGCTAAATTAAATAGATTTTATGATTATTTTAAGGGATATCAATCTGGAGGCATCATTTAGAGGATTTCAATTTAAAATATAAGTTTTTGAGTTTAGGAAATAAATCGTAGTAATGAGAAGTTTTAAAAAATAAAATCAGTTTTATTATCATTATTATGATTGATTCCTTTGGTGTTTCCTTAGCCACGCACTCAGCATCACTTTTACAAGGCTATTTGGAATTGAATGGAACGTGGGGCCCACGAAGTGAAAGAGAAATTACCTAAATTGGAGAAACAAGAGCACAGGAGGAGTATTACGTTGGCACCGTGAAAAAGGGAAGAATTGTAACCTAATTAATTAAAAAGAAGCACGCGGCCCAAAGATACAAATTTCTATATATATTGGAGACGGAGAAAGACAAAGGGGAGAGACACAGAACGAAGAAGCAAAGGAGTAGAGGCTGAGCATTTCAATTCCCTTCATCATCTCCACGGAAGGACTGTGGAGGCGACGGAGAAATTTTCTTTCCTCTCTCTTCTTCTTCTTCTTTGAATCTGAATTTTAATGTTTTCTTTTTGTTTATGAATTTGAATAAAGCCATGTGTGGCTAGTTTGTTTTGCAACCTAGAAAATCTATGAACTTGTTTGGGTTTTAGAGATTATTCCCACTTGTTATTTTTGCTTAATTTTATTTCATTTTATTTAATCATGTGTTCATTGTTATTGCTTATTGACTGATCACCATTGAGCATGTTTTGGGGATTTATGGTTGGACTTGAAAGAGGGAATCCTAAATTGACCTTGGGATTAAATAATGTGGAATTAGGTTTAAATCTAATAGAGAAATTAGGTTTTAATCTAATTTGCGTCTAGGATAGACATATACCTAGAAGCTCCGCATAGTCAAATTAGAGTGAGCCCGATTTGAATTGCATCTTAATTAATTGTGTGAGACATTACATAATTATTTGAGGTAGGTGTATAAGTGGACCGACAGGCACTTATAAACATTAATACTCTAGATTAGCTGATTAAATTTAGTCAAAGTTAATTTAGTGGGAATAAAATCTAAGAATCAAATAAGGGATTAGTGACTCTAGGTTGCTCATTTGATTATTGTGGTAGTTTTCTTATTTTTATTTTAGTTTTGATTTGTTTTTCTTTATCTTAATTAAATTCAATTTGGTTTTCTCAACTTAAATGAAATTGTGAAATCAATGCTTAACTAAAGTTTGTGATACCAAGTCCTCGTGGGAACGATACTTTTCTTATCACTTTATTACTTGATATAGCCCGTGCACTTGCGGAGTTTTTTTAGGCTTAAAGTTTTGCCCTATCAGGGATGCCTCTATCATTTTGGGTTGAGTCTTTTCAACAAGCTGTATATCTCATCAACCGTTTGCCAACACCAGTACTAGAGGGTGATACGCCTCTGTTTTGCTTAGTTAAAACAGAGCCACAATACAACGAGTTCAAACCGTTTGGTTGTGCCTGCTTCCCATGTTTGAAGCCCTACAATAATCATAAATTTCAATTCCATAGCCAAAGGTGTGTCTACCTTGGTTTGGCTCCTCAGCAGAAAGGGCATCGGTGTCTTAGTGCCTCAGGTAAAGTTTTTGTCTCCAGGCATGTTATATTTGATATAACCAGTTTTCCCTTCAAAACAGGTTTTATGCAGCAAACACCGAAATCTTCTACTCCAGAAAATATGAATTCAATCCCTCTCATTATACAAATGAATCAAGACTCTGAGCAAATTTCTCCTGTGCTTTCTGATCCTGAAGTATCTGATACATCAATGGAAGCACGAGGTCAAGCTTCACCTCTGTTCACACCGTCCATTGATCCATCCTCCACTGGTAGTGGATCTGTAGAACATAGTGTGGAAGCAAGAGATCAAAGTTCACTTGATCAAGGTTCACCTCTGCGCACATCGTCTGTTGTTTCATCCTCTACTGGTAGCGGACCTGTAGAACACAGTGATAGCCCAAATCATCACACAGTTGGGCCACCCATTAATCGTCACTCTATGGTGACTCGGGCCAAGGATGGTATTACCCGGCCCAAACATCCATATATTGGTCTCGTTGTGTCTGACAGTGTAAGTCCAGAACCCTCGTCAACTCGGATAGCTTTATCTTCACCAAAGTGGAGAAACATGGAAGAAGAACTCAAGGCTCTTCTGCGTAATCGCACGTGGCAGCTCGTTCCGTTCACTGGTCAGAAACTAATTGATAATAAATGGGTGTTCAAAGTCAAGTACAAGGCCGACGGTTCGATTCTCAAACATAAAGCAAGATTGGTGGCCAAGGGTTTTCAGCAAATACCTGGAATTGATTTTGCTGAGACCTTCAGTCCAGTCGTTAAGTCCACAATGATCCGAGTGATTCTGTCAATTGCGGTCACATTCAAGTAGGAGATTCGGCAGCTCGATGTGAATAACGCATTCTTGAATGGATACCTACAAGAAGATGTCTACATGGCTCAGCCCGAAGGCTTCATTGATCGAAATCATCCAACACATGTCTGGAAGTTAGTTAAAGCTATTTACGGTTTGAGACAAGCTCCCCGAGCTTGGTTTGATCGTTTGAGATTAACTTTGCTAAATTGGGGATTTCGAAATCTGAGAAGTGATATATCCTTGTTCTTGCTGCAAACGTCTAATTTGACTATTTTTATACTTATCTATGTGGACGATATACTAGTTACTGGGAACAATTCTGAGTATGTGAACAAATTTTTCAAGAAGCTAAATTTAATATTTTCCCTGAAAGACTTGGGACCGTTATACTATTTCTTGGGGCTAGAGGTTTATCGAGACAATATGGGAATATATCTTAACCAGACTAAATACATTGTTGATATCCTTAAAAGGTTTGGCATGTCTGATTGTGCACCGGTTGCTACTCCAATGGTAACTGGACGTTTAATTGCCTCTAGCGATGGTGAATTATTGTCTGATCCTACTGAGTATAGGCATGCCATAGGTTCTTTACAATACTTGACCACAACACGTCAAGACATTTCTTTTGCAGTAAATAAACTAAGTCAGTTTTTATCTCAGCCTAGGACTACTCATTTCCAAGCTGTGAAGCGGATTTTTAGGTATCTTAAGGGTACTTACAACCTAGGACTGCACATTAAGCCTTTCAATAACCCTCAGCTGATTGCTTATACGGATGCTGATTGGGCCTGTGACTTGGATGATAGACGCTCTATGGCTGGTATGTGTGTTTTCCTGGGAACTAATCTGGTGTCCTGGTCTTCTAGAAAGCAGAAAGTAGTTTCACGGTCAAGTACTGAGTCAGAATATAGATCACTTTCTGATGGATCTGCTGAGCTTAAATGGTTGAATTCCTTACTGTCTGAAATAGGATTATTTATCAAGACTCCTTCAGTGATTTGGTGTGATAACTTAAGTGCCAAGTCTTTGGCTGCTAATCTTGTGTTGCATGCTCGGAGTAAACACATTGAAGTTGGTATACACTTTATTAGAGATTTGGTTTCCTCTGGTTTGATTGATATCAGATATATTCCTTCCTCAGATCAAATTGCTGATTGCTTTACCAAACCATTATCACAATCGCAATTTGAGTATTTTCGAGACAAACTCGGTTTGCTTGTCACACCCTCTCATTTGAGGGGGAATGTTAGATTATAATCAATAATAGTATAATTGTAATAGTAATTAATTGTAATCAATTTATAATATAATTATAATTGTAATTAATTGTAACTAATGCCCTTGATTACAATTAATTACAATTACAATTATAATTAATTGTAATTAATGCCCTTGATTTCTGTACGATTGTGATATCTGAATATTTTTCTAGAATGATGTATTCTCCTCCTATTAATACAATACACTGGCCAGATGATTTATCTGAGCCTGTAGTCATTTGCTATTTCTGTATTTTACCCTAATTTCTATCTTCTTCTTAATTATATTATTACTGCGATGGGGACGCCGTTGAATATTTTGTACAAAAGATAAACATGTGTGCAAATATTTCCACTCGCGTGTTCGTGGTTAATGGGATAGTCTCATAAAACTTATCTTCAGCTTGTCGTTTCCTACGTACTACTCCGTCTACTTGTTCTCGTCACTCACAATTTTTGACGTTTCGAACACGATATCTTGAATTTTTTTTAAGGGTTTTCCTTTCCTTTTCTTTTCTCCCTGATATAGCCAATAACGAATATTTCCATACAAATAAGCCAGCGATATAATGCTAAACTGATCTACAAATAAGCTACAGTGTTTTTTACTCTCTAGCTAATTAATATTTGTGTAGAGAGTTTTTATATTATAACTCATTATGTGTAGATTTTACAGATGCTCCGGGATCACATGGCATAGGCAACGACACCGCTCCCAACTTGATGGATTGGATTGCAATTTAGAAAAAATAAATATAAGTGTCTGTTGAAGATGATTTGGCAAAAATATTGAAGGCATTATGCTTGTAAATATGTTACTCTAGTTCTTGATGGCGAGTCGGAGAATAATAAATCAATGCCAATTTCAATATTTTATTCTGTGAGTCGATTATGACCATAAATAAATGTGGTATGTCATGTAGTTAAAGTTTAATCAAATGTAGGTACAGTTGTTTCAAAATTTCAATGATTATCAAGACAAAATAAAATATTCCTAACCCATTAGTATATGTTTTTTTTTTTTTTAAACAAAAAAGCGCTGGATTAGAATGGACTGTAACGACTAACGACCACTACAGCTACTTTTTGATCGATGGGCTGATGAAGACCTAACGCTCCATGGTAAATCTGGAGGATACATAACACTTCATCCGATTCTCAATAGATTCTCAATACGATATATGTAACATCCTGAATTTTGAATCTAATATCTTGAACATAAACCTATTTTGGGAAGACTAGTAGGCTCTATTTTTGGAAAGTGATAAATTTGAAATCCGTATTTTGTGGGCCCCGTGAATAGTATTTACTATTCACGTATACGTTTTTACTATTTACAAATACGTATTTAAAAAAAAATATATATATATATATATGTTATTCGCAAATACGTATTTAATACTTGAAATTTGTGAAATATGAATAGTGTTCACTATTCACAAATACGTATTTACTATTTAAAAATACGGTATTTACTATTCCTAAATACGTATTTACTATTCATGCGGGACCCACGGCCAAAATAATTCTCTGCAAACTTCCCGTGAGCGACAACCTTTCTCGTGAAGTTTGAAAATTTTGTCAGCGGGACCCACGTAATAGTAATTTACTATTTGAATAATAATATTATATTATTATAATATATTATTTACTATTCATGTGGGACCCACGAAAAATTATTTCCACAACCAGCCACGGAAAGAGTCACGGGAGGTTTGAAAAATTTGTCACGGGGAAAATTACGTAAAACGACCCAGAGACGAAAATTACACTTAAAGACCCATTTTCCAACTATAAATAGACCTTCCATTTCATTTCATTCTTCACAACTTCTAAGAGCCATAGAGAGAGGTAGAGAGAGAGAGAGAGTAGAGATATTTGCTTGAGAGTTATAATAGCTGGTTGGTGATTCGGGTATTAGCAAGTAACAGGTAACTCTGAATATTCTTCCTTATACTTGTGAATTATGTATGATTATAAATTTGTTTGTTTACTATTTTGGCAAGAATATTTAGAAAATATTTATGGTTTTGAGATCTGGTGGGAACTTTGACTTGCAAATCTGTAGAGGTACTATTTATACGTACGTTACTATTCACATATACCGTATTTACTATTCATTTTTACTATTCACGTATACCGTATTTACTATTCATTTTTACTATTCACGTATACCGTATTTACTATTCATTTTTACTATTCACGTATACCGTATTTACTATTCATTTTTACTATTCACGTATACCGTATTTACTATTCATTTTTACTATTCACGTATACCGTATTTACTATTCATGTTACTATTCACGTATACCGTATTTACTATTCATGTTACTATTCACGTATACCGTATTTACTATTCATGTTACTATTCATGTATATACCGTATTTTACTATTCACAGATACGCATAGTATTTTACTATTCACAGATACGCATAGTATTTTACTATTCATAAATACGCATATCAATGTATATAATGGTATAATAATGCATTATTTTTGAGTAAATACATTCATCATGGCGGTTGTATTGTGATGGGTGGAGTAAGGAGGGAATTGAATGATAAGAATTGTTTATGCCACCACTCGGTGCACAGTGGATGGTACTTTTCAGGGCCCCATCTTCCATGTTTTCCTCTGGCCGGGATTTCATTGGAGATGTGGGACATGTGACACCTCCTTAGTTGTTATTTTAAAGGAGGGGAGCCATAGTCCAGATTTAAGCTCTATACCTTTGGCCGGGTGTATCTTAAGTTTTGGTGAGCTTGAAACCATCCAGTCAAATGAATGAGTTTCTATTGGACTATATGTTAGCCTATGGTTCCAGTCAGCGGTATACGGTTGGAAGGGGATATAAGGGAGGCTGCATACTGCATAGTGCATTTCTGAATTATCCAATAAAGAATGATGAGTATTTTGTAAGGCATTTGATGTGAACAACGGTATATCTAAAAATATCTGAGTATATTAAATTCACATTATATTACCTTTTATTTTGTCATATGTAATTTGCTCGTGTAAGGTAGAAATATTCAGTAGTTACTGAGACGTGAAATCTCATCCCATATTAACATTTTTCAGGTGATTATTCTAGTAGAGAGCAAGGGAAGGCACCTATGGAGTGAGCTCTGGAAGCTCTTTTGATCTCCAATAGATTATGTTATGTTATTATATTTGCCATGAACCTAAGACTTCCGCTTTGTATTAAACTCTGAAATATTTTCTGGAATTTATTCTGATTATGTATTACGGGTTTTATTCGAAATGGTAACATTGTAAAAGGATTTGGATATTGTTGAACTCTTTTGAAGGTATTTTCAACATTTTGACCGAGTTTTTGGGTATTAAAATTGTGGTGTTACAATATATTTATAGAATTGATCTTAATTATAAATATAAAATCTATTTTTTCTATTTGTAAATAATTTCTTAATGATACTGTTATTGGTACTCTTTCAACAATAATGGAGGAGGGTATTAAGGAAGATAATTGAAATGTTGCAGAAAATATATATTATACTCCCTTCGGTCCTAATTATAAGAACTAGTTGACTTTTTTTTTTGCAGAGATTAAGGAAGCTAATTAAATTACTTTAGAGTATTTTTATTTTTTTCTTCAAACTAATTAGTTTAACTAATAAACTAATACATGATTTAAGAATACACAACATATGAAATGATTAAGTAACTTATTTAGCTTCTTAAATCTCTCAAAAGAAAGTCAATTAGCTCTTATAATTAGGACCGGAGGTAGTATTAATTAACTTAACTAACTTTTAAATTTAATTAAATTAGCTAAATAAATCTTATATTAAGGAAGGGCTTAATGACTATTATTGAGGTAGAAGCGGTTTAAGCTAAGGTGGAGAAAGGGAAGGGGCATGCAGGACGACATAAAACACCCTTATGTGCTAGAATATCATCGTTTCATTAAACTACAAAGTAAAAACAGGATTTTGATTAATTACATGATGCAGAAACCATGACTTAAGTATACATAAATACATAACTCCCGCACACCCAACACATTAATTTCAACTTTTGCAGGCAATATAAACACAGAATATGTCACCCTAGCTATTGGACACATATGGAGAGAAAACTCGGGTTGAAATATATAGGGGTGAGGAAATACTAAAAAAGAAAACTTCTAAAAATTTCCCTTCTTTTCCCTCATTTTTTCTAGAGGAAAAGAGAAGGTGACAAGCGAGGGGTGAGTAAAACTTGAAGCGGGGCGGTTTTCATCTGAGTGAGTCCGAAGGTGGCGGACATATCAACCGCCGCATCGGAAGGGGTGGTGACATCAAATGCTTGTAAAAGACCGGCGAGGGCAAGGTGTGTCATTTGGAGCGCAAACATGATCCCAGGACACGCCCTTCTTCCAGCCCCAAACGGAATCAGCTCAAAATGTTGACCCTTCACGTCAACCCCCTTGTGCCTCCTCATCAAGAACCTTTCCGGTTTAAACTCCGACGCCTCCGACCACACCCCTTCGTCTCTCTGCAACTTCCATAAGTTCAATATCAAGCGTGTGCCTTCTTCTATACGGTACCCCGCTAAGGTGCAGTCTTCTGTGAATTCTCGTGGACCCGATAGTGGCGCCGCGGGGTATAATCGCAGTGTCTCTTTTGTCACTGCCTGAAGATATTCTAATTTGCTTATATCTGTTTCGTTCACCAGCCTCTCTTTTCCCACCTTCTCGTCTAACTCATCCTGGACTTTCTTCAACACATCGCGATGATTCAGTAATAATGAGAGCCCCCAAGTCATGGTGACCGATGTGGTATCTGTTGCCCCTGCCATTATGGTCTACACGCATGCAATATATATAACATGAAGTTAATCATATACTAATAATCTATCAAAACGTATTAAATGATGAATTGAATTAGCCAAAATATTACTCATTACCGAGCAAGTGGCTTTGAGGACAGTATCAGCATCATGGCCAGCGAGATCAGAGCGGTCAAGTATGGACAACATGACATCGATGAAGTGCTGCTCTGTTTTAGGCACACCAGAGGATCTCTTCTGACCATTTTCCTCTAACCACTGACACATAATCATGTCCATTTCTTTGGCAGCTCTTATCATTTCCTTTACGTGACCTCCGATATCGAGCCCCCCAAGTAATGGAATCGCGTCTCCCAGTACGAATAATCCCGACAAACGGAGAAACTCCCTGAACGCCTTCCGAATCCGCCTCATCTCTTCCCCTGAGTATCTCTTTCCGGCGATCATTCTCAGAATCACGTTCAGATTTGTGTCTCCAAACCATCGCTTCATCTCCATCGAAACAGTGCCGGACTCTTTCTCTCTTTCATTGGTCCATAATTTGTGAATCTCTATCAACGAGCTATGTACCTCAGCATCTCTGATACATCGAAACATATCAAGGCGGTGAGTGGAGAGTAACTCGGACGCCGTGATCTTTCGCATTCCTCGCCAGAAAGAACCATAAGGGCAGAACCCAAAGCTAGCATAGTCGTATCCAAAGATCTTAGCAGCTGTGAACTTGGGACGAGAGGAGACGATAACGTCGTGGGTGGTGAAGCACTCCTTGGCCACCTCCCAACTGCTCACCACGACGGCTTTGTGGATCCCAATTCGGATACCAAAAATTGGTCCATACTTATCAGCCAAATCTCCTAAGGTTACATGAGGCTGCCCAGAAGCACCTAAGGTGGGAAGATGACCGATCAGAGGCCAGCCGCCGGCAGCTTCTGGTGGCTTTCGATGACGATCTCTCCTCCTAAACAAACAGTAGGAAATGAACGCTAAGGCGATCAGTCCGGCAATGGCAGCATCAAGATAGTCAAGCATCAAAGTCATGGCGATATGAGCGATGATTCGTCAGTGGTATCTTTATTTGAGTTGATGAATTGTATTTGATTTGGGCACCACTGGTGTATGTATACTAAGTGGCACGGAGGTTTATCATCAACAAAAGTACCTGACAAGTTGCACTCACAGTCTCTAGGGGATTCTGGTGGGCTGAGGTCCAATTCTGTCGTTTTCCTCATGACTTGTAAAAAACATCCGATTAATTCAATCAGCCTTAAACATGTTCATGCGACCAAAACGTCACCATGGCGCCGTCAGATTTGGAAATAGCCTAGTGGGATTATCGAGTCAAGCACTTCGTATATTAGATTGATTTCTGAATTTAACAGTTAATTTTCTTCATTAAATTGACATCATAAACACTCGCTAGGGCATTATGAATTAAAATATTACTCCCCACGTTTGAGGACTTCATTTCTAGTGTAATTTACACTAAAAATTAGACCATTCGTTTAAGATAAAGATAGTATTATATATAGAATAATGCTTAATATTCAGTATATATCAGTTTATCTAATATTGTCGATATTTTTTTTTTACACAAATATTGTTACCTCTCAAATACACACTTCACACTTTTAACCTTTACTTCTCAAGTATATAAAACTGAAGTTTGTTTTTTCATGTTATTATTTATTTGGATATGGGAACCAAGGGTATCAAGATTCGTAATCATGGTAATTAAAAACTCGATTTATCACTGCGATTTTACGTTTTTATAATTTTTTTTTCATTAAAACGATTTTATTAATTTTCTAAATGCTTTTAAGTTTATATGATTTTATTACGTTACGATTTTACATTTTATGATTTTTCATTCTCCTTCCGTTTTCAGGTAAAATCTGTGTTTTCACTACCATGTTCTTAATCAATTTTATGGATGATATTAATATAATTTTTAGATAAGAGAATATCAAAATTTTGTATATATTAGCATTTTAAAGGAAAATAACACTTCAAGAAATAGGAAATAAAAAATAGGATTTTCATTGAGATAAATGAGAGGGAATCCGGGATAATCATAGACCTAAAAGGAAATTACTTAGTCAATTTGGACAAAATCAAGTAAAAAACAAAAAACAAACAAATGGGGTTTTCTAAAGTTGGGTTGCACCAGATCCAACATGATTTGTATCCAACACGGTTCATGCAGAATCACCGGTGTCACGTGAATCCTGCGATTCTGGCTTGTATCACTATTGAAATCTCGAAATACATGCATAAGTAGGATGCATACAAAAATTTGTATATTTTCCGCCTGTTTTTAAATTGAATGGGGGATACGACTTGGGATCAGTGAGATTTTAACCATCATGATGCGGACAATATATAAAAAGTATGCTGCAAAAACAGTTTGTTTGTTTTTTTAAGAAAAAGCTCAATGGCCCCCTTAATCTGCTTATTACCAGATCGAAATATTTCTATTTGACTAATTAAAAGAATTGTAGTTCATCAGTTTGGATCGTTCATTGTAGTTTTGATCGGTTTTGGACGCCCTTACCTTCGCCGCTGTGTTTAGCAGTCTAACTCCTTGTAAGTTACAGTCACTCCCTTTCTTCACAATTTTATACCGTGCTGTCTGAAAGAGTTAACGGTGATGACTTTTTTTTTTTTTTTTAATGACAAAAATGAGAAATGACTCTCCCAAGCGATCTACTCTCTCTTTCAGGGTCCATCAGAAATCAAGATATCCTTCACAACCCTTTATATTTCTGGCTGCAGATGGCGACAACGTAACAAAGATCAACTTGAAGGCTGCGAATGCGATGACATCAGTTGCACGAGTCTTCTTGGATGTGCTTGTTTTAGTGTCGGACTCTACAATATAATACTTACTTCTAACTTCTGTTTGGAGATATATTATGGTGAACTAATGCATATAAGCTACTATGCTCTGTCAGTCCCAAAAAAGAAACAAGAAGCAAAAAGGAATAGAAGCTGAACATGCTACGAGTTCAATTAATTGTTCATTGCATTAAAATTTCTTCATGTACTGGTTATTACGTTGATTTCTTCATGGTTTCTTTCCATATTCCTGGTTTTACGTAAACACTTCACTGACACATAACAAAGCCAGTAGAGTCTAGTTTCCCGAAGCAGAATTTGTCCCTGCTTGTAGGGGTGAGCATTTAGCTAGTTTGCCTGTCTGACCTTGTCCTCTTGCACTTTGCACCTCTCCCTATATGCTTACCAAATACTCTGTAATTCCAACTCCACACCCTACTCATACGTCATCCCACATGGTTGCTCCTTTTCCTTTCTCTCAATTATCACTCCTTCTCCTTTACCTGTATATATACTTAAAATAATAATTATAACTCGCTACAAAATTTATGTCAATTAAAAAAAAAAAAAAACAAGAGTTAAGGAAGTTTTCACAAAGGGGCAATTTTGTCCTAAAAGTAAAAAATGGAGCAATTTTGTCATGGCCGTTATCCCAGTTAATTTTGACCATTAGTGGACAAGATATGTTGAACTAGTATTCCACATATTATCTATATTATTTTTATTAAGATGCAAATTTGTCTTAAAAGTTTTAAATATAATTTTGAAAAAATTGAAGTAAATGACACGTAGACTTCCTGACACAAATTTACCTTATAACAAAAATGACATGAATGATATGTGGACTACTAACTTAACATATTTGATCTACTTACAGTTAAAATTAATTGGGATAACGACTGAAAATACCCTTTCTCACAAAACAACGATTAACCATGATGGTTTTATATAACATCTTAATTTTTACTTTTAGATTTTAATTATAATTATAAAACAATTATATATAATGAATGGATCTACTATATATGTAATTGTTGAAAAAAATAAAATAATAATATAATTATTGGTGCCGTGCGTGGCAACAAGCCACCATTATTGACCTTTGGGGGGCGGGGGGCTAATAATTTTCCAACCACCCCCTCTTTGCTCTTTTCAATTTATATATTGTGAAGTGGAGAATGGATCCTCTCACGATCCAAGTTTCTCTTTATCCCTCATAAGAAAATATATATCATTGATTTCAATTAATTTTGATCGTCCTTTTTATATTTTTAAAACTCATTTCTGATTATGCCCAGAGTGATGGATTCTCTATAAGAGGTTTGTGGGCCGAATTTATATTCTGGACTTTGAGTTTGTGGGTGGAATTTATGCCTTAGACTTCAAATTTGTATGCGGAGTTTGTGCTCTGAGCTCTCATGTGTGTATTGTTGGAAAGAAATGAGTTTTTCCATTATCACTTAATAAACAAGTTTTGTAAAATTATCATGATAATCACTGTTTGTGAGTAAGGGTCTTTTGATTTTACAAAACCTTATTAATAAATGATAATGGGAAAACCTTTTTTAAAAACACACACACACATATATCGGGGTTCTGGGCACAAATTTCACCCCAAACCCACTATGGAAAAACCCATTTCTTTGGGCACAATTAACAAATAGAAAAAAAACATAGCCCATAGATTTTACAACACTAAACCCCACAACAAAGAGTCTACACAAAACAATTTCTACACAAGGTAATGATTGTACACTACTACAAAACAGGGATACGAAGTCCTATTTTTTGCATGGTTTTGAAAACCGGACCGGACCGGCCGGTTCAGACCGGAAACCGTCGAACCGACCAGAAAACCGGTCCGAGTTAAGGGCAAAACCAGGGTCACGAGTTGACCCGGGGTCAACTCGGTCAACTCGGCCTAAACCGGCCGAGTTGACCGAGTCAGAGGCAAAAAAGATTGTTTAAAAAAAAAAATCAAATGAACGAGGCAGAGGAGAGAGTGTCGGCGGTGCTGTGGTGGTGAGTTTCATACAAACCGACGGTGCAAAAAGAGCCAGTGGAACTGGGTGATGAAGAAAAAAGAAGGTGAAGGTAAGTCTGAAGTGAAGACGTCGTGGATGTCGGCGGTGGCTGGCGACGATGGTGCTGTGGAAGCTAAAGGAGGAGCAACGATGGGAGACCTGTGAGGGACGGAGAACGAGTACGAGCCAACCAGGAGGAGAGACCGAGCAAAAAAAACCAGGGGCAGAGAGAACTGAAGTGGTGAGGATGGAGAGAGAGTGATCTGAAACTAAAATGAAGTTTGAACTGAAGTGGTGCGTTGATATTCGTGTGAGAGAGAAATGACTATGAGACTCTGGCATCTTAAATGAGTCTTGTACCATCCGATGCGAAATCCCGTGAATGAAGCCATGTTTTTTTATTTGTTTTTTTTTTGGGGATCAAGAAGCACATGGTTTTGTAAATCTTTCTACGTGGCAACATCTCTTCCATATAAAAATTGATTGTACCCATTTCAAGTTCATATTTTAGGTGAGTGAAGGAAAAAAAAAATCACAAGACCCTTTGAGTATTTGGATGAATCACTGGGGGATGCGTGAGCCACTGCCTTATTAATTAATATCTATTGCCCGTGCGCCACTTTCTAGGAGGAGGAGGTGACATTTTATTTAGATTTTTTTAAACATTAAAAATGGAGGGTGTGAGGTAAAAATGGGAAATCAATTTCTCCTCGGTTTAGCTTCGGTCTGACCCCGGTTTGACTCCGATCTGACCCACTAATTCTTAATTCAGTATCCCGACCGGTTCAGTAGCCGGTCCGGGTTTAAGAACCTTGATTTTTTGTACTTTTGACGTCCTTTTCTGAGGGGACGTATATCTGGGGGGTGCCGTAGGGAAAACTTAAGGAGTCTAATTTTATTAATTGGACTTCTTAAGTCATGATTTAAGGAGTCCAATTCATAAAGTTAGACTCCTTAAGTCTCACTTCAGAAATCTAATTATGTTACTTAGACTTCTTAAGTTTCACTTCAAAAGTCTAATTCTATTACTTAAACTCATTAAGTCTCACTTTAGGAGTCTAATAATAAAAATTAGACTCCTTAAGTGTTTTTTTTTTAATAATTGCTTCGTATATTCACTATCCCACAATTTTTTACAAAAAACATCTTTACACAAACAATCACCAGAATGTGATAATTGCATATAACACCTAGCTATGTGCTAAAATGAGCTAACCTTATACAAGAACAAAATACATGCACCTTTATATAACAAATATCTCAAGATGCATAGTTCATGATAAGTTGGACATAGAGATAGCAAAGTAGTAACAACAAACTTGGCTAACAAAAATCTAGAGAAAACTCACCCATCTTGATCCAAAGATCGGACTATGCGAAATCTCCTGTGACTTTCAATCTGCATGGTTGAAGATTTTTTGCACAAGGAATTAAATTAGGAGAGCTAGATAATAAAGTCAGACAGATGAAAACAGAGAAGCATTGTTCTTGAAACTTGAAATTCGACAGGAATACATAAAGAAATCACAATTATACATTCACCTCTATATAGAAACGTCTATCTGGAAGTGGGTCATACCTACACAATCAAATCAAAAGATCCTTCATTTGAAACATGTAAACATACATGAGGAGGCATTTTGTGAGAAGGTTTGTGCTGAGAGTATTTTTTCAGGGGAAAAAGATGACAAACACTTACTCTGTGATTTTCACTTCACAAGCATACTCAGCTAAGGAACCTGTTGCAGACTCAATTATAGCCTACATGATTAATAGACAAAGCACACCAAAGGGTTTTTGGTCAGCCCAATATATCTTAAGCAGGAAATGGGAATGAAAAGGACTAGTAACAAGAATTCTACCATTCCCATCCTATGTTTCCCTTCCATTACTCTTCTCACCTGTTTTTGAAGATTGTTAAGGATTGAAACACATATTGATTAGATTTTACATTGTTTTCACTTAAGACATTATAATTATTAAACTGAAAACATCTATCATTCTCAGAACTTCTCTGCAGGCAGTTGTTCTCTTGTCTGCAAGAACCAGAGGACTGATTTGTACAAGAAAAACATGCAACATTGATTTACCAACTAAAAGGGAAATATAGTACAAAGAAAAGTTAAGCCTGAGTAATCTAACTCCAACGCTCAAAGCCATCATACAAAGAAGGCAAGTTATTACTGTACAAATTAGGCAGGAAAATAGAACATCAGCCATCTTTAGCTAATCCCAAATATAACATGTTCAGTGAAGGTCATCAAGGGAAATTGCCGCACAGAGCAAACATGCTAAAACAAGGTAAAATTCCTTAAATTCCAATTAGCATTTTTACCTTCTCAACTTGTGTTCTTTGCAAACTTTCAATATTTTGATTTTGACAAAGTACAAATCTAGAAAGAAAACACAAGTCAATACGGATTTACTAACAACAATCTTGTAATCTTCCAAGAGCCACAACAGACAAAAACTGAAAATTCATCAAATTTCAATCATTAATGAATATAAGGAAAAACCACAAAAATATGGTTAAAATGCCACACGAATCCAACATGGATACTTTGAAACTTAAATTTAATCAGTTTGAGCCATCATTTTATCACGGTCTCCAAGAAGAAAATATTAAACTCGGACTATGGTAGTAAATTACTAGTAATAGTCTGAAGTAGACTATGGATTATTAGACAGAAATAAACGCATATGCTGCTATCTCTACACTATTAAGCATTGCTTTCCCTTAAAGTAACTTCCTAGTCACAAATAATCAATCTTCTATACCCCATCGATAAAGGTCTAAAATAGTTTTTTAAAAACCTTGTATGTTTTGACAACCCCTAGAATAGCCAGCATTATATCTCACATTAAACAAGAGTTATTAAAGGACTATATACTGCAACCTCTGTAGAATGAAAATGATTTTGATATTTGTGCAATGTGAGATTTTGATACACTACGTTGATGATTACATATTATTGCAACCTATCATCCAAAGACAACATCAATGAAGATGATTAAGTGTATAATGAATGCATAGAAGTAACATCATTATGTTACACATATATTGAGCCAATTCAACTGCTTGTTTGCAATATGATAGACCCCAGTTTTCTCAGCAACATCGCCATATTTAGTATCCTTAGTCAACTGTTATCATAGAATCCTGGAAAATTAAACACAACTTTCCGATGACATGCCAGAAGGAAATGACTAAGGTAAATCAATTAATACACTTGACAACAAAATGCAAGATAGCATTTTACTATGAAAATAAAATAACGTATGCTTGCCATGGGTCATATAAAATATTGGAAACAAGGATTTATAAAGCATTCTAGAAGTGTTACAATTTTATAATTAAGGTAAAATTTCAACTCCAATGAAAGATGTGTTGCACTTTAGGGAAGCACTCTCTCCTCACCAGAGGTAGAAAAAAATATTGGGAAAGAAATTTTCAATGTCAAAAATACATGGGAGAAAATGGAGCTGCAGTTTAGTCATGTCAAGGCATGTTAGATTAATGATTCGCAGAACGAAACCGTTATTACCATATCATCCAATGTGAAAGATGCATTAAATGTATGGAAGACTTTAGCTGTTAGGCCAGGCATGAATTCCTTCAGGTGAGCATTTAGTTTACTTGTATCTAGCTTGTCAAAGAGATCATCACCGAGGCGTTTTACTGAAGAACAGAATATCAACTAATCAAGGACCTCAGTTTCAAAGCATAGATATGACATCATATGAACCAGTTTCCCACCTTTTTGGAGCTTTAAAATCGCATTATAAACGGGAAGTTCAACCTCTACCGTATTTTCATACTTGATTGAATCTTTACTGAGGAAGCTAAACTGCATTAATCCAAATAAGAAAAATGATTACCAATAGAAGCAAGGTTTAGGAGAAATGCTATCATTAAAAGATGAAAACGTCAAGATGAAATGGAATTTCTAAATCCTTGAATCTAAGGGCTTATAATGTAATCAGTCATTCCCAGCTACAAAAGAAACAAAAATCGTGATAATTTAAAAGCCATAACACCTGCAACTTGTTGGGGGCTTCTGCTGTTACATTTCCCACTTTTGTTGTTACATTCAAGAAGTAGTTTGGCGTGGGACAATGCTTTCCTCACTTCAGAAGGCGTCCTCTTCACCTTTTCCCTTATTTCCCAACTACTTGCTTTAGCTTTCCAAAACTGGGAATTTACCCTCATACTTTTGCATCAAACAAGTTTCTTTTGGCAAGGTTTAAAAGCTAAATTCATTCCTTAAAGAGTCTAAATAAGCATGCTCAAGAATCGTATTACTGAATAGCTATTCTTTATTTGTTCATAACTTCAAACTTCAAAATACAAACATACTTAAGATAGAACTTGGGGGGAGTCGTAGTCCAAACGAACCACTAAGTCTTAGCCCATCATTACTAAGTGTTTAGCAGTGAACAAGGCGTCCGAGTGCAATAATGACAGTAAATCCACCAAACCCAAGCATATGACAACAAGTCTTCTTAAAATCAAAGCAAGGAAAATAACAGAGAGCAGAGATTAAAGAACACGACCTGAACAAGAAGAGCAAACTCAAGCTTTGAAACTTCAATATAGCTCCACCCTCACTCCGTCCGAATCCAACGCGAGACTGCACTATCAACAGTGAAGGCACTATCGCTGGAATCTAGTTAGGGCTCCAATGTTCTATCATCAGAATCCAATATAGCCTAAAATCAGAGAAAGGAAAATAACAGAGAGCGGAGATCAGAGAACACGACCTGAACAGGAAGAGCAAACTCAAGCTTTGAAACTTCAATATAGCTCTTCCCTCACTCCGTCCGAATCCAACGCGACACTGCACTATCCACGATGAAGGTACTATCGCCGGAATCAGATACAAAAAAGGGCATCAATAATGAAGGAACCCTAGATTAGGAGATTTGGAAGAGAAGAGAGTACCTTTTGCCAACTTGACTGTTGAAAATTGGAAAACCAAAATGAATACGCGAGAGAGACGGAGAAAAGGAGGAGCTATAGTGGAGAGGGGGACGACGGTGAGAGAGGGGACGGAGATCGGAGGAGCTACGGTGGAGAGGGGGATCACGGAGCAACGACGGAGTGCAGACCAGGGTTGAGAAGAAATCCGAGAGAATGACAATCGATGGATACGCGCGCGGCAGACAACGTGGGAGTGGGTTTTGGGATGGGGAAAAATGACCTAAGGAGTCTAATTCTTGGACTTAGACTCCAAATTCTGACCTAGGGAGTTTAATTCTTAGACTTAGACTCCAAATTGTTTCCATTTTTTCGCTCGCGCTCACCTTTCGCTTGTCTTTAGCGCTAGAGCTACACTTTTGGCGTTTAAGAAATAAAATTAGACTCCAAAAGTCACTTACTAATTACAAAAATGCCACCACGTTTTTTTTTAACTTCCTTTTTAAATAATAGGACGCCAATCAGGGACGTAAAAGCCAATTTCTGTACTAGTGGTAGATATACCAACACATCAAAGTATACAAAATAAGGTATCAGGCCCAACAATGTTTAAACAATTATTAAAAAAAACAATAAATATCAAAACATGAAGGTCCTAAAATGACAATATAGAAATCAATACAATAACATTACCAAAAGAAGCCTACAAAGCTCACGACTCTCATACTGGCTGCTTCCCATGGCCTTTAGTAGAATTAGAGGTCTCGCCTGAAAAATATTAACAATGATGGGGTGAGACGTAAAGTCTCAGTAAGCAAAATCAATTTACATAGTAAGATAAAGTTGCAAAAATACACATGTGTTTTATCTTGAGAAGCGCTCAACATCAAATACTTTTTTTAGGTGCAAAAATAAGTATGAACTTTCAAAACTGAGGCAAAAATGTCATCTTCATTAAAAGGTACTAACTTCTGTTTATTACTATTTGAAAGTACCAAAATACCCTCCAATTAAAAAAATGTCATCATCACTCAACCTCCATCCTCACTCATAGGTTAAGGAGGAACTTGCTTGGGGAAGAGGTCTAGACTTTGAAGGTCAACGACTAGGCGGCGTATAGAGATCGGAGACTCACGGTGGCTCAGCATTTGTAGTTGAGAGCAAAGTCTATTCGTATCTTTGATTCGCTCACCTCCGCCAGCCTTTCCATCTTCAATCCCTCTCTCGCTACCGCACTAGATGATGATGCTTCGATTATGCAAATTTGCAGTTTCAGGTCTGCTATCCCGTGACCTAGTGAAAATTTTCAGATATGCTATTTTTATGAATTATGAATTATTAATTTTCATTCCCTTTTCTCTTCATTTTGATTATGTTTCTAGGTTTTTTGAAGATTTGATTGATAACCATGGGGAGTCGAATTTTTGGATTTAAAATCCTTAGGATGGATTGTTTTGGTTACGGAAATATATGGGTGTCGCTCCCGTGCTTTGCGCATTTTCCCATTTGGTTTGTTTGGATTCTAGATTTTGATAAGGATCGTTTTTCATTTGTAAAGTTTTTGTTTGTTCTAAGTTAGGTTAAAGTTTTGCCTTTCTTCTTCACTATCTTCTTGCGAATCAGAGCGTTAGATGAAGATGGAGATGCTGAAGATGGAGAAGGTCCTACTCTCAATAGAGATTGTCGCCGCCGCTGCCTTCCGCATCTGAGAAGGAAATGGTAGAGGTGAAGGGAAGGAGGAAGAGAGTGAGAGATGTTCACAGGGGTAGTGAGGGAAATTACAAAATCTTCACACTTTTTATTTTTTTAATATGGTGGGCTCCACCACAAAACTAACAGACATTAACAGAGATGGTATTTTTGCTCCAATTTTGAAAGTTCATGTGTACTTTTACACCTAAAAAAAACATTTGGTGTTGGACGTTCCTCAGGGCAAAACACATGTGTATTTTTGCACCTTTACCCTACAAAGTATGCATGAAAGGACTGCAAGTCAAAGAAGCATGTTTAACTTACATAATAATAATATTTTCAATAATTAAATAATACATAATAATTAACAACAATTAGGATCATTCTCACTCATCAATCCTGCTCCACCTTATATCTTCTGGACGTAGTACAACATATCAGGGTTAGTATGCCCGTCCAAAGGTTAACTAGTTATTCAAGAATAGTGCCCCTCCGATGTCACCATCGATATAGTGTAATAGGTAGGTGTTCGTCCAAAACACTTAACTCAAAATTCGGGCTGGGAATGAGAGAGTTGATGGACACAATTTCACTATATTCTTCCACACAATCCAATATATCTTATAATAGAAAAACAATATATCACTATAATTTTCTAAAACATCTTACAAAATTATTATTCCACATACAATATCACATTACAAACATCATAACTATCACAACAAAAGCAAACTCAATCATAATCTCACTGTTTCATTGAACTAATTTCATATTTAAACATACACATAATTTTTCAAAACACATACAAGTAGTACAGATGAAAGTTAGCTTTAGAAAACACCTTATAACCCAAAGCAAACATATAGAATAAATTAACGCCGGTTACCCCACTTCCAAGCTTAACCTTAACTTGAAGGGCAAAACACGAGCAATCACCAGTCACAATAAAACTCTACGTTATCAATGTAGATACTAATCAACCACAAGCAATAATAACATAAATAAGTTATACAATTCAACTCCCAAAAATCCAATTTCTTCTACAACCATCAACCCAACATTCTAATTTTCTCAAGGGCATAGATCACTTCTCATGAGTCCAAATTGCTCATTAAAATCTTTAGATAACATCTATACCATATTCTCACATCAATCACTCAATTCTTATAAATTGAAGTTTCACGTCCAACACATCTATAGTCATAAAATCATCAATATCAACATCATGTCCTAGACCAATTAAATCTATTTTCTAACTTATACCACTTTGATTCTATTTATAAGTCCATTTTGACAAAAAAAATTAGTTCTATTTATAAGCCATCTTCTAGTTAATAAATGAGATTTTGACAATTTAGCCCATATTAATTGTACCAATGAAAATAGAGAGAGAAGAAAAAGTTGAAAGAAATTCATCTCATTCATAAATGAGAGCAAAGTTGAAAATTTACCCCATAATCATTGAGCTAACTACCTCTCCTTGGTATGTGTAATTTAGTCAAAAGGGACTTATATATAGGACCAGAGTAGTATGAGCATAACTCATTTATTAAACAACTCTTCAAATCTCTACATAATCAAAATCATAAATTATAATTTCATACGACTCAAAATCTACAAAACTAAACCGATTAAAATTTTAATAATACTTTCATTAACCCAAATAAATTATTTAAACCACATTTAATCGATAGAAATATTGTATGAGACATAAATCCTAAACTTTTTAAATAGAAAATAAATCTATAAATTCTTATAACAACCAACTAATAAATCTATACTGATTCAAATTAACTATTAATCATTTTTTACATATATACCACTTGATCATATTTATAATATCTTTTTAGCTAAATCACACAAACTAAACAGTGGTAGTTAACTTAATGATTATGAGGTAAAATTTGAACTTTAATAAATAAATATTTTTCAACTCTTTTTTTTTTCTATTTTTATTGGTACAATTAATATGACAAAATTTTCATAATCTCATTACTACTTTGAAACTGAACTTATAAATAAGATTTTTGATTAAAAAAACTTATAAATAAGATCAGAGTAGTATAGTCATCTATATTATCAAAAAATAAAACCTTCTCAAAATCTTAGCCTCAAAATTTTCACTAATTAGTATAATATTATCTTCATTAAAAAAAAATTAGGTGAAATAACTTTCATAAAAGAAATTTATGTTACCTAAATGATCCCAAACTATTGAGCCCTGGATCGAAAAATGAGGAACGCTGTCCTGACTATTCGAATGCTCTCCTTCCACTTGTGAAATGCGCCTATGGATAAATGGAATACCCCACCTCCCTTGTTGACTAACGGGTGTTGCGCCCATTATTGATGGATGGAGAATTAGACACCCCACGCATCATGCCCCTTTTGACTAGAAGGGCACGATGCCTTTTTTCTGATTTTTTAAGTATTATTATTTTAATATTTTTAAAGTTTTTTAATTCAATTTTTCTAACAATTAGATACTAAATCCATTCTTCATGCATAAATATTTTTAATTATAATTAAATTCTAAAAATAAAAATTAAGATATTATAACAAAGGGAAGTACACTTTTTATGTTGTAGGAGAAGTGTCTCCTCGTGTTATAGATGTAAAAATATGTGAGTCCCACCATTTCAGTGTTTTTGTTTTTTTTTTTGGGTTTGCACTTCTCATGTTACATGAGAAGGAGAAGATTCCTACACACACATGAAATGGTGGGACCCATATCTTTTTTTAAAAAAAAACTCAAGCATGGAAATGGTAGGACCCACATTTTCTTTTTTATGTATGACATGGGAATACACTTCTCTTATAACATGAGAAGTGTATTTTCCTTCTTTTTTTTTTTTTTGTAAAAAAGATGTAGGTCCCACCATTTCATGTGTGTGTAGTAATCTTCTTTTTCTTATGCAACATGAGAAGTGTAAATCCCTATAACAAATAGAGTAAAATAATACTTACTAAAAACTTTGGGACAAATTTACCTATTAGCTCAAAAAAAAAAAAAACAAATTAGTCAAAGAATCATGTGACATACATGTCTTTTATATCTTTCATCAACACGGCACTCACAATCCCCCCTCCCCCCCAAAAAAAAAAACACATACATTATGATCTTATTTATAAATCCTTTTTTATCAAAAAAATTGGTTATATTATATATTTAATGTCAAGATAGTAAATAAAATTGTGATAATTTTGCACGTATTAATACCAATAAAAATAGAGAGAAAGAAAAGAATTGAAAAATACTCATTAAAGGCAAATTTTAAAATTTATCCCTTTAATCATTTAGTTAACTATCACCCCTTAATTCATGTGATTTAATTTAAAAAGGTTTATTAATAGGATTTTATAGCACACTATTAAAGAGATCATCAGCACAGCGACTCGTGGCAGGATCTGGCTACACGAAATCTGGCTGGACTTGGTCAAATTTATTCACTGAACATGAAATTTCAAGTCGCTTGCGTGTCTTGCTCACAAAGCATCATAAAGGTGGGAAGAAAGACGGGGTCGGATGAGAGCCTCGAGAGGAGTAGCCTTCATGGTAGTGAGTCCAAAAACTTCAGCCATATCAATGGGTTCATCAGTTGGCTTTGAGAATTCAAACGAGTGCAGGAACGTAGCCAAAGTGTGATGAACGGTTTGAAGACCGAACGATATTCCTGGGCATATTCTTCTGCCACTTCCAAATGGAAGCAACTCATAATGATGCCCTCTCACATCAACATCTTTATGGGTTGTGAGAAATCTCTCTGGCTTGAACTCCAAGGGCTCTGACCAAATAGTGGGATCTGTTTGAATCTTCCACAAATTGGTAATGAGTCGTGTTCCCTTTCTAACAAGATAGCCCCCCACGGTGCAATCCTCTGTGAATTCACGGAGCCCCGAAAGAGACGCTGGTGGGTGCAATCTTAGTGTCTCTTTCACTATGGCCTGAAGATATACCAATTGACTTATGTCTGATTCTTTTACGGTTCTCTCTTTTCCAACTTGCATGTCCAATTCCTTCTGTGCTTCTCTCAGAGCATGGGGGTTGTTTAACAATCGCGAAATTGCCCATGTCAGGGTCACTGTGGTCGTATCAACCCCTCCAGCAATTAATATCTACAAAATTACAAATTCTCGTTACAAGTTATACTAAATTTATATTATTGTTCCCAACTGCAAAATGACACGCAAGTACTGCAACATATTACATATATATACCAATGTGGTAGCTTTGTTGATGGTATCTGCATCATATCCTCCCAGCTGTGAGCCACCAAGAACAGAGAGCATGACGTCCATGAAGTCTTCGTCCCCTTTATGGTCGCCGGAGGCTCTCTTGCGGCGGTGCTCTTCTAGCCACTCATCTAAAATGGCGTCGAGCTCCTTGGCAGTTTTCTTCATGGCCTTTTCATGTCCATCTATATCCAGCCACCGGAGATAAGGAATAGCATCCCCTAACACGAACACGCCCATCAGACGAACGAACTCCCTTAAAGTCTTCAGAAACTGTATTGCCTCCCCCTCATTAACCTCAGCTCTCCCGCCAAAATATCGCTTCCCCGCCATCGTTCTAAGAACCTCATTCATAATCAATTCCCCGAGACACCGACTCAGATCCACTAAAACCTGGCCCGACTCGTTCTTTTTCTGAGTCCAGAGTTGAAGCAGTCCTTTGACACAAGAATCAACCTCGGAGACTCGCACGTGACTCTGTTGCTGGATTCGGCGATTGGATAGCAACTCGAGAGTTGCGAACTTGCGAATCTCACGCCAATAAGGACCGTAAGGTGAGAAAAGGAACATGGCTTGGTTGTAGCTGAAGTTATCAAGAGCCACAAGGTTGGGTCGCGAGGAGATGGCCAAGTCGTTGGTGGTGTAGCATTCCTTAGCCATCTCCCAGTTGCTGACCACCAGGGCACGTCGAGAGCCAAGCTTGACGGTGAAGATGGGTCCGTACGTGTCGGCCAGAGCACCCAGAGAGTAATGGGGTATGTTCGAACCGCTTAACAGTCGAAGGTGACCAATTATGGGCCAGCTACCGCCTGCTACAGGAGCCTCTCTCTTCTCATGAGATTTGGACCTCCTTGTCAGAAAGATTCTTACTAGCAGCAGAGAAAGCAGGACAACTACACTGGTGTGAACATCTAAGCAACTCAGAACTGAACCCATATTGGGGTTGTGCTCTGTTTTGTTTTGTGCACCAATGGTGATATGTGAATTCTGTGAACAAGAGTTGAACCTGGATGACCCTTATATATTCGCTTTCAGCCTTTCATGGATAGCAGCGCAAGACTTTTCTGAGGCTCAGATAGCCGATTTTGGAAGGTGCCTGATTCCGAGCAAAAAAAAAAAAAAAAGGAAGGTGCCTGATTTTCATCAGTCTTCACACGTAACGGCACAGTGTCGTTTGCATCATTGCCTCCTACTCGTATCTATCCTGTACGATTTTTTCAGCCGCCTGTCAGTTGTTTATTGTTTTTTTTGCTCGAAGCCAGTCAGTTGTTCACCGCACCAGATTCGGTGATTGGCACCGTCTTATTTTGATCGATAAAATAAAATCTAGACATTTTAGATTTGATTTTTTAGAAAACAATTATTTTAATGAGTAAAAAAATTTAAAATAAAAATAATTTTTTGGCTAATGATTTTTTTTAATTTTAAAATCATTAATTTTAAAAATCAAATCTAAACCATCTAAAAGAACAAACTTATTGTGGTATGACAAACACCAAAACTGCTACGTTGTTGATAGCTCTCAATTTGGGAACAAATGTGATTCCTTTTCTGACATTAGTCTATTATCCTTTTGTTTGTTGTAAAAGAAAGGTGAAGATGTATCCAATTTAATTTAATCGTTTGGGTAATCAAATAAAGATTAAAAATAAAAAATAAAATTGCACTAATTAAATTCATTCTTGATACATAAAAAAGTTTAGGGTAGGTGAGTTGTTTCTAGGGATTCATTAGAGTCAGGTATAACTTCAAATTTAAAGAATATTTATAGAGATATTTCTAGATTGTCCACCATATTAATGCATCTAAACACACAATTTTATAATTATAAGCCAATCACTTTTACCGTATGAATCAAACTTTATCATTCACGCATTCTCTTATAAGTTCCTTGCGCGAGTAGGACACTAATCGGATTTCACTTTCTCCACACAACCAATCAGTAAAACAAGATATTGTCGGGTCATAATGAAATGAAAGGAGATATTTCGATATCTCCTCCTGAAACAAGACGTCGCTGGCGCACATGCGTTTGATTATAGCCGCAAACCTGCAACTTTTCAAGAATGTTATCCTCTCCGTTTTTTTTTTCCTGCCCAATCTTGTTGAAAAATACTGCTCTGATACGCTGGTAAAATCATTTTGCATTTGCAATAATGGCCGCCTTATTTTAGTTAGACATTTCAGTTTTGAAGGTTGGCATCATCTGTTTAAAAGTGATGGCCTGGGTGAAAGATTTTCCCTATTTAAGAAACCAAACCTTTTTCATGATCCGTGTATTGACCGAGTGCAATTCCAAGAATATCTGCCTTCATTTCGGCCTCAACAAACTAACTACCATATGCAGGTGGAATTTCTTTGGAAAGACAAACATCAATACTTATGTTGAAGCACTCGAGGTATTAGGTGAAGGTGGACCAGTCATAGTGGCCACTAGGGTTAAGGCTCTGATGCCATTCTAAAATTAGAGCAATAGAATAAAGACAAGAGCAATAAAATATGTAATCGATGTTTCACTACTACTGGATGATTTGTGTACAGTGATTTAATTTCCTTGTATATATAGTGTTCTTCTTTCAATCTTAATGTGCCACGAATATAATAGATTCTATTTATAAGTCTATTTTGACTAAAAAAATTTA
Source organism: Acacia crassicarpa (assembly GCA_034222035.1). Taxonomy (NCBI): domain Eukaryota; kingdom Viridiplantae; phylum Streptophyta; class Magnoliopsida; order Fabales; family Fabaceae; genus Acacia; species Acacia crassicarpa. The sequence goes on from JAWXYG010000003.1 coordinate 2,198,105, forward strand.
TCCCTACTTAAAAATTTAATTTCATGTAATAAATGAGATTGCGACAATTTTATCAATATTAATTGTACTTAAGGTTATCCATGGATCGGGCCAGACTGGGTTGAAGGTCAACTCGAAATTTGGCCTGATCGAGCCTCGGGCTGGAAAAGTCAGCCCGAGGTCCGGTCGGGTCTGGTACCTACCTGAGGTCGAGCTGGACCGGCCCAGATCGACCGACTTCCAAGACCAGTCTAGTTATTTTTTTCCATTTTTATTTTTATTTTTTTGTCTTCTTGGGAGACAATACTTTAGCTCTAATTTTATCTGACTTCCAAAAATAATAAAAAGTGACTAAGTGTAAAGTGATTCCAATAAGTTGAAAAGCACATTAGGATATCTAGACTCTAGCAAGTGACTGAGGGCAGTGGTGATTTACAAAAAAAAAAAAAAAGATCGGGTCAGATCGGACTAGTCCAAGAGTTTAAGCCCCTAGAGTCCTAGATCGAAGTCCGGTCCAACTCGAGCAATCTGGTCTGATCCAGTGAAATTGTCTTAGACCAGTTTTTTGCCCCGAGTCGGGTCGGGTCGGACCGGACCAACCAAAACACCGGTTTTTTTGGACAACCCTAATTGTACCTAAAAAAATAGAGAAAGAAGAAACAGTTTAAAAACACTCAATTATAAATAAGGAAAAGGTTGAAAATCATTGAGTTAACTATTTTTCCTTGATATATGAGATTTGGTTAAAATGAATTTATAAATAGGATTAAAGTAATTGACTAAAAAAATGATATGTGTGTGCTTCAACAAATACTTAGGTGGGCCAGGCGGCGGTTTTCGCTTCCTTACGAAATCCTTCATTTTGACAAATATCTGTGCTGAGGTTCACACCAAAATAATAAAGGGAAAGTATCGGTGGACTAAAAAATGTCAAAAAAATTTATGGAAAATTTTGATTTAAAAAATGTCTCATGGATAAGTCTTTCAGTGAGATATTCACAAGATTTTAATAATTTTTTGAGATCTTTTTAACATTAGAATTTTTTCTAATTTTTTTTCTTAATTCTCTAGACCTAAATGGATTTTTTCAATAATAAATCATTGTTGAGATATTGGTTGAAACTTGAAACAGAGAAAAGGGATGAATAGATTAATATAATAGGGGTAGCGGAAATGATTAATGCAGAGACCTTTTTCCCTTTACTTTATTTAATACTCCCTTCGGTCCTAATTATAAGAGTTAGTAGACTTTTTTGGAGAGATTAAAAAAGCTCATTAAATTACTTTAGAGTGTTTTTATTTTTATTTTTTTCTTCAAACTAATTTGTTTAACTAATAAACTAATATATAATCTAAGGATACACAACAAATGAAATGATTAAATAACTTATTTAGCTTCCTTAATCTCTTCAAAAAAGTCAACTAGCTCTTATAATTAGAACCGGAGGTAGTAGGTTACAGCTAAGGTACAATATGGGAGCCATGAGTGTATATAGACGAGAGTAAGATCCAACCGTAATTTACTCTCTCCGGTTCTAATTATAAGAGCTAGTTGACTTTTTTAGAAAAATTAAGGAATCTAATTAAATTACTTTAAAGTATTTTTATTTTATTTTTTCCTTTAAACTTATTAGTTTGATTAATAAACTAATATATAATCTAAGAATATTTAACATATGAAATGATTAAGTAACTTATTTAACTTTCTTAATCTCTCCAGAAAAAAGTCAACTAGCTCTTATAATTAGGATCGGAGGTAGTACTTTTTATAATTCCCTACTTAAGCAGATATGCGTGGGAGCAACGTGAATTTGAATGCCACGAACGTGGGTGGTTTTTGGGTCGTAAATCGTGCGGGAAAACTGAACTGCTGTTGAAAATTAGAAACAAACGGGAAAAAATTGTGCAGATTAAAAACAAGCCTTGCAGAACAACACTGTCCTCTGAAAACAGCAAAAAAAAAAACCAGGTACAATTATACATATTGTATCTGAAACATTAAACTGCGGGCTGGAAAAATTAAAGTCATGAAAATTGAAAAGGAAGCTGATGCAAGAACCCACACTCATACGAACAAGAATAAAAACGAGAATAAAGCATAAGTGACGGCAAAACTCTTATTTGTTTAAACATTGACCATGACCCCACTAAAGTCGATCAATAGTGATAAAGATGGGGAGGAAGGCGGGGAGCGAGCAGAAGCTTCAAGGGAGTGGCCTTAGGAATGGTTAAACCAGGGCTCTCGGTCATGTCAACTGCCTCATCTGAAGGAGTTGCAAATTCAAAAGCTTGAAGCAGACGAGCAAGTGTCAAGTGAAGGACTTGGAGTGCAAATGACATGCCAGGACACGACCTTCTTCCTGATCCAAATGGAATCAGTTCAAAGTCTTGGCCCCTAACATCAGGTGCTTCTCCTGTCAGAAATCTCTCTGGTTTAAAACTACATGGATCTTCCCAAATCCTAGGATCCCTATGTATCTTCCATAAGTTAACCACCAAGCGCGTGCCTGCTGGCACATGATAACCACTCACATTACAATCTTCTATAGCTTCCCTTGGTCCTAATAGTGGACCTGCAGGGTACAGGCGCAGTGTCTCCTTAATAATGGCCTGAATATATGGAAGCTTTCTTGCGTCTGACTCCTCAACTCGCCGGTCCTTTCCTACGTTCAGGTCCAATTCTTCTTGTGCCTTCTTCAATACATGGCGGTTGTTGAGTAGTAAAGAGATGGCCCACGTAAGCGTGCCTGCCGTAGTATCACTGCCACCTAGAATAAGAGCCTGCGTGCGTGTACACATTTATAATTTAATATTATATCATTATATGTGAGAGAATAAATAGGGGGAATTTCAGTTAAGTTCCACATACGAATATAAGACCAAATTTGTTTCACTCAGCCTCATAATATTTTGAAATTTCACTACATACCTAAGGACTAAAATAAAAATAAATTTTATTGGTGAAGAAACAATAATATCCCTCACTTTATTTTCTTTTAAAAAAAGGTTTGATACTCGCCTGTTGGACCTAACTAAAATTCTCCCAAGATAAATAAATAAATTTCCCACTTACCAGGCAGGTAGATTTGATGCTTGTGTCCGAATCGTATTGAAAATTTGAGAGGTGGCCTTGTTCTTCTAGAGACAACATGACATGAATGAAGTCTTGTTGACCCTCTGCTTGAGACTCATCACCACCACTACCACGAGCTCTATGCTTGCGATGCTCATCTAGCCAGCTTTCAAGGATGTCGTCTAAGTCCTTGGCTGTCTTCTTCATGGCCTTCTCGTGGCCCCCAACGTCCAACCACCCCAGAAACGGAATGCCGTCGGAAACCACGAAAACGCCGATCAGATGAAAGAATTGGCTGATCGCCTTCTGGCACCGCCTCGCCTCTTCATTGTCTTCATCGCCACCCTTCGCAGACGCGCCAAAATAACGCTTTCCCGCCACCATCCTAACCACCATATTCAGCATCAAGTCCTCTAGCCATCGGTTCAGTTCAACAAGCACCGAGCCGGACCCGCTTTGGAGCCACCATATGTTGTAAAGGTCCCTAATGCCCATGTCAATCTCAGACAATCTGACGGGCTTGAGCATTTCGAGCCGGCGGTTGGAGAGAAGTTCAAGAGTGGCGAGCTTTCTCATTTCACGCCAGAAGGGGCTGTAAGGTGCAAAACCGAAGACAGCGTAGTTGTAACCCATATGCTTGGCGGCGACGGTGGTGGGACGGGAAGCTAGTGCTCTGTCATTGGTGGTGAAGCATTCTTTTGCGACTTCCCAGCTGCTCACCACAAATGCTCTGCGACTGCCCAGCCAGATGTTGAAACCTGGCCCATATTCATCCGCCATTGTTGCAAGTGTTCGATACAGAAGCTTGTTCTTCCCACTTAGAAGATGAAGGTGACCCATGACTGGCCAACCTCCTGCCACCGTTGGAGCCTCTTTCCTCTCACTGTATCCTTTAGTTTTTGCATTATTTTTCTTTTTCACAGTTATGGCACAGTACAGGAACAAGAGTGGCACAAAAATGGCGACAATTGTTAATTGCAAAGCCGGGGCCATTGTTCTGAATTTGATCCTTGGATATCACAAGATGTTGAATGGTGTTGGGTGATTTATAATGCAGATCAATGCCATGAAGCATGCATGCCGGGACTTTTAGAAATAATTTCCTGCCTGGCTGCACTTTGCCTATATACAATATTCTTCAACATATATAGGATGATGTATATAAAAAATAATTAAATAAAAACAACCTCATGTTTTACGCTGTAAGATGCATTTGAAAGGGGGGAAAAAATACTTGGGTTTATTCTCTGAATAAATTTCATATGTCAACCGGGGACTTTTAGAATTTTTGTCAGCGCTCAAAATTGCATTGATCACGCCACTTTATCCAGCCAGTGTGGTTGTTGAGAACGCGAATACCATTGAGGTTCCTGCAGCATGCGTGGAAAGGATACAACAATTTGGTACGGAGTATTTCTTATTCATGTCTGAACTCTGAATCAAAATTCATACTTTTTAAGGCTTTTTCACCAATATAAGAACAAAAAAAAAAATATATATTTACTGGGTTAATGCACTGTACAAACTATTTACCAAAGTAATGCAACTGGTGGCGTGGGGTTAGGGTGCGCCGTCAGTGGCGTGAACAGGGTTCACGCCACTGACATATAATTTTTTTTTTTTTTTAAAGTCTGAATCAGGGGCTCTAATTCGTCCACGCCACTAGGTGGCGTGGACCTTGTTCACGCCACGTCAGTGGCGTGGGGCCCCCCTGCGCCACCAGTGGCGTGAACCTTACTCTAGTAAATAGTTTGTACAGTGCCTTACTCTGGTAAATTTTTTTTTTTTTGTTCTTATATTGGTGAAAAAGCCTACTTTTTAAATGCTCACACTGAGATTTTGTTTTTTTGCCTGAAGCTTACAGTAGCGAGATTTAATCCTAGACTTGAAAACTTTATTCCTATCTCATCGTTTTTTGTATTTTAGAAATAAAAAGGGTCTACTAAATTTTACAGTAGCGAGATTTAATCCTAGACTTGAAAACTTTATTCCTATAGTTTATAGTTTCAACCTATCCTTCATTATTAGGTCCCTATAGTTTTTCTTCTTCTTTTTATTAATCTTTATACTTTTACTTGTTTTTAATAAGGATTTTGTAGTTGTTTTTCTCTTTATCATGTCCTTATTATTTCATTTGATTTTTAATTAGGTCCTTGATTTTTATTTTTAATTTATTAATTTAAGAAAAATGAAATGAAATGAAATATTAAAATATAATTTGCTAATAGTAAATAAGAAAAGTATTTCCCCGTGGAGATAAAATTATCTCCAGTGACCCTAAAACTACGTCATCTTAAATTAATGAAGGGTGTGTTTGTAATTTTAGGTGAATTGATGAAAGGTGTTTCGGTAAAATTCATATGATAAAAAAATAAATAATATTACAGAAAAACCATTCATTAATCCAAAACGACGTAGTTTTGGAGTCACTGGAGATAACTTTATCTCCATTGACGGAGAAATCCTTTACCCATAGTAAATTTTAATTAATATTTATGAATTACATATTCTTAACAAAATAATTATATTCTGTTTTATTTTTAGAAAATTTTATGATCATAATTCAAATGTTATAATTACAAAAATAAATAAACATTAGAATTAAAAAATAAATAATATAAATATATGTTCAATTAAGAAATTAGGAAGAATATTAAAATAACTCATAAAAAACAGCGTTAAATTATTTGGAGGTTGTGAAGTTCCCCCAATTGTGGGCCTTCATTCCTACAAACTAGAATAGTTCGTAGCTATCTAATAGCGCTGAATATTGGTGGATTAAAAAAAAATAGTGTTAAAATAAAATTATTATAATAATTCATATTTATAAAATATTGTATATTTATAGACGAATATTATTTGAATCTATCGAATATATAGATAATAAAAATTATAAGGACTTGATTAAAAATCATGTGAAACTATAACAACTTGATTAAGAAAGACTACAAGTACTTCATAAAAGTCAAGCAAAAGCATAAGGATCTGATTAAAAAACTATATACAACTATAACAACCTACAGATTGATTATCTCAATATATAAATTTATATTTGGGGGTGTGGACCGGGCTAAGTTGCCAGAGCGGGGAATAAGGCCCAAGGTTGGACCTTTACTCTCATTTTTTTTAATAATAACCTTTACTCTCAATTTTAAAGCTTGACCCTTGTGCGATTGGGTCAAGGCAGAGCCCATAGGTTTTAGGTCCGTTTAATTTAAAAATACTTTTTTTTAAAATCTTATTAAAGAAATAAAGTTAAAGCATTAACTTCTTAATTGAAGACATTAATATTATAAAAATTAAATTACAAAAAAGTAAAGTTAGAATAATAAGTTGTCATGATGAAAATTTCAATACTTTACACATACATGCTCACACATGGTTACACATGAAAACTCCTACTAGTAACTACATGTCAATAGACTTATTTTTTTTTTTAGCGAAAAAAGAAATCTTTATGCGTATTTACACTTATGAATTTATTATATGGTAAGTTTTACAAATTACAATCTACATTTTAATTCAAATAAAGTTCACTTTCAAGTTTTACAATTTGGTTATTATTTTACTTTAAATTGAGATACATTGTTAGTAAAACCGAAAAAAAAAATCTAGTTAAAATCATTATCTAATGTCTAAATTAATCTTTTTTTTTAAAGTTTAAATGAATAAACCAGGGTGGGAAAAAAATCAAACCATTCTATAAAATTAAATTAAGGAAAATAATAATAACATTTAAATATTTACAACATCATTAATAATATAAAAATTATAGTATTATATGAATAAAAAAAAAAAGAAAAAGGCCTAAACTGACTGACTGAGCTTCGGCTGGACAAAATCGATCCTTTTAGGCTTTCAGCTCATTAAAGCTAGCCCTTTTAAATCCGTTGGCAATGTCTGTGATAATATTTGAAACCATTATGATAAGAGAGCCTAAACAAACTGACCCGTTTCTCCAATCTAAAAGTTAGAGGATGGTGAAAGTGGAGACGCGACCCACAAAGAAGTGGACAACGGAATTAAAACGTACGCTACACGAAGAATAGATAGGGAACTGTGAGATGTACGACAACGAAAACAAATTGTCTTGCCTCCCCAAATATGAAAGTATTATTGCCGAAATCGTTTTTTCTTTGTCAATATATATTATAAGCTATTGTCCATGTACATACATACACAGACTTCTCTTAAATTTTGCGTCTCATTCTGATTCAATCGAATAAAATATCTTGCATATAGACAACAAGTATATATCTCTAACCATATACAGTTTTAGAAAGATTCCTTCCTCTACATATATATAAATTCCTTTTATTTTTTTATTGTGGTGTAGAGTTAGTCATTATTTTAGATAATTAAATTCAAATCATTTATCTATTTATTAGATTTATTTAGAATAATCCTTCGTTTTTACTGAAAATTTTTGGACGGTCCAAATAATATAAGTTGGACTATCAAAGTCAATTAAAAAATATGTAATTTTCTTATAAATGCATTAAAGAACCTCTACCCATCTGTTTCACATAATCATGCCTAGTTATTATAGAGTAATTGAGATCAAGCCAACAAACAAAATCACAGACAAGAGGGGACTAAATATTTTTTCGCTGGAACATTTGTCAGTTAATTACACTGTTCTTTCCTTTTGGCCAAAAGTTTTTATCTTTCAATTCGCTGAATTAGGAGATCAAATCTCTCAAATATATATATATATATATATATATATAGTAGGACTATCTTAACCCACCTGTTCAGTATCATATATCAGCTGGTTGCAATATTCGAATATACGGGTCCTCTTCTGCCCGATTACAAACCAACCATGGTCCATGGCCTGAAAAGAACCCTTATAAAATCATTGAGTCTTACACTGCTCTGATAATGACATCAAAGACAATGTCCTCAAATTCTTGGACTCAATCATATGTTTCGTAGCAAAATCTTATCTCTTTCCTCCTCCACGATTTTCCATACAAAAAAAAATCTCAGAAAGACCTATCATGGATTGGAACAAAATCTAGAATATTATCGATATCATCATCACTACTAAATTCACGTGCTCCGCTCTTCGCTTGCTGCGTTAATAATATCAATATCATGCAATTAAGAACGTTCATGACTGGGAAATTAAAGGGTTAGTGTGGTTAGCTAGTGGACAACACTTGAGAGAAGAGTTATAACTCTGATTAGAGTCTATATTGCTAACTGGGTCTTCCGAGAGTGAACTCCAGGTCAAGCATCAAATCCGAACGTGACAAATGGCTACAATCCAACCTCTCATTCACGCAATTCCACAGCCCTTTATTAGCTCCATCCACCTATTGAAAACATAATTAATTATACACTTTAGAATACAAAGTCCATAATTATAAATTACTTGTCCATATAAATATGTGTGTGTGTTGTGCACTACAAGCTCAGCATGGTCCAGCTCTCGATGTCTACCTTTCTTTCCTTTGCCTTGAGATCGTGAGAATGAGTCAAATCATCAATTTGGGGGGTTTGTCTGCTGTCATTTGTATTTGTCTCCATTGACGATTGCCATGATGCTCTGCGTGTGTATAATAAGAGAAGAATAATTAGCATGAATCTAATAAACGTACACTTACCACACTGTTATAACTTAAAACTAAAGCGCATAAGTCTATAATATACCCATATATGAGTGAAGATGGAAAAATTAGTTTTCCTTTTTTAATCATCGTCCAAAAGTTCCCCAAAATTGTCAAAAAGTTTTAAGGTGATGAGATGTTTAATTTGCTCAACTGGCAAACTACTACCACTTAATTATAAACGTTGCATAAAAAACAAGAGAACAAAAAAGCTAGCTAGCTAGGGACAATATAATTTACGGTAAATGAATATTCATATTGATTTCCATGAACAATAATCAAGACATGCCAATTCCTTTTAGAGTTGATCAATTATTAAGCACAAAACGTCATTTTTAGATTATATCGAGATTTGCAAACGCATCAAACAATACAATGATCGTTGGGATCAATATATCCATTGACCATATTAAATGGAGAGGCGTTGCTTAGGGGGAACGACGACGACACGTGTATATAAAACCATGATTCGCATTCCGAAAAAAGTATAGGTTTAGTTCGTCAAAATCTATATATGCGCGATGAAACTTTGTAACCAGAAAAGTAATTAACAAAGCCCTAAGACAGATACGAAAGAAGCATTTATAACGGGCACGCCAGAATTAGACAAAAACTCAATACTAGTACTTTCACATTTTCGGAGCGAGAGGAAACAAATTAAAGTGTTTTTTAAATAAATTATTCGCGGGGATATTGATCAGATCATCACCTGAGGGATTTCTGGAGCCATTGTGGTGATGATAAACGGGCTCCCTCACAGCCTGAAGCTCCATGCATATCCACGTTGTTCTCCGGCCTTCGGTTCAAACCCATATCTGCCTGCCCTTGACCTGCAAATATTCATCAACCATTACATTTAGAGCCACTGATCTTGCTTTTTCATATACCGCCTTAATTATTCACATCAGGACTATGATTTTAATGTGTACATTATCATAGAGCTTCTGATATCACACTGGAATCACCAAAGATCTCAAACAAAGAGAATAATACTGTAGTAGCTAAGTGAAACTCTGAGGGGGAAAACAAATTTACCTGTAGCTCTGTCGGTGCTCTTCACTGTTCTGTACATCTGCACGAATGCATGTACGCTCATGACATATATAAATGAGAAGAAAAGCCCACAACCCAAAGTAAAAAGAACATAGTATAACTGAACTGCAATGACTAATAGACGATGATCAATGGAAAAAATTACACGGAAACGGTAGTATATACGTAACCCCTCACCTGCAAGTGACTCTTGACGTGGGCTAAGGTTAGATCCTTAACATTAATCAACTCTAATACCGACTTTGGAGTGGCCCCTGCCAGCGACAACACAACAAAAAATTAGAGCTTTTTCCACCAGAAATTACAGATTGAAAAGTAAGGGTTAATTATCAATCTAATCATAGTATATGATTTAATTACTTTCATGACCGCCAAGGAGCTGGACAGCACGAACAAACTGGGCGTGGAGAGTTGTGGTCCATCTCATTCTAGGAGCTCTAACGCTTCTTTTGGCACCATTAATGACTCTTGCATTTCGTTTAAAGCTCCTGCCATAAATGTGGGGTTGGTGGTTGTGGTAGTGATGATGATTAACGTTCCTTGAGATTGCCTGTAAAAGATGGGGATGATTCATCAAATCAGGGGTTTCTAACCCAAGGCTCAACGTGGGCTCAGGATGGCCAGGGTGATGAAGAAAGCTATTCTCATGGCTTAAGTCACTTCCAGCACTGCTACCAGAATCAGATGTTGAGTATATATCATTGTAAAGTGCTTTGCTCCTAACCTCTTTGGCCTCCCATTCTGAAATACATGGTGGTCTTATGTTCAAGGACAGGTCTGGCAAGCTTGTCAAGCTTCGAATTACAGGATGCGATGTGGTAAACATGGTAGAGCGTTGGGTCAATTATTACAGAAGCAGTGGCTTGGCAAAGTACAAAAGAAAAAGGGAAAGAATGAGAGTTGTGGAAAAAGGATCTATCTGTGACAGCAAGAGGAACGAAGACTCTGAAGAAGGAGGTGATGAACTGTGATTAAATCATGAATGCCTTATGATTTGCATTGGTTTCGAGGAGGGTGGGTAGGCTTTTGGTAGGGATGTCACTAGGTGTACAAGGAAGGTGAGGGAAATTCTAATGCAGAGATGGAGTAATTGCAGAGAGATTACTGCCCACGAGTCAGAGAAAAGAAGCAGGAAAGTAGAAAAAGAAGAGAGCTTTTCAGGGAAGGTGGTTTGAATGAAAAGTTTATGGAAAAGGGTGGGTACTTATTAATGGGAGCTGAGGGCTTAGTCTGTCATCACAGGAGAAGAGAGGGGGGAAAGTTTTAAGGGTCGTCCGGATCCATTATCTATCCAAGAATACTAATTAATATAGGGAAGATAATAAAAATCCGAGTATTTATTTATTGTTAATTATGTGATATTTTTATAACTTCATAACATATATTTCTCAGGTACTAAAATTAAGATAAAAAAGAGAGAAAAGTAGGAGGGGAATTGAAGGCAACTTCATGAAAATCGAGGATTCGAGGGGCAGCTGAATAGCGAAATAAAGTGAGTCTGCAAAGGAAAGGAATGGTTGGGAATGGAGAAAAAAACAAAATGGGAACTATTCAATGGAATATTGGGATGGGAATTGAGTCTGTGCGTGCTCAGTTGATGGATGGAGACGCATAATAATTCCCCTGCTCTTTTTGTTTGTAACTTTGTATCACAGTTTCAAGTGATCTCTCTTTAATGCCCTTTTCTTCCACTAGAATATTCCCTCATTTCATTACGAACGAGGACGGACTGGCACAAGCTAAAACATCCCTGTTCTTAGCTCAATTTATGCATCTGTTCCATGCTGACGTGGCTCTAACATAACTCCAGACACACATCATCACCTCTCTTCATTTCACCATCTTTGACCAACTCTCATTTACTTCAGCTTTATTTTTATTTTTTACAATCCCCGTAAACTGTGCTAATAGGGAAAACTGGAATCAAAATTTAACGGTGGTGATGATGAGTCAGCAGGCTAACATGTCCAACTCTTAACCCAAGTGTCAATCTGAGGAAATCAAAACCAGCTCGATCTCAAGGAATATAATCTGATGATATATATACAAAAATTTAGTTTCAACGCGTGTGAGGTCTTTGGTAGGCACACATTGGTAAGGAATCGCCAAGAAACATCGAGCTGTACACGTGCGAAGCTAAGATCACATCAAACCAAAGTTGATGTCGTGAAAAATGAGATTTAAAAGAATACAAATGTGAGTGCATTTATGTCCTCTGAGTGGCCACTACAGACCGATCAGAGCACCCACATGCCATTTGCTCTCTGGCCCAACTGGCCGGGCTCTGAAGGAAGCTAAGGCGGCGCGTGAGAAGGAATCCCTGTGGCAACATGCATCAAGAATTCAACGGCTAGTAATTGTCCGCTCAGTGACGAAACCGATCTGATCTGCTCTCGCCAATATTCCCTCTCCGTGTCCAAATATTCCATGTCGAAAAGCTCGAAAAAAGAATAATACCAAATTGATCGGCGTCAACCAGGGTTGGCTCACGTGAGTTATGGGCGTGACCTTGTTCCCTTCTCTTCCTTTTGTATGTATTCTCCCCACAACACACCCTATTAAATTAATTAATGGTGGGGGATTCATTAAACAAACGAGAGAGGCTTCGTTTGCATGCAATGTTATGTTTAATTTAATGAACCTGCTCCCACCCCTATGCCTCCTCCCTCTTTGTTTTATTCCATTTGGTTTTGTCGGTTTAGTCGCTCATTAAATGTAGACAACAATGTCACTGGCTAACAATATCTTAATCATTTGTTTATCCTTTTGGAAGCCCGGTCAGCGCCTGATGCGCTCTAGATTCTCCTGCACATCCACTTTTTTTATTATCCTTTCCTTTTTAAACAAATCAAGCCTCCAATTATTCCCTCCCTCGTTCCATTATATTGTTGTTTTGGACTACAGTATATTTCACAGTTCATTAACTTGTGATCGGCTTTTCTCTCCGGTCAACATGTCGTTCCATCCCTCACTTGCAGTGTTGTCAAATGCTTTGGTTCTACTCCATATTTCTTGTATTTGTCTCAAGATCGAATCAATCTCTCTCTCTGTTATCTTTTCTTATTCTTCTTATTTATCAATTTCCTATGAATTTAATAATATAAATGCAAAACATGGCAGTCGCACCCTTTCTCAAGAATATTTTAACTAACTATACGTATTATTGTCAAATATGAATATCATGCTTTTATATTATTCATGTACTATATATATAATTTGAATTAAGGATTTCATATATACAACCACATATATGATCTAATACTGTAATTATAAAATTTAAATTACTCAATAACTCAAATAATTAAATACAAATGCCCAAATTATACGGTTCAAAAGAAAAAAAAAATCATAAGCCCTGCCGTTATAACTTGGCTTCTCGCATAATTTATATATTCATAGAGATTTATATATTAGGAGATTAGCATCACGTACGTACAATGAAGCAGTACGAAATTAACTTTGAATTAGTGCACCTCCAGCAAGAACGTGATGTTAAATCTGCACATTTAATGGGATTGTAAGTTGGTAATAGTTAAGTATATATGTTATATATCATTGACCATTGGATGCTTGTGTTTTACTGTGACTGGCTATTCTGGTTCATATGCACGTTGCCCTCCTTTGAATGATCACTTCCAGCTTGCCAGCATGTGCGGGCGGTGCACCACTACTAGCACAGTCTGTTGATATATGCCATGACTTAGCTTGCTTTTCAAAAGCAGTATATATATATATATATATATATATATGGCATCCATCTGAGAGTGTAACTAAAATTGAATTTTGACAATCAGGTGATCTGATATATATATATATTGCCAAGGATTTTTAAACATAAAGTACGATCGGTTAGCTTTAAAAAAGTCAATTAGAGAGATATGAAATCTCATGGACAATGAAAATAATAAAATGGCAACTTTTGAAAAGTGAAGAAATCAAACACATCGAGGAGGGTAGGTTAAACTTGGGTTTGAAAAATATGTATAAAGTTTTGGATTAGGTAAGAAGGGCTGCACCTATAGATGGGAACAAAAGTTTGAAAGGGGAAACTATCTATATAGGGCGTCAATAATTTAACGTTGAGATTTGAGACACGGTGAAAGTGGGTGGGTGTTGATTAATTATTCTAATGAAAGCAGTACTCGAGATTTGAGCAGGCATTCATATATATATACTCCCTCCGGTCCTAATTATAAGGCATAGTTGACTTTGTTTGGAGAGATTAAGGAAGCTAAATAAGTTACTTAATCACTTTATATGTTGTATATTTTTAGATTATATATTAGTTTATTAGTCAAACTAATTACTTTGAAGAAAAAAATAAAAATAAAAATACTCTAAAGTAATTTAATTAGCTTCCTTAATTTTTCCAAAAAAGTCAACTATGCCTTATAATTAGGACCGGAGGGAGTATAATGGAAACGCCTTGTATAGGAAATGAGATAACAAAAGAAAAAAAGGAGCAGAAGAATATTAGGTTCGTCATGTATATTGGAGAGATGGATGAGAATGAATAGAGACGCCTGAGCATGTGTTAGCTTCGGTATTAGAGTTTGAGCTTCAATTCTCCCATCAGCTTTGGGTGCCAGCGAAACGACAAAAGGGAAAGCAAGGAATCACCCGAATCATCGCCGTTTAGGCTGATGTGCTCTGCGCCACGACATTCATTGACACGCACACACACGCACATGTATTTGTTCTATACCATTCATTAATTATAAAAACAAAACTCGATCCATCGCTCCCTTCCAGCAATAATTATTTCTTATTATTATTAGTCTCGGTTAATTATCTATTGATAGCTAGCTTGTTAGCTAAAGTTGAATCGAAATCACCAATATCTGCTGCCTTTCTGTAAAGTGTGCTTGGCAGCTTTTAGACAACGTACACTACCAGGGCCGGCATGCAGGCAATATAATCTTTACTCAACTTTTAATCATGAGATACGTCTACTATATATGACTTCACAACCAGGGCAGGCAATCTTTACTGAACACGAGAAGCAGGTTCCGTTGCACGGCTTCCAAAGCATCATATATGCACGCACTGAGATGAGGTTAGTAAGTGAGTAATCATATGGTCGGCATGCACTATATGTAACAAGAAAAAATTGATCGATGAGAACCAAGCACGTAGTCTAATTTATTATTAAATGGATCACAGTTTGATTGTTGAGAACTTGTATATGAATCTAATGGGAACAAAAGAAAGTAGTAGATAGAGTGTGAAAATAAGTAAATTAGCGGGGAGGAGTGATAATGGGAATGTGGACCAGTGTGGAAAAGGTGGGTGTTCGGGCAGATGGTGGGGGTAAGAAGTGTAAGCGATGAGATGCTAAATATAAGAGCACAGGCAAAGTGCATATATGTAGAGGAGCATCTGGTTGGTGTCAGAAAAGAGGACCACGCACTCTCATCCCTACACAGATCATCATGTGCCTTCGTTTAGTTTTTTGTTGTACCCTCATTTCACTCCGGTTCCCAAAATCCACTTCATCAACCGTCACCCTATAAATACTTGCCATGTAACTGTCTGTTAGCCAGTTAACTCTACCCAAACATTTGACAACGTATAGTTCAAACACACATGTCCCAATGTAACCGCATTACACGTAACAACGTAGTGTATGTGATGAAATTCTCATCTCTTCGTTTTTGTTGATGATCTGACTAATTCTGTCATTTCCAGAGGGGTAATGGCTTTTCTTGGAGGGGGCTTAACTAATCAAGTTATCAATCAGAAAAATTACATCCTTTGACGGTTTGACGTCGAGCACAGAACAGATTATTTTATAGTTACGCATCCTTTTTTGTGTGGCGCAGTTCATTCTTCACGAGTACACACATGCAATTAAACTAATAAGGTGTGACCAGTTATAAAAAGTTTCAGGAAGGTCGGATAGAAAATTAAAGAAAAGGCCAAGAGAATTGTCGTGTTTCTTGTTTGACTTTGGCGACGTGGCTGGTGCCTGCCCGCTCATATTGTAGAGTTCCGGCCTATATATATGGAATAACTCCATGAGAAGGTAATTTAATTTAGTGTTGATGATCGAGCTAGAAGCATAGAAAAGGACAGATAATAAAGATATATTTGGCGCACTATATTGTATTGAGTCGTAGCTGCTACCTGTTAGGGCATTTGGGCAAGGAGTCTCCCCACTTGATAACTTTTGTCTTTCATTTCTAGCCAATCTCCCCCTGGCTTGATTAAGAGATAATTAAGAAAGACAAAGAGGAGAGGTCATATGATAATATACATGGGACTTTAGCTATCAATTTACGACCAGCGATCAATTCACGGCATTTCTTTGTTGAGGACATGAAAACATTGGCCACAAGGCAGGCCTGGAATCTGAAATTTTAAAATTTTCTCAGAAGTCCATGTTTTCTCGTGTTTTTTGTTTGAGCGTCGAGAACTTGTGTGTACTAATCTTGATCAAAGTTGTTAACAATTGTAATTGAATGTAAAGTTTGAGAAGATAGGAGAAATAATGTAAATGAAGAAGAATCATTTGTATTAACAAAGAAAGAGCAACAAGCTCATACAATGAGTAACCCTCATGGTTAACTCTAAAACCTAGAAGGAGACCATGTTAACTCCTCCTTAGAGAGAGACCAAGTTAACTCTCTCTTGTGAGATTCCACATCCCACACATATTGTGAGAACTCCACACTCTACACACTTTGGTGAGGGCTCCACACCCAACACCCTAAACTCAATATGATTAAACCCTTTATATAGACTAGGGTCATAACCAATTCACTAACTAATCAATAACCACCTATATTTCTAACACGCCCCCTCAAGTTGAACACTATTTATCTAAAAGTGCTCAACTTGAACAACACAAAAATAAGGAGATAAGGTGAATTAAATTGATTAGTTTTACCATCACAAAACAATACAATGATTTCTTCAATTCACAACTTTCTTCTCCAAATCTAAACTTGCTGACTTCTCCTTTGAACAGCTTCTGAACTCTGTAAGCTACTGCAACCATTGCCTCTCAAATTTTAGTGCCACCCAAGGACTCAGTAAACAATCCAAACTTGAATCCTTTTTGGTTAAATTTCTGAACTCATCTCCAAACTTGAAATGGGAAATGGAACTTCTAACAAAGTAGCGAATAGTATGCATATTTCATCTCACTCGGGAGCTTCGTTTGTGGGTTAAGGAAGTTTCACGGACAATAGGGGATGCAATCAAAGATTCTGATTTGCCCAAGAATGCAAATGAGAGAATGAAGGCAATGGAGCAATCATTGATGAAAGGAACCCAAGCTTGCTTCGTCTCTCCTCAACAAAACGCCGGCAAATTTGTTCTACATTTGTCAGATATACTCTAACAAGTTCTCTCCTATACTGACAATCAAGACAACGAAAAGGCCTGTCTGCTTTTTTTTTTCCTGATAACTTGAACTTGAGCTTTTATTATCAAATTGTCAAAAGCATCAACAAAGCCATCATAAACTTTTGACAACTCCATAAATTTTTTTCATCCCCGGTCATGCTCTTTCTTCCAAAAACGATGCAATGTATCAGAATATTTTGATTTCTTTGGATCTTTATTGACCACAGCAATGGTAAATTCTGCAAAATGACTCCATCCATTTGTAGCTGCCAACCTCAAATACATTACTCCGAAGTTCCCGTTTGGTAATCTGAGAAAACTTTTCTATCTTCCACGTATATTTCCCATATAACTCTGAAGGTTTCACACCACCATCATCATCTTCATCAGTATCCCAGTAAGGGGGAGAAGTAGATGGGGTTCCATTTTCCACCTGCTCAGAGGAACGCCATTCTGCCAATGCTTCACCAGATTGACAACGTTGCCTAGTAGAAATTCCCTCTGCAGACTTCCCAACTCCAGACTCCTCATTCACAATCCCAGCCATTCACCGCTCAATAATTATTTCACTTGCAATCCTCTTCTCACTCCTGGAATCGAAGATGAGGCTATTTTGAAAAGCCAATCCAACCCTGAGACTCTAGAGAGAGAAAAGCGTAGAAAGAGAAAGGAAGAGAGAGGTGGTGGTGTGCGGCAAACAGAGCAACGTATTCTCTTGGATGGTATTCTCTTGCTTTGAAGGATTGTGGTGGCGGTTCTTGGCTCGCCGATCCGTTCACTCAAAGCTACCCGCTGAATCTACCTTTGGAACCGGACCATTAAATCAAGAAATCCCAAAATATCCAACAAGGTGAAGAAGCAAGAACCATTGGGCTTCAATCACTCGTTGGAACAAAAGAACCTCAAATCTTGGTCTCGGATCTTGTATTCCCGGCGGTGTTTGGGCCATTTTCTTGATTGTGGGCCTCCATCTTTAACATATAACAACCAAAGAACCGAAGTGCCTTAATTTTGGAGCAATAATTGCAGCAAGAACAATAAGTAAGAAGCATGTAAACAAGCCTACAATACAACCTTGCTCATGATACCATGTTAACAATTGTAATTGAATGTAAAGTTTGAGAAAATAGGAGAAAGAATGTAGATGAAGAAGAATCATTTGTATTAACAATAAAGAAAGAGCAACAAGCTCATACAATGAGTAACCCTCATGGTTAACTCTAAAACCTAGAAGGAGACCATGTTAACTCCTCCTTAGAGAGAGACCAAGTTAACTCTCTCTTGTAAGATTCCACATCCCACACATATTGTGAGAGCTCCACACTCTACACACTTTGGTGAGGGCTCCACACCCAACAACCTAAACTCAATATGATTAAGCCCTTTATATAGACTAGGGTCATAACCAATTCACTAACTAATCAATAACCACCTATATTTCTAACAAAAGTAATATTATATTAAAAGTGATAAATTACATCCGATTTTATGGTCTTGTTTAGTTTGAAGGATTTGAAAGGAATGAGAGGGATTTTGCTCCCCTTCCATTATTTTGACTTTGAAAAAAAAAATGCATAGTATTGTTGTATATATGGTGTCTGAGTCATGATTTTGGAAGTGATGCTTTAGTAGATCTAATGTGAGTTAAACCATGAAATCCACATCCACGCCTTTAGAATGAGCGTTATTTCATTTTTTTTAATGTATATATAAAAAGATATGAGTTTTCAATGATGACTCAGAAATTTGCTAAAAGTTACAAAAATATCCGTCTAGATTTAAAAGGTAGGTGTTTCTTGACCAAATAAAACAGAAATGAATCTGGGTCTTATTTTTCTTTCAAAAAGATTTTCAAGAGCTAAAAATTGTGTTTTGAACCACTAATTTTAGAGATATATTGAATTAGAAGTTTCAAGAGAGTGCATTCTCTCCCTGTACCCAATCTTAGAGAAAGAATTCTAAGTTTATCGCTTAATCAATGGTACTTTTGGGTCACATATGGTTCTTAAATTACTAAAATGCTTTGATAAGTGTTTCATTTTTGGTATAGTCAAATTCTTCTAATACATCTGGATTAGCTTTTGAGAATAACTTTTACAATTTATAAGATAAGCATGTAAAAAAAGTTTTATCTTAACATTCAAAAAAAGAGCTTCTGGAACTGCAGTTTGAGTATTTACCCCCAACACTATAGCGCAACACCACATCCATGAAAACGGCTTTAAACTTCAAATTAGTGTGCCCAGCCACCATCAGATGATGGTCCTTTCAACAGCACACATATAATCCACTGTACCAACCTCCCCTCAAGGCAGTTTCATCAACTTCTATTATTTTAGCCTTCGGAAAATTATCCCCACCAGAATTTCAAAGTTTATGCCTTTATTCCTATAAATTTTTGGAAGAATAAAAATACAAAGTTTTTTTAAATAAAACTAGCATCAGTCTCATGATTGCATCTCATTATTCTTTTAACATTTATTTTCAATTTTTGCCCAATAAAGTCAAACTGTCTCCTTAATGGGTTTCGTAAACCCAAAACATCAAGCGCGCGTTTTAGTTTCCCCAAATTTTGGGGAGACCCCAGGTCTGCTAAGCTTAAATGAAAAAAAAAAAACAATAGTTTTAGAAGCCCAAACCCATGAACCGTTTTAGCTGGGCTGACAGTCTCATGTTTATGGCATTATTAGGAGGCTACTCTTTTTTTTTTTTTTTTGGCCCAAATCATTATCACGTAATCAAGGTAAACCTTTTTAGTTTTTTTATTTTATTTTAAGGGAAGTCGATCACCACGTCATCAGTTCCGGCGACCAGCGTGGTGGGTTGAAATCACAAGGGGAACTGAGGCTTTCGTTGCTTTGCTTCAAGTGGAACTGTGTCTTGCCGCTGTCGTGCAGGCATTGATCGGCAACAGGGAAGAATGACCTTGTTTCATTTTTTCAATTGTGCGATTCTTACCTTCGGCCCCCACGCCGTTTACTATTCTGCTACTCCCTTGTAAGTCTCTTCCTCTTAGATCTATCTTCCTTCTCTTCTCTCATTCAATCCCTACTCTGGTTTTATGCCTTTTTGTATCCCCCTTTTTTTATTTGTTGATTTATTTTTTAAGATAAAAATTTGTACCCATCGATCCTCTGACAATTTTGATAAGTCTGCCCTATCGTCCTTCTTTTTCCCGGTGAATTACTGCCCATTTTTTCTTCATATTGGCCTATACGGACCTTTCTTTTTGGTTAGTGTAGCTGCTTATGAATAGAATATCCAAACTCACCGATGATATCATCTGAGAAGCTAATTTTTCAAATTGGTTCTCGCGCACAAACTGCAGATGGCATTCCATGTGTGAAACAGACCATTAAATGGTCTGGCTATGTGGATGATCTAAATGTTGTTCATTATCCAATGAGTTTTTTGCTTAGTCTCTGGAGTTTTTTTTTTTTTTTTTTGGTTTTGTTTTTATAACTCAAACCGAAAGTTGGACAACCTAGTTCTGTTGAAAACCTGATTGAAATTTAATGTATCATTGCTTTCAAATATCAATTACTCTTCAAAAGTTGCTCCTTCTATGTGACCAAGGCCTCATAGGTGTGTGTAATCAATAGCTTGAAATTAGTTACACATTTTTTGAGTTGAAGCATCTCACAATTATTTACACTCTTCTTTGGGTGCACAATAAAAAATAGTTACTTCGTTTTGTTTGCTTGATCGTTCATAATTTTTCATGTGCAGATCTGAATATGACACGCTTGGTACTTCTATCAAAGCAGCTGTTGTTTATCTCGCAACGGCATTAGTTAAGGTTGGGAAACGTATTGAATTTTCTATTATATGTATCAAACAAATATTTGCGCGAAGTAAGATGATCTTTTCTTTTGTTTGGCCTATACCGGCAGCTTGTTTGTCTCGCAACTTTTCTCAAGGTATCTGAGAGTGATAGCTTTGATCCTTATCAGGTATGTTTCTACATTGTGTTATCAATTTATGTATGCATTCAGGCATCTGTACTTTTGCGTAGGGCATCTAGATGTAAGCTTACAATTTTTCTTTGAATCATTAGAAGTTAAGACAGAACCATTGATCCCATGGGTGCCAATGTGAATATTATTTACCTGGACAAATAACCTTCTTTTATCAATGACCTCTTTGCCTCTAACATAATATGCCACTCTGACCCTATTTATAAGTCCACTTTCACTTCCTTAAAAATTGACTTATAAATAGGACCTGATACTTTATTCCATTTTTCTCTCACTCACCCTCCCTTTACCAACTGACTACCTTTCATTCTCCATCGTGTTAGTGCATAACACATGTTCTGTCTTCAATATGTTGTGAAGCTGTGCCACTTATTTACTTTTACAAGTAGGTACTGGATGCAGTTGCACGGTCATTTAATTATAAAAAGAAAAGAAGGAATCTTATGCAAAAATGAGGTTGTCCAGTAACTAGACTTTATTATCAGAGAACTAGAGTGTTTGTGGTCTATGACACAGAACATACATATAACATAGTAATCAATGACTATGTAGTTATCGTCTGAAGTCCTTTGATATTCTCCAGGGCTTCAATTGGTATCTTAGGAGGAGTTCCTTCCTCCTTTTGTAATGTCTATTATTTTACTGTAATGATAACTCAACAATTTCGATTTCTATATTTTTACTTCTCTAAGTAAGGACATAAAAATTGATTTTTATATTCAAAATCTCCTGTTTCATTTTATTTTCCTTTCCTTGTACCAAATGGCCAGGTTATTGAGAATCATTGTCTTTAGCTTTTGAAGTTATTGCGCTCTCCTAACACCTTTATAATGATTAATGAGTGATAAACAATGGCTTTTTTTCTTCTTCCAGGAATGTCTGAAGGCATTAATAGGCTTCATAGATGTTGCTGGGCTTTATTTTGCCTTGACCCAGTTGACTCACAGGAACATCTCTCAAAATCATAAATTCCAAGCAGTTGGCCTTGGTAAGTGTGACAGGGCATAACATTATATATGATGAAAAAGATGTCTGTTTATTCATCCCTTGAGGAAGTGTACTGATTCTTCTATGGCTCAAATTGATCTCTTGTGGCAGGATGGGCGTTTGCTGATTCTGTACTGCATAGATTGGCACCTCTTTGGGTGGGCGCAAGAGGACTCGAGTTTACTTGGGATTACATTCTGCAAGGCCTAGAGGCTAATGCAAACCTGGTATATTCATTGACCCATGTTAGCTTATTATTATTATTAGAAAAAAGGAGTTCAAATTCTAATGCATGTGTTCTGGCTGCTGGCTGCCGAGCAGGCAGTGCTTAAGCTAAAGAATTTGACAAGTAATAGTCTGTGAGAATTTGGAAAAACAGATGTGGGCCCTGTGCATTTTGATATAAATTTTATATTTTAAATTGATGATTGTGTGATCATGTATTGGTTGAAATGACAGAACTGTAGGTCATTTGCTAAGGCAAACATACTTCCTTCTTATTCGCAATTTTGTAATTCATAATTATTTAAACAGAGTTTCTGCTCTTGTAATCTTATAGGTGTTGAGCATATCTCTTGCTGCACTAGGATCTTTGATGTGGCTCCGAAAAAATAAACCGAAGACTCTGATTCCCATAATATACATGTGTGCTGGGATTGTGGCAACCATGCCATCCATCACGAGGTATTTCCTGTCTCACCACTGTTTGGATAACAAGTTTTTGTTCCAAATTTAATTTTAGCAGTGCGCATTAGTTTTCTGTAAATACTTGTTTTAAATCAAAAACTGAGCTTAGGACCTTTCATTGAACATAAGCCTCTCACTTTCTCCGATTTTGACATTATCCATAATTATCTTATCTCCTCCCTTGTATAAAGTTGATTAGATATGATGACCAATCATTAAACATCTTGGATATGTTGATCGAGTACCTGGGAGTCATAAAGTTGAGTCTCGGTGATCAGTTTACGCTCTTTTATGGTCATTATATTAGAGCATTTTTTGGCCTTAATCCATTATAGTGCCGCCTAAACTCTTACTTGTGCAGCTATCTGAGGCGAGGCTTGGGGTGGCACTTACCGAAGGTCGTAGGGTTTGAACTCTTCACATCTTTGGTAATGGCTATTTTAAGTTGGCAGCTGTTTGCTGCATGCCAGAGGCCTTCAGCATAAGAACCTATCATGACTAGAATCAGAGAAACGCCATTAAGATAATTGTTAAGCCATGCTTAACTTATTTCCGGCCAGCTTGGTGATCCAACCTCTGCTCCAGATGGTAGCTGCCCTGCTTTTTAATTGAAATTGTTCTAACTTTAGATGTATCTTTTTTTTTTTGGGGTAAAAAAACTTTAGATGTATCTTTTTTTTTTTTTTTTGGGTAAAAAAACTTTAGATGTATCAATTACATTTTCTTGATATATTTGATTATAAGAGCAGATTAATGTGTTTCTTGCGAGACGTTAAATGAAAATTCAGGAGTTTTGTGGATCTGGAATTGTGCTATGAATTGCTTAGGGGGATAGGGTTTGAGGCGTCAACGTCGTTGATCTGGATGAAATTGATTTTTGAAAGAATCTTGTTTCCTCGTTTTCTTTTGGTACAAGTTGAGACGTTAGGGGCGGCATTGCAGTTTGCATGTGGACGGGAGAGCCCCTCCTCCGAATCGAATGCTCTCAAAAACAAACAAAATGCATTATCTATCTTCTGTATATAAGACCCATTTATTTTGTACAAAGCCTGTCTTCAAGTGATCAAATAATGAATTTAAAAAATTGAATTATTATTAATCCATGTTTGCTCTTAATTATCTAAAGGTACCGTTCTGATTACAAAATGGTGAGTCGAAGGATATTCGCCCATGGCCCCCATCACATTGTAAACGTCAATCAACCCAACATAAAACGTCAGATTGTCGAACAGCCCAGATTGGGAATGGGGCTGGCAACCGTAGATACTAGAAAGACCTCAAAGTAACAATATTGCTAAAAGAAATTTGTACAGTAACAACCAAACAAAATCATTCAACCAATTACACGGGATAAACCCTCGTTGTCATAAATTATTGATATTTTCTTCTCCAATTTTTTGTATTACGAAAATTTTCATTCAGAATGTAACCGGTATTTTACTTCTTTTTTTTTTTTTTTCCAGACAACACTACATAATTATGACCTTTTTTGAGCAAATTTTCCATTTCATAGTTCCCAAACCCCCCCCCCCCCCCCCCCCAAAAAAAAAAAAGGAAGTATACACCGTCTAGTTATCCCCAACCATACTAGTAAAACTTGAACATGGTCTGCGGCCGAAAGATTACCATTTATTTTATTATTATTATTTTAAAAAAAAAAAACCGCCAGGGGCGGGGTTGATTTACCATTTAGCCTACAACCCAACAGTACATTAGTGTCATTTTATCAACAACAAAAGAACAGTACATTAGTTCACATCCTCGAAAATACAATGATCCGCGAGATTTAAGGACAGGCTTCCCATGATTGGATGCCATTCGGGACTCGTTTTCCTCCAACAGGATTCACTTTGCCCAGAGGAGTGACCTCCTCAACAACTCTGAAAATCGTCACATCCATGATCAATGGCTTGCTTTGACCTAATAGTTCAAACACGCAAACATCAAACTCTTCAAGGTTATTGTCTACAGCGAACTGTTTCCACCCACCAGTCAGTCCTCCAGTTCGACGACCATGTTCATAGCTGTATTTGGCACGCCATTCATTCCCTCCCATGCGCAATATCACATCTTCAGAGTGAGGAGAAAGATGTTCCGCTAACCACTTGCTAGGAATTGACTGGCACGCCACAACAAACAAGAATGCAGTTTGTAAAATGCGACCACCAACACCGAACATTATGAATACAATGCCACGGAAATTACATGAACAATGTTTTAGAATATACTAAGAAAGAAATTAAGGTTATAAAGCAACATATTACCGCATAGAATCTCTTGTATACATGTGTGGGACGCATGATGATGTAGAAGCCATTGTCAGTACACGCTGCCTGAGCTAATTGGAGGGCCACCGTCTTCTCATCTTCTGTGACAGGCCTTCTGTTTGAAATATATAATGTCTCATTCGCCTTACTTCTGCTCGCAGATATGGGTTCAGCATCTAATCATATTTATTGACCAGCATTATCAGGACCATAATCAGAATCTACATCAAATATTGATTCCAATAAAATTGAAACTCATTTCTCACCCTCCCTCTTTCTGGAGAGAGGGGAGTGCTTCTTCTTGTCTGTTATTCTGAGTATGCAGCAAGGGCAGTTGGCTATTTTCTTCCATCACATCTCTCTTGAAAGAGAGTTATTTTCTTGGCCTCTACGAGGGTTTCATTGAATGGCATTTTTAAGGGTAAGAGTATCCCTTGCCCCTTGGGGATATGCAAGGAGATTGGAACACTCTTTTTAACTGATGAATTTGTTATTTTATACGTTTTTTTACAACTGATAATGAGTTTGTAATTTGTATTTCTTTGTCTTGGGAAGAATTATTGTTCTTTTATATTCCTCTTTTCTTCAATAAATTCTTGTCTCTTCCATGAGAACATGTTGCAGGATCTATTAAGCAAACCAAAAAAAGAAAGAGATAAAAGAACAGCAAAAAGGCTTGGGCCCTGCGCCAAATTAAGTGAAAGTATTACCAGCAATCAAGTCAACGCTGCCCCCACGTGCCTTAGACCCTCTGGTTCCTCCTCTCCGCTTAGTTTGGACATCTGTTGCGGCCATTGGAATTGTTGTCACAGGGGATGCAAATTCCACATCAGCATCGCATGCCTCTTTACTACTAATTTCAGTGGGGATAATGGCCGGCACTCCGATGCTCTCACCACGCACAATCTTCACAGGTGAAGCATGTTTAGCACGAACATTAGAAGGGGAACTGAATTCTTCCAAACGCTTATATCTGATTCTCTTATTTGTATGCCCACATTTCCTCACAAAATAAGAAGCAGCCTTCTCACAGGAACTCCCCTGGCCAAATATTAGAACTTCAAACTGTGATTCGTTATTGTACTTGAAGACCAGTAGATCATTCTCTTCCAAACAGTGATCTTTAACAAATTGTTGCCAGCCATGCGTGAAGTGCAAGGTATCATTTCTGGTTGTCAATCCAACACTCCACACATCGCCACCAGGACCTTTAAGAATCACATTATCTGGCAATTTCTTCCTCAAATTATCTGAAAAGCTCTTGGGCAGTGCCTGCAGTTTTTATTCAATACAATTTAATTCACACATTTGTGAAAGGATACAACATGCTGTAGGGAAAAATTTACAGCACATATTTCTGATTACAAGTGGGACCAAACCGTGACTCTATCAAATCAGAAGACACCATGAAGTTTTTTAAGCAACTGAAGCAAGTAATTATCAGAAAACCGGCCGCTAGACATTTTTCGAGTATTGACAGTGATTGAAGTAATAGGACCAGTGTGTGTGTGTGCATTAGCTTTCTCCACACTTAACTATCTCTCACAGCTCTTATTCCCCCATTATAGTAGGTAGTGATATCTACGAACATGGGGACTAAAAAAGTGAACCAACAAAGGTAGAAAAACCGTGGACTCTTCGATCAGAAAGGATTCACGACTCACGAGATAACAATTGCTCTTAAGATCACAATTTCAAAAATATAAATAGGTTAAAAAGGAGAAAAAGAAAAATAAGAGGGCAAATCGACATAATACAAGGGGGACAAAAAAAAGGAGGGTGATATCGGAACCCTTAGAAGGGATAATAAGGATCAGAAGAAAGCAAACAAAGGGAGCGGGCACTGAAATTGCATGAAATGAAATCTGTGTTGTCGAGTTAGTGGGTGAATTAAGTGATCGGCGACAGAAAAAAGAGGAAGAGGGAGAGAGACTTACAAGCTGTCGATCAAATCCCTTGGGAAGAAAGTGAGCAAAATGGACAAATTGGAAACGGGACCAGTAAATGTCGTCCACCCATGATCTACAGCTTTGACAATTTTCTCCCATTTCATCTGACCCAGATCGCGCAGGGCAAGGATCGGCCTTGAGACTTGAGAGTCGAAGCCGCTGGGGAGCTCCACTCACTCACTACCTAAGCTGGAAAAATCGCCAAGCTCCTTTTATACCGTACATAGTTATCTTCCCGACCGTCTGACGAGTTTTATTTGATTATCTCATCTACTTATATTCTTTCTTTCCTTTTTTTTTTTTTCCCGAAGATCTGCTTATCTTCAAAACTCGAGAAATAACAAAACGAGTTCATAAATAAAAAACGTCAAACAGTCTTTAAAAGAAAAACATTAAACATTAAATAACACGGTACACTCGGACATCCTATAATAATTAACTTTTGTTTCCTCAGTTTCTTCTAAGTATAATTTTCAGAGGGTTTGGGTGTCCTTGTTTATTGTGAAACATTTTGTAAA
The DNA here is from genome assembly GCA_034222035.1 of Acacia crassicarpa. Classification (NCBI taxonomy): domain Eukaryota; kingdom Viridiplantae; phylum Streptophyta; class Magnoliopsida; order Fabales; family Fabaceae; genus Acacia; species Acacia crassicarpa. The sequence continues at coordinate 2,225,560 of JAWXYG010000003.1, forward strand.
ATTTACACTGTAGTTAATACATTTTTTGTAAAAATATGCCCCTCAAATTTATTACTAATTAGTTCAGTTAGAAACTTTGTGTAAAAAACTATGAGTACTATTTAATAAAGGGCACTTGTGAAAAAATAAGATAATTTTAAAAATATTGATTATGGTTGACATACTTTGCATTACATAAATAATTTTGTCTCGTAAAGAAAAAAAAAAAAATACTTTTCGCTTAAAAAGTTAAAAACCAAAGAACATCGTGGAAAAGAATAAAGCCGGAGCACGAGGAAGGGCTATGTGGGCCCCCTTCTCTCAGTTTCTAACCCTCCCTCCCGCCCCAGGGGCCATGAGATGAGAGCCGCAAGGGAAGCACATAAGGTGCTTCTCCCTTATGTGCTTCTTACATGCTTCTCCCTCTAATTAGAGGGACAAATAATTTTTTTTTAATTTTTTATATATTTTATATTTTTAGATTAAATTATATGCTGCTTTCTGAAATTTTTTTTGGCACCCAATATCTCAAATTAATTAGTTTTCAGTATACTGATGTTGCAAGACATATTTCTGAATGCAGAACTGGAAACTAATTAATTTGAGATATTAGGTGCCAAATTTTTTTCAGAAAGCAGCATATAATTTAATCTAAATATATAGAATAAATAAAAAAATTAAAAAAAAAATTAAAAAAAATTGCTTGCCCCTTTAATTAGGGAGAGAAGCATGTAAAAAGCACATAAGGGAGAAGCACATAATGTGGACCCGAGCAGCAAGATCCAATCTATAGATGCCATCTGAGCGCTGTTTCACTCACCTGCATCTCATGAGTGATGCGAGATGCTAATGCTGGTACTACATAAAAATTTTTATGATTTATTATTTTATGGGGTTTACACTTCTCATATTGCATAAGAAGAAGAAGATTCCTACACACACATGAAATAGTGGGACTCACATCTTTTTTATTAAAAAAAAAAGTTCAAACACGGAAATCAAAGTACTTATAACATAAGGATACACTTCTCCTATAATATAAGAAGTATATTTTTCTTATTTTAATGAATTTAATTCACGTTGAAGTTTTTTATGTACAATATAATCAGAGTTCTTACAATTTTTACTTCTATTTTTAAATTTCAATCTTTCAAATTCAACTTAGATAGTAAAATTCATTTAGTTTTTAACAATTGTCGAAAACAATAGATTTACTTTAGACTATTCAAATCAAACTGAACAGCAGAGTGAGACAAGGAAGAAGTAACTTTTTGTCAAGACATTATACATTTCTGCCCAATCAAAGTAAATTAATATAAAGTGCTGAATGAACCACGTCATTTTTCAGACAACGAAGATTTAGTAAAAAATTGATACATACATGATGACGATAATGATAAAACTAAAATTAAAATGTTAAATTAAAAAAAAATCAATTTATCCGATTGACCCGATGGGATTCAAAACTTTAAAAGATGTGAAGATATCGGTTTTTTTTTTTTGGGGGGGGGGGGGGGGGGGGGGGCGCCTGAAGATACCGGATTAAGCCTAGTGCTGCAAGCAAGCCACTCTTGAAGCTCTTCCCAGCTCCCCATAGCAACATAATCTGATCAAACTTCCTGTGAAAGAATGATTAATCCTTCATTGGTCTACTAGGAAACAACCTTTTTTTCCTCATTTCTCAGGCTACGTGCCCAAGTACAGGTACAAAAGGTTTAATAACCCAACTTATCCATAGATACCACATCTAGCTTGAGGATGAAGATCCCAACAGGTTCCACCATGGTTGCCATTACAACTTTACAAGGCAACAACTACATGATTAATCCCCGAATGTTTTTTTTTTAAAAAAAAAAAAAAAAGAAAGAAAGAAGAAGAAGAAGAAGGAATGAGCATAGATGAATGGGTCTAACAATGCCAAATATCGAAAGAGTCCAACCTTCATAATTTACACGATACTAATATATCATGAGTCTCCTGGCAATAGGTCAACCAACATGATGTCGACTTCTTATGTGAACTCTATTTTCTGTCCCTTTTTTCTTTTTTAAAGGGACAGTGTTTCCGTTTGTGGGTTGGGGGAGGGGGATCATTCATGGATCGATTAAAGGCATAAAACATGTCCACTGAAGATTGATTCATTTGTCTCACAAGCAGGAGTGTTCACTGGTAGATGGAAGTCATGAAACTACGGCTAATCTATTAGATTTTGGTTCCCTGTTCTGTTGGTCAAGTCCTTCCTTACCAATCCCAGAAATATAAACTTGCATTTCATACGGAGCAACTAGTTCGAAAATGCATGTGTCTCCAAAGTTGATGTCATTATCACGGACAAAGGCCATCCATCCCCCACAAAACGTGTGCACTGCTCTGCCTTTTGTGTCTGGAACAGAGTTCACAGTCCAACATTCACCTCTTAAATTACGAAGCACAACTTCTGTTTTGTAGGATGGGAGATGCGCTGCAGAGAATTGATATGGGATTTTCTACAATGTGAGGGAAAAAATATCCAGTGGATTAGAATTGATGCTAGGAAACACGAATTACTAAAAGGAATGTCAACATTAACAATACATAAACTTCTAATGACTCACCAAAGTGTATGATCCACTGACATTGAACTTTTTCATGACTTTTACAAAACTAGGAAATGAGGAAGTGAAGGCCTGAGCGGCTCTTTGTTCATCAAGTGCAAACAGCATTCTCAAACCGGCTTTAGCCTGAGAGCTTAGTTCATCTTCAGTTCGATGCCTTCTCTGAACAGCTGTCTTCGTTCACAGTTGAAAGTATGAAAATGGTCACAATTTGTATAACACATTCTTTTATAGATTAAAGATATACAAAATCTATCTTTCTTCAGCAATTATCAACCGAAAAGATTCCATTTTGAACTGATAAAGTAATTTCTTTTTTGTTTCCCGAACACAAAAAAAGTGGCTAGCAGAAACGTAAAGCTATCAAATTATACTGAATTAGAATTTCATTGCATAGCCTAGTTAAGAAATAGATAGGAACCTCACCCAAACTATTATGGGCAGTTTTTGACTGAGGGCATATACCTGTCTTCTTAGAAACCTTTGACACTCTGGGAGGTTTAGACAAAACAGCATCTTGACCCATCCTAGACCGCTTTTTATCAGATTGATCAACATTTCCATTGCAATTTGGATTGACTTTGCCCTTGATCGGCATATATTGAGAACATCCATGGGAATTGATGGAATGTCCTGTAAGAGGCCTACTACAAGCTACTTTTCCAACCTGACAGTCTATCCCATCTTTTCCTACTCCAACAACGCGGACACGTAATTCACAATCATGCACAAGTTCAAAAATGCAGATATCCCCAACCTTAATGTTATTGTCACGAACAAAAGCCATCCATCCACCACAGAGAGTGTGACTTGTGTGTACTCTTGTTGTTGGCACAGAATTAACAGTCCAACGCTCTCCTTTGATATTATGAAGGATGATCTTTATCTTGAAGTTTGGAAGATGTTCCATTGAAAATTGGTAGGGGATATTCTGTATTATACCACTCAAATTCAGAAATTGAGTAGGCATGTCTATGGATACGCGTATACATATACATACATAAATATATATGTTTTGGGGGGGGGGGGGGAACTTTGTCACAATCATATTTTCAAGTGTGATGACCTTGTGCAGGGAAAAGGTGATTCGTAACAGAAGGGCAGCCCTACATGATAAAATAAAACTATACGGAAAGTAAAATAAGAACCACAAAGGGAATAACACACCAGAGTATATGAACCACTGATGTTGAAGCTTTTCATGATTCTCACAAAATATGGGAGAGGTGAAGTAAACAATTGAGCTACTCTTTTCTCATCATATGACGATAACTTTGACAGACAAACTCTACTATGCATATATTGATCATCTTCTTTCCCACTTCCAATCTGCATAGCAGCCTCTGTATTGAATTTAACAATTAAATCAAGCAGCATATTAAGATTTACTGGATTAATTTTCCTCATGATCCAACTTGAACAATAAATAGGTATATGCTAGGTAATAAACATGGTATCCAGAATTAATAAATATGCATTTCGGACTACAGTGAGCTTACCGTGCATGTTTATTTCAAGACTTGATTTTCATATACAAATAATGATACTGACCTTGTTTGTGAGACTCAAAATGCGATTTGATTAAATCAACAGTTTTACCTTCACATTCATTGCTATATTCCATTTGAGAAGGCACAGCAACATCACTAGCTGGGCATCTAAGTTGTGCATCTTCGTTGGAGGATTCTCCTTTTTCTCTGAATGTACTAATCGGTTTTACCCACCCAAGCAAGGATAAATCTTTACTAACTATCCTCGTCTTGAGTTCCTGGCTCTCAAAGGAAGTCCCTTTCATTTTCTTCAGCAAATCTTCAGCAACAACATTCAAAGAACAATTCTCCTCCCTATTTCTTTTATGTGCATTAATATGGTCGAAGTCACATGAATTTTGACTGCATTTAGATATAAATGCTGCTTCTTTCTCACATGCTCTTTCATCAAAAACTAGCACAGTGAAGTGTAATTGACCTTCATATCTGAAAACCAAAAGATCACCAACTTCTATAACATGATCTTCCAAAAAAGTTAGCCATCCATGATGGAAGAATAGATCATTCCCCTCCTTAACCAATTGAACACGCCAAGTATTTCCACTAGGACCTGTCAATGAGACTAAACCAGACGTCCTGCCTTCCATACAATGGCTGAATCCAGCAGGAATTCTCTGCAGCAACAGAGTGTTCTTTTTTCAACAACCGATAGAATTCCAAGATGCGTGCAATCTAGATACATTGGAAACCAAGAAAGACAATTCCATGGCCAAATTATAGACTAGGCAACAGTTTCAACTTTCAGGTGTTCCTCAAACCATAGAAGGCACTTTGAAATTAGATGACCAGAAATGGTTCACAAAATGATTATGTAGGAAAATTTAAGCCGCCCATTAATTCCGACAATCAGCCTTTTACAAATCCTAAAGCGTTTGGTTTCAAAGCTTCATTTTCTATAAAAATTCTATGCATGAAATTTAAAAGAAGATATATATATCCACAGCACAGTGCAGTTCAATCTGTCACTGGTATGGACAGAGGCACAGATGCAACATGTATCTTTACAAGGAATGATCTCTCCTTGAAAGCAATGACAACAAACGATAGCAATAAGGAATATTTGGATAAATTTCATTTATGTTTATTGGAAGAATAAACTCAATCCTTATCCTGCCATTGTAAAAAAAGAAAACGAACTTGATCAAAAACCTGACAACAAAATGATAAATCCTTACAATAATAAGGGGAGATTGAAACTTGCCAAGATCTATCTCTAATAGTGAGATATAATTCTAGTGAAGAATCATTCTATTGAATTGAGCATATCAGATTACATTATATAGAAGGTAATGACGTGAATAACAAAGTGAATGCATAACAGAATCTAGACACGTGGATCTGTTCACACTTATAACAACTTTTCACATGACACGTGATATATCAGTTACACAGATAATAGTGACAGCTGGTGTTCAATACATTTAGTTAACATTCCTCCTGCTGAGTTTCATCTCATCTTGCTTCTCCATTATGAACCTCATCTTGAGAGATTATATTCAGTTTAGCTCGACAAAAACTAAACATGCTGTAAACTTGTGGCTTGGTGAGCACATCAGCCACTTGATATGATGAAGGGACATAGCCAACTGTAACAATGCCTGCAGCTACCTTCTCTCTGATGAAGTGGACATCAAGCTCCACATGTTTTGTTTTTTAATGAAGTACAAGGTTAGATGCCAACGCTACAGTACCAGTGTTATCACACCAGATACATGGTGTTTTAATCACATCAATATACATTTCCTTTAAGAGTGACAGCACCCACATTAAATCTTGGATAGAGTCAGCTACGCTTCTATATTCAGCTTCGGTAGCTGATCTTGACACCACCTGTTGCTTCCTAGATACCCACAGAATTGGGTTTGCACCTAGATAGACACAATATCCACTAGTGGACCTCTTGTTTTCTGGAATGATCTGAACTTCTTCATTTTTTTTGTTCTTTGTAGTAATACCACCCCAATCTGAATCAGTATCGACTGGATATTGAATTGGTTAACTGGTTTAATCATTAAACCGTGAGTGCTGGTGCCATTTAGGTAGCGAAGCAACCTTTGAGCACACTCCCATTGCTTGATGGTTGGTGCATGCAAGAACTGGCTGAGCTTGTTTACTGTGAAGGATATAGCTGGCCTCGTGTAGCAGAGATATTGCAAAGAGCCAACAATGCTACGATATAACTTTGGGTCAGCAAAGGGAAGACTGTCATTCGCAAAGAGTTGAATGTTGACAGCCATTGGAGAAGCATAAGCATGAGCTTCAAGCATTTTTGTCTTGGAAAGTAGATTGTGAATGTATTTCCTCTGAGTCAAGTGAATTCCCTTGGAGGACCTATGAAACTCAATGCCCAGAAAGAAAGAAAGCTCACCTAAATCCTTGAGGGAGAATTCAACACTCATCTTAGCGATAAGATCTTGCACGATAGTTTCACTGGATCTAGTAATCACTAGATCATCAACATAAATGAGTAAGTAGGTGACAGCTTCATCAGTTTTGTTCACAAACAAACAAGGATCAGCCTTTGCAGACACAAAACCCAGAGTTTGCAAGTATGTACTTAGCTTGACAAACCAAGCTCGAGGCGCTTGTTTTAGTCCATATAGAGCCTTTTTGAGTTTGCATACAAGTGGTTTTCCTGCTGCATCCAGTTGTACAAAGCCTGGTGGTTGTTCCATATAGACATCTTCAGTCAAGTCTCCATTCAGAAAGGCATTATTAAAGTCTACCTGATGGAGTTTCCAATCCTTGGTAACAGCAAGAGTTAGGAGTGCTCTAATTGTAGTTGCCCTCACAACTGGACTGAATGTTTCTCGGTAGTCTGCACCTGCCTCTTGAGAGTATCCCTTTGCCACAAGTCTGCCTTTATAGCGATCAACTGAACCATCAGCATGTGTTTTAAGTCAACAGAGCCACTTGCAGCCAATAACTTTCCTGTCAGAAGGAAAAGGTACAAGATCCCATGTCTCAAATTTTTGTAATGCATCAAATTTGTCTTGAACAGCCTTTTTCCAGTTTGCATCAGCAAAAGCTTCATTGATATTGGTGGGAATATGCACATCTTCAGCCACGGTGAAAATCTTGGGTTTAAAAATACCCGACTTACTCCTGGTAACCATAGAATGCTTATTAGTTAGGGGATGGGTAAGACGAGAGGTTGGGGATGAAGATGGTAAACTGGTGGTGGGAGGTGAGTGAGGTGGGCTGGTAGTAGATAGATGTGGTGAGATATCTGATTGAGAGTGGGGTGAAGAGTGTGGAACTGAATTGGACAGTGATGGAGAGGTAACGGGTGATCTGATGTGGGAGAAGATAGGTAGTTTAAAACTAGGAATTTGAGATGGTTGATCAGATATATGTCTGATATTAAACTGAGTGTGAGCAGGGAAAACATCTTCATGAAACCGTACATGGCTGGTGATGTAGACTCTACCAGTGGTTCTATTTAGACACCTATATCCTCTATGTTGGGAGCTGTAGCCCAGAAAAATGCAAGAGGCTGATCTAAACTCAAGCTTGTGTTGATTGTAAGGTCGTAAGTAGGGAAAACACTCACAACCAAATACCTTGAGCAATGAATAGTCTGGTTTACAGCAATAAAGCTTCTCATATGGAGTACAACCATTTAACACAGCGGTGGGCAATCTATTCAACAGAAAAGTTGCTGTCATAAAAGCATCTCCCCAATAGTAGAGTGGTAAAGATGCTGTAGCCAACAATGTTAGGCCTGTTTCAACAATTGACCTATGACGCCGCTCAACAAGACCATTTTGCTCAAATGTATAGGGACAGCTGAACCTATGTTTAATGCCACATTGCACCAGAAATGGAGAAAAAGCAAGAAACTCTCCACCATTGTCACTTTGCACCTCTAGAATGGGGGTACCGAATCTCTTTTCCACCAAGAGTTTGAACTCTTTGAATTTTGTTAAGGCCTCAGATTTTTTGTGCAGCAAATATAACCACGTGAATTTACTATAGGCATCCACAAACGCAACATAATAGACAAATCCATTTGAAGCGAAGGGAGCAGGGCCCCATAGATCCATTGACACTAATTCAAGAGGTTTTGTGTACACAGTTAATGAAGGAGCAAAAGGTAAACGATGGCTTTTGCCCATCTTACAAGCAGTGCAGTTTGTATCTGTGTGTGTTTTATTAACAACAATGTTCAAAGAGCCAAGAACACTTTTGACAGTTCTTTCATGAGGGTGGCCAAGTCTGCGATGCCACAGAGAGTAACTAGCTGATGTAGTAGTGTGGTAACACGAGCTTGAGTGAGGCTGAGTTCCAGATGTATTTGTAGATGCGCAGTAGCGAGGTGTAGTGACAGCATTCAGCTTGTACATTCCAGCTGATTCAACACCAGTCATGAGGACTTCCTTGGTCTGCAAATCCTTAATAGCACATGTATGAGGTAAAAACTCAATTGATACATTGTTTTCTTTAGTGATTTGTGCTATAGATATTAACTTCTTTTGCATGGTTGGGACACACAAGACTTTGTTTAATCTTAAAGAAGATGTTGAATCATTTAATCGTGTATTGCCAATATAAGTCACAGGTATACTAGTACCTCCACCAACAATGACAGTACTCTTACCCTTCAGTGGTGCAGTTGAATGCAAAGTATTGATGGAATTTGTAATGTGTTGCGTAGCACCAAAGTCGAGATACCACGCCTCATCTATGATGATCTCAGGAGAGGCTACAAAGGCTTGAGGTACAACATCTCCAGAGACTGAGTTCTGAACATTCAACGCAGATTTGGACTGACTGGTTGGAAAAACGTTAGCTGTAGAATCAGTAGCACCTGAAGTAGGATGATAGGATTTAGGTTCAGGTGTAGATGATGTTATGGGAACCTCAATATATTGAGCAGGCCAGGTATTTTGATTGACAGCTTCTTAGGAGACCATCTGAGGATTGCTTGCATCAGTATAGTAAGCCTGAGGAGATGGACGAGCCTGTGTGTTTGACTCATATCTGAAGAAGCAGACATCAGCAAGGTGACCAACTTTGTGGCAAATCTGACATGAAGGTTTGTTTTGATTGTTCTGGTAAAAGGTAACACGAGTACACGACCACGGCCTCTTCCTTTAAAGTTGTTGTACTGAGAACGATAACCAGGCGCAGAGCATTGTCCTGCATTACTGGCTGAAGCATTATGTGAATTTGACTGAGCAGCAAAGATCATGGAATCATCTGAAGGATAATCCAAGTATCGTGATGATGTAGTAGAATAGTGTGCTTGGGAGATAGAGTTTGAAAGGAAAGATTTCTGCCTAGCTTCAGAATCAAGCAACATTGTAGTGACAGTGTCTAGATCAAATTTTTGTTTAGTGGCATTGATAACCGCAATAACAGACTCATATTCCATGGTAAGACCATTTAAGATATGTGATATGCGATTAGTATCACTTACTGGTTCACCTAGCAAAGAAAGATGATCATATATGGATTTGAGGTTAGCGAGATAATCTCTCATGCTCAGCTCGCCTTTACGTTGAGTGGTCAACAAGTTTTTGTAGTACAGGATCTTAGAGTCGGATTTATCAAAGTATAGCCTATTTAGTTTAAGCCATATCTGAGCAGATGTTTCCAAGCCAACTAAGTCAGGAAGTACAGAAGGCGTCACGGAAGCCAAAAGCCAGGAAGCAAGAGCTGAATCAAGTTGTTCATATATCTCGAATGCAGGATTGTCAATGTCTGAGCCAGTCTCTGTATTGCGAACTCGTTTTGGTGGAACACACACAGATCCATCTAGATAAGAAAACAAGTGGTGTTGTTTAGCCATGAAGTATACCTGCTGCTTCCATATAAGATAATTTGAATCATCAAGCTTGACGGTAATCTTTTTGTTTGTAAAGTTTCGACTGCTCAGTCCTGCTGGATCGCCTGACGCCGGAAAAGTGTTTGGTGTAGTTGTGGTCATTGTTTTGGTAATATATCAATCCAGATATGGAGATTAATCACCGCCAATGCCTTAGTCGCTGTTTTCAGAGTTAATCGAAAACAGAATTCGCCGATGTGACAATGGCTCTGATACCATGCCAAGATCTATCTCTAATAGTGAGATATAATTCTAGTGAAGAATCATTCTATTGAATTGAGCATATCAGATTACATTATATAGAAGGTAATGGCGTGAATAACAAAGTGAATGCATAACAGAATCTAGACACGTGGATCTGTTCACACTTATAACAACTTTTCACATGACACGTGATATATCAGTTACACAGATAATAGTGACAGCTGGTGTTCAATACATTTAGTTAACAAAACTGAGCTTAAAAAGCATATAACAATGACAAACATATGACAGGACTACTGCATCCGGTCTTACGTATAGCACACACAATCGGTTTTTTTTTTCGTTTTTTTTTTGCTCGAACACAATCGGTATTCACGTTATTCGGATTGGACATTCAAGCTCGAGCTCACTTAAGGGACAAAAAAACATATTTAATATTTTAACATCATAGTGGCCCCATGGATGATTAAAAAGAAAAGGAACGCCACGTCGCAAAGAAAGATAAAAATGTTTAAAAGGAGAAAAAGACTTTAAATACCAGTCTCTCGGAGCTCGATGTGGAGGAATAAAGCTCATAGAAGTGAGGCCTCCTCACATTTAAGTTCGCCTCACAGCCACTGCATGCCATTAAGCTTGTTTTCCCTCAATATTAGAGATTAATTTAAGAGCACGCGCTCTCTGGCGACCAAGCAGCATCTGAAATTCATAACAAGAGAATGATCAGTAGGAAAAGCAAAAGGGAGATTTTAAAACATAGATAAATAGAGAAACCTGAGATTTGGGGAAGGCAGGGAAAAGGCAAGCACCTCGGGGATTTCAAGGCAGAGAAGAAAGAATTTGCAAAACCCCTCCGGCAAGATGGTTTCGGCAAATCTTGCTAGCGTCCTTCATTACGGAGAGTTGAGTTGAGCCAGCCAGGTTGGTACTGGTTAGTTTTTGGGCTCTCTCGCTCTCATATGGCAAAAACGGCGTCGTTCAGATGCTTTCGGTTTAAAACAGTAAGTGGAGGGTGTAATATAATCCTTGACATTCCAGCCTTCTGCCAAGTGTCACGTGTAACACCCTTCAACAGTTTATGGTTGAATTTAATTTTAATCAGTCAGAACGGGCCTTGAATTTCGAGTTAAGTCTCCGAGAAAAAAAAAAAAAAAAGGGTGAAGGAGCGATTTTGCCAATCAACTTTTAGTCCAGGAGCGGTGGAGCCAAACAACTTTTAATGAGACCAAAATAACCAACAAACAATTGAATTTGTTAAAAATACACAAAACCGTTAGATCCTAGCTAACTTCCGTTTGCAATATTGCCACACGGTATTTGAGTTGGTGTGGATCGCTGGGGTATGAATTATTATTGTTTCAGACGCAGAGAGAGAAAGTCTGAATTGTTTCAGAGGCAGAGAGAGAAAGCAACGGAGAGCACATCCTTGGTGTGGCTGACATCGGCGGTTATCATTCTCTTATTCTTTTTCTTCTTCCTCGTCCTCTTTCTCCTTCGAAGCAGGCGGAGTAGGCAAGCAAAGTCAAGCCCCCTTTCTGTGAATATACAAGGGTTCTGGTTTTATTGATAACCCATAATTCGTTAGAATCGTCCACTGCAATTGACCGTTCTCTCTTTCTACATAAAGTAAAAGAGGAACTCTTGAAACAGAGGCAAACCAGAGAAAGCTAGAATGGATGCCGTGTGTTTTAAAAGTGGTATAACTGGGATAAATCCGACGATCTCCATTAGCGGGTCCTTGGATGCGCGGACAAACCCATCTCAAGTAAGCGCGGTTGGGTGGTCTTCGACGGAGAAATCGACGCAGAAGTCTGTCTTTTCGTTTAAATACCCTTTGAGATCTCTCTGGCCAGGCGGAAGTGGAAGTAGCAGGTACAGCGGGTTGGCCATTGACGACGCCGTATCGGTGGAAGAGGAGGAAGAAAAAGCGGTTCAAGAAGACAAGAATAATGGAACAATGTGTCCAGAGGATCAGAATGGGAACTGGGTCTTGAAGATTCTGCATGTCAAATCTATCTGGAGGGGTGAACGGGGGAACAGTGGCGGTGGCGATAAAGATACGGAAATCGAAGAGGAGGTGGATGTAGCCACCGATCAAATAAACGGATCTGGGTGTGACAATGAGGAGCCATGTGATGCTTGCAAGATTGATGATGATGTTGGTGATAAAGAGATTCAGTTTGACAGGGATTCATTTTCAAGGTTGCTTCGAAGGGTGTCGTTAGCTGAAGCCAGATTGTACGCGCAGATGTCCTACCTGGGAAACTTGGCATACTGCATACCCAGAATGAAGGTATGATGGTTTTCTTTTATCTTATATTCTGCGCAGATGTCCACGTGGCAATATTCCAAACGGACGTTAGCTGGGATCTAACGGTTTTGTGTGTTTTTAACAAATTCAATTGTTTGTTGGTCATTTGGGTCTCACTAAAAGTTGTTTGGCTCCACCGCTCCTGGACTAATAGCTAATTGGCAAAATCACTCCTTCACCCAAAAAAAAATCGAGTTAAGTCATATTAAAACCATGATTTTGTTACAAAATACTAGCTTCGGTTCTAATTATAAGACTTAATTTTTTTTATAGATTAAGGAAACTAAATAAATTATTTAATTATTTTATATGTTGTGTGTCCTTAAATTATATATTAGTTTATGGGAAAATGATTTCTCCTGTCACTGGAGATAAAGTTATCTCCAGTGAGCCCAAAACTACGTCGTTTTGGATTAATGAAGGGTGTATTTGTAATTTTAGGTGAATTAATGAAGGTTGTTTCCATAATTTTGTTTATCTTTTTATCAAATGAATTTTACCGAAACATCCTTCATTAATTTACCTAAAATTACAAACACACCCTTCATTAATCCAAAACGACGTAGTTTTGGGCTCACTGGAGATAACTCTATCTCCAGTGACAGGAGAAATTATTTACCCTTAGTTTATTAGTCAAACTAATTAGTTTTTCAAGCAAAAAAACTAATTAATTTTAAGAAAAATACAAATACTCTAAAGTAATTTAATTAGCTTCCTTAATCTCTCAAAAAAAAGTCAACTAAGTCTTATAATTAGAACCAAAGGAATATATTCTAACTATATGTTTTTCCGTGCAAAAAAAAAAACTTCATCTAGTTTTTAATATAAGACATACTCCCTCGAGTCCTAAATATAAAAGGTAAAGTTGACTTTTCTAGAAAGATTAAGAAAACTAATTAAATTACTTTAGTGTATTTATATTTTTTTTTGCCCCAAACTAATCAATTTGAATCAAAAATTGATATATAATCTAAGGATACACATCATATGATATAATTAAGTAACTTATTTAGCTTCTTTAATATCTCCCAAGAAAATTAACTTTATCTTATATGTAGAAGGGAGTATTTTCTAATTTGATTAGATTAAAAAAATTAATTAATATAACATGTATTTTTTAAAGCCCCCTATTTATTTTCCTTAATTTTCTCTTTCCCCCTCCTTCTTGATTATTGTTGATAGAACATCAATAGAGCAAATTAAAAAAATATTGATAAATACAAAAATTATATTTTATACTTATAATTAAGATAAACTCATCAAATATATTTTATATTAAAGAAAGCAAGAGTATATGCCTTAATATTTTCAAATGCAAATGTATCCTCTACGTAGAAATAGAAATAAGGGTAAAGTATATTTTAGTCCTTTAAGTTTTACATAAAACATATTTTTGGTCCCTTAACTTTATAAAGTATACTCTTGGTCCTAAACTTCTAACACCCGTTAATGTTGCTAACGGAAAACGCCGATGTTGCAAACTTAAGTGATGACTAATAATATTTAATTATACAAATTTTATATAATATACAATTTACCCATATTTTAAATTTAAGTTTGATAGCATTTAATTACACAGTCATTACTTAAGTTTACACCATTATCACTTGAGTTTGTATTTTCTGTTAACAAAATTAATGGTATTAGAAATATAGAACTGAAAGTATACTTTATAAAGTTAAGTAACCAAAAATATACATTATGTAAACTTAAAGGACTAAAAGTATATTTTAACCTAAAAATATTCACGTAGAGTCAAAGTACCTCTCCCTAATAGGTATGCCGATTTAGATTAATGGTTAGTATTGGGAGAAATAACTTATTTTAAGGCATTAAATTATAGTTGTAAGTATTTTATCATTTCTTCGTCAGGTTGTGATCAAGTTTTCATACACTATTAAAGGCAAATAACTATATTGCTTTTATAAAAATAATTTCTTAAAACAAAAGGTGGATAGTTCGAACTTCGAAGTTTGAACTGACGAAGCATCCGACCCAGCCCACTGTCGAAAGCCATGGTCAGGAACTCATGGCTCCAAGGAAACAAATGGTTGGAGCCTGTGTAGGAGACTTCTGTTTCCTAGACCTGTCTTAGTTGCCATTTTTCACAAGGGAAATATGGGCCAGGATGTGGAGTACATTGTCAGCATTTGCAAAACAATGAGCCAATTTGGGTATTCTATTTAATGGATTTATTATCTCATTCATTAAGAGAAAAATTATAATTATTGGGTGTTTAGGTTGCCTTCATTTTTAATGGATTTTGAAGCTTGATGGAGTTTTTTTTTTTTTTTTAAGCCACTTCCCCTAGCCCCTAATTCCATTACTTCTCATCCCATCAATGCACATGTGGAGCCCCTTTGTAAAATGACACTGTTGCCCCCCAGTCCATTTCGTCTTGTTCACACAGGCTGTTCTGGATTTCAAGTTCAATTCTTTCTCATCTCCTTCAATCTCCTTCAATAAAAAACACTGTGAACCAATATCTACGAACAGTGGCAAACAAGGCCGCCACAAACATAGCTCAGGAGATTTGAAATGTAACGCCTCATTTTCAATACCAAAATCTTGGCCAAAATAATAGTAACACCTCCAAATATAGGATATTCAACACTCAAACACATATTTACAATATGGCCAAAGGTAGAAATCCATTTATACAGGGCCAAAATAAATCCAATAAATAAGAGTTATTTTAAAATGCGGAAGTCTTTTAGGTTCATGGCAAATAAAATAACACAACATAAACTAAAGGAGTACAGAAGAGCCTACAAAGCTCACTCCATGGGTGCATTCCCTTGATCTCTACTAAGTTATTCACCTGAAAAATGTTAATATGGGGTGAGATTACACATCTCAGTAACTACTAAATATTTCTACCGTACACGAGCAAATAATATATGACAAAAAGATATGGGCTGATTTCAAATATATATATAGATTCCATAATTTATCATACAAAATAATTTATACTAATAGTCATCAATATAGAAGGTATTAAAACATATATATCTCAAAAGTTCTCATCTCATGTCTTTACAGAATATTCATCATCATATCAAATTCTTGAACTGTTCAGAAATGCACTATGCAGTATGCAGCCTCCCTTATATCACCACCTCCCTTATACCGCAGACTGGAGCCATAGGCTAACACATAGTCCAATAGAAACTCATTCATTTGACTGAATTGTTCCAAGCTCACCAAAACTTAAGATACACCCGGCCAAAGGTATATAGCTTAAATCTGGACTATGGCTCCCCTCCTTTAAAATAACTAAGGAGGTGTCACATGTCCCACAACTCCAATGAAATCCCGGCCAGAGGAAAACATGGAAGATGGGGCCCTGAAACAAGTACCATCCACTGTGCACCGAGTGGTGGCATAAATCATTCTTATCATTCAAATCCCTCCTTACTCCACCCATCATAATACAACCGCCATGATGAATATGTTCACTCAAAATAATGCATTATTATACCATAAAGTTTTATACATCAATATGCGTATTTATGAATAGTGAATACTATGCGTATATGTGAATAGTAAAATACGATATATATACATGAATAGTAAAAATGAAGAGTACATACGGTATGTATACGTGAATAGTATTATGAATAGTAAATACGGTATACGTGAATAGTAAAATGAATAGTAAATACGGTATACGTGAATAGTAAAATGAATAGTAAATACGGTGTGAATAGTAAATATGGTATACGTGAATAGTAAATACAGTATACGTGAATAGTAACATGAATAGTAAAAATGAATAGTAAATACGGTATACGTGAATAGTAACGTACGTATAAATAGTACCTCTGCAGATTTGCAAATCAAAGTTCCCACACCAGATCTTAAAACCATAAATATTTTCTAAATATTCTTGCCAAAATAGTAAACAAACAAATTTATAATCATACATAATTCACAAGTATAAGGAAGAATATTCAGAGTTACCTGGTACTTGCTAATTCCCAAATCACCGACAAGCTTCTAAAAAAACTCTCAAATAATTATCTCTCTACTCTCTCTTTCTCTTCCTCTCTCTAAATAGCTCTAGGAGTTGTGAAGAATGAAATGAAATGAAAGGTCTATTTATAGTTGGAAAATGGGTCCTTAGGCGTAATTTTCACAAAATTATAAAATTATATAATATAAAAACATTTTCCTCGTGGGCTGCTGCGCTTCTGCCGTTTCAAAATTTTCTTCATTATTTTAATATTTAAATTTGTAAATTACTGTGCAAATAGTAAATTTAATAATATAATATTATTCTAATTATTATTGAGTGGGTCCCGCGTGATTTTTTAAAACTTCCCACGAGAAGCACAAGGAGAGGCGGCTGAAGATGAATTATTTTTGACGTGGGTCCTACGTATTTTCAAATAGTGAATACGTCTTTATAAATAGTAAATACCGTATTTTTAAATAGTAAATACGTATTTGTGAATAGTGAACACTATTCATATTTCACAAATTTCAAGTATTAAATACGTATTTGCGAATAACATATATATATATATATATATTTTTTTTTAAATACGTATTTGTATATAGTAAAAACGTATACGTGAATAGTAAATACTATTCACGGGGCCCACAAAATACTGATTTCAAATTTATCACTTTCCAAAAATAGAGCCTACTAGTCTTCCCAAAATAGGTTTATGTTCAAGATATTAGATTCAAAATTCAGGATGTTACATTTCTCCCCTCCTAAAAGAAAATTTTGTCCTCAAAATTTCGCTATAATAAGAATTCTAACCTATTTAAATAAATGAGGATAGGTTTGTCGCATGCTCTCCTCCGTTTCCCAAGTAGCATCTCCGGGAGCCATTCCTTTACACACAACCTTTACAAGCTAATATCCTTGTTCCTCAATTGCTTATCCCCCGCATCAACAATCCGCTCCGACTCAGCTTTATATATCATATTATCCCTAAGTCCTATCTCTTTCCCAAACATGCTCACCAAGCACACAACACAATTTTCGTTCATCTTGTACCCAAAGTAATATTCAGACACAGGATCCACTAGTTCCTTATTTGAGCGCTTGGTTACACTGGCCTCACAGGCCAGTTCATTCTTCCTTTCTGCTTATTTCATTGTATTACCACGACACTGGATATTCAGATCTTACAGCTTAAGAAGTTACCCTCAGGCCATAATAACCACAATATGATATAATCTGATTATTCTGTCAACCTTAAGATAAACTTTAGACATACAGGTCTAATGTTACCATGATAGGCAACAAACACAATACTAGGCACATAAGTCTTATAGCCTAGAGATACCACCATATGCAAACTAGCTCAACGGGTCTTACCGCTTCAAGCCTCTGCTCGTCTATCCTATACCCGTGCTTCCTCAATTCAAGTTTAAGAAAACACTTACTTACTAAATCTAGCTTTCACCAATGGCAAGTAATTCAAAAACAAGTACATTTGGCAAGATTCCGCAAACTAAGTATATCCACAATAGTTTCCAACCTCTTCTAGCTTGTACACCTTCCACCACAATCATAATGTAAAAGTCAATTCTTGTTCGAATTTCGCAAGGATTCATTCCATGAGACATCATAGTTTATAAATGTCGATTACAAACTGGTCTTAAATCCTGTTGTAAATATTGCGTAAAAATTTCCAAACACAGCAAGTGCATTGGTAAGTTCAAAATTCAAATACTCAGGGACCTAGCAACTATTTTAAATAGTCACCAACTCCGAATACATTCCAGGTTCCAACTTATTCTACTCAACTCATCCATGAAACACTCAATTCATTATTTCTAAAGAAAGATTCTATTATCAAGATCATTTCCTATGCTAGTTAAACAGTTGGCAATCTCTGAACACCTTATACATGTTGGTATCACATGATTCGAATTCAATCCTTAGTATCTCAAAGACATATACTAAATATCATTTGTTCCTCTCATAGTTATCTATTAATCACACCCAAATAACATACTAATATTGTAACATAAATCACCGGATTTCATACTTTCATAATTAGACATACTATCTTAACTCAGATTGAATTCAAGTCTATTCTCAAATATTCCCAGACATTAATAGTCAAGTTTACAATTTGATTCTTATAACCTCAACATCAACTGATAATTCGTGTTTCCCCAAAAATACCCATTATACATACTAAGATCATGATTCACAATTCCTAATCTAATTCTTGGATTATACGAAGACTATCTACAACCTCAGCAGCATTCACAAGGTTCTAATTCTACCTCAACCTGCAATATCACAACGGCTCATTTCGTTCTTAAGTTCTATTTCAGCTTAGATTAAATTAAAGCCTATCCTCAACATTTACTATATTCATTCTAACATCTTACTGGCATTCCTAAGGATCACCATTTCATACCTTTCCATCGATCTTCCAACATGTTTATCCAAAAACCTTAGTCTTTGAATTATCTGTGACAAATTCATAGAGTTCTTTGGATACTCAGAGAGTGAAGAATGCTCTCGGGTTAATTGGCACAACTCATCATCATTTCAAATCTTCGGATTCTCTCCGGTTCATCTAATATTATTAGGAAGTCACCCTTCCCAAGATTACTATCACCTTAGCACGCTTACGCTTAAAATCCTATTTTCAAATGTCAATTCCGACATCTTGAGTCAGCTGCACATCCAAGACAGATTTCTTAGATAAATGCGCGTATAAACGTCCAAACTTAATTTCTTGAAAACACAGCTAGCAATAAATGCCATAGCGATTTCTGTCTGCAAGGTCTAGGAAACTGCGACCCCTAACGGTGGCTAGGGTGCACTAGGGTGCGGTGCCATAAAATTTTCCGCATAACAACAAAATCTACATGATTCTGAGCTAACGACAGATGAGAATCCGATGCTGCTTAAAAAAAAATATAGACGTTGCTAGCCCAGCTATAAATAGAGTAAAGAAAGAGTAAATGTTTCACGTTCTCTCAAACTTCACAAAACCTCCACATATTCATTTCCTCTCCGATCGTAACCTTCACTATAACCTTCCACATTATCCTTAAACATGGCCGGTTCAAGTAACTCTATTCCAGTCTCCGATTCATTCAACCCTTTCTTTCTTGAAGCCTTACTTCATGACTATCAGACTAACATGTTGTCTGATTTGTCAAACAATGCATCATACCCTTATTCTTCTTTACTTCCCCAAAATCCCGTAAGTATGAACGTTCATTCATCTGCCTCAACGATTAACATTCCTACTCCTCCTCCAAGGATACAAGATTCTATTTTTACCACTACTAACAGAAAGGAATCTGAAGCAGGTCCATCAAGGCGACCTGTCCAAAGATGTCGTAATATGGCAGATCTTATGGAGTCCACGGTACCTTCTCAACCAAGGAATCCTGGTTCTAGCTTGACGGAGACTACTAATCCATTCTCATGTGGTTGCTGCCATGTTCTACGAGAGATCATTCATACCAATGGACTTCAATACCATAAACTTGAAGTTCATGGGAGGATTGGTATGATATGCCACGCTGTCTTTCACCAGGACGTACAAGGAGGTTCTTCCAGTCCTCAAGTATTTGACTTTGGTAAGAAAAATTTAGAAGATGTCAAACATTTTCTAGAAAATTATTGTTTGAATCAAAATTCTTTAGGGTATGTCCTGGTGTCAGATCCCCTATCAGCCTACTATGAGGCCCTTTGTGTTGGTTTGGAATGGACTAAAAATCAAAATGAACTCCCTAATAGTTCATTTCCAACCAATACAGAAAATATATCCAATAAAGGAAAAGAGCTCATGGTTGTAAATAATAATCCTTCAGTCCCCATACCTAGTAATCCATACCGATCAAGAGCTGAACAAAATATTAGAGCTGCATCAATGTCAATTAATGATCTTAGAGACTTATTCCATTTACCTCAACAAGAAGCGGCTCAACAAGTTCGTCTATGCAAAAATGTTCTAATGAAAATATGCCATAGGGGAGGAATAAAGCATTGGCCTTATGTAAAAATTCGAAGCACTATGAAGCAAATAGCTAGATTGAGAAGAACAATGTCTCCTAATGGTCCTCTCTCAAGAGCAGCCGCTCAGGAAGAAATTAATAGACTTAAACTTGAGATAGTCGAAGCTTGCGGTGGGATTGTACCAACTGTTGTTCTTGATGCTTGAATTAATATAGTCTACTCTTCTTAGCCTTCTTGCTAATGTTTGTAATCTCTATTCTAGGATTCATAAGGATTTTCGAGTTTTCCTGCCAAACTCAACTTTATCTTATTAAATTCAAACTTAAGCCAGTTATTCTGTATAATCAAGACTATGCCCGTATTCTGTTATGGTATTGTCATCTGTTACTCATATAAATTAGCTAGGTAAGTGAAAATCTAGCGAACATCTCTTCATACTTTTTTTTACAACGGCAACTAATTGAATAAACATCAAATAGGGGCTTAGTCTTTCAATCACTTTCCTAGACACCAATAAAAATATTCATCCTAGAAAGTAATTTTGGGCCTACAGAATCCAATATTCAATAAATTTTCTACTTACCAACTTCCGCTACGCAGCTCTGAAATTTAATCTCAATCACATCCTCAAATCATAAATCCTCATTATCAATCACTTGAATATTTTGATTAACCCATTCTTCTCCTATCATGAATGTCACAAGAAAATTGGTAAAAAGAATCCAAAGCTATAAAGGAAAATGCACATGTTATGATATTTAATTTGCCATGACCTCAAAATTTTATTTAGAAAACTGATAGGAAATTTACAGATTGGCCAGAACCTTTGCTCTGATACCAAAAATGTAACGCCTCATTTTCAATACCAAAATCTTGGCCAAAATAATAGTAACACCTCCAAATATAGGATATTCAACACTCAAACACATATTTACAATATGGCCAAAGGTAGAAATCCATTTATACAGGGCCAAAATAAATCCAATAAATAAGAGTTATTTTAAAATGCGGAAGTCTTTTAGGTTCATGGCAAATAAAATAACACAACATAAACTAAAGGAGTACAGAAGAGCCTACAAAGCTCACTCCATGGGTGCATTCCCTTGATCTCTACTAAGTTATTCACCTGAAAAATGTTAATATGGGGTGAGATTACACATCTCAGTAACTACTAAATATTTCTACCGTACACGAGCAAATAATATATGACAAAAAGATATGGGCTGATTTCAAATATATATATAGATTCCATAATTTATCATACAAAATAATTTATACTAATAGTCATCAATATAGAAGGTATTAAAACATATATATCTCAAAAGTTCTCATCTCATGTCTTTACAGAATATTCATC
This sequence comes from Acacia crassicarpa, assembly GCA_034222035.1. Classification (NCBI taxonomy): domain Eukaryota; kingdom Viridiplantae; phylum Streptophyta; class Magnoliopsida; order Fabales; family Fabaceae; genus Acacia; species Acacia crassicarpa. The sequence goes on from JAWXYG010000003.1 coordinate 2,247,333, forward strand.
ATCATATCAAATTCTTGAACTGTTCAGAAATGCACTATGCAGTATGCAGCCTCCCTTATATCACCACCTCCCTTATACCGCAGACTGGAGCCATAGGCTAACACATAGTCCAATAGAAACTCATTCATTTGACTGAATTGTTCCAAGCTCACCAAAACTTAAGATACACCCGGCCAAAGGTATATAGCTTAAATCTGGACTATGGCTCCCCTCCTTTAAAATAACTAAGGAGGTGTCACATGTCCCACAACTCCAATGAAATCCCGGCCAGAGGAAAACATGGAAGATGGGGCCCTGAAACAAGTACCATCCACTGTGCACCGAGTGGTGGCATAAATCATTCTTATCATTCAAATCCCTCCTTACTCCACCCATCATAATACAACCGCCATGATGAATATGTTCACTCAAAATAATGCATTATTATACCATAAAGTTTTATACATCAATATGCGTATTTATGAATAGTGAATACTATGCGTATATGTGAATAGTAAAATACGATATATATACATGAATAGTAAAAATGAAGAGTACATACGGTATGTATACGTGAATAGTATTATGAATAGTAAATACGGTATACGTGAATAGTAAAATGAATAGTAAATACGGTATACGTGAATAGTAAAATGAATAGTAAATACGGTGTGAATAGTAAATATGGTATACGTGAATAGTAAATACAGTATACGTGAATAGTAACATGAATAGTAAAAATGAATAGTAAATACGGTATACGTGAATAGTAACGTACGTATAAATAGTACCTCTGCAGATTTGCAAATCAAAGTTCCCACACCAGATCTTAAAACCATAAATATTTTCTAAATATTCTTGCCAAAATAGTAAACAAACAAATTTATAATCATACATAATTCACAAGTATAAGGAAGAATATTCAGAGTTACCTGGTACTTGCTAATTCCCAAATCACCGACAAGCTTCTAAAAAAACTCTCAAATAATTATCTCTCTACTCTCTCTTTCTCTTCCTCTCTCTAAATAGCTCTAGGAGTTGTGAAGAATGAAATGAAATGAAAGGTCTATTTATAGTTGGAAAATGGGTCCTTAGGCGTAATTTTCACAAAATTATAAAATTATATAATATAAAAACATTTTCCTCGTGGGCTGCTGCGCTTCTGCCGTTTCAAAATTTTCTTCATTATTTTAATATTTAAATTTGTAAATTACTGTGCAAATAGTAAATTTAATAATATAATATTATTCTAATTATTATTGAGTGGGTCCCGCGTGTTTTTTTAAAACTTCCCACGAGAAGCACAAGGAGAGGCGGCTGAAGATGAATTATTTTTGACGTGGGTCCTACGTATTTTCAAATAGTGAATACGTCTTTATAAATAGTAAATACCGTATTTTTAAATAGTAAATACGTATTTGTGAATAGTGAACACTATTCATATTTCACAAATTTCAAGTATTAAATACGTATTTGCGAATAACATATATATATATATATATTTTTTTTTTTTAAATACGTATTTGTATATAGTAAAAACGTATATGTGAATAGTAAATACTATTCACGGGGCCCACAAAATACTGATTTCAAATTTATCACTTTCCAAAAATAGAGCCTACTAGTCTTCCCAAAATAGGTTTATGTTCAAGATATTAGATTCAAAATTCAGGATGTTACATAATACCTGGTCCATGACATTCATGGTTGATGCCTTGTGTACAAGCCCACTAGTTGATAATAAATCCACCATTGAGTTGATAATGAATGATCTTCGTAATGAAATCAGAAATGAACTTGTAGGGACTAGGTTTATTTAAGCACTTTATTGTTTTGTAATTTATTTAATGGAATTTTACTATTTTATTTAGCAAATTTATTTTTAAATTTAATTTTTTATCATAAATTATCACATTTTATACAACACATATGTGTGTGTGAATTTGATTCATACTCTTTTCAGTCATTTTCCATCTTGTTCTGTTCAAGAACAGGATTTTTCGGATTTGACCTATGAGCAATGCCTAGGGCCTACGTACCTTGTAGAGGGATCAAAGTCCACGTAGTTCGAGACACACACAAGCGTTTAGCCAAAGGGGTGGGGTGTGTGCTCTATATGACTGTATGTATATAGTTCAGAGTTAGAACGTGTGTACCTTAAGGTTTTACCTCTATATTTATAGAGTATACCTTAGGTTGATATGGCCTGGGCCTTGTGATTCGAGACCTCGATATCCTAACTACCAGATATACGTTTAAATATACCTGAATTGTAGATAAGATAGGATCCTCCTTTATTATAGGCAGATCCTGATATGCAATATATTTCCTATTGGGCCATATATTGAATATGGACCTTATACAAATCCATAACACATCTCATCTATCTTTTTAAAAGTTATGTCAAACAAGTTCCTATCACAAATAAAAGCCACTTTTGCTATTGCTATCCTAAACATAAATCATATCAGAAAATAGTCCATTAAGAAAAGTCCATCAGAAACAAAAGTCACTTCTCTCACAGCTATCTTAAACGGGCCAATAACAAAAGCCGAATAACTTCACATCTGCTTTTTATTAGTTGGCGCTATATTTAGTCTTTGTATAGATACGTATATTTTTTACCCTTTTTCCGCCTGAAATTTGGAACTGCCAGTAAAATAGCACAATATGAAGTCTAGATTGAATCACTTGTTTAGGAAATTCTTGTTCAGCATAATTTATACTTATACAAGATATTACATTAAAATTCTCATAATATACATTTTAATTAATGCAAATCCTGTCATTTAGACTGCAACAAGACTTTCTCCCCGTGCGTTGCACGGATATGTAAAAATTGTACATGGGTTAAATTGAAGAACATATGCTACCATGTGATAACAAACCCAATTCATAAGAACATCATATTATTTCAAATCAAGGTTTTGAAAAACTTCTCTATACACAACATTTGTTGTAGTACTACTGGATTTATTAAATTAATCCAATATAAATATTCTCAAACCCTTGAAACTCTTGACCCTAGATAGTGCAACATATAATTGACCATGTGAAAAGACTGGACTTGGAAGGTACAGATCTACATTTGACATTGATTGACCTTGGCTTTTGTTTATCGTCATTGAAAATGATATTATGATTGGAAATTGCCTCCTTGTCATATTGAAAGGCAATTTAGATTCAGATGGGTTCATATCCATTCTATGTATCAAAATCTCTTCACCAGCGCTTATGACATTCCATGCCTTTGCCCTAATGACATTCTTGCCAAGTTGTGTTACTTGTAGCCTTGTACCATTGTACAAACCAGCTGCTTGATCAATATTTCTTATTAACATAATTGGTACACGTACTTTTAAAACCAATTTATAATGAGGAATCCCTAAGCATTTAATTGCATTTAGATATTCTGTGTCATACCAATCCTTTAAACTTTTGTTTGTGTAATCTGTATGACTTATAGAGTCCGAACTGAAATACTCCACCAGATCACTTGGCAACAAAGAACAAATGTATTCATTCAATGTGTCAACATTTTCAGTTAAAGGAGTTAGAATGGTTTTGTTATCAAGGTAATCTATGTCAACAACATGTTCAACTAAATTTGGGTAGGTATATTGAACGATGGACCTAATTGGATTACAATCATCATATAGCAACAACTCGGAGGGTATTGAAATGTTTGCAACACCATCATGGGGCAACCCAATGCCTCCGTCTCCAACTTGTAGCAACCATTCTGAAAATGTCATAATTTTTTATTGTTCAACTGGATCGCTTGAAGATTTAAGCCTCATATTCTTGCTTAGACGAAGTAATTTGCATTCTTTCCAAAGATGAGGTGCATTGATAGCTGCATCGACGATTTCAGCACGACCACTTTTATGTATAATCGGTAGGATTTGCCTAAAATCACCACCCATCACGATACATTTTCACCCAAACATGGAATTGCACTTCATTAAATCCCTCAACGTTCAATCAAAGGCCTCAATACAATGTCTGTTAATCATTGGTGCTTCATCCCAAATAATGAGATCAGTTGCTTTCATTAAGTTTACAATTGGTAAATTATGAGTAATTAAATATATAGAATCTTCATTTACATCAATAGGAACACAGAACCATGAATGTGCAGTTCTACTTGACGGTAGTAGAGTTGCTGCTATCCCACTAGATGCTACATCAAGGATGATCCCATTGTTTCCCCTTACGGAAGCTATCAATGCATTCCATATAAAGTTTTACCTGTACCACCAAAACCATGCACAAAGAAGAAACCCCCCATTTTAAAAGAAACTGCACCCATTATCTCATCAAATACTTGCTTCTGCTCATCAGTCATTAATCTCTGCATTCTTTCAGAGGCTTCTATCTCTTTTCTCTATTGTAATTCCTATCTTGCAAAATTAGCTGGCTTGATGTATCAATTATGTTGTCTTCCTCTGGTCTAGGCATTGATGGATGGTCGTGTAGGCTTCTGCCATTCCGTAGCAACATTTGTTCAATTTGACATAGATCTGTAGCTTCCTTATGGGCATTTGTAATCTGCCAATTTTTATGAGAAGGGTAATATAGTATAAATGATTGAACAATTATAAGTGACTGAACAACTATTTACATGTATGGAATTTAAATAATTAAACGAATTATGTCATTTATTATTTCAATACATGAGTGGTATTATAAAGGGTTAGAAATAATTATATATGTACCTGAAAATTGTTGGTCAGCGTGGTTCATATGTAATAAATCTTCACAAATAATATATTTGGTATGTTTCCAAACAACAGCAAGCTGGGATAGAGAATGGCTTAATAACATGCTAGTGAAAAATTTACGAAGGTAATTGCTAGATACCCATAAAGATATTATTAAAACTATAAATGGTATAAAATGAAGAACATATGCCACAATGTTATTATTTAACCATTTTCAAAAGTATGATACATTTAATATAATCCTATGAGGGATAAGGAAAACTATCTTCATGCTATTAATGTAATAAAAGGTTTTGAAATACTTCTCTATAAATTATATTTATTGTAGTACTACTACGTTTGTTGATCTCATCCAATATAAGTAATTTCAACTCATTTAAACTCTTAACCCTTGACAGTGTAACATATAATTGCCCATGTGAGAAAACCAAGCTTGGTAGGTAAAGACCTACATTAGACATTAATTGACCTTAGCTTTTGTTTATTATCATTGTAAATAAAATTATGATGAGGATACACTCAATTCCTTCATCTTCATTGTAAGGTAGATCATCGATCTGTTGGATAATCACTCTAACTATTATGGTGAATTTGTAATCGTGATAAATTTGATTTACTAATTTATTTATTTGAAGATAAGATTGTTTCATAAAAATTTTAAATGGAATATTCACCTCTTTAATTCTACATTTATAGATTGAGAGATAAAAATTATAGTATTTTATAGTAATTGGTTGATCGGTTATTACAAATATGTTTAAGAATTCCAACAAAAAAGAGATTCTTTTTGAAAAATTAAACAAAATCTAATAAGTAAATATTATAATGCTAATGATGTATTTCAGTAAAGTCATGTACTGAAGTGATATAGTGTTAACTGATAGGCTTACGAAGTGAGATTACCTTACACATTGTATCAGTCACGCTTTAGTTTATTGGGGTGTGAAAAGATAGTATTAGAGCTTATTAAGCATGGCTATTAAGTTTTCAATCAAATACTGGTGAGAGTTTCTTAAGTCCAAAATGGTATAAAATTTGATGTTGAATTTGTAGCCTGAGTTGCAGCTATTGTGATTGAAACTAATGCGGGGGCTATGGCCATAATTTGTGCTTTACTAATGTGAAGCATACCAATGGAGTAAATAATATTAGACTATCAGGCAATATATAAAACTTCCTATTTAACAAATGAGGCTGCATTTCATTCCCAACAGTAAAAATAGTTACCCCTATAAAATTTAATATCATTATATTTAACGTTTAACATTAAATAACGTGGTTACATTTTTCACCTTATCTAAGTTCTATCATAAAATTTGTAGCTTAGTTTGTTTAGCTTCCTATTTTGTTTTTAATCTTTGTTTCTATATAAAAAAAAAAAATCGTCAATCTCTATTATTTATTAAGAATGTATTATTAAAAAATTATAGAAAATGAACCACTTACGAAGATATTATTAAAATTAACCAATTAATAATGGTTGGTATAACTTTGATATCTATATCATATTTGTAAAAAGTACAATGCATATATATTATTTAATTATTGGTAAAATTATGTTAAGGATGCAAAGATACATGAAACCTTACATATATAATATTTTCAGAAAGATTTATACTTTCTATTCGTTTGAATAATCAAAATAAGTTTCCATCATATTCCCAAATAAAAATCTCAAACACCCCACCCAAAAAAAGTTTTTTTTCCCCAAAACCAAAAAAAGCATTGATGGAGAAGGTAAGGGATAATACATAATGCTTGCATGTTTTTAATCCTCATACGTTTCTATCTAAAAAAAGCTTCTTCTATTTAAAAAAAGATGTGAGGGATTTGAACTTAAAATTTGATTTTGAATTTGAAATTGAGATCAAAATCTAGAGAATGAGAGGAACGAATGCATGGGGAGTGAAAGTTTCTTGGAAAGTCAAGCTCATTATGATATATGTTGGAAGTTGTGATATTAAAAGTAAGTAAATTAATTAGTAAACTAAAAATATTAAATTTAATAGATTTTTTTCCAATTAGCAACTCTTTATACGTAATATTTGGAAATTAAAAATTTATAATTGAAATCATAAAAATCTGCAGGCAATTAATGGGCTACCAAGGGAAACGAAACCTCATAAATGCCACATTTGAAATTGGAAAGTATTAATAATCAAAATGACCAATAGACAATAGACATCATTTGAGATAAGCCAATCATTTATGTTCATATATTGTTGTAACCTTGTAGGTAACAAAAAAACTTCCGGAATACCTGGCAAAAAAAAAAAAAAGGCTTCCTTAATATATGAAATAAGATGTAGAAAATGAAAAATATAAACTTAAATATTGTTTCATATACTAATATAATAATGACTGATTTTTCCAATTAATTAAGAGTTCCATTTCATTTAAATCGGGAACAAAATCAAACAAATTATTTCATAAAAGATGTAAAAGATTTGAATTTGAAATCAAACTCTAGAGAAAGAGTGGGGGCATGGAGAGTGAGAGATTCTTGAAAAGTAAATATTTATTATGGTGTATGTTAAAAGTTGTGATATGAAAACTTAAGTAAATTAAGGGTATTAAATTAGAAAATTTTTAAAAAATATTAAATTTAATAAATATAGTGGGAAATATTCCAAAATCATAGAGATTAAATCAAATTAAATTAAAAGTATCTTAATTTGCCTAAGATTTAAGGGCTAATAAATTAAAATAATCTTTCTATCATAATGGAGAATAAATCAAATTAAAACTATCTTAATAATGCGAGGTTTAGGGGCGTATAAACAAAAATGATTAAATACAAAATAGCACTAAAATTTGTGAAAAGGTGATGTTTTCCAATGGATTCGCATTGGAATTTCCTTTAATTTTGGTGTCTCCACTGGATATTCTCTCCACTTCACTTCCATTTAGGTTTGTTTAAAAAAAAACAAAAAACCATCTCTCTATTTCATTCTCTACTCTTTATGTATACCAATCTCAGCACCTTCTCTTCTTTTTGTTTGTTGTTTTTAAAATGTTGTCACAACTTCATAAATGGTGTGAGTTTAGCATTTAATTGAATTGTGGGATTTTTCCGTACTCATTTGTTCTTTGTACTGGAATGTCATATCGTCTCTCAATCAATTTGAACATGGCTAACACTGAATTCTCCAGTTAAAAGCCCCACAAAATCTGAAAAAGATACCATATGGTTCAACATTGATGGGAGGGTTGGACAAGTTAACATTTAAATAATGTATATCAAAACATTTGAATAATAATAAATCCATCATCAATAAATAAATATTAATAATAAGTTGATCTATTTAAATAATAATAAATCCAATGACATCATAAGGCACTGTTAGGTAATATATAAATGTAATTTTCCCAAAAAATAGAGGAAGGATCAATTCACACTACTGCAGAAAATCATCACTGTCCCTTCCCCCAATGAATCTCCTTAATAAAAGGTAGTGGATAAAGACTTATCATGCAAATTGAGAATTATTAAGATACCTTCCATTTAAAATAGGTAAAATAAACATCTTGACATGCCTCATTGTGCAATTTTGTATATTAATATAATAATTAACAATTTTTTTTTTTAAAAAAATCAACAGCATCTTCAGTGTTGAAGGAGGAAAAGGAAATTTAAAAAAAGAAAAAAGAAAAAGAGGTTCTTACTATATCATGCTAGTGTTTGACAATCACATCCCCTCTTTCTATGTTACTCTTACCAATGATTTTTCTGGAATTTTGTTCAAACAATTCAAAAAAGAAATTGTTAGGAGAAAAAAACAACAAATCCCAAAAAAATTAAACCAAAAAAAGAGCAAGCAGAGAAAGCATTTAGGTTTTAAAAAATAGCAATCATTAATAGGAAAGTAGAAGGCATGGGAGAGCCACATATAAAATGTGATTAAATGATTCATGACAAATTTAGCACTGATTAAGTGGAAATATCATACTGATGGAGGCAAGAATCAGAAATGAAACTCCAAATCAAAGCTACAAAAAATCAATTAAAAAAACATATTGCATTTTCACGTATAAACAATTCTCCACCTTCCTCTTCCTCTCTGACATTTTTTTTCCTGATTAAACATATTATCTGTGGCACCATCAAGCAAGAATTATTTGTAGAAAAATGGATAGGGGAAAGTACCACTGGCCCAAAAAATTTCTAGAACAATTACTTGCCAGTTTCTCCACATTGATATTATCCTGTCAAAATTTGTAATAACTGCACAAAGAAAGTGACCATAAGTAGACAAACAATAAAGTGATGAACCACAAATCGCATAGGTTCGAAGGAGAATGAAGAGGAAAAGTCGAAAGCTTATAACTCGCAAGTGGAAAGGGAAAAATAAAAGCTTTTTTTACACACTGATTAAGCTATAAGCTCTGTAAGAAATAGAAAAATGGCGCAAAAATCAAACTCTTACAGGAGTAGATCCAAACTTTCAAGCTCTTCTGGCTATGCCTTGTTTTATCTTCATCGCCGTGACCATATCATGTTTGTTGTTGACTCTGGTGGTTGCCTCAGCCGCCGCCATCATGAGATGCACCAATTTCAAGCCCTTGAAATCCCTCAAATCGTCTTTGCAAAGATATATACATTTGCTCTTGATGATGGAATCACAGTGTGGAATGTAGCTTTTCTGAATGCAATGCATCTTTATATAATACAAATTGATGAGAATTAGGGTTTGTATGTGTTGACGGCAATTAAGACGAAAATTCAAACTACCCAATAACATTATGACATATATTGACTACACGCCTAATATTAAATGAGTGCATGGGGAATAAAATAGTTTCGTTGGAACTTCCCTTATGATAAATGGTTATATGTGGAATGAGAATTTCTTAGCCAATAGGATATATTTCTACGCTGACCTTCTTTGGTGGAGATAAACCATCACACAAGTTGGCTCACATTAACGCATGGGAAATAGAATATCTGACATTGGAACTTAAAATGAAATAAATGGATATGAGATGGGTTTGAAACTTTGAATGTTTGGCCCAATAGTATCTATTCCCTATCTGACCTTATATTCATGATAAGGCGCACATATTGCTAATAATTAATAGACGTGGGTCATGTAGTTGGAAGCATGAGTGGCCCAATAAGGTTGCTTGATTTTGCCAAGTGAGATGACACTGTGGACCAATTAGCTTTAAGACACAAGGTTTAGTAATATATATATTTGATTGATATATTTGATGATTGCTCGGATTATCATGCATGTAAACAATTAAGCACTCTCTCACTATTTTACTAGTACCCATACATGCTTATACTTTCATCAGTTAAGCTTACATTTCTGTATCAATCATATGGTTAGAATTTGGATTAAAAGTGAAATATAACGTACAGCTGGATCAGTTGACTTGGAGACGCACATAGGAGAAAACATGTCCAAAATATGGAGCATCTATAATTAGAGATGCTATATATAACTCAACAGGTGCAGAATCTTGTGGCGCCTGTACTTTGAAAACGAATCATTAACAAATAGGGATGCCTCTTAGAAAATTCCGGAGAATCACTCCTCCGCCGCTTAACGCGTCAATATAACGTCTCCCTTTTTTCCCTTGTTAAACGAGTCTCTTAAGTTGCCTTCGTCCTTCCTGAGGGAGGCGACACTCTTTAAGATCATTCCTCTTTTTCCCTTCTTAAAATGCAGGTCTCGAGTTGCTTCCCGTTTATATTGTTTCTGGTTGTATTTACATCCTCGGCAAATGCTCTTTCTAATGTTGAGGCCTCCTTTATTGCTCGTCGGCAATTGTTAACACTACGTGAGAATGAAGACTTGCCTGATAATTATGTAGACACCTATAAAACAGAACTAACATTTCCCAATTGTAGACTTAAGAGTGCTTATATTGCACTTCAAGCATGGAAAAAGGCAATGTATTCGGACCCTTTTGAGACCACCACCAATTGGGTGGGACCAGATGTTTGTTCCTATAATGGGATTTTTTGTGCCCCGGCGTTGGACGATCCAAACACCACCGTTGTGGCGGGCATTGATCTTAATCATGCAGACATCGCGGGCTTTATTCCCACTGAATTTGGTTTAATGACCGACCTTGCTTTAATTCACATCAACTCAAACAGGTTTTGTGGGATTCTTCCCAAGACTATCGCCAAGTTGAGGCTTTTGTTTGAGTTGGATATCAGCAATAACCGCTTTGTTGGCCCGTTTCCGGAGTGTATTCTGCCACTTCCGGATCTTAAGTACATTGACCTTAGATACAACAACTTTGAAGGTCAACTTCCTCTGGAGCTTTTCAACAAGCCTGTCGATGCTATATTTTTGAACAACAATAGGTTTACATCGACAATTCCTGAAAATCTCGGGAATTCTTCGGCCTCCGTGATAGTGTTTGCCAACAACAACTTCGAAGGTTGTATTCCTGAAAGCATAGGTAAAATGGGAGCAACATTGAATGAGATTGTGTTTGCCAACAACCATCTCACTGGCTGCCTGCCAATGGAAATTGAAAAGCTTGCGAGTGTGACAGTTTTTGATGTGAGCAAAAATGTGTTTGGTGGCATCTTGCCCAAGTCATATGACGGACTCAAAAGGGCAGAAGTGATATCAATTGGCCACAACAAATTCACTGGTTTTGTCCCACAAAGCATATGTAGCTTGCCTAGCCTGGTAAATTTCACATTTGTTGATAACTACTTCAATGGTGAGGAGCAAGGTTGTGCATCTTCTTCTAGAAAGAATCTTGTGTTTGATGATGCTGGTAATTGCTTGCCAAATAAGTCAAATCAAAAGGAAGGAAGTGTTTGCTCTGTTGTGACAAGTAAGCCTGTTGATTGTAGTAAGCAGCAATGTGGTCATCCATCCTCAGGTTCAAAACCACAACCACCTAAAGAGGAACCTGCTAAACAACCAAACCCGCAACCACCTAAAGAAGAACAACCTAAATCTCCTGCACCGCCACATCAAACTCCTAAAAGACAGCCTCCCCAACCACCAAAAGAGGAAAGTCCTAAACCTCAACCTCCTCGACATAGCCCTAAATCTCCACCGACCCAATCTCACTCAACACCTACACCATCTCCCGATCCTTTTGACGTAAACCCTAAACACCCTCATCGACCTGGCTTTCCACCAACCCAATCTCCCTCATCACCGACTTACTCTTCTCCGCCGACACCTGTCCATTCTACACCCTCGGTTTACTCTCCTCCACCGACTCAATCTCCCTCGCCTCCGACTTACTCTCCACTGCCACCTCCCGTCTATTCACCACCCCCTGTCCACTCTCCACCTCCACCAGTTCACTCCCCACCACCTCCACCAGCTCACTCTCCCCCGCCTCCGATCTACTCTCCACCTCCCCCATCTCCTGTCATTTCACCACCTCCACCAATTCATTCTCCTCCCCCTCCAGTTCATTCCCCTCCGCCTCCTATCTTTTCACCCCCTCCACCAGTTCATTCTCCTCCCCCTCCAGTACATTCTCCTCCGCCTCCTGTCTTTTCACCCCCGCCACCAGTTCATTCTCCTCCCCCTCCAGTCTTTTCACCTCCGCCTCCTGTCTTTTCACCACCACCCCCAGTTCATTCTCCTCCGCCTCCGGTACATTCTCCTCCACCTCCGGTACATTCTCCTCCACCCGCAGTTTTCTCCCCACCACCACCTGTCCATTCTCCTCCACCACCTCTTCCAGAAGATGACATTATTCTTCCTCCAGTTTTTGGCGCTTCGTACGCATCACCGCCTCCACCGATCATCGCTGGCTACTGAATGATATCTAATCAATTTCTTTGTTAGATATGCAATCTTAAAACTTGTAGTCACCTTAATGCATTAATTGGTCTTCTCATGTTATTGCAACGCATGTCAAGTGGCAATACAAATTGTACGAAGAGTTGTTGTAACAATACATTATATTCTTTTCCCAATTTATGTTCATTAGCTTCCCGTATATTTACATCTCCTTATGACCGCTCAATCTAGTTTATCATTTATTAATTTTGAAGTTATATCTATTACATATAATCATCTTTTTTATGTTTATTGTTGTAAAAAAGTCTAATTAGCAGGTATTAGTTAATGTCAACTCAAGATTCATTTGTTGAGCTCACGATAAATCATGAAATATGCTCGAGGGAAAGAGTGTTTCGGATAGATGTGAGTCCAAGGCAAATGATACGGTCTTCTGCGAGTTAAGAAATCAAAAGCAATGTAGAATGATATTCAATTTTTCCTTTCTAACTTAATGCTTGAAAGCTAAAAACATCATGTAGATATATTATACTCTCTCCGCCTCTAATTATAAGACTAGTTGATTTTTTTTTAGAGGTTAGGAAACTAATTAAATTACTTTAGAGTATTTATATTTGTATATTTTTCTTCAGACAAATTAGTTTGACTAATAAACTAATATATAATTTAAGGATACAAAATATATGAAATGATTAAGTAACTTATTTAGCTTCTTTAATCTATCCAAAAAAAAGTCAACTAGGTCTTATAATTAGGACTGGCTAATTATAAGACCTAGTTGACTTTTTTTGAAGAAATTAAGAAAGCTAAATAAGATACTTAATCGGGCTAATTATAAGACCTAGTTGACTTTTTTTGGATAGATTAAAGAAGCTAAATAAGTTACTTAATCATTTCATATATTGTGTATCATTATATTATATATTATTTATTAGTCAAACTAATTAGTTTGAAGAAAAAAATTAAAATAAAAATATTCTAAAGTAATTTAACTAGCTTCCTTAATCTCTCCAAAAAAGTCAACTAGGTCTTATAATTAGGACCGAAAGAAGTACCTCAAAACAGTGGCGGAGCTTCTCAAGGGTCAGGGGCCATGTCCCCCCAAAAAAAGAAAATTGTCCTAAAAATTTAATATAAAATGGATTTTTTATACAAAATTTATATATTTGGTTCAAAAATTTATACATTTATTCTAAAAATTTACACATTTAGCTCTCAAATATGTATATTTTTAATTAGTTAATGAGTATACATTAGAACCCTTCAAACATTTATCCCAAAATCCATCACTGCCTCATGAGACTTTTTGGTGGACAATATTTCTAAAGAGTGAGCTGGTGATCGAATAAAATGGTGTGACGTGATTTGTAACTAACCCTATCTAATGGCAAATTCATTAACTAAGCAAAAGAGGAGAGAGAGAGGGATTCAAGTCCTCCATAATTTTCTAAGTAGATAATTAGAAACTACTCTTCAATAACTGACTGTTAAATCACACGCAAGCATTAACTATAAAGTGTATTTTTTTTTAGGCCAGTACTAATTATAAAGTTTAAATATCATTATAAAAGTAAGGTTTTTCATAAACTTGGAAGGCGAGCGATAATTGTATTTGCTTCTATATATATATATATTTTTGGTCAAATATTTGCTTCTATATATTCCAAGTGGTCCTCAAGTTCCCAATGCGCTCTATGCCAATTCTCTGTCTTTCCTTTTTTTTTTTTTTTGGTTTTACTGTTGTGTACGGAATTGTAGGATTGAGGCTATTTTAGTCTTATTCAGATGGGTTCAGTAAAAGGAAATTCCACGCATCTACCATAATTAAAAGGAAAAAGCAGAGAATCGGCGCTATTCAAAACGAAGCTGGTGAGTGGGTTGAGAACCACGATGATGCAAAAAACATGGCTCACGATTTCGTTAAACAACTCTACACTCAGGATGTTGCTGTAAAAGATCCTGCTAGATGGTGTTCCAATTTTCCCCATTTAGACGTTGATAAGTTGTGCATGTTATCAAGGAAAGTTACTAGAGTTGAGATCAAAAATGTTATGTTTACTATGGGAGCTTTCAAAGCGCCAGGACCCGATGGCCTTCAAGCCCACTTTTTTCAGACTCAATGGAATGTGGTTGGGGATAAAATCTGTGCTCTTATTGAAGAATGCTTTACCAACCACTCCATAATGTCCAGTATAAATAAGTCTAAGGTTGTTCTCATTCCCAAAGTGGATAACCCTTCTACGTTGAAAGACTTTCGTCCCATATCTCTGTGCAACGTCAGTTTTCAAATCATTACTAAGATCTTGACGAATAGATTCAGAAACATTATGCCTCATCTTATAAGTTTTGAGCAATGCAGTTTTATTGCGGACAGATCCAAGTGCGACAACATAATTATTGCCCAAGAAATCATTCACTCTATGAGAATGAGGGGTAGGAAAAAAGGATATGTCGCCATTAAGATTGATATGGAGAAGGCTTTTGATAGACTTGACTGGGGTTTCATTAGGAATACTCTCACATGCTTGAATTTGGATACCAATCTTATTGATCTGATTATGGCTTGCATTGATACATCTTCCATGTCTATTCTCTGGAACGGTGATGAAACCCCTAGCTTCAATCCTTCTAGGGGAGTTAGACAAGGAGACCCTCTAAACCCATATATCTTTGTCTTTTGCATGGAGCGTCTGGGTCATCTTATTAAAGCAGAGTGTGACCGCTGGAGTTGGAAGCCTTTTTCCTTCAAAAGAGGGGGCCCCCACATCTCGCATCTATTCTTCACCGATGATCTCATTCTTTTTACTGAAGCTTCCTCTAACCAGATGATTGAAGTCCATAAGGTGATGCAAAGTTTCTGCGAAGTCTCTGGACATAGAATTAACTTGGATAAATCCAGAATGTTTTGTTCTGCGAATGTTAATTTTAATAAGGCTCTGGAGCTCAGCCAGTTGCTTGGGATCGGAATTACACTTGACCTGGGGAAATATCTGGGGGTGCCCATTATCCATAAGAGAGTTACCAAAGCCACATATCACCCCATCGTGCAAAAAGCCAGGAAAAAACTCTCCATGTGGAAAAGCAGATTTTTGAATATTGCTGGTCGCTCGGTCCTCATTAAATCTGTGTTATCCTCTTTGCCTAGTTACTGCATGCAATCAGCTCTTCTGCCTATTTGCACCATTAATGAAATCGACAAGCTATCAAGGAAGTTCCTTTGGTCGCAAGAGGAAGAAACGAAAAAAATGCATCTCATTGCTTGGGATAGAATTACTCAAGCCAAGAAGCAAGGGGGTCTTGGGCTTAAAAACTTTCGTCGCCAAAACAAAGCTTTTATTATGAAACTCTATTGGAGTCTCCTGACGAAGAAACATGCCTTGTGGGTTCAAAGCCTCTGGTCTAAATACAATTGTGGTGATCTTCCTGTGCCAAATGTCTCAAAGAAGAGATGCTCATCTTCGAAAATGGAAATCAATTGTTCAAGTCTGGGACACTTTTCTTAATGGAGTGGGGAAAAAAGTCATTAATGGGGCAGGTACAAAATTCTGGTCTGATCGTTGGCTTCCTTTGGATCGCCCGCTCATAGCATTTGCATTGAATCCAATCTTGATCAATGAAGACGAGACTGTGCGGGACCACCTCACGATGAATGGAAGATGGGACGTCACTAGGTGGTATGGTGTTCTTCCCCGACACATTATTGGTATTATCTCCACAATGCGCCCTCCTTGTAATGATTCCCCTGATTGCTTTACTTGGAGACCGACGTCAAATGGATCCTTCTCTGTTAAGTTAGCTTACCGTTATCTCAGCGATGGAGGAGGGGTTAATTTTAATAACTTCTGGTCCCGAATTTGGAAGTGGCAGCTTCCTAAAAAAGTTAAATTTTTCATGTGGCAAGTGGGTCATAAAAGACTTGTATCCAATTCTCTCCGCGCCAAAAGAGGTCTTGCAAGTGATAGTCTTTGCCCATTTCATTGCAATAGTGAAGAGAGTGTCATCCACATACTTAGGGATTGTGAGAGAGCAAGGAAGCTGTGGAAAGAAATTTTAAAACCTAACTATTTTTACAAATTTTTTTCAGGTAACTTGCAGGTTTGGCTTAACTAAGTCACCAATAACAATCCCGCAAGAGGAAGATTCCAAAGCTTCTCTTGGCCAAAAGTCTTTTGTCTTGGGTGTTGGATTCTTTGGACATCCAGATGTAAAGCCTTATTTCAGGGAGAAGTCAAGGACACCAGGGAGATGCTCCATCTATGTAGTTATTTTCTCATGGAAAATACTACTGATCAGTATTTATCTCACCAAATTTTCCATCTTTGCAGGAATGAGGAGAAGGTTTGGACCCCACCACCACCAGATGTGGTTCGCATAGACGTGGATGGATCAGTGCGGCACCATTACCAGGCGGCCTGTGGCGGAGTCATCAGAGATTCCAAAGGTCATTGGTTGATGGGATTCTACAAGTCCCTTGGTTTGTGTACTGTTGTGGAGGCTGAAATATATGCCATCATGTTAGGGCTAAAAATGGGTCAGAGGATGGGTTTTCATCATATTCTTCTCTATTCTGATTCTCTCGACGCCATTAACTCCCTAATGAGAGACTCATGCTATGATGACCACCCATTAAGGGACATTATCACGGAAACTAGAGACCTCCTCTTCCAAGACTGGAACATAGAGCTTCGCTATACTCCAAGGGAGAACAACACATGTGCGGATTATATGGCCAAAGTGGGGCAAGACGCTTCTGCCGAAGAGGACGTGACACTAGTTCCAACAGTCCCCGAAGGATGTCTATCTATGGTCTTGAAGGACCAGCTTGCATATTGTTACTAGTTTTTTTGTCTAGTTTGTTGTATTTTGGGGTAGACTCTTAGTCTTTTCCCTCCTTCACCTTCAAGCTTCGGCTTGCCTTATCATATAAAAAAAAAAGTAATTAATCACCAACGAAAGGAAATACATTGCTTCAATCTGGTAAGAGCAAGATGATCATTGCATATCATATTAATGATTATCATGTTTCACCCATAAGAGTTTACTTTTACCTTTAAATAGATACTAATATTGTATAAATAAATAATTAAAATATAAAAATAACAACAATTTAAATATTTTCTAAATCTAAATAATTGAAATTAAATTCATCAACATTCATAATTTATCATATTTAACAAAGAAATTTCTACGAAATTTACATTTAAATCTGTTGAGCATGATCAAATCGAATAGGTTAACATAAGTTTAAAAATGAGTAAACACGATTTTGTAAGTTCGAAATATAAAAATGATAAACTCGGTATATAAACTCGTGAATTTAATCAAGTTTATAACAATCATGAGTTTATCAGTAATTCGACTCGATTTTATAAGCTATAAATGTCAAAATGCTAAACTTTAAGAATCAACTCGCAAGTTTGACAACATTCCTCTGTTGTCCCCTCCTCATTATTGGCCTAACACAGGCAAGGATCGTATTTCTAATAAGATTTTATAGATGTTAGTTAAAGTTTAAAAACTAATGATTTTGAAATAAAATTTAAATAATATATTGATGATATGATTATGAATTTTTATATTTTCTAAAATAATTTTTCTATTTTGTTTAATTTTGTTTAATTTTTTTTAAAAATATATTTTGCGACGGATTTCAAATCCCATACGAAATCCATCACAAATCCCAATTCATCGCAAACGCTTTTTGCTACGGAAAAATTCTGTCGCAAATAACAATTTTTTTTTCGGTAGTGGGTGGAATTGGATGAAATAATTGTCGCAGAGGTTAAAGGACGACTACCACTGATGGGGAATCTGCTGCAGCTGAAGGAGAAGAAACCTTACAAGACGTTCACAAAGTGGGCTGAGCTATATGGGCCCGTTTGTTCCATCCAAACCGGTGCCTCCACTCTTATCGTTCTAAACACCACCGATCCTATGCCAATAATATGGAGAAAAGATATAATTCAGAGAGGAACTATATCAAATCTTATTGATCTCAATGACATCATCAGTTGCATTATATAAGCATCTGATTTACAATAGTGATAATACATGTGAACTTAACGTATCAAATCTTATCGAGGCTCCCTTAGGTTTTGTTTCTCCAGTAATGTGCCCTTCTTTTGGTAATGCGCGTTCCCACGATCTAATTGAGGATCCTCCATTACCTGCATTATCCAAGATTGTCGGCCTAATCATGGGATGATCATCATTTTACTGGATTGAGGAAGATCCTGTCATGATGTGTGCCTGCTGGGCCTTTACTTTGCCAGACCCATTATTCAAGTCCACAACAGGTAGGTTTGTCCAAGAGTTTGAGTGGGAGCTCGGTCAAGGCGAGGAAGAAAAGGTGGATACTTTAGGCCTCACCACACACAAACGCCACCCACTCCAAGTGAAAATCAAGCCCAGAAGAAATTAATGGGGAAGAATCACAATTGCAGTAGTACTATGCTCTTAGAAGGAAGTGTGTAGTGGAAAAATCTCTGAAATATTGTAAAGGAATTGGAAGTTTGTCAGGTGTTTAGAGGAGAAGGTTTCACCTTTCCAGCAAGTGTGTTTTCTGATTGGAGTTAGTTCTTATGACAGTCAGTAGACATATAAGGCACGTAATCAGAATTCTCGTGCACTTAAACTCTTGTACTATAGTGAACTCTTGTATTCAAGTGATTCCAATCGATCCGATGCTGGGTTAATAATGAGCTAGGATATATAAAATAGGGAGTATCGCAAGATTATGTCAGAAGCATTTTTCTTCTGGATGTACCAATGAGAGTGACAACGATAATCTTTTGTGCTTCACTGGCGGGGAAAATCTATTAAAATAATTTACATCATACCAATGAATATGCTTATAATAGATCAGACCATGAAGGATTTTTATGGGTAACGAATAGTAAGGTGATAACTTTTATATTGATGCGTTTAAATTATAATGAAGATTCTAATTTAATTGGAAAATCAACGATTATTCCATTTGATCCTAGATATAATATATAATTGACTTTTTTAGAGATATTAAGAAAGCCAATTAAATGACTTTAAAATATTTATATTTCTCATTCCTTCTCCAACTATTTTGCCTACCTCAAACCTAGGAATTCTAATGACGGAGGGGGAAAATAAAAAATATTACTCCTCCAATCCTAAATATAGGATATAGTTTATAGTGCAAATTGTATTACGAACTATATCTTATATTTAGAACTAAAGGTACTATATTATAAATAAAAGTACTTAATATACAAAAAAAAAAATGAAAGAAATCTATTACAGAAATTAAGATCATTTAATTTGACTCATACTTTACATATTTTCATATTATTAAACTCATCGATAATTGAATCCATGCTAAAACTCTCTTATAATGATGATAACAGTGATAAAAGAATCCAAAATCAATAATACTACTATATGTCCAAGCGCACTCCAAAATTTCAAACAAGATATTAATACAATCTTAGGAATCTCTCAAGTCAATAATATTAACCAGCTACAAAATTCAACATACGGCAACTTTGGTTAAAATTAAAGGGCAATAAAATCCATCCTACCTCGATTTTGACTTACGCTAGCTAGGATTTTCCATTTATTACATCACCGCTTTAAAGCCCCTTGCACTTAAGCAACTTGCATCTTCATGCCTGATGCTGTCTTGCATCATAACCTTGCCCTCCATGCTGTGTGGAATCCGACCTCCACTGTGAAATCTCCAACCTAGTAAGTTAAACAAGAAATGGATTTATGGATAAAAAAATTACAGCCTACAGTTTTAACTTTATCTAGAACAAAAAATGAATGAGTGGGTTAACTTGCAACTCTTCATACACATCTCAACAATAGAACCTGCAAATAAAGAAAGCCTGCAAACCTAACAAAACCATAACCTTTTGAACGGCCAGTGCTGGAAACAATGACAACGTTTGCTCCCTTAACAGACGAATATCTGCTTGCAAAGGTTTCATGCAGCCATTGGCGGACCCACATAGGTTTTTGTGGGTGCAAGTGCACCCATAAATTTGAAGGAGATATTTTTTTTTTGAAGGGACTTTGTAATAAGTTGTCTAGGTGGTATGGTAGTAATTTCACTAGTCTCACAGTAGATCCTGTATTCAAACTCATGCATGAACAACTTTCTTACCTATTTTTAATCCTAAATTTTACGAAGATGTGGGTTGCCTTTTATCCTCCTTAAAAAAAAAATCCCCCGAATCCTACTATTAATTGTGCACCCATAAACATTACAACCTGGGTCCGCCACTGCATGCAGCATAGTATCAGTAACATCTACAGCTAAGTCCCCGACAAACATATAGAGTAATCTGAATTAGCATCAGATCTCTTATCACGCGAACTAAAAGCAGCCCAATTTAGCCAAACGGCTGATTTGTATTTGGCATCATAGTACCATGGTTGATGTGTAAAACTTTCTCAGCTGTTGCACGTTTATAAAACTCAACAAATCCATATCCTTCGGACTCACCCAGTTTGCTTATTCCGTATAACCTTAAATGAATATACCTAGACATGCACAAGATTTGCAAAGTTCGGGGGGCCTCAGACCACCCTAGCCCTCTAGTTTCATCTATGACCTAACTTGTAAACTAATATATAATTTAATTATAATATAATACATATGGTATAATTAAATAATTTATTTAACTTCTTTAATCTCTAAAAAAAAATAAATTTTATCTTATATTTATCATCAGAGAGAATAGATATAATTTTGTTAAAATAATAAATAATTAAGACTACTATAAATCATTCACTCGCGACCAGGGGCGTTGTTTGCAGGGTCAAGTGACACTGAAGTCGGAACTCTGAAATCTGAACACTGAAGAGCAGGGAGAGTAGGAACAAATTCGTTGGAGAACGACAAAGAAATTGGAATGTGGATGGAAGCTAAGGGGTTGGTTTTAATTTCCATATATGTTTATCTGTTTGGGTTGGCGGCTTAGCGCCGTAATGAGATTGAGAAAAGGCATATCCCATGTATACTTGGACCCCCCCGGGGACCGGCGGCACCGTAATGAGATTGAGAAAAAACATAACCTATGTATAGTTGGACAAAATAAATGTATGATTAAAAAAATACGACGTAAAATTTGTATTCAACGGTTTGTATTTGAGTAGGGAAAAACATTTCTCATGTTGTAAGAAAAATGTTTTCTCATGACACACACATAAAATGGTGAGACCCATATATATATATAATTAGCATTATATATATATATATATGTGGGTCTCATCATTTTATGTATGTATAGAAATCTTCTTTCTCTTATGCAACAAGAGAAAAGTAAACCCCATGAAAGTAATAGGAATAGTGACCAATAAAAATTGAAATTAAGGAGGGAATAAGTGCAGATTTAATACTGGGAAAAATTTGGCAAAAAAGGACATTGGGAAAATATTTTATTGTTGGGCATGTCTGGGAAATAAGGCATCTGGATTCACGAGATCACGAACGACGGAACCAGCATGGGCAAAATGCATATTGAATGTTTTACTTGAAAAAGGAAAACGAAGAGAGGCATAAATGGACCAAGCACCAGGCTAATGTCAATGTATAGTTCCCCCCCCCCCCCCCCGCCGGCCCTCTCTCCCCCGGCGCGGCGGGGCCGGCGCCGAACACTATCTTTTGTCTTTTTCTTAGTGTGTACATGCAGTTAGCTAGTTACCAAATTACATTTCACTCTTCCACGCGCTTGAGGCCAAAAGTGGAATCCCTCTCCAGTGCGCATGCCAACCATCATCACAGCGAGGAATCTTTCATGTCCAAGGCACACGTCATTACTCCCTCCGCTAATGAGAGAGATAAATTTTTTATATCCTTATTTATTTTTTAAAAAAAAGGAAAAAGATTTTTAAAAAAATTAAAATTACAAAATCTAAAACTAGGTTTGTTGCTGAGAGTCGAAAAGGGAATGACGAAACTTAATAAGTAAATCATAATTCAATTTTTCAGAAATCCTTGATTTAAATTTATAATTTTAAAGTTTTTCTCTCTCTCTCTCTTTCTTAGAAAATACATAAGAGATAGATGGTATATATTTATTACAGAAAAATAATAAGTGACATAAATTAAATGGGGTAAAAATAAAAACATACCTTTAAAATCTCAGTAAAAATACTTGTTCACTATATTTAGGGCTATTCCTATGAAAGTGATTGTTTTTTCTAATAAAATTGATTGAGTATATACCAACTTATTATAAGGGAAATGTTAGAAATATAGGTGATCTTATCATGCTGAACAACTAAATAGCATAAGATCAATGCGGAAAAATGAAGTAGAGATCACAAATACCTCCCGCCATTGATTTGTCTCCAAAAGCAAATAGGGACGAGCTCTGAGTCTCCAAACAGGAACAAATCCAAGCCAACAAGTAAGAACGAACTCCGAGTCTTTGTCCTTCTGATCCTTCTCTCTGAATCTGCAGATGGTGTGCTTTTTCTAAAGTTAGAGCAGGTTCAGGGGACCAGATAGAATTACATCGTACATTTCCCCTCTGGCCATCACAGAGCTATAAAAGGAAACGCATTCAATACACACTTATTGCGTATTAATTAGGCTGATATAGTTTAATGGACGATTACAAAACCAGCAATAATGTGGGCCATAAATAGAAATAACAGAATATTGATTACCAAATTAAATATTCCAACATTCTCCCACTTGGCCCACATATTTCAGTATATACCTCTGAAAAACAAAATGCATGGATCATAGCGATAGGTCCTCTTAAAGCGAGTAATATCTTCCATGTATCACAGTGCATTATGTTTCCCAAGCCCAAGTAGCTTAATGAATAAACCCTACGTTTATTCTAAGTCCAAACTTTAATAATATTTTTTCAAAATGAATATGTGCGCAACACTGAATGAGAAAATATCGCATATAGAGTTTCATAAATAACATCGTTCTTACAACGAAAATCACATAAAGGAACCAAGTCTCATTCTTTCTACATGATCCTAAAATTTCAATGTAGGCATGCCTTTAGTTAAAGGATCAGCAATGATCAATTCAGTGCTCATGTGTTCAATAACCACTGTTTTATTTTTAACACGCACTTTTATGGCTAAACACTCAATGTCGATATGCTTGATTCGACTACCACCTTTATTGTTCTTAGCCATAAAAACAGCAACTGAATTGTCACAATATAATCTCAATAGCTCAGAAATTGGATCCATAATTCTAAGCTGAGAAATGAAACTATTCATTCATACACCATGTGAAGTAGCCTCAAAACAAGATACAAACTCAACTTACATAATGGAAGTAGCAATTAAAGATTGCTCTTTACTACTCCATGATACAACTCTATTGGCTAGCTTGAAAATATATCCTAAAGCGTATTTTCTTAAGTCAATGCAGCCAGCATAACCTATATCATGGTAGGCATTCATTTCCAAATTGTCGATTTGTTTGTACTTAAGCATGTACTCTTTAGTCCTTTAAAGGTATCTCAATACTTTCTTTCTAGCTCACCAGTGGTTTGTACATGAATTACTCTGATATCTCCTTAGCATTCCAACAGTAAATGCAATGTCAGGTCTTATGCAGACCCGAACATACATAAGGCTTCTTACTGTTAAAGCACAGGAAATGTTTTTCATTTGTTCCCACTCAAAGTCATTCCTTGGGTACTAGTCCAAATTGAACATGTCACCTTTCACAATAGGAGCTATACTTGGTGAACAATTCCTCATCCGAAATCTTTCCAAAACTTTGTTGATATAGGTCTCTTGAGACAAACCTAGAATACTTGACGTTTGTCTCTATGTATTTTGATGCCAGTGACACAAGATACATCTCCTATGTCCTTCAAGTCAAAGTTTTTCAGAAAGAAATTGTTTCACCTCATATAGTAAACCATTATCATTGGTTGCAAGTAAAATATCATCCACATGTAGAATAAGGAAACAAGTCTTGCTCCCACTAACCTTCTGGTATATACATTCATCCACAATGTTCTCTACTCAACTAAATGAAGAGATAACATCATGAAATTTTAAATACCATTGATGGGAAGCTTGTTTCAATCCATATATAGATTTCTTGAGTTTGCACACCAAATGCTCACCATTATTAGAGGAAAATCCTTATGGGTTGTTTCATGTAAACCTTATCCTCTAGATCTCCATTGAGAAAGGTCGTTTTCACATCCATTTGTTGCAACTTTAATTCATAATGTGCAACCAATGCTAGAATGATATGAAGAGAATTTTTCTTAGATACAGGAGAAAATGTCTCCTTGTAGTCGATTCCTTCTCTTTGAGTGAATCCTTTAGCAATGAGTCTTGCCTTATATTTGTTAATGTTGCCCATTGAATCTTTAATTTCTTTGTTTTAAAGACCCATTTTCATCCAATGGCTTTTACATCATCATGCAACTTAACAAGATCTTAGACTCTGTTTGATGCCTTAGTATTCATCTCAGCCTTCATAGCATCATGATCTATAGTTCATGATTTGTGAAAAACGTTCCAGGATCATTTTCAGCTCATACATTACAGTCAGATTCCTGCAGATACACAATATATTCACTAGGTATCGCTGATCTTATTGTTCTG
This sequence comes from Acacia crassicarpa, assembly GCA_034222035.1. Taxonomy (NCBI): domain Eukaryota; kingdom Viridiplantae; phylum Streptophyta; class Magnoliopsida; order Fabales; family Fabaceae; genus Acacia; species Acacia crassicarpa. The sequence goes on from JAWXYG010000003.1 coordinate 2,272,360, forward strand.
GTAGATCTACTCAATGTTGTTTCATTATCTTCTTGAGGAACTTATTGTTCAACTGGTTGCTCAACAATTTCTTCTTGTTCCTCATCAGCAACTTGATCTACTGGATCAATATCAGCAAGTTGTAGCTCTTGAATGACTGGTTGTACAATATTCGATTAAACTGAAGGAACATTGTTAACAACCAATCTTAAACTTGAAGTGGGAGGTTTGCTATTTGAATGATCCTTTTCAGAAACAAGCTTTCTGAATTGATCGCTCCCACTAATCAAGTCATATTCAAGAAATTCTCCCATTTGTATTTTCAGCCTTCCCTGCTCCTTAGCACACATGGTCAAAGGTTCATTAATTGACCATTTATCTTTATGTGTGTTATAGGATATCCTAAAGGGTCTATATGGCTGTGGAAGAGTGTTCAGAATATAGTGTATAAAGAAAGAATCAGACATGCCAACCTCAAGTGACTTCAATTGAGCTGTAATGTCCCTTATTAATATGATGTGCTTACACACATCTTTTACTATAGTGAGTCTTGGGGATGAAAACTTCATAATTAGGGTGCTGGCAAATGCTTTATCTAAAGTAACAAATTGTTCATCAATTGCCTTCAGGAGTGGCCTAATCTTGTTATGCTGTTTGACAGGACCACAAATGCCAGCAGAGATTGAGGGCTTTATGAATATAACTGAGAGGCGATTAGATCGCTCCCACTTTTCATAAAGATCAACCTGATCTGGAGTGCTGGTTGCAGTAATGGAAGGTGGTTCGTCTTTCCTTATAACATAATCAATGTCCATCCACCCCAATTGGAGAAGAACTCCCTCTTTCCATACCTTATAGTTATCACCCCTCAATTCAGGAATGTTATATTTCATATCAGAGAAATTCGCAGGTTGTATGATTGCATAGTATTGAACATACATGCTTATAACTAAAATTTGAGACTAATAAATCATATCATGATTTACCAATGTAAATCATGCTTTAAAAACATGAATCTAATGACATACAACTTGTCTGTGGGCTAAAGTTATAATTCAATTAGATCCATATATAACTTTATGATAAAACTATCAAATTATTTCCTTATTCTTAATTCTTGCAGGTAAATTAAGAATATAATTTGATGTTCTATTCCAATTAATCATACCATTATAAATTCGTATCACTAAAGTCTACCTGTAGGCAAAGACATTAGTATAGCATGAATTTATCTCGAATTGATGAAACTAGAATGCAGTTATATTCCCTAATACCTGTGGGCTACTTAGAAAATATAATGCTGTTCCATTCCACCCTAATTAAAAACTATGATCATAATTATCTACCTGTGGGCAAAGATTAATTATAACCACACATTTAATTACAATGGATGTCTTTAAAATCTTTGTGTGATGTATTTTGTTCATTAGAACAAAATAGAGTGTATGTGCCTAGTAAGGATGTTTTGGCTACTCCTTGATTCTACATACTCATCACAAAAACATCACACCATTGTGTATATTAATTGTACATATGATTATAATTTTGATATGGTATAACCTTATGTGATTAAATATGCATACAACATGTACATAAAGATGTTGTAGCTATTCCTTTAACAAATATGTATACTAATCACTAATATCAAATATGTACAATGTAAATACCATACACACAATGTCAAAAGAAATATGAATTTAATTAATTTAAACAACTATATCATTAATGTAAATAAAAATATTTACTCACCTTCAAAGATTGATATTCTAAAATCTATAGGTGATTACTCTAGTATGCAAGTTAATCACAAAGATCAATAATGTGCACTTAAAATCTGTATGTGCACAGCTTTATAGAGAACTTAACCAATTAATTTAATCAATATGAATGACTAAATACAATCCTCCCACTTTGATTAAATTAATATTACCAATATTAATCACCAAAATTAATCTTGTGCATTTGGATTCCAAATATGCACAAATCCATAATGAGAATTTATTTGATTAATTTAATCAACAAAATGTGATTAAATAATCATTTTAGACAAATTCTCCTACTATTTGGTGCATTCAAAATAAATCCAATATATGCACATCATAATGGAGGGATTAATTGATTAACTAAATAATCAAATTAAAAGAAAAATCCTCCCACTGTTTTATGTATCCAAATAATGTTTAAAAAATTAATTTTGGCATAATTCACCTCAAATTTGGTTTTAACAATTTGAAAGAGATATATATATATATATATATATATATATATATATATATATATATATAATTGTCTAAAGTAAATTTTTCCAAATATTTAGACAATTAAACAACTCAAATCAATGATAATTATTTTTCAAAATTTTCCAAAATGTGAAAGTTGCCAAAATTAACTTTTCTCAATTTAAACAAATCAATTTAATGTAATAAAATACATTTCACATAAAACAAGTTGCCAAGAAAATAAATAAGTATGGCCAAGGTGATTAAAAATTGTAATAGGGTTTAATAATTTTCCAAGAAGGAAATAAAAAGATTTAAAAGGCCAGAATAATTGCTCAACTCATATGAACAATTAGCCCACTAGTCTAAGGTTCCACATTAAGAATTTTTTTAAAAAAAATAATAATATTGCAACAAACCATAAGCAATATTAATATAAAATTGGATATTCATGTTGGCATATTATTTGACTTAATATTGCATGTATAATTAAATAATAATTAATACATGCAAACCACATAATATATAATAATTACATGAATCTGAAACTTAAGCGAAAATCATATTATTATATTTAAATCCAAAAATTACAATATGTAAATATAAAATCTTTCAAAATTACACAAGTGTCATCTTCCCCATAATCGGATCCCTAATACCCAGATCTCAACCCGGTTCCTGTAGCCCGATCTGCAAATGCAAATCGCCTTTTTCAGCAACTCCAGGCGGCTTTACTGGCAGCTCCAATCGCCAAATCTGAATGCGACAGGAAGGATCTGCGGCTGCTATGATCTGAGATGCCACCGTGATCTGAAACAGCCGCCGGAAACAGAGTGCTCCAGATCCAATTTTCCGGCAATCCTTATGCCGTTGTGGTCCATATTTCATGGCGATTCTTAGGCAATCGGGAAGTTTGAAGGATGGTGATTTTCATGCAACAATGACCGAAAATAATCACAAAAAATTAATAATTATTCAGAACAATATGCTTAATATAATCACACAATCGAAAAATCCAGATTCCGATGGCAGCGTTCATGGATAATCAAGCAAAATCCAGATCGAAACAAAAAAGTTTTTGGATTCATCCCATAAAAAGTGACGTTAAGAAACTCGAAAGAATCCAAGAAACCCATACTGAGATTAAGAACAATTAGTTTCAAATGAAAAAGAAAATCTCAGATCGAAGAATCAATTACGATACATATATTTATTCCAGAGAACAAAGCCCAGAAAAATATTTCCAGAAAATCCTGATTGAAAACATATTCAAATATATAATATGTATCTCAAAACAAGGATTCAAAGCTTCAAGAAATATGAATAGAGAGACGGTGAAAACAGTGTCAACAATCATTGAAAAACAAAATTGATCGCCTCTCTCCTGATGAAATAAGCATGCATATATTCAAATGACATCCAGAAAAGAAAAACCCAGATTGAATATATGCATCAAATCTCTCCAACCAGTTGAAGAAAATAAGATTACATCGGTCAAAAATCAAGGCAGAGGAATATCAGCTCTGATACCAAATGTTAGAAATATAGGTGATCTTATCATGCTGAACAACTAAATAGCATAAGATCAATGCGGAAAAATGAAGTAGAGATCAAAAATACCTCACGCCATTGATTTGTCTCCAGAAGCAAGTAGGGACGAGCTCTGAGTCTCCAAACAGAAACAAATCCAAGCCAATAAGTAGGAACGAACTCCGAGTCTTTGTCCTTTGATCCTTTTCTCTGAATCTGCAGATGGTGTGCTTTTTCTAAAGTCAGAGTAGGTTCAGGGGACCAGACAAAATTACACCGTACATTTCCCCTCTGGCCATCACAGAGCTACAAAAGGAAACACATTCAATACGCACTTATTGCGTATTAATTGGGCCGTTACAGTTTAATGGACAGTTACAAAACCAGCAATAATATGGGCCATAACTAGAAATAACGAAATATTGATTACCAAATTAAATATTCCAACAGGACAAACTAACAATTCTCATAAATCAATAGAAACAATTAGAGTCAATAAAGTTAGGGGTTTAAACTTCTCATGTTGCATGAGAAGAAGAAGATTCCTACACATAAATGAAATAGTGGGACCCACATATATATAATGTTAATTATATATATATGTGGGTCCCACTATTTCATTTATGTGTAGGAATCTTCTTATATATATGTGGGTCCTACCATTTCATGTGTGTGTAACATGAGAATATACTTCTCCTACAACATGAGAAGTGTTTTTCCCATAAAGTTATCCTAAAATTTAAGTAAATTTCAATGTTACCCCTACTAATTACACTAAACTCTAACATCATATGTATTACTCTCACTCACTACCCTTATTAATTTGAGGCATATATGAAAAAATAATTAATGTTCTTTGAGAACAAGTAAGTGCCTTATAAAAGGACTAAATACACTTGCTAGTTGGTGCCTTATAATAAGGACCAAAAGGAGTACAAGGAACCAACTAACAATTCTCACAAAGTAATAAAGACGGTTAAAATCAATAAAGTTGTCATAAAATTTAAGTAATTTCTAACATTACCCCTATTAATTGCATTGATCCCGATTTTCATATTAATTATTACACGTAGCCACTATCCTTATTAATTAAGGGCATATATGGAAATAAATTAATGTTTTTTTTAAAACAAGTAAGTGTCTTCTAAAAATAACTAAATATACTGATTAGTTAATGTCTTATAATAAAAATAAAAGGGAGTAGTCGTAATGCTATTAATAAATTAATTCGAACCACACTAGTGTTCCATCACATTAGCTACTGAACTTTAACCTGGAGAAAGAAAAAAAAGTTAAATGTATGATTCAAAAAATACGACGTAAAATTTGTATTCGACGGTTTGTATTTTATAAATATATTTAACAATGAAAGTAATAGGGATAGTGACCAATGCAAATTGAACTTCTTTTTTTTTTTTTTTTGTCAAAGAATGCAAATTGAAATTAAGGAGCGAATAAATGCACATTTAAAAATCGGAAAAATTTGGCAAAAAAGGATATTGGGAAAATATTTTATTGTTAGACATGTCAGGGAAATAAGGCATCTGAAATCACGAGATCACGAGCAAGCATGGGGAAAATGCACGTTGAGAATGTTTTACTTGAGAAAGGAAAACGAAGAGAGGCATAAATGGACCAACAACAACGCTAATGTCAGAGCTATGATTAATGCAAAATCAGACTTCCCTTTTCCTTTGGGAAAAGCACCGAATAAGATTTTTTTATCAAAAAAAAATTACCAAATTAAAACAGATTAGAAACATTTTATCAAAGTAATATAGTTGGTGTTGTAAGGATAGTTCACGCTACTAGTAGCATAAATGAGGTTCACACCACTGATACAAAAGTGTCAGTTAGTGGTGGCGTGAACTTCATGAATCAGACCCACTCAATTGTGGGTCTGATTCCATATAAAAAAAATTAAATTAATGTTAAATATAATAATATATAATAATAATAATAATAATAAATGATAAAAAAGGTGAAATAATTTAAAACTCTACTTTATTTAATTTGAAGTCAAAAGAAAGAAAGCATGGAACTAAAATAATTCACTAAGAACACCTTTTAAAAGATTACCTATACAATTTGATTATAACAACATATCTTAAAACAGGGGAATCTATATATTTTTTATACACCAAATATTTATATAACAATAGTATTGATTTTGGAGTCTGTATAAAAAAGTGTACAATGTAAAAGTGTTTTTGGAATTTGTATAACTTATTAGAAACATTTTTACGCGGTACACTTTTTATATAAATTCCAAAATTAATACTGTTATTATACAAATATTTGATGTATAACAAATATATAGATCTCCTGTATTTGGATTTGTTGTTATAATTAAATTGTACTGCATAATCTTTTAAAAACCATTCTTGGTGAGTTATTTCAGCTCCATACTTTCTTTCTTTTGACTTCAAATTAAATGAAGTAGAGCTTTAAATTATTCTATTTTTTAATCATTTATCATTATCATTATTATTATATTTAATATTAATTAATCAATTTATTTATATGGATCTGACTCATGAAGTTCACGCCACGCTACAGATACTTTTGTGTCAGTGGCGCGAACCCCTTTTACGCTACTAATGACGTGAGCATTTAGTAAAATGTTTTCAATTTATTTTAATTAGGTAAATTTTTTGAAATATATATATATATATATATATATATTGGTGCTTTCCCTTTTCCTTCTCTTCAATTTGGATCTCTCCGCTTTTGCTAATCACTTGGTCTGCTCGTAAACTTTCGAGACCTTTGTTTTTCAAATCATCCTCCACCTCTTTCTTCCATATGCTTTCAATTTCTACTCTCAACGTTCTCATTCCGTGTACTCAATTATGTGCTTAATTATGTGATCATAAATCCTGTATTTATTTGTAATAACAGTATGATAGAAACTAATTAATTTGAAATACGGAGTGCAAAAAAAAATCCCAAAAAGTATCATATAATTTAAATCTAAATGAATATAATATATAAAAAAATTAAAAAAATATGCTCATATCTCTATTAAAAATATGAACACATAATTGGGCACATAAAAATGGACACTAAATATGAACTCCTGCAACTTCGACGTACCGGTTAGGGTTTTTTTTTTCATCTTCTCCAATGTTATCCTTCCTTCCTTCTTTCTCAGATTTGGGCATATGTTATTTCTTTGCCGATTGCAGTTGCAGATTCCAAGAGAAAAACAAAATCCACAACACAATACAATTGCCCCAAGTTAGTATGAACACGTGCTACTCATGTTGGGACCGTCTCATTTATCTTTTAATTTTATAAAAAAACTGGCGACATTAATGCAACTTATATGTGGGGTGAGAGTATCTGCTATAAATCCAATTCTCCCACTGCTCAATGCTCAGTCATCCTGCGCAAGAGAGAGCGATTATCCGTGTGACCGTGTCTACTGGAGCGATGTCTTCGCCAATTGTTCCCACAGAAACCTTGCCCTTCACTGCTGCGTTGGGTGGGTTTTCTCTGCTTTTGTTGATCTTCTTCCTTGGGAAAATCAACAGCTTCTTCATGAGCAGGAACTCTAAGCTTCCTCCAGTGCCAGGTATTACTGGTCCTGCTTAATTATTTTTCCGATTCGAGTTCTTTTGGATTAACAACCCGCTCAGATGTATGAACTGATCAGAACATCAAGGCAATAATTCTATTATCATGTTCTATAAATGATGCATGCCTTCGCTTGAAATGATGAATGGTGGAATTGGGTGAAATAATTGTCGCAGAGGTTAAAGGACGACTCCCACTGATCGGGAATCTGCTGCAGCTGAAGGAGAAGAAACCTTACAAGACGTTCACACAGTGGGCTGAGCAATATGGACCCGTTTATTCCGTCCAAACCGGTGCCAACACTCTTATCGTTCTGAACACAGCCGATGTGGCCAAGGAGGTTTGTTTACCCTTTATAATCTATATCGTGTGTCAGTTTGTCAGTTGAATTTAACATATCAGTGATCGGAAACCTGTGCAGGCAGAGGAATAACGATCCTCATTCTATCTCAGTGATCTCCTTGTACTTTTTCAGAAAGAAAAATGAAAAATTGGTTGAGTCGCCTCTGATTTTTATGATGGTTGCAGGCGATGGTGACCAGATTCTCCTCTATTTCATCAAGGAAGGTGTCAAAAGCGCTTGCAATTCTGACTGATAATAAAAGCATGGTTGCTATGAGTGACTACACTGATTTTCATAGAAAGGTTAAAAAACTTATTCTTGCAAACTTACTGGGGGCAAATGCACAGGTTGGTTCAAGTAACTCTCTGGTTACCTTGAGTGTTTGAGGACGCCTAATTCTTTTTCTGTGATTGTTAAAGAAGTCATGAGATCTATTTGTTGTTGTTGTCATCATCGTTGTCCCCCAATTTTCAGAAACAACGCCGCGTTGACAAAGAAGTCATGATGGACAACATGTCACAGCGGTTGAACGAACATGTGAAGGCCTCCCCTAATCAAGCTGTAAATTTTAGGGATATATTTGCCACTGAACTTTTTGAACTCGCTCTAAAGCAAGTAAGTTTTCATTTTATAATACTCCTATCCATTCTTGATATACGACATAGTTAACTTTTCTAGAGATATTAAAAAAGTTAATTAAATTATTTTAAAATATTTATATTTATCATTTTTTCTCCAAACTAGTTTGCCTAACTTATAGAATGATATATGATTTAATGTTACACAATTTTATGATATGATTAAGTAATTTTTTTAGTTTTTTTAATCTCTCCAAAAAAATCCAACTCTGTCTTATATATTTAGAACTGGAGGGGTACCAATTTTACCAGTATAGAGTGACAATTAGTAGACTAATCGTGGTGAAACTTGAAGGTGATGGGAGAGGTTGTGAATGCAATTTATGTGGAGGAGCTTGGCGAGAACATAACAAAAGATGAGCTGTACAAGAGTTTGGTACTTGTCTTCATGGAGGGTGCAATTGAGGTGGATTGGCGTGATTTCTTCCCTTATCTCAAATGGATTCCAAATAAAAGCTTTGAGGAAAAAATTCTTGGAATCCATTTGCGCAGAAAAGCTCTTATGCGGGCATTGATTGAGAAGGAGAAGAAGCGAATTGCATCTGGAATGGTGGGTTCGCTTTATAGTGTCGTTACAACTGTGTAAAAGAATTATAATGGTGGGTATCCTAATTCCTTTCTCATTGAATGTATTAGGAAGTAAATTCTTACATCGACTATATGATATCATCACCGGAATCAAAAGAATTGACTGAAGACCAAATTATAATGTTGCTATGGGAGCCCATTATTGAGACATCAGATACAACGTTAGTAACTTCCGAATGGGCTATGTATGAACTTGCTAAGGACAAAAATCGACAGGTTCATTTGTTCCTCCATTTGTTTTGTGTTTCATTTATCATTGAATATACCAAACCAAACGCTGAAATGGCATTGTATTTGGATTACAGGAGCGACTGTATCAGGAACTCCGAAATATTTGTGGACCTAATAAGATCACTGAAGAACATTTATCAAAGCTCCCATATTTAGGGGCTATCTTCCATGAAACCTTAAGGAAGTATAGTCCTGTTCCAATCATCCCTCCGAGATATGTCCATGAAGACACCCAATTGGGAGGCTATCACATTCCTGCTGGAAGCGAGGTGAATTGATCTTTCAAACTTAATTACTTTTCTACAGTTTGTTTGTAGTGATGGGATGACTAATGCAGACAATATGGTGATGAATGCAGATAACAGTGAATATATATGGATGTAACATGGATAAGAACAAGTGGGAGGATCCTTTGGAGTGGAAGCCAGAGAGATTTCTGAATGAGAGATATGATAATGCGGATTTATACAAGACGATGGCGTTTGGAGGAGGAAAGAGGGTGTGTGCTGGCTCTCTGCAGGCCGCCTCAATAGCTTGTGTTGCAATTGGTAGGTTCGTCCAGGAGTTTGAGTGGGAGCTCGGTCGAGGCGAGGAAGAAAATGTGGATACTGTAGGCCTCACCACACACAAGCGCCACCCCCTCCATGTGAAAATCAAGCCCAGAAGAAATTAATGGGGAAGAATCACCAACGCCCTGAATTGCTCTAATTTTCATCACTGAATATACATGATGTGTGTGTCCCTCTCTCTCTCTCTTTTTTGTTTTGCCAGAAGCGGAATGTGTCTCTTCGACATGCGAAATTTATATGGCAGATTTAGCAGAGATCCCTATTTCCTAGTTCCTATCCCTAGTTTTATAAAAGTATGATTAGTATATTACTATGCTCTAATAAGGAAGTGTGTGGTGTATTGCTTACAAGATTGTGTGCCTTTGGATAGGTTTTCCTACCAATACTCTTTTGTTCGTCACTTCTAATCTTGGATTTTGAGGAGGCCGATTATGTCCATGATTCTACTTCCACTCTTATATTTTTAAAATATGGTGCTTAGCTATTATTGTATTCAGTTTATTTTGTTCTTATTGTTGTTGTGTTTGTTGTATTTGTTTTAGCTTTATTTGTGGTTATTTTTTTTGTAATGTATCAATTTGCAGTGTTAATATAGATATCCTTTGAGCAAAAAAAAAAAAAAAAAAGTGGTGGAAAAGTCTGTTAAATGTTGTAAAGGAATTGGAAGTTTGCCAAGGGATTAAAATTTTAAACAGAATAATTTGTTTGTGTGTTCTATTTTTTTGATTTGTTCAAGGGATTAACCCTCGAGGTTTATAGGTGAAAAGACACTTCCTCACTAAACAATAATTAACCATAATGTTTTTTTAAAAAAAACGTATTAACAAGTGATTAAGGAAAAACTCTTTTCTTTCCAACATACACACACTGAGTTTAGGGCACAAATTTCTGCCCACAAACTTACTATTGGAAATCCATAACCCTGGGTACAATTATCAAAAGGAAAAAAAATACATAGCCCACGAGTCTCTGATCCCACAACACAGGGTCTACACAAAACATTCTCAGCACAAGATTTGATCGTAGATTCACCAAAACATATTAGTGTATGAAATAAGACCTTTGATTCAACAACAAATAAAGAGTCATCCCAAAACAGTTATAGTAGCATTTCCAGAACATGTGGACCCTAAAATGGCAATATATAAATCCCTCCAACACTAATACTAAAAGAGGCTTACAAAGTTCGCAACTATTACGCCTCCGGCTGCTTCCCTTGGTTTTTAGTAAAATTAGAGGTCTTACCTGAAAAATATTGATAATGACGATGTGAGATATAAAGTCTCAGTAACCAAAATTAATTTATCAAACATGTAGGAAAGGATTGTAAGTCAAAGAAGCAAGTTTGCTAACATAATTATAATATCAACAATGATTCAATAATTCAAAATAGTTAACAGTAATCAGAACCATCCCCACTCATCCATCCTACTCCTCCTTATATCATCTGGACGTGGTATAGCCTATCAGTGCTAGTATACCTGACCAAGGTTAGCTAGTCAATTCAAGAATACGGTGCCCTCCCATGCTACCACAAATATACCGTAACAGGGAGGTGTTTGTCCAAAACACTCAGCTCAAATTCTGGGCCAGGAATGAAAGAGTCTATGGACATAATTTCACCCTAAATCTCTTCCACACAACCCAATATATCCATAACATATAAACATCACGACACCACAATTACCCAAAAATATCGTACTATGTATTATTCCCTATATAACATTTCATAACAAATATAACAACAACATCTAACCAAGTTTATTATTCCATATACAACATTTCACAACAAACATCATAACTATCACAACAGTCATAGTCTCAATAACAACATTTACTTAAATATATATATTGGAAAATACACTGTTTCACTGACAAAATTTCATCTTCAGATATACACATAATTTTCATAACACATGCCAGTAATTCATATGAAGATAATATTTAGAAAACACCTTACAGTCCAAAATAAGCATATAAAATAAATTAACCCCGATTACCTCAACTCCAAGCTAAATCTTATCTCGAAGAGTAGAACATGAACAATCACCGATCACAAATAAACTCTACATCATCACAATTATAATTTCATATAACTTAAATTACATAAATTCAAATAAGTATATATTATCATAATAAAAACTAAAAATGACTGTTTAATCCTTCAAACTCAAAAACTAACCAATGAAAATCTCAGTAATTCCTCTATTATCCCAAAATAAAATTTGTACAGCTTTTAATTAGTAAAAATATTCGGTAGGATATAAATCCCGAATTTTTTGAGTAGAAAAAATAATTTAAATTCTTAGAACATTCAATCAAAAATTTTGAACCAATTAAAACTAGTTATTAATTGTTCCATACATATATATAGTCATCTATTATAAAAACTCAAAACTTTTCCAAAATCATAACCTTAAAATTTTCACTAATCAATATAATATTATATTCATTAAAAAGAGAAAAATATATAGAATAACTTCCATGAAAAAAGTTTGTTAAAAAAAACTAATTTAACTCCTAAAATAATTCTATAAGATAAGTAACATACCTCAAGTGACTCAAAAATTCCCAACTCTTCTCCTCCTCTCGCCCTCTCTCACTCTCGCTCCCTTCCTCTGATTCTTTGCTAATTCACTGCCACAAAAGATCTATATACTCCCTCCGGTCCTAATTATAAGAGCTAGTTGACTTTTTTGGAAAGACTAAGGAAGCAAATTAAATTACTTTAAAGTGTTTTTATTTTTATTTTTTTCTTCAAACTAATTAGTTTAACTAATAAACTAAAATATAATCTAAAGATACACAACATATGAAATGATTAAGTAACTTATTTAGCTTCCTTAATTTTTCCAAAGAAAGTCAACTAGCTCTTATAATTAGGACCGGAGGTAGTATATATATATAGATGAATAAAGGTACTCACCAGTCACCCCTTTAATAAATGTGGCGGTGATGATTCCCCCCCCCCCCCCTCCTTTTCTAGTCTTTCTTTCGCCAGCAAATAGCTTCATTTTTTTTTTTGGAAATGGAAGAAATTACCACAAAGGCCCCAACCTTATTTATTTATTCATTTATTATTATTATTATTCCACAATTACAATTTACTAACAATAATCATATATAATTATTTCTTAATTACAATTAAATCCTAAAAATAAAAATAGGATGTTACAATAGGGGTTCACAGATCTCCTAACAAATACATTTTTTAAGATTTGAACTTGTATTCTCCTTTCTAAGGGATAAGACTCTTTACTATCCTAACCAATAACTCTTTAGTATAATTTTTATATTTTGCTAACTAGCACTAGCAAGTGATTGAAATTGGTGAAAAGGTATTATGGCCCACAGGCGTTTTCAATTTTCAACTACTTTTTTTTTAAAAAAAAAAATACATTGGCAAGCCAAAGGCTTGAGGTTAACAAAAGCCTAAAACTAGACTACATCCCTTAACCTCAGTGACATTCCGCCACACTCAAGCTTTGCTAAGTCCACACATTCAACAGGTTGGGATGAAATAATTACAAAGTCATGATTCATCTCTTGAGCTGACCATGCTAAATAATCAGCACATCTTAATGTTTCCCTATAAGTATGAATAATCTGTAGATCCTCGTGTGAAAGGATAAGGGATCTTACCTCTTGTATTTCATCTCTCATAGGATGACCCTGCCCACAGTCAAATAAGAGCAAATAAATAGCATCCAATGAATCAGTATGGAGCATGATCTTTTTGAAACCCAATTGTTTGCATAGTATAAAGCCCCTGTAGATAGCATGGATTTCTGCAGCAGTTGACATAGTATGGCCTAACTTCTGTTGAAACCCACATATCCAGTTTCCCTAGTGATCTCTGATCACTCCTCCACAAGTTGCCTGTCCACTACTCCTGTATGATCCATCCACATCCACTCATACATAATTGGAGGGATGAGGCACTTTTTAAAATTTTTTTAATATATTTTATTTATTTAGATTAAATCATGTTCTGTATCCGAAATATTTTTTGCACATAGTATTCCAAATTAAGTACCTTCAAGGATATTGGTATTACATGAAAAATATTTCTGAATGCATGACTGTAAATTAATTAATTTGAGATACTAGGTGTAAAAAAATTTTAGGATGCAACATATAATTTAATTTAAATAAATAAAATATATTAAAAAAAGGCTTCATCCCTCTAATTAGAGGGAAAAGTACATAAGAAGCACCTAATGTGAACCTATAATTTACCCTCTTATTGATAGAGTGATTAGACCTGTATTCACTCTTCTAGTTTCTACAATAACTATCGAAAGATCTTTCTCCGTTATGAAGGTAATCAATAACAAACTTTGAAATAAACTGAAAGATCAATTTCTTGATTATTTTTTTATTTGATACATTTTTTTAAAAAAATTGTTTCAAGTTTTAGGAGCTATTCTTATGGGTATAACAATGAGAATGACAACGATAATCTTTTGCTCCACACAAGGCGCGGGGAAAATTAATATTACTCCATCTAGTCATAAATATAAGACATAATTAACTTTTTTAAAGAAATTAAGAAAACCAATTAAATTACTTTAAAATATTTATATTTATATTTATATTTTTTCTCAAAACTATTTTGCCTAACTTATAAACTGATATCTAAGGATAGTAGGATAAACAATATATGATATAATTAAGTAACTTATTTAGCTTTTTTAATTTCTAAAAAAAGTTAATTTTATCTTATATTTAATATCAAAGGGAGTATTATTTAAAGGAGATTTTAGATATAAATCTGTTAAAATAATAAATAATTAATACTACTATAAATCATTTCCGAAGTCTGAAATCTGAACACTGAAGAGTAGGGAGAGTAGGAACAAATTCGTGGAAGAACGACAAATTAAGAAAAGACAGAATGTGGAATGAAGGAAAGGTTTTTTTTTTTTTTAATACATTGGCAAACCAAAGGATTGAGATTAACAAAAGTCTAAGACTAGACTACATCCCTTGACCTTAGTGACATTCCGCCACGCTCAAGCTTTACTAAGTCCACACATTTAACAGGTTGGAATGAAATAATTACAAAGTCATGATTCATCTTTTGAGTTGACCGTGTTAAATAATCAGCACATCTTAATGTTTCCCTATAAGTGTGAATAATCTGTAGATCCTCGTGTGAAAGGATAAGGGATCTTGCCTCCTGTATTTCATCTCTCATAGGATGACCCTGCCTACAGTCAAGTAAGAGCAAATGAATAGTATCCAATGAATCAGTATGGAGCATGATTTTTTTGAAACTCAATTGTTTGCATAGTATAAGGCCCCTGTAGATAACATGGATTTCTGCAACAGTTGACATAGTATGCCCTAACTTCTATTGAAACCCATATATCCAGTTTTCCTGGTGATCTCTGATCACTCCTCCACAGGTTGCCTGTCCACTGCTCCTATATAATCCATCCACATCCACTCGCACATAACCTGGATCCGGGGGACGCCATCTCGCTTCTACTCTGTCTGATATCTGTATAATTAGATGTTGGAAATGGCCATACGCCACTCCTTCCGTTAAATGGAATGTGCATCTTTGTTTATGACCTTGACTGTGACAAGAAACAAAGATGGCAATGGAGTTTGATGGGTCAGTAGGTCTAAAATTGAAAAGGATGTTTAGGATAATTTTCTAAGTGGACCCTTTGCTGCATTCACATAATTTTCTAAGTAGATAATTCGAAACCACTCTTCAATAACTGGCTGTTAAATCACTCTTCAAGTAAGGTTGTTCATAAACTTGGAAGGCGAGCGATAATTGTATTTGCTTCTATATATTCCAAGTGGTCCTCAAGTTCCCAATGCTCTATGCTAATTCTCTCTGTCTTTCCTTTTTTTTTTTTCGGTTTTGCTGTTGTGTAAGTTATATACGGAATTGTAGGATTGAGGCTATTTTAGTCTTATTTAGATGGGTTCAGTAATTAATCACCAAGGAAAGGAAATACACTGCTTCAATCTGGTAAGAGCAAGATGATCATTGCATATCATATTAATGATTATCATGTTTCACTCAATTGTAATTATAAGGTTGTCAAACTCGCGAGTTTAAACAACCTCGTGACAGTGAAGCAAACTCGTATCATAAATTCGAATTATAAATTTCGAAGAGTTTACTTTTACCTTTAAATAGATACTAATATTGTATAAATAAATAATTAAAATATAAAAAATAACAACACTTTAATTTAAATATTTTCTAAATCCAAATAATTGAAATTAAATCCATCAACATTCATAATTTATCTTATTTAACAAAGAAATTTTTACAAAATTTACATTTAAATCTGCTGAGCATGATCAAATCGAATAGGTTAATATAAGTTTAAAGATGAGTAAATACGATTTTGTAAGTTCGAAACGTAAAAATGATAAACTCGATATATAAACTCGTGAATTTAATCGAGTTTATAACAATCATGAGTTTATTGGTGATTCGACTCGATTTTATAAGTTATAAACGTAAAAATGCTAAACTTTAAGAATCAACCTGCGAGTTTGACAACATTCCTCTGTTGTCCCCTCCTCATTATTGGCCTAACCAAGGTAGTGAAAACGGAGTTTTTACGTAAAAACGGAAGGAGAATAAAAAATCGTAAAACGTAACGGAGTTTTTACTTGCATATGTATATAAAAAAATTCGAAAAAAGTAAGGTACCTGTCTTCATACACACATATACTGATCAATGCAATATCAATTAAAATGTCCAACATTGTCATCAAATATATTCAAACAAGTTATTAAAAAAATATATATATGGTTTTAGTTTATTTTAATAGTATATTAATATTATAATATTTTTTTTTCTTTAGTTGTGACGGCCCATTTGATGTTGATGGTGGAAGATGATTAAAGGATCAGGAAGGACGACACCGTTGGGCTAAAAAAAAGGAATGAAAAAAAAAACATATAGATTTGGATTATCATTCACGCTGGAGGAGGAGACGTGGCAATTGAAAAAAAGAAAGGAACGCACCGTTTTTGGAAAAGGGAAAAAAAGGCCTAAAAGGAATTGATAAAAAGGAATCAAAGGCGGCATAGCGGGAGAGCTTCATCGTCATTCACTCTCGCAAGGAATAGAGCGTTAGCGCCGTGGGGTGGAAGCATCTTCAGTATAATTTTGGGGTTTTCATCAGAATGCTGGCGGAGGAAGGCGAGACTTGGGACGTTTACAAAGTGGCGTCCGGCGAGTTCCCGGAGGACGATGGCGGTCTCGACCTCTACGACAGATTTGTCATCACCAGCAGCTGCAATGACGCCCATGGAAATGACGCCTGGATCCATCGACTCATCGCTCTCATTCAAAAACTCCATTCCATGAAGAAGAAAATCCTCGGCATTTGCTTCGTTCACCAGGTAACTAATCAATCGTTCATTCCGCGGCGTTTTTTTTAAAAAAACGGCGTTTTTACGATTTTACGTTGAATCGCGGCGTTTTTTGCATTTTTACGTCTGGCACGTTTTTTTCACATCGTAACACGTTTTGGCTCAGAAAAAACGTAAAAACGGCGATTTTAACGTTTAAATCGCGTTTTTAACTACCATGGGCCTAACACAGGCAAGGATCATACTTCTAATTGATAAGAGATGATCCTGTTTAGATGAGACTAAATTATTGGCCACCGCGTGATTGCACAGCCGGGACAAGATAAATCAAGCAAAACATGATTATAGACATCCTACCGATTTCATATGAGTTATTTATAAGAAAATGTTTTTTTTTTCCCATAATACCCACCATTTTAGATTTTAAGAAAATGTATTGAATTTTCATTCTACTTATTGTTAATTTTAAAATTTAAAGTCTGAAAATACATTGAATTATATAGCATCGTTCTTTTTAGCACTTAGAGTTAATTGTAGTTTAAGTTTAATTTAGTTAAAGAGGTAGAATAAATTAATAATTTTTTAAAAAAGAATCAAGTTCTGAAAAATTGATTATTACTTTATTATATATATGAAGGGGTTATCGTTTGTCATGTCACTTGACATAGAGTTATGTCAAGTTACCCCAAAACTACTTCATTTTTGGGTTAGAGGAATTAATAAACTCTCAAAACAACGTAGTTTTGGGGTTAGGGGAATTAATGAAACATCTTTTGATAAAATTCATATAATAAATACAAAAATAAAAATACAAAAACACCTTTTATTAATTTCCTTAACTCCCAAAACAACATAATGTTGGGGTGACTTAGCATAATTTTATGTCAAGTGACATGACAAACAATGAACTCATATATGAAATACCTCCTCAAAATAATGATTTTAACATTTAAAAAATTAGTTTATTTTTATTTATTATGACTTTAAGACTTCTGCATTTTATTTTACAACTAAAGTATACTTTTGATCATTTAAGTTTATATAAGGTATACTTTGTACCTTGACTTTATAAAGTATACTTTTAGTCCTATAATTCTAACACTGTTAATTTTGCTGACAATGCAACCTCAAGTGATAGTGGTGTAAATTTAAGTGATAACTGTGTAATTAAATGTTATTGAGTTTAAATTTAAAATATGGATAAATTGAAGAATTTATAAAATTTGTATAATTAAATGTTGATTGTCATTACTTGAGTCTGTTGCGTCAGTGTTTTCCATTAGCAATTGAATTTAATTAAGATAAAGGAAAAGAAAATCAAAACTAAAATAAAAATAAGAAAACTACCACAATAATCAAATGAGCAACCCAGAGTCACTAATCCCTTATTAGCTTCATAAACCTTGTTTTCACTAATTTAATTAGCTTTAATATCAATTTTGTTAATCTTGAGTATAAATAGCTATAAGTGTCTGTCGGTCCACTTACAACCCTCTCTTGAGTATAACTTGTTATGTCTAACATAGTTACTCAAGAGGCAACAAAAATCGAAAAAACTCTTCAACAATTATATGGGGCCATTAGGTATATGTCTATCCTAATCGCAAATTAAATCGTAATCTAATCCCATATTACTTAATCTCAGAGCCTAATTAAAATCCCCTTCGTCAAGGTAAATCTTAATGCTTAAAATCAAATTCAATTATGGCCAAACACTAAATAGATAAAACTAACCAAGATTAAGTAACCAAAATTAATATCAAATTTAACTAAATAATGAAAACAAAATCCAATTCACCCACAAGTTCATAGGTCCTCTAGGTTGCAAAACCAACTAGCCACACATAGCTCTAATAAAATCCATAACAAAAAGATAAGAATTCAGGTTCAAAGAACAAGGAGAGGGAGAAAGTAAGCTTCTCCGTCGCCCTTACAGTCCTCTCGTCCTTCCGTGGAGATGATGAAAAAAACTGAAATGCTCAGCCGCTACTCCTCTGCTTCTTCGTTCCTTTTCGTTCTGCGTCTCTTAGATCCTTTTTTTCTTTCTCTTTTGCTTCTTCCTTTCTTCATATATATAACCTAAATATAACTTAGGTCGTGGGTCACTGATTCTCTTTTTCTTATTAAAAAGATATCTTATATCTTGTAATCAATTCTGAAGATGGAATATCACCTAGAGGGGGGTGACTAGGTGATCCTCAAATTCTTTTTGCAATACCCACGAAGACAAGTAAGAACAGAGACACAGAAATGAGACAGAGAAGTAAGATATACACAAGAGAATTTATATTGGTTTGGTCCAAATCGATGACCTACGTCCAGTCCCCAAACACCTGGGATTCCACTATCTTCCAAGAACAATTACACACTCTGTAAACGAAGGATGGTCCTCTCACTCTCAGACTCCACTCCCCCTTACAAGTTGTAATTGATACACCCTCTCTTAAGGTTCCTCAACCTTAAGATTCAACTGATAATGAAAATGAATGTTTAAGAACTCCTCACTGAGTAGATAAAATATTGATCACTGAAGCACAAGTTAATGAAACAGTTGAAACAGCAAATAATAATAACTTGAATTGATTGCGCAACGTTTCGGTAGTTGGCGGAATTGAATGTGGTGAGCTTTTATAGCCTTCGCCATTAATGTCGTTTGAGAAGTTTGCAAACTAGCCATTAAGACTCTTTTAACTTTCCGTTAGGCACAGATGCACTCCGTTTGTAAATAGTCGACTATTGCTTCATTAAATGCTTCGCCGTCAATGTCTTTGTGCAAAGAGAAGTTCAAAGTGTTAGCTGGAAAAGGTATGCCTCGAAGAGAATGTTTCATCTGCCATGGAGTTTACTTCCGATTGTTGCCCTGCTTTACTGAGTAGCAGTAAATACGTGTACCACGTTGGATTGCCTTTTGTTCATGCACTCAGATGAACACAATTAATTACCTGAAACTCAATCAAAAAGATGCTTAAATGTGATAAAAACAAGTTTGAATATGATTAACAACAATTAGATAATAACCCAGGGAGTTTCAGATGTCATTAAATATGCGTGAGACATATTGCAAATCTGGAAGTGTATTCTCGAGAATTGTTCTTATGATTCTCGAGAATTCTATGAAGAAGATGAAGTTCAAGAATCAATGTCTCTGCAATACTCGAGAGTTATGTTATTATTCTCGAGAATCAAATCTTCAGATAACAGATGTATACTTAAATTTATGATGAATACTCGAGAATTACATATGCATTCTCGGGAATTGTCAGTACTAGTGAGTGAAAAACATTCTCGAGAACTATTATGTTCATTCTCGAGAATTACCAGAATGAGAACGCAATGGAACAGTGAACTTGAATTCTCAAGAATTAAGTTGGTATTCTCGAGAATTGTATGAGTGTGAACTTATTCATTGAATCTATCAGGAGGAATTCTCGAGAATCATATCCTTATTCTCGAGAATCATTAAAATGAGATTGTACCAGATTATTGTATTCTCGAGAATTCCATGAGAAGGAGTTTGTAGAATAATGTTTGCTATTCTTAGGAATTACCTTTCCATACTCGAGAATTGGTTCATCATTTTCAGGATATGCATACACTCCTATTCTTGAAAATTGGATTTTAATTCTCGAGAATCTCAAGCATATACTCGAGAATACTTGGCAGAAATGGATTAATACATTCTTGAGAATTATTTCAAAATTCTTAATGAAAAGCTTCAATTGTTATCATCAAAATATTTGTAGCCAACAAATTCTACCAGATCACGTAATTGATTTTGTTTCCATTTTTCTTGCGTGTGACCACTGAGTTTGACTGATTGCATATCCTCTTAATTGTTTTTTTTTTTTACTTCTTTCCAAATCAGCTAATATTTCCTGCAAAATATAATAGGAAATAAGTAGATTTTATATCAAAATATCTTTTTATCCTATAATGATAGTAAAGTATATAAAAGATAATTAAAAAAGTATATAATATCAATAAATCTAACTAATTCTTATAAAATATACATCTATTTAATCATAAAATATATACTTATCAGCAACATTAACGGTGTCAAAATTTTAGGACCAAAAGTGTATATTATAAAGTTAAGAGACCAAAAGTTTGTTCTTATATAAAACTTAAAGGATTAAAGGTATATTTTAACCTTATTTGACTTATTAAAATGTTTTGAAGATTCAATTTGACACTATAGTGTGAGTTTTTTTTTTATTTTTTTAATTAAAAAAACTGATTCTGTATTTCAATCATGTGGATGTTGAACATCCTTATTGATGAGTTTTAAAATACTTTGGTGAAGCATTTGATTCTTTAATTTGAGGTGTTACAAATTAAGAGTGATGTTAATTTAAGAATGAGTAGTGACACTTTTAAAAAATAGTAGATTAATTTTATAAAAATCTGATCTTATTTTATTATTATTCTGTCAGTCCTAATAAAAATTTATGAGAGAAGTGACAAGCCTATTTTTTCCTTAATATATAACACCTATATACTCAATTGATATTAACCTTAAATATAAGATATATTTTTTATATATATTTGTCAGTCCTTTTCTAATTTACTCTTCTTGATATTCCTATAACAATAATTAAGAAGAAGTAGGAATGAAAGAGTTAACCAAAATGATTAAGGTATTTTAAAAAAATAAATATCATATTAATAAACTCAACCAACTTCTTTAATTTAATTAAAGTTTAAAAAATATGTCATTAGACGTATATAAAGAATAGAGTGGAGTTAGTAAGATAGGGAATGTGAACATATGTAGACGGTTCTTGAGCAAAAAAAAACATATGTAGACGGTAAGAGAAAATGATAGACAGCAAAACTGATATGCAGACAAAAAACCCGCCTGATCTAATCTTTGATTCTTTGTTCGTTGCCATGGCAATTCTTGCTTTCTGCTTGAGGCCAAAAGTCGCATCTCTCTCCGGTGCGCATCGCAGCGAGGAATCTTTCATGTCCAAAGCACATTTCATTCTTGCTCTCTGCTGCTTGAGGCCAAAAGTGGAATCTCTCTCCGATTGCAGTTGCAGATACCCAGAGAAAACAAAATCCACAACACGATACAATTGCCCCAGCAGGTTAATATGAACACGTGCTACTCATGTACTGGACCGTCTCATTTATCTTTTAATTTCCTAAAAAAACTGGCGACATTTATGCAACTTATATGTGGGGTGAAAGACTGAGAGTATCTGCTATAAATCCAAGTCTCCCACTGCTCAGTGCTCAGTCATTCTGCGTAAGAGAGCGAATAGCTGTATCTACTAGAGCGATGGCTTCGCAAATTGTTCCCACAGAAACCTTGCCCTTCACTGTTGCGTTGGGTGGTTTTTCTCTGCTTTTGTTGATCTTCTTCCTTGGGAAAATCAACAGCTTCTTCAAGAGCAGGAACTCTAAGCTTCCTCCAGTGCCAGGTATTACTGGTCCTGCTTAATTATTTTTCCGATTCGAGTTCTTTTGGATTAACAACCGGCTCAGATGTATGAACTGATCAGAATATCAAGGCAATAATTCTATTATCATGTTCCATAAAGATGCATGCCTTCGCTTGAAATGATGAATGGTGGAATTGGATGAAATAATTGTCGCAGAGGTTAAAGGACGACTCCCAATGATCGGGAATCTGCTGCAGCTGAAGGAGAAGAAACCTTACAAGACGTTCACAAAGTGGGCTGAGCAATATGGACCCGTTTATTCCGTCCAAACCGGTGCCTCCACTCTTATCGTTCTGAACACCGCCGATGTGGCCAAGGAGGTTTGTTTACCCTTTATAACCTATATCATGTATCAGTTTGTCAGTTGAAATTACCATATCAGTTATCGGAAACCTGTGCAGGCAGAGGAATAACGATCCTCATTCTACCTCAGTGATCTCCTTGTACTTTTTTAGAAAGAAAAATGAAAAAATGGGTGAAGTGGCTTCTGATTTTTATGATGGTTGCAGGCGATGGTGACCAGATTCTCCTCTATTTCATCAAGGAAGCTATCAAAAGCGCTAACAATTCTGACTTCAAATAAATGCATGGTTGCTACGAGTGACTACGCTGATTTTCATAAAATGGTTAAAAAACTTGTTCTTGCAAGCTTACTGGGGGCAAATGCACAGGTTGGTTGAAGTAACTTTCTGGTTACCTTGAGTGTTTGAGGATGCCTAATTCTTTTTCTGTGATTGTTAAAGAAGTCATGAGATCTATTTGTTGTTGTTGTCGTCATTGTCCCCCAATTTTCAGAAACAACACCGCGGTCACAAAGAAGTCATGATGGACAACATGTCACAGCGATTGAACGAACATGTGAAGGCCTCCCCTAATCACGCTGTAAATTTTAGGGATATATTTGCGCCTGAACTTTTTGAACTCGCTCTAAAGCAAGTAAGTTTTCAATTTATAATACTCCTAACAAAACTAATTAAATAAATTTAAAATATTTATATTTATCATTTTTTTTAAACTATTTTGTGTAACTTATAAAATGATATATAATATAATGATATACAATATTATAATATGATGAAGTAATTTATTTAGCTTCCTTAATCTCTTCAAGAAAAGTCAACTTTATCTTATATTTATTTATTACAAGAGGAAGTACTATTTTATGATTATAGAGTGACAACTAGTAGACTTATGATGATGAAATTTGAAGGTTATGGGAGAGGTTGTAAATGCAATCTATGTGGAGGAGCTTGGCGAGACCATAACAAAAGATGAGCTGTACAAGAGTTTGGTACTTGACTTCATGGAGGGCGCAATTGAGGTGGATTGGCGTGATTTCTTCCCTTATCTCAAATGGATTCCAAATAAAAGCATGGAGAAAAAAATTCTTGGAATCCATTTGCGCAGAAAAGCTCTTATGGGGGCATTGATTGAGAAGCAGAAGAAGCGAATTGCATCTGGAATGGTGGGTATGCTTTATAGGATCGTTACATCTTTGTGTAAAAGAATTATGATGGTGGGATTCCTAATTCCTTTCTCATTGAATGTATTAGGAAGTAAATTGTTACATCGACTATATCTTATCATCACCGGAATCAAAAGAATTGACTGAAGACCAAATTCTGGTGCTGCTATGGGAGATCATTATTGAGGCATCAGATACTACGTTAGTAACTTCAGAATGGGCTATCTATGAACTTGCAAAAGACAAAAATCGACAGGTTCATTTGTTCCTCCATTTGTTTTGTGTTTTATTTCATGATCATAGAATTTACCAAACCAAACATGTGAATGTTCGCTCAAATGGAATTGTATTTGGATTACAGGAGCGACTATATCAGGAACTCCAAAATATTTGTGGACCTAATAAGATCACTGAAGAACATCTATCAAAGCTCCCATATTTAGGGGCTGTCTTCCATGAAACCTTAAGGAAGCATAGTCCTGTTCCAATCATCCCTCCGAGATATGTCCATGAAGACACCCAATTGGGAGGATATCACATTCCTGCTCGGAGCGAGGTGAATTGATCTTTCAAACTTTATTACGTTTCCAAAGTTTGTGTGTACTGTGTAGTGATGGGATGACTAATATAGACCATTATTGAATTTAGAGTGATAAAATTCACTCTTATTAAACTCAGTATATAAAAGAGAGTACATAGGAGCCTTTATATAGGCAGATAGAAGAGAAACTTATGGACTAAGATAAATTACAATAAAGGCTAATAAAGCTAATATAATTAGGATCCTATAATCAAAGAGGATTATAATCAAGGGATCCTAATAATAAAGTTAATTTATTTCCTAATATTTTCAAAATCTTTAGGCTTGTACTTCTTGAGTTTCAGTGACCCATTTATTTTTGTCTGGGCTTGACTCTTCTTAAGTCTCAGCATCCCCCCCCCCCCCTTTCTTTTCTAGGCTTGTACTCTTCTCAAGTCTCAGTGGCCCATTTATTTTGTTTGGGCTTGTACTCCTTTCTAAGTCTCAGAAGTCCGATATTTTGTTTGGGCTTGTACTCCTTCTTAAGTCTCAGAGGTCCAATATTTTGTTTGGACTTGTACTCATTTTTTTGGAGTTTCAGAGGTCCCATATTTTGTTTGGGTTTGTACTCATTTTTGGAATCTCAGAAGAATCTCGAGTCCCAT
The DNA here is from genome assembly GCA_034222035.1 of Acacia crassicarpa. NCBI lineage: Eukaryota > Viridiplantae > Streptophyta > Magnoliopsida > Fabales > Fabaceae > Acacia > Acacia crassicarpa. Next base: position 2,297,490 of record JAWXYG010000003.1, read on the forward strand.
TCTCTAGAAGTCTCAATCATCCTCTTCCCTTGTAAATCCGGATTGTACCAAATTCACATTGGGGATAATAGAGTTTGACTTATACTGCTTTTCAAGTATCCTACGAAAAACCTGAAATTCTTCCTTGTTCAAGCGATCATCATTCTTAACCGTTGGACTAGAATTTTGAGGAAAAATGGAAGGATCCATCGTTGTGGTAAGAAAAAGGTGTGAAAAAAGTCATTGGAGGGCACTGTTCACTCTAGCGTTCTCTAGGTTCCGTCTGTGGTCGCGGTGATGCGACACGCGCTCCCCCTCACGTAGATCTGGATCACACGTTCTCAGATCTGGAAGTCGCGCCTCTATGGTGGCGATGATGCGACACGCGCTCCCCCTCACCGTAGATCTGGATCGCGCGTTCTTAGATCTGGAAGTCGCGCCTTCTCTGTTCTCCGTCGTTCTCAGTCACGGTCGTCGTCTAGTCTCCCTCTCTCTCTCTCTCTCAGGCTCGCATCTCCCTCTCTCTCTCTCTCTCTCGCCTCTCAGGTCTCCTCTATTATGTGAGGATTAGCTTCTGAAGGTCGAAGGTTGAATGGCGTCTGTGATGCTTGGGTGAGATGAGTAGGTCGAACCAGGCGCTGGAGTTTACTGTAAGTCTAAAATTAGACCTAGCTTTGATACCATGTTGATTTAGAGGGATAAAATTCACTCTTATTAAACTCAATATATAAAAGATAGTACATATATAGGAGCCTTTATATAGGCGAGAAACTTATTATGGACTAAGATAAATTACAATAAAGGCTAATATAATTAGGATCCTATAATCAAATAGGATAATAATCAAGAGATCCTAATAATAAAGTTGATTTATTTTCTAATATTTTAACTACAATATCGTGATGAATGCAGATAACAGTGAATATATATGGATGTAACATGGATAAGAACAAGTGGGAGGATCCTTTCGATTGGAAGCCAGAGAGATTTCTGGATGAGGTATATGACAATGCGGATTTATACAAGACGATGGCGTTTGGAGGAGGAAAGAGGGTGTGTGCCGGCGCTCTGCAGGCCGCCACAATAGCTTGTGTTGCAATTGGTAGGTTTGTCCAGGAGTTTGAGTGGGAGCTCGATCAAGGCGAGGAAGAAAAGGTGGATACTTTAGGCCTCACCACACACAAACGCCACCCACTCCATGTGAAAATCAAGCCCAGAAGAAATTAATGGGGAAGAATCACAATTGCAGTAGTACTATGCTCTTAGAAGGAAGTGTGTAGTGGAAAAATCTCTGAAATATTGTAAAGGAATTGGAAGTTTGTCAGGTGTTTAGAGGAGAAGGTTTCACCTTTCCAGCAAGTGTGTTTTCTGATTCGAGTTAGTTCTTATGACAGTCAGTAGACATATAAGGCACGTAATCAGAATTCTCGTGCACTTAAACTCTTGTACTATAGTGAACTCTTGTATTCAAGTGATTCCAATCCGATGCTGGGTTAATAATGAGCTAGGATAAAATAGGGAGTATCGCAAGATTATGTCAGAAGCATTTTTCTTCTGGATGTACCAATGAGAGTGACAACGATAATCTTTTGTGCTTCACTGGCGGGGAAAATCTATTAAAATAATTTACATCATACCAATGAATATGCTTATAATATATCAGACCATGAAGGATTTTTATGGGTAACGAATAGTAAGGTGATAACTTTTATATTGACGCGTTTAAATTATAATGAAGATTCTAATTTAATTGGAAGATCAACGTTTCTCTATCTGCTCCTAGATATAATATATAATTGACTTTTTTTGGAGATATTAAGAAAGTCAATTAAATTACTTTAAAATATTTATATTTCTCATTCCTTCTCCAACTATTTTGCCTAACTCAAACCTAGGAATTCTAATGACAGAGGGGGAAAATAAAAAAATATTACTCCTCCAATCCTAAATATATGATATAGTTTATAGTGTAAATTGCATTACGAACTATATCTTATATTTAGAACTAGAGATACTATATTATAAATAAAAGTACTTAATATACAAAAAAGAATTGAAAGAAATCTATTAGAAAAATTAAAATCACTTCATTTGACTCATACTTTACATGTTTTCATATTATTAAACTCATCCATAATTGAATCCATGCTAAAACTCTCTTATAATGATGATAACAGTGATAAAAGAATCCAAAATCAATAATACTACTATATGTCCAAGCGCACTCCAAAATTTCAAACAAGATATTAATACAATCTTAGGAATCTCTTAAGTCAATAATATTAACCAGCTACAAAATTCAACATACGGCAACTTTGGTTAAAAGGGCAATAAAATCCATCCTACCTCAATTTTGACTTACGCTTGCTAGGATTTTCCATTTGTTCGTTACATCACCGCTTTAAAGCCCCTTGCACTTAAGCAACTTGCATCTTCATGCCTGATGCTGTCTTGCATCATAACCTTGCCCTCCATGCTGTGTGGAATCCGACCTCCACACTGTGAAATCTCCAACCTAGTAAGTTAAACAAGAAATGGATTTATGGATAAAAAAATTACAGCCTACAGTTTTAACTTTATCTAGAACAAAAAATGAATGAGTGGGTTAACTTACAACTCTTCAAACACATCTCAACAATAGAACCTGCAAATAAAGAAAGCCTGCAAACCTAACAAAACCATAACCTTTTGAACGGCCAGTGCTGGAAACAATTAATGACAACGTTTGCTCCCTTAACAGACGAATATCTGCTTGCAAAGGTTTCATGCAGCATAGTATCAGTAACATCTACAGCTAAGTCCCCGACAAACATATAGAGTAATCTGAATTAGCATCAGATCTCTTATCACCCGAACTAAAAGCAGCCCAATTTAGCGAAACGGCTGATTTGTATTTGGCATCATAGTACCATGGTAGATCTGTAAAACTTTCTCAGCTGTTGCACGTTTATAAAACTCAACAAATCCATATCCTTCGGACTCACCCAGTTTGCTTATTCCGTATAACCTTAACTGAATATACCTAGATTGAGAAAAACCATAAGCTATGTATAGTTGGACACACACACCACCACCCCCCCCCCCCCGGCGGGGCGGCGCGGCGCCGTAATGATATTGAGAAAAAGCATAACCTATGTACACACACAACCCCTCCCCCCCGGGGCGGCGCAAAACCCTATCTTTTGTCTTTTTCTTAGTGTGTACATGTAGTCAACTTTAATTTGGTGGATGTATACGTTGAAATATTTTTATTCATTTATCCTTATTTCATTTTTGCTTTTGGGTTTATTATCCCCGTGTAAGTTGAGCTCCTTACTTGTATTTTTTTTTTCTTAATAACTTCTTAACAAGTCCCCTGACCTTTTTTTCACTCCTTACATGTACTCCCTCCCGTCTTTATTATAAGGTATCAACTATCAACTTTATTTGGTCCTTTTTATAAGGCATTTACTTGTTCCCAATGAGCATTAATTATTTGATTTCATGTCTGCTCATAATTAATGAGGGTAGTATGTGAGAGTAATGATTAATATAATATTATAGTTTAGTGCAATTAGTAGGGGTAATATTGGAAGTTACTTAAATTGTAAGACAACTTTATTGACTTTAACTGTTTTTATTGGTTTGTGAGAAAAGTTAGTTGGTGCCTTATAATAAGGACCGAAGGGAGTAAATAATATGTGTATATATGTGGGAGTTTGGTAAAACTATTTTGCTTTCAACAACTTGATATTGTCATTTGGTTTTATGTGGATATATATATATAGAGAGAGATCACAGCCGTTGGATTTTTGCTTTATATATATATATATATATATATACCACTCTGGTCTTATTTATAAGTCTCATTTTGACCAAATCACACATACTAATGAGAGGTAGTTAGCTCAATGATTATGAGGTGAATTTTCAACTTTACCCTTATTTATGATTGGGTTTTGGGTGCTTTCAACTTTTTTTCCTCTCTCTATTTTCATTGGTACAAATATGGGCAAGATTGCCACAATCTCATTTATTTGGTCAAATGGGACTTATAAATAGAACCAAATTTTTTTGGTTAAAAGGGACTTATAAATAGAACCAGAATGGTATATATGTATGTAAATGAAATACATACACTGATATCTCACGCCTATGGTTAAGTCGATAGGCTAGTTCTAAGGGGTTAGGGTAACGCTAGAACAATTTAAGGTTATATTCTCACACACATGTATGTATGTATTAATAGTTATTTTCATTTTAGATTGGGTTAAGGTGCGAATATGCCAACGAAGTATTATGGTAGAAGCAACTGGCACAAAAATCTTTTAAGTGTACCATAACTACCAATAAACTATTAAAAACTTTAAAAAATCACAACGCCGTGAGTTGGTATGTAACTGCCGTTTAAACACAAAATACTTTGACTGGAGTTGATGACGTGGCGCAGAGAGAAATCAAAGATGTGGCAGGAAGCTGAGCACTACACTGGGCATCATCTTCATCCTTTAGAAACACAAAACACAGGGCAGAGCCGCGAGGGAGACGAATACACAGGGGTTAAGAAAAATGTGATGGTGGTTAAGAGAAGAAGGTGGCCGGCGCCTATGGTGGTGAAGGTTTCAGACTGAACTACATCAACTATTACAAGGAAGAACTCATCTTCAAATCCCCTTCCGTATAAAAATACAGACATGAGAAGAAGGTTTCAGACTGAACTACATCAACTATTACAAGGAAGAACTCATCTTCAAATCCCCTTCCGTATAAAATAAATATAAAATTTAACACTGCCTGAAATTAATCAGATTGAAGAGATATTAACTTACCATCTTGTAGTGATCAGGTTTCTCTGTTTTCTTGGTGAAGCTGGGAACTAAGCCCCACTTCATGCAATGAACAACACAACATTCGCTGTCAGATGCATCATCTCTACGAACTACTGGCAAGTTAAATCCCAGAGACACATTGTATAATGGCCTATACTTGAGAATGCATTCAAACTCAATATCAAAAGTTCGAAATCGAGTTCAAACCCCAAATGAAGTGAGTACAAAAGTGACAGCAAACAAAAAAACCCCAACTTCGATTCGCTTTCACTGGCTCGACAGTGGCAAAAATAGTCAGTCACACACAACCAAAAAAGTTAAGAATACATTTTTAAAAAACAAAGCCAAAGCTATCGATTGTTTATAATTTCAAAAACAAAGCAAAGTCAGCGGAAACAAAATAGAGAAAGGAAGCCAACCGGTCCATATTGACAGAATCAACGGGACCATTGTTGCGATGACAAGCCCTAGGGAAGTCATTGTTTCTCGAAGTACAACGAGCTCTCCCACACATGGCTCTGCCTCAGAAAACGATTGGGATTCGCCAAGATTGTTTGGAAGTGTTCCTTTCGACAACCGAACAAAGGTGAGAAGGGAGCAAAAATAGAAGTGCTGCACCATTTTTGTGGTGCTTCCCTGTACTCCGTAGAAGCCACTTGCAGACCGTCAGATGAAAATCGCCCTTCGAGCAAGCATGTTGGAAAATCCGTCAGAAAAATTTCCAACGGATTTTCCCAAAGAAAAATTTCTGTGACAAATTAAATTGGGTGTGTATTTTATACGAGAATTCCGATGGTCAAGTGAACTTTGAGGACGTCCTTCTGGGTGAAGTTCCAATGGAAGCTAGAAGTATTCTGGCAAGAACGACGGTGAATTTCAAAACTTATTGAAATGGACTTTAATAGTTAATACTCTATGTATCTAAATGACCAAAAAGTTATCCAAAAACTTCACCGGCGACAAATGTGATGGTGGTTGAGAGAAGAAGGTGGCCGGCGCCTACGGTGGTGAAGGCGAGAGTCGCCGGCGACCAAGGAGGAATGGTCGAAGGTTCTGAGCTCCAAGCTCCGCGACGCCCCTGTGTATCCGTCTCCCTCGCAGCTCTGCCATGTGTTTTGTGTTTCTAAAGGATGAAGATGATGCCCAGTGTAGTGCTCAGCTTCCTGCCACATCTTTGTTTTCTCTCTGCGCCACGTCATCAACTCCAGTCAAAGTATTTTGTGTTTAAACGGCAGTTACATACCAACTCACGGCGTTGTGATTTTTTAAAGTTTTTAATAGTTTATTGGTAGTTATGGTACACTCAAAAGATTTTTGTGCCAGTTGCTCCTACCATAATACTTCGTTGGCATATTCGCACCTTAACCCTTTTAGATTTTATTGACTCTCATTGAGAATGAGAGCTTTGAAGTAATTCTTTGTTTGAATTATAAGTCATCAGCTAACTCTGAATATTTTTTTATATACTTATGAATTATGTATGATTTCGAATGACTATCTTTTATATATATATATATATATATATATATATATATATAAGGATTGAATTATATGTATATGTGTATGTATTGTAAATTCTCATGTAAATAATGTCATAAGTAAATTTCTTTATAACTCACTTTATTCACATATTTAATAGTTTAATTATAATTAATGTATTGTTGGATTATTGTTTCCTTTTAGGCATATTCGAATGTGTGATGATATTTTGTACAAATAAAAGCACAATTTATTGTATCTTATTTTACAATGATATTATATTTATTGGAGATTGAATATAACTATCATAGCGGTTGTATTTGTGATGAGTTAGAGTAATGAAGAATTTGCATGATGAGATATCTTATCATGTGGTATACCATCATTCAGTGGATAACATGATTTATTCCATGTTTTCGTTTGATCAGGATTGTATTAGAATTGTGAAACATGTGACACCTCCTAGTTATATTCTTTTAAGAAGGAGGTCATAGTTTAAACTTAAGTTTTATACCTTTGGCTGGGTGTATCATAGAAACTTGTGAGCTTAGGACAATCTAGTTAAATGAACGTGTTTCTATTAGACTTTATGCTAGCCTATGACTCTAGTCAACGATTAAAAATGGGCAGTGATATAAGGATGGTTGCATATTTTATATTGCATAATTATATATTACATGGTATCATAATAATGGAGGTTGTTTAATGATGATTAACTTAAAATCATTTTATATGAGGATTGTGATATATGCAAATATATATATATCTAATCAGTTCATTCTTTTTATCATATGTGGTTTGCTTGTGTATGATATAAACTTTCAGTAATTATTGATACATAGAATTTCTTCCCTATATATTAATATTTTTCAAGTGACTGTTCTAGTCAGAAGTAAAGGAAGACACTTATGAAATGAACCTTGAAGGCCCTTTTTTGTTCCTCAGACACATGTTATGTTGTTTTTATTTTTCATGACTTAAGACCTCCGCATTTTATTTTTATACAATGTTTGTAGGATTTAATTTAACACTACGAGTCTACGACGTGAGTGTTTTTTAATTGATTATGTATTTCAATTATTTGGATGTTGAACATTTTTTATTGTTGACTTTTGAAATACTTTAGTTAAATATTTGGTTGTTTGGTTTGGGGCGGTACAAATTACAAGTGATGCTTATTTTAAAATGATTAATTACACTTTTAAAAAATAGTAGATTCTTTTTATAAAATCTAAAGTTATTTAATTATTATTCGTTCAATCTTTATAAAAATTGCGGAGAGAAGTGATACTTTCTCTTATCCTTATTATAAAGTGCAAACTAACTTTTCTCACAAACAAATAAAAGTGGTTAAAGTTAATAAAGTTGTTTTAGCATCTAAGTAATTTTCAATATTATCCCTACTAATTCCTCTAAACTCTAATATTATATTAATTATTAGTCTCACCAACAATCCTTATTAATTATGGGCAGACATAGAAAAAATAATTAATGGTCATTGGGAATCAGTAAGTACCTTATAAAAAGGACGAAATAAGCTTGTTAATTGTTGTCTTATAATAAGGACCAAAGAGAGTACGAACTTATGAAGTACTTCCTCTTACCCTTCTTATAAGACACCAACTAGTAAATGTATTTGATCCTTTTTATAAAACACTTGTTTGTTCCCAAGGAGCATTAATTTTTTTAATATATATATGTGTGTGTGTGTGCCCTTAATTAATAAGGGTAGTAGATAAGAGTAATAATTAATATGATATTATATTTTAATGCAATTAGTAGGGGAAATATTGAAAATTTCTTAAGTTTTAGGACAACTAATTTATTGACTCTAACTGTTTTTATTGGTATGTGAGAATTATTAGTTGGTACCTTATAATAAATACCAAAGTAGTACTACCTCTTGTCCAGAATAAATGACCTATTTAGTAATTTGATCTTAGTCTTAAATAAAACACATTTTTTTTTATATTTGTTAATCTTTTATTAATTTCCCCTTATTGATATTCTTTTAACAATAATTAAGGAGAGGAAGGAACAAAAAAGTTAAGGAAAATGATTAAGGTATTTTCAAAAATACATGTTATATTAACAAACTTAATCAATTTCCTTAATTTAATTAAATTAGTCAAATGATCATCTATCATGGAGTGCGTATATAAAGAATTGAGTGCAGCTAGAAAGACAAGGAATGTGAACGTATGACAACGGTGAGAGAAAGGGATTGACATCAAAAGTCAAAACTGATATGCACACAACAAACCTGCCCTGATAGATTTAGGGAAAATCCTTTAAAGGTCCAACGGATTAAAGGAAAAGTTAAAATACTTGTATAAAAAATTCATATATCAAAAAGATCCTAAAAAGAAAAAAGAAAAAATTGTTAAAATTTACATATTGTGTTATTAATTACCTACTAGAGCTATTAATGAGACTTTTTTTATATTTGAATTTTTTGATATTTTTTTAACTCGTTATAATCTTAAAGGAATTTTCCCGATCTGATATTTGACCCTGTGTTGGTTGCCTGTTGCCATGGCCATTCTTGCTCTTTGCTGGAGGCCAAAAGTGGAATCTCTCTCTGGGGAGCATCCCGCCCATCTTCGCAGTAAGGAATCTTTCACGTCCAAAGCACATTTCATTACTCCCTCCACCAATTCTTTAATATAAGATATAATTAATTTTTAAAAAAATTAAAAAATTTAAATTAATATAATTAATTTTAAAAATTAAATAAATTACTTAATCATATTATATGCTGTACATCCTTAGATTATACCACTCTGATCTTAATTTTTAGTTCTTTCTGACCAAAAATTTGATCTTATTTATAAATCTCATTTTGAGGAAATAAATGAGATTATGACAATTTTTTTTGTATTAATTGTATCGATGAAGATAGAGAAAATAAAGAGTTGAAAAATAATTATTCGTAAATAAGAGCAAAGTTAAAAATTACCTTATAAACATTAAGTTAACTACTTCTTATTGGTATGTGTAATTTAATTAAAAAAGATTTATAAATAAAATCGGAGAGATATATCAATTTATTAATTAAAATAATTAATTTGAAGATAAAAATAAAAATAAAAAGGGAGAATTATAATAAAGAACTTAAGAAAAATAATATTTATTAAGAAAGACTATAAAAAATGGTAATTATTTTGAAGGACCAAAAATTAAAACATTAATATAAAGAGACTAAATTGCCCTTGTTTCTATAAATTTTTACATAAAGATGAAAAATGAAAAAAAAAAACACTTTGGAACAATAATATATGGCAACCTTTTTTTGGAATGAAATATCTAATTAACAAAAAAAAACCTATGGGACAATGTTTGCGAACTTTTTTTTTTTGAAACAATAATATATGGCAACCTTCCATTCCACATAAAGAAAGAAAAGCGACGGATCATGCGAATTGGTTTCGGTGATTCAAAACAAAAGTTTGAAAAATATACAATACTAAAGGAGTAAGGATTAATAAGATTTTAATGATTATAACAAGAATCGAACTAAAGGACAACGAGATAAAAAATTACCAGGAAGAAGAACTTGAAAATCATAGAACAGAGGGGAGGACGCCTAGGAGATCTTTGTGGATGAAAGAATCTATGATTTCTTTTTCACAAAGAGATAAAAAGTTACCAATAGAGACTCTAATTTGCATATTCCAAATTCTTATTTGATCTCTATTTATTATTTTCAATCAATCACCTTAGATTCTGATTTAATTAGAGATAATATAGGAAATTTGACCAAGGGCAATTTAATCTCTTTATATTAATGTTTTAATTTTTGGTCCTTCAAAATAATTATCATTTTTATGACCCTTCTTAATAAATATTATTTTTCTTAAGTCTTTTATTATAATTCTCCCAAATAAAAATATATTAAAATAATTTAATCAGTTTCTTTAAACTCTAAAGAAAAATTAACATTTCCTTATATTTTGGATGAACAGTATGTTTTTAGTTAGCCAAGGACATTTCATTCTTCCACGCGCTTGAGGCCAAAAGTGGAATCCCTCTACGGTGCGCATGGGAAGCACATAAGGTGCTTCTTCCTTATGTGCTTCTTACATGCTTTTCCCTCTAATTAGAGGGACAAGCAAATTTTTTTTAATTTTTTTTGAATTTTTTATATATTCTATATATTTAGATTAAATTATATGATGCTTTCTGGAAAAAAAAAATGGCGCCCAGTATCTCAAATTAATTAGTTTCCAGTTCTACATTCAGAAATATGTCTTGCAATACCTGTATACTGGAAACTAATTAATTTGAGATATTGGGTGCTAAAAAAAATTTCAGAAAGAAGTATATAATTTAATCTAAATATATAGAATATATAAAAAATTAAAAAAAAATTGTTTGTCCCTCTACTTAGAGGGAGAAGCATGTAAGAAGCATATAAGGGAGAAGCACCTAATGTGAACCCGTGCGCATGCCACCCATCATCACAGCGAGGAATCTTTCATGTCCAAGGCACATGTCATTACTCCCTCCGCTAATGAGAGAGAAAATTTTTTTATATTCTTATTTATTTTAAAAAAAAAAGGAAAAAAGATTAAAAAAATTAAAATTACAAAATCTAAACTAGGTTTGTTGGTGAGAGTTGATAACGAAACTTGATAAGCAAATCACAGTTCAATTTTTGGGAAATCCTTAATTTAAATTTATAATTTTAAAGTTTTTTTCCCTCTCTTTTTCTTAGAAAATACATAAGATATAGAGGGTATATATTTATTACAGATAAATAATAAGTGACATAAATGGGGTAAAAAAAAACATGCCTTTAAAATCTCAGTAAAAATACTTGTTTATATTTAGGGCTATTCCTATGAAAGTGATTGTTTTTTCTAATAAAATTGATTGAGTATACACCAAGTCATCACCCTGTCCAACTTAAGTATTTACCTACACATTTTATGTTACTCTTTCTGGTTTTTATTATAAGGGACAAACTAACAATTCTTATAAATCAATAGAAACAATTAGAGTCAATAAAGTTATCCTAAAATTTAAGTAAATTTCAATGTTACCCTACTAATTGCACTAAACTCTAACATTATATCTATTACTCTCACCTACTACCCTTATTAATTTGAGGCATATATGAAAAAATAATTAATGTTCCTTGAGAACAAGTAAGTGCCTTATAAAAGGACCAAATACACTTGCTAGTTAGTCCCTTATAATAAGGACCAAAGGGAGTATAACGAACCAACTAACAATTCTCACAAAGTAATAAAGACAATTAAAATCAATAAAGTTGTCATAAAATTTAAGTAATTTCTAACATTACCCCTATTAATTGCATTGATCCCGATTTTCATATTAATTATTACATGTAGCCACTATCCTTATTAATTAAGGGCATATATGGAAATAAATTAATATTTTTTTGAAAACAAGTAAGTGTCTTCTAAAAATAACCAAATATACTGATTAGTTAGTGTCTTATAATAAAAATAAAAGGGAGTAGTCGTAATGCTATTAATAAATTAATTCGAACCACACTAGTGTTCCATCACATTAGCTACTGAACTTTAACCTGAAGAAAGCAAAAAAAAAATGTATGATTCAAAAAATACGACGTAAAATTTGTATTCAACGGTTTGTATTTTATAAATATATTTAACAGTGAAAGTAATAGGGATAGTGACCAATGCAAATTGGATTTTTTTTTTTTTGGGGGGGGGGGGGGGGGGGGGTGGGGTGGTCAAAGAATGCAAATTGAAATTAAGGAGCGAATAAGTGCACATTTAATACTGGGAAAAATTTGGCAAAAAAGGATATTGGGAAAATATTTTATTGTCGGGCATGTCTGGGAAATAAGGCATCTGGATTCACGAGATCACGAGCAAGCATGGGGAAAATGCATTTTGAATGTTTTACTTGAAAAAGGAAAACGAAGAGAGACAAAAATGGACCAAGCACCACGCTAATGTCAGAGCTATGATTAATGCAAAATAAGACTTCCCTTTTCCTTCTCTTCAGTTTGGATCTCTCCGCTTTTCTAATCAATTGGTCTGCTCATAAACTTTCGAGACCTTTCTTTTTAAAATCATCCCTCACCTCTTTCTTCCGTATGCTTTCAATTTCTACTCCCAACTTTCTTCACTTCGACGTACCGGTACGTTTTTTTTTTTTTTTTTTTTCCTACAATGTTATCCTTCCTTCCTCCTTTCTCAGATTCGGGCATGTTCTTTCTTTGCCGATGGCAGTTGCAGATACCAAGAGAAAACAAAATCCACAACACAATGCAATTGCCCCAAGTTAGTATGAACACGTGCCACTCATGTTGGAGACCGTCTCATTTATCTTATAATTTTATAAAAAAAACTGGTGACCTTAATGCAACTTATATGTGGGGTGAGAGTATCTGCTATAAATCCAATTCTCCCACTGCTCAATGCTCTGTCATCCTGCGCAAGAGAGAGCGATTATCCGTGTCTACTAGAGCGATGGCTTCACCAATTGTTCCCACAGAAACCTTGCCCTTCACTGTTGCGTTGGGTGGTTTTTCTCTGCTTTTGTTGATCTTCTTCCTTGGGAAAATCAACAGCTTCTTCATGAGCAGGAACTCTAAGCTTCCTCCAGTGCCAGGTATTACTGGTCCTGCTTAATTATTTTTCCGATTCGAGTTCTTTTGGATTAACAACCGGCTCAGATGTATGAACTGATCAGAATATCAAGGCAATAATTCTATTTTCATGTTCTATAAATGATGCATGCCTTCGATTGAAATGATGAATGGTGGAATTGGGTGAAATAATTGTCGCAGAGGTTAAAGGACGACTACCACTGATCGGGAATCTGCTGCAGCTGAAGGAGAAGAAACCTTACAAGACGTTCACACAGTGGGCCGAGCAATATGGACCCGTTTATTCCGTCCAAACCGGTGCCTCCTCTCTTATCGTTCTGAACACAGCCGATGTGGCCAAGGAGGTTTGTTTACCCTTTATAATCTATATCGTGTATCAGTTTGTCAGTTGAATTTAACATATCAGTGATCGGAAACCTGTGCAGGCAGAGGAATAACGATCCTCCTTCTACCTCAGTGATCTCCTTGTACTTTTTCAGAAAGAAAAATGAAAAATTGGTTGAGTGGCCTCTGATTTTTATGATGGTTGCAGGCGATGGTGACCAGATTCTCCTCTATTTCATCAAGGAAGGTGTCAAAAGCGCTTGCAATTCTGACTGATAATAAAAGCATGGTCGCTATGAGTGACTACACTGATTTTCATAAAAAGATTAAAAAACTTATTCTTGCAAACTTACTGGGGGCAAATGCACAGGTTGGTTCAAGTGACTCTCTGGTTACCTTGAGTGTTTGAGGACGCCTAATTGTTTTTCTGTGATTGTTAAAGAAGTCATGAGATCTATTTGTTGTTGTTGTCGTCATCATCGTTGTCCCCCAATTTTCAGAAACAACACCGCGTTGACAAAGAAGTCATGATGGACAACATGTCACAGCGGTTGAACGAACATGTGAAGGCCTCCCCTAATAAAGTTGTAAATTTTAGGGATATATTTGCGACTGAACTTTTTGGACTCGCTCTAAAGCTAGTAAGTTTTCATTTTATATTATTTCCCCAGACATAAGATAAGGTTGAATTTCTTGGAGATATTACGAAAGCAAATTAAATTATTTTAAAATATTTATATTTATCATTTTTTCTCCAAACTAGTTTGCCTAACTTATAAAACGATATATGATTTAATGTTACACAATTTTATGATATGATTAAGTAATTTTTAAAATTTCTTTAATCTCTCCAAAAAACCCAACTCTATCTTATATTTATATTTAGGGGTACCAATTTACCAGTATAGAGTGACAATTAGTAGACTAATCGTGATGAAATTTGAAGGTGATGGGAGAGGTTGTAAATGCAATTTATGTGAAGGAGCTTGGCGAGACCATAACAAAAGATGAGCTGTACAAGAGTTTGGTACTTGTCTTCATGGAGGGTGCAATTGAGGTGGATTGGCGTGATTTCTTCCCTTATCTCAAATGGATTCCAAATAAAAGCTTTGAGGAAAAAATTCTTGGAATCCATTTGCGCAGAAAAGCTCTTATGCGGGCATTGATTGAGAAGGAGAAGAAGCGAATTGCATCTGGAATGGTGGGTTCGCTTTATAGTGTCGTTACAACTGTGTAAAAGAATTATAATGGTGGGTATCCTAATTCCTTTCTCATTGAATGTATTAGGAAGTAAATTCTTACATCGACTATATGATATCATCACCGGAATCAAAAGAATTGACTGAAGACCAAATTATAATGCTGCTATGGGAGCCCATTATTGAGACATCAGATACAACGTTAGTAACTTCAGAATGGGCTATGTATGAACTTGCAAAGGACAAAAATCGACAGGTTCATTTGTTCCTCCATTTGTTTTGTGTTTCATTTATCATTGAATATACCAAACCAAACGCTGAAATGGCATTGTATTTGGATTACAGGAGCGACTATATCAGGAACTCCGAAATATTTGTGGACCTAATAAGATCACTGAAGAACATTTATCAAAGCTCCCATATTTAGGGGCTGTCTTCCATGAAACCTTGAGGAAGCATAATCCTGTTCCAATCATCCCTCCGAGATATGTCCATGAAGACACCCAATTGGGAGGATATCACATTCCTGCTGGCAGCGAGGTGAATTGATCTTTCTAACTTAATTACTTTTCTACAGTTTGTGTGTAGTGATGGGATGACTAATATAGACAATATGGTGATGAATGCAGATAACAGTGAATATATATGGATGTAACTTGGATAAGAACAAGTGGGAGGATCCTTTGGAGTGGAAGCCAGAGAGATTTCTGAATGAGAGATATGATAATGCGGATTTATACAAGACGATGGCGTTTGGAGGAGGAAAGAGGGTGTGTGCTGGCTCTCTGCAGGCCGCCTCAATAGCTTCTGTTGCAATTGGTAGGTTCGTCCAGGAGTTTGAGTGGGAGCTCGGTCAAGGCGAGGAAGAAAATGTGGATACTGTAGGCCTCACCACACACAAGCGCTACCCCCTCCATGTGAAAATCAAGCCCAGAAGAAATTAATGGGGAAGAATCACCAACGCCCTGTAATTGCTCTAATTTTCATCACTGAATATACATGATGTGTGTGTCCCTCTCTCTGTTTTTTTTGCCAGAAGCTGAATGTGTCTCTTAGACTTGCGAAATTTATATGGCAGATTTAGTATGATTAGTATATTACTATGCTCTAATAAGGAAGTGTCTGGTGTATTGCTTATAAGATTGTATTTCTTTTGGCGTGGGTTTTCCAACCAACACTCTCTTGCTCGTCACTTCTAACTTGGGGTTTTGAGGAGGCTGATTATGTCTATGATTCTACTTTCACTCTTATATTTTTAATGTACGGTATTTAGCTATTATTGTATCCAGTTTATTTTATTGTTATTGTTGTTGTGTTTGTTATATTTGTTTTAGCTTTGTTTGTGATTATTTTTATGTAATGTATTGATTTGCAGTATTAATATATAGGGTTAAGGTACAAAAATACACATGTGTTTTTCTCCGAGGAGCGCCCAGTAGCAAATGCTTTTTTTGGGTGCAAAAGTGCACACGTGGTTACAATTTAGGTGCAAAAATACCGTTTGACCGTTAAATTTGACTTTGACCATTAAGTTTGACTTTGACCGATGACGTGGCATTTCAAAGGTGCAAAAATACACATGTGATTTGTCAAGAAAAGCGCCCAACAACAATTTTTTTAATTTAATAATTTTATTTTAATTACTACCGGGTGCTAAAAAGATATTTAGAATACTGACCTGTACTGAAAAAATACTTCATAATCTTGAAAAATTATTTTTAGATCTGAAAAAAATATTTCAGGATACTAACTGGTACTAAAAAGATACTTTGAAGTATTTTTTTCTATACCAATCAGTATCCTGAAAGTACTTTTTAGTACCAGTTAGTACTCTGAAATATTTTTTTTCAGTATCCTTTTAGTACCGGTAAACACTTGAAATATTTTTTCAAGATCCTAAAATAATTTTTCAAGATTATGAAGTATTTTTTCAGTATCAGTTAATATCCTTTTAGTACCAGTCAATACTTGAAATATTTTTTCAAGATCCTAAAATAATTTTTCAAGATTATGAAGTATTATTTTTGAACTAGTCAATATCTGAAAAAAATATTTCAGGGTATTGACTAGTACTAAGAACTACTTTCATGATACTGGCTGGTACAGAAAAAATATTTCATAATCTTGAAAATTTATTTTAAGATCTTGAAACAATATTTCAAGTATTGACCGGTACTAAAAAGATACTGATTAGTACTGAAAAAAAATATTTCAGGGTACTGACTGGTACTAAAAAGTACTTTCAGGATACTGACTGGTACAGAAAAATACTTCATAATCTTGAAAAATTATTTTAGGATCTTGAAAAAATATTTCAAGTATTGACCGGTACTAAAAGGATACTGACTGATATTGAAAAAATACTTCATAATCTTGAAAAATTATTTTAGGATCTTGAAATAAAATTATTAAATTAAAAAAACAATTGTTGTTGAGCGCTCTTCTTGACAAATCACAAGTGTATTTTTGCACCTTTGAAATGTCACATCATCGGTCAAAGTCAAATTTAATGGTCAAAGTCAAACTTAACGTTCAAACGGTATTTTTGCACTTAATTTGTAACCACGTGTGCACTTTTACACCTAAAAAAAGCATTTGCTACTGAACGCTCCTCAGAGAAAAGTACATGTGTATTTTTACACCTTAACCCTAATATATATATCCTTTGAGCCCCCAAAAAAAATGTGTGGTGGAAAAATCTGTTAAATGTTGTAAAGGAATTGGAAGTGTGCCCGGGGATTAAAATTTGAAACAGAATAATGTGTGTTTTATTTTTTTGATTTGTTCAAGGGATTGACCGTTGAGGTTTATGAGTCCACTGCTTATAGCTTATGTGCTTATTATATGTTTATATCTCAATTTGAGATATAAGCATGTAATTTTTTAGTTTTTTAAATTCTTTTTATATATTGTATATATTCATTTTTAAATTATGTGTTGCTTTCTGGAATTTTTTTTGCACCCAGTATCTCAAATTAATTAGTTTCTAGTACTGCATTCAAAAATATTTATCTGTAACACGAGTATCATGGAAACTAATTAATTTCAGATACTGAGTGCAAAAAAAATTCTAGAAAGCAGCACATAATTTAAATATGAATAAATACAATACATAAAAAAATTTAAAAAATTTACATGCTTATAAGCATGTAATAAGCACATAAGCTATAAGCACCATATGTAGACTCTGAGGTTTATAGGGGTTCATAGATCTCCTAACAATACATTTTTCAAGATTCAAATTTGTATTCTTCTTTTTAAGGGAAAAGACTCTTTACCACCCTAACCAATAACTCCATAGTATAATTTTCATATTTGCTGACTAGCACTAGCAAGTAACTGAAACTGGTGAAAAGGTATTATGGCCCACAGGCGCTTTCAATTTTCAACTACCTTTTAAACTATGCCTTTTGCAATATTGCCCCCTAGAATTGAATAATATTTGGTTATTTTTTTTTGTAGATCGTTGGTCTTGTTTTATAGAGACTAACAATATTGATATTCAACAGAATGGAGATGGACTCTGCTTCCAAATTGTATGCAGTATGATTTATTTTGAACTTTTTATAGTTACCTAGGATTTATTCTAATTAATTCTTTCAGGTTAAAAAAAAAAAAAATCTAATTAGTTCTTATGATATAGTCATATAGTAGTCACCGTGCCAGACATACCTGATACCTCACCATATTGAGGTAAAGATGCCAGGAGCAGTGAAAGATGAGAGGAAAGTCTATCATTTACGGATTTACATTTGGTGCTTTTTCCATTAAGTGTTTCTTATATGCTTTTTCTTCTAATTAATTGGAGGGATGAGGCATTTTTAAAATTTTTTATATGTATTTTATTTATTTAGATTAAATCATGTGTGTATCCGAAATATTTTTTGCACCTAGTATTCCAAATTAATTACCTTCAAGGATAATGGTGTTACATGAAAAATATTTTTGAATGCATGACTGTAAATTAATTAATTTGAGATACTTGATGTAAAAAAATTTCAGGATGCAACATATAATTTAATCTAAATAAATAAAATATATTAAAAAAATGCTCCTTCCCTCTAATTAGAGGGAAAAGAACATAAGAAGCATCTAATGTGAACCTATAATTTACATTCTTTTTGATAGATTGATTAGACCTGTATTCACTCTTCTAGTTTCTACAGTAACTATCAAAATATCTTTCTTCATTATGAAGGTAATCAAGAACAGACTTTGAAATAGAATAAAAGGCCAATTTCTTGATAATTTTTGTATTAGCTACATTAAAAAAAAAAATCAAATTTTAGGAGCTTTTCTTATGGGGATAACAATTAGAATGACGACGATAATCTTTTGCTCCACATAAGGCGGGAAAATTAACATTACTCCATTTGGTCATAAATATAAGATATAATTGAATTTTTTAAAGAGATTAAGAAAGCTAATTAAATTACTTTAAAATATTTATATCTATCATTTTTATTTTTTCTCAAAACTATTTTGTCTAGCTTATAAACTAATATCTAAACATAATAAAATAAACAACATATGATATAATTAAATAACTTACTTAGTTTTGTTAATTTTTAAAAAAATTTAATTTATCTTATATTTAATATCAGAGGGAGTATTAATTAAAGGAGATTTTAGATACAAATTTGTAAAAATAATAAATAAATAACACTACTATAAATCATTTCCGAAGTCTGAAATGCGAACACTGAAGAGCAGGGAGAGTAGGAACAAATTTGTGGAAGAACGACAAATTAAGAAAAGACAAGAATGTGGTTTTAATTTCCATTTATGACCTTGACTGTGACAAGAAACAAAGATGGCAATGGAGTTTGTTTGATGGGTCGGTAGGTCTCAGATTGAAAAGGATTTATGACAGTGAGATTTGAATTTATTATGAGCCAACTCCATTTTTAATTTTTTGATATAAAAATTCATTTTTTTTTACTATTGTACCCGGTTTACCAGAGCTTCGTCCTGCCTAATCCAGATTGAGGTTCTGTCGGGCGCATACACGGAGACTTTCATATTTATTTGCTTATTAAAATCTTGAGTATAACAAACTCAAGCGGTCAAGCCCAACCCATATCATCTTTAGGTCAGACCCGTTTGGTATAACCGAATGCCTTATTTTCTTCTTCCCTTTTCGTAATTTAATTGGAATTGGAGTTCGAAAGAGAATAAAGGTGAGTTTTAAAGGCGTGTTTGGTTAGACAAAATTATATATTTATTAATTTTATGGGTAAAGGATTTCTCCACCCACTGAAAAAAAAAAAATCTCCAGTCACCCTAAAACTATATCGTTTTAGATTAATGAAAGATGTTTCTATAATTTTGTTTATTTTTTTTATCATATGAATATTACAGAAACACACTTCATTAATTCACCTAAAATTATAAATACACTCTTTATTAATCTAAAACGACGTAGTTTTTGGATCACTGGAGATAACTTTATCTCCAGTGACTGGAGAAATATTTTTCCCTAATTTTATATAAGGTTTCAGTTTAATTTCTTATTTCATAAATTCGTTTAGCTCCTTACCTTTGATATTATCAGTTGTACACAATAATTTTTTGTACCCGTAATAATTATTTTTTAAGAATTAAGGTAATACTTAAAAGTATTTTGTAAACATTTAAAATTGTATATTACCATTTTTAATAAAATTAATAGTTGATTGAAAAGGTATATACTAAAAATAAATTACTTGAACAAAAATTTGTATAAATTTAAGGAAGCAAACGTGCAATTTTGTAATGGTTCAAAATTGTATAAATTTATTAAAAATTATAAACTCTACTTACCATATTTTTTAAAAAATTTAACTAAATCAAATTTTTCCCTCTCCCCTTCTCCCGCCTATCTATTCTTATCCAATTAAATGCACCCTCCGGTCCTAATTATAAAACATATTCAACCGATTTTGGGAAGATTAAGGAGAGGAATTAAATTAGTTCATTTTACCCATTTTCCTAAAATGTCCTTATATAAATTTAAAATGACATAAGTAAAAGTGAATTAACAGCCCCTATTAAAGCTATTACATACTTTTTCAACCTAGAATTTTCATTTTCACAATATATACATTTATGTGTGTGTATACATGTATACATATATATGTGCTATATATATATGTCTCTCTCTCTCTCTCTCTCTATATATATATATATATATATATGTACACAGAGACATATAGGCACACACACACACATAGACATATATCTACACACACATATATGCACGTATAGACACACAAATATGAGCGAGCGAGCGCACGTGCGCGCACACACATATATTTGGTGTGTGTGTTTATATATATATGCACACACACATATTGTCAAACAGGAACACACTCATATGCGCACGAAGATACACACACACACACATATACATACTATATACACAGACACATATACATACATACAAACATATATTGACACATATATGTGTGTGTGTGTCTTATTTATTGACCAGCTAACGTTAATTTG
Source organism: Acacia crassicarpa (assembly GCA_034222035.1). Lineage (NCBI taxonomy): Eukaryota > Viridiplantae > Streptophyta > Magnoliopsida > Fabales > Fabaceae > Acacia > Acacia crassicarpa. The sequence continues at coordinate 2,318,375 of JAWXYG010000003.1, forward strand.
TCAATATATATATATATATATATATATATATATATATATATATATATATATTTTGACAAATTAACGTTAGTTGATCAATAAATAAATTAAAATCCAACGATTTAAAAGTTTCATTGACTGGAAGAGTCTAGCACCAAAATGCATATACTTACTAAAAACCAAACACACTTGAGAGGGAAAAAATAGAGGTATTTTAGGATGAAATTGATAAAAATTAAATTTTTTTTCCTATAATTAGAACCAAAACCAACTCTTAAGTGTTGCCCTATAATCAGAATCGGAAGGAATATATACAAGGATTCTCGCATCGTAATGAGGCTGATAATTATTTTTATTTATTACTAATTAATGATATTGATAATTAATTTTAATCATGCAAGTGCCACATGACACAACATATTTACCAAAATTAGACTCAGCAAACTGTCATCCAATTGTTTAGTATGAGGTTCACTTCAGTCATTTATGTTCAAAAAATGTAAATTTAATATCGTTGATGTCGCTAACAAAAACTTGTTGATTTAATGAATTAAAATGCCAACTGAACAATAATATGGAACAAAACAACACCCACATTGTTATCACCAATATCATTGAATTCTTTGTTTTCAAAATCATTAAATTCAACATTAAAAATATGGCAGGAATAGTCATTACCGTTTGGTTTGATGGAAAAGACTCAAATACTTTCCTCATGTTACCATGGAGATGCCCATTACGGTTGCGGGAGAGGGCACAAAAGTGGAGCCATGAGCAGCGGGAAAACTGTAACACCTCGATTTTTAAATCATAATTAATGATTTTTAGGGCATTTAATAGCATTTATTGTTTTAAATTTCTACCTATGAATTTAGATTATCCACATTTACTAAGGAGAAATGTTCAATATACACTATGATATATAAATGCAGACAATGAATGCACATATACTATGATACATTCATAAAGGATGTTGTGATATATATTGACAAATTAATGTTAGCTGATGGATAAATAAATTAAAATCCAACGATTTAAAAGTTTCAGTGACTGGAAGAGTCTACACACCTAAATGCATATATTCACCAAAAACCAAACACGCTTGAGAGAATAAAATAGGGGTATTTTAGAAAGAAATTGACAAAAATTAAAATTTTGTCCTATAAGTAGGACCAAAATCAAATCTCGAATGTTGTCCTATAATCAGGACCAAAGGAAGTATATACGAGAATTCTCGTATCGTAATGAGGCTGATAATTATTTTTATTTATTAATAACTAATGATATTGATAATTAATTTTAATTATACAAGTGTCACATGACACAACATATTTACCAAAATTAGACTCATCAAAATTGTTAGCTCTCTATGTGTTTTGATGATGATGGAACAATTGCAAACCCAAAAATGAAGTTTTGTCTTGGTAAGTTGAAAAACTTACTGTTAAAACAAAACTCGAGTTTTGGTTTCAAAACTCAAGTTTTGGCCTTGACAGAGAGTTGCTCATTTTCATTAAACAGAGCAAAACTCAAGTTTCCTGTGGAAATTTGAGTTTTGAATCATACAGAGAGCACTCAATTTTTCATCTCAAGACAAAACTCAAGTTTCAGTTTGAAAACTCGAGTTTTGGTTCTTACAAAGACTCATGACATTTTTCAACTAAAGACAAAACTCGAGTTTTGTTTTGCAAACTCGAGTTTTGGACATACAAAGAGTCTTTAATTTTTGAATCCAGCTTCATACCAAGACTTCATCTTTCAAACTGCTTCAGAGTTTTTCAAGTTTTCTCTAAGTTAAGAGAAAACTCGAGTTTTGATATCAAAACTCGAGTTTTGACTTAACAGAGAGTTTTCAAGTTTTCAACCAGTTTTGAAAACTTGAGTTTCAAAGAGAAAACTCAAGTTTTCAACTTGAGCAGACTTTCAAAATTTTCATCATTGGATGAAAACTCAAGTTTTGAACAAAACTCGAGTTTTGACCCAACCCGAGAGCACTGCCAAGATTCCAAGTTTTCATAACAATATGAAAACTTGAGTTTTGATTTCAAAACTCGAGTTTTGATCAGGTAGAGAGCAATGCATTTTCACGATGATTTGAAAACTCGAGTTTCAGTTTTGAAACTCAAGTTTTGACCTGACATGAACTCTTCAATGTTTTCACAGCTTAAGTGAAAACTCGAGTTTCATTTTGGAAACTCGAGTTTTGGCCAAACAAAGAGCTATGAAGTTTTCCAACATTTTGAAAACTCAAGTTTTGAAAAGAAACTCAAGTTTTGAAGTTTTGGACTTAATCACTTACACTTCATTAAAAGTCCAAAACTCGAGTTTTAATTTGAAAACTCGAGTTTTGACATTTACTCAAACTATGGTTCAAAAGCTCAAAACACGATGTTACTCTCTAGAAACAGAAAACTCGATTTTCAGTTTTGAAACTCAAGTTTTGTGTTAAGTGCATAGTTGAAAACTCGAGTTTCCATTAACAAAACTCGAGTTTCCATCGCTGAACTGTAGATTTGAATTTAACGATTTTAGAATGCTCTGTTATTTGAGTTCAATACTTTCTAACATTAATCCTCCATATTCCCTGCTATGTTTAACCACTTTACTTGTGAGTTTAAGGCAGATTAACGAAAGTTATTGAAGATCTCAACTAAAAGCAAAAAACATGTCAGCACAATAAATGCTGTCTAGAAAAGAAGCACTCTTTCAGCTAAACCACCTGTGCACAGTTGCAAAGCATTAAAGAATGTTTTCTACAACAAGCAACCTCTTCTCCAACAAACTAATTCACAAAGAGACAGCTCAGAGTCATTATCCACCTGGATTAAGTGGAGAATAGAGAGAGAAGTAGATCAAAGTTGCTACTAAACACCTTCAACGGTTTTATCCATTTTGCAACGGTCATTTATTGCCTTCTGAGTATAAATAGAAGAGCATTCAAGTCTTCTCAACAACTACAACAACTGAGAGCGAATTTCATTAAGTTTCATTCAATTCTTTCAGTTTCTATCTGTACAGTATCTTGTGATACTTAAGCTTCAGTGTTTATCATTATCTGCTCTAAGAGAGAGTTTTCTTTGATTATCAAACATTCATTGTAAAGAACCACAAGTCGGGGGACTTGGTGGTTGGGATCATTGATTACAACTTGTAAGGGAGAGTGAGTTCTAGTGAGAGAATCACTTCTTGAGTGCAGAGTGTGTAATCTTTGATATAGTGGAAATCCCAGTGAGGCTGGGGACTGGACGTAGGTCAGTGGTTAGGACCGAATCAGTATAAATCTTCTTGTGTCTTACTTTTCTTCCCTCACTCTGTTTTACCCTGTTTTCTTAGTGCAAAAACAGAGGAATTTCGAAAATTTTGTAATACCCAATTCACCCCCCTCTTGGGTATTTGACTCCATCTTCAAAAATGTCATCCAATTGTTTAGTATGAGTTTCACTTCAGTCATTTATGTTCAAAAAATGTATTTCAAGCCCTTAAATTTAATATCATTAAGGTTGCTAACAAAAAAATGTTGATTTAACGAATTAAAATGCCGCCTTAACAAATAATATGGAACAAATCAACACCCACATTGATATCACCAATATCATTAAATTCTTTGTTTTCAAAATCATTAAATTCAACACTAAAAATATGGCAGGAATAGTCATTACCGTTTGGTGCGATCGAAAATACTCGAATACTTTCCTCGTATTGCCATGGAGATGCCCATTACGGTTACGGGAGAGGGCACAAATGGGAAGCCATGAGCAATGGGAAAGCTGTAACACCTTGATTTTTAAATCATAATTAATGCTTTTTAAGGCCATTTAATAGCATTTATTGTTTTCAATTTCTACCTATGAATTTAGATTATCCACATTTACTAAGGAGTAAGGTTGTCAAACTCACGAGTCTAAGTAAACTCGTTACAGGGACCTAGACTCGTATCGTGAACTTGAATCGTAAACTCGTAAGAGTTTACTTTTATTATTAAATAAGTATTACTGGTGTATAATTAAATAATTTAAATATAAAAATAACAACAATTTGATTTAAATATATTTTAAATTCAAATAATTGAAATTAAATCCATCAACATTCATTATTTATCATACTTAATAAATAAATTTCTATAAAATTTCTATATAAAGCCGCTGAGCAAGATCAAATAAAAAAAGTTAACACGAATTTAAGAGTAAGTTAACATGATTTTGTAAGCTAGAAATGTAAACACGGTAAACTCGGTGTATAAATTCGTGAGTTTAACCGAGTTTACAACTAGTACAAGTTAACCACTGACTCGACTCGTTTTTGTAAGTTAGAAGCGTAAAAACGGTAAACTCAGAGAGTTAATTCACGAGTTTGACAACAATGCTAAGGAGAATTGTTCAATGTAGACTATGATATATAAATGCAGACAATGAATGCACATATACTATGATACATTAATAAAGGTTGTTGTGATATATATTGACAAATTAATGTTAGCTGATGGATAAATAAATTAAAATCCAACGATTTAAAAGTTTCAGTGACTGGAAGAGTCTACACACCCAAATGCATATACTCACCAAAAACCAAACACGCTTGAGAGAATAAAATAGGGGTATTTTAGAAAGAAATTCTCAAAAATTAAAATTTTGTCCTATAATTAGGACCAAAATCAAATCTCAAATGTTGTCTTATAATAAGACCGGAGGAAGTATATACGAGGATTCTCGTATCGTAATGAGGCTGATAATTATTTTTATTTATTAATAACTAATGATATTGATCATTAATTTTAATTATGCAAGTGTCACATGACACAACATATTTACCAAAATTAGACTCATCCAATTGTTTAGTATGAGTTTCACTTCAGTCATTTATGTCAAAAAAATGTATTTCAAGCCCTTAAATTTAATATCATTAAGGTCGCTAACAAAAAAATGTTGATTTAACGAATTAAAATGCCGCCTTAACAATAATATGGAACAATTCAACACCCACATTGTTATCGCCAATATCATTAAATTCTTTGTTTTCAAAATCATTATTCAACACTAAAAATATGGTAGGAATAGTCATTACCGTTTGGTGCAATCGAAAATACTCGAATACTTTCCTCGTATTGCCATGGAGATTACCATTACGGTTACGGGAGAGGGCACAAATGGGAAGCCATGAACAGTGGGAAAGCTGTAACACCTCGATTTTTAAATCATAATTAATGCTTTTAACGGCATTTAATAGCATTTATTGTTTTCAATTTCTACCTATGAATTTAGATTATCCACATTTACTAAGGAGAAATGTTCAATGTACACTATTATATATAAATGCAGACAATGAATGCACATATACTATGATACATTCATAAAGGTTGTTGTGATATATATTGACAAATTAACGTTAGCTGATGGATAAATAAATTAAAATCCAACTATTTAAAAGTTTCACTGACTGGAAGAGTCTTGCACCCAAATACATGTACTCACCAAAAACCAAACACGCTTGAGAGAATAAAATAGGGGTATTTTAGGAAAAGATTGACAAAAATTAAAATTTTGTCCTATAATTAGGACCAAATTCAACTCTCAAATGTTGTCCTATAATCAGGACCGGAGAAGTATATACGAGGATTCTCGTATCGTAATGAGGCTGATAAATTTTTTTTTATTAATAACTAATGACATTGATCATTAATTTTTATTATGCAAGTGTCACATGACACAACATATTTACCAAAATTAGACTCAGCAAACTGTCATCCAATTGTTTAGTATGAGTTTCACTTCAATCATTTATGTTCAAAAAATGTATTTTAAGCCCTTAAATTTAATAACATTAAGGTCGCTAACAAAAAAATGTTGATTTAATGAATTAAAATGCCGCCTTAACAATAATATGGAACAAATCAACACCCACATTGATATCACCAATATAATTAAATTCTTTGTTTTCAAAATCATTAAATTCAACACTAAAAATATGGTAGGAATAGTCATTACCGTTTGGTGCGATCGAAAACACTCGAATACTTTCCGCATGTTGCTCGTGTTGCCATGGAGATGCGCATTACGGTTACGGGAAAAGGCACAAATGGGAAGCCATGAGCAACGGGAAAACTGTAATACCTCGATTTTTAAATCATAATTAATGCTTTTAACGGCATTTAATAGCATTTATTGTTTTCAATTTCTACCTATGAATTTAGATTATCCACATTTACTAAGGAGAAATGTTCAATGTACACTATTATATATAAATGCAGACAATGAATGCACATATACTATGATACATTCATAAAGGTTGTTGTGATATATATTGACAAATTAACGTTAGCTGATGGATAAATAAATTAAAATCCAACGATTTAAAAGTTTTACTGACTGGAAGAGTCTTGCACCCAAATACATGTACTCATCAAAAACCAAACACGCTTGAGAGAATAAAATAGGGGTATTTTAAGAAGAAATTGACAAAAATTAAAATTTTGTCCTATAATTAGGACCAAAATCAACTCTTAAATGTTGTCCTATAATCAGGACCGGAGAAGTATATACAAGGATTCTCATATCGTAATGAGGCTGATAATTATTTTTATTTATTAATAATTAATGATATTGATCATTAATTTTAACTATGCAAGTGTCACATGACACAAAATAACCAAAATTAGACTTAGCAAACTGTCATCCAATTGTTTAATATGAGTTTCAGTTCAGTCATTTATGTTCAAAATATGTATCTCAAGCCCTTTAATTCCCTGTCGTAAAGGCCGCTAACAAAAAAAATGTTGATTTGACGAATTAAAACGCCGACTTAACAATAATATGGAACAAATCAACACCCACATTGTTATCACCAATATCTTTAAATCTTTGTTTTCAAAATCATTAATTAAATTCAACACTAAAAATATGGCGGGAATAGTCATTACCGTTTGGTGCGATGGAAATACTCGAATACTTTCCTCATGTTGCCGTGGAGAAGCCCATTACGGTTACGGGAGAGGGCACAGAAGGGAAGCCATGAGCAGCAAGAAAGCTGTAACATATCTCGATTTTTAAATCATGATTAATGATTTTTAGGGCATTTAATAGCATTTATTGTTTTCCATTTGTACCTATGAATTCAGATTATCCACATTTACTAAGGAGAAATGTTCAATGTAAACTATGATATATAAATGCAGACAATGAATGCACATATACTATGATACATTGAGGTTGTTGTCAATGCACCTTGTGCAGAAGCGTCTGATTCTGTTTATTAATTATCATGGCATTGGTTGAAATAAAATAGGTACATGCATGTGGCCATATTGGTAGCAACATTTAATGCTTCAGTTTTTCCTTCTGCTTTCCTGCAAATTAGTATCAGCAGTCAATAAATATCATAAAAAGAAACCAAGTGAAAGCAAAATCCATAATACAAAAAAATTGTGCCACCAATATAGATCCGTTACCGATGTTGGACCCGAACTCTTTTCTTTAAACTCCTAAGTCTAAATAAACTCATGATAAGAGTATAAATTTAAATTATGAACTCAAATCATAAACTCGTAATATTTTTTTATTAATAAATATATGTTAAAAGTATATAATAAAATAATAAAAATGATAATAACTTAATTTAAATATATTTTAAATATGAAGAATTCAAATTAAATTTTATAGTTTATTGTATCCAACAAAGAAATTTCAAGGAAGTTCACATTTAAAGCCATTTAACATGATTAAAACAAACAAACACAATTTTAAGAATGAGTTGACACAATTTTATACTGAAAAAACTTAAAAAATGGTAAATTCATTGTGTAAATTCACAAATTTAATTGATTTTATGATTTAAATACAAACTGACACGATTTTGTAAGTTAAAAACATACAACCAGTAAACTTGAGAGAACTCGTAAACTTAACAATTGCCTTCTATTAATTAACTCTGGACCAAAAAAAAAAATTTTTAAAAATAGCGACATTTAAATAACTTCTATAGGGGGCCAGTTTATGTGCTATAAATACAAGTCTCCCATTAGACTCTGCTCATTCTGGGTAAGAAATAGTGCGAATATCTATCTGATAGATCAATGACTTCAGTGAGAGACGTCCTTGAACTTGTTCCTAGAGAGCCTTTTGCATTCGCTGTTGCGCTGGGTGGTTTTTCTCTGCTACTCATCTTCTTCCTTGGAAAATTCAACAGCTTCTCCAAGAGCAGACATTCTAATCTTCCTACAGTGCCAGGTGAATTACTGTTTCTGGTTAATTCTTTTGCGGGTGAAAGTTCTTTTGATTTCCAAACCATGAACCTCTAACTATGTCACCCAACTCGCTCAAATGTAATAAGATAAAGTGATAAGAAGATCGAGGAAATTAACAATATTGCCATGTTCTAGTATTTGTCCACAAATAATGTCATTGCATGAAACTATTAATGGTGGAATTGGGTGAAATAATTGTGGCAGAGGTTGGAGGACGACTACCATTGCTCGGGAATCTGCTGCAACTGAAGGAAAAGAAACCTTACAAAACGTTCACACAGTGGGCTGAGCAATATGGACCCATTTATTCCATCCGAACTGGTGCCTCCATTATTGTTGTTCTTAACACCACCGATGTGGCCAAGGAGGTATGTTTACCCTTTATAATCTATATCAGTTTTCTTTATATAAGAAAGTTCAGATGAGTTGGTTGCTAAGGCTTACAGATATGCTTCTAGACCCAAAGAGTTTACAAACTTATTTACAAATCGTCCACCAATATGGTTCTCGCATTGGTTGGTTTGAACCATAAACTTATGGTTATGAACAAACTCTTTTCCCAAGTGAACCAACATTTGTTGGTATAAGCTATACCAGCAGTTAGTAGGAAGTTCCATTTCTTTTTACAATTAGCTGCCGGAACCTTGTACAGACATAGGAATAACGCTGTTCATTCTACCTCAGTGTTGTCTGTGCGATTTTTTTTTTCTTTAAAAAAAATTGGTTGAATGGCCTCTGCTTTTTATGGCTCTTACAGGCGATGGTGACCAGATATTCCTCCATTTCATCAAAGAAGTTGTCAAGTGCGCTCAAGGTTCTGACTTTTGATAAATGCATGGTTGCCATGAGTGACTATGATGATTTTCACAAAATGATCAAAAGACATATTATTACAAACGTTCTTGGGGCGAATGCACAGGTTGGTCACAGTAACTTTCGGGTTGCCTTGTTCAATGTTTGCGCTCGCGTAATTGCTAAAGAAGTCATTGGATCTATTTGTTGTTGTTGTCCCCCCCCCCCCCCCCAATTTTCAGAAATTACATCGTGGCCACAAAGAAGACATGATTTACAACATGTCAAAGCGGTTGAATGAACATGTGAAGACCTCCCCTGATGAAGCTGTAAATTTCAGGGATATATTTGCGCCTGAACTTTTTGGACTCTCTCTAAAGCTAGTAAGTTTTTATATCAGTATTTTTCTCAGTATAAAGTAATGATTAGTAAACTGAGCATGATGAAATATGCAGGTTATGGGAGAGGATGTAAATGCCATTTACGTTGAGGAGCTTGGCAAGACCTTAACAAAAGATGATATATATAAGATTCTAGTAATTGACTTCATGGAGGGCGCACTTGAGGTGGATTGGCGTGATTTCTTACCCTATCTCAAATGGATTCCAAACAAAAGATTCGAGGAAAAAATTCGTCGAATTGATTTTTGCAGAAAAGTTGTTATGAGGGCATTGATGGACAAGCAGATTAAGCGAATTCAATCTGGAATGGTTGGGTTACCTTAGAGTATCACTACATCTTTGTGCAAAAATAATATGATGGCGGTTGTCCTAATTCCTCTCTCATTGAATGTTACAGGAAGTAAACTGTTATATTGACTGTCTGTATTCATCGTCGGAACTAACCGAAAACCAAGTTCTCGTTCTGCTTTGGGAAGCCATTGTTGAGACATCAGATACCACATTAGTGACTTCAGAATGGGCGATGTATGAACTCGCCAAGAACAAAAGCCAACAGGTTTATTTGTTTCTCGATATTATGTTTTTTTGGTTTTCAAATAATATACTGATCTGTGAATATTCACTCAATTTGCACTGTATGTAAATTGCAGGAGCAACTGTATCAGGAACTTCAAAATGTCTGTGGACATGACAAGGTCACTGAAGAACATTTATCAAAGCTGTCATATTTAGGGGCTGTTTTCCATGAAACCTTAAGGAGGCATAGTCCGGTGGCAATTGTCCCTCTGAGATATGCCCACGAAGACACTCAATTGGGAGGATATCACATTCCTGCAGGAATTGAGGTGAATTAACAATCTTTTGAATTCAATTACTTTTCTATGGTTCATGTGTTGTGATGTGAAGACCAATAGTGACAATAAGGTGGTGAACACAGATAGCAGTGAACGTATATGGATGTAACATGGACAAGAACAAGTGGGAGGATCCTTTCGAGTGGAAACCGGAGAGATTTCTGGATGAGAAATATGACAATGCGGATTTGTACAAGACGATGGCGTTTGGAGGAGGAAAGAGGGTGTGCTCTGGCTCTCTTATGGCATATTTATTAGCCTCCGTTGCAATTGGCAGATTTGTTCAGGAGTTTGAGTGGGAGCTTGCTGCAGGGGAGGAAGACAACGTGGATACTGTGGGCCTCACCACACACAAGCTCCATCCCCTGCATGTGAAAATAAAACCTAGAAATTAATGGGGAGGATTTGTAATGCCGCATTAACTCTACACATCACCAGTGCATTTGATTATGATGCGACATGCCAGCTTTATGTAGCAGAGATTCCCAGTTCTAGTTGAATAAAAGTATTAGTGATATAATACTCTGTTCTCTAATAAGTACTAAGCATTTTCATTATTGCTTGTTTTCTATTCTCTTATCCTTCAATGTAATGTAAACAATGGTGTTGGTTGAGTAACCGGGCATTTCTAATTATTCCCTCTGATCTTTATTATAAGGCATTAACTAACTTTTCTCATAAACCAATAAAAACAATTAAAATCAATAAAGTTGCCCTCCAATATTATCCCTACTAATTTCACTAAACTCTAATATTATATTAATTATTACTCTCACACACTACCCTTATTAATTATAGGCAAACATGGAAACAAATAATTAATGCTCATTGGAAACAACCAAATACCTTATAAAAAGGATCAAATAATCTTATTAGTTAATGTCTTATAATAAGGACCAAAGGGAGTACTTTTTATAGCAATAAATAATTTATTTTCTCATAACAGCACACTTGTCCATGAGCCTATTACTTGGAAGAAACTCAAAAGTTTGATGAGTATTATTGTTACTATGTTTGTGGTCAATTATGCCACTCTGTGACATGATGAACAGAGCATGGAAGCACAGCACTGTAATTACATGCTTGCTTGCTCTATAAGTATCTTCTGGTGCCTCCCTGCTTGGTCCATCATATGTTGCAACAACTGCATCTTGGAGACTATTTACATCCAATTTGTTTACTTCAATGATATTCTGTATTATTATTGTTTCCCTTTATCTTACTTATTCTAAAGATTAATCGAGTGACTAGAGGGTTGGCAAAAGCGGTCAGATTCTTATAACACACTTGTCCATGAGCCTATTACTTGGAAGAAACTCAAAAGTTTGATGAGTATTATTGTTACTGTGTTTGTGGTCAATTATGCTACTCTGTGACATGATGAACAGAGCATGGAAGCACCGCACTGTAATTACATGCTTGCTTGCTCTATAAGTATCTTCTGGTGTCTCCCTACTTGATCCATCATATGTTGCAACAACTGCATCTTGGAGACTATTTACATCCAATTTGTTTACTTCAATGATAGTCTGTATGTAATAATTACTGGTCCCGTTTATCTTACTTATTCTAAAGATTAATCGAGTGACTAGAGGGTATGTAATTATTACTGGTCCCCTTTATCTTACTTATTCTAAAGATGAATCGAGTGATTAGAAGGTTGACAGATTCTAAAATTACTAGATACTGGCATTTATCTATTATCTCTTTTGCTTCATGAATTAGAGTTATATACCTCTCATAGTTGCGTTCGGCAATAGATTTAATATAATTGTCACTAATCACTCTCATGGCAGCATCATTATTACGTTTTCCTTGGCCCATGTTTGGCCGTACCTAAAATTATTATAAAAAATTTAATCAATAGTCCATTTGTATTCGGGAAGGAAAGTCAAAGCAACATCAGCAACGAAAGCTTCTTACACAGTGGCCGTTCATATCACGGACGATTTCTTTTTACTTGAATTGAAGCCTGTTATCCATATTAAAGCATACAGTAAGGAGCTGACACATACCAGAAATAACCAAAACAGCATAATAAGGTGATACAGGTAGCAATTACATGAACGTTTTAGGATCAACTAGCTAGGTTTGAAGAATTTCAAATTAAGCCCATTAGCGACTATGCTCCAAATACCTCCAATGGTAAAGGCCAAGCTAAAAGAAACTCCCAGCCAACCCAGAATCCAGTTGAAGTACCAATTGAAGCTGTATTTGGTGGGCTGCTTTATGAGAACCCACATGAAGCATGGATACGCAAAAGTCACCGGAAGAGTGAGTCCTCCCATTAAACCGGCTAGGCTTGAGAGAAAGGGAAGCGCCACTCCTATAAAGAAGGACACAAATCCAAAGAAAACTCGGAAGCCTGACCTCACCCATATTGAGCAGGGACGGTTAGTTCTGCTGGTGTACCCTGCTTCAAAACTATCAAAAGCTGGCATTGAGTATATCTGGAAACTTGTCAAGCAGCTAAACACAACAAGAAGGAAGTTCAAGGCGAGAATCCCTCTTGAAATGTCATGGCTGTGAAATGCATATAAAGCTGCCAGCATCCCTCCTTGAGGCATCTGTTATAGCCAACCACACAAATGACAACTAGTGTTAGATTCAACTCTGCCTGATTAACGAATACAAGGCATAAAATACTAAGAAATTAATCTAGAAGACTCTTACCAGGTTCCCGTACGCCCAAAAACCTCCAACGGCAACAGGGAAGAGGCACATTGCGATGAAGAAATATGCAACCTTGGCACCTTTCCACATTGGCACATGAGCAGGGTGCTTAAAAGTCGATGGCATTGTTGCCTGAAATTAAGAACAAGTTAACCATGCGTAAACCTTGGAGCTACTTTTAAAAGGTGAAACTAGAGAAACGTGATTTGTGTACCTGAATTTCTAGGACCAAATTATGGCCCCTGAAAGCAAAAGCTATGATTCCGAGTGCATTCATGACAGAGAAAACAGAAGCAGAAGAAGACGGCAAGGACAGAGGTGCGTAGGAGATAGAGGGTGGCCTTTGTTGACTAACAGAGAGAATCCAAACCATGGTTGAGTAAGTAATGGCCGTGACAGCCCCTACGAGGGAAAGTCCTGCGATTGAATTGAGATTCGGCAGCTGAGAGAGAACAATGGACAGAGAAGTGAAGACCAAGTACCACTCAACCGTGGTTAGAGGATTGGAGGTACATGTAGGACCGCAAACTATTTGGAAAAACAATTTCATGGTCTCCCCGCCGAACAGAATCAAAGCCGTTCCTGTTCCTGCCGACAAATAAACTGTCGGAAACAGAGATAGCCACACGCCTAATCTTTCCCCTGCATCAAATCACAAATAGGTTAGGAAAAGAAGTAGATGGTATATATTAGTTTCAACTAAATTATAATTTACCGAATGCTGCCTGGGCTAGTTCCACATATCTGTTGTATCTTTTCCCAGGAACTGCTTCGTGTAGTTGAACCAGAATCCATAGTGTGTATAGTTGCCAACAATATGCTATAATCAAGGAAATGATTCCCCAGCTCCTGCGGAATACATTTATATTTTCTCATTAACCTATAATCTGTACTAATCGGTCCAATAATCCAATTGGACAGATTTTCTTATTGCGGAGACCATTAAAGAAATCACGGTCAAAAGGTGCCTTCAAATCGTGGAAGTGTCGAGGAGAAGATGTCTACGGATTTCAAAAGAAAGAATTTGGACAGTTTTACCGGTGGGCCCTGTGAAGGATGATACTATGTGATTCTAGTTTAAGCTTTGGAAAAAGTGAAAGCTAAAGCACCAACCAAAAGATTGCCTCAGGCGTGCTTCGAAATCCTTTAAGCTATCATGTCTAATAAGTATGTGAGGCTAACGGGAGACAAAGTTTCTCAGCATAACGAAAAATAAAGTTTATATGGACAGAAGGAACAAGTAACAGTGACTAATATAATAATTAAAGCAACTTCTTACGTGCTAGTGCCGCTGAAAACAAATGCACCTCGTATTTTAAAATTTTAAACGGTGATTTTTTTTTTTTTGGGAAAAAAAAAAAAGGAGATAGAAGAGGAGTGAGGGAAGAAATGTACCAGCCAAGATAAACGAAGGCAATGGGCAAAAGCAGGGCCTGGAAGCCAACACCGGCATTGAGGTTGTGAAATGCAGCGTAGTAAGCATTCCCGTTGCGAGACTCAGTGATGGGAAGCCATGCGTCTTGAGGGTTGAGCTTAGTGAGGTGGCCCACCTCCTCCAGGTAACCCTTCATGTTGATCAGAACCCTCTTCATGGGCGTTCCGATGGGGCTCAGGAACCTCGGAGATATGAACGACGTCGGAGTCCATGCGTTGGACGACTTCGCCTCCTTCGACCCCTGTCTCGGTGACCTCTGCCCCGACGGCGTCTGTATCTCGGGCGTCGACACTCTCGGCGTCGCTGGTATCGATATCAGCTCAGTCTCCGGTCTCTCCTCCATGGCGATCTCGCTGACCCAAATGGAGTTGGCACCTTCCAGTGTCTATTTGTCTCTAACTAGTATAATAGTAGCTATTATATATAAGAGGAATGATGAGAGCGCAATCATGAACAGGGGGCTACTTTTGTTGCTTTGAGGAAAAAAAGCAAGGAAGGAAATAAGACTTTATTAAAGTAATGCTTTTGATGGTTTGGAGCCAGGGAGGGACGGGCGGCAAGAAAAAGGATCCAATAACTGTAAGCTATGTGCCGTCTTCTTTTCTTTTTCTTTTTTTGTGGGGGGGTGCCCCTAAATTATACGTGCCATCTTCTAAGCATGAAAGTTTGTACATTTAGCAGGCACCATTCAGGTTTGTTGATTATCGTGTGAATACCTCTTAGTGCTCGGCGCGGTTCTCTGTTTGAAGACAAAGTAGGGTGTGAGAAGTGATGGAGAACCGCCCTTTATTTGATTATATTGAATCTGTAGTATTTATAGTCTGAAATATGTATTGTTATGGGGAAAATAGTATTATGGGTAGGCATATATATATAGTTGAAAATCAATCTGTTATTATGGATTTACTGCTGTCAAAATGTAGCAGATACGAACAAAATTAATCGATGGGAGGGATGGAGAAATGGTTAGAGGGGGTGAAGAAGAGGCATTATATGAGGTGGGGTCCAAGGCGTGGGTATTGCTCCTTGGAAGGCACGCGGTCAAACTCAAATAGGGACGTCGCGAAGTGTGGTACGTCCTTTGGATTTAAGCTTGAAATATGTTGGTTTAGTTTGGATCATTCTGGAATGAAGCTGGATAAGTGTGGCAGTCTGGGAGATACGAGTGATTCTGAATATGATCCTTTCCATTCCAAGGATTAATTAAAAAGATGGTGGGAGAGAGGGAAGACAAGGATGGATGGGGGGCCCACCCCTAATCCTCATATTCATGCGCGTGATTTATTTTAAACTTGGACAATGCAAGTTGCAAACATGCTCAACAGCACTCAGCTCAGGAGACATCCTCATTCCCAATTGATTATTTCCTCCCTTTCATTATTCTCTCTTTTCTTCTTCATTTTAACAAAACATGCCCCGTTCCTCATATTTTCCGCCGAAAGAACCAGAAAAGGCCCCCACCGCGCCCCATCCCGAACAAAAACAAAAGACACATTTTTGTCAGTTGGGCTGGACTAAGCTGAGAAATGAGTGAGATTGAAGTTTGAGGCCCACTCAGTTGGGTTATAACGATGAGAGGGAGCAAGAAATGGCCAAGAATCTTCTTGTCATTTCATAATGCAGATAATTACGTGATGCTAATGGCTTCTGTAGAAAAGAACTCGCCTGCTCCTCCGTCTCAGGAAGAAGATCTCATACGCCGAAACTCGAAAAAACTCAAGAACGATGTTGCTAAGATTAAGAGTAACCTCCCTTCTGGTTCTTGGCCTGCGCTAGGTGCTAAAGGAACGGAGCATAGTAAAGGTGGAATGACCTTTGCAGATATGCTGAAAGGGAAAACTGGTAAGGAGGGAAACTCTGAAGGTGAGGATGATGTGGGTCAGGAGCAAACCTTGGACAACATTATGATAGATGATGATATTGAGTCTGAGGTCGACGTTCCTCCGTGTGAAACTAAGGAGGACCTCAATAGAAACTTCCCTACTTTCACGTTTGATAGGGCAAAACTTTAAGCCTAAAAACTCCGCAAGTGCAAGGGCCGTATCAAGTAATAAAGTGATAAGAAAAGTATCGTTCCCACGAGGACTTGGTATCACAAACTTCAGTTAAGCATTGATTTCACAATTTCATTTAAGTTGAGAAAACCAAATTAAATTTAATTAAGATAAAAGAAATTAAAACTAAAATAAAAATAAGAAAACTACCACAATAATCAAATGAGCAACCTAGAGTCACTAATCCCTTATTTGATTCTTAGATTTTATCCCCACTAAATTAACTTTGACTAAATCTAATCAGCTAATCTAGAGTATTAATGTCTATAAATGTCTTCCGGTCCATTTATATACTTATCTTAATTAATTATGTAATGCCTCACACAATTAAATAAGACGCGTTTTAAATCGGACTCACTCTAATTTGATTATGCGGAGCTTCTAGCTATATTCCTATTCTAGACGCAAATTAGATTAAAATCTAATCTCACGTTAAATTTAAACCTAATTCCACATTATTTATTCTCAAGGTCAATTTAGGATTCCTTCTTCCAAGTCCAACCCTAAATCCCCAAAACATGCTTAACGGTGGCCAATCATTAAGCAATAAATAATAAAAACAAGATTAAATAAACTGATTAAAATTAAACAAAACTAATGAGTGGGAATAATTTCTAAAACCCAAACAAGTTAATAGTACTCTAGGTTACAAAACAAACTAGCCACACATGGCTTTATTCAAATCCATAACAAAAAAAAAAATGAAAAGATAACAATTCAGATTCAAAGAAGAAGGAGAAGAGGAAAGAAAATTTCTTCGTCGCCTCCACAGTCCTTCCGTCTTTCCGTGGAGATAATGAAGAAAATTGAAACGCTCAGCCTCTGCTCCTCTGCTTCTTTGTCCCTTCCTTCTCGTTCTGTGTCTCTCAGATCTTTTCTTCCGTCCTCCTCTTTCTTGTCTCTGCCTCCCCATTTATAATTTAGGTCTTGGGTCACTGATTCTCTTTTTCTTATTACAAAGATATCTCATATCTTGTAATTTACTCCATCAGATCACACAATTGATTTTGTTTCTATTTTTCTTGTGGGGAACCATCAAGTTTGGCTGATTGCATATCCTCTTATTGCCTTTTCTACTTCATTCCAAATCAGCTAATAATCAGCTAATATTTCCTGCACAATAAAAATAGGATATGAGTAGATTTTATGTCGATTTATTCTTTGATCCCAAGTTTCATTCAATTATGGAAACGTTCATAAAAGATAATTAAATAGGTATATAATATCAATAATTCCAATTAAATCTCATAAAATATACACTTATTTAATCATAAAATATATATTCATCAAAGTTCTCATCAAAGATCAAGAAACGGTTATTCAAAGCTTGGAGGTTGGCGGCCATTGTTAAGCTTTTGGATAAAACAATCGGCTATAAGGCTCTGCTAGCTCGTCTGCAACCTTGGTGGGTCAAAAGAGGTATCATTAACCTCATTAACATTTGTCATGGTTATTTTGTTGTCAAGTTTTCTAACAAAGAGGACTACCTTAATGCCCTAACCGAAGGGCCGTGGATGATTTACAACCACTATTTGACTGTGCGCCCCTGGGTTCCTAACTTTATTCTGGCAAGAGTGATAGGGCAAAACTTTAAGCCTAAAAAACTCCGCAAGTGCACCGGCCGTATCAAGTAATAAAGTGATAAGAAAAGGATCGTTCCCATGAAGACTTAGTATCACAACTTTAGTTAAGCATTGATTTTACAATTTCGTTTAAGTTGAACAAATCAAATTGAATTTAATTAAGATAAAAGAAATTAAAACTAAAATAAAAATAAGAAAACTACCACAATAATCAAATGAGTAACCTAAAGTCACTAATCCCTTATTTGATTCTTAGATTTTATCCCCACTAAATTAACTTTGACTTAATCTAATCAGTTAATCTAGAGTATTAATGTCTATAAATGCCTTCCGATCCATTTATATACCTATTTTAAATAATTATGTAATGTCTCACACAATTAATTAAGATGCAATTCAAATCGGGCTCACTCTAATTTGATTATGCGGAGCTTCTAGGTATATTCCTATCCTAGACGCAAATTAGATTAAAACCTAACTTCACGTTAAATTTAAACCTAATTCCACATTATTTATTCCCAAGGTCAATTTAGGATTTCCTCTTCCAAGTCCAACCCTAAATCCCCAAAACATGCTCAATGGTGGCCATTCACTAAGCAATAGCAATAAACACAAGATTGAATAAACTGAATAAAATTAATCAAAACTAAAAAGTGGGAATAATCTCTAAGACCCAAACAAGTTCATAGATTCTCTAGGTTGCAAAACCAATTAGCCACATATGGCTTTATTCAAATCCATAAAAATAAAAAAAAATAAAAAAAAGATAAGACTTCAGGTTCAAAGAAGAAGGAGAGAGAGGAAAGAAAATTTCTCCGCCGCCTCCACAGTCCTTCCGTCTTCCTGTGGAGATGATGAAGAGAATTGAAACGCTCAGCCTCTGCTCCTCTGCTTCTTCATCCCTTCTTGTTCTGTGTCTCCTTGATCTGCCTTCATCTTTTTTTCTTCCGTTGCTTCCTCTTCCTCCTTATTTATAATAATTTAGATCTTGGACCATTGATTCTCCTTTTCTTATTACAAAGATATCTCATATCTTGTAATTTACTCCATCAGATCACACAATTGATTTTGTTTCTATTTTTCTTGCGTGAAACCATCAAGTTTGGCTGATTGCATATCCTCTTACTGCCTTTTCTACTTCATTCCAAATCAGCTAATATTTCCTGCACAATAAAAATAGGATATGAGTAGATTTTATGTTGATTTATTCTTTGATCCCAAGTTTCATGCAATTATGGAAACGTTCATAAAAGATAATTAAATAGGTATATAATATCAATAATTCTAATTAAATCTCATAAAATATACACCTATTTAATCATAAAATATATACTCATCAAACACCCCCACACTTAAATATTTGCTTGTCCTCAAGCAAAAGAAAGAGAATTCATTATCTGAAAAGAATATTGCCTATGAAATTCCTAAATAGAGGGCAATAAACCACCACACTTGGATCACATCATCAAATCTTATTTAAGTTAATGTCTTATAAAAAATAGGTCACTAAGCCAATTGAGTGTAACAATCTCTTAATATCCCATGATCAAAAGATCGGCAAGCAATAAGTTCGACCATAAGATTAGTAAAAGAATATTATGCTACTTAATTTCTCCAGAAAAATTCAAATGCCCCCACCAAACCAAGCTTTTTATTTAATTTATTAAGAATTCTCAGGTGGGAAATAACTCATTTTATCTTCTTTTCTTTTTTTTTCTTTCTTTTTTTTTGTTTATTGAGCCATTGTAGGTCCCCTTTTGACGCGACCCTGCACATGGGTGATGTAGCACCGGCTACTCAGTTATTTCAACAGACACCTCAAGAGGCTTTTAGCCCAACTCATAACCCTCTTTGACTTTACTGTTTGACGCGAGTGCCAACATTGGTGATGAAGTGCCCCCGATTACTAAGTAAGATCTAGAGAAGTCATTGGAGTTGTTTTTTTCTTTTTTCTCTTTTTTTTTTTGAGTCATTTCCCTACACAAAAGCTTTCCTTAGCTAGCAAAGGTCATCATCTAATTTTCTAAAGAGATCATGTAGCAAAATATTCTTGAACTAATAATTTGTTGATCACATTACAAACTAATCCTTATTCTCATAGTCTATCTCAAGATTGCAAAAAAAAAAAAAAAACTCAAGGCCTAGAGACTTGGTTAAATTTTTTTTTTCTATTTTAATTTTTGACTTGCTAATATTCTCTAAGATGGGGAAAGCTCAAAATTAAGGTCAATCCTCAACAATGCAAAAATCTCAAGTTAACAAAAATCTTTTCAATTGCATAAGGACAAGCATAATTCAAAGAAATTATATCATAACCAAAGAAATTATATCCCTCCCCCACACTTAAATCAAACATTGTCCTCAATGTTGCAAAAATATAAAGAGGGAAAGGAATAGTACTCCCCTGGTTTAGGCCTCTAACTCTGATGTGGAGTGCTAAAGTAAGACCTTGCAGCAACAAGAGAAGTGAATTTCTTCAAACCTGAATAAAACCGAAAGAAAGAAAGCAAGAAAATAATAATAATAAAATATGCAAGCAAAACCCTTGGGTTGCCTCCTAAGAAGCGCTAAATTTATAGTTTTCAGCCAGACTTCTCAAAACAAACCACTAATCATAAGTATCAAACACCATAATTACCTTGTCTTCATTCCTTTTCACACAAGGTATCAAACAAAAAAATTGATCATTCAAGTTAATTACTTGTATTTCCTTAATCATAGACAATCTTAGATTACAAGCAATCACTGAATTCAAATTAAGCACAACATGCATATCTTTGAAAATAAATATAGGCACATCCAAGAATTTAGAGCATTCGATAAAATCAACTTGACTCTCATCAGTAAGAGTCAACATTTCAAGAGGAGGGTCATGAACAACAACAATTGAGACATCTACATCAATTGAATCACAATCCTTAGGTTCCACAGCTAGAACCTCATCTAGACATTCATTATTCTCATCTAACTCAATTTCAAACCCACAATCACTTTCTATATTATCCATAGTCTCATGTAATTCCATACCTTCAACTCCCTCACAATAATCATTATCAGCATAAGAAGTAGTCATCAGGTTTAAGGAATTATTTTGCATTATAGTCTCAAGGGTTGAAAAAATTTGACTCGCATTTACCTTCATATTTTGAATACTTGAGTCAATGCTAGCGAGAATCTCCCTTTGCTCTCTACTAGATTTCTCTAATGCTTCCCCACACTCCTCAACTAATCTTTCCAAATTAGATTTTTCCCTGTACTCAATGATGTGTTCTTCAACATACAGATAAGAGTAACAAGGAGGGGTATTTTCATAAGAACAATAGACATGTGGATCCCTAAAATTTTGTTGCTCAAAACCTTCACTAGGACAAAATGAGTTATCAAAACAAGCTTGGTTCCTAGTGAAATCATCTCTCATAAAATGACTAGTTGTACTATATGGACAATGCTCAAATAAACGATTCCCTCCACAATAAACACAAGACATGCAAATATATTGAGAAGAATCAACATATGGAATACAACCATCATTTATGCTCATTTTACGTTGCCAATATTCATTCAAAGAATTTAAAGTAGCAATCAATCCATCTTGTGTAAAAGACAAAGAATTCATCTCCTTTTCAATATTAAGACCAGTTGGTTGCCAATTGAAATCCATTTTTTTATTTATTTTTTTCTTAAAAAAAATAAAATAAAATATTTACAACCTCAAACTTAAACTACTAATGCTCAATCAATTCCAACCAGGAAAGTTGTGGCACACAAGTCTTCGGCAACGGCGCCAAAAACTTGATAGGGCAAAACTTTAAGCCTAAAAAACTCCACAAGTGCACGGGCCGTATCAAGTAATAAAGTGATAAGAAAAGTATCGTTCCCATGAAGACTTAGTATCACAACTTTAGTTAAGTATTGATTTTACAATTTCGTTTAAGTTGAGCAAATCAGATTGAATTTAATTAAGATAAAAGAAATTAAAACTAAAATAAAAATAAGAAAACTACCACAATAATCAAATGAGCAATCTAAAGTCACTAATCTCTTATTTGATTCTTAGATTTTATCCCCACTAAATTAACTTTGACTTAATCTAATCAGCTAATCTAGAGTATTAATGTCTATAAATGTCTTCCGGTCCATTTATATACCTATCTTAAATAATTATGTAATGCCTCACACAATTAATTAAGATGCAATTCAAATCGGGCTCACTCTAATTTAATTATGCGGAGCTTCTAGGTATATTCCTATCCTAGACGCAAATTAGATTAAAACCTAACTTCACGTTAAATTTAAACCTGATTCCACATTATTTATTCCCAAGGTCAATTTAGGATTCCCTCTTCCAAATCCAACCCTAAATCCCAAAACATGCTCAATGGTGGCCACTCACTAAGCAATAGCAATAAACACAAGATTAAATAAACTGAATAAAATTAATCAAAACTAAAAAGTGAGAATAATCTCTAAAACCCAAACAAGTTCATAGATTCTCTAGGTTGCAAAACCAACTAGCCACACATGGCTTTATTCAAATCCATAAAAATAAAAAAATAAAAGATAAGACTTCAGGTTCAAAGAAGAAGAGAGAGGAAAGAAAATTTCTCCGTCGCCTCCACAGTCCTTCCGTCTTCCTGTGGAGATGATGAAGAGAATTGAAACGCTCAGCCTCTGCTCCTCTGCTTCTTCGTCCCTTCTTATTCTGTGTCTCCTTGATCTGCCTTCGTCTTTTTTTTTCTTCCATTGCTTCCTCTTCCTCCTTATTTATAATAATTTAGATCTTGGGTCATTGATTCTCCTTTTCTTCTTACAAAGATATCTCATATCTTGTAATTTACTCCATCGGATCACACAATTGATTTTGTTTCTATTTTTCTTGCGTGAAACCATCAAGTTTGGCTGATTGCATATCCTCTTACTGCCTTTTCTACTTCATTCCAAATCAGCTAATATTTCCTGCACAATAAAAATAGGATATGAGTAGATTTTATGTTGATTTATTCTTTGATCCCAAGTTTCATGCAATTATGGAAACGTTCATAAAAGATAATTAAATAGGTATATAATATCAATAATTCCAATTAAATCTCATAAAATATACACCTATTTAATCATAAAATATATACTCATCAAAGAGCAAAGGTTGACAAGGTAGCGGTGTGGATTAGGGCTCCTTATATCTCACTTGAATACTATCATTACTATGATCGCGAATCGCTTACAATCATCGAGGATAGGATTGGTGAAACAATCAAAGTGGATATGAACACGTCCAATCACTTGAGGCCACTTTGCGCGGATATGTGTTTTAGTGGACCTCGGCAAACAGCTCATGGCCGGTTTCAGACTAGATGGTGAAGAATATTTCCTTGAGTATGAAGGATTACACCTCTTATGCATGCACTGTGGTCTTTACAGGCATACAGGGTTGGCTTGCCTTTCCAAGAAAACAAACATAAAAGCTGAAAAGAACAAGGATGCGGAAGGCCTTGTTGCCTCATCAGAAAACAGGGTGGCCCAGCTAGGTCCAGCTAGGTTTGACAACTTCCGATCATCGGGACCAATGGAAAGTTTTGCAGAGACCGAAACGTCCTCGTAAGCAGAAAGATGACGAGGACAAATCCCAAAAGCATGAGGTGGCTAGTTCTTGATTTGAGGTGTTAGCAGATGCTGAGCTTGAGCCGCGTATCGTGTCTGACAATAGTGGCCAAAAGAATGTTGCAAAGCAGCAGGGGAACGAGGAAATGGAGCAGCATTTGGAGCAGAGACAAGGCACTAGTGTTGTACGAGAGAAGAAACGGTCTAAAAAAGGGTCAACACTAAGCGAGGGGACAAGGAGCAGGGTATGGAGAAGTTGGGGATTATGACTTTGCATATTCGAAAACAAGCTGATAAGAGGACCAGGGAGAAGAAAACTGGGGCTGGATCTTTGATCACTTTGGAGCAACTAACAGGGGCTGAGACTAGTACTGGGCCTGGGCCCAATGGCGAGACCAGTTTGGGCATTCCAGTACCATTTGGACCAACGGATCCTCCCAATGGGCCTGTTACGGTGGGGCCTCCTATCACTGCAAAAGCTTTGGTTCCTCTTCAAGATGGGGCCTCCCTTCTGGGCTAGGACAAGTTAGGCCTTGTGGAGATCACTTCTTCTGATCCAGCGACTATATGCAATGATGGGAAGGAGATGGAAATCGAGCCTGATTTTGTTCCTTCTTCAGTACCCGAGATTGAAAATGTGGAGCTATCCAATGTGTCAATGGTCCTAGAGACTCCATCGACCCAATAGGGTATCCTAGCCTTTTAATATCCTAGTCTTATGGATAAGTTTCTTTTTTGGAATGTGCGTGGAGCTTGTAACAGACAACTCCTCGCAAATCTTAAATCAGTTTGTACAGGGCCGAAGCCCACTATTATCTTTTTGGCTAAAACGAAGTCTTGTAATGATGCCCCTTTCAGACCTCTCCTCAAGTGGGGGTACGATTCTATTGAATCTGTCCAGAGTATTGGTAGGTTCGGTAGAATTGCCGTAATTTGGAATAGTAATAAGACTCAGTTGTCAGTTGTTAAGCTCGATCGTGTGTTGATTCACTGTGATTGCGTGATTCGAGGAATTCCCCCTTTCTTTATAACCGCAACCTATGGTGTTCCACATTGATCGAACCATATTTTTATATGATTTTTGGTAATTAAATAGGGATTTTTAATGTGTTTTCTCATAGTTATTGAGCCTAAAATGCCTTTCTTGTGATAAATTAATATTAAGAATAAATACATTAAATTAGGGCTAAAAGGGAAAAATTGTCAAAAAATGTAATTACTCTTAAGTATTAACTTTTATGAGAATATTTAATATTAGATTAATTGGTTTAAATTGTAGGTGGTTGAAGGAATTAAATCAAATTTGAAAATGAAAGTTTTAATTCAAGTTTATAAGCTTTTCAGTTTAGTCCCTCTGCGAAACTTTTACAATTTTCAGTTAGGTCCCTGTGAATAAAGCTGTGCGTTTTGGCAAAGTGGTCTGATTCATTCAACCTAATTATCCATAAAAAACACAGCAAACCCGTGGAAGCAAAAGGAGGAGCCGTGAAAAGGGTTGAAAACCCGGGAGATTAGTAACAAGAATGGGAGAATCAGCACAAAATCCAAATGGAATAAAATCAACTCCAGCCGATGATCTTGGAATCCTATCTTCTTCACACAAATAAAGGAGAAGAATCAGAGGAAAAGAAAAAAGAAAAAAAAACGCTGAATATTAAATATATCACATACACGCAGAGGCATTGAGAGGGAGAAGCAACGCTAAAAGAGAAAGGAAAAGAACACACGGGAAAAACAGAAAAAGACGGAGAAACAGGAAGAATGACGGGAAGACTCGCACGACACTGAAACAAAAAAAAAAAAAGAAAGAACGCAGAACAGGGAAGAAAAGAAACAGCAGCGGTGACGGTGAACATCCGAGAGATTGAGGAATTCATCACAAAGGCATTCACGCCTTCAACCTTCTTCCAAGCCTTGATCATCCATCTCTTCCCTTCAATCATTCATCCCCCGCCAACCTCTTTGAATTGATTAAATCAATTCACATTCAATTACACCTCCAGACCATACCACGTGAATTGATTTAATCAATTCACGTGGCTATGTGTAGCTAAGTCTATTGCTTCTTGGTGATGGAAATTGTGGCTTGAGCATTTGGACTTCAAAGGGGAGTTATTTAATTTAATCTTTAGCTTAGACTATCTATTTGATTTCCTTATCTAGGTTTTTCATTATTTAGTTTTGAGACTTGGATGACTGTTATGTGTCCATGAAGATTGAATATTGTGATTTTTATTAGATGATTATTTTGATATTCGAATTTCTTTATTTCTTTATATATGCTTGATGAAATTATGCTTGCTATCATGTTTGTGATTAGTAATCATAGTTGATTTAAGTTTTTGAATGGTTCGTTAGAACATTCTAATTTAGAAGAACAA
Source organism: Acacia crassicarpa (assembly GCA_034222035.1). Lineage (NCBI taxonomy): Eukaryota > Viridiplantae > Streptophyta > Magnoliopsida > Fabales > Fabaceae > Acacia > Acacia crassicarpa. Next base: position 2,344,361 of record JAWXYG010000003.1, read on the forward strand.
TTTACATCATCCCAATTTTAACTACACATTAAGTGGATTTTAACAATGTCTCAAGAGGTAGTAGTTTGCTATGTTTGTAGGAGCTACTATTAATTGAGATTATTGGACTCAAGTGTTATCTTGAGGTTGTTCTTTAGACTTAATGAGAATTTAACTCCCATATATTTTAAGCAATGATAGCCATATTCTTCATTACCAAGAACATCCATCATTAATCTTTTAAATCCAAAGTATCCTTCACCATTTACCAAAAAAACCAAAAAAAAAAATTAGAATTAGTTTCTTTTAACTTTTTATGAATTTTTGTTTAGAGAAAATCAATTTCAAAACCCTTTCTTTTCATTCTTTTTGCACTTAGTTTAACCTAGGGAATTTAAAATAAAAAGGCTCCTTGATAAGAGAACGATCCCGAATTGTTTGCACTATATTGCATTTTAATTCGTGGTTAATTGTGATTTGACCCTGAGACGACTAAGGTTTTTGTCAAATCACACATTCAAACCTTCGCTCTACACTTTGGTTTCTCCTCAAAAATTACTCAACTACCATCAACAAGCCTTGGGTGGTGGTTGGCAATTTTGACAACATTCTCTCTCTCTCGGAAAGAGTTGGTGGAATGCGCTGTAACCTCAATCGGATCAAATGGTTCAATGATCATGTTAGAGAGTGTGGATTGACGGATCTAGGTTTTTTGGGACCTAAATTTACTTGGAAAGGCCCTCAGTCTCCTGGTCATCCTCATCTATACGAGCGTTTAGACAGAGCCTTTAGGAACACCTCCTTCCTCAACAAATTCAACGACTATTTGATTAAGGTACTCCCCTGAACCTTGTACTATGATCATAATCCTGTCTTTCTCTCTTTTTTGGAGACGCAGGCAAGTAATCCTACTCCGCCTTTCAAGTTTGAGGCAATGTGGTTACTTCACGATTCCTTTGACCTCTTCTTGAAGAATTGCTGGGATGACTCTGGCAATATTAATGATTCCTTGAACGGACTTCAAAATGCTCTTGGGACTTGGAACAGGGAATGCTTCGGCTTAGTTGAAAAAGATAAAAGAATTCTTATGGCCAGATTGAAAGGAATTCAAGCTTCTCCTTACTACCCTCATTCTTCGTACTTGTGTTGGTTGGAGAAAAAACTCAAGAGGAAGCTTAATCAACTTCTGCTAAGAGAAGAAGTAAAATGGTTCCAGAAAGCTAGAACGGAGTGGATTACAAGACGGGACCGTAACACACGTTATTATCATCTCAAATCCACTATGCGCAGGCGGAGGAACAAGATCTCGATGGTTAAGGATGACAGGGGAGAGTGGATTGATGATGAAGTGAGTCTCAAGGAATTAGTAGTCAATCATTTCAAGTCCCTGTTTCAGTAAGAACTTGGTAGTGCCGGAAACTTAACCACTTCCTCTTATTTTCCTACGGTGCCTTTGGAGGATCTGGCTGGTCTTGGTTGTACACCTTCGAATGAGGAAATCAAGAGGGCTATGTTTGCCATTAGCCCCTATAAAGCTTCGGGTTGCGATGGGTTTCCTGCCATCTTCTTTCAATCAAAATGGGAGGTTGTGAGCCCCTCTGCTTACAGATTAGTTAAAGAATTTTTTGAGGGAAGACAAAAGCTGTCTAAACACAACAAGACTCTTATCTCCCATATCCTGAAAAGAGAGAAACCTGAAGTAGTTAGCCACTTTCGCCCAATTTCTTTGTGTTCAGTTCACTACAAATGTATCACTAAGATTATTACCGGTCGTCTCAGAGATTTAATGGACTCCATTATATCCCCCTTCCAATCCAGCTTCATCAAAGGAAGACAGATTCATGATAATATCATCATAGGCCAAGAAATCATGCATTCTATGAAGCGTGCTAGAGGTAGAAAGGGTTTGATGGCTATGAAAATCGACCTGGAGAAAGCTTATGATTGTATCCGCTGGGACTTTGTGAGAAAAGTCCTTGAAGAAGCTGGTATGGACTCTCATTTCATAACCCTTATCATGGAGTGTATCTCGTCTATCTCTTATAGTATCTTGTGGAATGGATCTCAATCGGACTTCTTCCCGGCAAAGAGAGGGCTTAGGCAAGGGGATCCAATTTCCCCCTTGTTGTTTGTCTTATGTATGGACAAGCTCTCCCATATTATCATGGATGAAGTTGATAGAGGTAACTGGAAACCGATCGCAATAACGAAAGGAGGCCCTTTGATCTCCCATTTAATGTTTGCGGATGATATTCTTCTTTTTGGTGAGGCCTCTGAGTCTCAAGCTACATGTATGAAGAGATGCTTAAGCATATTCTGTGATGCTTCTAGTGGTAAAGTTAGCCCTTCGAAGTCTTCTGTATTTTTTTCTCCTAGAGTGTGCTCTAGTGTGAAACATAAGGTGTCTGTGATTTCTGGTTTCCATATTTCCACTGAAATAGGCAAATATTTAGGGTTTCCCCTGACTAAGAGAAGGAAACCTACGGAGACTTACTATTATATTGTTGATAGAATGAGAAACCAACTGTCTTCTTGGAAAGAAAAATGTTTATCAAGAGCCGGCAGGATCACTCTCGCCAAATCTGTCCTTAGTTCGATCCCTTTGTATCCTACGCAAGTTGCCCAACTTCCAATTTCTATTTGTCATGAGATAGAAAGGATCCAAAGGAAATTTGTATGGGGTCATAGTGATTCTTCTTATGGTATCATCCTATTAGTTGAAACCAAGTATGTTTACCAAAAGACCAAGGGGGTCTTGGCTTTAAAAAGCTCTCTTCCCTCAACAAGGCTTGTAGAGCTAAGCTGACCTAGAGGCTTTTAACCGGGGCCAAAGGGTTATGGGCAGAGGTATTATTAAAAAAATATATGCTACTAGATCCTTCTGATTTATTCATAATCAAGTGTGGTGACTCTCCCCTCTGGAAATTCATCGCTAACTAGAAGGAGATTGTTGATAAGGGTTCAGTCTGGAAAATTCGCAGTGGGCAAGATGTGAACTTCTTCTCTGACTTCTAGTTAGTTAATGATAAAACCTTAAAGGAAGTGTGTCTCAGGCCTCTTTCTACTGCTGAGGAGAGTAGCTGTGTGGTTGGTTGGGCTTCCAATGGAGCTTGGAATTTTGATTTGCTGTTATTAGTGCTTCCTGCGAGTATTATCTAGAAATTTGTTTATTTAGTCCCGCCAAACTCGGAGGCGAGGAATGACATTCTCAGCTGGAAGGATTCTAGGAATAGTAGCTTCACAATTAGGAGTGCTTATAATCTGATTAAGGGCCTTCATATAAAGCCGAGCATCAAAATCTTCCAAGACATTTGGAAGTGGAATGGAGCTTAACGTATTAGACTTTTTCTATGGACTGTGTTCAACAATAAATTACCTACGAACTTATGGAGAAGCCAGTGGACCCAATCATCTCCTAATTGTTCTCATTGTAATGAGGAGGTTGAGGATGTTTTACACATCTTACGTGACTGCAGATATGCTAGGCAGCTATGGAATCAGCTCCTAATACCAGAGTGCTCTGTTAGTTTCTTCGATGCTCCTCTAGTCCAAATGGGGTGTTCTCAATCTGAACAATAATCTTGGTACCTAAATGTCAGCAACCTGGCAACAACTCTGGGGCGTTACTATCTGGAAATTGTGGTCTTGGTGGAATGAAAGTATTTTTGTGGAGGGTTTCGAAAAGCCAATATTCCTGGCTCAGGTTATAAACAAGTCTTAGGGAAACTATGTGCTGAGGCAACAGGAGTCCAATCACAATGGACCTACCCCAAGGTTATCTATCAAATGGTCACCCCCTGACCGCGAGTGGGTCAAATTTAATGTTGATGGGGCTGTGGCCTGCAATTCAGGTAGGGCTGGCTGTGGTGGAGTCCTAAGGAACCATGAAGTGGAATGGATAGCAGGATTTTTTCAGCAGCTAGGTAGTTGCTCGATTATGAAAGCTGAGGAGTGGGCGCTACTCAAGGGAATTCAGATGGCCTAAGAACTGGGCTTCCGTCGGGTTATTATGGAATTTGATGCTAGGGATCTGGTTCGACTGATCAATGGTGGGAACTCCAAGTATGGTGGTGATCTTCTCTGCTGGCAAATCTGGAGGTACAGCAAGAATGATTGGGAAATATCGTTTAATTTTATTTTCAGAGAAGGGAATTTGGTTGCTGACATTCTTGCTAAACAAGGCATCACTGGCTCTAAATTCCTCAACTCGTGTCTTCTCTTTCTTCAGGATCTGATTGCTTTCGAGAAACTGGGATTTAATCCCCCTCTGTAATTTGGTTTCATTAGTTTTGTAGCTCTCTTATATATATATATAAAAAAATTCATAATGCAGATTACAGGCTACCGTGTCTGCTTCGCATCTTTTGCCTTTGCTTGCCTCCATGCTTGTTTTTCTTCCTTCATTTATGTGGGAGTCCGACACATATACTCCACCTTTAAAACTTACCACTCCAAACATATTTATAAGTCCATTTTTGACTAAAAAATTTGGTTCTATTTATAAGTCTAATTTCATATAATAAATGAGACTGTAACAATTTTATTCATATTAATTGTACACATAAAGATAGAGAGAGAAGAAATAGTTTAAAAATACTCAATCATAAATAAAGACAATGTTGAAAATCACCCCATAATCATTGAGTTAACTATTTTTCCTTAATACGTGAAATTTGGTCAAAATAAATTTATAAATAGGATCAGAATGACAGCCGCCAAAATCTTATAATGGAAAGAAACAAAATCATCAATGTTTAATTACTTACATTTCTCTAAATCAATTTAATTTTTGTTTTTATCAAAATAATATTAAATTAAATATAAAATATTATTATAATAAAAAACAATAAAACTCAGGTAAAAAAAACAACAAAATTATTTATCTCCAAAGATTTCTTGTGTTCAATTTGTCGTTTGTGCGAATTTCCTTTCCATTTTTGTTTTGGCGGCTCTCGGCCTGATGCAGATTCAGAAATCTGGCTACAGAAGTAGTAGTAGTGGCTTCTGAAGAGGGTTCGGGAGTCGCTTTCATCTCTTCTGATAACGCAACCGCGTCTTTCTCCCGGGCCTGCGATCCTCTTCCGTACCAAATGTCTCCGATTCATTGCTAGGGTTTTGCTAATCTCACTTCTCACTCTACCAAACCGCTCTCTCTCCAATCTTCATCAACTTACTAAATTCTTCAGAGATGCCAATCCGGGTTACTTTTAGCTATTCTGGTTATGTCGCCCGCAGCTTGGTTTCGTCGGCCGCTATTCGAGTCACCTCTACCCCATGCTTCCAGGAATGCTGGAGCCGGTCTCACATATTCTCTCCTGGCCAACAGAAGCATGATGTTGATTCCTCCTCCCCTTGCGGCGTGCGTAGTTACCATTCCGATTTCTGGCGCCCCAATTCCAATTGCTGCGCTGAGATTTCAGCATCTACGTATACGACCCTCTCAGCGGGAATTCTGGGTGATAGTTCTAAAAACTCGCTCGTTTCGGGTTTGATTTCGATTATGAGTTCAACGCTTGGTGTATCTGGTTCATGTGGTTTGGGTGCGGGTGTTTGCGGTATTTCCCCGTGGAAAACCACTTCAATTATACCCTTTCTACAGGGATCGAAGTGGCTTCCCTGTAACCAGTCGATTCCCTCTATCACAAGCTCTGTGGTCGATAAAAGCGGGACACGTGGCTTTGGCGGAGAAGATAACGAGAATTCGGGGTACAGTTCCAAGGATATTGAGAAGACAAGTTGGCTTTCGCGCCTTTTACGACTCTCTTCAGAGGATGCGAGAGCTGTGTTTATTGCCGCTACTGTTAGTATTCTCTTCCGATCGTTCTTGGCTGAACCCAGATCGATTCCCTCGTCCTCGATGTACCCAACTCTGAATGTAGGTGACCGTATTTTGGCGGAGAAGGTTGGTACCCTTGAAGAATTCTTGCCCTTCACAAAGTTAGATGGCATTTTTAGTCTTTGTTTTTATTTTAGGAAAGTATGTATTATCTGCCCCAGTATGGCGAGAGTATTGGTTTCTAATTTGCATATGAATGCCTTGAAGTGAATTGCTGAGTTCAGAGATGCTGCAGCAAATATCACTATATCGACCTTACCTTTTTCTTCCGCCCTTAATCATTACACTTCTCCTCGCTTTTAGAAATGATTTTTTTGTAACCAATCCAGTTGTTGTGAATCCTGGTCAGTGGTCACTGTTATTGCGACTAAAAATGTCATGGAAACGACGAAGTACTAATGTTGAAGCTATTGTTAGCATACAAAGATCACCTTTTTTCCTACCAAAAAAAAAAAAAAAATCCCAATTCTCTTCCATGCACTAAGAAGAGATGCCCTTGTCCTGTATGTCTCTCCTTGAGTTCCATCGAAAGGTTAATGTTGCTTTCCTATTGCCCATAGCTGGAAAGTAGGTGATCTGGTTGATTCGGGAATATAGCACATTATGTTTACTTAGTAAATGTTCCTATTTTGCCTCAGCTTTTTATATACTGATTGCTATGAGTAATTGTGAATGACGTAACAGGTTTCCTTCTTCTTTAGAAGGCCTGATGTTTCAGATATAGTAATTTTTAAGGCGCCTCCTATTTTGCAGGTATCATATGCCTATTCAGGAATGTATTGCTTCTCTTGCTTTTCTGTTGGTTTAATCTATACTAAGGCGTAGTAATGATGTTTACTTTTTTTTAACATATGGGGCTTTGTAGGAAATTGGCTATGGTTCAGGTGATGTATTTATAAAAAGAATTGTGGCGAAGGCTGGGGACCGTGTTGAGGTAAGCGTTTAACATTGATTAAAAGATGGCATTTGGTTCAAGGCTTCTTTAGCTACTATTCTTTTTTCTTTTTTAAAACCATAGCATCTTGATTGTTAACTTGAATGCTTTCTGGATTTTTTGGTAGGTCGTTGATGGAAAGTTACTGGTGAATGGTATTGCTCAAGAAGAAGAATTCATTTTGGAGCCACTCGCTTACGAGATGGATCCGCTGGTAAAGCCTAAAAAAACATTATTACACATGTAAATTTTATTTTCCCTGTTTGACTCAAGAACCAAACGAATCATTTAAAAATAAGCATAAAACAACATTTTAACTTAAATTCAACTTCTTTGGTTCATGAAACTCAGTTTGCCAAGTCAATTGAGTTGGCATGCAAACAACAGCAGAGCTGGCTTGGTTCTTTTCCAGGCAAACTTGCAATGAGATTTCGTTGGTTGATCTTGCCATTGGCAATGTGTTTAGGCGTTTTTTCCTTGATTGTTTTGGTTGCAGGTTGTGCCTGATGGTTATGTCTTTGTGATGGGAGACAATCGTAACAACAGCTTTGATTCGCATAACTGGTAAAAACAAATTCTTCTGTCATTAATAATGTTGTTATTATTTCTTGTTGGAAGACATTGATCTAGGAGGGATGGAAGATCCTTTTTGGCCCATCCGTGGATGCTATTCTTCGTAGAAGGTCATGCTTATGTATACTTGCTACCAGAAATTAGTTTTAGAATTGTGCGTGTGGGTATGTATGGGGACGCGGCTCCTGTTTGAGGATTAAGATCTCTAATGTTTGTTTTCTGTGTGGTAGGGGTCCGCTACCTATCAAGAACATTGTTGGCAGATCCATGTTTCGGTACTGGCCTGCATCCGAAGTATCCGAGACTTGCAAACTGACCCCTGCAAATAATTGTGTGGCAATATCTTGATGGGTTCGCGCTTTATTGTCCCAGAGTATGCTGTCCACTTTAAAAAACTTCCGGCGTAATCTTGTTCACTCTTGAGTATTTGGGAGCGAGGTATTTCAGAAAAAAGGAGCAAAGAAAGATTTAGAAGAAAGAAAAGAACAGAATTTTTTGTTTTCGTTTTTCGGCTCTGGAAAGAAAGCTCCAAGATGATGCTACTCTTGCTAGATTTGTTTTGCATGTGCCTCATCATTGTGCTATTGCCTGCGGGCCCTTAAGGTCGACAATGAAGCTTCCTCTTCGAGCAAAAAAAAAAAGACAATGAAGCTTCCTCTATTGTTCGGCCGAATTGAAAGGGGGGCAAAAAAAAATCTTCCACAACTATGAATATGTGTACAGATGGATATTTATAGCAAAGTCGTGAATATTTATTTTCTTAGTCATTAAAATTTTTTAATTTGTATTCTTGCAATATTTGGATTAGATATAAAAACTAATTTTCCCATAATATGAAAAATTTATTTTCATAGGATTTGCTACTAGAATTCTTGTGAAATGTAGTATTTGGTATATGTTTGTTCCGAAATTATTCTCCTTCAGGTCCCCTCAATGCCTCAACAACCCCACAGCTTGTTCAGAATTGATTTTGGGCTCCCTCCATATGGATCAATTTGAGGCCCAACAAACAGTTGATAAAATTTAGGAAGCCCTGCACGTGAGGAAAGAAAATTCGATTAAAGGACATGTATCAAGAGGGAAAAAAAAATCGGCTAAAGGAAGTTAAAATCTTGGCATCTTGCCGTTGCCGCCATAAATAAATACGTTGCATGCTTTCATATTGGTCACCATACGATCAGAAACCCAAAACTTTTGAAGCTAAGTTCGTTAAGAAGACTACGATGGCAACTGATCGCATTCCCATGCTATTCTTCTTCCTTCTCATCCATTTCCAGTTCTCTCAGGCGGCCTTACATTTTTCATCTTCTTTTCCTATTTCTGAAATCCTCTCTTCATCTCGAGCCAATGTCTCCCTCTCCCACATGTTGCAGGTACGCACCATTATCTGCCTACTTCTTTAATTTATAAGAACCTATCTTTATCTGATTCTTTTGTTTCTTCTTTATCCGTGACACTCTTTATCTGAATCTTTGTTATATATGTATATGTTTTCATTTAAACACTTGTCGTTGCTTCATTGATATCAGGATGTTGTGGAGGTTATTTCAGCTAGCGGGAACTGGAATGTGGAGGACGTAAGAGTTTCCGAGGTGCAAGAGGCGAGGTATAGCATTGCCCAGTTCTATGAATTCTCTGTTGAGTTGGACGATAACCACTTCGGCCCTATCTCATTCTCGGACGATTTTGGGTCTTGGAGAAAATTTAGAAAACCCAAATCCGATTTTTACTCTCTCGTTAATGATACTAATTCCCTGGCTGTAATGGATACCTTGGAAATAGAAGGTCCAGTTGAGTTATGGGTCGATCATCCTCATCGATTCTCCCTCTCCTTGCCGGTATGCCACTTATATATCTCTGCCTTCTTTTGGTTTCTTTAATAACCTCGCTTTCTATAGATTATTTGATTCTTTAATTTCTTCTCGGTTTCCTAATTTGCTTCCTCCAGGAGCGTGCAATAATTAAACTGATTTTCTGTACTGGTTGATAATATTAGCCACCGAAGCCTTGGGAGACAGACAAATTAAAAATACAATCATAATTAATAAGTAACGGGAAGAATTTATATCTGGCCCATCCTCTTTTGGATTCGATAGAGCTTGAGAGTTGAGACCTACTGATTGATGATATTTAGTCACCGAAGCCTCGAGAGACAGACAAATAAAGAAAATTCATCTTTCTTATGTTGCAAATTAATGACATTTATATATACATACATATATATTCGACCAAAAAATATATATATACATACATATATATATTGTTAGCATTTTTTTTTTTTTGTTCTGATATGACTGTACGTAGTTTGATTGAAAGCATAATTTTTCTTTGGGGTCTCTGCAGAATAATATCTGTCACGTTGACCTGAACCGCATCCTTGTTGTTGAAGGCATCACATTACAAGTGAGAAAAGCTTCAGAAGTGTACTTGAGTTACTCGTCCAGTTATAATCTGAATGTACTGTTTGAGGAGTTAGAGTATAGTGCATATCGGCCCTATATGTCGTCGTCATCTAAGCTCATTCAACTAGTTGGAGTACACATACGAGGCACTGCTTCAGTGGCTGCTCATGTAACAGGAATCCCTCGTATGCCCGTAGATACTTCTCCTATATCAGATGACGCCATTCTGCTTCATCCCCGAGATATGGATAATCCTAATCTCCCTAGTGCTTACCAGTGCAGAAACAAACGATGGTGCCCTTCTGAATCTGATCCTTTGAGCATGAGATTAAGTATGGGCCACAAAATTTGGAGGATCCTTCTAGGGAATGGGCGGCTTCCACGACACTTGTCTCCCTTGTCTGTTTCCTTCTACGCACATAGAAAGGCAGTAGCTGCTGTCAAATTCTCAATAGTATTGGAGAGAGACATCGGAATAATAGAGAAGAGAGACGACTGGATCAGTTATGGAGACGAGCCATTGTGGGATCTGTTGTCAAATTCCCCACAGAAGCGCAAGGAGGTCCGCACAGTTGAGTGCGTTCGGTTTGAGGTGGAGGCCACGGTGGAAGCTGACCTCCGGCTCAACCCTATTTCCTTCCAAGAAACCAACGGAGCCATTATCTACCGCCAAGATACGAATTCTACCAACAACTTCCCCACTACTTGTTATATATAATTCTCCTTTTGATCATTTTCTTGGCCTTTTGCTTTAGGCCTTTATTGTCATATATATATTCCATCAGACTACGTTCTTGTAAATGACAATTCACAGCTTGCCTTTGTAAATACGTACCCAGACTTTTAAACAAGGCTGAGGTTTCTTTTTTTCTAGGTGCTATCCTTATGGGATTTGAACACATGCAATATTCTTTGAGCACATGACGCCTCTAGTGAGTCTTGGAACGAAGTTGCAAGTTCTGTGTCGTATAATAAAATACTCTGTATTCGAGGTTGCTGTAAGTTGTTTGTTAGTGTGTTTTCTTTTCCTCGTAGTTCTGAGTTTGTGATCGATGCTTTACTGCATGATGTTTTCTGGGGAAAAAAGTGCATGTTTTTAGTTTGAGCTTTTTACATCCCTAAAGTCCTCTAGCCAGATCAACTACTTTTGTCAACTGTTGTTGGGTTCTTCATAATGCAAATTTGAAAATCCATTTGAGGAAACATGAAAGCACATTCTGAAAAATTAGTGGAGCTGATGGCTTTTGGCTCTTAGCTTTTGAACGCTAGTAAAAATTTCCACTACCTTTTCGTTTCACGTTGCCCCTTCAATGCATAATCCATATAATAGATGTAATTTTTCACTTTAAAAGTTAAACAAAAAAGAATAACGCATCAAAACGAGCATTTTGTGGCCACGCTCACGCATACCGAATCGCTGTTGTTTCATTCTCTTGTATGGTACCTCATTCTGAATCAATCATGGATCGTATAATTATTCTGTGGGCCAGCAAGAGAAAACATATTGTATGAAAAAGGGGGCCCGCAGATCACGTGGCTTCCACATGCTGGCGCCATATTTAAAATGTTACGACCGTTGCCCCTCTGCAGTCTGCATATGCACCTCCTTATCTATCTGTCACCTTCCTCTTTGCAAAATTACCAATAACGCCCCCTCTCCATTTCTAATTTATAGTATATAGCTTCAATGCAATGCAAGTGACTTGTAGTAGAAAGGAATGAAGCAGTATATGTTGAGAGCACTTGGGTTGAACTTTGAAGTAAATGGTGGTCTGGAAAAGAATATGGTGGGGCCTGTGTCAGTGTGAGCTGTGGGGCATGGTGGTAGTGGTATAACTTGCACTTCAATGACGAGATTTAAACCTTCTTTGGTCTTTTTTAGCTGAGGCATCATTTCCTGCTTCCAGTGCAGCTTATCTCTTTTTGGACATCATAAAACCCCACCCTTCTCTCTCCCCCTCTGTTTTTGTTAGTAAGGAGGAGAGGAGAGTAGTGCAGTTAGCGAGGCAAAATGTGAATGTGGTTTCCCCTTTATTTGACGCCAAAAAGTAAAGGCGAGCATTGATGATGAAAGCTTTGAAATTTTATTGATGGGCGGTGTACGTGGTGATTGGCCATGTCTGTGTGTATTCATTTGATTGTGATTAGTTTGCTACTTTTGCTTCACTTGACATCACAAGTGGTTCCCTAAACCAAAATTCGGATTAATCGCAATTTATGTGGACCCCAACCCCACTCAGCTGATTGTTTTGCTACCAGCTTTCGTTTGCGGATAAACATAAACTCACAACATATCTGAGTGTTGTTCATCACGTACCACTTTCTGTTTTTTTCATTCAAATGGTATGCCGAACCTTGAAGATTCAAAATTACACTATCATAAAGTAACTATGCAGGTAGAGTTAACCCCTTACCTAGCATGAACAGATCCCTATCAGCTACTCCCTCTGGTCTTTATTATAATTTATAAGGCACCAACTAACAATTCTCACAAACCAATAAAAACAGTTAAAGTCAATAAAATTATCCTACAATTTAAATAACTTCCAATCTTACTCCTACTAATTGCATTGAACTCTAATATTATGTTAAGTATTACTCCCACTCATTACCTTATTAATTATGAACATACATGGAAAAAATAAAATAAAATAATTAATATGCTTTGGAAACAAACAAGTGCCATATAAAAATGATCAAATACAATTCTTAGTTGATACCTTATAATAAGGACTAGTATGTTAGTACAAGCTAGTGGTACATCATGCGGCAAAATAAGTTGATCAGTTCCCACATGAATATCGCTTACCAATTGATCAACACATGCGATGATCTATCTCCTAGCATAAGCTAGTTCCACATGCCAATTTCCATATATAAGCTGCCTCACCTCTTCAATTTCTCGCCTAAAGGGATGACCCCTCTAGATGATGAAGAAATGTTACCCTCATTTTCATTTCAAAGTTACTTTTATAAAGCATTGATATAAAGCATTGATTGAAGAAAACTCCAATCCAGACGATCATAGGTTTCTTCTATGTCGACCTTAATTGCCACATATTTACTGTGATTCACATGCCGCATGTGTGGATGCTCTCATTTTCTCAATGCCAACAAAATCTAGTTTTGTTAATTGAATGCTTTTCAAGTATTACAATCAATGCCCTTAGTAAAAACTAAAAAGTCATGAAGTGGGGCCTCGCCTTATTATTTTGTGATAATTTTATTTGCCCGATATTAATTTGTGATAACTAAATTAAAGGGAAATGAAAGGGTATATTAATTATATTATCTAATTCTCTCATGTTTTTAAATTAAACAAGAGTTTAAATATCATGCTGGTAAATGCATGAGGACGGAAGGAGTAATCATTTATAGTAATTATTTTTCTGAAGTCTTGCTGCTTTGGAGAGAGACGTGGTTCATGCATGCACAATAATACATCAATAATACTCGCATTTATGGTTACATTACATTACAATATTACATGTGTTAACAAGTTATAAAACAGTAAGCACAGTTTTTTTTTTCTTATTCCAGGAAGTATAATCTAATTGTACAATAAAACTAGTCCAAACTTCAATGTGTGTTTATATAAACTAATTATACTGAGTATGAAATGAGTTTGGTAGCGTTCTACTCTCTTTCTATCATTTTCTGAAGTCTTTTTATTTATTTATTTTTTAAAAAAAAAAGAAAGTCGAAAGACCTCGAAAACCGCAAGACACGCAGAGACTGAATATCCACGCGTTCAAAGCATCTTCAAAACTCAGAAGTGTCAATGCATCTCGCAACAAGACAAACATAGCGACATAACGTAATGCCCAACATCGCTTTCATTCGTACTTGCTTTCTCAGCATTTTACGCGAAAAAACATCAGATTATTCCCCAACTCTTCCTCCCTCCCTCGTCTTTAATTTATTTAATCACTCTGCTAAGAAGGCAGTCACTAAAGGCCTTCCTTTCCTGTGTCGGTGCTTTCCCTGAGACCCCAAGAAGAATCGGGAAAATCTCTAGTTCCATTGGCAAGCTAACAATTTTCAGGTCAAGGATTTTGTGAAATGGGTGAAACCGAGCACCACCATACCCCGCCGCCAGTACAGACACCTCCCCCCGGACCGCCGCCACTAAATTTCGGACTTTCGAGGGGGCCCACCTGGACACCCGCCGAACAACTCCTCCATCTTCACTACTGCATCCATTCCAATCCTTCCTGGCGTTAGTATCCCTCTTTCTCTGATTCTTCTCCCCTTACTTTGTTCATTTTCCCTTTGGAAGTTCTTTTATTCTTGCCAAAAAGCTATATAGGTCTTTGTGATGTGAAAAGGAGTCGGATTTGTTTTTTTTGAAAATAAAAAAATTAGAAATTGCAACTCAGCTTCATGTCTCTCTCTACGTTTGTGGCTGAGGAGGGAGGATATGGCTTCTTCTGGATTTCTTTTTCATATTTAAAATTTCTCTTGTGACTCGATTCTGGTGGCTTTTTGCTACCTTTTCTAGTCTGATTCTCCGGAAAGTTTCCTTTTTCCCTTATTAATTGTGTGGATTGCATCAATAAATCCAACTAATATTAACTCTTGAGTGATTCGGTATGAGTAAGAATTATATAAATTTCATTTCGATTTCTTTAATTGTTGTTTCTCCAGCTTACGCTATTTTCTTCCTAGTCCTAGCCCGTTGGCGACTTATACCTTTCTGAATCTGTCCGCTATTTTGGCAGCGGTGGCTATTCTACTGGCTTTTCAGCACTACATCGTGATGCTTGGAACTACAGTTCTCATTGCAACCACCTTAGTGCCTCTAATGGGTGGGAGCCATGTAAGTATGGACCCAGTTTTGTTATTATTTCGTACTATCATTAACTAACAAACAAGCTTAGCTCTGTTCTTCTTATAGCATACTAAAACAGTTGGTCTTCCTGAGCAGGGTGACAAAGCTCGGGTGATTCAAACATTGTTACTTATGTCTGGAGTGAACACTTTACTTCAGACGTGGTTTGGGTCAAGGCTTCCAGTAGTAATGGGTTCTTCAATGGCCTTTTTTACCCCAGTGATGTCCATTATAAATGATTACAGTGACCGCAATTTCCCATCTGAGCATGAGGTTCGTATACGTCACATAGTTTGTCCCTTCAAAAACTTTTGCGGTTATGACATTGGAAACTTAACTATTCTTGCAATAACTTATATTGGTGTTGAAGCTCTATATGAGTACGTGTAATTATGATGGTATTTGTAGAGGTTTACCTACACAATCAGGACAATTCAAGGCTCCCTGATTGTTTCTTCTTTCATCAACATCGTCCTTGGGTATAGTAGGGCGTGGGGAAGTTTAACAAGGTAAATTAACCTCAATCTTCCGTATTAATTTGCTTTTGTTGTTTTCTTGCCCCCTCAAATTCTATGCAGTCCGCTGTTTATATTTTAAAAGCAGCGAGAAATATTGCAGCTTTAGTTTATTCTTTGTTTTATAGTTCTTTGTGGTTCTTTTTAAACCAGATTATTTAGCCCATTAGTCATTGTACCGGTGGTTTGTGTGGTAGGACTTGGTTTGTTCATGAGGGGCTTCCCACTGGTAAATATCCCTAATGCACTTTCGACTCTGAAAATATTGTTATTCATAATAGAAGATAAAAGGATAAAGTGTTAACTGTGTAACTTATTCTCTTAAATGCAGCTTGCAACTTGTGTGGAGATTGGATTACCTATGCTCATTCTACTGGTCCTAGTCCAGCAGGTTTATTATCTCTTACTCTCATTAGAAATGTTATGTTCTCACTCCCCTTTGGAACTGCAAGTCTTTAGCTCATTCCCTCTAGGGTCTGGGGACTTGCTTGATTTTGACATTCAAGGGTGGCTTTACCCTGTTTTGTGTAATTTTTGGATGACTTTTTGGTATAACATGGCTGCTAGCCCCTTCTTGATATAAAATGAGAATTTCAGACTTCTATCCTTTGCTATGTGACAAGACCTTTAATCTGATTCTGCAGCATTTAAGGCGCATGGTTCCGGTTCATCATGCTGCACACCATGTGCTTGAGAGGTTTGCTTTACTTACGTGCATCGGCGTTATCTGGGCTTTTGCTGCTATCCTCACTGTGGCTGGTGCATACAATAATTCTAAAGAACGGACCCAAACAAGTTGCCGCATAGATCGTTCCTACCTCATGTCATCTGCTCCTTGGTATGTTCAGACAGCGGTGCTCTTATTAATTTATTTTTAGTTTGAATGCTTTTCCCAAAATTTGTAATCACTCATATGTTGATTTTTAATTATAGGATTAAAGTTCCATATCCATTTCAATGGGGTACCCCCATATTCAGCGCTAGTCATGTCTTTGGGATGATGGGGGCAGCAATTGTCACTTCCGCAGAGGTCTAGCAACTGCATTTTTTCATCACTTCAGATTTGTTACTGCTTCACTTTCTTGGAAGTGCTAATTATTTACATCATCTGAATTTTTCAAGCCATTTTCATATAACTGAAATGATAATATGCTTGAGTTTCCTCTGTTGATGAAGTTTTAAATCCTTCAATGCAGTCAACTGGGACATTCTTTGCCGCAGCCAGGCTTTCTGGTGCTACACCCCCTCCTGCACATGTCCTCAGCCGAAGCATTGGGCTACAGGTGAAGTACCAGTCATTATGCTTCTTAATGATCAATTTATTTTGATTATTCTTTGGCTTCTCACAGGAACCTGGTATATTTAGGCCAGTTATAATTCTAGTTACTAACTATTATTTTTTACCTCCTATATACAGGGTTTTGGCATGCTGCTTGAAGGCTTATTTGGTTCTGTTGTTGGTACTACTGCATCCGTGTAAGCAAAACTGATCCGAGAATTACTTGTGGTCCAACTCTCACATGATTACTCAAAAGTTTTGGATGCCTTGATTGTAGGCTTGTAGCCTATAGTGGCTGACTTACTGTGCTAAATATATTGTATTTATATTGGTGCGTCATTTGCAATTCATATTACTAGTAACGGGTCTCTAAAAAATTAGAAAGATGTCTTAACTGTCTAATTCTTCTTAATGAACATGTTATGAGTAGGTAGATATTTGATATTGCTCTTTTGCATCGATTTTTGTTGCTGCTGTCGTTATTTGAAATCTTAGGCTTAGGTTCCAGCCTGTGCTTTACGTTGATAGGGAGGATTATTGATTTTGACCTAAATATGAGAGTTCTCTTTTATTCATTACGCCAGTAAATATTAGTTTTGTTCTGACTAACATGATTGGTATCGCAGGGAGAATGTTGGCCTGCTCGGATTAACACAAATAGGGAGCAGAAGAGTAGTACAGATGTCATGTGGTTTTATGATCTTCTTCTCTATTTTTGGTAACATATTTCACCTTAAACCAGATGAAAGTGCCTATTCTTTTTGTAAATTTTATGTGATTAAGTTACCATTTCTCTTTCAGGTAAATTTGGAGCCTTTTTTGCATCAATTCCTCTGCCAATATTTGCTGCTATATACTGTGTTTTATTAGGAATCGTAGGTATGTTTTGCTGTTATCATGCAAGGTGCCAGTAATTTGATTTTAAATGACAATAATAGGCGTAACAACATTTTGCTTCTGTTTTGGCAGCCGCTGTTGGGATCTCATTTATACAGTTTGCCAATAACAACTCCATGAGAAATCTCTATGTTTTGGGTTTATCTCTCTTTCTAGGAATCTCAATTCCTCAATATTTTCTTGGCAACACAACTCCAGATGGTCGTGGTCCGGCCAGAACTAAAGCTGGTTGGGTAAGTCACTTACAAGGTTTCTTAGTTCTTGATTCCTTCTAAAAGAACATGTCTTATTCTGATGTGATTGTGTTACAACAGTTCAATGATATTTTGAACACCATATTCTCTTCCCCTCCAACTGTGGCAATAATCGTTGGAACACTTCTTGACAACACCCTCGACGCAAAGGGTACTACTAATGACAGAGGAGTTCCATGGTGGTTTCCTTTCCAAGTCAAGGGGGGAGATGGAAGGAACGAAGAATTTTACGATTATCCTCTCAGGATACATGAATATATACCTTCCAGATTCCGTTGAAATAAATACGTATGTTGCAGGCTTTCTGCTGTGATCATATTTTCCGTAAATTTTCATGATCGTGTAAAATATAGACAGAATGTCACCATTTTGACATGCAACCTTATTTTACCTTGTATAAATAGATTCACGTGACATAGTAATTTCTTTTTCACATGGGGTGCCCTTAAATGCAAGAGTTCAATCAAACAACGTGTAAATACGGCTTAAGATGATCCCAACATGGCTAGTTTTATATCATGCTTGTGCATAAAAACATGAAATACTATGATGCTTGGCTTTAAGTCTAAATTTCATGCTAAGCGAATCTGTGATCTGAGAAGCTCATCCCTTAAAATGATGTCGTTTTGGGATGAGCTCGATGAGCTCCTAAGGTCATGGATGAACTAAGCACAATTCAATCCGCTTTGCTTTTGAATACGTTGCGTGATTTTTTTTATTTTTTATTTTTTAGCGCTAACAAAGAGGCATGCTTCAAATGGCGATCAGCAGCTAGAATTAAGTAAGTAGAGGATAATGCCAGTGTCGGGAAAACATTAGATGGTGTGTGCTTTTGTTTTTAAGAAAAATCCGCAGAGGACGGTGGTCACTGCTCAAGCCTTGGTTGTTGGATAAACGAATATTCTCCTTTAGGGAGAAAGTGGTGGTCGGCAGTATTGTCTTTTAATATTGGTTTTTATTATAAAAAGAAAAAAAATTAAAAACGCATACAAAGTATTATTCATGCAAAACAAAATAATGGAACACCATGATGTGTGAAAGGTTTCGTCACCATGGGTTGGTCGCGAATAAAAATCATGTTCACATTATTGAGGAAGAAAAACCAGCAAGTGATGGGGACAACACTCTTACAGCAATTTTCGGCCGTCGGATCCAGATGTCCTCCTCCGTTTTGTGCAAACGTCACGCCGTGTATGGTGGTGTTATTATCTATATGGGAAAAATATTTCTCAGGAGAAGTGTTTTCTCATATCATACACATATAAAATATAAAATGGTGGGACCCACATATATATATAATTAGCATTATATATGTGTGTGTGAGTCCCACTATTTCATGTGTATGAATCTTCTTCTTCTTATGCAACATAAGAAGTTTAAACCTCTATATATATATATATATATATATATATAATACTTGACTATATATATAAATAATACCCGTTAGTTAGAGGCTGACTGTGATAAAGAGGAATCTTTATTGAAAATGTTGTAATGTCTGTGTGTTGACAATTTGATTCTAGTATTATTCCAAAAAAAAAAAGTGTTTATTATTTGCATCTAAATCTACTAAAATAAAAAGCACCAGGGTTTTCGCCTAGAAAAAGTGAAAATATACCTGCAAAGAACCTTTCCATTGAGTGTTGTCTCCGTTAAATAGAATATTAGCCATTGGTTGAATATTGTATCTTAGCCATTAATTGTTAAACCTAAAGAGCCTGACGAACCACAATCAAAAGCTTCTTCTAAATCCTCTTCCAGCATCGGCCAACTCCTTAAAAGCTTCTGCTATAAGGTTAATTAAGGCTCTTATTGATGCCCCCCCGCCTTTTATTATATTATCAGCCTGATGAAGTAGTTTACATATTTTGGAAGAGTGTCTCTTAGAGATGGAGATTCCTTCCACTACTCCATAAATAAAAAGAAAAGGTTCAATATAATGGGGATTGTCATCATTAAAAATTTCAAGGAAGCTTGTGGTTTTGTTAGAAAAAGATCCCATTGAGCAAGGCAGAGGAGGGAGAGATAGAAGCTTTTGAGTTTTGATTGATTATAGCTCGTCAAGCTCTCTAAGGTTAATAATTAATGGTCAAGATACAATATTAAACAAATAGCTGAAATTCTATTTAATCAAAACGGTGTTGTTTCATAGCAATGGAGAAGCAATAAAGACAACTCTCAATTGTTCTTTTCCAGAAAATATGATCCATGATGAGTGAAGTATATTCGTCCGCAACAAACTGTACAATAGAAATGCCCCTGATAGCCGAAGAGGCTTGGGCTTGTTTTAGATATCAACGGAAAAAATGATTTATAGTCAATCTGATATTTAAATTTAGATTAGGGTATAGAAAATTTTGATTAGGTAAAAGTCATATTGTGAAATGTGATTTATGTTTGGGTTGAGAGTAGCATAAATAGCTTTTGACATTTAAATTTAGGGTTAAGGTGCATTTTTGCCCTTAAAATATACGTCCAGGAACAATTTTGCCCCTAAAGTTTTCGGCGTAGCAATGTTGCCCCTGAAGTTTAAAAACGGAGCAATGTTGCCCCTCTGTTAAAAACCCTAACGGTCAACTAACAGCCCCGTTTTTAACAGGGGCAAAAACGGAGCAATTTTGCCCCTAAAGTTTTCGGCATAGCAATGTTGCCCCTGAAGTTTAAAAACGGAGCAATGTTGCCTCTCTGTTAAAAACCCTAACGGTCAACGTTAGGGTTTTTAACAGAGTGGCAACATTGCTCCGTTTTTTAACTTCAGGGGCAACATTGCTACGCCGAAAACTTCAGGACAAAATTGCTCTTGGGCGCATACTTTAAAAGCAAAAATACACCTTAACCCTTAAATTGATAGTTAATCTGAAATATTTTTGAGGATACTGACTGATCTTAAAAATATACTTTGAGATATTAAATGGTACTAAAAAAAATATTTCATGATCTTAAAAAGTTATTTTATAATCTTGAAAAAATTATTTTTAGTTCAGTACTCTAAAATATTTTTAGGATACTGAATGGTACTAAAAATATGCTTCATAATACTGAAACATACTAAAAAAATACTTCATAATCTTGAAAAATTATTTTTAGTACCATTCAATACCAAAAAATATTTTTGAGGTACTAAATAGTACTAAAAATATAGTTTAGGATACAGAACAAAACTAAAAAAATACCTCATGATCCTCCAATGCACTTTGTTGATGAAAAGATTTTTAATTTCAGTTGATGTGGGAATTTTTTTGGAAAAAAAGAAAATTGGATGGCAGTGGGCAGAGTTCATAAAAGAAGATTGACCTCTACATTTATAATTTATTATAAATACATATACTCCAAAAGTGGGGAGGATAATAATAAAAGGCATTGACCAAAAGGCTACATAGATAGGCGACTGAGGAAACTTCCCAGTAATTCCGAGAGCCTCAAAACTGTGCTGAGATTGGCCCGTGCGTCGCTTTCGCTCTCGCTTTCCTCACCTTCTCTTCTCTTGACGCGTTTTCTTGTGCAGAAAAGAGGAACCAGATAAGCCCTGCTAGTGGACGCATGTATCATCATGCCCCACAGCATTCCAAAATTTTCGTCCTAACCCTTGGAATTTAAGTAGAATACCACTTTTGCACATTTTCCTAGCCGCCTTGTTTTATTTGTTTATATCACTCTCTCGATATATTTATAAATTCTTTTTAATTATCACATATAAGCTAATGACTCAATGATTATGGAGTACATTTTTAACTTTATCTTCATTTATAAATAGATATTTTTAAATTCTTTCTTCTTTTTATTCTTATTGGTATAATTAATATAGATAAACTTATTACAATCTCATTTATTATTTGGGACTGGAATTTTTTTTGGGTTAAAAATAAGGCTAGAATGTGGTATATTATGTTTTAGAATTTCTGACATGTTGATAATCAGTTAAGTAGCAATATCTTTATTGAATTCCGAACTCTTACGTAATTGATAACGATCCACAGGAAAAAAAATCAGTATCGATAGTCAGTTTTTTCGTAAAGGAGTTAGTTTTGTCAAGTTCTGCTGCTGTGCTGCACCAAAAGATTCTCCAGAACTTGGCACTTACAAAAAACCAGAGGGAACATTGATGCAGGTTATGGTAGTATTTCAGGGACTTTAGATAAAAATAGATTCGCTGTTGCTGGGACAAATGTGGTAAATTATCGGTGAAGTTAACTGCTACGATATCAAAAGTCGTCTATGGACAAATTACAAATATTTACAAGGAACTACGCATCACGGTTTGAACATGAAACCGTCTGAGAACTTCACCTTTCATTAAGCCAATCCAGGTCGTAACACTGTTCTGATACTTGAACACAAACATCTGGCTTGGCCCTCTCAACGTCTCTCCACATCCCAGACACCTCCTCATCACAAATCACAAGTCGCAGTGATTTCAATGACGTCGTGGACTTTGGTAAAACCCTAATTGAAGAGCACTCCCTCATGTCTATCTTCTCCATGTTTACTAGTTTTCCTATCTCCACTGGAATCCGCCCAAGATTAACGCATTGAGATATGTCTATGTACTTGAGTCTGCTAAGCTCGCCGATGCTGGGAGGAAGTGCTTCCAGAGCCGGACATGCATATAATCGCAGGATCTCCAGAGATCGTAGTTTTCCAAGCTCATCAGGCAATCGGACTAAATTGTGGCAGTTGGTGAGACTTAGATTCTGAAGTGATACCATCCCACAAATGCTTGGGGAGAGTTTAGTTAAATTATCACAGTGATCAAGTGTGAGCTCTGAGAGGTTTGGGAAGACCTCAGATAAATCTGTCATTCCCCCATCCACATCGTCATTTATCTTGCACAGGACTACAAATAATTTGCGCAAGCCTATTAAGGGAAAGTCTGAAAATTGAGGGATTGCTACTTTTTCGAGCCACAGGCTCCTTAAGGAAGCCAGATGCTCAAAAACGTGAACATTGTGAATGGTAGCGTATGATGCACTATAATTTATCAATATCAATGCCCTCAAATTTGGCATTCTACCAATGAAGGGAGGTAAAAAGAATTCACTCGCGGAGAAGTTGATGATCAGCACTTCGACCTTGGGAAATTCCATTCTTAACCAATCCATTTCTTTCATTTCACCTGCAACAGTGAAATCCATTGCAAATTCAATCAGAGATGTTTCTTTTCCCCTTTTTGGGAGAGGGATTGATAGTTGCATGGAGAAATAGATATACCGGTGTGAATTGAAACAATCTGAGCCTCAAATGGTCGATCTTTATATCTGGACCATTCTTTGGGGACTCCATTCTCTCTTTTTGGCATGACTAGCCGCCGGCGCTCATTGACGCTCTCACGACTGCTCAAATTAAGAGCTACATCTCTCAATACATCGTGTTGAGTGACAAAGATCTCAAAGCAACTGCTATACATGCTTCCCACACTGATACATAGAAATATTTGAAAAAAAAAATATGTTGTTAGAACAAAGCAGATTATGAAACCAACAGAATTAAAATGATTTTCACTTATTTACCGTGCCTCTTGCACCAAGGTGAGAAGATTCTTGTTTGAGAGCTCAATGACAATAGCAAAAGCTTCCGACTCATCAATATCATGGATTTCAACCCACATATTGATGAGTACTTCGAGGGGAATCTTCTTGTCTTCCGGAAAAGAACACAGATCCAGGAAGCATTCCTTGATCTTCGCGGGCAGACAATTGATACTGATCGCCATTCTTTCAACGAGATTGATTTCATATGATTCCCCAATGCTTTGGCCTTGGGATAGCCTGTTTTTCACACCTGCCCAAAACATCTCAGACTGATCTCGCAAGGAAGCTCCTATGACTTTAAGGGCTAAGGGAAGTCTTCCACACTCGGTCACTACCTGGATGCAAAAACAGAAGATAAGTAACATAGTATTTCAGGTTTAGGAAGAACATTCAGTGCGTAGAGTTCACCGGTACCTGCTTGACCAAATTCCCATTTGCAGCAAAAGGGATTGACTTCTGTCCAAAGGCATGGTGACAGAACAGAGATAGGGCATCCTCTTCGCTCAACAGTTCAACCTTGTAGCTCGCAGAAAAAATTGTCGGGAAGTTGGATCTTGAGACCACTAGGAATTTACAACCAGGTATCCTCCAGACAAGCTGTTCTAAAACAGAGAGCGACCACACATCATCGAGAACTATCAGGATTCGTGTTTCGGTTTTGCATTCAAATTGCGGCTTCCACTGTGGAATCACATAGTTAGGATTCAAATGTTCATTGCCCATAATAAATCCCCATATTTTCGCCCTCAGCTGCTCCACGTTTGGAGACTGAGACACTGTCAGGAACAAGATTCTCTCCCCGAAATGACCTGGAAAAAAACTGATTGTTAACCAACTCCGGTCTCCGGCCACTTCCATAACAGATCAATTTCAAAAGCAAAAGGCCAATGATGATTCAGATCTAATAGTATAAATTTCATAACAAAAACAAACGACTAAGAGATACCATTTAATGTCAAAACTATAATATATGGCGCCACCCTCAGACCTCACATAGCAAAATGATCAAATTCTCACCTTATGTCCTCGTTCAAAAAAGATAAGGTATATTTAAGGCCAAAACAAGCTGTTTTCCTATTTTGGCTCCGCGAAATGATAAAGATTACGAGAGTAACTTCGATGACACAGAAATTTAACAAATAACGTAACACAGAATTGCTACGTGAGGAGAGAATTAATATAAAGAAAAAGGCCATGGGAGTTGCAAGAAAGTGATGCTTACATCGAACATGATCATCTCTGCAGATCTCTCTAGCCAGAGTAGTCTTGCCCGATCCTCCAATGCCACAAATGCCAACAACCGGCAAATCCGGTCTTCCAACAATCAATTCCTTAACCTTCTTCTTCCCCAAATCCAAACCAATTCTAAAGTTACCAGAATTACCGTCCACTCTCTCACCCTCTTCCATACTTCTGACGGCCTCCTCCATCCACCCTGCGCCGCTAACGCCAATCTTAATGGCTCCGAAGTACTTCTCCAGCCGGCGATCCAACATATCGAAGCGCTCGGTCATCTCGAAGCGGGTGTGGTGGACATCGGCCAAGATGTGTGCCTGCATGGGACCTTTAAGGAACCTGGAGACGTTCTTCTCGAGCTTCTCCAGCTTCTTGGCGAGCTGCAAGTTCTTGTAGACGTTCCAGCGGCTGGAGGAGAGAACCTTGTGGGAAAGCTCGACGCCAGAATGGAGCATCTCTGAGATGCGGTCCAGCTGGGATTGGCGGAAGGCGGAGAGCTCAACGCCGGAGTACTTGATTTCTTGGATGATGGGGAGGAGCTGCTTGATGTAGGTTTGGAGCTGGTCGGCACTTGATTTGCAGAGCAGTGACTTGCGAGATATCTCTATGAGCAGTTTCATAAGTTCCGTGGCGATTTCGCCAGCGAAGAAGTCCGTCACTGCCATTTTCTTCCGACGCCACTACGGCTTCTTCAGCCTCCCCTCCAATTCTCTCCTTATATAATCATGTAGCCATCTAATTTTCTAATCTAATCTAGGAGTTTGGCTTCAATCTCCCAACACATCACTGTTTTAATTTATCCTTTTCAATGGACTAAAATGCCCGTGTGATTATTTTTTTGGTTTGTTATTCCTTTTTCTCTCACTACTCTGAAAATATCAGTTGATTATGGCCAATCTATATAATGTTTTTATGATTTTTTAGGAACGGACAGTAGTTTATACCATAATCATGTAAAGTTTGTTTTTTATCGAAATTATTGTCTACAATTTTTTTAAAAAAAATATTCTTTTTTTTTTTTAAAAAAATCTAACTTCTTTACCAATATAAACATTGGAATTCTGTTGGACATGAATAATGACAAGTAATATAAAAATAAATATAATATCCCAATTATTTTTGAATTGTTGCTCCTTTACCTCATCGCATGGGAGAAAAATCTTTATAACTAACCTGCGCAGTGCAATTTTTAAAAAAAAAAATTAGGGAAATAAGTCATGATAACTTTAATTTATAATTTCAACTTTGTTAAAATTCAGTCATTAAACTTTGAATCCATATCTTTCAGTCTTTAACAATTTAAATTGTCAGATCATACATGATACTAGCTAGACACTTTAGAAAATAAAACTATAACTAAATTAAAGTTTTTTTTCAAACATTAGCAACCAATGTTTTAAATAATATTACAAGGTCAAAAATAATAATATTAAAACTATTAGGATAAAGTTGCATCAAGTATAAAACAATCAAAATTATAATATCCCTCAATTTTATAGCATGTATTAATCCCTTCATCATTTTCTGAGCAAAAAAAAAAATCCCTTCATCATTTAAGAAAAATACATATATATAGCGCCCCAACCAAGTAACATGATGGTTCTACTAAAATATCCTTAATTTTGATTTGTTACTAACAAGTTGTCTGGAGAACATGTGAATGAGCACACATTATCTTGACCAAATAAATAAATAAGCACACGTTGTGAGTCGTGAATTTACATATTTTACTCGTAAATATATGAAGAGGACTTGAAAAAAATTACTGGTTAAACCTTAAATCACATCATCAGGCAAAAAGCTAGCTTTTTATATAAAGTGTGTTTGACGGTAGAAAAAGTATATAAAGTGTGCTTTTGCATACATTTTTCAAAATACCTATTAAAAATTTAAGAAAAAGATACATAAATATAAATACCATGTAAACTTTCAAAACTTAAGAAAATCTACTAACATGTGCAAATGACAGAGTGAGGATTGAGGATGAGTCTGAGTTTTTTATATTTGTGGAAAGTGACCAGAATGCCCCTCAAATTAGAACTTCCCTCCCCTTTCTTCCTCTCTCTCCTTGCTCAACTCTCCCTTCCTCATCTCGTTTGATCTCGCCACCTATTGCCTCTCTCCCTCTTCACGTCGTCTCCTTCCCCCTGATTCAAATCTCACCACTTCCCCTGCTCTAGCCTCCACAAACCTCTCCTTATCCTATCGATGGTGTCCCTGGCTCCCACCTTCGATCTCGCTCTCACCATCAGGATTTGGGTATCTTAAAATCGACGCCGCTGCTGCCCGATCAAGCATGGCAGTTTCGACTATAGTGTTGTACGCCAACCTAAGTTGTGTTTGATCGACACCACACGCCTGCCAAATCAATGGGCATGTGTCCTTCGACTTAGAATTTGGGGTCTCAATCTTCTTCTTGGTCGTCTTTGAAAACGGCATCCATGCCTCTAAAGTCAGTAATGGATGGCCTTTCTTGCTTGTTCTCTTCGCCGATGGTGAAGTGTAACATCCTGAATTTTGAATCTAATATCTTGAACATAAACCTATTTTGGGAAGACTAGTAGGCTCTATTTTTGGAAAGTAATAAATTTGAAATCAGTATTTTGTGGGCCCCGTGAATAGTATTTACTATTCACGTATACGTTTTTACTATTTACAAATACGTATTTAAAAATATATATATATATATATATATGTTATTCGCAAATACGTATTTAATACTTGAAATTTGTGAAATATGAATAGTGTTCACTATTCACAAATACGTATTTACTATTTAAAAATACGGTATTTACTATTCCAAAATACGTATTTACTATTCATGTGGGACCCACGTCAAATTATTTCTCCTCTGCCGACAGAAACTCTCGTGAAGTTTGAAAATTTTGTCAGCGGGACCCACGTAATAGTAATTTACTATTTGAATAATAATATTATATTATTATAATATAATATTATTTACTATTCATGTGGGACCCACGAAAAATTATTTCCACAACCAGCCACGGGAAGAGTCACGGGAGGTTTGAAAATTTGTCACGGGGAAAATTACGTAGAACGACCCAGAGACGAAAATTACACTTAAGGACCCATTTTCCAACTATAAATAGACCTTCCATTTCATTTCATTCTTCACAACTTCTAAGAGCTATAGAGAGAGGTAGAGAGAGAGAGAGAGTAGAGAGATATTTGCTTGAGAGTTATAATAGCTGGTTGGTGATTCGGGTATTAGCAAGTAACAGGTAACTCTGAATATTCTTCCTTATACTTGTGAATTATGTATGATTATAAATTTGTTTGTTTACTATTTTGGCAAGAATATTTAGAAAATATTTATGGTTTTAAGATCTGGTGTGGGAACTTTGATTTGCAAATCTGCAGAGGTACTATTTATACGTACGTTACTATTCACGTATACCGTATTTACTATTCATTTTTACTATTCATGTTACTATTCACGTATACTGTATTTACTATTCACGTATACCATATTTACTATTCACACCGTATTTACTATTCATTTTACTATTCACGTATACCGTATTTACTATTCATTTTACTATTCACGTATACCGTATTTACTATTCATAATACTATTCACGTATACATACCGTATTTACTATTCACGTATACATACCGTATGTACTCTTCATTTTTACTATTCATGTATATATATCGTATTTTACTATTCACATATACGCATAGTATTCACTATTCATAAATACGCATATTGATGTATAAAACTTTATGGTATAATAATGCATTATTTTGAGTGAACATATTCATCATGGCGGTTGTATTATGATGGGTGGAGTAAGGAGGGATTTGAATGATAAGAATGATTTATGCCACCACTCGGTGCACAGTGGATGGTACTTGTTTCAGGGCCCCATCTTCCATGTTTTCCTCTGGCCGGGATTTCATTGGAGTTGTGGGACATGTGACACCTCCTTAGTTATTTTAAAGGAGGGGAGCCATAGTCCAGATTTAAGCTATATACCTTTGGCCGGGTGTATCTTAAGTTTTGGTGAGCTTGGAACAATTCAGTCAAATGAATAAGTTTCTATTGGACTATGTGTTAGCCTATGGCTCCAGTCTGCGGTATAAGGGAGGTGGTGATATAAGGGAGGCTGCATACTGCATAGTGCATTTCTGAACAGTTCAAGAATTTGATATGATGATGAATATTCTGTAAAGACATGAGATGAGAACTTTTGAGATATATATGTTTTAATACCTTCTATATTGATGACTATTAGTATAAATTATTTTGTATGATAAATTATGGAATCTATATATATATTTGAAATCAGCCCATATCTTTTTGTCATATATTATTTGCTCGTGTACGGTAGAAATATTTAGTAGTTACTGAGATGTGTAATCTCACCCCATATTATCATTTTTCAGGTGAATAACTTAGTAGAGATCAAGGGAATGCACCCATGGAGTGAGCTTTGTAGGCTCTTCTGTACTCCTTTAGTTTATGTTGTGTTATTTTATTTGCCATGAACCTAAAAGACTTCCGCATTTTAAAATAACTCTTATTTATTGGATTTATTTTGGCCCTGTATAAATGGATTTCTACCTTTGGCCATATTGTAAATATGTGTTTGAGTGTTAAATATCCTATATTTGGTGGTGTTACTAATATTTTGGCCAAGATTTTGGTATTGAAAATGAGGCGTTACATTTTTGGTATCAGAGCAAGGTTCTGGCCAATCTGTAAATTTCCTATCAGTTTTCTAAATAAAAATTTTGAGGTCATGGCAAATTAAATATCATAACATGTGCATTTTCCTTTATAGCTTTGGATTCTTTTTACCAATTTTCTTGTGACATTCATGATAGGAGAAGAATGGGTTAATCAAAATATTCAAGTGATTGATAATGAGGATTTATGATTTGAGGATGTGATTGAGATTAAATTTCAGAGCTGCGTAGCGGAAGTTGGTAAGTAGAAAATTTATTGAATATTGGATTCTGTAGGCCTAAAATTACTTTCTAGGATGAATATTTTTATTGGTGTCTAGGAAAGTGATTGAAAGACTAAGCCCCTATTTGATGTTTATTCAATTAGTTGCCGTTGTAAAAAGTATGAAGAGATTTTCGCTAGATTTTCACTTACCTAGCTAATTTATATGAGTAACAGATGACAATACCATAACAGAATACGGGCATAGTCTTGATTATACAGAATAACTGGCTTAAGTTTGAATTTAATAAGATAAAGTTGAGTTTGGCAGGAAAACTCGAAAATCCTTATGAATCCTAGAATAAGAGATTACAAACATTAGCAAGAAGGCTAGACTATATTATTTCAAGCATCAAGAACAACAGTTGGTACAATCCCACCGCAAGCTTCGACTATCTCAAGTTTAAGTCTATTAATTTCTTCCTGAGCGGCTGCTCTTGAGAGAGGACCATCAGGAGACATTGTTCTTCTCAATCTAGCTATTTGCTTCATAGTGCTTCGAATTTTTACATAAGGCCAATGCTTTATTCCTCCCCTATGGCATATTTTCATTAGAACATTTTTGCATAGACGAACTTGTTGAGCCGCTTCTTGTTGAGGTAAATGGAATAAGTCTCTAAGATCATTAATTGACATTGATGCAGCTCTAATATTTTGTTCAGCTCTTGATCGGTATGGATTACTAGGTATGGGGACTGAAGGATTATTATTTACAACCATGAGCTCTTTTCCTTTATTGGATATATTTTCTGTATTGGTTGGAAATGAACTATTAGGGAGTTCATTTTGATTTTTAGTCCATTCCAAACCAACACAAAGGGCCTCATAGTAGGCTGATAGGGGATCTGACACCAGGACATACCCTAAAGAATTTTGATTCAAACAATAATTTTCTAGAAAATGTTTGACATCTTCTAAATTTTTCTTACCAAAGTCAAATACTTGAGGACTGGAAGAACCTCCTTGTACGTCCTGGTGAAAGACAGCGTGGCATATCATACCAATCCTCCCATGAACTTCAAGTTTATGGTATTGAAGTCCATTGGTATGAATAATCTCTCGTAGAACATGGCAGCAACCACATGAAAATGGATTAGTAGTCTCAGTCAAGGTAGAAGCAGGATTCCTTGGTTGAGAAGGTACCGTAGACTCCATAAGTTCTGCCACATTACGACACCTTTGGACAGGTCGCCTTGATGGACCTGCTTCAGATTCCTTTCTGTTAGTAGTGGTAAAAATAGAATCTTGTATCCTTGGAGGAGGAGTAGGAATGTTAATCGTTGAGGCAGATGAATGAACGTTCATACTTACGGGATTTTGGGGAAGTAAAGAAGAATAAGGGTATGATGCATTGTTTGACAAATCAGACAACATGTTAGTCTGATAGTCATGAAGTAAGGCTTCAAGAAAGAAAGGGTTGAATGAATCGGAGACTGGAATAGAGTTACTTGAACCGGCCATGTTTAAGGATAATGTGGAAGGTTATAGTGAAGGTTACGATCGGAGAGGAGATGAATATGTGGAGGTTTTGTGAAGTTTGAGAGAACGTGAAACATTTACTCTTTCTTTACTCTATTTATAGCTGGGCTAGCAACGTCTATATTTTGTTAAGCAGCATCGGATTCTCATCTGTCGTTAGCTCAGAATCATGTAGATTTTGTTGTTATGCGGAAAATTTTATGGCACCGCACCCTAGTGCACCCTAGCCACCGTTAGGGGTCGCAGTTTCCTAGACCTTTGCAGACAGAAATCGCTATGGCATTTATTGCTAGCTGTGTTTTCAAGAAATTAAGTTTGGACGTTTATACGCGCATTTATCTAAGAAATCTGTCTTGGATGTGCAGCTGACTCAAGATGTCGGAATTGACATTTGAAAATAGGATTTTAAGCGTAAGCGTGCTAAGGTGATAGTAATCTTGGGAAGGGTGACTTCCTAATAATATTAGATGAACCGGAGAGAATCCGAAGATTTGAAATGATGATGAGTTGTGCCAATTAACCCGAGAGCATTCTTCACTCTCCGAGTATCCGAAGAACTCTATGAATTTGTCAAAGATAATTCAAAGACTAAGGTTTTTGGATAAACATGTTGGAAGATCGATGGAAAGGTATGAAATGGTGATCCTTAGGAATGCCAGTAAGATGTTAGAATGAATATAGTAAATATTGAGGATAGGCTTTAATTTAATCTAAGCTGAAATAGAACTCAAGAACGAAATGAGCCTTTGTGATATTGCAGGTTGAGGTAGAATTAGAACCTTGTGAATACTGCTGAGGTTGTAGATAGTCTTCATATAATCCAAGAATTAGATTAGGAATTGTGAATCATGATCTTAGTATGATGGGTATTTTTGGGGAAACACGAATTATCAGTTGATGTTGAGGTTATAAGAATCAAATTGTAAACTTGACTATTAATGTCTGGGAATATTTGAAAATAGACTTGAATTCAATCTGAGTTAAGATAGTGTGTCTAATTAAGAAAGTATGAAATCCGGTGATTTATATTAGTATGTTATTTGGGTGTGATTAATAGATAACTATGAGAGGAACAGATGATATTTAGTATATGTCTTTGAGATACTAAGGATTGAATTCGAATCATGTGAACAATGCTGAGGTTGTGAGAATAATATTTGAATGTTTTAAATCTTAGTCTAGGAATTGTGAAACATGAATGTTCTATGGATATTATTGAGGACACATGATATCTCTGTCTTGCTGATATTGAAGTTCTAAGAGTTGATTTGTAATTTGACAATTATCATTTTTGGGGAAAGTTTGAGGATAGTTCTTAAATGATATAAGCTATGGAGTATGATGAATCTAGTATAAATGTAATATAACAGTTCAACTTAACAGTTGTATTGATTCTTTAGGAGACTGAATTGATTGAATAAATTGAGATATTAGAATATGGTATTAATTGATTTGAGAGAAATAGGGAACAAAATGTGATACCAACATGTATAAGGTGTTCAGAGATTGCCAACTGTTTAACTAGCATAGGAAATGATCTTGATAATAGAATCTTTCTTTAGAAATAATGAATTGAGTGTTTCATGGATGAGTTGAGTAGAATAAGTTGGAACCTGGAATGTATTCGGAGTTGGTGACTATTTAAAATAGTTGCTAGGTCCCTGAGTATTTGAATTTTGAACTTACCAATGCACTTGCTGTGTTTGGAAATTTTTACGCAATATTTACAACAGGATTTAAGACCAGTTTGTAATCGACATTTATAAACTATGATGTCTCATGGAATGAATCCTTGCGAAATCAGAACAAGAATTGACTTTTACATTATGATTGTGGTGGAAGGTGTACAAGCTAGAAGAGGTTGGAAACTGTTGTGGATATACTTAGTTTGCGGAATCTTGCCAAATGTACTTGTTTTTGAATTACTTGCCATTGGTGAAAGCTAGATTTAGTAAGTAAGTGTTTTCTTAAACTTGAATTGAGGAAGCACGGGTATAGGATAGACGAGCAGAGGCTTGAAGCGGTAAGACCCGTTGAGCTAGTTTGCATATGGTGGTATCTCTAGGCTATAAGACTTATGTGCCTAGTATTGTGTTTGTTGCCTATCATGGTAACATTAGACCTGTATGTCTAAAGTTTATCTTAAGGTTGGCAGAATAATCAGATTATATCATGTTGTGGTTATTATGGCCTGAGGGTAACTTCTTAAGCTGTAAGATCTGAATATCCAGTGTCGTGGTAATACAATGAAATAAGCAGAAAGGAAGAATGAACTGGCCTGTGAGGCCAGTGTAACCAAGCGCTCAAATAAGGAACTAGTGGATCCTGTGTCTGAATATTACTTTGGGTACAGGATGAACGAAAATTGTGTTGTGTGCTTGGTGAGCATGTTTGGGAAAGAGATAGGACTTAGGGATAATATGATATATAAAGCTGAGTCGGAGCGGATTGTTGATGCGGGGGATAAGCAATTGAGGAACAAGGCTATTAGCTTGTAAAGGTTGTGTGTAAAGGAATGGCTCCCGGAGATGCTACTTGGGAAACGGAGGAGAGCATGCGACAAACCTATCCTCATTTATTTAAATAGGTTAGAATTCTTATTATAGCGAAATTTTGAGGGCAAAATTTTCTTTTAGGAGGGGAGAAATGTAACATCCTGAATTTTGAATCTAATATCTTGAACATAAACCTATTTTGGGAAGACTAGTAGGCTCTATTTTTGGAAAGTAATAAATTTGAAATCAGTATTTTGTGGGCCCCGTGAATAGTATTTACTATTCACGTATACGTTTTTACTATTTACAAATACGTATTTAAAAATATATATATATATATATATATGTTATTCGCAAATACGTATTTAATACTTGAAATTTGTGAAATATGAATAGTGTTCACTATTCACAAATACGTATTTACTATTTAAAAATACGGTATTTACTATTCCAAAATACGTATTTACTATTCATGTGGGACCCACGTCAAATTATTTCTCCTCTGCCGACAGAAACTCTCGTGAAGTTTGAAAATTTTGTCAGCGGGACCCACGTAATAGTAATTTACTATTTGAATAATAATATTATATTATTATAATATAATATTATTTACTATTCATGTGGGACCCACGAAAAATTATTTCCACAACCAGCCACGGGAAGAGTCACGGGAGGTTTGAAAATTTGTCACGGGGAAAATTACGTAGAACGACCCAGAGACGAAAATTACACTTAAGGACCCATTTTCCAACTATAAATAGACCTTCCATTTCATTTCATTCTTCACAACTTCTAAGAGCTATAGAGAGAGGTAGAGAGAGAGAGAGAGTAGAGAGATATTTGCTTGAGAGTTATAATAGCTGGTTGGTGATTCGGGTATTAGCAAGTAACAGGTAACTCTGAATATTCTTCCTTATACTTGTGAATTATGTATGATTATAAATTTGTTTGTTTACTATTTTGGCAAGAATATTTAGAAAATATTTATGGTTTTAAGATCTGGTGTGGGAACTTTGATTTGCAAATCTGCAGAGGTACTATTTATACGTACGTTACTATTCACGTATACCGTATTTACTATTCATTTTTACTATTCATGTTACTATTCACGTATACTGTATTTACTATTCACGTATACCATATTTACTATTCACACCGTATTTACTATTCATTTTACTATTCACGTATACCGTATTTACTATTCATTTTACTATTCACGTATACCGTATTTACTATTCATAATACTATTCACGTATACATACCGTATTTACTATTCACGTATACATACCGTATGTACTCTTCATTTTTACTATTCATGTATATATATCGTATTTTACTATTCACATATACGCATAGTATTCACTATTCATAAATACGCATATTGATGTATAAAACTTTATGGTATAATAATGCATTATTTTGAGTGAACATATTCATCATGGCGGTTGTATTATGATGGGTGGAGTAAGGAGGGATTTGAATGATAAGAATGATTTATGCCACCACTCGGTGCACAGTGGATGGTACTTGTTTCAGGGCCCCATCTTCCATGTTTTCCTCTGGCCGGGATTTCATTGGAGTTGTGGGACATGTGACACCTCCTTAGTTATTTTAAAGGAGGGGAGCCATAGTCCAGATTTAAGCTATATACCTTTGGCCGGGTGTATCTTAAGTTTTGGTGAGCTTGGAACAATTCAGTCAAATGAATAAGTTTCTATTGGACTATGTGTTAGCCTATGGCTCCAGTCTGCGGTATAAGGGAGGTGGTGATATAAGGGAGGCTGCATACTGCATAGTGCATTTCTGAACAGTTCAAGAATTTGATATGATGATGAATATTCTGTAAAGACATGAGATGAGAACTTTTGAGATATATATGTTTTAATACCTTCTATATTGATGACTATTAGTATAAATTATTTTGTATGATAAATTATGGAATCTATATATATATTTGAAATCAGCCCATATCTTTTTGTCATATATTATTTGCTCGTGTACGGTAGAAATATTTAGTAGTTACTGAGATGTGTAATCTCACCCCATATTATCATTTTTCAGGTGAATAACTTAGTAGAGATCAAGGGAATGCACCCATGGAGTGAGCTTTGTAGGCTCTTCTGTACTCCTTTAGTTTATGTTGTGTTATTTTATTTGCCATGAACCTAAAAGACTTCCGCATTTTAAAATAACTCTTATTTATTGGATTTATTTTGGCCCTGTATAAATGGATTTCTACCTTTGGCCATATTGTAAATATGTGTTTGAGTGTTAAATATCCTATATTTGGTGGTGTTACTAATATTTTGGCCAAGATTTTGGTATTGAAAATGAGGCGTTACATGAAGCATGCTCTGCTATCGAGCTTATCTGGCAAAGGAGAAGAATTGGACACTTTAAGGCTAGGTTTTTGTTTGTGTTTTGTTTTGTTGTTGTTGTTGTTTTTTTTTTTTTTTGGCTAATTGGTGAATTGTCACCGTCTATACTCTATACTAAAGTTGTCAACACTTTTATTAAACATAGTTGATAATTTGAGTATAAGCAGTAACAACTTGAGTACAATAATTAACAACTACTCCATTTTGACTTGTGCTAATTTCTATTATGAATTTGGTATTGACTATATCTAAGTTGTCAACATTTCTATCTGGCGTTGTTGACAGGTTGTATATATACAATGACAACTTGCGTATTGCAATCAACTACCCCATTTTGGAGTCTCTACAAAGTTAAGTATAGGCAATAACAATTTTAGATTAACAACTTAGATATACACATTGATAACTTGAGGGGTTCAAATTATCAATCTCTATACCAAAGTAGTTAATCGCATTACTGAAGTGTCATCAAAGCTTAGGCCAACGGTGCCGAAGTTTTGACAACAGGCAGGCTGACAGGGTAGGATTGACACCAAACTACTCTATCAGCTGGCTGGCGATTACGCTCTGGCAAGATGCCCTTTTTTTCTTTATTTAAAAAATTGAGGGACATTATGGTAAAATCACTAAAACTTTACAATCTCAAATTGATCTCATGTCACCTCTTTGTCATTCACATGTGTTAACAAACTTTTTGAGGTTTTAGTAAACCAAGTGGCATTTATATATCTTTTTCCCTACAATTAGAATGAAGAACTCAAAGGAAAAGATATTTATTGATTATGACCATAAAAATTGTAATTGTTTAGAAAAACCAAACGTAAAATATAAAATTGAAAATACTAAAATGATCCATAACGAAATCTTTTGCATTCCCGCCTACATTCTCTCCCACATTCTATTTCTAAAATTGATACTAAATTCTAAATTTCACTTAATTAAACAAAATTTTTCTCAATTTTTATTTTTGACAAATTGTATAAATATATGGAAAAAAATTACACATTATTTTTTTTAAATCGACAAAAAATTTAATTGAAAATAAAAATTAAATAATTTTAACAAAACTCAAAGTCTTTTATAATTTATTACACATGTTATACAAAGAAAGATTATAGGATTTATTTTTCATTTTAGAAGAAAATTTATGTGTGTCAAGAAAATTAATTTGATGTTAATAAAATTTTAGAAAAATATAAATAATTTATTATATCTAAATAATTAGATCATATATTGATTAAATGAATATGAAACTTAATAAAAAAAACATTAAAAAAATGAGTTTAATCGTTCTTAATTAAATATTGTATTGATAATATGAATATAAAACTTGATGAAAAAAAACATAATATAATTATAGGTGGTTTTAGTTTTGATTTTAGTTATTTTTTTAATTAAATACAAGAGATAATGGAAGAAGCTTAGTTAGGAGTAATTTAGTAATTTAAAATTTATATTACGATGTTTGTTCCTCCTAAGTAGTTACAAGTTTTATGATCCTTTTTATAATAAATATGATTTTCTCTTGGTCTCTTATTTTATGTTTCTCAAAAATTAATTTATTCACTTCCTTAAATTTTGTGTGGAGTGTTATTAGTTTTTAAAAACTAAAGACATGTTTGAGTCAATGTTAGAAAAACACATTCTTGTAAATTAAGGTTAAACTCCTTTAATATTATTTTACACATCGTAAATCACGGATCACTTTTACAGCACTAATTAATTAAGTTGCCGTGAATATTAACTCTCACATGCATGTTAGTTAAACTGATTTTTTGTATTCCTACTTGACATTGGACGTGGGCACGTGGCATATCCCAGATAATGTAATCATTACTTCTCTCCAGGCGTCTACTCCACACTTCTTTAAAACGTGTCCAGAATTTTAAGTCGTGAATAAAAAAGTGTTAATAAAAAAACTCCGTATAAAAAAAAAAAAAAAGATTATATTGGACACATATAAATATTACAAGCATAATACTCCCTCCAGTCCTAATTATAAGAGCTATGTGACTTTTTTGAAAAGATTAAGGAAATTAATTAAATTACTTTAAAGTATTTTTATTTTTATTTTTTTCTTCAAACTAATTAGTTTAACTAATAAACTATTATATGATCTAAGAATACACAACATATAAAATGATTAAGTAGCTTATTTAGCTTCATTAATCTCTTAAAAGAAAGTTAACTAACTCTTATAATTAGGACTGAAGATAGTAATATATAGGCTCTCCGCGCGCATATAGTCAAATATTTTTTATTTGGTGCCCCGTGATCTCCTAAATACATATATTAAATTCTTACATTTTGTTTGTCAATATATAAATTGATACATCTGAGGAAACTAATTTAATGTTTTCGATGTGTTAACTAGTTAATTACACGTAATGATGGTTAGCTATAAGTCATAAGCGATGTTTTTGAGCAAGCATTTTGTAGGCATAATGATATGAAGATGGGTATATTCTCCGCACTAGAAATAAGCAGAGCAGACAATTATTTTAATTCATAAAATTGATTTTATATTCCTTAAAGTATGTTATACACGCTGTCCTGCATATACATTGGATCAACCGGATCAAGCAGATTCGTATCTCCCGAATAAAACATTCTCTCATAGGTCTTGCGGACAAATCTAAATCCAGTTTGGGAAGAGTTGTCTCATGACTACAAAGTCAATACTTCAAATACATGCAAGGACGCTGTTAATTATTGGTAGCCTGTAAGTATTGTTTTAAGGGAAAATGTATATAGGGGCCTTTTAACCAAAAAATCTTAAAGATTTTGAAAATCTCAAAAAAGACCTCAGGGTCTTTTCTGGTATAAATTTATTAAAACATTAACAACTAAATTAGTCCTATTAACAACTAAATCAATTTCCATTAATAACTAAATCAGTCGTACTAACAACAATATTTTAACAACTATATCAGCCCCAGTTAACAAATATATCAATCACGTTAACAACTAAGAAAAAGTCCTGGGCTATTTTTAAGATTTTTTTTTTGTTAAAAAGGCCCTGATATGCATTTTCTGTTGTTTTAAGTGCATGTCTTTTTAATTCTTGAGACATGTGTCAACCTTAATAAATTCACCAAATCAAAACTCACATGAATTCATTTGTATAAAACACGTACTATATTGCGTGCATGTCTTTATTCAGCAGTTCTCTCATTTTCTTCATATTCTTCTCAGGATGATTTTTTGATATCCTTTTGTAATTTTTAATGTGAGGCATTCACATACTGCACAGCATTTATACCAACGTTACGACAAGTTTTGCCCTCATATTTTTTTATATACCACTCTATTTTATTTATAAATCTTTTTTGACCAAATCACATATACCAAGGAGAGGTATGTGGCTTAATGATTATGGGGTACATTTCTAACTTCATCTTCATTTATGAATGAGTATCTTTCAACTCTTTATTCTCTGCGAGCGGATTCTCTCATCTTCCGCCTCTCTCCTTTTTTCTCACAGGCACCTCTGGAAAGATCCAACGGTCCAGATCTTTAAAAAAAAAAATTGTCTTTTTTGTCTTTTTCGAAAAAGACAATTTTTTTTTTTAGTTTTGGACCGTTGGATCGTTGGATCAAGGATCCAACGGTCTAAGCGCGACTGGGAGAAAAAAGGAGAGAAGGGGAGGTGAGAGAAACCGGATCTTTATTCTCTCTCTATTTTCATCGATACTATAATATGGGCAAAATTGTCACAATTTCATTTATTTGGTCAAAAGAGACTTATAAATAGGACTAGAGTGGTATACATTTTAAAGTAGGAACTATGGTTATCAGACCCGGACCCAGTGGCTGAAGCTCTTTGTGGCCAAGGCCCCAGCTGACCCCGACTGATTTTATAAAATTTGCTAGAAAATATATGTATTTATTATATGATATTTTATTTGGCCACAAATATGGCCCGAGCTAATTTTTTATTTTCTCTCTAAGGATAATCTTTGTTTGATTACTCACTAAGCTGTGAGAGGAAAGTAAAATTCTTGTTTGAGATACCGAAAAGATTAGTATCATCTTATATATTGTTTTAATTTATAATTATATGTTATTGTTTGTTTGTATTTTCTAGGTTATTTGATACTACTTAGTAAATACTCTCTTGGATCCTTATTTAAAGAACCAACTAACAATTCTCACAAGTCAATAAAAAATAGTTAAAGTAATTAAATTTGTCCTAAAATTTAAGTACTTTTTAATATTATCCTATTAATTACACTAAACTCTAATATCATATAAATTATTATTCTTTTTTCTCAAAAAAAGAGTTACTCTCACTCACTACCTTTTTAATTATGGGTATACATGGGAAAAAAATATTTAATGCTATTTGAATACAAGCAAGTATTTTATAAAAATAACCAAATATATTTGTTAGTTGGTATCTTATAATAAGAATTAAAGAGAATAGTTTAATATGTTTATTTTTTGGCCAAGGCTAAAAAATTTTCTGGTTCCGCCACTGGCCAGACCGGACCGGCCGGTTTGAACCAGAAACCGACGAATCAACCGTGAAGCCGGTCAGGAAAAATGTAGATTTTTTTTTAAAAAAAAAGAGTCCAAGAGTGAAGATGTTTAGTTTATTGAGAGAGATGGGAACATAAGAATATTATGGCGGCCAGCGATGACGTCCTTTGTTGAGAGACTTACTTTTTCGCTGGGTCCGACGATGGCTTCGAAGATAGCTTGCAAAGACATGGAGAGAACAAAAGAGGAGGTCAATTGCAAGGCAGAGATGAAGCTTTCTTTGTCCTCTTGCACTTGATTGCTTTAGCTTGTATCATTTGCCATTAGAGTTGGGCTTCGGACTTTAAGGAAAGGAGCCATTGAGAAAGAGGGATTACATGTATGTGTTGGGTGGATGGTGAAGCTGATGAGGATGAGGTCTTTCACGTGCCTCAAGTCTTATAAAAAGATGTGACAGCTAGGTTGATCAATGAAGTAGACTGACATACTCAGTTGTTTTTCACTTTTGGGCACCTAATTTCTATCAAATTTAAACCTGTCAAGTCTTTCATTAGAAGTAAAAAAAATTATTATATAATAAATATTGAAGATTTAGTTACCCTAGTTTAACTTCCAACCTACTGATCTTTAACTCAATATTTTAATCGGTTCATTGATTGATCCGATTTTAATAACCTTGGTAGGAACACAATCAATATTCGAAGATTACATTTGACTGTAATTTTGAGAAAAATAATGATTTGTTAATTAATTTTGAGAAAAAACCCTTCGTCATAAATTTTATACATTTGAAGTTTTTATCCCCCCCCCCCCCTAATATTTCATCCTTTAATTCCTTTTGTGTCAACCGTTCATATTGACACTAGTAATTACGATTAGAAATATGTATAAATTTATGATGACGCATACCTGTGGCAGAGGCAGATAACTGGATCAGTCGTTAATGGGATTGCAATTTTTTCCCCAAATTGAGTGCGCCCGCCAAGCTCTATTTAAGGTGAAACTCCACTTTGGCCATAAAGGGAAGCGCATATTCCAAATAATCAAACAAACAAAAAGAGGAACAGAGGGATTGTTATATATATATATATATATATGATTGGGAGAAAGCAGTGGGATTCAGTAATTAGTAATTACATAGTAGAGAGGCAATGATGCAGAATAAGGGGTAAGATCCAGGGACTTGTGCCGGAGTAGCGGATCACATTGTCACCGACCAAACATCGAACAAAGAAAAAGTAGAGAATAAAATAAACGGGCAATCATCATATTTACCATTATCCTTTCTCCACTGTTAATTGGAATGGGAGCTCCCGTAAAGTCAAGGCTGGGGACTAGGGTAGTTGACTTGTGGAATGACCATTTTACCCTGCCAGCCTCCGAATAATACAAAAAAATAAAAGGACGAAATTATTGTTATTATGGGGAGGATGAATGCACAAGACAAGATGGGACGGCGACAGCCCCACATACACATAGTGAGAAAGAAAAGGACGGCATGTAGAAATTATTGTTATTATTCTGGTCAGAAAGCCGACAGATGTGGGTGGGGCACAAATAAATAAATAATTCACTCCTGTTGACCGGAACAAAGTCATGGTCTGCCATGCCCAACAAAAATTAGGAATCACAGCACAAAGCAAAGATCATAACGTAAATTCCAAATCACAGCACAAAACACAAGTATATATACATACATATACATATATATGTATATATATATACTTTGTCTAGTTTTTATTATAAGGTACCAACAAACATTATAAGACACTTCCTTATTTCTAAAGTACATTAATTATTTTCTTATGTATGCTTGTAATTAATAAGGTGTTGTGTTGTGTTGTTGTAGAGAAATTAGAGGATTTTAGAAGAAAGGAGAGAATTTAGAGGAGTTGGGAAGATAAACAAGAGAGGGGAGAGGAGAACAACGGTTGTTCTCTCATTCATTCGACGAGTGATTTAGTCTAGGCTCCCCTCTTTATATAGGATATGGTGCCTTAGATTTCTTAACAACAAAGCCCATATCAAAACATAATAGTCCAGCTCCAGTCTTAACTAATCCTAACTATCTCAAGAAATTCAGAGATTGAACAGAAGTGAGTCGGGGATGACTCTGCTCTGATACCATTGTTATGTTGTTGTAGAGAAATTAAAGGATTTTAGGAGAAAGAAGAGAATTCAAAGGGGTTGGAAAGAAAAACAAGAGAGGGGAGAGGAGAATAACTGTTGTTATTTCTCATTCATTCATACATGATCTGATTACACACGAGTGACTTAGTCTAACTCCCCCTTTATATAGGATATAGGGCCTTAGACTTATTAACGACAAAGCCCATAATAAAACAGAATAGTCCAGTCTTAACTAACCTGGCTACCCTTTTCTAAACTAATCCCAAGGCCTCATAGAATTAATTCTCTTGCCAATAATTCCCAGTTACTATCCTCTAACTAATTATTCAGGTCTTATATAACATAAAGCTAATAGATGAGAGTAATAATTATTATAATATTAAAATTTAGTATAATTAGTATGGTAATATTAGAAATTACTTAAATTTTAGGACAGTTTTATTAACTTTAATTACTTTTATTAGTTTGTGAGAATTATTAAGTGCTATAAGGATTAGAGAGGAGTACTACGTAAGACTCCGTATTCTCGTTTTTTTCACCTCTTATTAACCTTCACTACATTGCAGTAATCTCAATCCACCACATATGCTCACTTTTTAGTATATATTTAAATTAACTTTTAGAAAATAACTTTTACAATTTATAAGGTAAATATGTGAGAGAGATTTTATCTTGACTTATGAAAAAAAGGCTTTTAAAACCATTGTTTTGTTGTTTCCTAAACAAGCATTACTTCTAAGAAATGCTCAACAACTCGAAATTTGTTTCTTTATCACTAATGAGCAAAATCAATAGATGTACAAGATATCATGTAATCCTAGTATCAATGAATATCATTTTGTCTTCTTTTTTGTTTTCAAAAAAAAAAAGACAAAATAAAGGACACACGAGTTTGGTTAGAATGCTTTTGAAGGCAAGTGCCAAAAAAATCAACTAGAATTAAAATGCATGGGATTAGGATTGGTTATTCTTGAATATTATTTTATCTGCACCTTAATATAAAATATATTTACCTAAATTAGATTGAAAAAATTAGTTAAATTATTTAATATGACATGTGTTTTTTAAAACACTATAATCATTTTCCTTAGATTCATGTTAAAAAATATTGATAAATATAAAAATATATGTCTTATATTTAAGATTAAAAATAATTTTCCAAATGTGTCATGGAAGCGAACACTGATCGGTAGTGGGCTTTGTTTTCACGCTGAGGCTAGGCTATTAGAGGGCCTAGTTCGTTAAGCTTGGCCCGTTGACTTCACACATTTATGGGCTAAAGTACAATAACTATCACATAGGCCTCCAC
Organism: Acacia crassicarpa; assembly: GCA_034222035.1. NCBI lineage: Eukaryota > Viridiplantae > Streptophyta > Magnoliopsida > Fabales > Fabaceae > Acacia > Acacia crassicarpa. The sequence continues at coordinate 2,387,873 of JAWXYG010000003.1, forward strand.
TACCTATCCCATTATCACTTTTAAATATACCTTTTTTTTTTTTTGGATAATAATATTACACATTCAACACAACCACCTCATCAGTTGGATCACTTCCTCCCCCCCTCCTCCCAACCATCAGCTGCCTGGTACCACAAAATTGAAGATGTTGAATCAACAAGTTGGAGCTAAAATTTATAACTACAAATTCATATAAAATTCAAACAAAAAAAATCCCTGGTACCACAAAAATCAACCAAAAAAAAAAAATCCCAAGGGAGGAGTTTGAAGTCGTACAAGAGGAATGAAGAAGCTAGTTGTTGGAGGTGAATCTTCAACGCACAAAACATTGGAGCAGAAGGTCGTCGTTGGAGGTGGATGTTTGATGGTGCTCCCGTCGTCTACTACGCCGGAATGAAGAACCAAAGAAGAGAAGGTAGGCGGCGAATGGGAGCAAAGTCAGATCTACAACTTAAGAGTGTCTAGAAAAAAACCATTGGGAGAGGAAGAAGAAACCTCCATTGAGAGATGTTCACAGAGGATATGTGATTTTTCACGTCTTTTCCTTCCTCTTCACGTTCCCTCACCCCACCCACAGCCATCGTCGTCAGTTCTCATTAGTAGGTGAATGCAGAATGAGTTTGTGGGGTAGCTCCTAAATTGTTACGCAACTTAAAAGGATTGATATTCCAAGGAGGAAGAGATGTGCTCTGGGAGTTCAACACCGAAGGGCATCTAAATCTCTTGTAGAGACCTCTTTATATATGCCAAGGATAAGAGACATTGGAAGCATTTTAATGCTCATTGTTGAAGCATTTTAATGCTCATTAAATCGCCATAAAACCATTTAACAACATAGAACAAGACGTGTAGAAGCACAGAGACATTTTAATCAAATCAGTTTTAAAACGTGGATTCTATCCACACAAAAAAAAAAAAAAAAGTTTTAAAACGTGGAGGTTTTAATATGCTTTAAGGCCATTGTAGTGTAATCATAATATCAATAAAGTATAACGAAATCCTTTCATGACGCTAAATGTCTCCAACGTCCAGTTCTTATATTTTTAAAGCTAGTATAAGAATAGCATTAAAGCAATTATATAATTCCTTTCATGAAATTCAAGAACAGCAACGTATTCAATGTCCAGGTATCATGAAAAATACTAGCAAAAAAATTTCTCCAGTAAGCCATTTATTTAACAAATAAACCTGAATACAAGAGGTCTCATAAAAACACTCAATCCACTTTTAACTCGCATTTAGGGGAAATTGTAAGATTTCTATGTGGGCCGTTATTGTGCAAGTTCACTCCTCCTCTTAGTACTCGCTATCCCAAATAAAGTGGGACTTGTTCCTTATGACCCACCTACTCATTATTTCCAATAAAATGGAGATTGATGATGATAGAATAAGGGATTAAGATCGGATTTTTGAAGAGCTTAAAAGGAGGTTTATGAAATGGTAAACATGAAATCAAGGGCTAGTGGCTGTGGTTCATATAGAAAGTGGGGTTCTTTATGCTAATTGATTTGATGGATACCATATATTGTCTGATAGATACAAGAGAAAGGGGAGGGAGAGGGTCAAAGACGGAGAGAAGGGAGTCGGAATAATTTTCACAAGCTGAGTTATGATGAGATGACATTTTAAATGCCAAGTAGGAGAGACTCTTGTCTTCGACAATGAAATAAGTACCAATTTTGTCCTGAAAGTATCTCGTCAGGAGTAATTTTGCTCTGAAAGTTTTTTTTGGAGCAATGTTGCCCCGGAAGTTTTTTTTTTTTAGCAATGTTGCTCCTCCGTTAACGGTCAACGGTTAGTTGACCATTGACCGAGGGACAACATTGCTAAAAAAAAAACTTCTAGGACAAAATTGCTACTTAATCCAAAAAAAATGTTAAAAATGTTATTTATGATATCATATATTTTTAATTCTTATTTATATAATATCTAGAGGTGGAAACAGGCTAAACCAGCCTAGGTTTCACCCTCCAATTCAAATTTTAAATATAAAAATTAAATAACTAATTTATAGAATTAAAGAATTTTACTTTTATAAAGAATTATATAAGATTATATATTTATAAAGAATTAAAAGGAAATTTTTATGTAAAATATTTTACTTTTTTTAAAAAAATAAATAAAGGGCACTTTCAATTTTTAACATGTTTTTAAAAAATGTTAAAAGAAAGGAATTGAATTAAAACTTAAGAGAGTAATTTTTGTATCTCTCTTTTTTTAAAAAAAAAAAATTTGATCTTTCTGTTAAAAGCGCTATGTGAATCTTGTAATTCTTCTATACATTTATTATCTTTCTATTTAATTATTTTTCATGTGACTTGTAAGTCGTTTTCTTTTTCCTTTGAACTTCTTTTTTATATATAAGAAATGTATTGTAATAGATATAAATTTTAATTTTCGTGAAACATGTTTAACCCATAGAGATATTTTGGTGGAAATGTTGACATTCATTTGTTCAGTATTAAAATTGTATTATATTTTAAATATATTTTATTCTCATGGAAGGATTCAGTCATGCACACACACAACTATTTTATAATAGAGATCAAAATTTCAGTAAAGTCCCACTATATAAATGATTAAAAGGAATATTTCAGAAAAATAATTTTTTTTAATAAAAGATACTTTAATAAAGTTTTTAATTTTATAAATTAGTTATTTAATTCTTATATTTAAAATTTGAATTGAAGGGTGAAGCCTAGGCTGGTCTAACCTATTTCCACCCCTAGATATTATATAAATAAAAATTAAAAATATATGATATCATAAATAACATTTTTAATATTTTTTGGGTTAAGTAGCAATTTTGCCTCGGAAGTTTTTTTTTGGAGCAATTTTACCCCAGAAATTTTTCTTAGGAGCAATGTTGCCTCGGAAGTTTTTCTTTAGGAGTAATTTTGCCCCTCTTTAACAACCCTAACAGTCAATGGTTAGTTGACCGTTGACGGAGGGGCAACATTACTCCAAAAGAAAACTTCCGAGGCAACATTGCTTCAAAAAAAACTTTCGGGGCAAAATTGCTCCTGGCGAGATACTTCCGGGACAAAATTGGTACTTAACCCCAATGAAAAATAACAGATATTAATGATTGGGGCAACATTACTTTACTTTTCATATTTTTGGGGCAACATTGCATAAAAAAAAATCAAAACAAAATTGTCCTCTTTATAAAACTTTTGAGATAAAAATAATGGAGCCTAGCCTTTTTATTTATTTAATTAATCATGAAATGATCCGTGCAATATACAGATGTCAGCATTTTTTCTGGGAAGATGTGATAGGAATATAGGATCATTTCCCACGGGCCAACAACGTGAGACATGAACGGGAGAGTGAAGACAAGAGTTTTTTTTTGGGCTTCCCATAAACCTAGGCACACACAGTACGACTATATTGAAAAATTGAATCAAACATCTCAATTTCTTAGAGGAGGTAGTATAACCAGCAACGAAAAGAATCCTGGAATTCAACGTCGGAGTGACGACAACACTTTCTGCGTAAGCATACTCCGAGACAAACGCCTGTGACTCAACAACATCATGAGGCCCTTCCCCTTCTGTCTCAACGCTCAACATAGCATTCAATTCATAAGGGATGTTTTTCTCTTCTTCCTTAGATTGTCACCAACTCACCATGCGACATTTGTGGAGCCTGAAGCATCATGAGCAGCAGGGTCAGCCTTCTAATGACTTAGTCCGTCAACCTTGTGACGTAGTCTCTCCCGATCCTTATCTGTAGTGATCACTTAATTACTCCTGATTCATTTAATAATATCTTGGTTTTAGGTTGGTGGCCCTGTTTTCTTGCTCCTGCCTCCGTGCGTCACGTATTATTGTATTGACAAAATGTGAAACGGTTGGTCGTGTTTCTGACTCCAAGCCGTTCAAGCAACACTCGCCTTCATGAGATAAGGTGTGGAGTTAGGCTTGAGATGGGAAGACTTGGCCCCTCAACACAAACAAATCACCTCAAAAGTCTTCACTGTTGACCATTAAATAAATACTACTCTATTCAATTATTCCTGACACAGCCCTTTTGAATTGGAAATTATAGACATACAGTTGTTACCGCAAGGCCAAGAAATAGCCGAGGTGTTTCGTGTGGTTTCCATTCTGGTCTTGCTTCTACCTCCCATGGCCTCGACTTGGCAATATTTTGCTTCTGCTCCCACTCTTCCATGACGACCCCCACCACTCACCCCATTTCCCGACCTCAAATGCCTCCGTCTCGCAAATCATCTTCTTCTCCAACTCCTATCCCCTCCCCTCTTTCATCTAATTCTCCTTTTGACCTCAAACAAACTGACGTTGATGCCTCTGGCAATGCCGCTTGTTTCGTTCACAGCACGGAGCGATTGACTCCCGACCGCCGCCGCCTTACTCGAGCCAGGAAGCTTCGATACCTCTCTGACCATGATGTTGGCTTGCACCTTACTGACGATTCTTCGCTCCTGCCTTCCCCTCCGTCCTCTCGCAAGACTCGCTCATCGGGTGGTTCTGAACACTGGTCCTCCACCGCTGTGCCTCAACCCCTGCCGCTTCCCGATTCACCGTTGACTCGCCGACCGGAGTCAACCGGTCCTAATCCTGGACAGTCCCATCTCGGATCCCCTTTCGTAGACCATTCGGGATTTGCTTTCGGGAGGTAACAGTCATTCATGGTCATTATTTGTAGTATTAAAATTAGTGCTAGACTTGTAGAGTTATCCCAGATTTTCTCCAATACCTTGAGTGAGTTTTTCGCGTAGAAGTTGAAATTTTGTACGAACTAGGAAGTAGACCTGGATATCTCAAACTCAAAAGGAAAGAAAGTGGCCTTATCTATTTACTCTGATCATATCTCTGACCCACTTATTGTATAAAACTGATTTTTTCAACCTTTTGCTTAGTTTTAATTTAAGCGAAGATAATATTATTGTGTACTTTCTGTACAATGTTTTACTTGTTATTCGCCATCAAAGGAATTAACATATAGCTCAGCATCAATTGATGCATTAATTAGTCGGCATGTTGATTCTTTGTGGTGCGTTTTCTTTCCTTTCAAAATCATCAGGAAAACGGTGGATCAAGATGCATTCATGGACATGAAGTCTTGGAGTAATATGGATAGATCTTGTGATCCAACCACTGCAAACTCAAAGTTTCATTTGAGAGTAAACATCCCGGTTGCCAGTTTCTTGACTGGTACTTTCTCCATTCTTGTTGCATCTCAAAATGTTGAATATGGATGATCCTTTTGCTTAACATGTTGCTTCTAATGCAGGTCATAGTTCATGTAAAGATCGAACAATCTCTCATGATACTGACTCTGAAAATATTTATGACTCAAGACGGCGTGTGGCCGCAAAGAGTGCCCCAACAAGTGTTTTTTCCAGTCCTGTTTCAAGTCCACGGAGATCTAGCAATGTAGATTTCACTGATCATTTCTTTAGTACTCAAGAATATCTTGACAACCCTGTTGTTCATCTTACGAAAGTGTCTCCGCACTTCACTGTTCAAAGTCCAGACCATTCTTCCCTCCGTAGCCCAGGGTGCCGTAGTCCTTTCCCCAGTCGCAAAGTCCAAGATAATAGATTTCATTCCAGGGCGTGGCCAGAAAATAACCATGTTGACGCACATGCTTTGCCTCTCCCTCTTCCTCCTGGAGCTTCACCTCCAGCACCATCATTTCCCCAGTGTCAATCTAGTCCCATGCATCACTCATTCGAAAGTCAATTTTCAATGAAAGGTCAATGGCAGAAAGGAAAACTTATCGGACGGGGCACTTTTGGAAGTGTTTATCATGCAACAAACCTGTATGTAATTTGTTCGAGTACTATGTTTGCTAGTGTCTGCTAAATGTCTCTCATTTGCTTTAGATAAAATTTTTGTTGTTCTTTACTCATGTGTTTTCTCATTCACCTAAAAGAGAGACCGGTGCTTCATGCGCAATGAAGGAGGTGGATCTCATTCCAGATGACCCTAACTCTGCCAACTGTATAAAGCAACTAGAGCAGGTTATTATCCAAGTCTGCTAATTTATTTTGTACAGAAACATGACTCCCATTATTGGAGAGAAGAATAGATGCAACTTTTTTTTTTTTTTGGCTGCCAATTAACATTTATTGGAAATCAAGAATTACATTGAAAATCAACTATTCCAAGAGCCGAAGAATTGGGCGGGAAGTCTGTTTGGTCATAATGGATTAATAACTATAAAAAATCATCACTGCTAGTTAACTGCTTATGTGATTAGTTGCATTAACTAGTGTCAGAATTGTTCATGATCATTTGCACACAGTTTTATAAGCAAGTAGGAGCTCCTAAAGTTTAATATTTTAGTCTCGTTTATAATCTTGTCATTTGCATAAATTCTTTTTCATTTTCCATCTTGTCATAGATTCTTCTGTGTTAGTATACTATAGTCATCGTTGTCCTGATATATAGTATGAAAGGTCAGATATTTGCTGTTTGCTTAAAGAAAGGAAGAACTCACCAAGTAGAAGCTAGATTGCTAAATTTTTAGCATGTGTATGCTGTAATATCATCAATCTCCTTTTTCAAGGCATGTATACATGCATAAAATAGGTTCACAAGATGAGCCTTAGTGCCAATATCTGTTTTTTTGACTAATATAGAAACTAATACTTTTGCAACCAATTGCACTTTCAGTACAAGTTGCACATGCATACACAGTTTTTATTAGCCTCAGCCCAGGATTTTTTTTTCCTCAGTAGTGCAGGAGCTTAATAATTGCAATCAATTGCACTGTTAAATAGAGTTTATATGGAAGTTTGAATTCTTTTTAATTTTTTTCTGTGTGTAATTTTTTCTTCTTCTTCTCTGTCCCATATATCTTTAACATTTGTCGAATAGGAAGGTATATAGGCTTTTGTTTATTTCTCATTGTTTCAGGAAATCAAGATTCTTCGTCAACTACACCATCCAAATATTGTGCAGTATTATGGCAGTGAAATTGTGAGTTTTTCATTGGCTCTTTTTTCACATATACTAATATAGCCTAATCAAAAGCTTACAGGCGATTGTGGTTGGAATAAGATGTAAATTGTTCAGACCTTTTTGTTTGCAGATTGGTGATCACTTGTGCATATATATGGAATACGTTCATCCAGGGTCGGTTGATAAATTTGTGCGGGCAAATGGTGAAGCGATGACAGAGTCTGTAGTTCGCAATTTTACAAGGCATACTCTCTCGGGGTTGGCTTACCTGCACAGTACCAAAACTATCCACAGGTGACTGTGATGCTTGATGGAAGGAATTAACATAACTGATTAAACTCTCTGAATGGTTACCAATTTGTTCTTGAGGTCTATTATTTGATATGAGGAACATGCTAATGCTGGGGAAAAACGGTAAAAATGTAAACCTTAAAAATATATCATGTGCTTGTGAATGAATTGGCATTTCCAACAATATAGATCTCATGCAGAACTTGTTCTCTTGTTTAGTGTAGCTAGTTTGTGGAAAAGGGCATTCTTCTGTTTGGATTTCTCAACAATTATTTGGCATTGCTGATGTTTAGTAAAATGGATGGTTTTTCTCCTCAGGGACATCAAAGGAGCAAACTTACTTGTTGATGCATCAGGCACTGTCAAGCTTGCTGATTTTGGAATGGCAAAAGCTGTGAGTGTTCTAGACTGACTTGTTCTAAACTCATTTCAGCTATGGTTGCACACATGTGTCGACTTGTTCTAAACTCATTTCAACTATGCTTGCACACATGTGTATTGGTATATATGGGCAAATTGATGGTCTTTCAATGCTGACATAATCTTTTAACTTGTAGATTTTTTTCCCCTTTATTAACTGTTTATATTAGATTTTTATTTAAGGCAGCATCCTCCTCTTTTTTTCTTTTTCTGTGTCTTTCCCACCGTCTTTATATCTGATTAATTTGCTCTTTCCAGCTAACAGGGAAATCATATGAACTTTCTTTAAAGGGAAGTCCATACTGGATGGCTCCTGAGGTATTTCATTGCTTATATAAATTTTGTCTTATATGGCTGAGGTATGTCCTGACTTACCCTGATTTGTCCGTCAAAGGTCATTAAGGCTGCGATGAGAAAAAATGACAATCCTGACCTTGCCTATGCTGTTGATATCTGGAGCTTAGGTTGCACTATCATTGAGATGCTAACGGGTAGACCTCCCTGGAGTGGCTTTGAAGGGGTGAGTACCTTATTCTTCTTGTTCAATTCATCTGTAACAAAATATAGTGCGTATTTGTTTTGTAGGTGTTACTAGAATATTGATAAATTTGATCATATCTATTTCTAGGCTAAAGAGAGCAGTATTAATGCTATATATTTAATTTCAGCTTGCTTTATGGATTAAGGCTACATTAAGTTGACTACAATCGTAGTTTAAAAACAATGCTTGCTAAGCAATGATTTTTCTTCTCTCTCAATGGTCTACACCTTCAAGGCCAATTGAATTTGTTCTATTATTATTATAAAGGTAAATTTTACCATTGGGTGGTCAGTCTTTGTTTAAACCATTTAGTAGGTTTGGCTATCTCTCATGGCTTATGAGCAATTTGAGTGCCCTTCTGATATTCGGATTCTAGTAGTCTATTTACTTTTATATTGTGTACTAGTTGATTTAATGACCTAGCTGTATTATGCATATCAGCCTCAAGCCATGTTCAAGGTACTGCACAATTCGCCACCGATACCTGAAACACTATCTTCAGCAGGAAAGGATTTTCTTCAGGGATGTTTTGAAAGGGATCCTGCAAATCGGCCATCAGCAGTTAAGCTTCTTGAGCACGCCTTTGTACAAAATTTGCCTGATCAAGATGCTTTAGCTCGCCCACAATTATATCCTAGAGAAAACCCTGAAGTAAGTGCTAATTATATTCGCTTTACTTTATCATAGTGAACCATGTACATGGTTCATGGGGTGTTACAATGAATTATATCCCGCTCTTTCTTGGGATGAACGCAAAGGGAGGGGAAAAAAAGACGTGGCATGTGAGGTGCCCCCAGAGGAAGACATAACTAACTGATATGTCGTCAAATTGTTTGTGCTTTGTAGGAAAATTCACGTAGTCCCAAAGACACTCCTACGCATAAACGTGATGTAATTCGAGCCTCTATAGGTGCCCGGTTCATCAACAAAATCCAGAAGTTGATCGGGTAATATTTTGTCTCTACCATGAACAATGTACGTCACGCTTGATCATATGGTTCGGGGTGCTTGATTGGGGTTCACTCTCGTTTTGTCCTGATTTTGACAGTGATTCTTCCCAACAACATAATGCTGAGGATTCTAAATATTCTACATCTCATCATCGTCCTTACTCTCTGCCAGAAGTTAAAATTACTCAGTCGTCCTTGAAACCAGCTGCCCTCAATTACGCTTCTGCTTCAAAATCCAGCAACATGCCCATCGCTGTAAAGAGAGTCATCACGCACCTTTGAAGCGAAGATTCTTCCTTGCTGATTCCAATTGTCTTCGGAAGCTTATTTTCCTTCACTGGAGGCTGGGATCTACAAGCTGCTCGTTCATAATCACAAATATATCAAATCTCAAGGGGCAATAGAAAGCGAGAAATTTACGTTGACTTGTACCAATAAAAAAGTGGCTCAAGCTGCCCCTCAATTTTTGGGCCCTACCCAATTATTTTTTTCCATGATTCTTTTATATCATTGGGTTCCACAATGAGTCAATGACATTTTGATATTATATGGGTAAAAATGGAGCAATCCTTTTCTTTTTATTTTTATGATTTTTCAAATATTTGATACTCTAAATTAAAAAGAAATTACAGAATTTTAGAGTATTAAATCTTTGAAAAATAATAAAAAATTGAAAATGGTACCATTTGTTATCAATATGATATCAAACTGTCACTCATTTCAAATAGAATTTGATGATAAAATTAACCATTAAAAAATTATTTGGGAAGGCTCCAAAGTTAGTGGCAGCAGACACCCCAATCCTTCAAAAAGAGTTTGTACATAGTAATGCTCCGAACTTGACTACTATTTGACGTGTAATTATTAATTTTTTAGACTAAATTAATTAGTTTCCCGCGGGCTTGAGTTAGTTGCTTAAACTAGCTTTGGCTTTTACGTGTATTTTCATATTATATGTAACTTTAATCTATTTAAACTTGGGCATGCGTTTGGAGCATTTGGTGAAACGCACAGTACGTGGTGTGTTTGCAAAGGAGTTGGCTTCCATCCTTTCCCTTTTCGTTCTCTTCCTATCTTCTTCTTTATCTCAATCGTTAGATTGAAATATCAACGGTTCAGATTTAATCTTTTATAAAAATATTAATAAAAAATTAAATTATTAATAAAATATTTAAAATAATATTTTTTTAAAAAAATAAAAGATTAAATCTGAACGGTTGAGATTTCGAAGGTTGAGATGAAAAAGAGGATGCGAAGAGAACAGAAAGGAAAGATGATGGAAGCTAAGTCCGTTGGGGAATGAGGTTACAAAATCGGGTAATTTTCTTTTTTCTTTGTTTTTTTTTTATAATAAAAGTCGTGTGAAATTAAAGCCGGGAGGCGGCTGTGGTGAACTGATGATATTATATGGGCCCACAGAATTCCAACTACAAATTATATTTTTATCCAAAATAAAAATAATTTAATATTAATGTTTTACGTATTAAAAATTATTTTGAAAAAAAAAACATAGAGAAAATTAGTAAGTCCTTATCTTTAACAAATCATTATCTCTCATATGTTATTGATCTAATATATCAATCCCTTTAAACTTTTATGTGATTGTTATGAAATTTATAGGGTTTAAACTTTTATATCGTAAAATTTATATGATTTTCTATATCATTATCATACTTTTATTAGGATTTTCACCCATATGAAATTTGATTTATCAAAATGATAAAAATTATGTTAACATATAAATTAGCTATTCTTAACCATGTAAATTTCATAAAAATCCTAATAAAAGTATGATAAAAATTACGATATAGAAAATCATGTAAATTTTATGATATAAAGGTTTAAACCATATAAATTAAAAAAGTCGTATAAAAGTTTAAATAGATTGATATATTAGATCAATAATATATGAGAGACTATGATTTATTAAAGGATAAGTATGTCTAATTACCTATTAATTTCATTGGGGATGTGGGTTGTATTTTTATAAATTTTTTATTTAATTATTATTTTTTTATATCGTTTAAAATAATTTTGAATATGTAAAACATTAATATTAAATTATTTGAAAATAAATTTTATTTTGGATAAAATTATAATTTGCAGTTGGAATTATGTGGGCCCATCTAATATCATCAGATTATCACATCCGTCTCCCCGCTTTAATTTTACAAGACTTGAAAAAAAAAAAAAAAACCCAATTTTATGGACTTAGCTTTCCTTTTATACCCCTTACTATCATTTTTCCTCATTTTCCTTTTTCTACTGTTGGATTAAGATCTTAACGATCTAGATTTATTATTTTTCTATTCTTTTCCTTTATAATAACATTTTTTATTAGATTAGACTATTGAAAATTTAATCTAACGATAAAAAAAAAAGAAAAAATAATGAAAATGGGCAGAGGAGGAAGTCAAGTCCCGATTTTATAGCTTATACACCAACCGTAGTGTGTTTCGCCAAATGCTCCAATGGTATTTCCGTATGTCTACAATGGAGGCGCAATGGACGAAAAGTTCAATGGTGAGAAGCTGAGCCCTGTAAACTTCGTATAAATTTAACACAAGTTATAACTCATTTCCATTAAACTCTGAACAACACTTAAGATACTACTATATTTAATCAAAAGTCAATAAAAAAAAATATTATTATTTAGAACTTTGTTGGTGGGTGATTTATAAATATCCATATAAAAGTTTTTTGAGCCTAGCGATATATCCTAATTCTAATAAACTCCTTAAACTTGACTCATCCACTTTTTTTTTTTTTTTGAAAAACAAGTAAGTGAAAATTTTCGATTTATTTTATGTGATAATTTTATCTTGTAAAATGTAAAATGCTTATTTTAATTTTTGAGTGTCTCAAACAAGCACTTATTTTAAAAATAAAAGGGTTAAGGTGCAAAAATACACATGTGCTTTTCTTGAAGGAGCGTCTAGCAGCAAGTGCTTTTTTTAGGTGCAAAAGTGTACACGGGGTTATAAATTAGGTGCAAAAATGCCGTTTAACTATTAAGTTTGACTTTTTTTGCTGACTGGACGATGAAGTGGCATTTCAAAGGTGCAAAAATACATATGTGGTTTGTCAAGAAGAGCGTCGAATAGCAATTTTTTTTTTAATTTAATAATTTTATTTTAATTACTACCGGGTACTAAAAAGATATTCAAGATACTGAACCTATGCTGAAAAATTACGTCATGATTTTGAAAAATTATTTTAAGATACGAAAAAATAATTTCAGGTATTGACTGATACTTAAAAGATATTGACTGAGACTGGAAAAAAATATTTCAGGGTACGGACTGATACTAAAAAGTACTTTGAGGATACTGACTGGTGCAGAAAAAATACTTCATAATCTTGAAAAAATATTTCAGATATTGACTAGTACTAAAAGGATATTGACTGATACTGAAAAAAATATTTCAGGGTATGGACTAGTACTAAAAAGTACTTTGAGGATACTGACTGGTACAAAAAAAGATATTTCATGATCTTAAAAAATTATTTTAGGATCTTGAAAAAATATTTCACGCTATTGATTGGTATTAAAAGGATACTGAATGATACTGAAAAATACTTCATGATCTTAAAAAATTATATTAAGATCATGAAAAAATATTTCAGGTACTGACTGGTACTAAAAATATGCTTCAGCATTATTTTTTTTTTAGATTCTAAAATATTTTTTCAAGATCATAAAATATTTTTTCTATACTAGGCAGTATTTTCAAAGTATCTTTTTAGTACATGTCAGTACCCTGAAATATTTTTTCAGATCTTAAAATAATTGTTCAAGATCATAAAGTAATTTATCAGGTCAATATCTGAATATCTTTTTAGTACCCGGTAGTAATTAAAATTAAATTATTAAATTAAAAATTGGTGTTCGACGCTCTTCTTGACAAACCACATGTATTTTTGCACCTTTGAAATGCCACGTCATTGTCCCAGTCAGCAAAAAAAAGTCAAATTTAACGGTCAAAGTCAAACTTAACGGTTAAACGGTATTTTTGCACATAATTTGTAACCACATAGTCACTTTTACACTTAAAAAAAGCACTTACTACTAGGCACTCTTTCAAAAAAACCACATATATATTTTTGCACCTTAACCCAAAATAAAAATAAAAACAAAAACAAATAGACAAGAGAGGTGGGGACGCCAAATGGAGGAGTGGCGTGGCAGGGCGGCAGAAGCCAGATTGATTTCCTGTCCGAGCTGGGCCTATCTTTTTTTTGATAAATGAGCTAGGCGGCTAGGCCTTTCTTTCTCATTGGTTTAGGATCAACTAAAGGCTTGTTTGTTACACGAATGGGAAGGGAAAGGAAAATTAGTAAGTTCCTTTGTTTGGTACCACTCTGGTCCTATTTATAAGTCTCATTTTGACCAAATTACACATACCAAGGAGAGGTGGTTAGCTCAATGATTATAGGGTGAATTTTCAACTTTATCCTCATTTGTGATTGGTTACCTTCAACTTTTTCTTCTCTCTCCACTTTCATTGGTACAATTAATATGGGCAAAAGTGTCACAATCTCATTTATTTGGTCAAAGGGGACTTATAAATAGGACTAAATTTTTTGGTCAAAAGGGACTTATAAATAGGACTAGAGTGGTATGTATTTAGGATAAATCTTCTTGAAAACTCAGGTTCTCAGGCCCATCAATCTTCCCTTATATGTGGGAAGATCAGATCCCATTAAAATTGGTGGGATCTCTAGTTTCTATGTGAACAGTTACATTTTTTGACAAATTCACCCTTTAAATTTGAACTTGACATAAAAGTTTGAACTTCGCCAGAATTTTTTTTTACACAAATTTGAGTTAATAAGAGCATATTTTTTAAAAAAATATTTTAGCAAAAAAAATATTTTTATTTTTTATTTTAAATTAATTACTTTTGAAGGTAAAATAGACATTTATTGATTCTTGGGTGAAGGAGCAATATTGCCAACCAACTATTAGGCCAAGAGCGATTTTGCCAAATAACTTTTAATGAGACCAAAAAAGCCAACAAACAATTGAATTTCTAAAAAACCTACAACACTGTTAGATCTCACCTAACACCGTTAGGATTGAATGCCACGTGGAGTCCAGCTGGTCATAATTACACTTGCTTCAGCTTCTTGTCTTTCATTTCCCTTTCAACGTCTTCATCCGATTGCTTTGAAGAATTCTCCCTGGTTTCGCTCAAATTCAGAAAATCTTGTTCGACCCATTTCCCACCTTGATTTGAATCCTCCAAGATGATCACTTCTTTACCTTTGCCACCGACTCTTTCTAAGGAACTTAGCAAGCTTTTACTAGGAATCTCCTTACCACAAAGATAGCTGAGTGTAAGCTCTTGTACGCACGAAGGCCCAACTTTAGAGCGTTTCAATAGAATTCCATCATCGACATCCTCTGAATTCTTTAGGAAATACACACCCTTTACTGGATAACCTAATTTCTCTTCCAGGTTCTCCCTGCCACGATCAAAATTGGGCTTTGACAGCTTGCTTCGAGAGTTCTCCCCATCAGAGTCAAGACCATTAGGAAGATCTATCCCTCCAATCATGTCAGAAGCAACCAATTAGAGAGAGAGAGAGAGAGAAAAGCTTAGCTTACCCCAGAAAGACAGACAGAGAACGAGCGAGCGAGAGAGAGAACCGAAGTATAATTCAGAAAATGAACCGAGAATCTGGAGCAGGTGGTGGGTATTTTTGTTTTTCTGGGGGGGCCAAGGAGCATCGATTCCTCAAGACGCCATAGATCTGGTCTGCAACGACAGGATTTTGATTTTCATGGTTAACTTTACACACCAAAAAACAAAAGGAATCGTTTTTTTCTTTTTTATCAGAAATGGCTGTGTACAGAAGTGGACCACTTTGACTATAACTTTCTTCTTCTCTCCACCGACTTAGAGAAGGACTGGGTCTACAACCTTTTTCCACGATCCCCCATCGTCTTCCTCCATTCTTGATTTGTTTTCCTTTATACCCTCTTTTTCCTCGAAAGATAGCTCTGGTTTTCTGGCCTGAAAGTGGAAAGCTTTGGTTAAGCCAGCTGGAAATTCTTGAGCAAAAACAAAAAAAGCCACCTAGGATTGAGCTGGACTTCATAATGACACATGGCATTCATTCCAAACGGCTGTTAGGTGGGATTTGATGGTGTTGTGCGTTTTTAACAAATTTAATTGTTTGTTGGCCTTTTTGGTCTCATTAAAAGTTATTTGGCAAAACCGCTCCTGGCTTAATAGTTGATTGGCAATATTGCTCCTTCACCCTTGATTCTTTATTAACTACTACCCCTTCATTTTCTTCTTACCAAACAACTTATCTTCCCTCAAGCCATCTCGCCCCATCTTTCAAAATCTTCCCTTCCCTTGCTTTCCTTTATCAAATTTTCTCCGTACCAAACAGGCTCTAATGATTTATTTTTTCCAACGAAAAATGACACAGTTAACTAAGTAATAAGTATATATTTTATGATTAAATAAGTGTATATTTTATGAGAATTAGTTGGATTTATTGATATTATATACCTATTTAATTATCTTTTATATACTTTACTATCATTATAGGATAAAAAAAAATTTGATATAAAATCTACTTATTTCCTATTATATTTTGCAGGAAATATTAGTTGATTTGGAAAGAAGTAGAAAAAGCAATTAAAAGGATATGCAATCAGCTAAACTCGGTGGTCTCACGCAAGAAAAATAGAAATAAAATCAATTGCGTGATTTGGTGGAGTTGATTACAAGATATAAGATATCTTTTTAATAAGAAAAGGAGAATCAGTGACCCAATATCTAAATTATAAATAGAGAGGCAGATACAAGAAAAAAAGGAGGACCTGAGAAACGCAGAACGAGAAGGAACAAGGAAGCAGAGGAGTAGGGCTGACCGGCGATAGAGAAATTTTCTTTCCTCTCTCTCTTTCTTCTTTGAACCTGAATTCTTATCTTTTTTGTTATGGATTTAATTAAAGCTATGTATAGCTAGTAGGTTTTGCAACCTAGAAAATCTATGAACTTGTTTGGGTTTGAGAGATTATTCCCACGGATTGGTTTTGCTTAATTTTATTTCAATTTATTTAATCCTGTGTTTATTGTTATTGCTTATTGAGTGGCCATCATTGAGCATGTTATGGGGATTTATGGCTGAACTTGGAAGAGGGAATCCTAAATGAACATTGAGATTAAATAATGTGGAATTAGATTTAAATTGAATATGGAAGTAGGTTTAAATCTAATTTGTGTCTAGGATAGGAATATACCTAGAAGCTCCGCATAATCAAATTAAAGTGAGCCCGATCTAAAATGGATCTTATTTAGTTGTGTGAAGCATTACATAATTAATTAAGATACGTGTATGAATGGACCAGAAGGCATTTATGGACATTAATACTCTAGATTAGCTGATTGGGATAAAATCTAAGAAACAAATAAGGGATTAGTGAATCTAAATTGCTCGTTCATTAGTGTGGTAGTTTCTCTGTTTTAATTTTAATTTCTTTTCTCTTAATTAAATTTAATTTGGTTGCTCAACTTAGACGAAATTGTGAAATTAATGTTTAACTGAAGTTGTGGATACTAAGTCCTCATGAGAATGATATCTTACTTACTCTTTGCGGAGTTTTTAGGCTATAAAGTTTTGCCCTAAAAAAATAAAATAAAATCTTTACGAACTCAAACTTAAATTACTAATGCTCAATCAATTCTAACCAAGACACTTGTGGCACGTAAGTCCCCGGCAACGACGCCAACGCCAAAAACTTGATAGGGCAAAACCGTTGGAAATTATGCCCTAGGGGCAATTCATTGTACTTTGGATATTTAAGTTATTTAAAGTATTCTCTTTTGTTATCATTTTCGTTTGCATGTTCGTATTGATAACTGCATCCCTAGATAATCTTATAGATTATCCTAAATGTCCCTGGTCGGTCATCTACACGGGAGTGAAGATGAAATAAGACCAGTATGACTTTGATGAGGTATGGAGATACGAATCAAAGTCATGGGCACTTGTAAGAGTACAAGGTGCTGGACCGACCCACTATGAGAAAGCTGCATGGATTAAGTCATAAGCTTATCTCATGTATAACCGCGTCACGACGCCCTATGACCTGAGACCATCATAGATTCATACATGATAAGTCACTGGTCTTTGACCTAGTCAAAAGTCACCTTTGACCGGGTGATGATAAAGGCTCGGATCGGGATCAGTGGTTTTCATGCGGAGGAATGTGAGTGGTCAAGATGGGATTTGTCCCTCACATATGTAGAGAGATAATGCTGGGCCCCTCGATGAGTGAGTCTAAGAAATGTATGGCCATACTGTGATGGAAAAGAGTTTCCATTTCACTTATTAGACTACTCGAGAATCGAGAAAGTAATGGTCAAGAAAAGGAAGTTGACATTATCCATGCCTCATCCTTGACCAAATTATCGCGTGACAAAAGGGACGTGACATGGTTGTATGATAGGTAGTATCGTGTCATCGATCCCCATGTGAATTGGGTAGTCGCAATGTCTTGCTAGAGGCCGCTTGCGACTTGTGGGCTGATACAGTGTTGGCCCACTGCCAATCTCATATGGGCCTGCAGGGTCGCACACAAAAATAATCCAACACGGGTAAAAGTGTCCAGATTCATTGAATCTCAGATTAATCTGAGATTAAATGAATACTAAATTTGATCTAGGATATATATATATATATATAATCCGAAATTAATATATATATTATAAATAGAGATTATAATATTATATATGATATTTGTTTAGTATTTAATTTATTTGATAAATTAAATATATGAAACTAATAGAGATATTGTATCTCATTTAATTTCGAATAAAGATATGATGTATCTGTTTAATATAAAATTGAGAAATGGTATCTCAGATTTAATTAAATGGATAGATATCATATCTCGGATTTAATTTATAATGATAAATTAAATCAAAAGGCTTTAAATTTAGATTTGATCTAAATTCAAGATTCGGATTTCAAATCTGGCTTTTAATATATTTGATTACATTTATGAGATAGATTTGATTGATATATTATCCAGATTCGGAATTTGAGTTTCCAAAATTAATAAGGATTAATTTTGATTATATAATACGCCTATCGGGTTTAGAAATAGACTTACAAACTTTTGGTTGAGCGTATAATAAAAGCCGCGAGAAACCCTAGAGCAGATTGAGAGAGACGCACAAGAAGCGCTAGCACGCTGCCGCAACCGTGTTCGGGGATTGTTCGTGTGGATACCAGTAGAGGAGGCCGATTCTAAGAGTCGACTTATGCTGATCAAGAGAACGAGACGCGAACGTGTAGATCGCCCACCTGATCAAGAGAACGAGACACGGACATGTTGATCGAGAAGGTAGCCCACCTGATCAAAGAGAATGGAACACGAACGAGTTCAATATAAGGTATGATTCGGTTTCCCTAACCTTGATTTAAACGTCGTTGAGTGATCCTTCGGAAGGGATTCGTAAGAAATTTTAATCCGCTGCGTGTACGGATCCCAACAAAAACTTTATAGCGTATAAACTCTGCAAGTGCACGAGCCATATCAAGTAATAAAGTGATAAGAAAAGTATCGTTCCCACAAGGACTTAGTATCACAAACTTCAGTTAAGCATTAATTTCACAATTTCGTTTAAGTTGAGAAAACCAAATTAAATTTAATTAAGAGAAAGGATAAGAAAATCAAAATACATTAAAATAAACAAACTACCATAATAACCGAATGAGCAACCTAGGGTCACTAATCTCTTATTTGTTTCTTAGATTTTATCTCGATCAGCTAATCTAGAGTATTAATGTCTATAAATGTCTTTCGATCCATTTATATACCTATCTTAATTAATTATGTAATTTCTCACACAACTAATTAAGATTCATTTTAAATCGGACTCACTCTAATTTGATATTTGATTATACGGAGCTTCTAGGTATATTCCTATCCTAGACGCAAATTAGATTTAAACTTATTTCCATATTCAGTTTAAAACTAATTCCACATTATATAATTCCAAGGTTCATTTATGATTCCCTCTTCCAAGTTCAACCCTAAATCCCCATAACATGCTTAATGATGGCCACTCAATAAGCAATAGCAATAAACACAAGATTAAATAAACTGAAATAAAATTAAACAAAACCAATTCGTGGGAATAATCTTTAAAATCCAAATAAGATTAAATAAACTGAAATAAAATTAAACAAAACCAATTCGTGGGAATAATCTTTAAAATCCAAATAAGTTCATAGATTCTTTAGGTTGCAAAACCTACTAGCCACACATGGCTTTAATCAAATCCATAACAAAAAGATAAGAATTCAGGTTGAAAGAAGAAGGAGAGAGAGGAAAGAAAATTTCTCCATCGCCTCCACAGTCCTTCTATCCTTCCGTTGAGATGATGAAGAGAACCGAAACGGTCAGCCATCCCTACTCCTCTGCTCTTCCTTGTTTCATCCCTACTCCTCTGCTCTTCCTTGTTCCTTCCTGTTCTGCATCTCTCAGATCTTCCTTTTTTTTTCCTTTTTATTTTGTCTCTGCCTCTTTATTTATAATTTAGGTTTTGGGTCACTGATTCTCCTTTTCTTATTAAAAAGATATCTTATATCTTGTAATCAACTCCACCAGATCACACAATTGATTTTGTTTCTATTACCATCGAATTTGGTTGATTGCATATCCTCTTAATAATTGCTTTTTTTACTTCTTTCCAAATCAGCTAATATTTCCTGCAAAATATAATAGGAAATAAGTAGATTTTATATCAAAATATCTTTTTATCATATAATGATAGTAAAGTATATAAAAAATAATTTAATAGTATATAATATCAATAAATCCAATTAATTCTCATAAAATATACACTTATTCAATCATAAAATATATACTTATCACTAAGTATAAGCTTTCACTCCAAAAGAGAGGAGGTTTGATACCCATTTGTCGATGTGAGGGTCTCGTTGGTAGGTAATCTGTAAGTATTTCTATAAGTACTCTTTGAGCCTGAAGAAGTGTCATCGCCTTAGTGGGTACTCGTATCTTCTCTGACCTAAACTTTTCTATATATATATATATATATAAAGAATTTGTTTTTAAAAACGATCATATCTCATAAGTTCAAAAATGTAGGGAAAACCTCATAAAAATACCTCTTCAATTTTGAAATTCCAAAAAGGTCACCCTACTAAGCAAAGGGACCCATTAGTAATATGGTAGGTATATGGGATTTCAAAATGTAATTAATTTACTTATTTGCCCTTTTCACTTTTGTTTCTCTCAAACTTCTCTCTTTCTTCGAGTTCGTCCGATCATTTATCCTCCCCGCTAAAAGTCCCCTTCAATCCTGCTCCCATCTCCTTCCCCCATGTCCTCGTTGTTGTTGAGCTTGAGATTGTAGTTGGTCGGGAGGCCTTGGGTGGACATAAAGCAAGCCACAAGAAACCAAAGTTTGAGGCCCTACAACCTATTGTCGGCGCCGCCGCCACTGCACAAGTTACGAGTTTTGTGTTTGAAGAAACGTGGAAAGTTGCGTTCAAAAGAACCTCTTATATTTTTCTTCAATTAGCGAGAAACAAGGAAAAGACTCACAAGTGTTTGTTGTGGGTTGAAGTTTACGTCTCGACAAGCATTGCGTGGCGAGCATAAGCCAAAAGACAACCTAAGAACAACAAGGTACAGATTTCTTTCTTTAAGCGTTGATGATGGATTATTATGTTTTATCTGTGTGTGAAAGAAGAAGCAAGCCATATTGCATTGGTGATGACAAAAACATTCAAAATTTTGGGCTCTTGATACTTGATCATTACTGTTCATCTGAACATTAATCGGCTCAAAAGGTTTTTTCCCAAAATTGCAAATTTTGTTCCATGTCGGTGAAAGCATTTCATGTGGTTTAATTCTGGGTTGCACAGAGAAAAGTATTAGCAAATTAAAAGTTGTTTTAACATATTGATTCTGACTTGAATGAGCAATGTGCTAGTTATAAGTTGGAGCAAATTTTTTTTAAGACCCAATATAAAGAAAAGAAAGCAAAATAAATGTGAGTAAACACAAAAAATAGCACATTGAAATCGTTTCTATAATTAATCGTGTGTATTTTTTGGTTATTCCAGAGTTGTGTTCGTTTTTTGGGGGATATACTGGTTTTCAGTTTTGCATATTTTAAAGAGTAAATTCCTCTTTGCTAGTAGTAGATTAAGCTTTCCGATTTGGGCAATGTGGTAGATTTACTTTTGGACATGAATTCACTTCTTTCCAATAATCACAAATTGTTGATTTCAATTTTCAAGAAGAAATCTAAAGAGTATGCAGCCTTGGGACATGTTTAAATCTCCTAACAATGGCCGGGTTGCCCTGTTGATGTATATGAGTGCCATTTATAGCATGGCTTGTTTAAGTAATAATCATACTAAATTTTTTTAAAAGGAACCTGACTACAAATATGTACAAGAATGAGACTCTTTTTTGATGGAATCATAATAGCTTATTTTGTACTGTAATCTAACTTCACTATCTGAAACTCAGATATGTGCTTTCATGGTAGAGTGATGTGGTGGTTGGTTAAGTACATTGTTGCAGGTGTAGGCACGGGTACTCACGCGTGTAGAGTGACGTTCTTTCAGTGTCAGTTAAGATGCAAGGCGGCACCAATATCCCCACCTTCTTGTGCTCACTTTGCTCCATCGATAATGGCCGGTCTTCAAATTAAGGTAGGTTCTTCAATTCATCTCTGATGTTGATGAAGAAAAGGAAAAAATAAAGGAGGAAGGAGGCTCACTTCGAATTTGAAGAGAATAAGAAAGGAGAAGGAGAAACGTGGAGATCTATTTCAAATGAAGGGTTCATATGAAAATCATGAATCTATGTATGAAATCTACAAAACAGTCTAATATATTTAGCTCTGTCATATGAAGTGTGATTTCATGTAATACTGGTATGTTGTATTCATGGCGATGAATCAATGCAAGGGAAGTACAACAATTTGTTAGATGTTAACTACATTTCATTGGGAAATAAACAAGGTATTAAAAACCACACTGGTGAGTGCACTGAATAAAGCAATGTGGTGGTTCAAGAGTCAGTAGGTTAGATCAGAGTTAACCTAGGTCAGACCAGTGATAATTAAAATAATATAATATAATTTAAATGCATAAAAATATTTAAGTTTTAATCATATGCTTTTTTTTTTATAGTAAAAGTCATGTTTAAAAATATTCTATAATATATAGTATATATTATTATATAGGACTACTCTAATTAATAATAGACCGCTTCCCTCTTTCTTATTATAATATTTATGATAGTGGTAGTTTGGGGTCATTCTGCAATTCTGCGTAAAAAGATCATCAAGGAGATTACAGATCTAAGATTAGCCTCAAAAAACGTAAAAGGTAGAAATCCAACCCTCTAAGCAAGCCCCACGTCGTTGTTAGAGAAGAAGTCATACACTTGTTTTCCTTTGCAATTTGAATCTCCATCTTCTAGTTGCTTGAATCTTTGAAGCCCAGCTTTTGTTTTTCTAGTTATCTCTCTCCCAACGTGAAGTTTTGAACAACAACAATGGAGTATGCTTTCTCTTGAATTGGTTTTTTTTTTCCCTCTTTCTTCCTACTTTACTGTAAATTTTTTATGACATCTCCTTCTCCTTCTCTGTTATTTCCCTTCTCCTTTATTCCTCTTCTTCCTGAAACTTTCTCCTTCTTCTTCCCAGAGTTTTCATCGTTTCAAGCTCTTAGCAATGTAAAAAATGGTGACCTGGGTAATCCACCTACATCGTTAGGTTACCTGAGTTATTCCTAGGTTACACTGGTTTGTGCCGAGTTGGCCGGGTTTCAGATCTACTGAGTTTAGCCCTCATCCAGACCGGACAAGTGATTAAGTTGCCAGTTTCCATTATGACCTGATCGATCCGGTTTGGTTTTTAATACCATGGAAATAACTAAATGTAATTTCTTGTTCGTAACACTTTGGTGGAGGATCATTACAATATTTAATTCGTTATTTAATGCACCGTAATTCAATCGATCAGGAGTCATCATCATTTATGTTGTTTCCTACGCTTACAATGATATTGAGAACACCTCCAACCATTTTCGCAATTTTGGAAACACAATTAGCAACTCATTCTTTTGATTTTCACTATTGAAACAATTTTCTTCACTTGCAACGATATTGATGATACTTCCAACCATTTTCAACAGCATTGACAACACCTACAGCTATTTTTCAGAACTTTGAAAATGGCAACAACAAATTTTTTTTTTTCACAATTTCATAAATATTACTACATTATATGATTAACAACACTCTCATCGAGTTTGACCGCTATAGGGACAGCATTTACCAAAAACTAGAATGTGAATGACATTAGGATTTGGCATGGAAATTGCTTCTTCTCTCTCTTCTCGCACATCTCTCCTGATTGAATTCTCTGCCACTGCCTTCAACTGGAAAAACCTGAGTCGAAGCTGAAGGCACAAGGACGTCTCCAACACGAGGTTCAATTACTTGAGGAAGAAGGGCCTTCAAAGTTTGAAGAGAGGAATAAGTTGAGTGAATGAGAATGGCATATTGAATTATAAGGAGAGAGAAAATGGTGATCGATAGTAAGAAAGGAGGGAAATTTAAAAGAGCGTGAGAAAAGACAAAATGGGGATGTGATGAAGGTATGGGAGCAATTTAATAAAATTTGCAAATACCAAATTAGTACCTTGCGAGTGATTTGTCCTTTATGAAATTTGTATCACTGATTTGGAATTTTAGAATTTAAATGTTATTTATGTGGGATTTCCCCTTTAAAGCAATGTTCAGTATCTTTAGTTTTTTTTTTAAAAAAAAAGAAGGTAATGTTCAGTATCAACTAATGTTTTTTAACGTAATATCATATTCCATAATTTTAATTCTCAGACTCATTTTTGAATTCACTACACTATAGAAAGCAAGGATTTTTGAAGAGAAAATGCTTCAACTATGAATATAGTATTTTTTTCCCAACAATATTGTAATCGTTTTTATAAAATATATTATAGGCCTTATTTTTTTTTATTATTTTAAAAATTATTTTAATTTTATTTTATGAAATTAAATCTAATTTTTTTTTTCAAAAAATAATTTTCATGTTTTATAAATAGCATAATTTTTTTTTGTTTCACCAAAAAAGAAAAACCGAAATAAGGTGGGCTGTGGCCCATTGAAACATACTGCCTCTGTAACTCGTATTGCGCTATAGCCCATAAAAAGACTGACTCGGTTCAGTGGGGTGGTGGTCCAGTGAGTTTTGCCTCCATCATTAAAATTTTCAAAGATATATCTGCGATCTTTTTTTTTTTCCTCGAGATATATCTGCGATCTCACTGCTCCTCAATGCGAACTTGCGAGGTGTACTTCTTTTTGTGATTTTTCGCTCCTTTACTTTCCCACCTGAAATCTCCGGGGAAACAACTTACTTTACTCGACGGAATTGTGTTCTCTAATTTAAGTTCAGCGGATGGGGGCGGAGCCTCAGTTTCATAGAAGCTTAATCAATAGGATCTACGCTCCCTTGGCTGATGACATTCATTTCGCGGTCCCTATTTCCTCCTTGAGAACCAGTGAACTTGAACTGGTTTGGTTCTTTCTTTCAATTACTCAATTTTAGTGTTTGGCCGCGGTAGATTCTTAATTGCCGTGATTTCATGGTTCTTGAATTTCGAAGGCTCATTATATTTTATTTGTTTCTGATACTTCATTAAATGTGTTTTTTTTTTCCTGCACCTTATTTTTAAATCCATCACAGGTTCGGGGCGTTTTACGAATGTTACAAGGTTTTTCTGGCTCCCTGTTCTTTTGGGACCATGTTGGAAACTTTTTTTGTGTGAAAAATGGAATTTACCTGACTCATCTGTCTCAGACAAGTCTCCACTCCCTTCTTAATCAATTTATTCATGCTGCTACATGTTTGCAATTGGTGGAGATCACAATCAACAAAGTTGAAACTTCTGTCCCGAAACCTCCTCCCACTTTAAAGGCGTTTGTGTGCTCGGCTTCGGCCTGGCTTAAGGTTTGTAAACGACACTATGGGGATGCTCTTCAATAGGTGCTACTTTCTGTCCTTTTTCCTGAAAAAAAAAAATCATTTTGTGTCAAGCAGCGGTTGCGGAATATTGCCTTGAAGGAGGAAGTAGCCATGAGCAATGCTAATGGCACAACCATTCCAACCTTATTAGGCCTGGCAAATTCTTTATCAAGGTTTGTATTTGTTAAATTTCTAAACTCTAAGAATTAGGATTGCCCAGGATGCAGAGGGCGGAAAAAAAGGGAAAAAAATTTGTTCCCCCCCCCCCCCCAAAGTTTACAGTGTTGTATCTTTCCTTTTAAGTTTCAAATGCACTACTTGATGGTATCTGATGGCCATTTATTGATTTTAGTCTCTGCTCAGGTGCTGAGTACCTGTTGCAAATAGTACGTGGGACAATCCCCTCAATATATTTTGAGATTGGTGCATCCATACCAGCAGCTGAGTTGGCTGTTCATGTACTCGATTATCTTTATGAGAAGCTTGACGAAATTTGTCTAGTGCAAGGTGGTGAGGTTGTGACTACTAGTTCAGCACTCAGCAGCACATTACATATTTATTGAAGTATTTCTCCTAGTTCATCCTGTCATATGAAATTATGTTGATCTCAGGAGGAAGCTTATCATATGGTGCTTTATATGTTTGTTGGAAGTTTATTGCCATATATTGAGGGCCTTGATTCCTGGCTTTTTGAAGGAACACTTGATGATCCATCTAATGAGGTAATCATTATTGAATTTCCTAATTTACTATCCTGGGGAGAAAAGAAGTTTAACCCACTTTTTTAATATTGAAAGCCTTCACAAAAATAATTCATCTATAAGTTTAAATTTAAGCAACTAGTGTGTCCTTTGAACTGATGTTGAATTTCAATATATTGGTCTTGGAAATACTTTCATACCTAAAGTAACCAGCAATGATGGAGCGATTTCTGCTGCTAGAGTTTTCTAGTAATGCTTGCTGTTTAGATGCTGTGTTGATACGGGGTCTTGTTGTCTCTCTTCAGATGTTCTTTTTTGCCAACAAAGATGTCTCAGTTAATGAGGCTGACTTTTGGGAGAAGAGCTATTTACTGAGACTGTTGCAGTATAGCAAGCTAGATGTTGAGTACTCTACAATAAATTCTTCTAGTGATTCGATGCCAGCGCCAAGTGACAGGAAGGAAGTGGGAAGGAGGGATTCTGTTTCTTTGTCTGGCACAGTCAAAGGAAAAGACCATGGCATCAGAAACCATCAAGCTTGCCCCTTTTTTTTGAAGGATTTAGCAAAGTCAATAGTTTCTGCTGGGAAGTCATTGCAGCTGATGCGGCATGTTCCTATGAATTCCTTAGCAGTGCATAGTAAAGGAAGTGATTGTCAGTTTAAAAGTACTAGAGATCTAGATAGTGATTTTTATGGCTCTCACTGTATTTCTGGGCTAACCTTGTCAGAAGTGTTTTGTGTATCCCTGGCGGGACTTATTGGTGATGGTGACCATATCTGTAAGTACTTTTTGCAAGATGACAGGTACAAATATGATGCCATGTCTTCCTTTGCATCTTATGCAAATGAGCAAGATGCAGAAAATGACAGTAGTGAGAATTCACCTGTATTGCCGTACTCGGCGAAAATTTGGCACAAGTTCTTGTTTGATACATTATTGCTGAAAAAATCAGCTGTTTCTAATCTGAAACAGAAAAACATGAATGATAATCTCATAAAAGGCCAAGGAGGGGCTAGAGATCTTGAGCATGAAATGATTCTCTGGAGATCATGCATAGAAAATCCAGTGATCACTCCATGTCAAACAATCCTTGGAAAGAATAGGGCTACTTGGAAAACATTGAACTTATCTCAAAATTTCTACTTGCCTTCCTTAAACGATGAGATTCTGAGAAAGGCTGTATTTGATGGAGATACTAAGGCATTTTCTGATAGTGAAGGAACAAACTATACTTTTGGTTTTCAGTTTGGTGAATCTGAATATATTCGTTCGCAGGATGAAAGAAAACTATTGGAAATGTTGTTTCCATTTCCTACCCTCCTGCCTTCATTTCAGGTACTGCTATTTCCCATAAGGTAGTTCTCTGGCCAGCATTATATGTAGGTTTTGTGGCACGGACTGAACTTGTTTGGTTTTTGAACAGGATGACCTTCCTGTATCAGAGCTCTTACCTTTCCAAAGAAACAGCACTCTTCCATCTAGAGTTCTTCTCTGGATGCAAAATATTGACCTGCTAACTACTCCACTTCCTCTAGTTATTATGCAGCACTGTCTAACAACCTACATTCAAAAGCAGGTAAATTTAATTAAAATATTTGGCAAATCCAAAGTGACCGTACTATGATAATGCTCTGCATAATAATCCATGTTGAACATACAGGTGGATTATGTTGGAAGGCATATATTATTAAAGTTAATGGATGAATGGAGATTGATGGATGAGCTTGCAGTTCTGCGTGCTATTTACTTATTAGGTTCAGGTACTTGTTAATTGATGTAAGAAATTAGTTGCTGTTTATTGTGTATTAAATTGAATTTTCAGCCTGCTTTATGTTTGGTAGAAGTCTTATCAATTTTCCTGTCTTCTGTGCTGATACCTTGAATGAATAGGTGACCTGCTGCAACACTTTTTGACTGTCATTTTCAATAAACTGGATAAGGGAGAAACGTGGGATGATGATTTTGAGTTAAACACAATTTTACAGGTATATTTTTCTATTAGAAAATTGAAACAAGCGGGTTCTAAATCATGGAGGGGAAAAGCGGACCTGAAGTTGTGTCTCAAAAGTCACTTAGTAAAGACTTTGAGAAAGGACAATGGGCATGTAGAATTGTGGGCGATATATTTTACACCTGTTTGTCTAAATGGTAATTAGTGAACAAATCGTTGATAATCTGTGACATGGCTTGTCCCGTATTTGATGCCAATATTGCATTTGCATGGACCCAGGAGCTATCTAAAACTACATGAATTTTTTATTCCTTTTAGTTTGTTATATGAAGAATCCTTCCTTGAATATCAAATACAGGAATCAATCAGAAATTCTGCTGATTGCATGCTGTTAAGCGCTCCAGATTCGTTGGTAGTATCAATAACAAAAAATATCAGTGTTGACAGTGAGGAGCAACCAGCCACAGTTAGTGTTTCACCTCCCCATAATAGTCGTGCTCATAGCTTTGGAATCGATGGCCTTGATATGCTGAAATTCACGTATAAGGTTAGCTTTAGCCTCTTTAATTTTTTTAAACTAACTATTGTTCATGAAAGTTATGAATTTCAACTTAAAAATGACTAAATAATGAATTTAGGTTATATTGAAATTGGCAGGTCCCTTGGCCTCTTGAACTCATTGCCAATACAGAGGCAATTAAGAAGTATAACCAGGTATCTGGCTTTCCTTTTTGTCCTTTTAACAAGTTCAAATTACTAGTTTTGTGCTTGCACTCTGGTTGGTTCTTCATATCTTAATTTGATCCCCCTCCTCCATTTTTGTTTCAAATTTAGGTGATGCGGTTTTTGTTGAAAGTCAAGCGAGCAAAATTTGTACTGGATAAAGTGCGACGATGGATGTGGAAGGTAATTCTATACAGTTCTTCCCTCTTATCCATAGTTCCATCATGTTTTCCTCGTACAAATCTTTCATGAGGATGGCATTCTATTTTGCGTTTTACTAAATTTTGGACAGTACTGATAGGATCTGGGTTAAGAAGAGAAATTCTACTGAAGATAATAATGCTAGAATCTGAAAACACTACTAGCTTCAATAAACCAAGGAGAATTTCCAAATACTAGTTCAAATAAGTCTCAAACCTGCCGCGTGATGCATTGTGACTGTTAGCATCTGCATCTAAATTACAGCATAATAATTAATCATAAATTACCGTAATAACTGCTAGAAACTTCTTATATTGGCTTAAAGTAACCATTCCTATTTTCCCACTTTGACACTTGCTGCCTTTTCCCGGATTCCCACTATTTCCTTCCGCCATTGCTCTCTTTCTCCCTCTACTGAAAGTGGTCAAGAGTTGTGGGATTCTATCACCATCTGTGGTGTGGTGTATGAAACTTCTTGTGACCTGGTCTTGTTTTCACATTTTGCAGGGTAGGGGATCTGCAACGAACAACAGCAAACGTCATTGGTTGGTGGAGCAGAAACTCCTCCAGTTTGTGGATGCTTTTCATCAATATGTGATGGATCGAGTATGAAACTTATCTGCTCGTACAGTTTTTAAGATAATTGGAAAGATGGGTTGCCCACAAAGAAGACTTATATGCAAATTGCAAAGAACATGTCTTTCTACTCAATCCTTGTACACCATTCTTGAACTGGTGGCATTTGTTATGCATGTGTTTGCTCATAAACTACTTGTTAACAGAACATGTGCGTCTTACTTGTCAATACACTTTCTATTCAGGTATACCACAGTGCATGGCGGGAACTATGTGAAGGTATGACGGCAGCCAAATCTCTGGATGAAGTCATTGAAGTCCACGAGGCTTACATGTTGTCAATTCAGCGGCAGTGTTTTGTGGTTCCTGATAAACTGGTAATTTATTGTATCTCCTTCCTTTTGGTGTTCATGTTATCCGTACATGGACAGATTGAGTTTTGATTGGTATAATTTATTTACATCAGTCATTTATGAATGTAGTGGGCTCTGATTGCCAGCCGCATTAACAGCATCCTTGGCTTAGCTTTAGACTTTTATAACATTCAACAAACCCTAGGCAGTGGTGGAGCTGTTTCTGCAATCAAGGCAAGGTGTGAGATGGAAGTGGACCGGATAGAGAAACAGTTTGATGATTGCATTGCTTTCCTACTCAGGGTAAAGCCGATTTACTTTATACTGTAATTGCTCCGTGTTAGCTATGATTAAAACATGGATTTCTTGTGCCCAGTCTGATCTGTCTTCAACACATGTTCATTTGCATGCAATTGCTCACTAGTAACTAATATTCAACGGAGAAAACCTTTTGAGGGTGGTTAGAAGTTAGAACTTACAATCATACACCTCGAGTTATTGATTCTGCAAACACAAGTTGTTTGTCTGCCTAGCAAATAATTTTAAAACTATGATGCTCCATAAAAGTACCAATTGTGGAATTAAAGTATTGACTTCATTTCGTTGATGTTACAGTATTACATTTTTACTTGAAAATTGAAAATTCATGTCTATGGAGTATAAAACATCAGCTTAAGTAGTCCTCCAGTGTTAATAATGTAATTCCTATCCTGGCGTTGCAGGTCTTATCTTTCAAACTAAATGTGGGGAACTTTCCTCATTTGGCTGATTTGGTCACCAGAATTAACTACAACTATTTCTACATGTCTGCTTCTGGAAATTTGAGGACTGGCTCCAGCTCTGGCAGTGTTACTTCAAGATTAGGGAAGGCCTCGGAGAGAAATTGATTTAAGTTGGGCTGCCATATTACTTCCCTGAATATGATTAGAAGCCTACTCTTTCTTTTATGTTGTACAGTATTTTGAGAAAATCCACGTTCTGCTTGTTCTTCCATCATCTTTAGTGAAAAAAGAAATCGAAGGCTGGCCGACTCAACGAGGCGCCATCATCTCTTTTTTGTTTCTTTAATAGAAACGTTCATACCACATTTTTTGCCCAAAAGAAAATTTTCGTAAATGTCAATAATAATTGGAATGATGATATGTTCATTATTTAAAAGCTGACATAGTACATTATTAAAGAATAAAAGTCTATATACCAAATATTAAGAAGTAAGTTTATAACTAATATATTCAGGTGAAAAGGTCTATCACCAATAATATTTCTTTTTCAAGATAGAAGAAGCTGATGTCAAAAGTTTCTTGTATAAATTGTTAACAGAACATATGGTACTTTTTTAGTTCTTGATATAAGATATAGTTAACTTAATTGAAGGCATTAGGGAAACTAAAAATAAATTATTTTGAAATATTGATATTGATATTTTTTCTTTAATATTAAATTAATTTATCCGACTCATTAACTGAAATATAATCAAATAAAATACTGACATGGGGTAGGTGGTTATTCTTTAAAGGGTGCTGGGTCTTTTTCTCCTCCATCATTCTTCCTAGCCAGAGATCATCAAGTCTAACTGCCAAACATCGGTTGACCGCGGAACATACAAAACATGAATACAATAGAGCCCTCACCAACCCAGAAATACGTGTCTCGTCTTCTGGACTCTGGAGGCCTTCATAGTTCCGTTCTGTGGATAACTGCCGAACTTAGGACTATAACTCACTCTTGCCTTCTAGATTTTCGTCTCCAACCCATTTGGGTTTATTTTATTGCTTATGATGAATGACCTAATCATCTATTCACTAAAATTCAACCGCACCCATTTTGAAAATGTGGACTTGTTTGAGATTCTGCAGTGTCCCAGTTCAACCCCACTAACAGGCGATGAGCGACTTTCCAATATATATGTATATTTATATTATTATATAAACCCCTTGTCTCGGTAACTAACCACCACAGCATCTCATACCGGTTTTATTAACATTGATTGAAACGGAGGAGGAAATAAGAAGAGAGGAGGAGATGAAGACGAGTGTGAAGATCGGAGTAGTTTTGTTGGCAGTGATCGCTTGCTCTGCGACAAATGGAATGGGCCAAGGCAGAAGCATCATGGTCGGAGACTCCCAAGGATGGCGTGCCGGGACTAACTACACCGACTGGGCCGTCCAAAATAGCCCCTTCTACATAAACGATTCACTCGGTCTCTGTTCTCTACACTCTACCAATCCACCACGTTAAACTTAGTTCACTTCATAATTTCGCACATCACATACTGGATTTTGTTATGCTTATATTGTGTGAGTTTGGTTGCAGTGTTTAAGTATCCTCCGCCGGGGAAACTGAATGTGTCTCCGAGTGTGTACTTAATGCCAGACTTATGGAGCTTCACGACGTGCGACTTCAAGACGGCGAAGCTGGTGGGAAACCCAACGGAGGGAAGTGGGGAGGGTTTTGAGTTTCAGCTGAATCGACCGCAGCCTTACTACTTTGCTTCTGCCGATGGCAATGGCTACGACTGTATTGCCGGTCTCACCAAGTTTGTGGCTACTCCCATGAATTAGCCTTCCTCGATCTCTTGGCTTTTCGTTTCCCAGTGACATCTTTTACTATGCAGTGTGTACTAAATCCATATTGATTCCAATAAGTTTCGTCTCACCCATCGTGTGTGTTGGTGGCTTTTACTTCAGTTGCTTTTGCCAATTAAGCTGCTTCGTTTGTCTGTGTACCCAAACTATCTATTCCTTCTCCTTCAATTATGAATCACTAGAGATATATATATAACTTAGGCTGCATGCAATGATCTGATTGTTGCTACCTCCCTGCGCGTAGGACTAGTTTAATTTGTAACTAGTACTACAAATTACAAATTTAAGTCTTACCATTTAATCATTTCCTAAATCAAAAATATTGTTCCACGCTTTCCTTACTTACAATGCATCACTTATATTGCATATTTTACGTACAGATCGATTTTTTTATTTTTTTAACGCATATTGAAGGTAAATGGAAGTTAAATTAACATAAAACATAATACAGATAAGAAAAATAGCCAAACAGTATTTCACTCGCTAATTAAATTCTATTTCTTATGTCATTATTATTACAATTATTTTTTATACCCTATCATTTTTTTTTTTGGTTCATTTCAATTCACACTTGTCCTCATTTGTACCGTGTACTTGAATGTCATTTTGAATCAAATTTCCAGTATTTAGCGAATTATTCTCCCATGGAGTCCACTGGCATCGAAAATCAGCGCACTTCAGCCGGAAATAAAAGATTTAGGAGGCGTTAATTAACAAAAATATTTTGAATTCTTGTTACACGGTAATAAGTAATACATTTAACTCTATTCACCACCCATAATAATTAGAAAAAATTTCAGAAATTTACCTAATATTTTTTATGATTTAGATTATAGGAGCACTTTTATAGTATAATACTTAAAAATAAGCTGGTGAATTACACATATCAAGTATAGTCAGCACTCGATCTACATCAACGATAGACTCCGTCTCTCCTCTCTTCTCTCTACCAACCCATCACATCGATTAATTAATTCACTTCATCATTCATATCACGAGATGAGTTTTGTTAAATATACTTTCACACACACACACACACACACACACGCACATATAGAGAGAGAGAGAGAGAGAGAGAGTGAGAGAGTTTCGTTGCAGTGTTCAAGTCTCCTCCGCATAAGTTTCGTGGGTAGAACAAACTATATATCCCTTTTCCTTCAATTTTACACTTTATACTAAGGGTTGGAGGTAGTAATATTGACGTTCCTTTTCTTGTTCGAGTACAAAAAATAATAAGAATTCAAATCAGCTTTAGAAACATTGCAAACCAACTTCTTTCTTTAAAGAAAAAATAACAACGTAACTATGACTATTGAAAGTTTTTTTTATTTTAGTTTCCCAAAAGCTATAACTAAATATACCATCACAAATTAGAATATGACTTTACAAAAAACATAAACATGTGTCTTCGATCATTTTGGAAATATTTAGTGACAAATATTTGCAGACAAGGGCAGCTAAAGCAAGTGGGCGGTTTAGCCATACTAAACACTGCAAGTTTAGGTGACGGAAGTTTGAATTGAGAAGACTATAATATGACTGAATTACTAGACATAGGCATATGTAAGTGCATAACAAAGAGGGCAAGAGATCGAAACTCACTTCCGGTTTAATTTGAATTTGAGTTCCTCCCAAGTATTTATTAGCAAATGCATGCAAATGAAACTCAGAAGAGGGAAACTCAGTTTACTAGCAATACAAGGATTGGGATATAGATGACATAAATGAATTGGATATGATCTAGCTAGTGAACTCTAACAAAGAAGATACTCAACTCAGGACCTTGGGCGTCATCAGGATTAATCATGTGGAAAGCTTCGGAATCCTTGGAACCAACCACCCTCTCAAATCTGGCCCTCATGTACGTGATTTCGCCATCCCCACTCTGTTCAGAGCTCTGGATAACCCCTGCTCCCATGGACACGCCTCTCAAATGCTGCATCACATTCGCCTCCTCCTCGTTCATCTGCTTCCTCCTTATAGAGTACCCTACTTTTCTTCCATTGCAATACACTCCCCACACAAACTCCTCCAACAACTTCTTCCTCTGCGTCTTGGTCTCGCTCTCCAGCGCAATCCTCACCATGTCGGAGGCCATCTCTTTGTTCAGAGCACTGGTCAGCATGGGCAGCTCTATGAAGAACATGGGCATGCTATAGGGATCCTCTTGTATAGCCAGGCTCACTCTGCCCTTGCGCTGGCCGAAGATGGTGGCGGTGGTGGAATTGTCCTTCAGCATAGGCTTGCGGGGTCTGCCCAAAAGCCCCACCATCTTGCAGCCGGAGGTCAGCATAGGGAAGAGCTTCAACACTTTGAGGACGGAGAATCTGCTGCTTCTCTTGTTGTTGTTGTTGTTGTTATTATTATGATCGCCTGAGGCGGAGGAGTGGCGGATCAGGTACGCTATTCCTGGGGTTTCCATGGGGTTGCAGCGGGGACTGGACCGCACTGACGGCATTCCGGCATATTAAGGTTACAATCACATATGTTGGGCTTGGGAGATATATACAAATAGCTGTATCTCACTGACACAGCTCATAAAATAGACAGGGTTCTATCTAGCAAGCTAAGCCGGATCACAAGTAAAAAAAAAACAGGGATCAAGATGTTGATAATGCGACCAACTCTGTGAAATGGAGGAGGAGGAGGGGTACGTGTTGAATGTGATAAGATTAGGGGAGGCTAGTTGGACCACAGGTTTATGGTGATAGTGATTAGTGAAGAGAGAAAATAGCTCAGAGGAAAGAGAGAGCTGGGCGAGTGGGAAGGGGCATGTGCGTGTCTGATGATTCGATATGATATGAAACAGCGTCGACGTCAGTTGCTTTATGCTTTTTTCCAAAAACCCTTTGCTCTCATTATTTGATGAGATGCAGCCCACTCTTCCCCCAAAACATTTCATCCCCTGCTTTTTTATTTGCTTCTCTTAATAGTAATGTGTTAGTGCCTTTCTCTTTAATTGCCTGCCTGCCTTCCCTTTTTAATTTGTCAGATCATATGTCCTTTTCACGATCCCTTTGATATTAATTATCCTCCATTATTAAGCTCCACATTTTCCCCCTCTTTAATTATTCATTTTGCACATATATATATATATATTATATAAGACTTGAGTGCCCACTGTACGTACCCTTGCAGCATGCATGCATACTAGACAGACAGTATACGGATTGTGTTTCTCTAATCGTCTTTCATAATCTCTAAATTATATTTATCTAATCAATCTAAAAAGTCACGTTATTATTTTAACTTTTCTCTCCTCTTTCCAATTAACGGCCCAGATGAAGTTGATGAACGACATGGAGAAAAAAAAGATGAGGAGAGAATCTTTTTCCAACCGTATGCATATAATACCATGATAGTTCGATTCCAACAGCAATTTTTTTTAAAAAAAAAAAAAAAATCCCCCCCCCCCCCCCCTCCTCCTCTCCTTCATGTCAAGATATGCTCACCAACTTTCTAGATTCACTCCATAGGATTTGATGAATACAGGCCAACATTTTTTCATTGATTGCCCCTCAAAATTGGGCTAAATTATGATATTATTAAATGACTATGAATGCAAGGCGGAGAATAGAGTGGGGCCTGGAAATAATTGAGACAGTGATGGGATGGGGGATTGATTGTATTCAATTTCTACCATGCTTTTACATGTTTAATGTGACAGCCTGATAAACTGCTCCATGCTTGTGGATCACAAGGGAAGATATATACAGAACACAAGGCACTGTTGGCTTTTAAACAGCGCTTTGTTTTCTGGAGGGTGCGAGAAACTCATATCAGCAGACTGTGATTTATTCTTTATAGAGATATTGGATAACGATGATGTGGTGGTTTGTGGCAAACTGTTTACTCAGAGGTGAATGGACAGCACTTGGTTGCTTTTTTTTTTTTTTAAAGACAAAATGATTATATTAAAAACTATAAAAAGTTACACAGTCCAAAGCATTGGGGGAGTTTGAGCAAAAAAAAAGAGCATTGGCGGAGTAGGGAACGTACGTCCAAACCTATAAAAAACAGCAGTATCAATAATTTTATAAGAGATTCCAATAAATGGCTTTAAAAAAGATTTGATCTCTGATTTAACGGCCTCTCTCGATGAATCATGCATCGTTGAACACATAATATGTCCAAAGCATACATGTCTCTGTGTAGAAGATCAGATTGATTTATCCAACATATCGTAGCTCTCAGGCATCCAAGAATAAAATCTGAACCTTTTATCCTGACTCTTTTCCATGCAAACACCTGTAAGGGAAGATCATAAAGACATATATAACCATAGCATAATGTGATCCTTGAAGCTTTCAATTTACGAAGGATAATGCCCCACTATCTCATGGATATGGTTGTGTTTGCAGAATTCTTGAAAGCGGGGAATTGAAAAGAAAGACGGATGATCAGACCAAAGAAGCTTTTCCCTTTGATCAGCATAATGTAGTGCTTAAAACCATCTGTAATCAAATATTCACCAGAAGGATGATCAGACCAAAGAAGCTTATCCCTTTGAGATAAGAAAAAGATTAAGGTTTGAAAAATCTTCTCAACAAGCTAACCGGAATACAATGATACTACAAGATCAATATTCCATTCTATCGGATTCCATGTAAGAAAATAAAGTATGCATTAATAGGTCAACCACATATATAATATTAATTAAGATTTGCAGCTTGCCCAGATTGCATAGGCCACCACAAAAGGTGGAAAATTAGAATCGAAGCACCATCACCAACTTGCCATTTATTTTTGCAAATAACATAAGGCGCACAGTCCATAATTCCTTTCCAGATCCATGGTGAATTGTACGGCTTTTGAACAATATTATCCAGAGAACAATCAACATATTTAACTTTCAAAGTAGAGCCTAATAAGAATGAATCACTTGAGGAGATTATTCTCAAAAAAATCTTAGCCAGCAAGACCTGATTGACAGTTTGAGCAAAAAAAAAAAGACCTGATTGACAGCTTTTGTTGGTCTAATTCCCAGACCACCTTCGCTGACCGTAAGAAAAAGGGTGTTTTTATTAAGTAGATGAATTTGGTTTTTGTCACCAACATTTCCCTAGAAAAATTAATACACCTAACATCAATCTTGTCACAAGTCAAACCAGGAAGCTTCACACATGAAAGAATACATAAATTTGCCACAAACAACGCAGATGTGATTTAGGATAAACAACTTGCTTGAGATAAAAGCCAAGATTTCTAGGCATAAGTTCTCCTATCAATGGAGGTAAGCACTTGCTGATAGATCGCGGACTTATCCCTTCTTAGAATCAATCCATGTACCAAGTATTTCCCAAGTCTTGACGAGAAATGACTTCTCAATCTTTGAGAGAAGGAAAGCTTTTGCGAGTGGGAAACATGAAGACTAAAAATAAAGTTAGATTTTGATTTGTTAACCTCTTGTCCAGATCACAAGCAGTATTTATCTAAAACGTACTCTGAACAACATTGAAACCTTGTCTGAACTTTCAAAGAAAAAAATTGAATCATTAGCATAGAGAAGATACGAAATTCCACATGCTGCTCTAACACTTTAATGCTCTTCCACTCATCATTTGCCTCCGCTTGATGAATTACAAGACACTAATTTTTTTAACTTCAACTCATGTCACTCGCTCAACAAATTCTGGCCAAACACACTTCATTTGTTACCTCAAACATCTAAAAAATGTAATGCGGCTATCACCTTCTGGAGATTGTAGCATCATGTTAGCAAGATGTTTACACATTCAAAATAACAAACGACTCTTCTAGCTACACACGATTAGCTGTTTAGACCAATGAATCACCTAGTAGGGTCAGGGAGGATGACATCGTTCACAAATTTGGTTTCTTGCGGAAAACTATAATTTTTTTACCCCTTGCCCATTGGACCTTAAAACTAATTTGCATTTCTGAGTTCTGTCCCCCGAGGTATCGTTCTTGGGCCTCAAATATATCTGGAATGGGCTAGTTCCCATTGGAAGTGTGTATGTCCATGACAGGAGCTTTCTAAATTCTTACCTGTTTGGCACATCAATTTATTTCCATATCATTGTGTTATATCAACAATATATATATATATATATATCATCATGTGTTCAGAAGAGACATTTTGTGCTGTTCCAAGAAAAAAAGGAAGAAACCTCTTCTCTCTAATTTAACTGGCAAATAGGTCGGACACTCCCACCAAAACAAGGAAGTTCGATGTTGAAGTTGGTAAAAGCATTGGGGGGTATCCTAATTCCTAGATATCTAGATAAACGCCTGAAGGTAATACACAACTCATCCTGCCCAACATTGATATTACGTAGGAGAAAAGGAAATTTTGCTCTGACCTTAAATTGTAAGTGAGTCCAACCTCTTTCCTAAAATTTTTATAAAAAAAACAAAGAAAATGACATTTAAGAGAATCGGCCCAAGTAATGAGAACCTCTTGGCCTAGAGGCAACACATTGCTTAAAATAATAATAAAAAAAGGAACTAACAAAAGCCTGACACAATTTATAGATTGTCGGGTCTCTTAAATATAATGTCCTCAGGAGTATTAGCCTCTAGTTATCAGCTGAGGGATATGGCATGGATTTGATTTTATTTTTTTAAAAAAATACTCAGTACTTTATACTAGTAACATTTTAAACTGTTGATTGGAAATTTAAACCATTTTTATTTTATTTTGACCCCAATGGGCCTGTTTGGGTTAACGGTAGGAGCGGTGGCTTAAAAGCTATCTGACTTTTGTAATAGCCCGGTACGAAAAAAGTCAGTTATAAATATGATTTGTGTTTGGATTACC
This sequence comes from Acacia crassicarpa, assembly GCA_034222035.1. Classification (NCBI taxonomy): domain Eukaryota; kingdom Viridiplantae; phylum Streptophyta; class Magnoliopsida; order Fabales; family Fabaceae; genus Acacia; species Acacia crassicarpa. The sequence goes on from JAWXYG010000003.1 coordinate 2,426,953, forward strand.
AGTTTGGCTTTTTACAGAAGCGACTTTTTTCTTAACTGATGAATGTTTGGATTATTATTTGAAAAGTCAGTTGAGATGGAAAATAACTGAAAAGGGCATGAATCATATTAAATATTACATTTACATATTATTTGTATATATTAAGATAATAAAAATTTTAATTTGAGAAAATAAAGTTAAATGATTATTAAAAAAAATTAACGAACAATAAAGTTCTTAATTAAATATATTTAATAGATAAAATTGTTTATAAAATAAGATATGGACAGAGATGAAAATTTTTATTAACAATTTTTTATTAAATTATAATAAAATCATTTCCAATTTTTTTATTTTTAGAAATCAAATACTTTTTGGGTGAGATAGGACAATTTTAAATCAAATATCTTATAATTTATTTTTTATATACATTAAGTTTAAAAAATAGAATTAGTAAGAAGAAATAAATAAGCTTTGATTTTGATATCAACTCTCTTTCATTTTCACTGTTTGTGTTTGTGGGACCCAGGAAATTTTTTCTCCTACTAGACACTACTAGACGCCAATGCTTGGATTTGGAGCATTAAACAAAACGCCAGTTTTTGATAAAAAGTCAGATAACAAAAACGCTGACCCAAACAAGAAAAAAATGATAAAGCTACTGGACTGAGCTTTTTTTTTAAAATTACTAGTCCAAACGCTGCTAACGAGCCACTCCAAACAGGCACAATATATCATATCAGCTACCGCTTCTAGAAGTTGACACTTGCTAACAGCAAGGATACGTGACACTTAAATGGAAGTACCTGTATGGTCCCTGGCAAATATAAATAGCATATACCGAATTTCCTTTTCATTTTTGGCAATATATTCTCCACTGCCCGCCGGCACTGCAATTATTAAGCATTAGTTGACCGTTATACGAAAAACTAGTGAACTCGGGAAAGGAAAGGAGAAAAAAAAAAAAGACAACCTGTCATGTTTCATCTTATCTTAGTTATCGATCAATGTTTTCCTAGTCTGAGCGACCTCTTCTGTGGCTCTTGTGCATATCCGCCCATATGAAATATTAAACCAAAATATTATTTCATTTAATATTCAGCATGGCATAGACCCTCCCTTATACTTCAGTTTTCGTTCTTCATTATTTTATTTTAAAAACCTTGTTTTCTGAGTCTCTGCACCCTGCATTGACAAATGAAAATGCAACTCAATAGGGATTGGGTTCGGTGCATATGAAGAACCACAAGTGTAGACAAGGAAAACAGCAACAGATGCGGCAGCAAGCCAACAAGGGAACTGGTTTCCCTGCAAAGGACGAGCACAAATAAGGGAAGCTGTCTGTACGGACGAGCTTTTCAGATGAAATATGAATAATTCATATCTTATCTGAATGGTTCAGATTGTCCTTATTGACAAGCTCTCCCTATTTATCGTTTAGATAAGCTCGGAAAGCAGGAACAAGAGCAAACACCAACATGTCACAAGAACTAGCTAGTATTTGATATGAGTCACATAATCAGCCACAAACGTTGTTAGCAGGTAAAATGCGGTACCGTCGGTATACTTGGATACACTTAAGGGTTAAGATGTAAATTGGCCAACCAATTTTTAGTTTAGGAACGTCCAACACAAGAAATTTTTAAGTTGACCAAAAATACCAAAAAAACTTTTAAAAATGTAAAATTAGTACAATGTCGTTAGAAAAAAAAATCAATATAATGTCCGTTAAAATGTTAACCTTTTAAGGATTAAGGTGCAGATTGACCAATAAAGTTTTACTTCAGGAGCGCCCAGTACAAAAAAGTTCATATGCAATCCATCTAAAATCCAACTATTACAAATCTTTGTCCAAACCTTCCGACCATGTGCATTAGAGTTAAGAAGAGTGAATGTAACAAAAAAATCATAAATGTAACTAGTAGATTTCACTTTGAGTAAAGGTGGTAAATTTTCGAACTTATCCAGGCAAGTCCATATGCAATCTACCCAAAATTCGTCTATTGCAAATCCTTACCCGGACCCCCCAACCATGTGCATTAGGGTTAGAAAGAGTGAATGCAACAAAAAATCATAAATGTAATGAATAGATATTTTAGGTTCACTTAAAAATCACAATCTACACTTGCACCGGATAAGTTCGAAAACTTACCACTCTTACTTAAAATGAAATATACTCGTTACATTTGTGATTTTTTTTTTTGTTACATTCACTTTTTATAACCCCAATTCACATTGTTGGGGAGTCTAGGTATGGATTGGCAACAATCGAATTTTGGGTGAATCGTATATGAACTTGTCCGGACACGTTTGAAAACTTACCATCCTTACTTAAAGTGAAATCTACTAATTACATTTGTGATTTTTTTTTTTTTTACATTTACTCTTCTTAACCCAAATGTACATGGTTAGGGGGTCCGGATAAGGATTTGTAACTGTTGGATTTTGAGTAGATTTACACATGGAGTTTTTTGTGCTGGGCACTCATAGAATGAAACTTTTTTATGCGCGCTCCTGAAGTAAAACTTTATTGACCAATCTACACTTTTAACACTTAAAAGTTTAACATTTTAACGGACATTGGTTTTTTTTTTCCCCCTAACAGCATTATACTGGCTTTATATTTTTAAAAGTTTTTTTTGGTATTTTTGGTTTATTTAAAAGTTTTTGTACTAGACACTAGTAAAAGTTGATTAGCTAATGTGGACCTTAACCCTATATTAATTACACTCACATTACATGGATAAATAATCCAATTTACCAAAGCTCAAGCCCACGATAAAAGTAAAATTTTGACTATTTAGACTTCTACCACAGAGAGAGAGAGAGAGAGAGAGAGAAGAGAAATTGAACGAGTTTACGAAGGGGGCTGGAAAAGATGACTTATAGCGGGTGCGATCCCAATCCGGCAAGCCTGCCCAAAATGCCCTGTTTATAGGGCAAGAAAGTTTTCTTCTTTAAATCCTGCGACTGGGCTTTCTTGACGGCGTAGTGAAATTCATGGGGTGAAGTGGGTCCCCTTCTTGACGACCCTGTGGAGCTGTGTATTGTTGAGGCCTTGACGTCTTCAGGCTTCTTGTACAAAGCACAGTATTTCCTCAGCGGATCTTTGCCGGAGCCTCGCCCTTCGAAGGCGCTCCGGAACAACAATAAATCTCTCAATTTCCATTTTCTGGAGCTCTTGGACGACGATGAAGTTTCCTCTCTCGTTCCTTGATGTTGTTGATGCTGTGCCCGTCGCTGTTCATGTTCTTCGTCCCATGCATGCTGTGAAACCCTGTATGGAGAGAGAGACCTGGTGCCTCCCCGACCTGAATTCGACAGTAATAGCACGGCCGGAGTCGAGTCTCTTCCTCGTCTCTCTTCCGGCGGTTCTCTGATCTTTTTCTGAGATAAGACGTGGTCAACACCTTTGTCATCCCTGTTAGACACAAGTGGGCTTTTTGTGAGAGATGTGAACTGGTCAGTCTTCAGGGTCTTGATCTTGCCGCCATCAAACAGCTCATCGGCTGTAAGAGACGCCGCATCGAAATCCTGGCTAACAGAGAAGGCAAAATCATTGTCCTTGTCCTTGTCCTTGTCCTTGTTGTGGACTTTTTGGATGGAAGAGAAGCGGCAGACTGAGCATCGTTAACAGTGAGGAAGTAGTGGGTATCAGAATAAAAGTGAGGAATTGATCTGGAGGGGCTGGAGGGAAGGCTGGAGTAATATTGAGCATGCGCAAAATGTGTAGGTGGAGACAGGCTGCCGGTGAGCTCATTAGAAACCATAACTTCCATTTTTAGGAGATGAAGAGAATGTTTTATGCTTTGTGTTTGTGGAATGGGAAGCAAAATATTTTGTAGGAGAGATGAGATAAGGGAGGTGCATACGCGGGGTATCCATCCAATTAAATAAAATACTATGAATGATCATTGACGTTATGATTATAGTTTCATGTCCTTCCTGTATGTCTTGTTTCGTACTGATAAATAATTAATCCCCGCTGCTGCATGTAACAATTGCGTCAAGCACATGATGTTTATTTTTTCTGTCGGCCAAAATATGTGAAACAGAGGGTTGACGAGGAGGAATTCAACTATAAATGAATTTTTCAAGTAATTTTAATACTCCACGCCCCACTTGACAACCTCGGTACTTCTAGAGGATTTTGAAGTCGTCGTCGACTCATGGCACGCTAGAAAAGAGAATGGATAATGATATGAGAAAGACTAACGATGATTCAAGATATAGCATGGTTAAAAGTGTTGATTGTATCATAAAATGAGTTAAACTTGATTTCTCTTTTAGTGTGGCTTAATATAAAGGTAAATTATTCAAAACTGGTTTTATAATACTAACACACTACTGCTATGGTAAATATTTGATAATAATGAAGCCTAGCCAGCCCCACTTCTTGTGTTTTGAACCTTAACCTTAAAATTGGGCTTTGGATGGAGCCTACAGCCTAGCTTGAGTCAAGTCTGAGAGCTTAAGGCCCGCGAATGTCACAAACAAAATCCTTGCCGGGTTTTGTTTAGTATGATCAAGAAAAAAACAAACAAACACATATAGAATATTCCCCACTCCCCTAAGTTACTCTTTTCCCATTTCTTTGTTTAGATTAATTCTATTTCATGCATCAAACAAGCCCTTAACCTCCTAAACATGCACATCTCAAGGAATTCAACTATGCCTTTTTCTGACATTTATTCAATTTCAATTTATTTTCTGACCAAAAAAAAAAAATTCAATTTCAATTTATTTAATGCGAGATGTTTTCTTATTTAATGAAAATAAGTTTCATCCTAAACAAAAGTTGACCAAATAATGAATATATTGAAAGCTAAATGAAAAACATCTATACAAAAGAGATAGAGATATAAGGCATATGATCAAATGTAAGGAGAGAAACACTTTGACTTTCAGATGTTGACTTTAATTTGCAGGAGTTCTCGAAATCAGTTCTCCAACTACACAACGACGAAAGTTTATCACTTTTTGATCTGATATCAATATATTTATCAGGTGAAACTTTTTATCCTGGATAAGAGACAAAACCAATGTCGCTTAGCTTGATTTGTCCATGCAACCACTAACCGAGCTTGGTTAGGGATGATTCAAGATGAAACTGCCAAGGTCACTTAAAAAAATGGGAGGACCAGATTGTGACTGACATGGACAGATCAATGGGCTTCTTATCAGCAACACAAAGAAAAGGGCATATGCCTCCACCCTCACCTCACCGCGTGAATGTCAATAATAACCAGGGAAGTTCGTGGAGGTCTTGCCTCGAGTGTTGGTAGTAGTATTTTTGGACCTTTCTGCGCCCTTCACAAGAAGGCATTAACTGTACTATTGTTCGATGTAGATCTGTATCAATCTATTGTACACACCGTAATCAGAGTTCAGTTCAACTCAAAACCAGTCTCATGCAGAATGAGATCTTCGGAAGGGAACCATTTAATCTTTCTAGTGATATCACGATTCCTAAGCACCATATGCTATAACATGGAGGTCCCCAGTTCAGATCCCAATATTGGAACGAAGTAGACAGGGTCTTGTGAAGGATTCGATTTATACAATTCTATATTTCTTACATCATACAGTGATGACTTCGCTTTCTTTATTCTACTCAGCGGAAGGAGAACGGAAGGATGATCATTTACATTCTTTATTCGTATAATATACAAGATTGAAATCGCTGAGGCCTGATGAGATGAATAAGATCATGCACAGAAACCAGGAGCAAAATCATGTGCATATCAGGTATCTAAAAGTAAACTCATAAGGCAGGATTTGTACAAATTGAGAGAGAGGCTCGGTTTTTCTCTTCTCGAGGAAATTAATGGCTTCTTTCCCAAGTTCACTTGGCAACTGGAGGCAAATCCAATCCAGCAACGACTCCAAGTCTTTTGCAAAGTCCAGCAAATACCAACTCAGCAGTTTTGGAATTGCAAACTTGGATGTCGAAATTCCAATAGCTGCCTGCAAATACTCTCTTTTTGCCACTTCCAATTCGTTCTCAACCTGGGATGCCGAGTACACTCTCACCTTCATGTCACAAATACTTCATAAATCAGCAACGGCACAAACACAAAATTCTGACCGTGAAATTGATGAACTTATTGAGAAAACTTTATAAACTACATAGTCATAAACTTACTGCAGGAGACGACCAAGTGCCACAGGAGAGTGCAAATGTGACTAGGGGCTCTGTCAATTCCAGTCCAAATGTGCTCCTTGCTGTGATTTCATGATTCTTATTCGCTCCCTTGGAAAATGCCTTTTTTGGTATTTGTTGGTAAGAAGCTTGTTATTGAGTCTTATATGCCTACACACATAGAAAGCTAGCTGGAGATGGATTGGACAGGACTTACCAATTTCCAGTGATAAGGAAGCCTCAGGATGCAATGTTCTATGGTGGTTGCGCTTAGCATATATCCGCCCACATTTATTGTTGCCTTAGTGACAAAAAAAAAAATCATATAAATTATTGATTCTCCGTGCACTCGTCCTGTATAATTATATTATCACCAACAAAAGGAATAAAAAAAAATTCTGAAATAGTTTTTGTACCTTCCGCATCAATGTAACCACCATTTCAGGACTTTCTGGGACGCCATTTTCTATGAATACCTAAAGCAGCGTGGAAGTTTTATTTTTTAAACTCTGTTTTATATATTAATATATTAAGTAATAAGAGAATAAAGTGTACAATATAATCTGAAATAAATTATTATTAAAAAATATAAATATTTAGATTGTGGTAATGCTCAATGCTACTGATAGCTGATGTACCTAACTGACTTACATTCATCATACAGGAATTATAAATGTTGATCCAGAATGCAAGCTTCTCCTGATAGTTGAGGTTTTCCAAGCTGACAGAGGCAAGTTTCCGAAGAAGAAGCCTGCAAATTTTGGAAAATTATAATGCTCGATCTTATAACTGACATGCATAACCAAAGCTGTAAAAAAGGTGATAAGTAGTCTAGTTTGAATTGAACTATGGCCACAAGAAGAAAATGAAGTCTCGTTTGATGGAACAAGACATACTTCAATCGACTCAGTAAAAACAGAGAATTTGCGGTTCTTTTAGGATTGAAAGATTTAGCTTCAATTGCACATAATTGCTTGTAGGGACCAATATCCCGCTTTCCAAACTCAGAACAGATACCATAAGGATCCCAAGGTTCTTCTCCTTCAACAGAGTTAAGAGGTTTCAGATTCCTTAAGGATGATGTATCATCTGCAGGCCCAGTATTCTTCACCGAACTCATTCTCAAGAGAATGCTTGATAAACACTTCACAATATTTTCGGATATTGTATTCGGGTTTTCATCACCGGGTGATTTTTCACTTGCACTCGGATTTATCATTTCTGCAACTGGCTTTTCGTTCCTCCTTTCCTCAGGCTGCACAATTAGAAACAGAAAAATCACTTTTTTTAAAAAAAAAAAAAAACTTGAGGAGTTTACTTTAACCTATTCCTATCACGCAGCTGAAAATCATTACTATGTATATCTGTCTCATTGGAAGAACTCTGTGTTTCTGCACTGATTTATTGTGAATGGGAAGTTTTGCAATTGCAGTCTTTTGGACTGGACGTTTCGATTTATTGCTGCTCTTGGAAAAATTAGAACGAGATTGGTTTTCTTTTCCGAGTTTATCCCCTGCCCAGACAATCAAGAAGCACAATCCAATTATATTACATTCTCTGAAACTGTACCTCAGTATCTTTATGCTCTAAACAGAAACAGTGAAACAAAATGCTCACCAGGAAGTGTTATAGCAGAATTCGTTGTTGACTTCAATTTGTCAGGCTCAAGACTTCCAATTGAATTTGCGTGGTTAGAATGAGTTAAATGCTCCATTCTTCTTTTAGAAGATGACATGAGCACAGCTTCCTCGTACATGTCCTGTCTCAAATCCACGACCTGCTCTTCAAGCCTCACGATTTCCTCTTCCAGAACCGCCACTTCCGCCAGCAACGCTAGTATCTATATATTTAAAGATTCCAATCAGCATTCAAATTTCTGACACTCCTCTTTCAATCTCAAGACTTTCTCAAAGTTCCTAATTTAGTCATTTCTGTCATGCTTATTGACCAACAATAAGGAGTTGTTTCTTTTATTAAAAACTGCGTTCAATTAATGTTCAGAGCAGGACAGAACAAGACATTAGCAATAGAAAAAGGAGAGATATTTACTGACGTAAGGGGGCAAAAAAGGAGGAAGACGAGGCAGAGCTCCCAAAGGCCGGTTTAAAGCCCTCTCCAATGCCCTGTGGATGTTCTCTTCATGCCTGAGCTTCTTCTTCAACTTATCAACCTGAATGACGGAGAATTCAGCACCGTTATTGATCGAAGATAAGGAAAATAAAAACCCCAGAAAAATAATCGCAGAAGGGGGAATAAGTGGATACATCTTGTTGCAGAGCCATTTTCCTATCTCTACTCGATGTTTTTCCACCTGTAGCTGCTCTTCCCTGCATCTCTGCCTTTTCATTCGACGGCGACCAAGTTAGGATCCATCAGTGCATTGCAATAACACAGACAATTAAGATTAAACAATGGGAACCAGAAAGACTTCAAATCCTGAGGCTTGGTGATACAGTTGTCACTGTTTTCCTGTGGGGCAGACCGGCCCATCATCATACACTTAAAAACACCACTATTTCTTTTTGAGAATTTCTTGGATCTTTCGGGAATTCTGTGGCCATCGAACTCGAAGCCATATTTTGCAATTATTCATCAAATACAAAAATAATTTAACAATAAAGAACTTCATGGAAGTGGAAGCTGTTCTAAGTATAGGAACGAAATGCAGAATGAGCAAACTTATGATTACTTTTTCACGTGTCATAGGAGCTTTGGCAGGGTGAAGTCGTGTCCCGACTCTGGTATTCATGGTTTCCAATTTAGTAGTAATCTGCAGCGAGCATTTAAACAGAAACGTCAACTTGGTATGCAGGCCGCATTCATTTGTATTAGAACAGGTTCATTAAAAGAAGAATTAGCTGGTTGGTTCATATAAAGATCGAACCTGTGGGTCAGTTATGAAACAGCATACTGAAATATAATTGGGATTAGTCAGAATTCCGAAAACCAAATAGATGGCGATGACAGTTTGAGGAGAGTTGAGGAAGGCAGATAGTAATGCTCCGAAGCACGAGAGAAGAAGATAATGGAGGCGTGGGGGGTTGAATCCACGGTGATGGCCTTATTTTAATGGCTTGACTCAGAAGAGAGAATATGAAAAAAGAGGTTCGGACGGTGAGAGATGGACAAAACTCAACTAGACAATATGCGCATCCGATTTGCAAGCTCACGATACGACCGCACGCGACCACTGAGAGGGATAAATGGAGACAACCTTCTCCGACGCAACCACGTAGTGGCATTTGGGTTTCATAGGCAACTTTTATTATTATAATTTTAAAAAATCAAATCAAACTTATTAAAGATAAGCAAAAGATCCTCTGAATTAAACACTTAGGCGGGCGGGGCTGGCGGTGACGGGCATGACTTCTATGAATTTCATTTTAAAAAGAAAAAAGAAAACAGGGATTGGGTTCATTTGTTTTTTTCCGCTACCTCTTTCTTGTTTTAGTTGAATTGCCATTAAATATTATGTTTATACATGAGTGTGCTTCTAATAAAGAAGGAGAAAACTTGGAAGCCAGGGCAAAAAACAAGAGCAGAATGATCAGTGTTTGACCGTGAAAGCAATGAAGCAATGTCCAAAATTTAATGAGTGGATCTAAGATTTCTTTTCTTTAATTGGAGTCATGAATCCCTTGAATGGTTTTTGTCGGTGGTTGTATTAGATTAGATTCTTGTTACGCAACAGAGTAAGGTTAAGAATATAAGGGGTTGTTCATTGTTCTCTCTGCGCCAAAGGCTGCACTAATCACACATGCATTGTGCCCACTGTCCCCTTTCATGTTTAGCCAAATAGCCATTTCCATTACTAATATGTGGAAATATAAAGGGAAAATCTTTTATAAATAACTTTAAAAATGTCAAAAGATTAAAAAAAAAATTGTTCTGAATATTTATAATATTAAAGAGGTGTTAGGATCTAATCCTTTTAAAAAATAAAAAATATAAAAGAAATGATCTCTTCAAGTGTTAAATTAAGTACAAAGAAAAAGACATGATTTCACAAGTTTTAACAAAAAATTTCTCTAGTTTGGATAAGATTTTCACACTTTTTTATAAGAATTTCATAAGTTGCGCGTCAAAATCCCTAAGATCTGACAAAGATTTCATAAATCCAAATAAGGTTTTTCACAAACTTTCAAAAGAATTTTACAACTTCCTTATAGAATTTCATAAGCTACAATTTTGGATTCATAAGATTTGATAAGGATTTCACAAATTTGAATAATAATTTCATAAGTTGCAAATTTGAATTCATAAGATATAATAAAGGCTCTTCCCACTTTGTGATAAATGTTTTACAGGTTCTCAAAAAAAAATATACAAGTTACAAAATCAAAATTCACAAGATTTAATAAAAATTTCAAAAGTTTAGATAAGATTTTCATAATCAATCTTGTTAAAGTGAAAATTAAATTCTGAAGGACAATTCTATCAATTCCTTTTAATTTTGAAAAGAACGAATCTACCTTACCTTAGTATCATGAATGCTCGGTATATCTTTTTGCCCGTTTTACATTACCAAAGTTCTTAGGTATTTTCCTAAATATAAATACATGCTCACTTTTTTTTTCCCCTAAACAAAAATATAGAGACAGATCGACTAAAACCTGACAAACCATTTGAATTATTATTTCAAATTTATTAATAGCATAGTTTATCATAATTATTGTTTTTTTATAATTGATATTGATGACAAGGTGAAAGAGATGACAATCCACATGGAACCACAGCCATAAACAGCTAGCAAGTGATCGTGATGGGTAAGCAATTTTATATGCAATGTAATGATATTGCGTGTCTTGTTTGGATCTAAAATTATTTAAAAAACTTTATGGCCCATCGATGACTTCTTCATTAGAGCTTCACGACTGCATTCTAAATTTGTTATCAAGAACAGTTTTTTTTGGCCGATTTATTGAACAGTTCAGAGTTTAATTATTATAAAATCTTTCAGAATAATTCTGAATGTTTGAGAGTGAATATAGGATGAGTCGACACTCTGCATCCTATAGTCAAGGATTTCATAATTAAAAATAAATTACATCCCCGGCCCGTCTGCATTAACGTGACAGTGAAACCAAATCAGACATTGACTCTTGACGTCTATAATTAAAGTTTAGCTCTCAAAGGAAAGAATAATTTATCAAAGGAATGGAATATTTTATATGGATTGGATCTTGCAACCATCAAATGAAACATGTTTTAGTGGCAATAATATTTTGTGCGACGAGTCAATATTAATTAATTTGGTATTTCTTCTGATTCCCCTATATCGTCATCGATCTTAATGCCTCTAAATGACGATTTATCATATGAGCTAGGTGTAAAAAATCGCAAGCTAAGCATGCATTATGATGCACTGAAGAAGTAATAAAAAGTTCCCTTTTCCTGTGCTGCCAATGTTAGTTAAATTGGCCCTATTAATATCACTCTCGTATATGTGGTAAACCCGTCAAAGTGAAACTAAAGCAAATCCTTGAAAGCTAGATTTGATTAATTATGGTCCACAGGAAGTCAATATCCCATTTATATATAGCACTACTGGGTAAAGGTTATATTGTGGGGTTAATGCAAAGCACAGTAAAAACCGGCTTTCTGCTAGAAAAGCATACTTGAGCAGAATCTCTTTCTGGATGATGAGATAGCGAGCGTCCCTCTGTCTCGTCTGTTTCAATACAGAACAAGACACACTCAGACCCACCATTATCACCCAATATCCACTTTTATCACCTTCACTGACCACTGCTTCTAAATGCGCTGAAATAATTCAGACTCTAGAAAATAATGATTTTCAACTTTCAATCACCGTATAACTTAACCTTGATGGATATGTACATTACAGCAAATTAAATACGAAGTTCTGGCCTTGAAAATGGGAAGTAATTCAAAGAAAATTGCCAAATGGTCAACAAATATACTTCCAGTATCTGGCTCCTTGTTGCCAAGGCAGGCTAGTAGACAAAAACACGATATTTTCAGTGAAGTTTAATTTCCTTGGTTGGTGCCTGGTGCTCCGGATTCCATCGCATTACAAAGACATGCGACATATTATTCCTTAGCTTATTCATCCACAGCTCCTCCACATAAAAAGAACCCTTTTATTTAGCCTTTATCATACGTAGCTTTTCAGTGTGGGGACATGTTCGATGATGGAGTGAAGTTGGATCGTCGTGCCTCCCAAATCATTGTCCTTACTCTTATCCAGGGTCATCACATTCTCTTTTACTCTCTCTCTCTCATTTTATTTTTATGATTTGAGTTATGGCCAACATGATTAAACTTAAACTGTACGTCTTCCCTTTCCTATGTATTTTACAGCAAATTTAAGCGCAACAACTTATCATTTTACACTCATCAAGCATGGCCAATTAGCACATGCTCAGCCACCCTTTCTATTCATTCAATCAATACTGTACATATAATAGTGCAGCTAGTGACCACAGAAAACTTAGCTCACCCACTCCTTCCACAAAGGTCAAAAGGAAGGAGAGTGGGGCCCAGTCGGTGGTTCTACGTTTGGAAGCTGGTGACTCTGCTCTGCTGCGTCCATGCATGGCCATGGGTTTCTGGGCTCTCACTCACTGACTCACTTTAGATACTTATCATAAATAGGACTTTTCCTGCTGCTGCTGGCAAAAGGTGAAAAGTAGCTGCATGCTTGGAAACCAGATGCTTTTGTCATCTTACTTTTACTTTGAGGTAGCAATAAGCTTTGCAATTTTGTCCTCTGACCCAAAACTACGATTATTCGCGGAAATTAACGAGCTAGCTAAAAAAAGGGAACATTTTCGTTGAGGTCGATTCCCATATTTGGAGCTACCAATGGTACAGTTAGTGAGTGAACGGCCAGCTGGACTCTTGACATGGAGTTTGTCTTGTATTTGAAAGACATGACAGAACGTAAAATGGAGGTTAATGGTGGAAGCTAATGTATGAGATTAAGACAGGTTACCTTCCGATAGCTACTAAAGTAAATCAAGAAAGAACATCGGAATGGGAGAGAACTAAGAAGTGAACATGAAGCTGTAAAAGGAGGAGATGGATTACAGACTGTAAAATGAGACGGGCCAGGGAAAATAAAAAAGGAAAAGAGAGTGAGCTTTCATAAATAAGGTGGAATCTGAAACCAATTGTTGTCGGCATGCATTTGGACTTACGTTGGGCTCTGCCCCTTCTAACTTGGAAACCTTGATGCTCCGTTTTGGCGCTTTCTGCTTTACATTAATGTATTATAGCTGGGCAAGCAAACTGACCATATAGTTTTCCGGAATTCTGCCGATCGATATGCTCTCTCCCAAATGATCATACGGTCTCAGCTTTAGCAGAATCATGACCCTGGGTATCAGATTTTTTTCCCAAAAAAAATAAAAGCATCATGACACGTATGCATGGCGTTACAATATGAATACAGACAAAAACAATGCATTTAAATATATCGGGTCGAGACTCGGGAGTCCAGTTCATCGATAGTGGGCTGCTACACAATTTAGCTTTTGGACCATCTAGTAATAAACTCTTTAGTTTGGGCGCCCAGTATGGAAAGGCAAGAACAAAGAGTGAAACGAGCAAATCCCCAAGTAATACCCGAGTGGCAAATCCAAAAAGCACATGCCTGCTTTTTTTGGTACAAGGCGAGGGGAGGGGGGATTCGAACACGGGACCTGAGGGGAGATATAAGAATCTCAATACCACCAGCTATGCCACTGCACTGCTGTTCTCGGTGGTAGCACATGCCTGCTGAGTGCTGACTGAGTAGCGTGAAGAGCTTAGCATAATGCCAAAAACGACGAGTCGGACAAGTGGAATGGGCCAAGGACGAAGTGAAAAAATTAAATGGACATGAAGACGGTCATTGCAAAGAAGAGTCTTAGTATATATGTAACAGAAAAGAAAAAAAGTAGCCCATGCTTATATTAGGGCCCTTGTTCAGAACGATGAATTGGGATCTTTATCCGTGCAAAAAATAATGGAAATCTTTTGTTTTGGGTTAACAATATTACATATATGCTACTTTCAAAAAAAAAAATTATATCTACTCTTGGATCTAACAAGAGATAAGTGTGTTGAGTGCTATAACGAAATAGTAATTCATTGCTAAATCTGCATATTCGTCCTATAATTTATTATAAAATAAAAAAAATAGTGCAATTAATTTTAATAAATGCAAGCTAAGGTCGTAAGGAAGTTTAGTTAGGCACTTCATGTGCTGAAATGAAACTCATCATCGTTAAAGCTTTGCCTTTGAGTTTAGGGTGACGCAATCCCCAACTAGTACGCCATCACCAAAAAGAAACACAATCTATTAACAATAAATAACTCACTTTTAATTTAATTCGTTAAATTTTTTTTTGGGGGAAAAAAATAGTCATTGTGTGAGACTTTCTGTTACTTTTTTTTTTTTTTGGAAAAAAAATCAGGTGATGAGTCATAGAGGATATCGATAACCACTAGCTAGGATCAAATGGCAGGTCTTATAATTCAAGGACACTTCTAGTTTATCTACAATTTTATATATATGATCCCCTCCCCTCCTTTTGAATATAGCATGTAGTTATAAAAAAATATCTCCTTGTGATATTTTTGAGTCATCCGGGATTCTGCCTTTTTCCTCCGTGAAATTCTTCTCACTGCTATAAAAGTAAATTTAACAATACAACTTAACGTTTATTTTTAGAAAATAAAAGCTAAAAGGAAGGTGGTGACATTTTTAAAATTTTGGTTTAACTTTTAATAAGTATTTTTTTAACAAACAGTTGTTGAAAAGTAAGATGAAATTTTAAAAAATATAAATATTTGTCAATTTCAACTACGGTAAAAAAAAAAAAAAATCGTTGAAAGTTGAGTTAAAAAAAGGAATATTGAGTTACAACACCTTATTTTTTTTCCAAAAAAAATAAAATAATTGTCAGTCACTTACAAGATCCAATATTCTGACAGGGGAATATACTACACGATTTTATTTTTCCAAAAATTCTCACTCCCTTCTGTCTTTAATATAAGGAAATTGATTTTAGTCTTAAATATAAGATATAATTTTTATATTTATTAATATTTTTTTAATTTATGTCCATTATATTCTATCAACAATAATTAAGGTGAAGAGAGAAATGAGACAAATTATTAGGGTATTTTAGAAAATATATATCATATTAACGAATTTAACTAACTTTTTTCATTTATTTAATCAAGAGTGTAATTTATTTGTAGGTCGACGTGCGGGGAAGGAGTTGGTTAGATTTGCTATAACCTACTTTATTTTCTTTTATATAATGACTCAGCATATATGATCATCAGTTATCACCGTTGCAAGAGCCAAGTGACGAGATTATAAATACCATGCAACAAGGTACCAACAAGTCCTGATCTCGCCTTCCTTCTTTTCTTTTTGCCAATCTCATAACTAGCTTTGATCTTTAGTATAAACAACAATGATTAATTATTAAGTGGAGCCATCACTGGACCCGTACAGGTTATATATGTATGTGTGGTGTGCGTGTATATATATACATATTAGCTAAATCATCTGTCATGGGAATAATTTATACCTACATATATAACTCATTCACAGATAATTAATTACTATCACGACTTGACATAAGTTGTCTTTTACTGTACACAGTGGTTTGTACTGTGCTATATGTAGTATAGAAGGGACAATAGATAAAGTGTGCAGTCATCAGCTTTTAGTTAAAGCGGCCAGGAATGTAGTAGCCAGAATCAAAGTCACACCAAATCCATTAAAGTAGCTAGAGGGATATATACAGCTATGCTCAGATGCGAACATGCCGCATATACAGTGAGGAAGGGAGGGGTGATTTACAAAATACACACACACGTACAATAAAGATAAAGGAATAATACACCAAGCACGGACTACGTACGTACAGGTTGGACGAGATATATAGATTTGATGTGCTTAATGCTCCTTAAAGTAACTTAATTAAATACATAAAAATAATAATTACCACACACACGTATATATAACAATCGCGCAAATATATACGCGGCTGTGTATCCCACTAATGGACAGTGTCACCTAGGTCCTTGGGGAAGGATGGCCATGTCCGGCACCGGGACTGTGACCTGGATCCGTTGGTCGGAAATCATCGGCCCATGTGTCATTATCATTGGTCCCAGGTTCAGAAGCAACTGCGGCCATTTCTTTCACGTTGTTTTCGTAGGTTGTCACTTGCTCATTCTTCTCCTGTGGTTTCAGTGGCCTTCCTACAGCACATAAAATTGCATGAGAAAACATTAAGGCTAGGAGGAAGACAACAACACGTGCAAGCTTCGAGTTGGCCATTATAATCCTAAGAGAATGATACTTAGTATATTAGGGACTTTGTTTGAGAGGGAGAGGATGTCTGAAGAAGGAGGAGGGAAGGTTGGTTGTAAAATATTGAATGTGCGGGGGTTTAAATATAGCCAGAGAGGGGTGACACCTGGGTAGTGCTGATTATTTATTTTTCTAAATTACAATGAATATGTGGGAAGAAAAACTCAAGGGGGAACGTGGAAATAATGTAAAACATTGCATGATGATGCTTCCCCTCAAAAGATTCCGTTTGGCGAGGTTGGCAAGGGCAAGAGTATCTTCTACTTCTTGTAGTGTGTTAGTTGATCAATCTGTACAAATTAACCCTGTTTCTGCATGTTCCATGCAACATGTTTGGGTTGAGAGGCTAGCTGGAACATACTGATTCACCAAGATTCAACAATAGTGCGGTACAAACCCCACCCACTGGCCACTACACCATAGCCTCAGCCCTGATAAGACTTTTTTGGTACAAACCCAATTTGACTTTGGTGAGTATTTGGGCGGCACCTTCTAGCTAGATTCCAAGCATCAAAGTTATTGGAAGTAACTATATATATCAGTCTATCACGCGGCCGTCTTATACTTCTCGTGTATTACCACTGGGGCAATAATGAAGAAAGATCTCAAGCGTCCTAGTTAAACATGAACTTTAATTTGACCCTATTGATTCTGATTCTGATTCTGATTCTATGCATAGTGGGGCTTACTATACCAACACCACAGTTTGTCCACTTTTAACTACGAACAAAATATAACTACCGCTGATATTTAGCACACATCTTCTGCTAAGTTGTTGCAAGTTTCAGCCAATACATATTATTAACGGCACGGCAATTCGATATTAATTAATGAGTTTTAACTATAGGTTATAGTATTGTTAAATACAGAGATTCTTTTTGTAAATTAACTTTGGAAAGCAATGGTTTACGTCATGTAATTATGAGCGTTTCCACATATAAATATCTGTGCTGCCCTGTATTATATTATTTTATACTCCGTAGCTAGTTTGAGTGTTGGATTTCTTTAGGTCATCATACAGTTGGTGCAATATATATATATATATATATCATATTTGCAGCCTGCTGATTTCCACCATGATGAACCACATTATATCATTGAACCAGTGAATTCTGATAAAATGGGTATCCTTCCTGCGCCATTCGATTGTACTTATTTATATAAGGTCGTAATGTAATTATGAGGATAATCAAGTGCAAGATTCGTGGGGTCTCTTTTTTTTCTGACAAAGGAATTCCTTGTAGGTCTCCGGAACTTTGGAGAGCAAGTTTTTAGTTTAACACTTCAATTAGCGTCGTCAGATAGTCCAACGCAGACATGGAAGTGTATATGCAGAAAATTAAAGTTTTTCCTTTCCTCATTGATTACATGGAAACAGTGGGATCTGCTAGAGATTTTGCCCGTCTCAGATGTCTAAGATATGTTACTAAAAGTGCAAGTGATGTGGACCAGATGCGCACTATAACCTGAATGCCATTGCTAGTAAAAGAAAGGTGCACAAGCCTCTGAGCCCCACTTGGTCAAATGAATGTGATAATGATGGTTTTCAACTTTCAATTTGCATCAAGGGGTCACTCCACTCGGCATTGAAGCAGCTTTTTTGGGAGGCTGTTGAATTTTATTTTTCTGGGGCTGGCTCCTCAAGTTGGGGATGTTCCACCCAATGCAACTGATGGGCCCCGTTAAATGCCTCACCACAATGACCCATCACTTCATCTTTTTTAGGAAACGTATTTCAACGAACACTCCAGTACGTTCAAGCAAATAGCCATCAATGAACACTTTGTGCGTCAATTATTCTACTCCCTCCTCTCTTTAATATAAGATATATTTGTTAAATTTATTTTGATCCTAACTATAAAACATTTATACTTTTCATATTTATTAATTTTTTTTTCTAATTTACCTCTTTCGATGCTCCCTTAACAATAAGAAGAAGAACAAATGAGGGAATTAAGTAGGATAATTAGGGTGTTTTAGAAAATACGTATTATGCTAAGTAATTTGACATATTTATTTAATCTAATCAAATTAAGTAAATATTTTATATAGTAAGGATGAATATTAATTAATTAGTTCATTCCATCGTTGGGAGAACAAACGATGTACAATATCATCTCTGATTCTAAATATAAGACATAGTTTGTAGTGCAAAATCGGGGAGTAATACTTATGGAAGGGAACCAATACCGGATGAATTAATCTGACACGTATTCCTGTATATTATGTAAAGTTATATGATTAATGATTTTGTGAACAGTGCGGTTTATCATAAATTTTATATTGCTATGTTGATGGATTAATCAATCACAACATTAATTAAGACATGAAAATTTCGATATTCTTTATAGAGATCCATGTGAAAGACAAGCAGTGAGAAGAGAAATGTAGGCTGTGATCCAGAGTTTGAAACCTACAATGAAAAAAAAAAAAAAAATCATCCAAGTCTACGTAATTTCCACTTATTGATGTTGAGATGCTTTTTAACTTAAATTTCCAGCAATAAATTATCAAGATCACATGAATCTTTCCAAAGATTATGGAAAGGAATACTGAAATATCACAGCATGCAACTTGTTTTTTTCTTTTTGGTCCAAAGTCAGAACATCCAAGAAGGGAAACCCAATTTTTTTGGGTCACTGTGACCAAAACAGATGGTCTAAATTCTGAACATTATTTATAATTAAAATTTTAAGTCTTGGAATGACATAGTTGGTTAAAGACATTGGTCTTTACTTCAAAAGGGAGGATGTTAGATATTCGGTCGTCGATGTGAGGGTTTTGTTAGTGGGTGAACTGTAAGTATTCTTTGAGCTTGGAGGTTTGCTCTGGTGGGATATCGATGTCTACTTCTACCTAAACCATTTTTAGCAAAAAGAAAAAGTTTCAAGTAGAGACTAGGTGTGTGTTTAGATTAGTTTTTGAAAGTTTGAAGGCGTGTTTTGACTATGGTGGGATACCAATGTCTACCCTATCTAAACTATTTTTTACCAAAAAAAAAAAATCAGTCTGAGGAAGAAAAGCAAAGATAAGAGGATGTTTTTTTTTTTTTTTTTACCAGCAAGAGAACGCTATCCTAAAGTTTAAATTCTGTTTTTTTTTTTGGTAATCCTTATATTGTTTTTATCATTTGGGCGTAATCTTTAATGGGCTGACCCAAGCCCCAAGCACAGGATGGGCCCTTGGGACGTTGGATGGGTGGCCGGTGGGAAATTTTCAATCCTGGATCCTCAAGTAATTCAACGCAGGTACGCGACTACACGTCGTTGTCAGTTGCGTAATGTTGCGACTAACTTCTTTCCTCATTCGTCGGTTTGTAAAAGTAATGGGTTGGCCCTGGCTATAATTCAAAAAGAATATGCCGTTGTTATGATCCTCACGACATTCCCAGATACCAAGTCGGTCTGTTTCTTCTCGTATTACTTTCGTCCACATGCACGCTTTTTGGTTTCTTCCTTCATTTCATCTCCCTTACTCTAAGGTACCTTCTCTGTGAATTATGCGCCTTTCTTTTTCCAACGTTGAAGACATCGCCCTTGAATAATATAGCTGTGACTGCCGTGTGACATCGATATTTTCTCTGTGGTGTTTTTCTGTCTTTTATTTCTTGTTTTTTTTTTAATAAAAAAATCATTGCTTGTTCTTGATTGAGCTTCTGCGTCCTGCAGCTTAACCGTATGTTGAAGACTTCATTTCTCAAGATAGTGCTTTGTTTGATTGCTTTTCTAAAACCATGTAGACGAAGACAAAGAAATTAGGGCTCCGGTTCATAACTAAATTTGGTTATTTGAACTGTATAATTGTATATCCAAATGCAACTGCTCAATATAACCTGAATTTGTAGTTTTCTTAACTCTGTCTTGCCCAATATAACCGGGTTCTTGAATAGCCAGTCCCATTGTTCTTTGCTTATTATGTTACTAATAACAATTAATTTCTGTTGCTGCTTTTGCTCATTGAGATCGGTAGTTTAGCTCCTTCGGTGCTGTTTTCTTTCTTGCTTGAGCACTATCAGATTGTTACTAGTTTCGGTTGTTGCGTATCACACAACTATCCTTCGCTGTATAAAAGGAGTCATTATAAGAAATGAAGTTATCAGCTCACGCATAGGGTTGCTTTATGTAGAATTAAGGGATCGACATTGTAGTTGTAGGTGTGAATATTGAGTCATAAACTTCATATGCGCGAAAATGTCCTGATGTAGAATTATGATAACATTTAAGTTGAAAAAGCAAAGAAAAGGCTAGCGAGAAAAATCAATCCTAGTGTTAGATAATGATTCTAGACAATTTTAATTCACAAAGGTAACCTATGGACAAATATTGGCTCATTTGGTTAAGGACATAATTAAGACACCTCCTCTCTCTTGTTCCTGTTGTCAAATTGTCGTCACTGTTGCTAGTCCTGTAACTTATTATATACTTCAGTGGATATTTAATCCTGACTTGCCTTGCCTTATTGGTAGTTTAGCTCTTGGCATTAGCGGTGAAGCTATTGTTCTTAATACTAATCTTATCATTATTGCCATTTGCTTCATGTACAGGATTCTGGTGCCATTCGCTATGGTATTCTTGGTGTCCTGAAATACACTATACAGTAAGAGTTGTAAAATACTAAGTCTACTTTTAGAGCTCAGAATGAGTTCGGAGAAGCAGTCTGCTGGTCTTCTTGACACACTCAAAATGGAGAGGGTTAGAACTATTCTAACTCATACCTACCCTTATCCTCACGAGCATTCCCGCCATGCCATAATTGCTGTTGCCGTGGGGTGTCTCTTTTTCATCTCATCTGACAATATTCAAACCCTTGTAGAAAAATTAGACAAGAATGTTAAGTGGTGGTCCATGTATGCTTGTCTGTTTGGGTTCTTTTATTTCTTTTCATCTCCATTTATAGGGAAGACTATCAAACCAAGCTATTCAAATTTCAGTCGATGGTGAGTTTCTATATTCTGAGCTGTGTCTTATTCGATTTGCATCTCCTCTTACATATTATGTAGCTGAATGCATTTTTAGGTTTCATCTAGTATCGTTAGGAGAAAGAGTTAATTAGATCAGTGATCAATTTGTATAAACTTTTCAGGTACATAGCCTGGATTTTAGTGGCAGCTGTGTATCATCTTCCTAGCTTTCAGTCAATGGGGGTGGATTTGAGAATGAATCTATCTTTGTTTCTAACAATTTATCTCTCTTCTATTTTATTTCTACTTGCCTTCCACATTATATTCCTTTGCCTCTGGTACATTGGCCTTGTTTCGCGTGTGGCTGGAAAAAGACCAGAGATCTTGACCATTCTTCAAAACTGTGCTGTAAGCTTGGAATTGAAGATGCTTTTCTTGTCTTTCCAAGACTCAATAATCTCCTAATGCCTTTTTTTATATTAGGTGCTTAGTGTGGCATGCTGTGTGTTTTATAGTCACTGTGGCAATCGTGCTATCTTGAGAAGAAGGCCCCTTGATCGGAGAAATTCTAATTGGTTTTCTTTTTGGAAGAAAGAAGAGAGAAATACATGGCTTGCAAAGTTCATACGGATGAATGAATTGAAGGATGAGATCTGCTCATCCTGGTTTGCTCCCGTTGGGTCTGCAAGTGATTATCCTCTTTTGTCCAAGTGGGTTATTTATGGCGAGGTATCGTCATAGACGTTATATAGTCTGTTAAAATTTTGGCTTATATCTGAATCTGTTTCCATCCTATGAATCTAATCAATCTTATGCTGTTGTAACTCAATTCTTTTGGCTTTTTAGTTGGCCTGCAATGGATCGTGCCCTGATTCATCGGATGAAATTTCTCCCATCTACTCACTTTGGGCCACCTTTATTGGACTTTACATTGCAAATTACGTAGTTGAAAGATCAACAGGGTGAGTAGTTGTTTATATTGATTTTCTTTTGTCATAAATATTATCGCTTGTTCATTTTTCCCTGGACTGAAGGTTAGTGAAATTATCACTGATCCAGTTTAAGGTTTAATTGATGCTAACTTGTCAGTTCTCTGATTAGATGAAGGTTTGTGATGAGAAATTTATTTACACAAATCATGTTGTTCAGAGATCATGCTTTCCTATTTCATAGAATAGGCATCCTTTTTTTCCCCCTGTATTTCACTTCAGATCCATGTTTTCATGTAATGATAAATATACATTAGGTGGGCTCTCTCTCACCCTTTATCAGTTAAAGAATACGAGAAACTAAAGAAAAGGCAGATGCAGCCTAACTTTTTGGACATGGTTCCTTGGTACTCAGGGTATGTCAACGCTTATTGCTTCTTATTTAGTTTTTTAGTTATTTTTTTAGCTGAGATGACCCTGAATTATTGCTTACACTTACCTCTGGATAAATTGATGCAGAACATCGGCTGATTTATTTAAAACTGTCTTTGACCTTCTTGTATCAGTGACTGTCTTTGTTGGACGTTTTGACATGCGTATGATGCAGGTAGCATTCTTTATTTCCTTATCTGTTGTTCACTATTATGCCATTATAATTTACATCTTGAGGTGCTTAAGCTACAGTACGTAATATTATATGAAATACAATTGTTTTTCCTGATACATTGTTCATAATTTAAAACCAATATGTCTTTGGAATTTATAGCCTGAGTTCTCTGACATGCTCAATTTAAGAGTGTCTGGATTTGCTAGGGATTGGATCCTTGTAAGGAACTTTTCATCCGTTACACCAAATCTTCTGTCAAACTTCGATTCTCCTTAAAAGAAATGTTTTCCATATTGTTTGTGATGGCCCTGTCTTTAGAATCTTATAAACATCAGGAACAGGATACCGTGTTTAGAAAGGCCAAGGTGTATGAGTGTTCTTTTGAATCAATCAATAGATGGATTTCAAACATAAAGTAATCAATCATTAGATGGATTTCAAACATAAAGTATTAACTTTTATATATGTTACAAGGTGAATAATTTTTGTGTACTTTGTGAGTGTTTTCCATATATATTATTTTATTCTGTGGTGAGGTGGCTGAATCACACCTTTTATATTCAGGGGGGTTAAGTTTATGTATGGCGACTATTTATGTAAAAAGTCCTGTTTGTCTTTCCAATTGATGACCTTTTGTTCTCTGATTTGCATGTAGTTTTACTGTGTATTCATCCTTAGCTTTGTCAACAGAATATTATTTTGAGCTAGTCTTGTTTTCATCAACAGGCAGCAATGAGCAAGGTTAATGATGGAGATGGACAGGGTGATCTTTTATATGATCATTTTGCTGAAAAGGATGACTTTTGGTTTGACTTTATGGCTGATACTGGTGATGGTGGGAACTCATCTTATACCATTGCTCGGCTGCTTGCTCAGCCTTCCATTCGTCTCAGGGAAGGTGATTCTGTGCTTACTCTACCCCGTGGAGACTTGCTACTTATTGGAGGCGATCTTGCGTAAGTTCGCTTTTATTTTTGTGGTGATGGCCACGTGATTTAATTTGTTATTACTATTGAACTTGCTGGCCACATTGACGGAACTCTGTATTACATGGGAATTAGAAAATATATAGCTATATAGAAGAGTTGGGGGAAATTAGTTAGAATTCTGTTTGAAGGCAGTAAGCATGTAATGGCTATGGGTGAACAATAGTGGACTCTAATGATGACTGTCGGATTTTTGCATTCTCTACGTACCACTCTGAATCTTCACTCTTCAGTCTTTGAATCTTTATAGGAAAGGTTTGTAACTAGAAGGTGATACAATATTCATATTACCCAACAGCTTGAAAAAACAACATTCAATATTCTAAAAATTATGTCAGTAACGACATATAGTGTAGTAATTATCGAAGACAAGTATTATTATAATTTGATATTGCATTTCTGATGTTTACAAGAGTAGGGTTATCTTTTGCTCCTCGGTCCTCATATTTTGTTTTCTGGGGAATTGGGAGTACTAAGAAACTGACGTTCTATCAGTATTTGGGAGTACTAAAATATGTGGAGTTGACTGCAGATCCAAGTTTCATAAGTTATTCGAGATCAGAAAGAATATCATGGTCTCCGTTCAATTCTCATGCAGAATTTAGTACTTCTGAATTTCATCCTAACTTTATTTCAAGGACCATGATTTTGCAATTGCCGAAACCACTGCCACCTTGCCTTTGAAAGTTACTGTACTCCGTACCTCCTGTGGCATAAATTAGCATACTTATATATTTATTTTCTGCAATAACTTTCCCTTCTTCTGTTATAGGTATCCTAATCCATCAGCATTCACTTATGAAAGACGTCTTTTTGTTCCTTTTGAGTATGCTCTCCAACCCCCTCCATGGTATAAAGCAGAGCAGATAGCTGTAAACAAGCCTGAGGTACCTAATGGGGCTGCGTTGAAGCAGTACAGTGGACCTCAGTGTTTTGTTATTCCCGGAAACCATGGTTAGTTTTAGCTCCCAGTTCAAGCCCTACTAGATTGTATATTTGTCTTCAAGTAGTTTATATTATAAATTATATTTTCCTTTTATGTAGTTGCTGCTGTTATTTATTGAATGTTATGTATCTTTATCTCATAATATTTTACGCTATCTTTTGAGAAATACTTTTACTAAAATATTGTTCTTACTTCCTCTGTTTGGATGGAGAGAAAAAGAGGGAGGATAGAAAACTAGGAAGGATAATGTGGAGAGAATGGTGTTTTCTCCTGTTTGGATGAAGGAAGAAAAGTTAGGCAGGCGTGGGGTCCACATTATTTTCTCTCCAGCTTGTCTCTCCACATATGGAGAGAATGGGAACAAAACTCATTTTCCATTATTTGCCCTCACATGCATCGATAAAACTCAGTAATAAATGCCATGCACACATGCATTGAAGAATACGTTTGTCTTTTTTCCGACTTTGTCCCCTATTTATTTATATCTTTTTATTATATTTAATTTTAAAAAATAAAAAAATATTCAAAATATTATCTACTTATTATTTTTTACCTTAAAAAATAATTTTTTTTATGAAGTCAATTTCTCAAGATATTGTATTCCATTTTAACCCTTTCACTTTTTATTTATAATGTTAGATAATGTATAATTTATTTATTTCCTATTATTATATTTATTTTAAAAAAATTATCCACTTTTCTTACCTTGATTTTTTTAAAAACTATTTGTTTTTAAAATATCTTAACATGAATATATATATCATACCAAATAATTTGCTTTTAAATTACATGATGATGCTGATGTTAATATGATGCATTGTGATATTTGATTTGATTTTAAATATGATATATTTTTATGTAGAAGGGTATTTTAGTCTTTCATATACTTACTCATTTTATTTCTTCTCTATTTTGACATTTTCTCTTCTCTCTATTTTCTTTCCTCCCATTTTCTCTCCCCTCAACTCTTCTTTTCACCCAAACGGAGCATTAAGCTATTAATGTGCACTAACATTCCTTGTGCGATTCACAGATTGGTTTGATGGACTCCAAACCTTTATGAGGTATATATGTCATAAAAGTTGGTTAGGTGGGTGGTTCATGCCTCAGAAGAAGAGTTATTTTGCTTTGCAACTTCCTAAAGGATGGTGGATTTTTGGGCTTGATTTAGCTCTCCATGGTGATATTGATGTTTATCAATTCAAATTCTTTTCAGAACTGGTGCAGGAAAAGGTATATTCTTCTGTCTTTGGGATGATTTAGATTTTATGGTAGAAAACTAGAATATTCCTTACAGTCCTTAATATAAAGCCCACTTTAATGAAGAAATCGAACTACAAAGTGGGTCCTACATTAAGGAATAGAGGTAGTACTTGGTAAAAGTAATCATTTGCAAAGTTTGGCTTTAAGAACTGGAGTTTTATATTGTCATTTACTGCCTACTTGTTTGAGACGATTAAACTGTTAAGGATTTTATTTTATTGAAACGATTAAAAATGTCAGCATTTCAAGACTTAAGATTCAGTTGGTTATGTGGTAATCTGATTATAAAATATTGATGTAAAATAAAAGAGTACAAGTGTGAATTGACTTGTTATCACATTTACCATCGAGAAAGAGTTCCTTATGGAACTTATCAAACTATTTTGGCATTATTTTCACTGATTTCATATTATATTTAATTGTTCTTTCTATGACTATCCCATCTAGTTGCTCTATTTCAGTTTAACTTGTTGATTTTGAATCCCTGATCAGTGTTTGGTTAAAGCTGTGATTAGCAGATTTTTATTTGCTTCTCCTTTATTTTTATGTGACTGGCCTCCAATCTGGATTGCTCTTGCTTTGTGCCTCATTTTTTTATTGCTCACTGATTGAGCTTAAACCTCATGTGACCATGTTTAACCAAGGTTCAAGAGGATGACTCCGTGATTATTATAACGCATGAACCTAATTGGATTGATGATTGGTATTGGAATGCTGAGTCTGGAAAGAACGTTTCGCACCTGATTTGTGACTATCTAAGAGGAAGATGTAAACTTCGAATGGCTGGGGACTTGCATAATTATATGCGTCATTCTCATGTAAAAGCAGATGGGCCAGTTCTTGTTCATCATCTACTCGTAAATGGTTGTGGAGGAGCATTTCTGCACCCGACTCATGTTTTCAGTAAATTTAAAAAATTTCAAGGAGTTTCCTATGAATGCAAGGCAGCATATCCATCCTTTGAAGATTCAAGCAGGGTATGTGGAACGTTAATGGCTGCTTATTTCCAAATTCTTAGTGGATCTTCTTTTTGACATATAATAGTACATGTTTATGATTTGTTGCAGATTGCATTAGGAAATATCCTTAAATTTCGAAAGAAGAATTGGCAATTTGATTTTATTGGCGGCATTATATATTTTGTTCTAGTCTTTTCAATGTTTCCTCAAGTGAGTTTCTCCAATTCTTTGTTATTTCCAGATTCATTCTACTTTCCTTCCAAATTTGCCATTTCTGTCTTTCTTTCTCCTTGTAATGTAAGCAGAGTTTCACATATTTCTTATTTGACAAGTTGATTTAAGTAAGGTGTGAATATTCTCTTGTACTTGTTTTCTAGTGTAAGCTGAATCACATCCTGCAAGCTGATTCATTCTCTGGTCAATTGAGGAGTTTCTTTGGCACAGCATGGAATGGATTTATATACATGTTGGAGCATTCTTATGTGTCCTTAGCAGGAGCCATACTACTGCTAGTCATAGCATACTCTTTTGTTCCATCCAAGCTGTCACGGAAGAAACGAGCAGTAGTTGGAATTCTTCATGTTTCTGCTCACCTCACAGCAGCAATGATTCTTATGCTGCTTCTAGAACTAGGTATTGAGACATGTATCCAGCATAAACTACTGGCAACTTCAGGTTAGCTTTCAGGTTCTCTTCTTGTTAGATGAATTGCATTGGTGGAACCTTTAATACTGCCTAAATCTTATGATAATATATTGATGTGTGTGTGTATCTTTTTCCCCAAAATAGATGAAGATGTGTTGTGTTTTTTCAATAACAGATCCTCAGTAACCTAGCTTTGATTTATATATATGAAAATGGGGGAAAACCAATGCTTTTGCAAAGTAGGATTCTGACTTTGTCACAATATTTAGGGGTAATATCATATGAGAAAATTTTTGTGTAAACCAGGTTATCACACTTTATATCAGTGGTATAGATCAGTGGAAAGTGAGCACTTTCCCGATCCTACTGGTCTTCGTGCTCGAATTGAACAATGGACATTTGGACTTTACCCAGCATGCATCAAGTATTTAATGTCGGCATTTGATATTCCAGAGGTAAAAGTGTTTTTTTCTTCCAGAAGTTTCATCCTTCCTTTCATCCTGGGTAATGTTAATTGAAGGAGAATATTCTCAGGTCATGGCTGTTACGAGAAACAATATTTGCAAGAACGGAATGGAGTCTCTCTCTCGAGGGTGTGCAGTGATATATTATGCATCCGTTTTTCTTTATTTTTGGGTCTTTTCAACTCCTGTTGTTTCCCTTGTGTTTGGATGCTACCTGTACATTTGCATCAACTGGCTTCACATACACTTTGATGAAGCCTTCTCGTCTCTGCGAATAGCTAATTACAAAGCATTCACACGATTTCACCTTAAATCTGATGGTGATCTCGAAGTCTTCACTCTGGCTGTTGATAAGGTAAGAATCATTATTCACCAGATTACTGATTCACATAAGCCATATGGTGACATGTTGAGGTGCTTCCTTTTGGTGAGGTACCACGCAGTAATGGAGTGTTCTTCCTTCATTTTGAGACGAAACTCCATTATTTTGATGATGCGCAATAATTTGAAGAAAAAAACTTGGCCTGCACTCTTTACTTGATATTTTCTTGATATGTTACTCCATTTTCTATGTTGATAGAGCACAATGACACAATGTGATCCATGTAGCCAATCTCACTATTCAGTTGGATAAGGCTTGTTATTGTTGTATCCCCCCTCTCGAAAACAAAAGAAAAGCAAATAAATAAATGGAAAATAAAGGAACTGAATTCGGTAGGAGATTTTTGAGTGTCAAATAATTATTAGCTTTTTGATATATGGTTATTGAGACCACTTCATGTCATTTGATATAGTTATAGCTAGGTTCATGAACTAATTGCAGCTTCTCAGAATCATGACTGCTGTCCGCAGAAATCAACGTTTTATTATAATTATCTAGTTCTTGGTTGGGGTTGTATTGCTGAGTTATCTTGGGTTTTACATCACAGTTCTAACACAATAGTCATGCAGGTCCCAAAGGAGTGGAAGCTTGACCCTGACTGGGAGGGGGAGCAGAAAAATCCTCAACAGACGAACCATTTGAGAAGGTTTCCCAGCAAATGGAGGGCTGCGGCAGCCCACCAAGATCCAATACATACTGTTAGAATTGTGGACCATTTTGTTATTGAACGAACAGTCAATAATGATGTAACATCGCCAAACAGGCCAATTCATTGATATGGTTCTCATACCTGTAACATTAGTTAGGAAGCAATTGTAAGGGAAGAAAATAGTTATTGCAGCGTGATATAAGCGCAACACTAGTGCAATTTTGTTGTTCGAATTCGGCTGTCCCCAGAAAATCATATTCAAGTTCGGCGACGGGCAGAATGATAAAAAGGGATAGCCAAGGCCGGAAAGTCTGTCCGGCGGGATGGATCGATCTGAATTTATTTGTATATAAATGGGCTAGATTTGGGTTTTTCTTCAGGCTCGACTTGAGTCTTGTTCAAGTTCGGCCTTGGGTTGTGCATAATCTTAGCTCAACCTTATCAATGTATAAGAATGTTTAAATCGTTTTGATTTACCAGTAGTGGTATTGGGATTCATTTCCCCCCTCCCCCATCGCCTAAAAAAAAAAAAATCGTTTTGATTTTATTATTATTCCATTAAATTTAATAATTATTGTTGGCCAAAAAAAATTATTGTTGGCCAAAAAAATTAATAATTATTTCGAATAAAATAAAGGGAAAAATTAATGGTCTGACTCTTATGGTTTACGTAAGCTTGCATTGTCATCTCATGATCACTTCCTATAGTTTTCTCCATTTTACAAGCCTCATCCATAATTTACATTTAGTATGGCCGTAGATTCGCGTGGCTAGACGCCACCATGTTGGAGACTGAACCCATTCAAGAATGCAACACTATGAGCGTGCGCTTCTTCGCTATCCATTTATCTCTTGTTGCAAGGGGAAGGGGAAGGGATGGTAGGTTACGTTTAATGCTTTTTCCAAGTTATTGGTCACACAATTTTCTACATGATGGCACTTGGGATTAAACGTCAGCAATAAGGCAGACTTGATTCAGTAATTGCAAGTTCGTTCTTTTCTTCTCTGGATCAATGATAGGAATGAATGCTCCTATCAATTAGAATTGGATCCTTTGCTTGTTTCAAAAGGATAGGGTGACCATCTCAAAACAAAGGATTGATAGATTAAAACATGATGCTTTTATTTTTATTTTTTTCATCCCACCAACAAAGTCCTTACATGATACTGAGATTTGAGCTCACAATCTGTAAATGAGCTAACTCCTTAGATCAAATTTTGTTCGCCACTATCTATTATTTTATCAACAATCAACAACCTAATGATAAAAACAAGTCTTTGTAGAAAAACACCCACCAAACCGAACAAAAACTGAGGTGGGTTGGGGATCGTAACCCTACGAAACACGACTTACATCACGGAAGGGGAAATAAACAAGTTTTCCACAATGGCATTTATAGGGGTTTTGGTTTGATTGGATATTTGCATAAACTATAGGAAATTACATATTGGCACGAACTACATGGAGTAATCAAGAAACTTAAACGCTAGGATCAACTTGAAAACTCAGATACTGGATAAATAAATAGTCTTGTAGGTTGTAGCTAGCGGCAGAGTCTTGTTAATTACAGAGTACATTAAATGATGAGTGGCAATGATCTAGGTTTTTTTATTTTGGTTTTTGACAAAATTTGCTCTATTAGTCTGACTGGACTGGAGCAAGCTTTGGTAAGACGTCCCTTTCAGTGCTTGCTTCACTTGGTCCCAATTTTCAATTTGTTTAGATAAGGGGGCCGCATGAATCTTCACCTGGAGGCTCTGCCGATCACTATATGGCACCCTTAGAAATTCTTGAACATCCTTTAGTTTCTGTGGCAGAAAATAGGAAAGACTGGCATTAACATTAACAATTAGCAAGTTACATAGGGAAAAACACCAAAATACTCCAATAACTTTTAGCAAAAAATATACCAAAATAACACAGTTTTGAAAATATTTATTAAAGTAGGATTGTTTTGGCCCATTCCCTCAGTATGTACAACGGCACTAATAGACTGAGTGGTGTCAGACAGTCTGACGCCACACTTATTAAAATAATAATATATTTTTCTTAAAAAAATAATCAATTGATGCCACACTTTTGTGTGGCATCAATTGGTGCTCAAAGTGCGGAGTCAACATTGTTAATGCCACACTTTAATAGTGTTGTCTGACAGCATTAATAGTGTTGTCGTACTTGCTGATAGGATTGTGTCAAAACAACCCTACTTTGGTAAATAGTTTTAAAAGTGCTCTGAATTGGTATTTTTTTTTAAAAAATATTATTTTGGTAAAAGAGCCAAGTTACATAATAGTAAAGTTTAAGCCATGAATGTGGCAACACGTGTACAGTACGATTGTGGACAAGATCTTCCTAGCAGAGAACAATGTGATGTGTGCTCTTAAACTATTCGGATTCGGCTTACCTCCTCTACTCTAACCATCCTCTGCCGTCCTCTGCTTCTAAACTCTGTCGTTTTTTGACATAAAACACACACACACCTGGACCTTTAAAAAAAAAAATCAGGACACTGGCAGGTAGTAAAAAGATAATTCAGGATACTGAATGGTACTAAAAAAATTCTTCATCATCTGAAAAATTATTTCAGCATCTTTAAAAAATATTTTAGAGTACTAACTGATATTAAAAAGGTACTGACAGATACTGAAAAAATAATTTATGATCTTAAAAAATTATTTTATGATCTTCAAAAAAATATTCTAAACTATATTTTTAGTAGCATTCAGTATCTAAAATATTTTTTCAAGATTCTAAAATAATTTTTTAAGATCATAAATTATTTTTTCAGTACCTGTCAGTATCTTTTTAGTACCAGTAAGTATCCTGAAATATTTTTTCAAGATACTGAAATAATTTTTCAAGATGATGAAGAATTTTTTTGGTACTATTCAGTATCCTGAATTATCTTTTTACTACCTGCCAGTGTCCTGATTTTTTTTTTTTAAAGGACCAGGTGTGTGTGTGTGTTTTATGTCAAAAAACGACAGCGTTTAGAAGCAGAGGACGGCAGAGGATGGTTAGAGTAGAGGAGGTAAGCCGAATCCTAAGAATTCAACGGCTTTTGCAGCTGTCTCCTCTGTTTGCTTCAGCTCTGGTATCAGTGAAGTGACATTAATTCGAGGTTTGTACTTGGCAAGGACCTTATCCTGTAGTCACACTAACATGCCAATAGATTCACACGACACACACACACATATATATATAGAGACCTCCTTTTGGCCTTTTGGGAGGGCACATGAGACTTGTTGGTTCCATTCAGTGGCTTTGTGTCTTTGTCGTGGATATTGGCGAGCATAGACACCATTCTTCGCAGCAAGTTCCTTCTAAACAGAAATATTAATGAAACTCGTCTTGTGTTGAAGTATTCTTCTATCTGTTGGTGATATTCCATCAAAACCCTTCAATATATTTCAAAGCATCATAAGAATATGTGCATAACACAATTCAAAATTTAGAATCGCAAAAACTAAAGCATGAATGGGGAATCCACCTGATTAAGCATCCACTTGAAGCCAACAGCAGCAGAGCTCTCATTCTTGGAAGCACTGGTGAACCAATCAAGATTATATACTTTATCCATTGTGTTAAAACGAAATTGATGTTTTGCCTTCTTTTGCCTATTGAGAACGCCTCTCCAGGAGCTTATATTAATGTGACTAGCAACGTTTCAAACCATCCACTCCCAGATCTTTGCATCGAAACAACGGTGAAGAACTGAACGGGATTACAAGCACACTCCTCTCTGCGCATTCATCATTAATAACGCCGAAATCTAAATTTAAGTAAACTGAAGCCACGATGATTCTGTTTGAGGATATACCTGCTAAATGTCTCGGGTTGTGGATAATGCAAATATGGGACTTCCAATGCTTGGATGCCAGAAGAGCTACATGAGCGTTTGGCACCTTTGATTTAAACTAAGATGCTATTTGTGTTTTGTGCCAATAGTTTTTTTGCCCAACATAAATGTAGGAAATGCATCGCGCACAAAACAAAGTGATCACTAAAATTACTAACCTTAGCGTTAATGGATATTTCTTTCACGATTTTGTGTCCCCTGAATCCTGTCAATGCAGAGTTACGAGGTGTGTCACACACACGCGCGCGCATAATGAGAGAGAACTAGGAGTTGAGGAATCTGATCTAGCACAATGTAAAGTAAGCTTGACAAGGATAGCGGAGACACAGTGTGAAAACAGAGATCGTCGGACAATACATTGGTTTACATTTAAGATATCCATAAAATGGGTTAGGGATCTAAGGGGCAAGGAAATATCGTGTCAAAGGGAAAGACTTGTTGAATGGAAATATTGTTTTCATTTAAGTATTTTTTTAGGGTAAGTTTGGTTTGAGGGGAAGAGAGAGAAAAAATGTGGAGGAGAGAAAAATTTTGTGGACCCCACTACAAACAATTTTCTACTGCCCTCATTTTTTTTTTCCTTTCCCCTCCCTTTCTCTCAAACCAAACTTACCCTTAGCGTTGAGGATTATGAGATTGGTTATGGTCATTTTTCCTTTTCACTCTCTTTTTCATCTCAGCCGTTGGATTGAAATATGAACGATTCAAATTTAATGTTTTACAAAAATATTAATAAAATATTTAAAAAGTTGGATTAAAATCTAAATAGTTCAGATTTTTAAAAATATTTTTATAAAACATTAAATTTGAACCGTTCAGATTTTAATCTAATGGCTGAGATAGGGAAAAGATGACTGTAACTAATCTTGAGGAATATATGGCCAGGGGAACGCTGTTTGGCAAACCTCATATTGAATTCAGAAGCCTCGCATCAAGAGAAAGGCCTTTTCAAAAAGTGCATTGACTTTTTTCATTGAAAATAATTTTGAACCCAATTTTTTTTCAAAGTTTTCTTCACTTGAAAACCTAATTATCGACTAAACAGAGTACCAGCAACTTGATTTAATGTGCCCCACAAATAGGGACTTAGTGCCTTCTTATTCTTTTGATAGTTACAATTTTGGTAGGCAGCATCGTCTCCAACATCTTGCCTGGGCTACGAATTCAAAATACCTTAAATCATCTTGCCGGATGGTGAAAATCAAAGGAGTTAGTGCATCAATAGATGCGGAGAACGCATGAATATGAATATATACACTTCATATTCGTGCAACACTAGTTTCAGATTATGTACAAAGGACACTAATCAATAATTACATCCCCGTGAGGCAAGCTCATTGCTCTCCTGCAACAGACAAATGTGCGAGTTAGGCAAAGTCGAAGGTCAAAAAGAGTCGAGTAAATTTTTTTCCTTTTTAATTATTATTATTTTTTACCGTCGAATATGGATATCTGATTCATTAGACAATGAGAAATCAAGTTGAACTCCTATGATGCAAAAGCGGTTTCGCTGGCATGTGGCAAATGAAACCATGCCTGAACTCCTAGCTTCTGTACATGGATACATACATAATTGTCCCATCTAGCAGAATCGCCTCAACTATAAGCTGTTAATTTCCGTATGAACTCTAATGTCTCCGTGTAAGAAGGGTCTGAGCGGCTCAATGGTTTGCAAGAATTTATATGATCAGTAGACTCCAATACCTGTTTCAAGAATTCAAAACACATGAAGGAAAGAAACCATTTAACAACGATACCAAAACAGAAATTGACGCAAATTCAGTCATTTATTGCAGCCAAGTAACAAAAATAAATGAAAACATAAGGAGATGCAATAGAACATCCAGTTGCAGGATAACTTGCTTCAGTCAGGGAACACATAACTTTGCCCACACCATTCTGATGGCTTTCTTATACTTTATGTCGTTCTCTTTTTTTCTTGACACAAACTACATTAATTACGCCCGGGTGGTCATCCTTCATGCCACTCTAATCCTATAGCTTTAACATCTTACAGCAGTTACATCACAAGTGTTAAGAACCAAACTTAATATTATTTTCTTTGTGCCCCTGATAGATGGCTAAGTAAATATGGAGAACCCCCTTGAAAACCAACTTGCATGGGGAAAAAACCAGTCCACTTGTACCACATGAATTACTTGTGCCTATTCAATGTGGGACTCTATCATATGGCTACCCCTGAAGAGCATACACTCTCACTGTAACTATCAGGTTGCATCCTTTGCAGGCAGTCCTTTAGATAGAGCTTCATCCATTTTTATACCAATTGATAGAGATTTAAATAACCTTTGGAACCTACCCCTAAAAATCAACTTGTAAAGAACAAGATTCATGTCACTTAAGCTATTCTTATAAACGACTCCATCAATATTTCAAGCAGATTAAGATGAGAAAATACACAAAATTAACTAAACTATCAATGTCATATGAACAAGACTGATAAACTCAAGACATGACACTACAGTGAGGGAATGCCATTAACCCATGCATTCTATTTTACCATAAAGGAAAAAAATGCGACTTATTTAGATATATTGTTTATTTTCTTTATATTGTCAACTGTAAAGTGAGAATATACTATACTCACCACAAGTTCGCCAAATCCAGGATATGCAGATTCTTTTGATACAATTTCCATCCTTAAGGCCCATCCACCATAACCTTCAACTATTGGAGTTACTATGGTCTGCAAAACAACAATCACTGACTAAATAAATCACAAATAAACCAAAGACCTTGTAGCCTAATGGTATAGGTACTCCCCTAACAGTAAGAGGTCATAGGTTCGATCCCGACTCTTGCAATTCAGGCCATTAGTGCCTGCCCTTATCATTCAAAACAATAAAAAAATAATAATAATAATAATCGCAAAACTGATTAAACTTAACAGAGGATCACCTCACAAAAGCTGAGAACATCAAGCACCCCTTTCTTATGAAGGCAACGGATATAATCATTTAGCTCTATTAATTTTGAAGACCCACTTCTCAGCTCCCCTATCTATGAAGCATTATAAAACAATTAAAAACAAGGTCTTCCATATACAGAAATTAATTAGATGGAAAAAAAAAATTCAAAAAAGTTATATTCATCATCAACAGTACTATGAGATCTACACTAACCGTTGGAGCAGGGCGAAGCACAAGGCCTATTCTCCAAGGCATATCTGCAAGTTTGCTGCCAAAATGTGGGCAGCTATAAAAAACCTATATCCAAAATAAGCAAAAACAAAAAGAACCACACTAAGACCTTCTGAAAATATTGAGAACAAAAAAAATATTTTTTTACTTCAGTAGTTAAAACATACTAATCCTCTAGTATTTTTCACAAGGTTATCAAAACCTTCTTCCTTTGCTTTATATAGAATCTGCTTCACAACCAAGCCCCCCATGCTGCAAACAATGGAAAACCACTGATTATTAAACCATGATGTTCGCATGCAAAATATACAAAATTGATTAAGTTTGATTAAACAGATAACTAGGTCTAGTTGCTTCAAAACATCAGCAACATCGTTGAATAACAATTTATATAAAAAAATTGTTAAAAGATAAATTTTTTCCATAAGTAACCTAAGGTGGAAGTATATAATCTATGTTAGCAAAGACCTATAAGCATCAAACATTCTTGATGCCAGACAGTTTGTTGGATGAATATCCCCTGAAATATGACGACATGGAATATTAATCCTAGTTCCAGCAACCATACTAACCTGTGAGTCACGAAAACAACAGGCCGATCCCCGATTCCTGCTGCAACAAGTTTCTCCAACAGCATAGAGCTAACTTCCTGCAAATTTTGGTAAAAAGACTAGTGAAATACTGAAGTTAGATGCTAACTATATAATGAGCCCCATGTATTGCACGGAGTCTAATGTGAGCCACACAGTCCAATGTTGATGAATAATGCGACTTTCTATAAATTTTATTATATATATTGATGGTAATCAAAGCAACAATTAAAGTGAAGGCTTAAGAGCAGCCAATCAAGGGTAAATACAGGAAGATAGCCTACTAATGTATGTACATAGGATAGTAAGGCTTCGCTTTAACTTTCAGAGATAGGGAGTTGAGACAATGCACAGAAAGGTCAGGCCAAAGTGATTGTTACTAGAGACACAAGCTTTTATGGGTAAAACTGAAAAAAGGATGAGCATTTCAAGAACTGTGACAGGCAGAACAGCTGTTATTATTCAATAACAAATGACCACAATTTTTGCTAGAAAAAATAATTAATTTGACACAGCTTCAGCTTCCGAAGAGTGCAAGAGACAGAAGTACGACCATGTATTAACTATATTTTTTGGTAGCAAAGGCATGTAATAAACTCAACAAGTCCTCACAATTTGAGTTCATTTTAAGCACAGGTTATGTAAGTAGTAATGTTGACTGCATATCTTCTGCAATTTAGAATTATTATTTAACTAACATGACCTCCATACACACAGAGAGATACCATTGTTGTGATTGCAAGTCAGAGTGTTTGAAATTGCAGATTATAACTTATATGACATCTAAAAGGAAATTTCTTACAGTGCCTATCAAGGCTAATAGAAAATGAAAACCCTAACATGAGATTGTAAATAGCCAAATATAGATATATGCATATGCAAGATGAAGAAAATCTAACCTGAAGTGGCAGGCTAGCTCCAGACCACTGAGTGAGATTAGTCTGCATAGATGATTTATTTGAATAATAAGCAGTGAGGTGATCACACAACAAGAAATACTCTACAAAAGCTGAGAAAGTGAATATGGAATAAACATCTAAAATTATAAGGCAAAAATTGACACTTTCAATAAAGCAAACCTTGTACTTTAGGGTAAACATGCGAGCCCTAGGAAAATCACTAGAAAGCCATTCACCAGGCCAGAAGGTTCCAAGCTTTCCTGATTCCTGATCAATCTTCTCCACCAAGGTAGACTGCGTTGAGGATTTGTCCTCAGCTATGCGCCAACTTCTGAAAGGCCCACCTTGGAGGCCATGGACAAAAATAACATCTATTGAAGGCAACTTTGCATCTGCACTGCTAATGGATGAATTAATAGAATTAGTGCAGCTAGCATCATTTGGTTGTTCGGTTCCAGTCCCATTATCAAAAGTAGCCATAGATATGTCCTTTGAGATCGCATATTCTTGATCTATTTCTTTGGGGCATTTCCAGATAGGAAGATGAGGATTTATTAAGAATATCATGTCATCAAAGCGGGGGCACAAGTTCTTATTAGTTAGTACACCAGTGTTGTCAGATGAGGTTCTACTTCCAGTTTTCTCATCATACTGGTAATTGCAAAATACATTAAGGAGTGCTGCCCTGGCATAACTTTGAATCTTAAGGTCCTGACAACCAGGAATTTTACCATTAGCACAATCGTCAAGCCACTTACACCAAATTCCATCAGCTATGATGATCTTCTGGACTTTGGGAAGGTTTGAGAGGATGGTCAATAGCCGAGCTGCATGCCTTCGGATATGAGCTGTAGGTGGAACTCGAACACTAGATGAATCATTTATATCTGATATAGATGGTTCATCATCAATATTTGAATTCCGCTCATGCCCCTCATGAGCTCTAGATGCATTATATGCCTCATTAGCAGCTAGCTTCTCATAATCATCGCTTAACAAAAGACGCCTCAGCAACCACAAAATACCCAAATCAACAATCATGTTTTGATGTTGAAAGTCTTCAGCACAAACTTCAGTTAAAGCTTTAATTCCTTTTAGGGTTGCCAAGGCAGAATTTGCAGCATCCAATTTTGGCAGGCTATCTTTCTTTAATTTTTTAAATAGTCCCAAGAAAGGATCCAGAGAAAGAAAATCAGCCAGTGGTAATGGTTCCAGAGAATCAGAAGCAGTTGGTCCCATTTGTTTAGCTGCTAGATTAACGACGGCACGGGCTAACTGATTTGCTACTTGTTCAGCGGAAGCAACATTTGAGTTATAGATCAAAGTCTGCAAAAATTGGTTACCTCAAACTTGTCAATATAGCTAGAAAGAGTATTTAACTGCTGACTCGGAGTTTCAACAATAAAACCGGATAACTATATGAACTAAGAACTGTAATTTTCACCTCATCACTAATCAGATGAAAGAGGGAGAAAAAGATGGTGCATACCTTGACATTATCACTTTTGGGACTAGTGCCTTTATCGTTTGGTTTCTTGATAGAACTTTGGACTTCAGTTAGCAACAATGCTAACCATCCTTGAGAAACTGGTACAGACAATGGTCCATAATCTTCAAGGATCCGAGAGAGAATCTTTATAGCTGAAGATCGCATTGCATCAGAAGAAAATTTTCCAAAAACCCATGGAAGAAGAATTCCTGACCACTTTTGCCCCTCTTGAAGGGACAAATGCAATTTTTCTGTGCAAAGAAGTTCTAATGCCTTTGCTATTGCTTCTTGCACCTGTGTATGCTCTGTTGTCTGCTTGGCAATGCTTCTCAGTGTGTTGAGACCCTTTTCCATCACTGTATTCCGTGCTTCATGACTCCTCTCAACAGATAGCAGAAAGGCAGACAAAGCAAGCTGAGCCAAGGAAATATCTTTATGCTTACATGCCTCAGATATAGTAGAAAGAAGCCTGGAACTCAAATCAGAAGCAAAATCATTCAAAGGCATCTTGCGATCCTCCAATAGTGATTGTGCCACCAGACTTGCATGCCATCTCACAGATCTCTCAGGGATCATCAAAGCGGACATGATAGCATATCCATCTTTATCCAGTTCCTGAATATGAGATCTATTTACCTGTGATGCCATAGCCCAATTAGCCAATGCCCACGTGGCAAAAGGAACAGCAACATGTTCCCAGTGTAAATCATCCCAGAGACCAGGGACAACAGCAGAAGGCATATCCGCATGTCCAAGCAAATCATCATTCTTACTTCGTAGCACAAGAGTTTCAGGAGCATGATGCTTTACTGGCTCTGTCTGACTATAATTAGTGTAATCCAATTCTGTCAGCCAGCTGGTTCTTGAAAGCCCTAAAACTGTAGTACCTTCGAGTATTTTGATTCCAATACCTTTCCTCCCTATTCCGCCATCTTCATCACCTTCACTCCCACTTGGCTCATCCAAGTGCAAACAACCTTCCTCAACTACCTGTAAGGCAACTAGAATATCTCTGCTATTGGCATTTCCTGGCAAAGGTGGCTTAAAAGATATCTCTTCTACGTTGTCACAGCTGGCAGTAACGATATCCATAATGGCAGTAACAAGCATGCTCCTACCTTTCAAAGAATCAGAAATATCAAACGAACTCCGCCTTGAAAGCTGCTCCACATAAAATTGCATCATATAGCCAATACCAAAACCAAAATAGAAAGTATCAATAATATCATGAGAGAAGTTTGCATTAAACTAATAAATTTACAGTAGCCAGAGCATAAATATAGCACAATGATCAAGGGTTATGCGTCTAAGAAAAACTAATATCCTTACCCTCAGCGAGGGATATTATAGTAACTAGCAAGTAAATGACAGTTACAAGCCCATAGCCCCATATCATAAGCGCCCTGTGCGATGCGCAATAAACTCAAAATACTTTCTGATAAAGTCAATGGATTGCTCCCTTAGCCTATGCCAGTCATAAACTACTTGTTAATATTAATAAGTGACACGAAGATTACAATCCAAACCTATAATGAAGATGGAAAGCTACCTTCTTTAATCTCCGAGGATGACAAGAACAAATAAACTTTAGAAGATTTGGAATGGCATGAGGCCGCCCAAGTACAAAAGCAGAAACATTGGGATCGGCAATCAAGTAAGCAAGCGCTCTCGCAGATTCTGCCTGAGTGCCACTGCCATCCTTGGAAACGGCCACAGATTCCAGCAACCAGTCCACCACAGCGCCGTCACCAGCCCCGACGATCGCAGCCCTGCGACTGGAATTTGCGGCGGCAATGTCGGCAAGCAATGCAGCGACACGACTTTGGAAACCAGAACGAACTTCATGATTGGCCGAAGACAACACCGAGGTCAATGACTGCCAGAGGACGGAAGCAGCCACACTCGTGCGTTTGATGTGACGGAAAATCTTGTTGAAAGAGTCACTGGACTTGTGTACGGCGTGTTCTACGCCAGCAAGGAGAGGATTGGAGGGTATATCGTCGGATTGCTGTTGATTATGGTAATCAGAAGAAAGATAGGCGATAGAGGCAGATAAAGCGGAAACCACAGTAGCAGAGACAACAATCAGGGAACTGCGAGAGAATGATGAAGTCGGACCCGATGAGAGAGCGCTAGGGAGATGGTAGTGTGAAACTGGCGGGGGAACAATTGGGAGATTCGCAGCATTGTGGGATGGACTAATGAGTTTTTCGGAAACAGAAGACGACGAAGCAGAGATGATGCGATGATGATGAAAGCGAAGATAGCAGCGTCGAATTCTAAGCCCAGAACGATGCATTATTACACTTTAGCAAATTATTATTGTTATTAATCTGCATTTCCCGATGCTTGAAGAAAATTCAATGCGTCTTGACTCTTTGAGTTTTGCAGATAACGTTTCAGAAAAAACGGGCGACGATGGCGGGAGCAGCAGCGGTGTTATTGGGGATCTATATATAAGGAGTTTTGCCATGAGAATATCCGAAGAACAATGCTTTCATTTTCATCAGTTTAGTTTCGTGTTCTAGAATCTAAACTTCCCGACTTGCCGTTGGGCTGGCCCCGCAACTTTTTTTTTTAATACATTAATGGACCTTAGTGGCTTTTTCCATGGGCTAATATTGCTGCGCCTTCTAAGCTTATGAAAATGTGGTCTAATTGATGAGGGAGTATGTTTATAATCATATGGTATATAAGGCCATATCAAAAAAAAAAAAAGGTATATAAGACAGTTTCAAAAATATGGTATATAAGGACTTTATTGATAGATGATTTGTAAATATCTTTGTAAGTTTTCTTTGAATTCAGAGGTATACTTTGACCTTGGTGAGCTCCAAGACTCAACTCGTCTAAATTTTTTTGTAAAAAAATAAATAAATGAGGGCCGTGATCCATGACCCATTGTTTCCCTTGTTCTAACAAGCAGGTCCTCTGGCTTTCCCACTTATGACATTGAGCCCTATGCTCCCCGATCAAAAACGGAACTAGAGATCAATGGGATTTGGTTATAGTAAAAAAGGATAGTCCTTCATAACATGATGAACTAAGAAAATATGTTTGAATCCCTATTAGGAAAGGTACTCACATTTAATGCACGATGGTACTTTTAATGGGATTACCTCCAATAGGAAAATACGTGTGCCTATCAAACAAACAAAAAGAAAGAAGGAAAGAAATGGAACTGGAGAAGGGGATGGCTAAAAAATCATCTAATGCTTCCACGATCTGATTAATACTAGTAATACTACTCTAACTACTCGTCTAGCAAAAGGCCCGTAACTAGTAGTACTACTCTCTCTGTTTAACCGAATTATGTAGATTAAAATTTAGTTAAAATAGGTTAAAACAATAAATATATAAAGAATACAACTCATTATCCAAAAACACCCTTATTAAAAGTGATGGGTGAGAGAAAGAATGAGTGAGAAAAAGAGCTCTTCTTTTTTTTTTTTTTCTAATTTACCCCTTTTTAAATAACTATTTAACAAAATGTCCATATTTAGAAACTATTTAAGCATCTGTCCTTATTTAGTCGACTAAAACGCGAGGCTCAATTTTTTAAAAAAATCCTGCGATTTAGTCGACTAAACCAAGTGATTTAGTCGACTATATCGCGGGGACATTTTTTTTTAAAAAAAAAAATTCCCACGATTCAGTCAACTAAATCACATGCTTTAGTCAACTAAATCGTGGGATTTTTTTAAAAAATTGAGCCCGCGTTTTCAATGGGCTGACAACCTTTTCACATTAAATTTGTTGAAAAGAAATTTATTTTTTTAAATTATTGTTATTTTAAAGTTTGAATTATTGTTTCCAGTTTTTTAGGAGTTTCAAATAAGTAGCAGTTTTGTTAGGATTGTTAAGATGCATCCGAATAGCAGGGGCAAAACATATGAGATATAGTTATAATTCATGTGGCATTTTTTTATAGTGAAACATCTTCTATTTTTCCTCTCATCAGAGGGACTACACATTTTTTTGCATATTCTATTTATTTAGATTATATTATATTATATATATATATATATATATATATATATATATATATATATATATATATATATATTCTATTTACACAAATCAATATATATACTATCCAAGTTAATATCATCAAAAACCAAAATATTAAGTTAAATAGTTGATAAAATTACTCATTTCCATCCTTCGATGCATGGTTTAATTAAATATATGAGGTGGGACCCATAAGCTTAAATTTTTTCAATCGGCTGACAATCTTTTCACATTAAATTTGTTGAAAAGAAATTTGTTTTTTAATTATTGTTATTTTAAAGTTTGAATTATTGTTTCAAGTTTTTTAGGAGTTTCAAATAAGTAGCGGTTTTGTTAGGATTGTTTCATACTTTTTTTGCTAAAAGTTGTTTCCTACTTATTGCTTTAAGTTGTTAATTTTAATAAAAATCACATCACCTACTTCTCTGAATTCAAAGTTTTAATCAGATATATCTGACGTTATATATATATATATATATAGCAGCAATAATATAGCAAGTTCGTTTGACAATATAAGCTTATTATTTTGGTGTACCTTGAATTGCACTTTTTATTTCTTTGTAATTATATTAAACGAATTAATAAAAATTTCAGGCATGCAAAAAAAAAATTAAAAACTTAGTCAACATAACGAACAAAATATTCAGCTTTGAACTGATAAAATATTACTTAAATTTTCTCCATAATTAATAACCCGATGTACTAGCTTAATGGAGGTTCTTTTTTTTTTTGGATTGCATTTTTGTGTTGTCAGCAACACATATTAGTAACGAATCATTTGTTTCTTAACAAACTAAATTTTTTCAATGTCTAGCAAAAATACAATAAATATTTCTACCAAAATATTACTTAAATTTTTTGCGATAAAGTAGGAAATAACTTTTAACAAGAAAGTAGGAAACAATTCTAACAAAGCTCCTACTTATTTGAAACTCCTAAAAAATTCGATAAAAAATCCCACGATTTCGACTAAACCATGTGATTTAGTCGACTAAATCGTGGGGATTTAAAACAAAATATGTCCCCCGCGATTTAGTCGACTAAATCACATGGTTTAGTCGACTAAATTACGAGATTTTAAAAAAAAATTAAGCCCCACGTTTTAGTCAACTAAATAAGGGCATTAGTCGGCTAAACAGGGGTAGATACTTATATAGTTTCTA
The DNA here is from genome assembly GCA_034222035.1 of Acacia crassicarpa. NCBI lineage: Eukaryota > Viridiplantae > Streptophyta > Magnoliopsida > Fabales > Fabaceae > Acacia > Acacia crassicarpa. The sequence continues at coordinate 2,471,319 of JAWXYG010000003.1, forward strand.
AATAAGAACATTTTGTTAAATAGTTGTTTAAAAAGAGGCGAATTGGGAAAAAAAAAGTCTGAGAAAAAATGTGAAGAAAGACATATAATTAAATATACCAACCACAAACGACCTCGTTTTCCTTTTTTTTTTAAAAAAAAATTAATCAATGTGAAAACCGAAAGGGGTGGAGGATTTGACGAAAAAAGGTAGTGGACCCCACCATGTGACCAAGGAAAGCTTCTGACAAAAAAAAAAGAAAAGAAAAGAAAAATCGAATGGTGTTGCGGGTTGGAGACTTGGAGTTGGTACAGTTAATACTACCTCTGGTCCTTCAAAAACCTCAACCCAGAGCTGCTATTTGACCCAAAAAAAACCAGAGCTGCTAAAATCTTTCAGGATAGGCAAGATGATCGCCTGAGAAGGAGTGAGCAACATCCGAACAGTCGCGGCATTCAACGCTCAGAAAAAGATTTTATCCCTCTTCGTCTGCAACGAGCTTCGTGTCCCACAGCGCCGGAGCCTCCGTCACAGCCAAACTTCCGGCCTCCTTTTCGGTCTCTCCTAGCTCTCTCTTTATGCCTCCGAAGCCCTCATTCTTTGGTACGGTGCCCACCTAGTCAGTAAAGGTTCGCCACCTTCTCTGAGGTCATCAAAGTCTTTGTCGTCCTCGTCATCACAGCTAATTCAGTTGCAAAAACAGTAAGCCTCGCCCCGGAAATCATCCATGGCGGTGAAGCTGTCGGCTCCGTCTTTTGTTCAGACCGAGCGAGGGATGAACAATGCATTTGCTGGCACAATCCCTTCCCTCACAGGGCATTGGTAGCACGACACAGCAGATCTCAGCAACAAAGGATAAAAGGAAAAGAGTTTATTTACGTTCTTTGGTTCATTTACCTTCCTTTTTCCTTTGCTTATATCAATCACTTGCTTATACGTCGAAACTGCGTCGTTTTTTGCCTTGCTGCAGAAAAGTTTCTGCAATAAATGCAGAAATGATTTCCCCTTAATTATGAAGGTAGAAATAGAAAAAATGCATTACTTGTTTGAACATCTCCTCTATCTTATGAAAAGGAACTTATTCATAAACAATAGTATCTTGTCAAAAGAAACATAGGAAATTTTTTGAAACATTACGTTGCCAGCTGATCTAATCATTTTATTCTAAATTGTTGTTTCTACCTGGGGATGATAATAACGATGACTAATTATTAAAGGGATAGGTTCACGAAAAATTTATATTCAGATAAGACATTACATCATGATGTTGGGAAGGGTAATGTTAAACTTTTTTATCACTTGTAAGAGCCTATGAAGAAATAAATAAAAAAAATATGTGGCAAAAATTAAATGACACAAGAGACACATGATTATTAGAGTAGAAAACTTCTCATCAATTCAAAGATTAAAATCATTGGTCTAGAGTATAGACTAATGAAAATATAATCCAATATGATTAAAAAATGGTATAAGAGAGTTTCAATCAAATACACAAACACATGCAAACAACCAAAGCTACAAGTTTATAGTAGAGAACAAATCAGTTGAAAATATCATAAAGATGTTATTAACTATGAAATGTTTTCTCTCACACCAGGCCTCCAAACAACACTCTCACAGTTGAAAACAACAAACCATATATGATCTAAACCTGCTGACCATATTTCAATTTGATCCAACGATCAACAAATGCACAAAAATTGATTTACTGATACTGACCTCCGAAGCCACATTTTTTTCTCATATGACTGCTCCTCTAGCCACTCTAGTCTACCCGGTCTTCATTAGCCTATCTGGCATCGATGAGAAATCTAATAAGTCCCTTCTCCACTTCTGACGCGGGGAATGTTTGAAGAGGAAGGAGGACCCGGTGAAGAAAAGGAAGGAGATGGATGAAGAAGACGAAAGTGAATGAATGAGAGAGGGAGAGAAATGACGGACGTTAGTTTCATTGTGCTCAATTAATATTTTAAAAAGTTGGTTGGTATTTAAGGTCTAGATAAGAGTTTATTGTGTTGGGTGCTCCTAGGTCAATAGTTTATTGGTAAATTTGCTCCTTGATGAGTATATATTTTATAATTAAATAGGTGTATATTTTATGAGATTTAATTGGAATTATTGATATTATATACCTATTTAATTATCTTTTATGAACATTTCTATAATTAAATCAAGCTTGGGATCAAAGAATAAATCGACATAAAATCTACTTATATCCTATTTTTATTGTGCAGGAAATATTAGTTGATTTGGAATGAAGTAGAAAAGGCAATAAGAGGATATGCAATCAGTCAAATTCAGTGGTCTCACGCAAGAAAAATAGAAACAAAATCAATTGTGTGATCTGATGGAGTAAATTACAAGATATGAGATATCTTTGTAATAAGTGAAAGAGAATCAATGGCCCAAGATCTAAATTATTATAAATAAGGAAGCGGAGACAAGTAAAAGAGAGGACGGAGCAGAAAGATGGAGAGACACAGAACGAAGAAGCAAAGGAGTAGAGGCTGAGCGTTTCAATTCCCTTCATCATCTCCACGGAAGGACGGAAGGACTGTGGAGGCGACGGAGAAATTTTCTTTCTTCTTTCTTCTTCTTCTTTGAATCTGAATTTTAATTTTTTCTTTTTTATGGATTTGAATAAAGCCATGTGTGGCTAGTTTGTTTTGCAACCTAGAGAATCTATGAACTTGTTTGGGTTTTAGAAATTATTCCCACTTGTTAGTTTTGCTTAATTTTATTTCAGTTTATTTAATCCTGTGTTTATTGTTATTGTTTATTGACTGATCACCATTGAGCATGTTTTGGGGATTTAGGGTTGGACTTGAAAGAGGGAATCCTAAATTGACCTTGGGATTAAATAATGTGGAATTAGATTTAAATTTAATTAACGTGAAGTTAGGTTTTAATCTAATTTGCTTCTAGGATAGACATATACCTAGAAGCTCCACATAGTCAAATTAGAGTGAGCCCGATTTGAATTGCATCTTAATTAATTATGTGAGACATTGCATAATTATTTGAGGTAGGTGTATAAGTGGACCGACATGCACTTATAAACATTAATACTCTAGATTAGCTGATTAAATTTAGTCAAAGTTAATTTAGTGGGGATAAAATCTAAGAATCAAATAAGGGATTAGTGACTTTAGGTTGCTTATTTGATTATTGTGGTATTTTTCTTATTTTTATTTTAGTTTTAATTTCTTTTTCTTAATTAAATTAAATTTGGTCTTCTCAACTTAAATGAAATTGTGAAATCAATGTTTAACTGAAGTTTGTGATACCAAGTACTCGTGGGAACGATACTTTTCTTATCACTTTATTACTTGATACGACCCGTGCACTTGCGGAGTTTTTTTAGGCTTTAAATTTTGCCCTATCACTCCTTAATTAACCCTATTTTATATACATAATAAAGGTAATTATAACCCATCAAGGAAGTTATAATTATGGTGAAAAACAAATAAATATGCTGATTAGATGGCTCATCAAATTTATTATAAATATGTATATATATCACCGCCAAATTTCTTAATTAACACCTCCTTTTATTTAGAATGGGGAGATGTCTTTACTAGCTACCGATTTGATTTGATTGTTTTTTCCTTCGGTATCGTTTTATCTTGACATTATATTAAAAAAAACAATGATAATTCATAATTATAATAATATCATACATTGCTGTGATTTGGACATTAGACAATAGCCATAAAAGTTTAAGTATATATACTTTTTTAATTTTCATAATAATTGCTCGAGTTTAATTAATAAATCTCAAAAGTAGATGCTATTAGCAAGTGAGGATGAATGTAATCCAAACAATTTTACAGCCTTTTTTTATGGTCCCTGGGCATCAAACCACGGCTTGCTCACCTTTTCTTTATCTTAAATTAGTATACCATCATTCTCAGTTATATTAATTAAAAAAAAATAATGTTTTTCTGATTTATAATTTTTAAATCATTGGAAAAGTACGTATTCGGCTGTGTTCATCAACAACGTCACAGTGGACAAAATATAGAAAACCCACGAGTTTTTCAATAGAAACGGATGAAAGCAGGAACAACAAATAAAGCAAAGAAAATCCACAGTTGAATTTCATGTTTAGTAGTCAATATTCTAATTCAAGATGATAATTTAATTGAAATGCGAACGTGTTACATCAAGTAATAAAAAATTTCTTCGGTGCTATCCGTTGTTCACCAATGAATTACGCTTATAATCAAGCATTGGAGACGACAATATTACACATCATATTAAAAAAATTATGAAATAAATTAAAATAACTTAAAAGGCAATGAAACATAGAGTATATATGTTTTCCAATTAAGATTTTTAATGAGATCGCGTCAATAAATATTTAAATGTAAATTTAAATTATTAAATATGTCTTAAATTGATAAAGTTTTCTAAATTTATCCTTATTGAAAAATTATTTCTCTATACTAATCATTCTCGTATCACTCTTCTTTTTCTCAATTTCAACAAGAATTAAAAAAGAATAAAATTAGAAAATAGTAATTAATAACCTTCTTAGTGGGGTTTTTTTTTTTTTTTTTTTTTTTTTACATCTTAGAGGATTTATACTTGGGACAAAAAGTTTCTTGTACCGTGGACTTATACTAGAGACGAGTGGTATATATAACTCTTTTTTTAATGGGTTTTTGCTCAAGAAGGTTTTAAAAGTAAATAAGGTTCTAATGAGATGCATATTTACTCACAAATATTCAAGAAAGAATGTCATGAGTATAAAATACATACATTTTAATGCATGCATGGCCATTATCCTATGTCATACATATCATCACAACATTTTTCATAAGTTACATGCACAAGTACTCTCCCACAAGTCATGCACATGGGAATTAATAAATAAAGCATGTTAGAAATGTGAGGTGACTAGAAATAGGTAAATAGGACGACAGCGATGGCCGCCTCGTGGAGATAATCTATTTTCCACAAGGTAATAATGAAACGGAGTGTTTTGCAAAATTTTCTATATCGGAGGCCTATAAATAGTCGTAGGAACTGCTAGATCAAAGTCATAGAAGCTATGCTTTCTCCTTAACATCATCAGAGCTAGCGTTTCTAAGTGTATACTTCGACTTTGTTAACTTTTTCTACCCTCCCTCTTAGCCTTTCGAGCTTGATGGAAGCCACCAAGACCGACGTGCCTCCGAGCACCGGAAACTTAGTCACAGTGCTTAGCATAGACGGGGGTGGCATTAGGGGAATTATTCCAGGAATTATTCTCGCCTTCCTTGAAACAGAGCTTCAGGCATGTCTATTCAAATTAACCATATATATTAACTATCAATTTATTTATTTTATTGTGGTTCATACATGCAGAAGTTGGACGGTGAGGATGCAAGATTGGTGGATTATTTTGATGTAATAGCAGGAACCAGTACCGGTGGCTTATTGACTGCAATGGTGACTGCCCCCAACGAAAAGAACCGACCCTTATACGCCGCCAAAGAAATCAAGGACTTCTACCTTGAGCATGGCCCAAAAATCTTCCCCCAGCATTCGTTAGTATTAATTACTTTTAACTGTTGCTACATTCAGCGATGGAGTAATATTCTTGTTTCTTCATCCTAACTATAATTAATGCTAGCGCCAAAATTTGCAGTCGCCTTCTCTCCGAAGTTGTGAAGCTGGGCAAAACCCTATCAGGACCAAAATATGACGGCAAGTATTTGCATGGCCTTCTTAGGGAAAAACTCAAAAACACGAAATTTCACCAGACACTCACAAATGTGGTCATCCCCACATTTGACATAAAGCTCGTTCAACCCACCATCTTTTCCAGCTTCAAGGTTCGACCTTTTTGATTCTCTTGCGTCCCTTATGTTATAATATATTTCCTCCGCCCTTAATATATAAAATCTAGTTGATTTTTTTTTAGAGATGTTAAAAAAGTCAAATAAATTAATTAATCATAGCATATATAATATATTATTTGATTATATATCAATTTATAAATCACACAAATTAATTTAAAATAAAAAAGATAAATATAAATACTTTGAAATAATTTATTTAGCTTTCTTAATCTCTTCAAAGAAATGTTAACTGGATGTTATATGATAGACGGGATAGTATATATCTCCGATTCTTCAAGTAATAAGATTGTTTTTGTATTTGTGGGTCGGAGTAGGTGAACAGGAGGCCGGATTTAGATGCCTTGATGTCAGACATATGCATAGGGACATCCGCAGCACCCACGTATCTTCCAGCTCACTATTTTGAGACCAAGGACGGTGAAAATAAAGTTTTGAGGGAGTTTAACCTTATTGATGGTGGCGTTGCTGCAAATAACCCGGTAGGTGGTCAAACAAATGACCTGTCGAAAACTAACATAAACCCTTGATGGATAAAGTAATTAATTACTTGGTTTAATGATTTGGTTGCAGACTTTGGTGGCGATGGCGGAAGTGACAAACAGAATAAGCGCAGATGAGAAGAAAGAGTATGGAGTAGCACCTATGCAATATGACAGGTTTCTGGTGATTTCGTTGGGAACAGGGAATCACAAACAGGAATATCGATACACAGCAACGAAGGCAGCTGAGTGGGGCATCTTAAGTTGGCTGTCCAGCAATGGGTCCAACCCCTTGATTGATATTTTTGGTCAAGCAAGTGCAGACATGGTTGACTTCCACCTTGCCTCTCTTTTCCGAGCTCTCTTCTCCGAACAAAACTATCTCCGCATCCAGGTTCTTAATTCTATTCATTCATTACTTCATAACTACGAGTATATTATATTGCTCATCAAATAACATTATTCATTAATAATTTTTGTGTCTGATCGCAAACTGCAGGATGATACTTTAACTGGCGACTTGGCCTCAGTGGATGTGACCACCGACGAGAATTTGAAGGGTCTCGTCAAAGTTGGTGAAGATTTATTGAACAAACCAGTTTCTAGGGTTAACTTGCAAACAGGAACTTTCCAAGTTGCTGCCCAAGAGACTAATGGCGAGGCCCTCAAAAGGTAATTACATAGTACTACAAACTAGATCCTATGATTAGAGGATCGGAGGGAGTATTAATTAACAGATGTATCTATTGCAAAAAAATTATAAATTTATCTTCATTTCACAATTAGTTGTAGTTTTCCTAGAAAACTAATTTAGTACATCATTCATTATTAATGTAAGGTAAGTTGTAGTATTATTTGTAATTTATTTTAAATTTTTATATTTTAAAATATTAAAGATTAAAGATGTGAACTAATCATGCGATTGAATTTGTTGTAGGTTTGCGAAACAACTATCTGAAGAGAGGTGGCTTCGTAAATCAAGAGCCGAGGGGAAAGCTTAGAGATCCAACAAGAAACTATCAGCAACTGATTTATATGTGTGTCCTGTAAGTGATCGATGTTTGTGTTAAATAAATGTATGTTTGTAGCACCAAGTTGGTAGAACAAGGCGCAGTCAAATTAATGATGCAGTAGCTACGTGTAAAATGTTTACTGATTAAAATAAGTTCAGCTGAACATGAGATCGCCGAGTATGATTAAAAGATTCATGTTGTAGCCGTACGTTGGCAGTGTTAATCTACTGCCTTTATAAAATAAATATGCTACCACTCCTAATTCAGTACATTCTTGAAACCTAAAATGAATCAGGCAAAAAAGAAGTAAATTATTTAATGCAGCATGTGAATCTGAAATTGAAAAGAGTAATGAAACATGAAAAAGCAACATTTCTAAAACAAATTATGAGATAGAGCGAGTATAAAGTTGCTTTTTTATGATGTGGCTAGATTTTCTTTCAATTTCCTTCACCCGTTTTAATTCAGAAGCACATTTTCTACTCATCATTACCCTGATGAGCCATCTACACAGGGATAGATTCAATAATTGTAATTAGAAAAGGTGAAAATTACAGAGATAAACCCAGAGTTTTAGGAAATTACATTTTAACCTTATAAAAATTTCAATATTTTTAAGTCAGTCCTTGGAACTATTATAGGGGGAGTAAAGTGAAAATACTGAAATTTTATGAGGCTAAAATGTAATTTTCTAAAATTTTAGGTTATTTTCTGTAATCTTAGGGGGGTCACGCCTAACCCCCCTAATTCCGTCCCTACATCTACACCATTATATTGATTTTGGATGGTTCAGATTCAATTCAATTTAATATTTATATTTTAAATAAATTCAATTTTAATATTTGTAAAATTAAAATTAAAAATAATCTTATAACTATCACTTTTCATAAAAATAATTTATTATTTAAAAATCATATATTAAAAATTTTAAATTTAAACCATTGAGATTAAATTTAAATGGGTGAGATCTCTTTAGAATGAAGAGAAATAAGATGGTCATCATTGTGATGAGCACCAAAAAGGACCCATTTCAATTTATAAAATGTTTTTTAAACAACTTGTAAAAATCAATAAAACTCATTAAATTTAATTGGATTAAGGTGCAAATTTGCTTTGAAAGATTTTACTGAAAAGCAATATCACCCCAAAAGTTTCAAAACATAATAATTTTGCCTCCACCATTAAAAATGAAGGTTAACTGTTAAATGATTGATGTTGAAAGCTTATAAGGCAAATTTACTTCATTTTAACACTTTTTGGGGCAACACTATATTAAATCTATAAAACTTTCGAGATAACATTATTCCTTAGTGAAAACTTATGGAATAAATTTGCATCATAAACCAATATGGTTATAAACCTTTTTACCCCAAAAAAGAAGTGTCAATTTTCAAATTGCCCTTCATTTAACACTAGCCTAAATAACTCACGTTTAATTAATGAATTTATATTTTTGGAATAAAGCTAATGATGAACTTTTACTTTGTCCAGAACATCTGACATTATGAAACATAAAGCAGCTCCTAAAAAAAACATTTTATGAATCGAGGGAGGGATTCTTAGCAAAAAAAAAAAAAAAAAAATCGAAGGAGGGAGTACTATAGCTATAGAGTCTCAGTCATGATGTAATGAATCTTTTTTTTTTAAAAAAAAAAAAATCACGTGCGGATACAGTAATATAAAACTTATCATAATTAGATTACTAAATTGTTAATCATATTTTTAATATATATATATATATAAGGGTTAAAGGGCAATTTTATCCTGAAAATTTTTTGATAGGTAATTTTACCTTGAATTGTAAAAAAGTGAGCAATTTTGTTATTACCGTTATCCCAGTTAATTTTAGTTGTTAATTAACAAAATATGTTTATCTCTCAGTCCACAAATTATTCACATTATTTTTATTAATATGTAAATTTATTCTGAAAGTCCATGTCTCATTAATTTTATTTTTCTAATGTTAGATTTGAAATGAAATACTATATGCGCATATATTTGGTCGCTTTGAATATTTTTATTTACATGATGGTGACTTAACTATAATGAATGGTAAGATCATGTAATCAAGATTTGACGTTGTGAGAATCAACCAAAACAAGACCAACAAAATAGCTTAGTAGCTCGTTTTCATGATCCATTATTGTCATGACTTGTAAGTAGGCATCGAAATAGGTTAAGCTATATCAAACTTTGGCTAAATAGGCCTAACCTGTAATAGAAATCTAAAACTTGAGTCTAGGTCTGAGCCTACATGTAGGCCTTTTTTTAGACTCAAGCTTGAATCTTATGACGCCTAGGTAAAGCCTAAAGCCTTTTCACAAGCTGACTTATAATGTACCACTCTGGTCCTATTTATAAGTCCCTTTTGACCAAAAAAATTTGGTCCTATTTATAAGTCCCCTTTGACCAAATAAATGAGATTGTGACACTTTTACCCATATTAACCAATGAAAGTAGAGAGAGAAGAAAAAGTTGAAGGTAACCAATCACAAATGAGGGTAAAGTTGAAAATTCACCCCATAATCATTGAGCTAACCATCTCTCCTTGGTATGTTTAATTTGGTCAAAATGGGACTTATAAATAGGACCAGAGTAGTAGGCTTTTATATTATTGATCCTGAAAACCATCAGTAAACTTTAAACCTACTAAAACCTAAATAAATGTAGGTTTTTGGTAGGTTTCAAAGCCAATATATTTATAAATTGTAGACTTTAACATAAAATTAAAATAATCATAATTACTAATAATAGAAAAATGTATCCATTATAATTTAGCACTGAATATACTCATATCAATATAGTGATAAACCCAAAAATTCAACATCCATGATGCAATATATAAAAATATCATAAAAAGATAATATCACCATAATGAAAATTGTGTAAAGATCAATTAAATAACACAATAACATCAACATAAAGGCTTCAGTATAATCTCTTCCTATTCCGATGGCTTCTACACAATAAAAGAATAATTTAAAATAAATAACTAGTCCCAACACAAGTCCAACAAACATACAACGAATATAATAATAAATAAGTATACAATATTCATACCTTCAATTTTCTCTTTAACTCATATTTGTGACGAAGCTAGTCTCCATCACATAATAGAACTTCAACAGATTCGGCATTCAATCTAGCACCATATTCATCAATCACTCTTCCCCTAGCACTAAATGTGGATTTTGATGTCACAGTTGAAATAAGGACATCTAATATATTAGATGCCATCCTCGATAAAATTTTAAATTTTGCACTATTGTTCTTCCACCACTCTAGAGCACAAAAAGATGAAGATTCAGAAGAAGGAATATAAGGATTATTAACTGATTTTGTAGGATGAATGAAATTCCTTTAACGAATCATGTTCAACATTCATTGCGTTCTTTTATCTTTTTGTTGTGCATTAGTTTCTGCTAAGGGAACGCGGTCGATATTGACTTTATCATATGCAGAAGATGAGGAATGCAACTCCACATACTCAAGATATAATTCCTCTAATGCATTTTTCATCTTTTCCATATTCCGTATAGCCTCATTTTTTGATTTGCATATTAAAAGGAAGCTTGCTCAATAGCCAATAATTTGATCCTTGGATCCAAAATACTTGCAATAGCCATCAACAAGTTGCATTATTCCCCCAATATTTATCAAATTTTTCTTTCATAAGTTTTGTCATCTCATATATTAACAAGTCAAGAGACTCCATTGCATCATCAATCACTTGTTTCACCTGATGAACTTTTAGCAAGATAGAAATTAGAAGTAGGGTATTCACTGCCTGAGATGACATGAGTGACATCATTAAAAACTTCTACATGACAAATCTTCTTAATCTTTTCCCAATGCTTAGGATCGGGTGCATAAATATAATAAAGTTTTTTTTTCATTATAAGCAGCAAATTTATGATTGAATTATATTACAGTTGTAAACGTGAAGAATATAGAATTCCATCTTATAAGACAATCAAGAATAAACTTCCTTTCTTTCAAATCTTTTAACTCCATAACTTCACAAAAAGATGTTAGCCTTATATTTGAGGCTATCCATTACAAGGATTTGTTTAATTATAGGCTATATAAAATCTAGGCCACAAAAATTGCATAGTAGATACTGTCGATTCATTCAATTAATACATCATGACTCTATAGTTGCAAGTCGCATAATTGGATATATATTATAAAAAATTGGCAAATCGGAAGTCAAATTTGGCGCTCATTGCTCAATGACAAAATCTTACCCTCCGCCCAATATTAAGACGGGTTCTACAATTACAATTCCGTGAAGTATACACCATCTCCCTTTTATATATACATATATATACACCACACACACACACATATATACACGCATATACATACATATACATATATATGTGTGCATATACACACACATCTATATGTATATTTCATATATATATATAGATAATATATATATATATATTAATATGTGTGTGTAAGAGTTTTTTTTTAATGGGTTTATCTCTAAATAATGTAAGATTTTTTTTTTTGGAGTTTTGTCCCAATAATAAATACATTTATTCTATTTTACTTTCAAATAATTATTACACTATATAGAAATTTTTTTATTATTATTATTACTCTCTCACACCCCTTCATAAAGAAGGGTATTTTTTGAAAAAAAAAGAGAGATAAATTTCATCCATAATTATTACATTACCTATTTTTAACTGGTTTTTTGAATCTTTTACTCGATTGAAAGGGTTTTATACACAGAAACGGAGGGAGTATCAAGTAGACAAGTGCACGACCCCAAGCGGCAATCTGGAGGTCTCTGTCCTTATTGGAAGGGCCAATAATTATAATAAGTTATAACCACGTGAAAACCAGCATACACACACACGCGTTAAATATACGTTGTTAATTATATTAATTAATGCATGCGTAGTGTTAATTAATGTACACGAGGAAAGTTCATATATATAAAGCGAAGTTGAAGCTTTTCACGTATGTTAATCTAAAAATCAAATCAAACCATTCAAATAAAGGTGTCCAATATATATGCTGTTCATAATATAAAACCTCTTGTTAGTTGAATCAAGCGGTTCAATAAAATAAGGGGGTTTTCCCCTAAAACTTGAGATCAAAGATGATGCTCTTCAATAAAATAATTAAAGGTTATTAAGTTACAGAAGAGCTTTTTTAGAAATATATAGTAATATAATGGATTAACATTTCATTGAATTTTGTGATGAAAATTTTTATATTATGTAGAGTGATTTTAGTTTTTCTTTCTTTTTTTTTTTTTAAAAAAAGGATATTGTATTAAGATAAAAGGAAGTACGTCTATGTGTCTCATTTTTTTCTCTTTCTCCTTTTATTCTCAAAATCTTATAACCACCGTTGTCATATTGAAATTATAGACAATTTATATTTAATATTTTATAACATTATTATTTTATACATAATAAATAAATTTAAAACGTTAAAATCTAATATACGCAATTCTGCAACACATAAAATTTTTTTAAAAAATAATTTATGAAATATTATAATAATAGTTTCATAAAATATACAATATCTGTATGATCCATTTTTTTAATCTAGATGTTGAGATGGAATTATGAGAAGAAAATGAGATAAAAAAGATTATGGGACAATCCTCTTCGCGATCCATTATTATATGATAAGAATAGCCAAACCAATCTAGTTCAATACTCCCCATTTTTATTTATAAGACCTCCTTTAAAAGTTTTCACGTTATTTCATTTTTAATTAATAAATGCTTCATAATTCTGAAGCATTGATTATTTATTTATTTTTTCCAGATGTATACCCCGTTTATAATTATAACTCTCTCTCTCTCTCTCTTATTTGAAGAGGTGTGTGAGCCTTTGTGATAGAAGTTAAAAACTTTAATAAAAGATATAATTTCAATTGTTATGGTAATTGTTTCTCTAAATTTGCGGGATTCAATTAAAAGGTTCGTTTAAATGATTCAATTAAAAGGATCGTTTAAAGAGCTAGTGTCAGAACAAGTACAATTTAATACTCCTTTCATTCCTATCTGTAAAAAAAAAAATGCTCGATATAAATAAAAAAGGCCTGTTAACATTACTAAGAGTTTTTAGATTGTTAACAAAATTATCGTATCTTTTTTAAAATTAAGCTCATTAATTAAATTGCAATATATTCCATCTCAATTTTTTTTCCCTCTTTTTATCGCTTTCTCAATCATAATTTTTTGATTATTTGATGACAGGAAAACATAAAAAAATATTCAATATCCTCTGATTTGTTTGTTTGTTTTTTTTTCCAAATGACTTATATATTAATAAATATTTAAAATTTTCTAGAACTTAAGTTACATACATACTGCCCACACAAAAATATACATATGTCATATATGGGCATGGACACATGCACGCATATGTGTGTAAGTAAAAGGAGGTAGTAGTTCTCAAGTCACGATCATTCCATTTCCAGAACAAACATGGCATAAAAAGTTAAAAATTCCAAGATTGATCCTATTATCATACATATATTATTGCGCTCTCTTGGACTTTTATCTCTTTCAATTTTTTTTGTATTAATTAATGGTAACGTAGTGGATCAATTGAATAATCCATCCATTCATTTATAGCTTTAATTTAATGTAGTGCGAGAAAAAAACAGAAAGACATTCGCGCCCCATTTGTTTTTCAAGAAAACCAATCGTACGTATCACCAAATATCTTGTTCAGCAAGCATGGTATATATACTAATTAACTACTTCCCATCACGAACAAAATAAAATTATGTAATCGTAAATATTGTACCTTAGAAATAGCTGTTAGAATATAAGGGTACAATTGGTTGGTTAATGAATTAGTTAGATTTAATTAGTGAATTAGTAAGGGGGTCCTAGTCTATATAAAGGGCCTAGCTAATAATGATAAGAGTGAGTTTTACAATTACTTTGTAAGAACATTATGCTCTCCATTGTTAATAATACAATGAGATGTTTCATCTTACTTCTCCTAATTATGTTCTCTCTAATCATACAAGTTAACATGGTTTAGAGAGGGAGTTAACTACATCTCCCTCCAAGAGATTGTATGAGCATATTGTTTTTTTGTTGTTGTTGAGATTAATACAAGATTTTTCAATATCTTCATATTATTTCTCTAATTGTTTCTTTAATTATATTTGTCAACAATAGCCAAACCAACACCCTTTTCGTATACCGACGGCGACAAGTAAGAAAGGAAGAATAAATTAAAGAGAAAGAGAAGAAAGGAATTAGAGAGGCAGAAGAGACAATAAACGGATGACAAGACGAACGTGGTCATATACTCATATGCATGTGCACGCGGCAAGTTTTAACAAACCAGAAGTGAGAAGGAGTGAGTCAACGCGAGCATTGGCGCGTGGGGATTATTCTACGATGAGAATGACTTTGCATGTGCGGCAAACTAAAACCTCGTCTTTAGTGAAAACTTGCTACCGTCGCTAATCACTCATGTAGACTAAATCTATGACGCAGCCATATAGTCGTTGGGCTTCCATTTAAAGGCCTAAAAAGGACTATTCAGACACGGCTCCTGAGAATATTCAAAACATGAGACTTTAATTTACGTGGATATGCATCTCAATTTTCATATACTGGACTGTCATAATTTGACACATTCCATACGCTTACCATTTCCTCCTCTTAATTTGAATTCTGCACGATTCATTCCCACCTCATCTTTAAATAGGACTTTGAGCTCATGAAACCAGGCCACAAAAACCTGAATCTTCATTCCCTTTGCAAATTTTAACTCCTCTTCGATCGAGACATAACCAAAATCTTATATATATAGCTGCCTTGCCATCTGCTTTCATTGCTCCCACATTTTCTTTGGCATTCATTTTAGTATAAGCTCGCATTTGCTTTCCATTTTCCACCTACTTATCCATAACTATGGAGAGAACAAAGTCATCACTTCTTCAGATTCAACCTCCAACATACGGAAACCTAATCACCATTCTCAGCATTGATGGAGGTGGTATTAGGGGAATCATCCCCGCCACCATTCTCGAATTCCTCGAATCTCAACTCCAGGTATAAATCGACATATACATATACACACACGCACACTTGGAACGCACATGCAGGTTAATTTGATGTGGCGTCTCTTGCATGCATGTGTGGTCAGGCACGAATATCATATTGGGTCGCAGCACAACGTTCGTTTTTTGTGTACAACAATAACAAAATTTACTTACATAGCAATATATGAATTTTCTACACGTATAAATGCTTTGGATTTGAAAGTTGACGAATGAATGAAACCTATTACTTACAAGAATCTGAACGTTCATGTAGGAGCTAGACGGTGAAGAAGCAAGGCTCGCAGACTACTTTGACGTGATTGCAGGAACCAGCACGGGGGGTCTCGTAACCGCCATGCTTGCCGCTCCAAATGAAAAGAAGCGACCACTTTTTTCTGCCAAGGACATCAAGCCCTTTTACCTCGACCACTGTCCCAAGATATTCCCACAAAAGTATATACATATATATGCACTCACATATGAACTCTAATATCTCCTCGATCCTGTTTAAACTTTAAACCTACTTGTTGGTCTGGTCCTTATGGATGAGTGTACTTGCAGATCATTCCCATTCGGACCCATTGGAAGATTGTTCAGAGCAATGGCTGGTCCAAAGTATGATGGCGAATACCTTCATCGGGTGGTTAGACAGAAGCTGGGAGAAATTCGGTTGCACGAGACACTCACCAACGTTGTCATCCCTACGTTTGACATAAAGGCGATGCAGCCAATCATATTCTCGTCTTATCAGCTCAAGAAATCGCCTTGTTTGGATGCTCGACTCTCTGACATATGCATCAGCACCTCTGCCGCCCCCACTTATCTTCCAGGTCATCACTTCAAGAACCAAGATTCTGAAGGCAACGTCCACGAATTCAATCTTATTGACGGCGGTGTTTCTGCAAATAATCCCGTATGTCGTATTAATTTATTAATCTTCAGGAATGACGTGAAAATTTATACTATATAATGAGGGTGACAGCTTTTCTGCTTGTAGGATAAGGATAAGGCTGTATACATTTATCCCTCCCCATACTTTATCTGTTAAGAATCTAGTGCATTGAGACTCCCTTATACTATATCCGTGATTAAAATTTCATTTTTTCGGGATGATGCAGACTTTGGTTGCGTTGAACCAAGTAACAAAGCAGGTCATTAATGAAGATCCCGATTTTTTCCCCATCAAGCCCATGGATTATGGTCGCTTCCTCATAATCTCATTAGGAACAGGCACAGCAAAGAATGAGCAAAAGTTCAATGCAAAAATGGCTGCCAAATGGGGACTGTTGGACTGGTTAACTCAGGGTGGCTCTACTCCTTTGATCGACGTGTTTTCCCAATCCAGTGCTGATCTCGTTGATTTCCATTTAGCTACCGTCACTCAAGCCCTTCATTCGCAGGATAATTACCTTAGGATACAGGTATAAATGTGTCTCCCTTGTATATATATCTAATTACATGTGCATTAATGAATGTGATGATAAAATCTTAAAAATATATATTTGGATATGAATATTGATTTATCTTTTGTTGGTGGGGACAAAATGCAGGATGACTCGTTGACTGGTGCGGTTTCTTCGGTTGATATTTCAACAAAAGCAAATTTGGAAAAGCTGAGCCGAACAGGCGAAGAGTTATTGAAGAAACCGGTTTCTAGAGCCAACTTAGAGACTGGTCTGTTTGAACCCGTTCAAAATGGAGGAACCAATGAGGATGCTCTCAAAAAGTACGATATATATCTTAGACTCCTAATACAACTGTAGAATTCATTATTGCAGGGTAAAAAAATTCTATAGACTCAAATAATCTAAAATTTGTATTAATTATTGGGATGTCTTTCGCAGGTTTGCAAAAATACTTTCTCAAGAAAGGAGGCTGCGGGAAATGAGATCCCCACATGGTGCCAACGCCGTCAAGACAGCAAGACCCGATAGTTTGTCGATCTAGTTACAATAATAATTAATAATAAGATTATTTCCCATTGTTCTGTAATAAAATTAGTTTATTTCATTCCTTCTTTGTTTATTTTAATTACGTGACCAATGTGATAATTCTGATTTCTGAACAAATAAAAAGGTGTAAGTCTGCCGTTCCCCGGCATTTCATGTACGTACGTGTACATAGTGATTGTCATATTCAATAAAAGCATAACCCAATTAAGCTCCGCCACTGAATTAATTAACACCCATATAAACTTAATTTTATTATTGATACATGTCAATGGATGTATAAATTCGATCACCAATTATCTCATTAAAAAAATAAGTTACCTTTGCATAACTATATCATTAAAAGGAAAAGGAACTAAAAATGTGAGAATTGACTCTAAATTAACCTGATCGTCTCTTATTTAAAGAAAGGATATGGTTATTAAACAGTAAAAGATGAAATTAGTTTTCTTCTTGTGTTCAAAATATGATGTGTAATACCCTAAAATTTTTATTTATCATAAATACTATATTTTGATAAATAACACATATTTAAAATAAAGGTGAAAATGTGTCTCAAAATTTTGTAATTTGTTAATTATAATTTTAGGTAATCTTTCCTTAGAATTGAAAGAATTAAATTAACAAAGGGCTAGATATAAGACCAATATTAGGGAGCATAAAATGTTATGAAAATACCTAAACCAATTAAAAGGAAGAAAGTACCTAATATTTATTAAATTTATGCCACAAAATACACATATTAAACCTTGGGATAAATATCACCTTGATTTTACCCAATTCATATATTTAATTTTAAAATGATTAAAGGCAAATTAGAGACCTCTAAGGGATGCAATAATTTTCGAAAATTAAAGGCTAATTATACATGAACATAATTAAGCCAATAAAAATGAAGAATTAAGCTTGTCTAATGAAGCACTAATTTCCATGGTTAGTTAACAAATCAATTAACTAATGACAAATGCAATCAAGAAGCATATAAGCAACTTGATTAAGGGAGTATGATCTAACCATATTTTTACATGATTTTTTGGTAATTAAATGGGGATTTTTAATGTATTTTCTCATAGTTATTGGGCTTTAATTGTATTTCTTATGATAAATTGATATTAAGAGTAAATATGTTAAATTAGAACTAAAATGGGCAAAATTGTCAAAAAAATGTAATTAATCTTGATTATTGATTTTTATGAGAATATTTAATGTTAGACTAATTATTTTATTTGTGGATGACTGAAAAGATTAAATCAAAATTTAAAATGAAAGTTTTAATTCAAGTTTTAAACTTTTCAATTTAGTCCCTCTCCAGAAGTTTTAAAATTTACACTTTGGTCCCTGGCGTTTAAACACATTGTTTTGCATTAATCTGATTAGGGCAGCTGACTTTCCTTTTTATTATTGAATGAATACCCAAGACCAGTACTGAAGCTAACGAGGACCTGAGAGATTTGATATGCAGATATCCAGCTCCGCACAAATATAGGAGCAAAATAGAATTAGCGAAATAAGATTTTATCCGGATTATCTAAATCTTTAACTTCTTGGTGATGAAGATTGTGGCTTAAGCATCTGTGCTTCAAAAGGAGAGTCATTTAATTCAATCTTTTGCTTAGACTAATTATTTGATTTCCTTATTTAGGTTTATCATTATTTAGTTTTGAGACTTGGATGACTGTTATGTGTCCATGAGGATTGATTATTGTAATTTTTATTGGATGATTATTTTGAAGTTAATATTTCTTTATTTCTTTATATGCTTGATGAAATTATGTTTGCTGTCATGTTTGTGATTAGTAATCATAGTTGATTTAAGTTTTTGAATGGTTCGTTAGAACATTCTAATTGAGAAGAACAATTTATATCATCCCAATTTAAATTACACATTAAGTGGATTTTAACAATTTCTCAAAAGTTAGTAGTTTACTATGTTTGTAGGAGCTACTATTAATTGATATTATTGCACTGTTAGAAAAATGTGAAACAGCGACAGAATTTGCGACGGAATATTTTCCGTCGCAAATTCACGATGTTTTGCGACGGAAAATTAATTCCGTCGCAAAATGAGGAAATTAGCGACGGATTTTGAAATCCGTCGCTAATTTAGCGACGGATTTCAAAATCCGTCGCTATATTTAGCGACGGAATAACTTTCCGTCGCTAAATCAAAAACTGTGGCCAAAAAGGTCGCCAGTTTTTGGTTGGTTTTTTGAGTTAGCGACGGATTTTAAAATCCGTCGCAAATTTAGCAACGGAATTAAATTCCGTCGCTAAATGGCGGCCAAAAAGGCCGCCAGTTTTTGACTGGTTTTTTGAGTTAGCGACGGATTTCAAATTCCGTCGCTAATTTTAGCGACGGAATTTGAAATCCGTCGCTAACTTTAGCGACGGAATTTGAAATCCGTCGCTAAGCGACGGATTTCAAATTCCGTCGCTAAGGCCAAAAAGGCCGCCAGTTTTTGACTGGTTTTTTGAGTTAGCGACGGATTTCAAATTCCGTCGCTAATTTTAGCGACGGAATTTGAAATCCGTCGCTAAATTAAATTCCGTCGCTAACTGGCGGCCAAAAAGGCCGCCAATTTTTTAGTGGTTTTTTGAGTTAGCAATGGAATTAAATTCCGTCGCTAAATGGCGGCCAAAAAGGCCGCCAGTTTTTGACTGGTTTTTTGAGTTAGCGACGGAATTAAATTCCGTCGCTAATTTTAGCGACGGAATTTGAAATCCGTCGCTAACTTAGCGACGGATTTCAAATTCCGTCGCTAAAATTAGCGAAGCTAACTGGCGGCCAAAAAGGCCGCCAATTTTTTAGTGGTTTTTTGAGTTAGCGACGGAAATACGTCGCTAATCTGTCATAAAAAAGCTGCCAGGTGCAGCTTTTTAGCGACGAAATTCAATTCCGTCGCTAAAAAGCTGCTTGCTTTTTGCGACGGAATTCAGATTCCGTCGCAAAAAGCGATTTAGCGACGGAATTCGTTTCCGTCGCAAAATCAATTAAATAAGGTCTCCTCCCCCATTAATTCGAACCTTCAGCTCGTCCCCACCCCCACAGCTCCTCCTCTTCCTCCTTCGCTTCTGTCTCCTTGCTCTACGCTATGGCTTCCACCACTTTCGCTTCTGTCTCCTCTCAGTGGATCGGCCAGCCCTCATCCTTCTCTCCCCGCCCGGGATCCTCCATTCGCTTGGCTGCTCGTCGTGTCTCTGTCCCGATCCGCGCTTCCTACACGGACGAACTCATCCAGACCGCCGTTGGTTCCCTCTTTACCCTTCCTCTACTTCTTTTGCTTTTGTATTGTTGAATTAAGCTTCGTGATTTTTGTGATATTTTTTATGCTTCTTGTTTTTGTTGTTGATGATCTTGCTCACGTTGTTTCGGGGACTGTTCTTTCTCTCATGTTTTGATCAAATTTTGTCAATGAATTCAACGTGTTCGGATCAGTTTTTAAGATGTTTTTCGTTGTCTCTTCAATTTAAGAAGAGAAAGATTGATGTCTTAATTTCGGATCAGCTATGTGTTCTTTTGATTAGTTGGATGTTTAACCATGCCAACTCAACGTTGTTGGAGAGACTGAGAATATCAATTATTAAATATTAATTTTTAAAGAATATAATTTTTAAAGAAAATTAAAACAAAAAACAAAAAACTAATTAAAATAAATAATATATAATTTTTTTTAAAAAAAATTTAATCAAATTTGCGACGGAAACAGAATCCGTTGCAAATTTGAATTTTGCGAAATTTGCGACGGAATCATGTTGCGTCGCTAATTTGAAATTTGCGACGGATTTTAAATCCATCGCTAAATTTCAAATTAGCGACGGAATTAAAATCCGTCGCTAATGGCGACGGAATTAAAATCCGTCGCTAATGGCGACGGAATCATATTCCGTCGCAAATAGCGACGGATTTTAATTCCGTCGCTAATTGCGACGGAATTTTAAATTCTGTCGCAATTGCGACCAATTTTTAGCGACGGAAAAAATCCGTCGCTAATTCCTTTAGCGACGGAATTTGAGGTTTTAGCGACGGATTTTTTCCGTCGCTAAAACCTTTTTTTCTTGTAGTGTTGGACTTAAGTGTTATCTTGAGGTTGTTCTCTTGACTTAATGAGAAATTAACTCCATATATTTGTTTAGCAATGATAGCCATCTTCTTCATTACCAAAAGTATCCATAATTAATTCTTTTAAATCCTAAGTATTCTTCACTATTTTCTAAAAAATACCAAAAAAATTAGAATTTCTTTTTATGAAATTTAGTTTGGAGAAAATCAATTTCAAAACCCCTTTCTAATCGTATTTCTTTTTGCACTTAGTTTAACCTAGGGAATTCAAAATAAAAGGCTCCTTGATAAGAGAACGATCCCGAGTTGTTTGCACTGTATTGCATTTTAATTCGTGGTAAATTGTGATTTGACCCTGAGACGACTAAGGTTTTTGTCAAATCAGAGTAATTAAGCTTAACCAATGCTGCCTTAAAAGTCATCTATGACATCATAAACTTGTTGAAGAAGTAGGAGGAAACTTGTTGAGGAAGGGAGAAAACTTGTTGAAGAAGGAAGGAAACTTGTTGAAGAAGGGGGAGAACTTGTTAAAGAAGAGAGAAAACTTGTTGAAGAAGGGAGACAACTTGTTGAAGAAGGGAGAGAACTTGTTGAGAAAGTAGAGACAACTTGCAAGGTAAGTAAGTGCTTGGATTTTCTCTATAAATAGAGAAGCTCATCTCTTCATTTCTTCACACCAAAATCATTAGCAACATCTGATTATAAAGAGTAGAGAGTGAGTAAGGAGTAGCTTGAAGGAACTTGAAGTAGTAGAAGCAAGGTTCAAGTAAGTTCTTAAGCTATAGTTTTTAAATTCATAGTTAATTTATGCTTTGATCTTTAATCTTCAAAAGTAGTTTTGTTTTCATGTTTTTATGGTTAAAAATGAGTTTATTTCGAAAATTTGATGGAAAATATGGTGAAGCAAAATTCTTGGAAGATGAAGATCAAAGTAGCAAAATTCCGGTAAAGTTTACGGTTGAGGGTTTTCTGGAGTCAGCCATGTTGATGCTATCATTTTATGTAGAAAATGAAATCATTAAATCATGAAATTTTACATGAATAAAGTAGACATGTAGAGCTTTCCAAATATATAAAATATGTACTGTTTTGATCTCCAGTCAAGGAGATATGAATTTTTGAAGTTAAGCTATTTTTCTGAACGAAAATCTGGGCAGCGTTTAGAAACATTAAAACTGGGAATGATTCACTAATTCTGGGTGAAAACCAGTATTTTTAATCAAAAATAGACATGCTAAGGATTCCGAGGAATTTTACGGAACCTCGTTTCGATTTTTCTAGAATTAATTATGATTTTTCAAAGTTACCGAAAAATCTGCCCAAAAAATACTGCACTGCATTTTTAATAAAATGTAAGGGCAAAATTGTAAATAGAAAATCCACCAAGGGTAGAGAGGTAAATAGAGGTGGAAATATCTCTTAGGATATTATTCTAAGAAATATGGTGATATGTTAGGATATCCGGGAAGTCCGGGACCGGATTCAAAGGTCGGACATATTGCTAACTACACTGTGAAAGGTGCGTTCGCGTAATGCTTATTATATGCTTATATGTGATAGATAACTTTACATCTGCTGTATGCTTATGAGATACATCTGCTGTGTGCTTATGTACTGTTGGGATACATATGCTGTGTGCTTATGTACTATTGAGATACTTCTGCTGTGTGTTTATGTACTGTTGGGATACATCTGCTGTGTGCTTATGTACGGCTGGGATACATCTGCTATGTGTTTATGTATTGATTGTTGCTGAAACGCCATGAATATATGTCACACATATACTGTCATATTTAAGCATGAGATCAACCGTTACCTGAGGTCCAATGAACATTGGACTTCAGATCTGTCTAAGGTTCAAAAAAGGAACCATGGTCGAAGAAGGCACCGGTAGATGAAGCCGTGAAAAGGCAACGGAGGAAGGAGCTGAAAAGAGGCACCGGTCAAAGCAAATGCCGGAAGAGCGTCAGCAAAGCATTCTTTCTGGCACGGATTTAACGAAGTTATTTCAAACCATTTGGTGTC
Source organism: Acacia crassicarpa (assembly GCA_034222035.1). Lineage (NCBI taxonomy): Eukaryota > Viridiplantae > Streptophyta > Magnoliopsida > Fabales > Fabaceae > Acacia > Acacia crassicarpa. Next base: position 2,494,716 of record JAWXYG010000003.1, read on the forward strand.
TAGAAAGGGTTCGTCTATGTGGTTCAGTCAATCAGTCACCGTGAACTTGGTGAGACTTCCACTAGACACCGGCCTGGCCAAATTGTTTGATTAACTGAGTTAGGTTCATTGCCCCAAGTCTATCTAAGGCTTAGTTTAAGATTGTATAGTTGTCATGAAGAATTGTAATTATACAAAGCTTTGTAATGTTGTATCACATGAATATTCCTTCGGGATTATTTTTATATATATCAGCTTATGTCGGGACATCATCATGTGTCTGGGCATTTTATATCAGTTACTCATTGTCCAAATGTCAGTGCATGTTCTCCGTTTCAGCATTACTCTGAGTGGTAGCACCTCAAACTCTGTCAAATTTTCATAAACTAAGTGTCAAACGACACATTTTGAAGTATGGAATTTGGGGTGTTACATGATGAGTACCATAAACACAAGCATGCCCTACATATTCATTCCTATCGTCATTTTCTGCTGAAACTCCCTCCATTATAAAATCCCGTGTAGGTGAGGCTAAGCATACGTACGTGCCCACTATCTTGTTGGGGATTACAGTTGTTTTTTGTCGTTACATGGCACTTATAGCCAATTTACATTATCTTACATACACATACATTAATAATAATTAGGTGGATGATGGCAGAGAATGGGGGGGCTCATTGGCTACATATTCATTCATATCGTCATTTTCTGCTGAAACTCCCTCCATTATAAAACCACGTGTACGTGAGTCTAAGCATACGTAAGTGCCCACTATCTTGTTGGGTACTACTGTTGTTTTGTTGTTGTTACATGGCACTTATAGTCACTATGTTACATTATCTTATACACATACATTAATAATAATTAGGTGGATGATGGCAGACAGTGGAGGCACATGGACTGGTAAAATGCATCCATAGGTGTATATTTATTTTAATTAGGTTAATGATATTGTCCGTCCTTACAATTTGTTTGAATTTTGATTTTAATTCAAGTAGTTTCAAATGGTGGTTTTAAGTCCTTTTAATTTCATAAGGACTTGTTTAAGTTTAATAGTGTTGACACCGTTAAGTACTGGAATCAAGCTAGCTATGATATGTGTTAGTCTCTATACTTGGTTTAGATCAAGTTCTTTTGAAACTATAGGGATTAAAAAAAAAAAACTATGATTTGAAACTACATATGAAATTAAATCAAAATTAAATCAAATTATAAAGGGCTACTATAGTGTTAACCCTACTTAATTTATTCACGTTAGGTGAAGTCCCTTTCAGAGGAGAACCATCGTCGTCGTCTCACAAATAATTTAAAGGCCAGAGTAATGCTATAAGCTATCTATTGTTGACTATACCAGACGTGAACGTCCAAATAAAAATATCCCGTGCCAATATGGCATGAAAGTTATTGCCCCGTATACACTAGATAGATATGTGATTGAATTAATTATTTCGGGAAAAAAGTCAGAAAGAATTAGCATGCGCTCATCATATTTTGTATATATATAAAGGTGTTTGGATAAACTGATTCGGGAATTTGGATAACTATCGTGGAAGGTTGAAATTTTAACCGAAGGCGCAATCGTTTTAATGATATTGCAATTCTTAGGGGCGGAACACAACAGTGGCGGAATTAACCTTAGAAATGAAAATCGATCACAATTTCTTAATCATCGCAATTCTTCTTCCTTTATCGATTCATATATCTTTAATCTTGTCTCAACTGAGTCCTACGCGCCATCGTATTTGTTTATTCTTAATTCGTATTTTCGTTCTATCCCCAAATACATGTCATGTTCTAATATAATTACATTTATGATTTTTTCTTCAAACTATTTTGCTTAACATATAAACTAATATATACTCTAATGATACACAATATATGATATATTTAAGTAACTTATTTAGCTTTAACCTCTCCAAAAAAGTCAACCCAATTTTATATTCAGGATCGGAGAAAATATAAGATTTCATCAACGAAGGTGTCCAAATCAATAGCGAATTCATATATTAATAAATTAATACTCAAATATTAATAAATTACAAGCAGTGTTATATGCTGTATAATGATAATGAATTTTCTTTTGCTCAAGATATTGATAATGAATTGGGGAGAGAAATACACACATATTAGTAACGTGTATGAACTGGCAATATATGAACCAGAGTGCAAGAAGATGGAGTTTAATACGAGCGAACATCCACGAACTGTAAATTTTTTATGATTAATAATAAATTAAAATGGTCTCTGCTTTGGCTCAAAGTCGATAGCAATATCTACGTTCCCATGGCGTATCCGACAAAAGAAAATTGGTAACATGTTATGGGACGACGTTATAACCAATTGAAACGCACGTCGTCATATATATGCATGCATATGAAACGAACAAATCTAAAAAGGTAGAAGTGTTTGGGGAAGACTTGTCAACACGACCACGCAGCGCGTGAGTAATAAATTCTAGGGACAGGGTCAACAGCAATATCGCTCGCGTTCAACTTGAATCTGGTCTGGTCTTTAGAGAAGACTAGTCCATGGCTATCCTCAATCGCTAGTCTCGTCCCTCTCATATACTATGAAATAACTGTTCATAGTCGTTCGTCGGGTCTCCAGGAAACGGGGAATGACTTGGAGCATAAAAAAATTACACTGTTCGATGGGCAGAGAATATTCAAATCCCGCAGGGCCTGGATGTGGACGTACGTGAGTCTCAAAGTTCTCATAGACTAAGCAACAAGATTCAATTGGACTCATTCTATACTTTTACAATTCCCATGGTCAAGCTTCAAGATTCAGACTCATTCTATACTTTTACAATTTTCATGCTCACCTCCGTCATTGGTATTTCCATGAACATTCCTCTTCTTGATAATTGAATATCACATATCCCACTATAAATAGGACGTTAAGCAGGGGAATTCATCACACTACCAAAATTTGAATCTTGCCTTTAGCATGTTTTGAGACTTGCTTAGCGCCCTTGCCCAAAAGTTTATATAGCTGCCTTAATTACTGTATATCTCCTAGTTTCCACATTTTCTTTACCATTCCTTTCCACATAACTAATTAACACGCACCAAGAGAAATTATTAAAGTACATATGGAGAGAACAAAGTCCTCCCTTCTTCAGATTCAAGCCCCAACCTATGGAAACCTAATCACCATTCTCAGCATCGATGGAGGAGGCATTAGGGGCATCATTCCCGCCACCATTCTCGAATTCCTTGAATCTCAACTCCAGGTATAAATCTACATACATACATACATACATATATGGATACACTTGGAACGCACATGATCAATTTGTTGTGCTGTCTCTTGCATGCATGCGGTCTCTCGCTTTTTGTTTTTTAATTAGTGGGGCATGCGCTAATATTGTCTCCTTGCTGTTAATTATACCAAATACATTACTTTTCTAAACCATATGGTATTAGGAATGAATTAATACCAGTTGATGTATAAATTAATTATTTTAACCGTAATTTGGACGGCCGGGCATGCAGGAACTGGATGGTGAAGAAGCAAGGCTGGCAGACTACTTTGACGTGATTGCAGGAACCAGCACGGGGGGTCTCGTAACCTCCATGCTCACTGCTCCAAACGAACAGAAACGACCACTTTTTGCTGCCAAGGACATCAAGCCCTTTTACCTCGACCACTGTCCCAAGATATTCCCACAAAAGTATATGATTTCTCTTTTCAGTCTAAACTAACGAAACTTAAGATCCTAAATATAATGATTTTTTCTTTCTGGTATCTAACCTATTGTGACGAATGAATTTCCAGATTCCCGTTTGGAGCAATAGGAAAATTGGTCAGATCAATGGCTGGGCCCAAGTACGATGGTGAATACCTTCATGAGGTAGTGAGAGAGAAGTTGGGAGAGACTCGGTTGCACGAGACACTCACCAACGTTGTCATCCCCACCTTCGACATAAAGACGATGCAGCCAACCATATTCTCATCTTATCAGATCAACAAGTCTCATTGTTTGGATGCTCGACTCTCTGACATTTGCATCAGCACCTCCGCTGCACCTACTTATCTTCCTGGTTACTACTTCAAGAACCAAGATGCCCAAGGCAACGTCCGTGAATTCAACCTTATTGATGGCGGCGTTTGTGCAAATAATCCTGTAAGTTGAATAAGTTACCAATCTTGATCTAATCATAAGTCTAAATTACTTAATTCACAATAAATATAGACAAAAAGTGATAAATTTTTTCAATTTTACCCTGTGAATGAATATTCTACCTTTATTATTTTGAAAGGGGATTTATAATAAGAATAATTTTTTTTTCCCTAAAACTGAAGTTATATATAGGATGAGAGTGGCAATCTTCACAAACAATGTTAAACTATTCTCCCACTAAACTATTGTTTTTAATGATGACTCCCTAATTAATTAACTTTTGATTCTTCAATGTTGCAGACTTTAGTGGCCTTGAACCAAGTAACGCAGCAGGTCATCAATGAAAATCCAGACTTCTTCTCCATCAGGCCCATGGATTACGCTCGCTTCCTCATAATCTCTATAGGCACAGGCACAGCTAAGAATGAGCAAAAGTTCGGTGCAAAAATGGCTGCCAAATGGGGACTGTTGGACTGGTTAACCCACGGTGGTTCTACTCCTTTGATCGACGTGTTTTCCCAATCCAGTGCTGATCTCGTCGATTTCCATTTAGCAACCGTTACCCAAGCCCTTCATTCCCAGGATAATTACCTTAGAATACAGGTATATATCTCCCTCATATTGTGTGTGTGTGTGTGTATTATAGTGTGTATATATTTTCTATCTATGCATTATTTGTTTTGGGGCTAAAATTTAATGATTCCGTGCTGGTGACGGAAAAATGCAGGATGATACACTGATGGGTACAGTTTGTTCGGTTGATGTTTCTACCAAAGAGAATTTAGAAAAACTGTGTCAAACTGGTGAAGAGCTGTTGAAGAAACCAGTCTCCAGAGTCAATTTAGAAACGGGCCTATGTGAACCCGTCGAAAATGGAGGGACCAATGAGGATGCCCTTAAGAAGTAAGACTAATATACCTCAAGAACCAAACTTGTAAAGAGATAAAATTTACTTCGATTAAATAATTGAAAATCCTTATTAACTGTTTGGGTATCATTTGCAGATTTGCCAAAATGCTTTCCCAAGAAAGAAGATTGCGGGAAATGAAATCTCCACATACCAACAAGCTGGCAGCAAGACCGAATAGCTTGTCTATATAATTTTCGCTTTAGTCACCGGCCACCCGAATTATTTGATTATTCTGTAAAATTAGACTATTTTATTCATTCTTTAATTTATTTGATTTCCATGTCAATTGTAAGTCTGTTGAAGAATGTATATATAAGCCTATACTTTTCCTTCTTCCTTGTTGTACTTAACTAATTGTCTCTCAATAAAATCATAAATTGATATCCGGATGCTTAAAATTTAAAGGTTTTATTACTTTTTCATTAAAATATGAGTTAAATAAGTTTATATTGCTTTTAATATTATTGATTTTGTTAGCTCTGAAGTCTAGTTTATTTATAAGAACTTAAATGACCTGGGCATGTTACACCCCTACCAGCCTCACCCTTTCGGGTGACGGGTAGTGTGATACCTTTTAATTCTTATATTATATTACTTAACAACATGTATTAGAGTAAATCACACATCAGATCATACACTCGGTTTGGGCGTAGTGTACTGGTAAGATATTACAAGTCTTGGTACAAATTTAAAACATAAATACATAAAATATCTACAAATCTTCCTTGAATAATTTGAAGTCAATTCGACACCTTCATGTGCTAGCATCTACCACTTTATCTTGGGAGCTACTTCCTACAAACTGTAAATACACAGGTAACAACACAGACTGGAATCCCCAAGGATCCCAGAGTAACCATTAATCTCATATTCAGAGTATATACAGAGTATGTGAGAAACTATAAATCATACAACATCTAAAGGTCGCACACAACAAGGAATACAGTCTAAACCGGAACAAGCAGTCATATATAACACATACACTACTCAAATAAGGCACATAACCATGTCGGGGTCACACACAGCGGTTCCGGTATCTAAACCGCTTGAAAACACAATAACACTGAATGTATAAACAATCATGGTAAAACATACATACAAAGTCATACAAAGCATATGAGATTAAAGTTACTTACCTGTAAACAACTGATCAGTTTGAATAACAAACTCCCAACTACTAAACATAAATATAATAATAGACCTAAAGTAATGTAACGTAAATGGTGTCATAATTCATAATACTTTTTCTTAAGAATAAGTAACTATATTTGATTTAAAAAAAAAGAATAAGTATCTATATCACTTATATGAAAGGTTCTTTCACTATTTGAAACTCATTAATTCTTTTTATTATTAAGTATCCCTTCATTGATAATTTATTCTTCATTTTCGCATATATCCCAGAATTTTCCAGAATTTGATCCAACTTCAAAAATTCATAACTAATTATAGAAAAATCCGTTCGAGGTGTTCCAAAAATCTACGTGGCTCTTGAGATGTCTATTTTTGACTAAAAATACTTACTTGGTCCAGAAACACGTAATTATTTCCCAGTTCCTGAAAATACCCTTGTTGGTTTTAAAGCTATTTAACTTGTATTTCCACATGTTTTGACCTTAATACTTCCAAAATCATATTCCATGTTCTTCCTTATACAAAATTCCATTTTAAACACTTCAAAACCATCAAAATTACCAAAATAAAATCTCATCATGATGTTCTAGCTATTGGCCAAAAATCCCTAAAATTACAAGAGATTAAGGAGATAACTTACTTGTTCTAAGTCTTTTCTTCTCTCACCACCTCTTGAATTCCTTTGTAATGGTGACTTGGGCTTTAATAATATCATGTAAAGGTATTAACTATGATCTCAAACATAACCATATGAATTTAAAGGAAATAGAATAATTTTTACAACTTACTTACCTCAATTCTCAACTTCTTTGCTTGTCTTCTTTCTTTGTGTGCTTCCTTTCTCTCTTTTCTCTTATTGCCTATTTCAAATTTAGGGTAGAAAATGAGGGAGTTCGTGACCTTAAATAATGGTTAGAAATCATGTAAAATATCCCTCTTGGTATATTACCAAATTGCCCTTGCATTTTCTTTATTTTTCATGCATTTTCATGTTTAAAACTAGAATTTTCTTTGGCCCTTCCTTGTTGGACGAATTTATCTTATTTTTAGGCACAATTATGAGTTTGCTTAAGTGTCCTTTTATCACATATTTAGGCCCCTTTCTTGGCCCTTCATTATTGGTCCATATGCATCAAGCATAGGTGTACCTTATAAATAATTCACCAGGCATAGGTGTCCCTTATAATTATTAAGGTGCCATGTGGACTTATCATGTGATAAAGCTTTTGTTCTTCTATTTTCCTCCCCTCTCGCATGTGTGATATTTCAAGAAGCAAGGGGAATTTAATATCCTCTTCTTAATTCCTAAAGTTATACCATGTGTCTTTGGATAATAATATCATCATTAAAGCCACCATCTTAAAGTCAAAGATATTTCTCTAATAATCACCTTAATCTTGCCATATGTACATTTCATTTTCAAAGCATAAATGCTTGTTGCTAATAATCTCCCTACTTGCCATGTGTCCATATTCTTGAACTTTCCCTTATCTTCTTATGCCATCTCACAATAATTATCTCTTATTAGCCAATTAGATGGAAACACATATTATTTTACTTCAAATTTAATGAAAATTCCAAAATATAATATTAATTAGATTCGTACAATAATTTACGTACAAGTAGGGTCATTACAGGGTACATTCCCTTCGAATGGATTCCACAAAATTTTTGAGAGACTTAACCTATAAGCGCAAGTTTATCTTTCTCAAATTTATTTAGGTCATACAAATCAAGTAATTAATAATTTATCCACACAATAGAAAAATTGTGAATGATGAAAGGGGATTTTGCAAGATTGCATATTGCACTGGCCTATTTGAAGCAATATAATAGAAAATCAGGGACCCCCCAGTCATGAAGTAAAATTATTAATCAATTATAACTGGGGGCATGTAAGTTCACATATATCAGCTTCAGGGAAAATCATGGTCCCACGGGGTAAGAAATAGGAATAATAATACCTGGCTGCTTTTAAGAAATAACAAAGTCACGAAAAATTTTGTGGACGAGGAGGGTATATACGTTGGACAAGAACGAAAGCGAGTGAAATTGGAAACCCAGAACGAGGAGGCAGGTATATTTCTGAATAATTAATGGTTACTGAGATCCTTGATCTTATGGTTATAATATTTATTTTTTTCAGTATATTATTTTAGTAAGGAGCAAGGGAATGAACCTATGGAGTGAGTCTTGAAGACTTTTTTGTACTCCTCAAGTTCATGTTATGTCACTTGTATTTGTTATGACCATAAGACTTCTGCAATACTTCTTTTCAACTATGAAATATCTTAGAAATTAATTTTGACACTAAATATTTTAGGTAATTAATTCACCCCTATAAAAATGAGTTTTTGTTGACTGACAATATTTCAAATACTTTAGTTAAGTATTTGATTGTTGGAAATTGGGGTGTTACACTCATCACTATGATCAGCACCAAATGGGGACCCATTTCAATTTATAAGATGTTTTTTAAACAACTTGTAAATATTAATAAACCTCATTAAATATAATTGGATTAAGGTGCAAATTCGTCTCAAAAATTTTTGATGAAAAGCAATGTCACCTCAAAAGTTTCAAAACATAGTAATGTTGTTCTTCCTGTTAAAAAAACTAAAGTTGACTATTAAAAAATTGATGTTGAAAACTTATAAGGCATATTTGCTTCATTTTAACATTTCTAGGGTAACACTATATTTAATTTAAAAAGTTTTTGGAGGTACCATTGCTCCTCAATGAAAACATATGAAACAAATTTGCAGCTTAAACCAATATGGTTATAAACCTTTTTCCCCAAAAAAGAGAAGTGTAAATTTTCAAATTGCTGTTTACCATAGCTATAGAGTCTCAGTCATGATGTAATGAATCTTTTGAAAAAAAAAAATTCACGTGCGGCCGGATACAATAATATAAAACTTATTATAATTAGATTACTATATATATATATATATATATATATATATATATAAGAGTCAATTTCATTTCACCCTGGAAGTTTTTTGGGGGTAATTTTACCTGAAAGTGCAAAAAACAGAGCAATTTTGTCCTAACCCTTATTCCAATTAATTTTGACTATCAGTTGACAAAATATGTAGAGCTCGTAGTCCACATGTTATCCACATTAGTATTGTTAATATGCAAATTTATTTTGAAAATTCATGTATCATCAACTTCATTTTTTTTTTCAATATTAGTTAGATTTAAAATGAAATACTATGCGTATATATATATATATATATTTGGTCGCTTTGAATATTTTTATGGGAAAATCCCCCTCAAGGCCCAAGTAATTAAAATATTGTCAAAAAAGACCTAAAGAAAAGTCATATGTGAAAAAAGATCATAGTTGACATATACTGATTTAGTTGTTAATGTTGTATTGATAAAATTGTAAGTTGTTAAGATATAGTTGTTAACGTGTAATGATTTAATTGTTAATGTTGTATTGATATAGTTGTTAACATTTTTGAAATAATATCTAAAAAGGTCCTAGAATTTTTTTCTGACATGTGACTTTTTTTAAGGTTTTTTTTTAATAATATCTTGATTACTTGAACCATGAGGGAGATTTTCCCTATTTTTATCTAATGATAGTGACTTAACTATAATGAATGGTAAGATCATGTAATCGCAAGATTTGACGTTATCCAAAACAAAACGAACAAAATAGCTGAGCAGCTCGTTTTCATGATCCATTATTGTTATGACTTGGAAGTCGCATAACTGGATATATATTATAAAAAATTGGCAAATCGGAAGTCTAATTTGACGTTCATTGCTCAATGACAAAATCTTATCCTCCGCCTCCGCCTAATGTTAAGACCGGTTCTACGGTTACAATTCCGTGAAGAATACACCCTCTGCCCTTATATTATATAACAACCTTTTTTTTTTTTTTAAAATGTGCTTGTCCAAAATGTAATATCCTAAATTTTGGACCTAGCAATTTGAGAACTAGCTTATGACAGGATTTTCATGTAAATTGTTGTATAAAGCTAATTAATATTTTATTATTTGGATATATGGAATTTTGATTAAAAATAAGGCAAATGATATTTGTTTTCATCTAATTGGCTAATAAAAGAGATATTTGTTTCCATCTAATTGGTTTATAAAAGAATATTATTGTGAAG